>OY970832.1:50254298-52654298 GCA_963853835.1 Calendula officinalis
CATTTTAAGGAATTGGAGAACTTGAAAGCAACGTAAATAAACCGGCGTATAAAAAGGGCATACATGTGCATATTTTTTGGATTATATCCACAGCTGCAAATTAGTATTCGATCTGCACCAGCAAGGCATCATAGCACCGACGGAGAGCCGGCGAGCGGCGTAACGTTGGTGACGACGGTGGAGAGCGGAGGAGAGAAAGAGTGCGATTTCGTTTAGATTTAATTTTAATAATTTGGCGCAAACATCTTTTTCCTACACTACAATTTTCACCTGCGTTGAATATAGCCTGACATTTTTTACTAAAAATTACCATCTCTGGTAATTTATTTTTTACTATCTAGTAACACACAGATTTTTACTACTTCCTCTTATTCAAAATAAGTGATATATTTTCCTTTTTAAGTTGATTCAAAATAAGTGATACATTTTGAAAAATTACCTTATTTGGCAAAAAAAATAGAGGGACACACATCCACTAACTATCTACTTTAACAAAGTGGAATGACAACTTTACCCTTATTTTTTACTTTTAAACATCATTAACCTCATTTTATTCAAAAAGTGTGGGACACATTCTCCATTAATCATTCAATTAATTAAATTTAACCATCATTATAATTTTTTACCTCGAAAACTGTGAAATCCAAAATTGGAGGTAGTATAAGATCATTTGTTATGGGCTTCGGGCTTTAGCTAGGCCCATTATACAATTTTCATTTCAGGGGTTAACGTTTCTAATTTCAGAAGGCAAGAAGTGAGGATTGGAGTTTTTCAGGGGCACGATTCACAACAAGAATCAATCAATTTCGGAATTTCTAGTTTCTAACGGTTAAAAATCGCGGGGCAGTGTTGGAAATAGCCAAAAAGGATCATCATTCGGTAATATTTTCCTATTATTTTTGCTTAAATCTCACTATCTCCTTGTTACAAATCAGTTCCTTTGAAGTAATCAAAAACCGAGAAACTCAAAATTGACTGCTTGCGAAAAATTATTTGCTAAAAATATAAGAATTGTAGAAAAATCAAGTCTTGAAAAATCATGAGCAATCAAGCACTTTAAGTGACTCTAAGTTCCAATTGAATTTTATGAGTAATCAAGTCATCAATTGGGATGAATTGCTACTGAATCATTATTCTGTAAGTAGTGCTTATGAGATGTTGCATTAGTTGTTAAAATCTAAGGAAGTAAGGAATTATGTAATAAATTTGAGTTTGAGGTTTTTGATTGTGCACAGGAGGTGTTCGATAAAAGTCTTGAATCAAAGGTATTTGTAAACCGGAATAAGCTAATATCCACTGCATTTCGTATCTTGTATGGGGTCAGCTCATTAGCAGTTAGAGTGTTGATTGAATATCTTAAGTTTCAAATAATCAATTTTTATACTTCTTATTTGAAGATACAACTGTATATTGTTTAGGATTTTTCTTTATAATCATAATTTTTGTATGTGTTAACTTAAAAACATGTAATGTTTGCATTACAGAGAGAATGCAAATTAAGAGCATTGACACTAATTCAACACGGTTAGGATTTAATCCCTTCAATAGGAGTCCAAACCCTAATATTTTCAGCTCCACTAGAAAGCAGAAGCTTATAACAGCACCTTCATGGAACTCAAGTATGTCTATTCTTACATTTATCCTCCTTGTATACTTACATTATATGTATAATTTGTGCCTATTTTTTAATGAATTTTGTTCCAATTACAGGATCTCAATGTTTATCGATTAGGTGTGGAGTAAAGTTTCGCCCTTGCATTGATATACACAAGGTTTGTAAAATTTTAAAATACATTTTTCATCACCATTTTGACTTTTAATTATTTTTTATGCATTTTCAGGGGAAAGTAAAGCAGATTGTTGGGTCAACCCTTTCAGATTTAAAGGAAAGTGGGTCAACTCTTGTTACAAACTTTGAGTCTGATAAATCAGCTGCAGAGTATGCCACTTTGTATAAAGAAGATGGTCTTATTGGTGGTCATGTAATCATGCTTGGAGCTGATCCTTTAAGTAATGAGTCAGCAATTGGGGCCCTACATGCTTATCCTGGTAGGATCATTTCCATTTATTTTACCATTTATATATATATATATATATATATATATATATATATTTTTAATGTTCTTAAAGTAGAGAAAGTTGTTTGAACCATATCATCTAGGTGGTCTGCAAGTTGGAGGTGGTATTAATTCTAGCAATGCTTTGAGTTACATAGAAGAAGGAGCTAGCCATGTCATCATCACATCGGTATTTATTTATTTTATCTTATTTTAACATTTTAAGATAAAATTATTATTATATAGTTAGAAAGGTGTATAATTGCAGTATGTATTCAATAACGGACAAATGGATCATGAGAGACTTAAAGAACTTGTTCATCTTGTTGGAAAAGAGAGGCTTGTGTTGGATCTTAGTTGCAGGAAGAAGGTATCCATCAATCATTAGTGATTTTGACCCGTCTAGGCCCATTTGACCCGTTAGAGACCCTGTCTAATTATAATTTTCAGGATGGTAAATATGCGATAGTGACAGATAGATGGCAGAAGTTTAGTGATGTGTATCTTGATGAGAAAATACTGAATTTTCTTTCCACTTATGCTGATGAGTTTTTGGTTCATGGTGTCGATGTTGAAGGAAAAAAGTAAGTTCATCAAATACCTAAAATGCTAATTGAACTTATTTATATCTTGTAATGATATGCTAATATCGTCATTTTTTATTAATTGCAGATTAGGTATTGATGAAGAACTTGTACAACTGCTCGGCGAGCACTCCCCGGTGTGTACTCATCATCTTTTTTTTTTTTTTGCTTTTATTATTGATATATTTTAAGTATTTTTTGATACCCTCAAAATAATGATTATTTTGTAAAGTGGTTTTATGTGTTATAACAGAATAAAATTGGTATATAATAATTATTTATTTTTGTGATTACCTTCAGATTCCAGTGACATATGCTGGTGGTGTAACGGTAATGGAGGATATGGAAAGGATAAAAGTAGCTGGAATGGGACGTGTGGATGTGACAGTTGGTAGCGCCTTAGACATTTTTGGAGGGAAATTGGCTTATAAAGATGTTGTAAAATGGCATTCTCAGCAACAACCCCTACCCGTTTAGCATTCAATTTTATTTATTTTCAATCTATTAATTTCGTTTTCAATCTGTTAATCAAGATTTCGACTAAAATTATATCCAACCTGGTGATTCTTGAAACGCTACACATATTGTCGAATAATATCGACCTTTGCTTGTGATTTCATGACCTAATTAATAAATCATCTGATAAATATTTATCCGATCAAATATTAAAGTCATTTTGAAGCCTTTACCACCAAACGATGGTTATAATAACTAATTTGATAATTAGGTATAAACAGTTAACAAATTAAACTAAATTTCGTACCATCTTCATCATTTGCCCGTTAAATATTTAATAACAATCGCTCGATCATGCATGAACCCCCTATATGTTTTATAATATGCATATGATCAGATGCTTAATTCCCATTGAAAATTTAGCTATCAAATAACTAATTATATAAACTAACTAAATTCAGGTATGCTTTCTAAACCAGGCTTCCATAATCTTCATCATCAACATGATCATTGGGCTCGATCAAGCTTCCATTTTTTCCACAGAAACACCACCCTTTTTCAACATCACTTCAAACTCTTGTTTAGTTACCACAAGCTTAATTCTCATACCGGTTTTTGGGTTCTTGTCAGATTCCGGTGAAGCCACCGGAAGTGGGAGTATATCTTACCGGAGATCATATCAGCATGGTGCCCGAGATGTCTGACCACCGGAAGTACGTCGGAGATTGTATGTTGTGATAAAACTTGATGATTGGTGGTTTGTATTGAAGAACTTCACCATTTGTTTTGATGGTCAATTTGTTTTGTCTAAATAAACAGTTTCCCATTTTCAAAATCTTGTCTCGGTTTAGGTGGTTTGAATTAGGTTTTTATGATGTATTTATAAGAAAAAGTATTTACCCTTGTAATTTCGGTTTATTACAAGAAGACCTAAATCACACTTTGAAGTCACCTTGTTGGGTGCAAATGTTTGGTATATTTCATTTGAGAGAATAATATATCAACATGACATATATGAAAAAGGTTCTCTTAACGAGCGTTATTTATTGATGCAATGATATTTTTTAAATACCGGGATTGATTATTTATTGTTGTAAGTACAAGATTTCTGAAACATTTCTTAAAATTTTAATAACAGTTGTTAATTTGTCGATATCATCCTACCCTATATATGAGGCCTAAATTTGAAGAGGGTTTGACAACATGGCAATTCCAAGCATTCCTATTCGTCCATAATGCCACTTGGAATTCCCTGATTGGTCCACGTCATTTGCACTAATACAAACGAATCTGGTACGGCTTACGGTCTACATTCATATTCATATGCTCCATATACGGCAAACGAATCTGGTACGACTTACGGTCTACATTCATATGCTCCATATACGGCTTCCTACATACAAGGAAACAAATAACTATTTAAAAGATCGTACATACAAATAACTATTTAAAAGATCCTACATACAAGGAAACAAATAAATATTTAAAAGATCAATCAGCGAAGGAAACAAATAACTATATGTAACATTTATATGTAACATTTCTTCATTTACCGTTTTTTTGTACAAAATCATCATCACATCTATCGATTATTATGTCATTTAGAAGTATATAAAGTTTTTGGACATTTTTCTACATACTAAAATTTACAGCATACCCGCCCATCGGGCGGGTTTTGTAGCTAGTTTTCCATATGAAAGCTAGGTATTATATGAATGTAAATATCTCAATATAAAAGGGTGTTAAAAATCTCACATTGGTTAGAAAACAGAAATTTCCTTGCATTATACAAAATAACGTTTTTAGTAACCTTTCCTCATGAAAGTGTGCTTCAACAATCAGACACTCCGAAATATGAAAACTCTATGCCCTAAGTGGTTGGCTAGTGTCGATTATGACTCCAATCCTTTAGCACTTAAGATATTAATTCGTATAATGTTGACTATTTTGGCAATCTACCCTTTTGAAAATATAGCATCAACACATGTTTCAAATTCCCTTATTAAGTTCATATTTGGTGTCCCGTGTTCTCGGGGTCATATTTTTTTCATGGGGCTTAGATCTCGTGTTAGGTTATCGATTTAGTGGTGAAACAAACGTTAAATTTGGTTCTTTTGATGAAAAATAAATATCTCAATTAGCAAAGGGAACACATGATGACATGAATCAAAGTTTAGATGCTCATAACTGTTTATTCGATTAAGATTATAGTTAAGGAGCTTGTAGTAACCCGGCCATGTGATAAAGGTCTCAACACGACTCAATTAATGTCGTTTCGCCCAATCGTGGGCTCAAAATCTATAATTTCGGGCCTTGAATTCAAAAATTATGAATAAAAGACTTTTAAGTTTTTTAGGTTTTATTATTTTCAAGTTTTTATGTAAATCATGAGAAAATAGAGTAAATTACACAGAAGGTCCCTGTGGTTTACCACTTATTACAGCCATAGTCCCTGAACTTCATTTATTACACTGAAAGTCTCTGATGTATTCATTTTGTTGCACCCAATGTCCCTCCACCTAACGTCTGTCAATTTTAATCGTTAAATGGGTCATGTGCAAGTCACATGATGGGCATAGTTGTCATTTCCCATCTTTTTTTATTTCCTTTATCTTTTTTCTTTTTCTGCTATATCTTCTTGCACCAAAAAATTAGAAAACGCAAACACACAACCTGCAAAATCACAAACATACTGATCGATTGTTCACCTGCAAAATCACAACCAATAATATTATTTTAACTTGAACTTTCTTTATTTGCTTAAACGTTTTATATTATGATAATACAATAGTATAATACAAAATAATCATTTTTATGATATTACAATTACTAGAACAGAAAATTTGATTGAAGAGCAGATAAGTTTGATGTAGTTCTTGCAAATCCTTGTCACGCCACCGCTTCCTCCCTCCTCCACGGATTTGTGCTTAATCAATGGTTTTGATTTGGGTTTCTCCCTCCGTCCCTACTCCCTTGCAGACCTTGAATTGGGGCGGATCTGATGGGGTATTAAATCAATTCAAAAGTTAGGCTTTTCAGATTCAAAAGTTGAAGTTTTGGCACTCTTGCCGGAGAAGACGAACTTCAAATCCCGTTTCTTCAAATCGAACCCAATATATCTCTTTCTTGATGATTTTTATAATCGATATTATCTTCCCGGTAGCTCAGCTTTTATCAATTGGAGGAGAATCGAAGATAGTGAAAACAGTCCATTTTATCATCTCCTCAAATTTAGCTCTTAATTTCCAGATCCGGCTATGATGTCGGAGCCGAATCTGAGCCGTATGTGGATTTTTACACTAATTTATACTAGAGGATAGATAGATATCAAGCGAGAGGGGGAGAAGGTTGTGGTGGTGGTGCTATGGTGGTCGCCGGCGGGAAGGTGTCTCTACCGGAGAAGAAGGATGGTGGATTGGTGTCTGTTTCTCTCATTTGTCGTCTCTTTCTTTCTGGTAGGGTTTGAGGAAGAAAGGGTTAGAAGGTTGGGGAAGAAGAATAAAGAAAATTGGAGAAATAGGTGAAATGACAATTTTGCCCATCACGTGACTTGCACATGACCCATTTAACGTTTATAATTGACAGACGTTAGGCCGAGGGACGTTGGGTGTAACAAAATGAATACACCAGGGACTTCTAGTGTAATAAACGAAGTTCAGGGACTGTAGCTGTTATAAGTGTCAAACCTCAGGGACCTTCCGTGTAATTTACTCTGAGAAAATATATGCCCGCACACAGCATATTGTGCCAAAAGTTGTGTAAGACTAATTATAATGGTGACAATCTCATGTTTGGTCATCGTGTTATATCAGCGCCAAATTAGATTTCTCTCTTCACACTAAAACGGACCAAACTCACAATAATTTATCATCAAAACATAACGTACAACACCTAATATATAATACAGCAAACACACCTCTAGCACTTTTATTTGCTAATCCTTTTGTTTAATATTAGAAATATGAAAAAATTTGATTTTTCATATTTTATTGCCTTGGACTTGTGCTTTGCTTTTTCGAATAAAGATTTCATTCCTAAAATTACTTATTCGTTGAGAAAATAACCCACGGGAAGGGCTGATTTGCAAAAGTCTAGCCCAAGCCACCAAACTCACACGAAAAATCGGTTGGGGACGCGTCCTCTTTGGTCGCATAACAGGGGAATGTGGTCACCCATTACGATTGGTCTAACAAACTCATGCAATTTCGTCATAATTATGCGATTGCGATCTCCTTACAAAGTCATATCAATACATTAAATAATCAATGATTGTTAGAACAAGTGGGATGTGAAACATGAGTAAACCAATACCATGTAGTATAAAGACAAAAGCTTTTGGTAGTGATATATACGATTGCACCCACACAATGCACTCCATAGATTTATAGGGGGGTTGAATCATGGGTTAAGTTGGGGGGTGAGAAGGAGGACTTTGCCCGACGGCCTAATATGCCAAATGATGCCATATTCACATATGCATGATATAATTAATAAATCATATATTATTTTAATAACTAATGTGTATATTGATGATGTTAGTATCACATGAAATAAAGATGGGTTTGTAGGCATATTATTATAAGAATATATAGTTTTATATTAAATACCATCGGGTTAATTTGTGGGTAATTATTTCTCAAGCTTTTGGATTTTCATATGTTTTTTTTATTGTAACAATGAAAATTTCAGTTAGATCATCTGCATCACGAACAAAACTCAGTTACTCAAAGAGTTTATTATATTCAAGAATACTCTTAAAAAATATTTGGGATATTTTAAGTAGTAAGTGGGTAGTTATTAGTTGCATATGGAAATATAAGAATTTTATCTAGACGTGTTCTTTTGTTATCAAGTTTTTTCATCTTATCAAATTAAGTAAATATACATACATGCACAAATTATAATATACAATTTGTTCTATAATCATATAGAGAGAGAATATAGTCCCAATCATATTTTGCCACCCCACGTTAAAACTTCAATTTAAATGAAGTGAAAAGGGTGAAATTCACTTCGACTTTCATGGTTTCATGATTTTTGACATCGTAAGACCGATGTGTAGTTTGATTTGGCCTACCGACTACCGTATCCTAAAAAGTAATTTAAATATTTTTGATGACTAAACTTGACCAATTACAGCAAACTAAAGTCCCAGTCTCTTTTACTGGCTTTCATTGCACTATAGACGACGTTAGGTCTGATTTTCATATACAATAACTTATTATTTGAATACGTGTTAGTATATAATTTATTTTACATAAATATAAGTTGTAACACTATACATTTGTTCCACATAAAGGATGCATGAATTTAGCTTAGTTGTAAAAGTGTTATATGTAATAACATTCTTAATAATAGTTGCAAACTGTTATACCCTGCTTTTCTTCCTTGCTCCATAGTTGCTCTCAAATGTTGCTTCTTTCTATTATTAATGCAGACCAACATTTTCCTCATGTTTGCAAACCGGTTTCGGGTTGTTTCAGTTATCGTGTTCGAGGAACGGGGATGTCATTACCTGACCCAAACCCGATTCATTGCCATTCCTTGTAGATTTTAGGGTTTTCATGCAAAGCTATTGACATTAAATGCCTTTCCAGAACATCCATAATGTATACACTAAGGCTACACAAATATACAATATAAGAAGTAATTAATAAAAAATATGTTTACACCAAAAAAAGTTAACTCCAATCTACATACTAAATTTTTAAAAGAAAACATTTTTAATTAGTTTAAAATAATGCAAATTAATAAATTAGAAACACAATATATATTACTCCCTCCGTCCCACAAAAAACTTCTCATTTCACTTTGGTATAAGTTTTAAGGTGATAGTTAGTGATAAGGTCATTGATATTAATTTTGATTAAAATATAAGATTGGTTTGGAGAGAGAAAGATAGTTAGTGGTGGGGTCCGTAGTAATAATAGTATTTTATTATGTGGAACCCATCAAATGTAAGAAATGAGAAGCTTTTTGTGGGATAAAATTTAAGTTGAAATGAGAAGTTTTTTGTGGGACGAATGGAGTATATATAATAGTTAATAGAATTTAATGTAATAAATAATGTTCAATAAAATTTGGTACGTTTTAACTATTAACTTTGGATCACACTAATATGGTATAGTATAGTGATTAGAGTACATATTGGAGAAGAGTTTTAGTAATTTGGACACTAGTATATGGTTAAAAGAAAACACTTTTATTTAGTATATACATAGGAGATAATATAACATTAAAGTAATTTCTTTTTCACAAACATAGTGTGACATACGACAAAATACAATAAATTCAAAGAGTTAGAGAGACAAAAATGTCTCATTTTGCTTTCTTTTGCGGTTTAAAACAGATTGTGGCTTGATTGAAAGTGCATGTTTGAACAAAAAGGGGACGAATATTCCATTTCGCCTTCTAATTTATTGGCCCAACTAACTTTTTAAAACTAAATTCCCGGCCATAAACTTTCGGCCCATGATTACAAGTTAACTTGTTTTTTTCGGTTATAAAACTGTAATTTGACTATTTTTTTATTACATATCCTCACAAAATTATAGTATGTAGTTTTCGGTCTTAAAAGTTAACCGAACCTAACTGGAACCATTATTTCGGACCGGTTCTCAATTTTATGCTTTCATTATCCTTTCAAAATGAAAAATTACCTTTGTTAATTTGCAATTTACTCTTTTCTTAGATGACAATTATCTAAAATGTAAGAATATGCTTTCATTATTGTCAGGATCGATTAACAAAACAGTTAATAAACATAATGATCTACTCGACAATAGAAGTTACAGTGGATTAACACTATGTTGATTTAATCAAGTACAATAAAACTGTAAATTGTAAGAACAATTATAAGAACACAGTTATCACAAAAAGCTTCAATGTATATTGATTGAATGAGTTACAATACACACGTATGTTTATAATTCATAAGGAACTATATATAATAGTCCTTGAAGCCTAACTATTTACCCTAGTTATTCTAGGATACGATTACAATTCAAATTACAAAAGATATTAATTCTAAACAAACTTTCCTAAGATCTCGGACTCGATATACTCCATAAATAAGTTGATCAGCATCAACCTTGAACGATCAGTAGTAATTCCATCGAGCAGTAGTAAATGTTGATCATCAGTAACAAACACCAAGATCAGTAGTAAGTTGTAATTCTGCCCCATCAGTACTAACTCTTGTAGCAGTATCAATTCTTGGTCAGTACTAACTGCAGCATCAGTAATATATCTTTTATAACCCAACAGTCTCCCCCTAAACATATTAATTCAGTTTGAATTAATCAAATTTCTTTCTTTTCTCTTCTTCTTCCTTTGCTCTTCTTTCATCTCCTTCCTTCTGTCTTTGATCTCTTAATCTTCTTTGTTCATCCACATATGCTTTATTCTTTTGAAATAATTGTCTGTATTTCTCTGTATACATACCTGGATCATTAGGTCTTACAAATGCACAACATACAATTTGATACAGAGTCTTTTGTGAGTGATTGTAGTCTCTTTTCATTAAATACAACTCACATCTTCTATTTGTTCTTTCAAAGAAGTACATATTCACCGTGGGTAGAACATTCCATGCAAATAAATTGTCTTCACTTGCAATCCTTTCAACATACTTTTCTGGATGAAATGCAGCATCAAACATCTCAGTTAAGTATCCAGCTCCAGAGTTTTTCCACCTTTTATTTGACATTCTTGGTTTTCCAATTTCCAACATTGTAAGAACATCACTTCTGTTAAAAGACAATAACATAGGTTTCCATGCTTTGAATTTCTGAACACCTTTGTCTTTTCTTATAATTTCATGGATTCCTTGATTTTCTCTCCAATTTAGAATTGGGTTGTCTTGTTGGATTGGTTGTGGATCTTCTAAGATTTGAAGGGTTTGTTTCAGTTTCTTCGTAGTTGATCATCACCTTCTACAATTTTCCTTTTCTTTGAACCTTGTTCTGAAGATTCACCAACTACAGTTTTTCTATTTAGTACAATCTTGGGATCAATCTTTAACACATTTGAAGGTTCAACAACTAGTACACCTTCATTTAATTGTTTCTTTTTCTCAGTGCAATATCTTTCAACAAGTGTGATAATTTTCATTCTATCAAAGGATTTTGCACTGTGACCTCTTGTCTTAAGATATTCAACCATCATGCTTTTCTCTTCATCAAATGGTTCAGGCATGTCAATCTTGCATCTTTTGCATTCATTAATTTGTTCTTCAAGAAGGTGCAGTCTTTCTTCTTCATATTTCCTGATTTTATCAAGTTCTGCTTGTTGACCTTCTATCAGAAATTCTTCTATTTCTTGAACCGCTTCAGCTGCAGATTGTTCTTCTAGTTGAATAGCCTTTGCCTTAGACTTTTCTTCTTCAGCTTTCCTTTTATTTTTAAGTGCAAGAGTTTTGGCACATTTTCTGTGGTACCTCATTCTCTTGACTTTCCCATGAGATTGTTTTAGAGGCATGACTAAATTCATCTTGTTCACCATATAGTGACCAAGTGCTCTATGTGGATAGTCATCATCAAATTTTTCTTTACCTTTACCTATGCATTGTGATGGAGGCAAGGTTCTAGAAAGCGTAAGGCGTGGCGTGGCGGCACCATCAAGCCTCAGCCAAGGCGGGCCATGGCGTTTATCAAGGCGTCGCTTAAGGCGGCAAATTTTTTATATAATTTATATATATACGTATATTAAATTGAATTTTTTTTTTATAAATCTATTGATTTATATAACAATTCATATATAAAGCTCATAAAAAATATTACATTTAAATTTATAATTATATATATTAAATTTTTTTTAAAAAAAATTCATTTTTTACAGCCGCCTTCAAGAAAACTCGCCATAAGGCGCGCCTTATCGCGCCTTATCACGCCTTATCTCACGCCACGCCTAGCCGAGCCGCCATGGTCTGTTTCGTAACGTCGACGCCGCGCCTCACGCCTTGGCGACGCCTTGGCGCCGCCATGGCGCGCCTTTTAGAACCTTGGATGGAGGTGTATACTGTGACAACTCGATATTTCTGGTATGTAACCTCATTTCATTTCTAGAACTTTCCTCAATTAGAAGGTTTCTACTTATAGACATTCCTATATTTGGCATTCCTTATACACAACAAACATACATATTTTACACCATACATTAGTGTTTGATTATTTTAGTCAACACAACATGTTTATTTACTTATGGTGACACACTTTGAGCTAAATCATTTCTAAAACGTTAAGTTTACCGGTTAAACAATAAACGTAACGATTCAATTTAAACGTGACTCGAATTAAACGAACCGTCTAAACCGACACCAAGGTTTGACCGACCGCCTAATGGCCGGCCTCCCCCTCCTTGTTTGACCCCAAACTCGGCCGAACACCCCTTAGGGTGTGGTGCAAGTTGTGTGGCTTTATCTCTTCAATTTAATCCTTATCCAATGCTTTTAAACAAGTCCTTGTGCTACTAGGACTCTACTTCTAAACCCTAGATCTTGAGCACTATAAATACTTAACCATTGTAAACCCTAAACCTTTTGTGCTCCCTCTCCTCTTCTCGGCCGCAAGCAACACCACCATCATCACCTTCGTCCGTTTCCGATCGCAAGCAACCCCAAACACTTTCCTTCGTTTCTTGATCGTTTAATCCAAGGTATGAACCCTAAAAACCCTTGTTTCTACTTGCTTAATCCTTGCTAATCTACTGTTTTGAACCCGAGACCATGGCCCTAGGCCATGTGGTCTCGGTTAGCCTCCAAAAACCGAACACATACATGTACTCAACCGAACGGGTGTGTGTGTGTGTGTGATTAGGGTTTGTTTTGATTGCTAGATCCGTACATAGGAGCCCTAGATCTCAACTTTGGCATGCTAAAACTATAGATTTAGTCACTAGTTCGAACCTATACCCGATCTAGGCACACAAACCCGAAACCTAGCCATTGAACCCGGACCTAGACCGATCTAGTTTGAAACCCGTAGGGTTTTGCCCTAGCCGAACTCTAACCCTAGCCGAACTCTAACCCTAGAAACCGAAACCCTCGTCTTGGTTGACTTTCTTTGACATTTGTTTACTGGATTTGACTTTCATTGACCCGAAATCCTTGAAAACCCTAACCCTAATACGGTACCATAAACCAACCCGAACCCTAATCCTAAAACCGTACACATCAAACCCAAAATAAACCTAAGTTGACTTTAGTGGACTTTTGTTGACCATATGTTGACCCACAAGCTAAAACGGGTCAAGGCCGGATCTTGACCCAAAACCGTGGACCAAACCCGAACATATAATCGGGCCAAGGCCCGTACTTGGCCCAATTCGATCTACCTTAGTCCATCGGGCCCAAACCTTAGTTGGCCCATTAATATCCAAGCCCTTTTGGACCAAAGCCCAAACCTTTGGCCCACTTATACCCAAACCGAACCCATTGGGCCCAAGCCCAATCCTTGGCCCAAATCTATTGGACCCAAGCCCAATATGAGGCCCAAGTAGCCCAACCTAGTGGCCCATTAGGCCCATCTAGGCCCAATCCATTTCATTTCATATCATTTCATTTCGAGAATCATTTCATTTCATGTCATTTCATTTTGGAGCCTATTTCATTTCATTTTATAAAACCCAATGCATTTCATTTCATTTCATTTTATTAATCCAAGTTCATTCGATGTCACAAAACATATAACATAACATTTAACGTATATCATATATCTTATATCGTATATAGTATCGCCTGTGTTAGCTTAGCCTAATCAGTAGTTAAATCATTTAGGAAGCTAGGAGTCTCCCGAGGATTCCTCTGTCTTAAGTCTCTTGTTGCTAAGCTTTGCCAGGTGAGTCCACAGACCCCTTTTACTCTTTTAACTGTTTTATAAACTTTGGGGTGGAAAACATAAACACAATTGCTACTATTTTACTATGACTGTACAACATCGTTACATTTTCATTATCGCGTTGGCATGACAAACAATTATTATACCGGACTAAGGTTACCAGCAATCATTAACTAGTGGATCTAGACCATGGATATGCAGATAGTACTATTGGCTGACACTCATCCTCCCAACAAACGTTTGATCATTACTTGGTTTATCCAAGACATCTCCGGGAGTGTATATCCATAAAATAACATAACATACTGGAGTTGAAGTGTTGATTGTGGACTTAGGGGTTGGTATATTAACTCAATAGACTAGCTACTTGTTGGGGATAACAGTTCATGCGATGTCAAACACAACATTTTGTTCAACACTTTTTCATAAACATAACTAATAGTTGTATACATTCTACAACTATACTAAACATTTTCATACTTACTACTCATATCATATGAGTGTTGAACCTTATACATTTTCAGTCATAAACCATTTTCATAACAAACATTTTGAGTAGCAAATCACTTTACTCTTATCATAAACATTAACCCTGTGGATTCACTCAACATTATTGTTGACCCTTTTACTATTTATGTTTTTCCAGTTAATTAGGTGCAGTGGAGTTTGGAGGATATGAGCATTGGGATTGTCGTGAGCCATGATTAAAACATTAAGTTTACGAACAATCATTTCATTTCAAACCATTTCTATTTTAGGAAACTTGCTATTTTTGGAAACTTTCTACTTTTGGAAAGTGAAACAAACCTTTATTTTTCGTTATTGCGTGGTTGTTTGTTTACTTAATTGTTGCTATGTTGTCATGAACGTTACACCTTCGTTCTTCCGCAAAACATTTTAAATGAAGTAAAAACTCATTTTTGGCGGGGTGTGACATATACTTCATATCTGGTACCTCATTTATTTGTATTTTTGGTGCAAAGGTATGAGCTTCATCATCATCCAGAATTTTTGGGTGAGGAGGTAATGCACATTCATCTACCTCTTCCCAGTTTACATTATCATCAAAATCTGGAATAATGATTTCTGTTGGTGCTGTTGTTGTGGTTACTACTGGTGAATCAGTAGTAATTGGTACTTTTGTTGTTGCTGCTACAGACTCATTAGTAACCAATGTAGTTACTACTGGTGTTAAATTTGGAAGGTTAAAAGGTCTGTAAAGTACCATTTGTAGAGTAGAGGGGTCTGCTACTGTTGAGGTTGTTGTAGTTGTCATCAAAGGAGTTATTACTAATGTTGCTTCTTGTGTTTCTTCTTCAATTGGATCAGTAATAAGTACTTCAGTTGTTTGGATGACTTCAGTAGTGTCCATGGGATCAGTAGTACCCATGACTTCAGTAGCAATTTGAGAAGGTACTTGTTCTGCTGTTGGTGATTGTTGTGCAGACACAAATACATCTTCCATGCTTTTGACTCCTCTGTCAAAGTCTTCATCACTTTGACATGTTTCACCATGAGCTTCTTTGAGATTCAAGAGGGAGGCTGCTGTTGCTGCAATTGAAGTATCAATCATTCCTTGAATTTGATCTTTCTCCCCCTTAGTGATCTCAACGTGTTGGGAATCATTATCATCAACCTTCTTCTTCAATTTTCTTATTGTGGAAGATTGTTTTTTTGAAGTCTGTACTCACATCTCTTCATTCTTCTGTTTAGGACATTAATTTAGTGCTTCATATAGCTCATGGTTCTATCTTGATTGTTGATTAATATTTGGCAATTTTGTACAGTAGTTTCAAGGTTTTCCATCATATCCATCAATTCAGTTTGTTCCATACTACCCTCAGTCCTTCTAGGAACATCCTCGGGTTGGGTTGGGTTGGTACATTGGTTTGAAGGTTTTCCATCCTTTCCATCAATTCAGTTGGTTCCAGTCTTCCCTCATCACTGCTTGGTGATTCATTGGGAGTTTTAGATACTCTCTTCTTCCTAGAAGAAGGAGTAGTATCTCCCTTGTGGTTTCTTGGCACCGGGGTCCTTTAAGTGCTTCCTCAAATGATGAGTCATCACTTAAAGTTGCCGAGGTCTGGGTCCTAATGATGTTCTCACTAGCCTGTTCACCAACCTTAGCCCTTTCCTCATGACATCTCTCCTCCTTGGAAGTCAACTCTTGGAGTCTGGGGTCTGACTCAGTTGGTCCCCTGGTGTCCTTTTTGGAAGTTCTCTTCCTTTTATATTTTGAGGATATGATTTGGCTTTTAGGAAGGTTTAACAAAGAGTGAAGATTAACACTCTGAGGTTCAATTTCATGTTCCTGGGACACATGCAGGACATCTTGAGGTGAGGTTATTTGAGTGGATAGGGGTTCTGTTTGGGCTGCAATATTTGGTGATGGAGTGGGTTGGGGTTCAATGGGGTGACTTGAACCTTCTCCAGTTGGGGGATGATCATGAATCATATTGGGAAATAAAGGTGTTACCTTTCCAGAAAATTTGAATAACCATCTCATGTTTGAAAAAACCTTTTTGTTTAGAGAAGGTGCAGTGTAAATTTTTTTTGGTTTAGTGAGATCTGGGATCTAACAATTTAAAATATGTGCAATAAATCTGGGATACATTAAAAATTTAGAGGATGATAGATTTCCAATCATACCATCAAAAATCATTTTTGAAAAATTGAACACTAGGTCTGTGCTCAAACAAACAACAGCAGAGGCTATTGACTTGTTGAATTCATTCCAAGTGCTCTTTTTAGGAGAGATGCAATGTTGAATAGTATGAACTAAAAATTTCCATTGGGGAGAAAGAAGCCCTTTTTGAAAAGTGACAATGTTTTGCTTTCCTTCATACCCCATTTTTATTAAGTTTTCAACAAGCTCCTCCTTAGAGAGTAGAGATATACCTGTGTCATCATGAAGTTGTAGATGTTGCCTGATAGTTTGCTCTGTTATGAAAATTGTTTTTCCATCTACTGTGGATTTGATTTTTGATGTGTCTCCTTCTTTAATATGTTCTGCAGTTTCCCAAAATTGAATTATATGTCTCTCATGAATTGTAGGTTGGATTGTGAGAGCATATTTGATTGATGAGTGTTTCAGAAACATCACAATTTCCCTAAAATCTTTAGTTCCATCTGGGTTCTTCAGGAATGCAATCATATTGTGAAATTCACAATATTGTAGATCTGTTTGAACCGCTGCTAGTTTGATCATTGCCATTTTTAATAGAATTCAGATTTGAGATTGAGAGTTTTTAATTGAAATTTGAAGTTCCTTTTAGAGTATGTGATGGAATTTGAAGTTGTTACTGCCTTATGAGGGTTTCAATTTGGATTGCCGACTTTAGGGTTTATCGTGGGTTTTAGCAGATCGAGGTTTGGATAATGTAAGATTAACCGACTTCTGTTAACTATAGTTTTTGAAATTAACCTGCAAAAAGTCACAAATACCCTTCGAATCATAGCATAACGGCTATTTTCATGGGGTTAGTTTGGTAATTTTATCGATTTTAAGAGTAAACTGCCGATCAGTAGTAACTAAGTACCAGTAGTATAAAACGTCAGTAGTAACTGAGGTTTTAATACTTTAAGGGCTGATCAATAGTAACTGACAACTACAATCAATATTAAGTAAAAATTCAGTAGTAAAATAAGACAAACTTAGGTAATATTGTACAAGAACTTTACATGTGAGATTGTTGATGTATTTAATTTATAAAGATCATTCCATTACTGTTAACTAAATAGTTAAACCTTCCTACATCAAATGCCTTTGTGAAGAGGTCTGCTAATTGGTTATCAGTATGAATTTTAACCACTTTAATTAATTTCTTTTCATTACAATCTCTTATAAAGTGAAATCTGATTTCTATATGTTTAGTCTTTGAATGTTTTACTGGATTATTCACAATACTAATTCCACTTTGATTATCTATAAAAATAGGAGTTTTAAGAATAGACATACCAAAGTCCATGGGTTGATTTTGAATCCATAGTACTTGAGCACAACATGCAGATGCAGCTACATACTCTGCCTCTGCAGAAGATGTTGAAACATTTGTTTGCTTCTTTCATTGCCATGACACAAGTATTGATACAAAGAATTGACATCCACCTGTAGTTGATTTTCTATCTAAGCATTCACCACCATAATCACTATCTGTGTATGCTGTAAGTTCAAAAGGTGAGTCATGTGGATACCAAAGACCTAGTGATGGTTTCCCTTTCAAGTATCTAAATATTCTTTTGATTGCTTGCAAGTGTAGTTCCTTTGGTTTTGCTTGATATCTGGCACATACACAAACACTATACATAATATCAGGTCTATATGCAGTTAAATACATTAAAAAACATATCATTGATCTATACAAGTGTTCATCTACATCCTCCCCCTCAATGTCCGGATGTAGGTGTTTATGTGTTTCCATGGGAGTGCTTGCACTTTTGCAGTCTTTCATGGCAAATTTATCTAATATGTCTTTGACATATTTTGATTGATTGATTAAAATTTCATCTGATTTTTGATTGACTTGGAGTCCAAGAAAGAAGTTCATTGGACCCATTAAGCTCATCTTGAATTTGATCTGCATAAGTTCTTCAAATTCTTTGCACAATTGATCATTTGTTGATCTAAAGATGATATCATTTACATATATTTGAACAAGTAGGATGTCATCTTTGACCTTCTTTGTGAAGAGAGTCTTGTCAATTGCACCTCTTTGAAATTTGTTCTTTAAAAGGTATGATGAGAGTTTCATACCAAGCTCTTGGTGCCTGATGTAGGCCATAAAGAGCTTTGTCTAATTTGAACACATAATCATCATACTCAGGATCTTCAAATCCTGTAGGTTGACAGACATACACTTCTTCTTCTATCTTTCCATATAAGAATGCACTCTTTACATCCATTTGATAGACTTTGAACCTTTTGAATGATGCATATGCCAAAAATATTCTGATTGCTTCAATTCTTGCTACAGGAGCATATACTTCATCATAGTCTATTCCTTCTTCTTGAGTGTATCCTTGAGCTACAAGTCTTGCTTTGTTTTTGATCACTATTCCTCTTTCATCTTTCTTATTTCTGAAGATCCATCTGGTTCTAATGGCTCTTTTTCATTTTGGAAGAGGTACTAGTGTCCAAACAACTTGTAATTTGAACTGAAGAAGTTCCTCTTGCATTGCTTCAATCCAATTTGAATCTTTCATGGCTTGTTGGATCTTTTTAGGTTCATCCTGTGACAGAAAGCATGTAAACAAACATTCATTAGATATTAGACTTATATTACAAGTATTATTGTTTAAACTTGAATTAAATTTGCTTCTTGTCTGCATATTGGAATTGACATCACTTAGAACAAGATCTAAAGGATGATTCTTTTGAGCTCTTGAGTTGGAAGTTTTGTCAACAACTATTTGACTGTCAAGATTTGATTCATTAGTTTCAGGGATTTATGCATCTGTCCAGTTTTCTTCTTGAGTTTCCGAGTTTTCTTGATTTTCTTCATTAACACTGTTATTAGTAACAACAAGATCATTATTGAACTCTTGTGTCTGTGAGTTGGTACTGGTATCAGTATCATTTCTTGCAGCATCACCATTTAGATTTTCTGAGTTACTACAGGTGTCAGGATTATTACTTGTTTCTTCAAGATTTTGAGTTTCTGAGTTATTACTGACACTAGTGTTGTTTGTATTATCAGAGTTGTTACTGTCCTCAGTATTAACAATGATATACTGTAAAGAATTTTGACTTTTATTAAATGTTGATTAATCCTCTTTGTTTGGTTGATTGTTTGAGACATCTGCATTAAAATTAAAACTAAAATCAAGAGATTTTGTTAGTGAGTCAATATTAAACAAACAATCTGGACCATTTCCTTTTTCATTTATAAGATTTTCATTAAAGGATACATCAGCACTTTCTTCAATGATCCTTAGTCTTTTGTTGAACACTCTGTATGCTCTGCTTTTAGTTGAGTATCCTACAAAGATTCCATCATCAGCTTTGCAGTCAAACTTACCAATTTGTTCTCTTGTAATTAAGATAGTACATGGACAACCAAATGATTTAAAAAGCTTATTGAAGGTTTTCTTTTATTCAAAAGTTCATATGGTGTCTTGAAGTGTGGCTTGACTATTAATACTCTGTTTTGCACATAACATGTAGTATTAACAGCTTCAGCCCAAAAAGTTATTGATAAATTTGCATCTGCAAGCATAGATCTTGCTGCTTCAATTATTTTTCTATTCCTTCTTTCAGCTACACCATTTTGTTGAGGAGTTTTAGGAGAGCTATACTGCCTGTCAATACCTTTAAGATCACAAAAATAGATTAGATTTTCATTTTTAAATTCTGTACCATTGTCACATCTAATGGCTTTCACTTTGAGATCTCTTGTATTCTCTAGCTTGATGATTAGGTTCTTAATGAGTTCACTTGTTTCATCTTTAGTCCCGAGAAAGAATACCCAAGTAAATCTAGAAAAATCATCAGTAATAACTAGACAGTATTGCTTCTTTCCTATACTCATTACATTTGTAGGCCCAAATAAATCCATGTGAAGTAGCTGCAATGGGTTAGAAATAGAGTTGATTGATTTGGACTTATGAGAAGTCTTGTGCTGCTTACCTTTTAGGCATGCAACACAATGATGATCACACATGAATTGTTTTCGTGGAAAACCAATTACTAAGTTCTTTTTGACCAAATTGTTCATGTTTTTAAAGTTTGTGTGACACATCCTTCCGTGCCATAATTCTGATTCATTTGTGTTTGACTTGGATATAAAGCAGTTAATTTCATTTGGAGAAATGATTTCTCTCCCTATATCCAGGCAATACACATTATTTCTCCTTGGTGTTCTTAAAACAACATGTTTTTCATCTAAAACAAAGTTAGGAGAAAGAATGATGCACTCTGTATCTTTAAAAAAAAATTTGTTCTTTTTATCACATACTTGTGAGACACTAACCAGATTGTATTGAAGTTCAGCAACATAGAAGACATTATCAAATGTGATCTTACCATTTGATACAATACCTTTATCAGTAATACGACAACCTTTAGGATTTTCACCAAAAGCAACATAACCACCATCATATTTTTCAAAGTTTCTGAGAATTTGAAGATTCCCAGTCATGTGCCTAAAGCATCCACTATCAATATGCCATGTATTCACCTGGATGTTCAGCACAAAAGAAGATTAAGTTAGTTCTTTTTGGGAACCCAAGCTTGTTTTGTCTTGGGTTCATCCTTTTTAATGAGGAATGAGCTATGTGTGACTTGGTTAATACTGGTCTTTAGAGTTACTATTGCTTTCTTTTTAGCTGACCATTGGGTCTGTTGCAATTTGGTTACTACTGATGGATCAGTAGTAACTATGTGAAAATATTTTCTGAATTTATCAGTAGTATTTGTGTAGGTATATCTTACTGCATTGTATCTTGTATACTGATCAATAGGATATCTTTGTTGGTTTCTTTTTATGGTTGGATGTGCTGGGTAATTGTAGTAAGTACCAAAACTTCTTTTATTTTCAAAATTTTGATTTGTTTTTGAATTTTCATGTCTGGTATTTTGAATAAATCTTTTGGCTGACCTACCAAACTTTGGAGTTTCAACTTGTGGAAGTTTGGACTGTTGTTTTAAATTTAATTCTTTTAATTTTTGTTCTTTGAGTTTTAATTTGTTTTCCTTAAATTCCTTGAATTCTTTGCAATTTATTGGATTGAAGTGACAATCCTTTGCTATATGATTTACTTTATTGCAGATTACACATTTAGGTTTGGTGGATTTTAAGGGTTCTGGTTTTCTCTGTTCCTTTAACTGATTCAAGTTTCTTTGATTTCCCCTTTTTAAAATAGTTGGAATATTTTCAGAATTTTATTTTGGAGACTCTTAACTTTGTGTAGTGTGGAAACTTGTATCATCAGACTTAATGGTGCTTTCTTCATCAGATGAATCATTACTTGTTTCAGTTTGACTTTCTAATTTCAATTCATCTAAGATTCTTTCTGAACTAGACTTAAGTGGAGGAATGAAATTTGTTGGAGGAGGAACTGCATGATATCCAACTCCATGAATTACTTTTTCTGTGGATTGATTGCTAGTTAATTCATCAATTATTTTAGAACTTCTTTCAAATTTCTTAATTGTTAGTTTATTTTGTTCTAATTCTAATTGACATTTCCTCTAATTTAATTATAGCTTATTTTGCTTTTGATTCAGCATATTCTTTATCATACATAGCTTGTAATAGTTCATCTTTATGTTTTTGATATGTTATTTGATAGATTTTAATTTGATTTTCTAAATCAGCTATATCACCATTAAATTCTATTCGTCTCTTTCTGTTTTTAATTAAATCTTTATTGATTTCTTTTGTTTCTTTTTCAAGAGTTTTAAATAATTTAATGCATTCAGGAGAGCATGGTTTAGGATTTACCTCAGATTTAGGTTCAGAGAATGCCATAAGTGCTTGATTTTGAGCATGTTTGTCAGCTTGAAAGCTCCAGTCATATCCTAGTCCTTCTTGAGATACAAGTGCAGACGAGTTTGTCCTTTTATCTTTGTTAGGACATTCTCTGGCAAAGTGACCAAGATTGCTACAGTTGTAGCATTTGACTTTAGTTTTGTCAAATCCTGCCCTGTCACGTTTGTTGAAGCTCAAACTTGATCTACCAGTCCTTTTTAGGAACTTCTTGGTTCTGAAACTGAGCATAGCCATCTGCCATTTGATATCCATCTCTTCAAGATCATCAGGATTGAATTGTTCCAAATCTTCACTAATTAGTGCAGTATGCACATGACTAGTAAAGAACATTTCTCTAGCAATATCTTCTGATTCTTTTGTCTTTCCAGATTGGACATCTTGGTTTATACCTGCAGTGGAAACTAAAGCAGCATTGTTTGAATTTAAAGTAGGAGTTTTTTGACTTACCTCATATTCAAACACTCTTAGGTCATTGTAGAGTTCATCAAGCTCCTTTTCTTCTAAGGCATCACCTTGTCTATACACAACAGTGTACATAGACCATTCTTCACTTAGAGATCTGAGAAACTTTCTATTGACATCATCTCTGTCTGGTTTAACTCCAACTTGGTTGAGTTCACCAATAAGTTTGTTGAATCTATCAAAAACTTGTGACAGAGATTCATTCTTTTGTCCTTTGAAGTTTTCAAACTCTTGTTTTAGCACAGATTTCATGTTTCTTTTTGTGCTTTTTGTACCTACAAACTTTTCTCCAGAGCTTGCCATAGCAGCTTTGCATCATCAAATTCAACAAATAAGTGTTGGTAGTCATTAGGAATTGCAAGCAATAAGGTACTTAGAGCTTTTAATTCAATTCCTCTGTCCTTCCTTTCCTTATCACACTTTATTTTGTCGGATTCAGTAGTTGTGCTGGTTGTGGCAACTGGAATGGTTTTATTGCCTTTCCAGTACAACTTCCCACATGGTGTAATCAGTAATAAGCATGTATTGCTTAATTCTGTTTTTCCACATCCCAAAGTTGTTGGGAGTAAGGATGGGAATTTTGTTTGCTTGTGTGCTTTCATTATTGTCAGACATAATGAAAACTTTGTTTGCGAATGATTTGAAAAACTTTTGTGAGTTCTTGATTCGTAGATCTAGAGTACAAAGCTCTGATACCACTTGTCAGGATCGATTAACAAAACAGTTAATAAACCCAATGATCTACTCAACAATAGAAGTTACAGCGGATTAACACTATGTTGATTTAATCAAGAACAATAAATTGTAAATTGTAAGAACAATTATAAGAACACAGTTATCACAAAAAGCTTCAATGTATATTGATTGAATGAGTTACAATACACACGTATGTTTACAATTCATAAGCAACTATATATAATAGTCCTTGAAGCCTAACTATTTACCCTAGTTATTCTAGGATACGATTACAATTCAAATTACAAAAGATATTAATTCTAAACAAACTTTCCTAAGATCTCGGACTCGATATACTCCATAAATAAGTTGATTAGCATCAACCTTGAACGATCAGTAGTAATTCCATCGAGCAGTAGTAAATGTTGATCATCAGTAACAAACACCAAGATCAGTAGTAAGTTGTAATTCTGCCCCATTAGTACTAACTCTTGTAGCAGTATCAATTCTTGGTCAGTAATAACTGCAGCATCAGTAATATATCTTTTATAACCCAACAATTATTCTTTCAAAATGAAAAATGACCTTTGTTAATTTGCAATTTACTCTTTTCTTAGATGACAATTATCTAAAATACGTTGGAGAACAAATACACAAATAGCACGTGCATGGTCCATGCATTGCACCTTTTACAACCCAACATCTTCATGGTTAGCAAACTAACCTCTCATTGTATCCAAAATCCTCCTCCAAAAACACAATAAAACCGTACCGATTTTATTAGTAGCATTATGATCGAACACTTTTTAAGCCCGAATCAACAATTACTCCCCTTAGAATCATGACCAATGTTGTGATTAACTTCATGTCATTGCCACCGATTTCCAAACCCGTTTTGAATCATCGCAAAGCAAAAATATCAACTTTTAGCACTGTAGTAAGATCATCGACACAAGATTCCGATGATTCAAACATGTCAGTTAATGATGAACAACAATTAGGGTTTTCTGTTACCACTCCTCCACCCAACTTCACACATCCTGAGCCGAAACCGTTTGCCATTAGATCGGATAAGACTAACGATGTTGTTACGGCTGGTCTGGATTTGGTAATCCGATTTGGGACTGGTGCATTTGTTTCTGGGTAAGTTGTATATATAGTTTTTGAATGGTAACAGTAAACACGTGTTTAATAGTTTAATTAGCTTTTTTAATCTATGCCTAAATTCGGTTATTATTAACAAAAGAGCGAATTACATCTAAGGTCTCTGTGGTTAACCACTTATTGCAGCCACAGTCCTTAAACTTCATTAAGTACATTGGGAGTCCCTGGTGTTGCCACTTTGTTGCACCCGTAGTCCCTGAAGCAAACGGACGTTAATTAAAGCCGTTAAATCTCCCATGTGCACATCACATGATGGGTAGTGTGGTAATTGTCCACCCCTTCCTCATACTTAAACCCGAGTAAATTACATAGTCTTAGTCCATGAACTTCATTTTTTAAAAATCAATTTATTTAACAAAGAGATACAAGGAGCAAATCATGGTCCCATATGTTAGCACCTTCTATGTGGTATAGAATCATTACACGAAATCTTCATGGTTTAAACGTGTCAACGGCATTACGTCGAACACCTTTCAAGCACAAACCCCCAATTACTCGCCGGAGAATCATGGCCGGAGTTCTGAACTTCACGCCATTACCACCGATTTCTAAACCCATTTCCCGTCAACACAAATCAAAATTATCAAGCAGTAGCAGAATTTCTGTAATTAAATCATCAACAGAAGTTTCTGATACATCTTCTACTTCAATTAAAGAGGAACCAAAATTAGGGGTTTCTGCAATCACTCCTCCGTCCAATTTTAAACCTCCCGAGCCAAAACCGTTTGCCGTTAAACCGGATAAGGTTCTCGACGTCATTACTGCTAGTTTGAATCTGTTGTTTCGATTGGGAACTGGTGTTTTTGTTTCTGGGTAGGTTTGTTTTATTGTTTATCAATTGTGAATTTTAGGTATTCGATAACTGACTATGAAGGTTGAATTATTTTGCACAATTTTAATGAACAATAGTTGACAGTAGCTTGATAAAAAATCATACATAATATTCAAAACAAATCTTTTATTCAACATTAGAGCTTAGAATCATTTAATAAGTTGTAAGTTGATTATGTATGAACATAATAAGAGTAAAGTCATAAGGAAATTGATTAACATGAACAATTGAACATTTTACAGAAATTCAGATAAAATTTTGAAAATTTTCAAGAAATGTAACCAAAGATTCAAAATTTGCCAAATTTAAGAGTGAAGGTTCAATTTATCACAAATATAGGTGTGAAAGTTTAATTATTCACATAAATAGCATTTAAATTTTTATCTGTAATTTATTAGGTATTCAGTTTCATTCATTCCGAAGAAAGAGCTTCCAGCTGGCCAGTATGGTCTTGCAGTTGGAGGTAATGATATGTGTTCATCTTATTGTATGCATCTTATCTCCTATAAACTGATGACATGGCAGCTTATATGGCTGCCACATCATTTAAAACTTACAAAAATTGAAAAATTACCGGTTACTTTCAATTTAGATTACCCAGTGCTTAAAACCAAAATTATGCATTGAGTATTTTCGGTTTAAATATCAATCACGAATATACGATTTATGTTATGGTTGCAGACTTCATAGCAAAAGAGACCTCAAAAGTAGGCCCGAGACCTGCAAAGCCTATTGAGTTATACGAATTTGAAGGGTACTTAATCAGAAAATAAATTTCCTAATTTTGATATCTGATTCATAAATACGGGTTGTGTTTTTTTTTATTTTTACATTTATTATTTCTTACAATTCTGACTGAGTCCATTCGTTGGTGGAAACTTCAGCTGCCCTTTTTGTCGGAAGGTAAGATACCCTTTTTTTAATTATAGTTTCTTAATTTTTGGGATATTTATAAATCATTAGTAGTTGCTTGTTGAAAATAGATTTATTTTTTATGTTAATTTATTTTTTGTGTAATTTATAGGTTAGGGAAATTGTTGCAGTGTTGGATCTTGATGTATTATATTATCCCTGCCCAAGAAACGGTCCAACTTTCCGTCCCAAAGTTGGGCAGATGGGTGGCAAACAGATGTTTCCTTACATGGTATACTCCTGCCACATCAGCATTTCATTTATTAAGTTTTCTATAATTAATATTCCATATTCTTAATATTTTATTTATTTATTTGTGCAGGTAGATCCGAATACAGGTGTTTCAATGTATGAATCAGATGACATTATAAAGTATCTTGTCCAGAAATATGGTTAGCACACAACAATCTTTTCCATTGGATATTAATTTTTATTTTTTTAAAACAACTTTAAATTGTTTTTATTTATTTTGTTATATTCAGGAGATGGAAATGTGCCATTATTTTTATCACTTGGTCTGCTGACAGTAAGTTAGTTATATACGTACCACATTCTATTCAATTTTCTACATAATGCAACAAAAATCTATAATTTCAAATAACTTTTTATGATAATTCTGTTACAGACTTTAACAGCAGGTTTTGCCATGATGGGTCGTATGGGGAAGGTACACTTTTTACATTTTTTTACTAACTGTTACAAAATATTACCCATTTTGACCCACTTTCCAGCCCAGCCCGCCCATTTTGCGACATCTAATAATATCTTATTTAACACAATAATTATTTATTAATTGTTGTATTATCTTGTTAGGGGAGTATTTACACCAAGGCAAAGATGCCACCACAACCTCTTGAAGTATGGGCATATGAGGTTAGGTTAAATCCCATGCTTAAACCTTGTTTATAATTACTAATTTGCCCCCATATATCCTTTTTAGGCATCACCATTTTCCAAACTTGTGCGTGAAGTACTTGTAGAGTTGGAGCTACCTCACATTCTTCACAGGTTAACTCTTATTTATACTTGATTAATATTAATTTTATGTTTATGTATGAATAAACTATAAAACTAATCCAATTCATATTATTTTATAGTTAACAATACAACTTTTATTTTTTCTTTGGCTTTCAGTTGTGCTCGTGGAAGCCCAAAACGCCAGGAATTATTTGAAAAAGTTGGCCATTTCCAGGTACTTATTTATTGTGTTTTTTTTTTCAAGATTCTTACGTCATTGAGTATTTAATTTACCCTTTTGGCCCGTTAATGATTAAATATAACCCGGATTAATATTTTCATAAGTAAATATGGTTCAAAATTTTTGAATGACAGGCACCTTATTTAGAAGATCCAAACACGGGGGTGAAAATGTTTGAGAGTGCTGAAATCATGGAATATTTAAGAGCTACTTACGCTCTTTAACCTTCTTCTTAATTACATTTGATTATATGTATATATTTGAAAGATATTTAAACAACACTTTACAATAGAAATATACTGCCATGAAAGTACACCTACATTATATAAAAAAAACTTAAAGTTAGTATCCACACTTCTTACAATTATAGTGCATGTATTCTTGTTACTTATAGACTTAATAGATTAATTATATTTCACGTTTGGCTAACCTATAAATTGTGAAAAACACGTTGCATGTGAGAGGTTCAGTTGAAAATCCGATTTTTTGTAAACTTTCAGTGTAGTTAACCTCAGCTTGTAGTTAACATTTGGTTTAATTTCTGCAATATTCGGAAAGAAAAAGAATTGATTCTATTACAATTAATAATACTCATGATAACCTTTACTAATTTAAATGTACTAATCACACGTAACACGTGGAAAGATTAAACCAAAAAGGAGCAAAGAAGAAGTAAAGATTTTAATATAGTAAGGAAAACTGGAAAAGGAGTCTGAATTCAAATCACGAAGAAAAGATCGACACATTCTAATTTAAATACCTCAAATTTATCTGGTTTTGTTAATCGCGCTTTTTGAAGTGTTAAATCAAACAACATATATACAAAATGGGTAAACTAATTTTTTAATCCAATTTTTCGAAGTTTTTTCCCCAAAAAAAAAAAAAAAAGATTCAATACCATATTCCACAATTCACCTTATGCTTGGTAAAACTAGGAGCTAGAAAATATGTTTGTCAAAGTAGTTGTGAGTTGGAGCTAGAAAATGTAAAATTGCATGACAAACAAGATACATGAGTTTGATAGAGATGTGATTTTAAGAGTATTATGGTAAATTTGTATTTTGTAAACTCCAAGCTCTTTTCAAAAGCTCATTGTAGGGGGTGTTTCACCTAGCTTATTTACTTCGGCTTATTGCATTTTGCACCATCCAAACAGCTTTTTAAGCACTTAGGCCGGTAGGTATGGGACGGAGGAAGCATGGTGTGGGGGGTGAGATGGCAGGCGACGGCGTGGTGGTGACAATGCCCAACGGCGTGGGGGGTTGGCGTGGTGAAGCATGACCACGGGCAACGGGCTTCCACGGGCGTTGGGTGTTGCTTTTTTGAACGAATAGAGCCGTTGAACGGCTAAAATAGCCGTTGGCTATTTAAAAAAAAATTAATTAATTAATTTAATTTATTTATTTCCTATATAAACACAATCAAATACTACCAAAATACTACCAAAACACACAACTCTACCAAAATACCCCAACTCACAAATAATGGATTATCTTGGTTCATCATCTGACGAGGATGACGCGTTTATGCTAACAATATACGAAGAACTCCTCGATGAATTTGACGAAGATGATGAAAGTGAAGTCTTTGACACTAGAACCGCGAAGCAAAATAGAAATCGAGCAGCTGGACACCAACGGCTATATCGAGATTATTTTGCGGATGATTGTGTTTATGACGAGAAGGATTTCAAACGAAGGTTTCGCCTGAGCAAAAATTTATTTATGCGCATTTGCATTAGAAAACAAGTATCCCTTTTTTCAATTGAGATATGATGCTAGAGGTAGGCGGGGATTCACTACATTGCAAAAATGTACTGCAACAGTTCGAGCTATGGCTTACGGGGAATCCCCTGATGTAACATCCTAAAACCGGCCTAGTTGTTTTAGGTATATAATGATATTTGATAAACATATATATTTGACCATATGTGGAATAAATTGATTAAGTGTTAAATGAATTGTTTGACTTTTTGTCCTTTTGTGATATTCTAATCAAGGGATTAAAATATCTGTTTTCTGAAATGTTTAAATGAAAATGTGATTTTTATATCTTTGGATTCTCCTTTTAATATCGTCTCCGAATATACTTTCGTTTTTAAAATTGGAGTCCGTTTACTATTTTAAATAAATTATCTACGAAAGGGACTTTTGTGTTGTATTTGTTAAAAAAATGAAAAAAAGCCAAGTGGGTCCCACCCCTCCCTTGACCGGCCCCTAGATGGGGAGTTGCCCATCTTTTTGGTCATTTTCTCTATCTCACTCTCTCTGTACGTCTCTCTCACTCTCTCTCTAACCTCTCTCAAAAATAAAAACCCCATTAGTGTTCTTGAGTTATCTTGAAGATCCATAGCTCGTTTCTTGGCCAATCATAAATCCGAACCCATTTTTGGATAGCTCTTGAGATAAGCTTCAACCTATATGTGTTCGTTTTCGATTTCATGATAGTTGATAAATTAGGGTTTATGTGTTCTTGAGATTTGGTTGGTGATTATTGTGTTAGATGGTATGTTAAGTGTTTATACTAAGTTGTACATGTTTTGTTGTATGAGTAAAAGTAATTTAGCACAAGGTACAACCATTTTAGCAAAGTGTACAAGTTGGTGTGTTTATGTAAAAGTAGGTTGTATGTGTTTTGTCAAACCTTGGATTTCTTGTGGTTTGAATGCTTAGAATTGTTCATTATGTTACGAAAACATGTTTGGTAAGTTATGTATGTTTAAAACCAAGCATTGGTGGATTTTGATAAGTAAACTAACTAGTGTTTGGCTAATTTGGTGAAAAGATGAACTAGGAATTTTAGAAGTAAAATTCTTGGCTTTTTGGTTGTCATGAACTTGATGAATTGTTTAATTGGTTATGACTTGTTAGTTGTGATTATTGTGTGCTAAACGATTGAGCTTAGGTGGTGTTTGGATGGTTATTGGGAGATTTCATGAACTAGTGAAATTGGTGGTTAATAATGAATCTTGTTATGGATGTTGTTTTATGTGTTTATGCAAGCTTTTACATCATTTGTATGGTAGATTGTTGAAGGAATACAAGATTTGGTGAAAATCACCTTCAACCTCCATTAATGGTGGATGTTGAAGGTGAGTTTTGATGAATCTTGGATTTCTGAGTTTTGGATGGTTAGAATTGTTTATTAGGTTGTGAAATCATGTTTGGTAAGTCATGGATGTTAAAAACCTAGTATTGATCAATTGGTGAAGTAGTTTAACTAATGTTTGGATGATTTTGTCAAAATGGTTAACTAGTGATTTTGGAAGTATCATACTTGGATTTGTGATGGTTATGATCTTGATGGAATTGTTAGATGTTGTGAATTGCTAGTTTAAAGATTTATTGCTAGTTGATGGAAAGGTGGAAGTGTTAGGAGCACATTCGGGTTTTTGGCCCGTTTGGGTCAACTAGTTGTGAATACTTGCTAAATGGTCAAAATGGTCAATTGTATTGATGAAGAAATTGTGCTAGTTGGAAAGGTCATAAAATGTGCATTTTATGAGTCTTGTGTAGTTAGTTGTTGAAATTGATGATTTTGACAATTCGGTGGATTATCACTAACTCGGTATGTTGTTGACAGGAACCGGGAAGGATACTCAGTGATACTAGCTCACTGAGTTAAGGAATCGGAAGTTGAAAGGTGAGTGGATCTAACTTACAACTCGGGTTTCGGTTTATTCCGTTTGGAAATTGGCATACTTGTGAAAATGCATGAATTGAGCAGGTCTGGGAAGATAGCGCCGCTATCTATAGATAGCGACGCTATCTATGTAGTTGCAGGAAATTATCAAAACAGAAAGTCGAAATCGCGAAGGTTCAAGAAATAGCGACGCGATTTCTCTGGAGATAGCGACGCGATTTCTGGGTTATGCAGCTTTTGGTTTTGTTTAGCTTGTTTGTTGTTATGTATGCCTAGTGTTAGGGAATACCATACATGACTATGTGCACAATCGGGATGAGGTCAGTGTCGGAAGGAGAACGGCTGGGCATCGGGTATCGACTAATCGGGTATCCGACCTTACCTGTATTTGTTGCATGGTTAAGGGGAGGGAGTTGCCCGGGTATTGGATACGAAACGCTATCGGTTACCGTGGGTTTGGCCGACCATGGTTTAAGGCCCGCAAAGCCGCCGATCCTCTCAAATAGTGATTACCCAACCGGAGATGTTTTATAACTTCCGTGTTTAAGTGACTAGTGTAGTTGCTAGGGTTAGGAATTCATTCACTTAGCTTTTGTGCTAATCCCTCCCTTATCGACACATTTCAGGTTGGATGGCTTGAACGGGTCGGGCTTGGACGGGAAGTTTGACCATGCTTAAATTATGTTTTGTAAAAAATGAGCCGTGTTTAGTAATACCGTCTTTTAAACTAACTTTGGTTGTAATATTGTGTGGGACCACGTTTTGTAAACTTAACTAACTTGATGCTTCCGTACCTAGACTAATATTTTAATTGCCTTTCAAAAAAAAAAAAAAATGCGGTGTTACACCTGATTCTCTTGACAAGTACCTACGCATGTCTGAAAGAACTGCTAGGGAAAGTATGTATAATTTTTCAAAAGGTGTTTTGGAAATATTCGGACCTATTTATTTGCGAAAACCAAAAGTAACCGATGTTCAAAAATTATATGAGGCACGCGAATAGAGACATGGTTTTCCTGGAATGCTTGGTAGCATTGATTGTATGCACTGGGATTGGAGGAACTGTCCACAATCGTGGAGAGGTGAGTACACTGGAGGACATCATGGAGTACCGTCGTTGATCTTAGAAGCTGTTGCTTCCCAAGATTTATGGTTTTTGCATGCTTACTTTGGGGCTGCGGGTTCTAATAATGATATTAATGTGCTTGATCAATCACCAACATTCAACGACTTGTTATCAGGAAAGGTACCCGATGCTCCTTATACGGTGAATGACAATCAATATAGATTCGGTTATTACCTTACCGATGGTATATATCCTCGTCATGCGACATTTGTGAAAGTCTATCGACATCCAGTAGAGCCAAAAGAGGTCTTGTTAACCAAAAAACAAGAATCCGCACGCAAGGATGTGGAACGGGATTTTGGAGTTTTAAAGGCGAAGTGACACATTGTCAAAAATACGGCCCGTCCATATGACCTTGAAAGATTAAGATATATTTTGTATGCATGTATTGTAATGCATAATATGGTTGTCGAAGATAAATGACGGATGATTTCTCCATATGTAGCGGACGGTCCCCGACATGCGTTGTATATACCGGGGACGCCAGAGTATTTGCATAGGGTTGTCGACATTCAAGACAAAACAACACACGAACAACTTCGACGGGACTTGACGGAGCATCTTTACAACAACGCAAATGCCGACGATGAAGAGTAATAATTTTAATTTAATTATTGTAATTTTTAATTTTAATTTTAATTTAAAATATTGTAATTTTAAATTTTATTTAAAGTAATGTAATTTTATATTATATAAAATATTAGTTGTGTGTAAAATAAATGGAAATGAAATGATGAGATAGAAATTAAAATGGTGTGGTGTGGTGTGATGAGTATTTCCTAGAGATGATGTGGTGTGGTGGTGGTGTGGTTACTGAGGTGTCAATGATGTGGCAGGAAAAAAAAGGTGTGGGTGTGATACTCATACCCCATAGCCTTAAAAAGCTTTTTAAACCTATTGAAAATTGGGTTTTTTAGTTTATTTAGCTAAAATTACCACTATAACCTTACATCTCTCTTCACACACGCACCTCCCCTCTATTTTTTTTTTAACGGCGAAATATTATTACTATAGTCTAGCCAAGAACTAGACTAAACAAACAAAAAGGGAAATTACAAAGGAAATTTGATCCAATCCGTCCACGAAATCTTACATTTAAGATTTCGATTACTCAACCAAGAAAAAGAAAATAAAACAATGTTATCGACTAAATCTTTTATACGCATCTTCCCTTTGTCAAAAATCAAAGAGTTCATAAATTTCCAAAGCATCCAACAAGTAGTAGAACCAATAACTTGGAATTTTAGACGACGAAAGTTTCGGTTCGTAATAGATTGACTATAAGCCCACCAATCATCAAAAGAACAAAACGTGATTGCATGGTTTTCACACCACTTCATAATACTGATCCATACGTCATTTGCAATTGAGCATGAGAAAAGACAATACGCACCTCCCCTCTATTCTCTCACTCTTTAGTTACTTTACATTAATAAACTAACCCAAATACTCAACTTGACCCAAGTTGTCATTGTACAAATTCAACTATGAAGTTAACCATTTATCACTTACCTTTTGATGTTGTTACTTACCTTTTTCTTATTTTGATGTAACTAACTTAATCGTCTTTTCTCTACCCAAACAATATTAAATAGTAAGTTTTAAAAATATGTTATGTTAAAATAAAGCTCATATTTCAATAGGATAATAATTCAATGTCAAGTTAGATATATTTTTCACGCCATTTGTTTTTCCTATGGTCAAAAGTTTTCTTGAGTACCTCTGAAACAATATTTTCTGTAAGTGATGAGAAAATCAACACTTTGTATTAAAAAGCACATTGGAATAATTAAAAAACCATGAACTTTGAGCGGGTCAAAATGGATGAGCTCCTCTTTTCCAACCCACCCAGAAAAGGGAAAACAACTAAAAAAGAAAGTAGTAATGCTTCATTACATATAAATCCAAAAAGTTAACCTCAAAGGTGTGACTTAGCGCTCAAGTAGTAATGTAATGGTTCATTACATATAATAAGTGTTTTTTTTAACAGCAAAATTACATATAAGTGTTAGAATATACTTCCTCTGTTTTAAAATAAGTGATACACTTTGAGTTTCATATTTTTTTAAAGCAAAATATGATAATGAATATTAATTAGATTAAAGTGGATGGAAAATGGTCGCACATATTTTGATTAGAGTGAAATTAATGATGTTTAAAAGTAAAAAGTTAGGGTATATGTGTCATTTCATTATACTAATGAGATAGTTAGTGGGTGAGGGCCCCACTACTTTTTACCAAATATGGTAAGTTTTTAAAGTGTATCACTTATTTTGAAACACTACAAAATGAAAAGTGTATCACTTATTTTGAAACGGAAGAAATATTAAATTAGATAGTTAGTGGGGATAAGTTACATATATTTTGAATAAAGTAATTTATATGATTTTTAATACAGTAGTAAAAGTAAGGATAAATTATAATTTTAATATATTAAAGTAGATACTAACTAAATATGACCTACTACCTTTTACTAAGATAAATACTTTGAATGGGAGGAAGTATAAATGTATAACTTTACGCTCCACTAACATTGCATGTTGTAAAGAACATAGTCGTATCCAACAAAAGCACATAACAGTATTAACATAATATTATTTTGCTTCTTTGTTTTTTTCCTTAAAATTAAATTTAAATAAAACACGCTTATCGAATGTGTTTTTCTTTTTTAGCTAGCTGTCAAGAAGTGATTAACATGACAATTTGTAAGTGGATACGTTTGGCAACCTGATACTTTTATTTATTAACTATTTAATCAAATTTATTTATAAAATAAAAACACACACGCCTTAACCTAACCCCTTATCGTAATCTCAAAGTAACCGAATCAGATTATTTTTTATATCAATTGCCAGCTCCACCCGAAAAATCTTATAACCATATTATAATTTTATTTCAGAGCAAATTATAAAAATCGTCTCAGTACCAGATTACAGATTGCGTCCCTAACTTTTCGAAATTACATTGATCACCCATAATTTGAAAAAATAAAAATAGTTGTGAAACATATTACAGTATATATTAACGTATGGTATTACGAATAAAAATTGATTAACAAATGTTAACTTTAAAAAGTACATCTCATTGCATATAATAGGAATTTAAATATTTGATAAATAATGTAATTTTGATAGTAATAAATATGTATATATTTTAATGTCTAACTTTTAAATATTAAATTATCAATTCTCAAATCATAGTGAAAAACAAATGCATATAAGTTTGGTAAGTTTGATCATTTAAATTTTGGAAAATTTAAGTTGTGGAAATGAAGAAGTTACTATAAATGCATATATTGCAACACGAATAAATCGGATAAATTAATTAACAAGTTAGAACGATTTATAATTTAAACCAGTAACATTTAACATTAGACAAATCAATTAGTATTATTTATAATTTACAATCCCAAACCCAAAAAGAGAAAAAAACAAATATATTCAAGACCATACTCTTGAGTAACCAGTTTTCCAGAGTAACGATTTTAAAACTTAGATTAATGCTATTAAATAAATTAGGCATAAATAAATAAAAACAACATTAGAATTAAAAAATTTTATATCGTTAAAACATTAAGTAAAAAATAATAATATAACTTTTATTTATTATATGGATAACTTATAAATCGCATTTGTAAGTTTTGTTGATCTAACTCCGGAAAAAAGGATTAGCCCAAATAAAACCTAACAGAAACAAGATAAACAAACCGTAAAAACCGCTGTACGTTTTACGGAACTCAAAAATTCATTTACCACATGCCACGTCAGCTCAACAACCTTCCACTTAAGTCAACGGTAGCTCACAGCCGGTTGCCGGTATCAATATCATCGGACCACGCCACTGATCGTCGGCCGGAAGCAAATCGATTCATACCTCCTATAGCAGGCGGATCAGGCGGTGTCGTTGGTTCACTGTTGACAGGTTTAACCGTCACGCTATTTTTTCTCGAGTACGAGTTTTCTGATTCGCTGAGTTTCACCGGTAATTTGTTGTTTTTACTCCGGCGATTACCGTTGGAACGGAATAACGACGTTATACGGGACATAAAACCGGTTTTCTGTCCTTTACCAGTTTTCTCTTTTTGAATTACAGGTTTCGCCTGTTGAGTAGCCGTCGCCGATGCAGACGACTTCCGGCGGTTAGGGCACCGTTTTGATCTAACTCTTCCTATACACGAAACCTTCGGTGAAGAAGGCTCCACTACCGCTCTTCCGCCTGAGCTTGATCGTTTAGGAAACAGACGTACGTTCGTCGGTTTAGACTGCCTGCGATTTGAATCAACATGAGTGTTCTTCTGCGTCTTCGGTAAACCAATAATCGCAGGTTTTGATTTCACGTTCACAGAAAATTTCTGCGAATTAGATCGTGAGTAGCTTCCGTTTGCGGTCGGGTTCAAATTCTTCGAATTGGAATTTCCTCTCGTTGATTCCTTTCTTTCTAAGAAAGCATTACGATCGAACCAGTCGAATTCGGAGTCTTTAGAAAGCCAGAATGATTCCGGTGGAACGAATTCAGTGCTGTCCGGAATATCAGGATCTGCCAGAGTCTCGATATTCCGATCGCCGTCGTCACATTCCAGAGCCATGGTTTTGGATCAATATATTAACAGATTTGGGGTTTTAGTGATCAATTTATTAACAGATTTGGGGTTTTAGGAAAGTTTGTGTGTGTGTGGGAGAAAGTCTCAAAGAGAAGAAAATATAAAGAGGGGCTTCAGGAGCCCTTTGATTCTCGTCAACTTACAGCTTGAGAATATAAGATTTAATTAAAACGGAGCTCTAGAAAATAAGATTCTCAAGTAAAATTCCAGAAACCACGACATACATAAAAATATAAAATCCTTAGTTACTTTTTATACTTTCTCAAATTAGTCAATATATTTGAAAATATCTGATACTCGGTATTAGCCAATAGATAATTTTCTTACCTTATTCGTTATTATATTATCAGATTACTGGTTTGACAACCTTATCGAATAATGTTATTAACAATGTTACGTGGTGTTGTAATTTGTATTACCAATATAGATTAATGAGTAATGGTATTTCTTCTTACCATTTTTTCTACCATATTTTTACTCATTTTGATCATGACAAGTATCAAAATCAAAGGATGATATGTGAAAAGAGAATTAATGAATGACACACGTCAAGCTTAGAAGTGAGTAGACTTATGGTTAAGAAGAAAAGGTAGGAAGAAATATAATTTCTCTAGTTTAAGTGTAATGTGATAAACTTATTAACTAAATATAGTCTTAATAAATAAATTGAATAAGAGTGGTGCGGAATGTACACTTTTTTGAATTTATTATGATTAAAATACACTGATTCAACGGAGGTTCGAGCAAGCGGCCCCGATAACGGGGTCCAAGGGACAGCGCCGTTGGAGGGGTCCAAGGGGCAGGGCTGATGGATACGACCCGAATGCCTAGAAAATCCAATTTTGACATTAAAACTAGTTTTTCCAACTTGATGAATCTGATACAATCTTTGACAATTTTTAGCGGTTTTGAAACTATCTTTCCATAGTTCTCAGCGGTTTGCGGAGACAATTCATCTTCGTTGTGGTCATTCTTTTTTAGAACGTCACAAGCTACCAACCCCAACTAATGGCTAGCTCTTAAAAAAATTGCATTGCCAACTAAATATATTGAATGATTATTTTAATTACCATAAGAATATAAATTTTAACTATTTATGTTTTATTTAACAGGAATCTTTAAAAGTTTTATAAACTAGACAAGGACAAAATAGAAAACTTGCAATGTGAAAATTCTTGTATTAAATAACATATCTGTCGTTATAACAAAACGGCCTAATTGCAGAAATACAAAATACCATTTTTTAGAATAAGTAATAAATATTATTGGCATTCAATTATTTTTTGACTTCCGATTGTTTAATGTTTAATTTACTGATCATGATCACATAACACTGTTATCAAAGATTAATAGTATAAATCTTAAAAGGTATTCTTTATTGATATATAATCATGAGGTTTAAATTTCATTATGGATAGAATGATACTTACTCCGTTTTAAAATAAATGACACACTTTTTATTTCGGATTGTTTCAAAATAAGTGACACACTTTGAAACTTTCCTTATTTAGTAAAAATAGTGGGACTCATACCACTAACTAGCTCGTTTAATAAAGTAAAATAACTCATTTACACTTATGTTTACTTTTAAACATCATTAAACTCACTTTAATCATAATATATGCGACTCATCACTCACTAGCTATCCAATTCAATCTTATTTAACCTTTATTATAATCATTCGCCTCAAAAAATATGTAACCCAATTTGTGTCACTTATATTGAAACGGATGAAGTATATATTTATAATTAGTTTAAATGGTGTGGACTGTCCAAAAAACATAAAAGATGTTTAACTTTATTTGTCATTTTTGTTTTATTTCATGACATAAAATACATGTTAGATATATATGAAGTAAAAATTGCAGTCAGTGATACCACTCAATTTTTATTGGATTCGTCATGGGATACTAGCATGTTACCCGCGTAATGCGGCGGTTGGTACCCTGTGATTAAATTTGACGGCGATCAATTAGTTGGTGGTTTAAGTTTATGCATTATGTTGGATGTTTTTTGAGGATAAAACAAAGTACTCGCTCCGTCCCACAAAAAATTTCTCATTTGTCTTGGGCACAAGTATTTAGGAGATAGTTAATAGTGGGGTCTTTAGTATTATTTTTGATTAAAATATAAGGTTATTTGGATAGAGAAAATGTTTTTAAGAGATAGTTAGTGGTGAGGTCCATGATAATATTATTATTTTATTGAAATGAGAACTTTTTTGTGGGACAAAACTTATGGTAGAAATGGGAACTTTTTTGTGGGACGGAGGGAGTATCAATTAGATCAATTGGTTAACACACAGTCAGTATTCACAAAAGGTCTTGTGTTCGAATCTTGTAAGCAATATATTTTAATTTTGTGGTGTTTAAGAGGTTACCCATAGTAGTAATAAGTTTAAGTTTAAGATTAAGACATGTCATATTTAGTAGGCCTAAATACATTATAAAGGAGTAAGATATGCACATATCGTTTATGTGAATATACTTTTTAAAATAAATAAAAATAACTAATAAAAAATCATTAATTGGTATTTATAATACAGTTAAATAATTCTCGTGTACACAATATTATAATAAGCAAATGACACCGATTTTTTTTTCTTCATATTTAAGCTATTTGATTAATTTCAGAATATTTTAGGAATGATATTAAACGATATTATTACGTATTTTTAACTATCGAACGTAATTAGCGTGATATGTTGTTAAGTTTGGAAACACATATAACAAATTTTATTACGTAATTAACATAGGGTTGTATTCAAGTAAGTTCTTGATTTTTATATAGTCTCAAGGGACAAATATCAACCATTGATTAATTATAAGTAATGGTCAGGATTAATCACATATTTTGTACATGGAGGGGTATTTTAGTCATTTAAAAAAAATTATAATGTGATTATATAATGAATCACATGTGATTGTATATTTAACGTTTCTCAATTAACATAATAAAAAATGATGAACAACCTTGAACATTTCTCAATTAATATAATCAAAAATATTATTTTACGTAATTAACATAAAGAAATTGAGGGTACTTACTTTTAAAAAAATAAAGAAATAATGTATTAGCTGTAAAAAAAAGTCCCAGTGTATATTGCAATGTGTAGCTCTGTTTTCTTTTATAACTCCGTTTGATTCATTTGTAATGAGCAGTAACACTGTGGTGCAGTTTAATTTCGACTTAAGAGCATCTTCAATGGATAAGTCTTTGTAATAACTTATTAAAATTATCACATAGACATTCCATTCAATATTGATAAAAAGTTTTTGCTCCAATGTATATAAATGTATATAAAGCTTTTTTTGTGTCTTATAAATGACTTATGCAAGAAAAAGCTTTTGATGCAAAAACTTTTTATTAGAATGTTATATATATAAAAATATCATACACAAAAAGTAATAAGACCGCTCCCAAAGCAACTGACGTCGTCAGCCGCTGCCAACTCGGCGCCACGTCAGCAGACAAACTAACTAACACTAAACTGACGTAGTCATGGCAACATCACTCTGTCACTTCACCAAATTTAGGCCCCACCATTTACTTTTCTTTTTCTAATAAAAATATACGACTAGTTAAAACATATAACTAATAAAAATAAATTACATTAATTATAAAAAAAACATTACATAAAAAGTTTATCTTTTTAAAATTTTTTTGAATTTTTTAGATTTTTTTGAATTTTTTTAAATATAACCCTTTTTTTTTCTTTCTAATTACTACCTTTTAAGGAGTTAAAAAAAATTTTAAAAAAATTAAAATAAGAGTAAAAATAAGGTCTGGAAAAGAAAAAAAAAAACAAAAAAAACAACCGGCGACACCCCTCCACCCCGTCTCCAAACTCGCGTAGCCCAAACCGACGGTGAAACCGGCGGGCCGTGCTAACGGTGGCACAACTGGCGGAAAACCGGCGGTACCGTTGGCACCGGTCTAAGCTTTGTAAAAAGCTTTCATAGGAGATGCTCTAATGGACATAATGAATAATAACTATATAGGGAAAGTTATAATATGTGAGATTCATACTCATTAACTATCTAATTTAATATTCATTACAATATTTTGCCTCAAAAAAACATATAACCCAATTTATGTCACTTATTTTGAAACGAAGAAAGTAATAACTAATAGTTGAGTTTATAATTGTTATATATGCGTTAAGGAATTATAAAATGTTTCTATAAAATACATGAATTTAATTGTTACTAATGATTAACGATTTATATTTGTATTTTATAAATGTTACGTTCTCCGTTTTAATTACTGAACACAAATTTTATAATATTAGTTGTCAATCATTGTTAAATGTTGGTATGTATTTTAGAGAGTCAGTGTTTTTTCACACGAACTATGATATGTAGCGTTATCTATAGTAAATAACAGAAAAGGTTTGAAAATATTAATAGAAGGTAAGGATGATGGTTTAACAAATAAAAAATCAAATGTTGTTTTTAAATAAGTATTTACAAATTTATCTTAACTTTTCATTTTTTGTTAAAGACGTTATTTCGTAATCGTTAAACACTTACTTATTGACTGGTTTATTTGACTTTTTTATTTTATCTTATTTTATTATTATTCTATGTTTATCATTTATTATTACGTTATCTTTAATTTCCTCATGTTTATATAATTTGTAAGCTTGAATTCCTTAATTTGCGTTATAAAAAATTATATATTTTCTTATTGTATATGTAATAATCATGTAATTAAAGCTTAATTTTTGTATTATATAAAAATTACATCCAGCGAAATTATTGACCCACCCGTAATTTTTTACGGGTTATAACCTAGTATTATAATAAGCAAATGACACCGATTTTTTTTTTCTTCATATTTAAGCTATTTGATTAATTTTTTGGTAAACAAGTAAATTTGATCAGTTATAACATTTAACTGGAAATAAACATCTACCACATCATGTCTTGATTCGTTTAATAACTACATAACTACAAATGAGAAAACGAACTAAAAAAATATGATTCCTTTTTTAAAAAAACGGCATTTCTTTTGTCATTTTGTTCTAAGAGCATAATATACACTCTATTAATCATTTATAAATTTAAATTATATTGTCCATAACAGAACTCGAATCCATGACCACATGCCAATAAGGAACACATTCTAATACCTTAATCTGCTATGCTACAAGCTCTTTTATGATATTTCTTTTATCTATGCTATATTATAAAACATTTAGTTATCATTTTAAACTATTAATCTTTACAATAACTGATTTAATCACTAATATATTCTTGTATCAAAACTTAAAATATTTAATCATTGCCCTAAGTGCAATTGTTAGAAGGAAAAAAAATTCTATGCTTGCAACCATGTACTCACTGGAAAACATTTCTACCTTTAATTCTTTTTTACTTTTCCTGTAACTTGATCATAACATTTAGAAATTACATGAACATAGAAATCTGAAGAAAATGTATGTTGAAAACATGAGGTAATAAGGTAATGTCATATTCTTTATATCATATATTTTTGTATTCGGTTTGTTTTATGTGCAGGATAAGTGCAAGGGTTAGTTTTGTTATTCTTCTTAGTTGAGGGGTAGTTTGTAAATAGGTCAGATATTTGTTATATCTGTTAGGTGTGTGTATTGGGATTGTCAATCACACAATATCTGCGTTTAGTTTTTCCTCTCGTTCTATCTCGATCTAGGGTTTCTGCTTCATATCTTCTTTGTAGATTGAATCTGTTCTATAGCGAGTATGAGTGTGAGAGTTTTATTGTAGTGAGGTTTGTTTTGTTTTTGGTCAATGACCGGTTTGAGTTTAATGGAAAGTTTATTTGTTTAAATCTCTTCGTTATTTGATTTTCATGTTTGAATCAAGTTTTTCTACATGGTATCAGAGCAAGGTTTGCATCTGAAGAGTTATTGTTGAAGATTGGAAGTGATTTTGTTCGTCGATTACCAGAAGAAATTATCAATTAGGTTTTTCCTGATTTGACGATCTGTTCGTGGTTGTTTTTCGTCGATCTGTTTAGTTCGCATTCTTTGTTTCTTAGGATTCATCGATCTCTCATCGGTGACTCTTTCCTGAGGTTAGGGTTACTCATAACTGATTAGCGATCGTTTGTCCTTTGGTATAGATCTGATCTTCATCCTTTCTGTAAAATAGAGACGTGTAGTCTCTTTGTTCGTTATTTCCTGAATAGATCTGTGGTTGATTTCGGTTCTGGAGAAGATCTGGTTGTATTTCAGTCTTCACCGAAAAGGTATCATCTCGATTCTATTGATTCGTTCTTCCGCTGCTATTGGAGTAACTCTGTTTATCAGAGTTATTGGGCTAAAATCACTGTAAGTATTCTATCCTACTCTGAGGTCGTAGCAAGTAACCTTGAATGTTGGAGGGCTCTGATATGCAAGGAGCTTGACCTACACCAGAGATCTCTGATTGAGTTACTTGTTTTCTGTTGATTTCTAACCTTTTTCTGTAGAAGAGAAGGATCTGTAGTATTGCATGTCCAGACTTCTTAAAAGTCCTTGGAATCTTGCCGCTGCTCAGAATTCCTTGTAGGTTTAATTGTTTGTTGTGATATCTCTGTATATCATTGTTTACTCTGTTAAGTGCGTTTAACTGAGGTTGTGTTGTGGTTACTTACCTGTTCTCTGTGCATTCTGTTATTTGTTGTGCATGTTCTCTATTTTTGGAGGATATATGGGTGATAATAATGAAATTACTTTAATAAACAAATTAGATTTTAGTGATGAATTGTATCGGCATGCCAGTGATACTATTGGAACCCCGTTGATAAATTTCAAATTAAAAGGAACATAAAATTACAATGTATGGAGTAGGTCTATGTTACTGGCATTAGAAACTAAAAATAAAATTGGGTTTATAACTGGAGATTGTGAGAAAAGTCTTACTAATGAAGTTCTTGCTAAACAGTGGGACAGATGCAACTCAGTTGTTCTGTCCTGGATTTTAGGATGTATTTATGAGGAATTGTATGCTGGGCAAATTTTTAATAATAATGCAGCAGTATTTTGGAGTGAGATAAAAGAAACATATAATAAAGTAGATGGGTCTATAGTTTTTAACTTACATCATGAGATAAATAGTTTGAAACAAAATGGTTCTCCCATCTCTAGTTACTATCATAAACTTAACTCTCTGTGGAAACAATTTGATGCTTTGTTGGAACTACCTGTTTGTACTTGTGAAGGTGCTAATATTTTTCAAAGACATAATAAATATATGAAATTAATGCAGTTCTTAATGGGTCTAGATGATGTTTACATGCCTATTAGAAGTAATATCTTAACTAGGGAACCTATACCTGATGTAAAAACTGCTTATGCAATAATCTCTAGGGAAGAATCACATAGAGGAACTTCAAGTGGAAATAAAACTCCTAATTCTGTGTTTGTGTCTCAATTTGATAATAAAAAGAAATCGAATAAAGGGTCAAGTATTGTTCCTAGATGTACTAACTGTGACCTGGTTGGTCACAATATAGATAGGTGTTATGAATTAATAGGATATCCTTCAGGTTATAAAAAGAAAAATAATTCTAAAGGCAAGAATGTTGTTAATCAAACTACATCTGATAAAACTGTTCCCACTACTACTGATCTATCTTCAGTGTCTCTTACAAGTAATCAGATTTTAAAATTGATGTCTTTGTTGAATGAAAGCCTAGATGCCTCTACTTCTTCAGCTCAAGCCAATATGGCAGGTATTTTTCAGAATAAAAGTAAGATTTTTAATCAAAATTTCTGCACCTTTTTTAATACTAATAATGTTCAAAATCAAAATTTGTTAATAAAAGGATGGATTATAGATTCAGGAGCCAATCAACATATGACTGGCTCTACCAAAAATCTTTTTGATATTGTAAATGTTGAACATCTTAAAATCATTGTCAATCATCCTAATGGTACTCAAGCATTTATTAAATGTGTAGGAAACATAAAAATAAATGAAAAAATAGTGTTAAAAGATGTTTTAGTTATACCAGAATATAATGTGAGTCTCTTGTCAGTCCAAAAACTGTCAAAAGACTGTATCTTTGTTGGTTTTGATGAATCTAAATGTTATGTCCAGGATTTGAACACCAAGACCCTTGTGGGGACTGGTGATGAAGTTAGTGGACTCTATTTGTTAAATGTAAGTGACTGTGCTAATCTTCCTAATTGTTTTAATACATGTAATACGTTTAGTTCCATATGGCATAGTAGACTTGGTCATCCTGCTGAAAATGTTCTCAATGTTTCGCAACAGAAATTAAAACTAGATAAAACTAGTTTGCCTATTCCGTGTGAGGTCTGTCATAAAGCCAAACAAACTAGGGACACTTTTCCTCTTAGTGATCATAAAATTGAACAATTAGGAGATATTGTTCACCTTGATGTGTGGGGTCCGTATAGGATTGTGAGCCAAGATGGGTCTAGATTTTTCTTAACAATTGTAGATGACTATACTAGGGCTGTTTGGGCATTCATGTTAAGGTCCAAGACTGAAGGTTTTGAAAAAATAAAAGAATTTTTTTTACTTAATAAAAAATCAATTCAGTAAAACTGTTAAGGTTTTTAGAACAGATAATGGTACAGAATTTGTTAATAATAATATGAGTTTTTTATGTAAAGAAAATGGTATAATTCATCAAACTTCTTGTGCTTACACACCTCAACAAAATGGGGTGGTGGAAAGGAAACATAGACACCTTCTTAATGTTGCTAGGTCTCTTATGTTTCAGGGGGGAATTCCCTTGAAATTTTGGAATGAATGTATTTTAACTGCTGTTTATCTCATTAACAGGACACCTTCCTCTGTGCTAAGTGGCAAATCTCCTTATGAACTTGTGTACAATTTAGAACCTTCTCTTATGCACCTAAGAACCTTTGGTTGTCTTTGTTTTTCTAAGATTCTAAATAATGGTGATAAATTTAGTAGTAAGTCAGAAAAATGTATTTTACTAGGATATGGTACAAAGACTAAAGGTTACAGATTCTTGAATCTTGAAACTGAAGTTATATTTTTTTCAAGAGATATAAAATTTTATGAAAATATATTTCCACTTGAAATTTCATAAAGTAATAAGGTCTCAGAAAATAGTTCAGTAAGTAATGATCTAAATCAACTTAATTTTTTTGACTTACACTTAGAAACACAAGTAAATCAAGGTTCTGAGTTGCCAAATGTGCCCAATGATGAAGGGAAGGTTGTTTGTCCTCAGGATGATGGTAGTGATTTAGAGCAGGCTAGTGGCTTAAATCAAGCTGCTAGTGAGGCTTTGAACTCTGCAACTTCCAATGAAGGAGCCGGTATTCAGGACAATTCTGAGGGTCAATAGTTTTCAAAAACCAATGTACCAAGTTCTGTTAGGAGTTCCACTAGGCCAAAGGTATTGCCTAAAACGTTTAATGGTTTTGAGATGAATAGTAGTTGCAAATTTGATATAAACAAATATATTGGATATTCAAATGTGTCTGCTGAAAATAACTGTTTTATTACTTCCTTAAATAAATCTGTTGAACCTAATTCCTTTAAAGAAGCTATTTCTGATAAGAATTGGATTGAAGCTATGAATATGGAGATGGAAGCATTATACAGAAATAATACTTGGGTTTTAACCGAATTACCTCCTAATAGGAAGCCTATTGGTTGTAGGTGGATTTATAAAATAAAATATAAGTCAAATGGTGAAATTGATAGGTACAAGGCTAGACTTGTTGCCAAGGGTTATAATCAAAGGGAAGGAGTTGACTTTGATGAAACATTTTCACCCGTTGTGAAAATGGTTACTGTTAGGAGTGTAATTAGTATTGCTGTTGAAAATTCTTGGTCTTTGTTTCAACTAGATGTGAACAATGCTTTCTTGTATGGTGAGTTAAATGAGGAAGTGTACATGTCACTTCCTGAGGGATATTTTGACAACGATTCTAACAAGGTTTGTAAACTAGTTAAGTCACTGTATGGCTTAAAACAAGCCCGTAGACAGTGGAATGCTAAGTTGACCAAAACTTTAGTAGATTATGGCTTTGTGCAGAGTTTAAATGATTACTCATTGTTTGTGAAAAAACCTGAGAAAGATATTGTCATTTTACTAGTTTATGTTGATGATATTGTAATAACGGGAAGTGATATACAGGAAGTTGAATTAGTGAAAAAGTTTTTAAATACCAAGTTTATGATTAAGGACTTGGGAAAATTACAATATTTTTTGGGTATTGAAGTAGTTGAATCAAAAACTGGTTTATGTTTGTCTCAAAGAAAGTATGCCTTGGAACTGTGGGCTCAGTTTGGGTTAACTGATTGTAAGCCTGTTTCTACTCCTATTGAATCTAATTTGGTTATCACTGATTTAGCAAATGCTAAAGAAGGTGATATGCCTTTAGAAAATTTGACAGATTATGCATGCACCATTGCAGTCTCATTTGAAACTTGCAATGAGAGTGTTGAGATATATTAAGGGTGCACCAGGTAAGGGTATCTTGTTTAACAGAGGTGGTGGTCTTAAACTTAAAGCATATGTAGACTCAGACTGGGGGAAGTGTTTATTCTCAAGGAAGTCAGTGACTGGTTTTTCAGTCTTTTTGGGTGACAATTTAATATCTTGGAGAAGTAAAACACAGTCAACTGTGTCAAGGTCAACAGCTGAGGCTGAATATAGAGCAATGTGTGATGTTGTTTGTGAAGTGATCTGGGTAGAAAAGTTGTTGACTGAGTTTGGATTGGTTGACTTGCTACCAGTTGAAGTTTATTGTGACAATAAGGCTGCTACTCGTATTTCTGCAAATCATGTGTATCATGATAGAACAAAGCATTTTGAAATTGATTTACACTATGTTAGAATTAAGGCTTGTGCAGGTGTGGTGAAAATTTTAAAGGTTGAGTCTGCTCTTAATGTTGCAGATATTTTCACAAAAGGGTTGCCAGGTAAGGTTCATAATTTTCTGTGTAATAAATTGAAGTTGGCTAATTTGTTTCAGGTATGACATTAAGGGGGGATGTTGAAAACATGAGGTAATAAGGTAACGTCATATTCTTTATATCATATATTTTTGTATTGGGTTTGTTTTATGTGCAGGATAAGTGCAAGGGTTAGTTTTGTTATTCTTCTTAGTTGAGGGGTAGTTTGTAAGTAGGTCAGATATTTGTTATAATATCTGTTAGGTGTGTGTATTGGGATTGTCAATTACACAATATATGCGTTTAGTTTTTCCTCTCGTTCTCTCTCGATCTAGGGTTTCTGCTTCATATCTTCTTTGTAGATTGAATCTGTTCTATAGCGAGTATGAGTGTGAGAGTTTTATTGTAGTGAGGTTTGTTTTGTTTTTGGTCAATGACCGGTTTGAGTTTAATGGAAAGTTTATTTGTTTGAATCTCTTCGTTATTTGATTTTCATGTTTGAATCAAGTTTTTCTACCATGTAAATTTGAATAAGTTAATATCTATGTACTTTATATACCCAAATCAAACAAAATAATAATCCGTTATTTTGTGTGGAAAGCTAGTAATTTTAGATTTTGCTATGGGTAAAATATTATATATCTATCATAAAGGTTCTTCTTATTTGATATTATAATTAGGTAAGACAATAATATTTCGCTTGCCTTACACATATTCTATTTATAGAACGAATTTTGGTTTACTTCTTTTCTAAACATAGTGACAAATACAAATAGACAAAACATCATATTCAGATGATTATTAAATACATGAATGTATATATAAAATATACTTCCTCCGTATCACAATAAGTGATACACTTTATATAAATGGATATTTCATAATAAGTGATATACTTCAAAAATTACCTCCAATAATTATCTACTTTAATAAAGTGAAATTACCGTTATACCCTTATTTTTACTTTTAAAACTCACTAATATCACTTTATTCAAATAAAGTGGGACCCAACCTCTACTAACTATCTAATTTAATACTTTTATTTAAAAAACCGTGAAACTCCAAATATATATGATATGAAGGAAGTATATGCATGTATGTATATGAAATATATATCATCACCCAAAGTTCATTACTTTTCATGACTACGTCTAGAATCAATGTTTTAAAACCCGGGTTTTTAGTCGACCCGGTACGATGACGGGTTACGGGTCAACCGGTTCAACCGGCGGATCAACCCGAATCAATATAAAAAAAATATTAAAAAAAATTGCCAAAAAAATTAAGTTAGCACATAAAAATCCCATTTATGGTAAATTGAGACCCTTTTTCCGGACCCGACATAATCACACTTGCAAACAATTGAATTTTATGTGTATGTCTACAGTGCATATTGATTTTATTGAATTGGAATATGATGAAATTCTTAGGGTTCATGTGATGATTTTGTTAAAAGTTGGTGTAAATTTTATAAGAGAACACTCATAAAGATATGAAAATTTGTCATAGAGCAGACGGTGTTTTGTGTGGCAAATTTGCGTGAGTTACACTATTAAGCCGGGTCAAAAACGGGTTCCGGGTTGGCGGGTCACCGGGTTAGGTAGAAAACCGCCGGGTCACACCGGGTTGTTACTAAGCAAAACCCGTATGTTTTCAACTCGCTCTCTTCCCCGGGTCCCGGGTTAACCGGGTTCAACCGGCCGGGTCGACCCGGGTTTTAAAACACTGTCTAGAATGCGACGACAATTTTTTGATTTTTGGAAGGTTTTTTTTTTTGGAAGGTTTTTTGTCTTCGTTGAATTGAAATAACTACACATAACACATCCTATCTAATGAATTTGATTTTTGGAAGGTTTTTTTTTTTCTCTTTTGACCAGTTATATGAAAATGTTAATATACCGATAAAGGTCAAGAATATAACACGCAAATGTAGCAATTGATCGCTATCAAATAAAGGGCTTAGCTAAATAAATAATAATGGCCTAACTACTATTACAATTTATCGATTAATATATCAAATCTGATTTTCAAGATGGAGAAGCAAATGCGCTGAATTTTAATATGTTATCCTTATGTTTGGGGGTTTATAATGCGTTTTTGTTAGGCACTTAGTTTCTATGAAGCAGTATATGAAGATTCAACTAGAATTAAGAATACTCTTCACATATAAGGCATGTTATGCTATTTAATACTATCGACATTTCTTGAAGAGACCAAAAAGGTAAAAAAAGTTTTTTTTTTTTTGAAATGCATTTAAATAAAAAGAAAAGAAAGTATGGGTATTGCTAAATTTGGTTTAAGTATACACACGTATGGAGGTGGCGGCTTTATTCTTTAACAAAGGATGCTTGAGTCGATCGAAAACATAATGGACTGTAGACTTGCAGTGACGAATTGCTTTTTTAACTATTTGATTTGATGGTTTAGGTTTGTACTCGGTAAAAATGGTTTCTTCTTATGCTTTTGCGGCCTTTAGGACCCAATATTGGGTGCTTACGTGACAGTGGGATATGTTGTATGGATGATAATTATGGTTGTGCTATGACTTGTCTTTGTAATATGATTCCAAGCTTTGATTTTAACGGCTTCATTAATAAGGGAATTGCCCCCTTTAAAGCCCAACAAACATTGATGAACGCCCTTTTTAGTGAAATGATCAAGGATACGGAAGTGCGCTTCAACATGAATGTGAGATAGAAAACAGTTTTTGAGTGTTTACGAGCACCACATGGTCACGATAAAGGTCAACATATATCAATGGTAGAATATCGTACTATTCTAAAGTATCGCCACATGTTTCCATTAAATCTTTATTGATGCATTCCAGTTTGTTACACTGCAAGTTTGGGATTTTTTTGGGAACACGCGGTTCATTGCAAAGAGCTCTCGAGCTTCAAGTATTGACACAATATGGTTAGTGGACGTCCTTTTTGACATATGCAGGTGTACCAAAATCTCCGCCAAGAAAGAAACACCTATGAATTTTTTTACTGACCCGTTGGATAGAGTATCCACACTTAGACCGACAAATATTTTGGTTTTTGGATGGATATTTTGGTTTTTGGATGAGTTGGAGGGAAATGTGTGTGTCATCTAACTGAAATTTCTCCTCTCGGTGGTTTGAGTATTCAAGGTGTTACATTGGGAGAATCATGCAAAGTGACAGAACACAAGAAAACATGCATTGAAAATCATCACATATTTATTCATTTTGTGTTTGATATATTTGGTTTCCTTGTATCTGAGGTACTAGATAAACATGAGTCTAACTAGCTATGCATAGTTACGCTAGCGGATATGCGATGCTCGGTTTGTGGTAGTATTGTGGAATATACAGATCATATTTTTTGGAGTTGTGAAGTTGCTAGGATGATTTGGCCCGCGATTGGAAATTGGTTACAAGTTTTGGATACGAATGTTGCTGATTTGGATGAGTTGATGTATTCTTTGGATTCTAGTAGTGCGAATAATAGAGTGAAGTGCATTATGGAAGCGGTGTGTTTAACCGTGGTTTGGATTATTTGGCGTATAGGAATGCGGTGAAGTTTAATAATGTGACACTCGAAAAAGTCTTTTACCTCAACTCTATTAAAAAAGTAGCGTATGATTGGATCTGTACACGTAATAAAAGATACAGAGTTAGTTGATTATAATGACTTGTTTTTCCTTGTAATTGTTGAATTGTTTTTCTAGCTTCTCTCTAGTTTTTTTATTATTGAAAGTCGTTTCCAAAAAAAAAAAGATAAAAGCTATGCATATTAATGTTATGACACATAGATTCACAATATTGCTTTAAAAAAAAATAGCTTTACAATACAAAGAGTACTAGCTATAATTTATTGTTTGTTTCTATGTAAAAGATCTTTAATATGAAGTGAAAATTAAATTAAGAAGAGAAAACATCTTTCATCCCGAAAAGAAAGTACAGGTACCAAAACCGACGGTGTAATTAAAATGGGGACACACAATGTAATTACAGAAGCAAACCAACGATTTTCATAATTTTGTCCAAGTAGGATAACGAAAAATGTGATTTTATAATTTTATTATTAAACGAGCTTTATTATATTTAACTGTAGTTAAATGTGAATAAAGAGACCCACCTATCAAAATATCCGAAATTAACACACAAAATCACCACACAAAAGGCTGTGATTCCCACGCAGATCTAGTTACAAAAGTTTCACCGCGTGTACTTCCAACTGCCAAATTCCAACCCAATCAAAACTCGCCACGTCAACAAACAGCCAACACCTCATTGGATGTCACACAAAGCTACCAGTGTTCTGCGTCACATCAGATCATACTTTTATTTACACGTGTTATGTTATGCATTCACGTTGTGACAACCGTCTTTCTCAATATCATTTCAATACATACCCTTTCTCTCACACACATAGTAGTGAGAGAAAGCTTAATCATGGCAGGAAGAAAGAGAAGGAGGCTTAAATTGTAAGTTTTTTGTACAACGAATTCAAGTGAATTATAATCGAATCGTGTCATTTGTTCGTTTTATTTTCTGAATTGTACTTTACCTTTGATGAAATTTGGTTAATTTGTTGTTGTAGTGATGAGATCGATGATTATCTGTACAAATTGAGCTACGAATTATGGGTTTTTGTATTGAATTTGAACGAAATTAACCTGATTTTGAAGAATTCGTATTTGTGATGATTTTTGGTAGTTCTGTTGATTAGGTTCTGTGGATGCAATTCATCTATTATTTTCTCGATTTGATGTTTATGCATTTTCCAGACAATTTTTTTTTCGTTCGATTATTCAAAGTTGTATAATTCACAATTCTAGGTTTTAGGGTTTATGGCTTCTAAAGGATAAAAAGTACAGATTTTTGGGCTTTTGCTCGAAATTAGTTGCACTTGATCTTGTTCGCAGATGATGATTGTTGTCTAATGGACTAATGATAAATTTCAAGGATTTTTAGGTTTACAGAGGTTTTATTCTTGTGTGTGATGGAGATAAATTCTTGACTTTTGCTATGGATCGTAAATGCAGGTTCTGAGTTTCTTTGCATTCCTAGGTTTTATCACTAAATGTACCCAAATCGGTTTCAAAATGTTAGTCTTTTATGGGTTTTAGTTTTATACACTCATTTAAGAGCTAAAAGCACATCAATGTATCCAACGTATGCGTATTGTTTTTGTATGTTGCGTATTTCCAATTGGTTTAATATACATTCATGTGTGTAGTTTCTTAAGGTTTTAAAATACCCATTTTTTGTTTGACAGATTAGCAGTAACATTTAAGGACAATACAAAAGTTTCAAAAAAAGGAAATATCAAGCAAGAGGAAGAAGAAGGAGCATGGTCTTTCCTTCCAGTCGAACTCCTAGAATTTATAATCTCACAATTAACATTAAAAGACAACATCCGTACTTCTGCAGTATGCAAAAACTGGTTATCAGTTGCATTATCAGTCAGAGTAGTCAACAAACCACCATGGTTAATGTACTTCCCAAAACTCGGTAACCGTTTCGAATTTTACGACCCGTCACAACGCAAAACATATTCTCTAGAATTACCCGAATTACAAGGTTGCAGAATCTGTTACAATAAAGACGGCTGGTTGTTACTCTACAAACCAAGAACACAACGGGTCCTTTTCTTCAACCCGTTTAGCCGAGAAATGATCAAATTACCAAGATTTGAAATGACTTACCAAATCGTCGCGTTTTCAGCATCACCTAAATCTGATAACTGTACAGTTTTTACAGTTAAACATGTTAGTCCTACTATTGTTGCAATTAGTACTTGTTTTCCAGGAGCAACAGTTTGGACAACTGTTAATTACCATAATCGGTTACCGTTTGTTAGCAGTATTTGGAATAAACTTGTGTTTTGCAACGGGTTGTTTTATTGTTTGAGCTTAACCGGGTGGTTGGGTGTTTATGACCCGGTTGAGTTGACTTGGACTATCCGTATTGTCCCTCCGCCCCGTTGCCCGGATAATTTTTTTGTTAAAAATTGGTGGAAAGGGAAGTTTATGGCTGAACATAAAGGTGATATCTTTGTAATCTACACGTGTTATAGTGAGAACCCGATTATTTATAAATTGGATCAAGTGAATAAAGAATGGGTTGAAATGAGGACACTTGAAGGTGTGACTTTATTTGCTAGCTTTTTGTCATCACATGCAAGAACCGATCTTTTGGGGATGATGAGAAATAGTGTTTATTTTTCTAAAGTTCGGTTTTATGGAAAACGGTGTATTTCCTACTCTTTAGATCATTGTAGATACTACCCGCGAAAACAGTGTCATGATTGGGGCGAACAAGACCCGTTTGAGAGCATATGGGTCGAACCGCCCGAAGATGTGTCAACATTTAGTTGGGAAGACTAATGAATAAGGTGAATTTTTAACCATTTGCTGATAAAAACTAGAGTAAATTACACAAGTAGTCCTTTAGGATATTATATATTTGGTCCTTTAGTTTCATAAATTACACTGGTAGTCCTTATCTCTGAAACTATTGACACGTTTGGTCCTTTACCTAAACAGACGTTAACTTTTCCCGTTAAATAGACGGATTTTTATAGGTTTCAAATTGGTGAAGGGGGAGGGAAAAGGACAGATTTACCCCCTCGTGCATCACACGTGACCATACTTGACCGGAAAAGAGAAAAGTTAACATCTTTTTAGGTAAATGACCAAACGTGCAATAGTTTCAGAAATAAGGACTATCAGTGTAATTTATGAAACTTAAGGACCATATATGTAATATTGTACAAACCTAAAGGACCATTTGTGTAATTTACTCTAAAAACTAACTAGAGGTTGGGTTGGAATGGGTCATTTTGGCAGGAGGTGGGTCGGGTCGGGTTGGCCCCTATATTTTTTTAAATTGAACTTCCTATCCTTACCACACATTGTGAAAGTTGAGATCTTTGGTTGCTTTTCTTGACAATCCCCCCTGTTTTTCTATTAAACTCATTTGACACGTTTAAGATCCCAAATTGACCCATTAACAAGTAAAGAAATTATGTGCACTTTTCGTTTTACTAAAATTCTGTTTCTTTTCTGGTGCAGTGTTTTTAGATAAAATGATGGAATAAATTCAATAAACATGAAAAGATGGTAAAAGTTTATGTATTTTAGGAGATTGAGTGAAAAATCCAAGCAGAGAGAGATTGCAGGATTATTAGGGTAGTATAACTTATGTAATAGGTAGAATAACTAATTAAATAATCTTTTCCTATGTGTGTATGTAATTGCTTGTTTAAACTTGAACATAGTGATTAGAATGCAGATTAATTCATAATGCATTTGTGCCAACTCCTTTAACATCTTCTTTCTAATTCCATAATTTATACAACTATTTGAAGTGAGATTTCAATTTTGTTAACCGAATAATATATATTTAGTATATATCTTGTTTATATTTAGTTGATATCCTTCCCTACTTTAGAGGAAGAGATTTGTATTGTATTTGTCTATATAAACCTTGGTAATCAATAAACAAAGCCAATGATTTACACCAAATAATATGGTATCAGAGCTAATTTCCTCAACCTAATTATTTTCTCCATTCTTTACCTGCCGCCGCATGCTTTTCTTTACCAGGCGACACCGTCTTCCTCATTATAATAGAATTCTATTATAATTGATTCCTCATTAGAATACCATATAATCTTCCCTGTTAAATCCCCTTTGCCTTTTCAATATTCATTCGTAGCCTTTGCCTTTTTTTAATTATTGAGCAGTAGCCTTTAATTTATTTTATTTGTCATCTCCACATCAATAGCTTTCTACAGACCACCATGGGCGACACCACTGAATCCTCTTCAACCACACAAAATTTTACTCCCAAACCTACCTTTCATGCCGCTTTTGGAGTCAATAATATCAAGAACTCCCTACCTCTCATCCTCAGTCAAACCGATGACCGATACGCCTCTTGGGTCGAGCTCTTCCAAATCCATGCTTGTGCCTACGATGTGTTAGATCACATTGACCCCGACACCCCGACCCCCTCCAATGTTGATCAACCAACTTGGAAACGACTTGATGCCATTGTCAAACAATGGATTCTTGCAACCATCTCTCCCGATCTGCTTCAAACAATTATGAAGCCCGGTGCTACCGCTCAACAGTTGTGGAACAACCTAGCCGAAATATTTCAAGATAACCGTGTCACTCGTGCCGTATATCTTGAAGAACAACTTAACAGCACCCGACTCGATGCCTTCCCTAATGTCACAGAATATTGTATATTAAAAACCTATCCGATCAATTAGCCAACATCGGCCACCCGGTCTCCGATCAAAAGATGGTACTTCAACTTATTGCCGGTCTTCCCAAAGGTGACTACGACACCATCGCTACACTTATTCAACAATCGGACCCGTTACCAAGTTTTATTAAAGCAAGATCCCAACTCACTCTTGAAGAAACCCGCCGAGCTAAACAGGAGACCCATTCCCCGCAAGCACTCGTAACTCAAAAACCAGAAACTCAAAACCTTACCACCAACCCGCAACCTCCTGCTCGTGAACAACCCTCATCTAGCGAGCGTGGCGGTCATCGTGGCGGGTACCGTGGGCGTGGTCGCGGTCGTGGTCGTGGGGGACGGCACCAATACTACCAACAGTCCCAATGGCCCCAACAATACTGTTGGTATCCTAACAATTCTTGGACACCTCCACCGTGCCCTTACCCTACTACTCCGCAAACCCAACAACCCGGTCTCCTCGGCCCCCGGCCACAAAACCCGTCCCTACAGGCGCTATACACAGCTTCTCCGTACCCGATGCATGGTCCACCCATGACCCCTACCGACTTGGATATGGCTTTCCACACAATGCATCTCAACCCTCCGGATAATACGTGGTACATGGATACGGGATCGACGTCACATGTGGCTAACAACGGGGGTAATTTTTCTCACTTATTTTATTTAAGTAAACCGCATTCAATTTTAGTAGGTAGTGGCAAAAGTGTTCCCGTTACGGGTATTGGCTCCACAACCATTCCCGACACCAATCGACCATATCACTTATATGATGTTCAGCACGTCCCTCAAATTATCAAAAACCTTATTTCTGTTCGTAAATTTACCCGTACTAATAAGGTTTCTGTTGAATTTGACCCATTCAGTTTTTCTGTGAAGGATTTCAAAACAAAGAAACAAGTTATCAGATGCAACAGCACCGGTGATCTCTATCCGTTCACTCACCAATCATCTGCTCCATCCAACCCCATTGCTCTTCATACCGTTACTTCATCAACTTGGCACAACCGTCTAGGTCATCCGGGATCGTCTACTTTTAGCTTTCTTAGAAATAAACATTTTCTTTCAAATAAACTTAGTATCGTTGATTCATGTAATTCTTGTTCTCTAGGAAAACATTGTCGTTTACGTTTTAATGATTCTCATTCTATTACCTTTAGTCCCTTTGATATTATACATGCCGATTTATGGACTTCCCCTGTAACATCCACCTTAGGTCACAAATATTATCTCGTTCTCTTAGATGACTACACCCACTTTCTATGGACTTTCCCTCTAAAATCTAAATCTCAAGTCTTCTCTATTTTTTCTACCTTCTATACTCATATACACACTCAATTGAAAAGAAAATCAAAACATTCCAATGCGACAATGGTCGTGAATTTAACAACACCCAATTTAACCAATTTTGTACCCAAAACGGGATGCACATCCGTTTTTCGTGCCCTTATACATCACCTCAAAACGGTAAAGCCGAGAGAATCATTCGCACCATAAATAACATAATTCGAACCAACCTTATACATGCTTCCATACCACCCTCTTATTGGCACTATGCCCTACATTTCGCCACTTATCTACTCAATATTCTCCCCTCTTACGCTATACAAAATTACACACCCACATCCATATTATATCATCGCATTCCTTCTTACACCCATCTTCGCACATTCGGTTGCTTATGTTACCCAAACACTTCCGCCACCTCCTCAAACAAGTTACAACCCCGTTCTACTCCTTGTGTCTTTCTCGGCTACCCATCTCACCACCGTGGCTATCTATGCTACGGTATAACCTCAAAACAATTCTTCATATCTCGTCATGTTACCTTCGAGGAACACATATTTCCTTTTGCCACTCCATCAACGCAAAATACACATTCCTACAACGTCCTTAATGACCCACCACCATCCCCGTATTACTTCCATCCTAACATACCTATTGTTGCTCCCACATCCTCCTTACAAAACCCACCTTCTAGTACTGCTACCAATGTCGCACCACCTAGTCCGCCCACTGGTTCGGCTCCTCCTCTAGAACCCGCATCTCAGCCTGCCCCACCTACTATCCCCATTCCGGACAATAACACCACAATCAATCCCGCCCCTACCGATACTCACACATCTCACCATCCCATGCAAACTCGATCCAAAAACGGCATCTTTAAACCAAATCCAAACCTATCTCTTCATACTCAAACCATATCTCCTATACCTTCCAACCCCAAACTCGCCATATCAGACCCTTACTGGAACTTTGCCATGACTACTGAATTTAATGCTTTACTTAAACAAAATACTAGGGATCTTGTTCCCCGACCAATGAACACTAATATTATACGTTGTCACTGGATTTTTAGACACAAATTTAAAGCAGATGGTTCATTGGAAAGATACAAAGCACGACTTGTGGTCAATGGTAAAACACAAGAGGTTGGTGTTGATTGTGATGAGACTTTTAGCCCGGTCGTTAAACCGGCTACTATTCGCACCGTTCTCTCTCTGGCATTAGGGCGCAATTGGCCAATACATCAACTTGATGTAAAGAACGCCTTTCTACATGGCGACCTCCATGAAACGGTTTATATGCATCAACCACCCGGTTTTACTAATCGTTCTTTTCCAGGTCATGTTTGCAAATTACGCAAGTCTTTGTATGGACTTAAACAAGCACCAAGAGCATGGTATCAACGGTTTGCTCAACATCTTCTTAAAATCGGGTTCACATGTAGCAAAAGTGACAACTCTTTATTCATATACCATCACAACAACGATACAGCATACCTCCTTCTTTATGTGGACGACATTGTGCTCACTTCTTCATCAACAACATTGCAAACCACAATCATCGATGCCCTCAAAAAGGAGTTCGAAATGACCGATCTCGGTCACCTTACGTATTTTTTGGGAATCTCCGTTCATCGGTCACCTAAGGGCATGTTCTTATCTCAACAAAAGTATGCTGAATCCATATTAAAAAGAGCAAACATGGAAACTTGCAACCCGGTGGCAACTCCAGTTGATACTAATTCTAAGTTAAGTGCAAATTCCGGCGACCTATGCCCGGATCCCACTATCTATCGAAGCCTTGCCGGGGCATTACAATACCTAACTTTCACACGGCCCGATATTTCCTATGCGGTGCAACAAATCTGCTTATTCATGCACGCCCCAAGAGAGCCTCATTTCAATGCCCTGAAGCGAATTCTACGATACATAAAGGGTACGACTCACTTGGGTTTACAACTCTATCCGTCGCACTCTAGCCAGCTGATAGCGTACACGGACGCTGACTGGGGTGGTTGCCCGGACACCCGACGCTCAACGTCGGGTTACTGCGTGTTTCTAGGCGACAACCTGATTTCATGGTCGACTAAACGTCAACCCACTTTATCCCGCTCTAGCGCTGAAGCGGAATACCGAGGTGTCGCTAATGTCGTTGCTGAATCATGTTGGTTACGGAATCTGCTACTCGAGCTTCATACACCAATACGGCGGTCTACACTGGTTTATTGTGATAATGTTTCGGCCGTCTACCTTTCCGGAAATCCCGTCCAGCATCAACGAACGAAACACATCGAAATGGACATTCACTTTGTTCGCGAGAAGGTCGCCTTGGGTCACATACGTGTTTTACACGTCCCCTCAGCTTATCAATACGCGGATATTTTCACGAAAGGCCTTCCGCGACAATTGTTCCTTGACTTCAGAGACAATTTAAGCATTCGGTCCCCTCCGGCTTAAACTGCGGGGGGCTGTTAACCGAATAATATATATTTAGTATATATCTTGTTTATATTTAGTTGATATCCTTCCCTACTTTAGAGGAAGAGATTTGTATTGTATTTGTCTATATAAACCTTGGTAATCAATAAACAAAGCCAATGATTTACACCAAATAATAAATTTTACTAACATTTGGGTACTTACTTTGTCCAACATGTGTCCTTAAACTTTCCAAAGAAAGACTCTGAATATCAAAGAAAATTTTACCTATTAACAACCATATCCCAGTATTAGGAAAAATATGAATCAAACAATACTGAATAGAAAATGGGTGGATTGTGTAATGGTGTTAAATCAAGTATTTTTGTGGTTGATCCATAATGCTTTTTGTCCAATTATTCTTTATAAATATATCAAAATGACCGTCATTTTGATATATTTAACCTTAGATCTGTTAAAGTCAACACCCCAGGAACGAAGCACGCACACAAATAGAACCAGAGAGACCTAAAATGCTTAGGAAGAACGAAACTTGTACAAGTTGAAAACCACAGGGACGAAATATGTAATTTACTCTAAAGGTGCATTATTAAATTATGCGGGTAGATATCATCACCTAAAGTTTAATGTACCTTGGTTAAAACTTGATCGTTAAAACAAGCGTTTGATAGCTGGCTCTCCTTGCTTTTCCAACATCCAGCATTTTTTTTTAAATTAAATCAGATGAAATTTTATAAGACAAAACAGATGCCAATATTAACAATTGAGAATCCAATTATTCAGAAAAATAGGCATAGATATAGAATTATATTCATATTTGCAAATAATGTAACCTAATGATTCAAATCCGATAAAAACATATTTAGCGTCTAGTAGAAAATATAATTTATTAATATTATTCAATACATATTTATTAAATAAATTTTTCATTAAATTGCAAACCGTTAATATATTGTATCTACGAATATATACTATATAAGAAAAAGAAATATACAGGAAGCAAATTATGCTATGACCAAACTGTCCTCCACACTCCACTCCACAAACAAACTTCTTTCCCACCACCTTTGCGCCACCACCACCACCACCACCCCCTCCTCGTGGAACACTCAGCTCCGGGAACTAACCAAACACGGAAACTATCAAGAATGCCTCAATCTCTACCGTCAAATGCTCCGTTCCGGTACCTCACCAAACGCATTCACCTTTCCGGTTGCCCTCAAATCATGCAATCGCCGGCACACAGCTTCACTGCCACGTCATCAAAACCTCTGAACCTTTCGTACAAACCGGTTTGATCTCCCTTTACGGGAAATGCTGTTTTATTCAAGATGCACGCCAACTGTTCGACGAAAGTCCCCAGTCACAAAAACTCACAGTTTGTTACAACGCTCTTGTCGCTGGGTATACTCGAAACGGTCAGTTTTCAACTGGCTATGAATTGTTTCGTCACATGAGGTTGATCGGTATTCCTGTTGATGCTGTTACCATGTTGGGTTTGATTCCAGGTTGTACTGATCCTACACAGTTCAAATTTGCAGAATCTTTACACGGTTTTGTCGCTAAATGTGGGCTGGATAACGATTTATGTGTCGCTAATTGTTTGCTTACAATGTATGTACATTGTGGATCAAAGGAAGTCGCTAGAAAGTTCTTTGATACCATGCCTGTTAAAGAGTTAGCCACTTGGAATGCCATGATTTCCGGGTACGCACAAAACGGGTATGCAACCGAAGCTTTAGAACTTTACCATAAATTTGAATCAACGGGTATCGATCCTAACCCGATAACACTCGTTGGCGTATTATCATCTTGTGCACATCTCGGTGCCCAAAGAATTGGTGTAGAAATTGAAAAAAAGATACAAAAAAGTAGCTTTAAACACAACGTTTTCTTAAATAACGCGTTAATAAACATGTATGCTCGATGCGGGAATCTAATAAAAGCCCGAGAAATTTACGATAGCTTGTTAGAAAAGAATTTAGTTTCATGGACGGCAATAATAGGCGGGTACGGGATGCACGGGCACGGTGAAACCGCGGTCCATCTTTTTAATGAAATGATCCGGTACAACATTCGGCCCGACGGGCCCGTTTTCGTTAGTGTCTTATCCGCATGTAGTCATGCGGGATTAACCGATATCGGGTTGGATTATTTTAATTCAATGAGAATAAACCACGGGTTGAAACCGGGTCCCGAACATTACTCGTGTGTGGTGGACCTTTTGGGTCGGGCGGGTCGTCTTGATGAGGCACAAAAGATGATCACGTCAATGCCAATGAAACCGGATGGTGCGGTATGGGGGGCTCTTTTGGGTGCTTGCAAGATTCACAAGAATGTTGACTTAGCCGAGTTTGCGTTTGACCGTGTGGTTGAGCTTGAACCGACCAATATCGGGTATTATGTTTTGTTATCGAATTTATACACGGAAGTCAACAATTCGGAAGGTATTATACGTGTACGTGTAATGATGAGAGAAAAAGGGTTAAAAAAAGATCCGGGGTATGTTATGTGGAACATAAAGGAAAGAATCATATTTTTGTTGCGGGTGATCATAATCACCCGCAAACAAATGAGATATACGCGATGATTAATAGACTTGATGATTTGGTTAATGTTAGTAGTAGTAATAGTAATAATAGTTTGGTTCATAGTGAGAGGTTGGCTATTGCATTTGCGTTGTTGACTAGTCAAATCGGGCAAGATATTCTCGTGATAAAGAATCTACGGGTTTGTGGAGATTGTCACGTGTTTATAAAGTTGGTTAGTAAGGTTGTGGATCGTCGGTTTATAATTAGAGATCCGACCCGTTTTCACCATTTTAAAGATGGAGTTTGCTCGTGTAATGACTATTGGTAAATCGTTTGTGAAAGATGGATGTGTGATGTAAAAGTGGGGAAGGGGGCTATGAATCAAGTTTCTAAAAATCGTTAGACGCGCTGTAATCTCACCATCAAACCTCAAGTCATGACGTTTTATAAGGTGTGATTTAAGGCGTCAATTTTTTTTATATAATTTATATTTATATATCTATATCAAGTTCAAAAAAAATATAGATCTATTAATTTATATGATAATTCATATATCAAGTTTATAAAAAAGGTGTTATACCCAAATTTATAATTATATGTCTATCATTTATCTAAAAAAAATCAATTTCATAACCAGCTACCAAAAAACTCGCTTTAAGACGTGCCCTTATACCGTTTTATTGCACCTTATCATACGTCACGTCTGACACCGACACCGTCGTTGTCAGAGGCTATTTTGTACATTCAAACAACATTAAATTCGTTAACAAAAATCACAATTACAGACAAAGACTCGTCAACTTATTCAATAGCATATCGCATAGATATGAAAATCAACAAGCCACAGATGTACAAATATAACAAATCAAAGTTAGAATTACAGGAATTTTTCATTAAGGAGCAGCAACAAGAATTTTCTTCACATGATCAACAAAATCTTGGATTTGTTCCCTTGAATGTGTTGGAGATGGATAAACACAAGCACAATCAAGCTGACCATCATTAATTGCATCAAAGATTGCAAGTGAAGGACTCACACCATGAACAGAAGCACACCCAATGCAATCCAATAACCCGATTTGTTTGTGTTTTTCATTTGTGTTTTCGGTTAATGGTTCTTCAAATATAGAGATTAGTGAAGTTCTTAATGATGATGAAGGGGTTAAACCAGGATTATCGATTGCTTTTGTCATTAAGAAATTTAAATCAGCCATATCTGTGAAATGTTTGTTGTTGCTTTTTGCGGTTGTTAAGGATGTGTAGATTCTTTGTGCTAGATCCCATAAATCTTCTCCTCCTTTTACATCGTACGAGTTTAGGATGGCAGAATGGTAAAATCCTGCAATTTTCATCGATTTACTTATAAAATAAGGTCAATTCGGTTTATATTTTATGTCTAGTGACACAAACAGGTCAAAGATTTAAAATAGTTGCTAAAGCCTTAAAGGTCAAATGAGTAAAAAAATCGGCTTAAAGAGATACAGGTCAAACGGGTAAAAATATTTATGATTGTTATCAAAATTATATACTTTATATAATCACATTTAAAACGCTAATTATTTATAAAAATAATTGCACATTTTTGGACAAGAGTGTTTTGGGCCAACTGTGCCTACTAATTCGACCCGTACAAATAAATTAGCAATTTTGACCTGTTACCCGACCCCGTATTTTGTCTATTTTGTCTCTATCGGGTCAAATGGGTTAAAAGATCAAATTTTGCTTACCAACATGATGCTCACTAAGAACAGGATCAAGAAGTGAACGACAGTCAATAAGAGTTGCAAGTGAATACTTTTCCCATTTTTCATCAGGAAGATGTTTAGAAGCATGAGCAGCTATAAATGCAGATGCTGCTAACAGCCCAAAAAACTTTATACCTTTTGATTTGCAGGCCTAAAATAAATAAATGTCACAAAAACATTACCAGAATTCAACTGTCAAATCTGACAACGATTCTATAAGTTTCTTAGAAAAAATTGCAAACTACATTAGTCCTTATTACCTTATGATAAATTTTACATATATACAAATGTGTACTAAATTTGAATATGGAAAACATTTCATTTGACCTAAAAAGTTAAAACTAATGTTGCCAGATCCAGTGATCATTTTGGTTAAATAATGCATTCAAATTCTACCTAACAATTTCAGAAATAAACCATATGAAATTCTACCAATCAATTTGAGCATAGCAACTAATTACGAAGAGCGATTCAATTATCCAAACAATGCAATTATTGAGGAAATAATAACACTTACAGAAAGAATCCGATTGGTGTCATCTAATCCGATCTTCATTCTCACAAATTGAGACGAATTAGGAGAACCAGACGCCTTAAATTCCAGATTCGAAAACCTAAACGAATTTACAGAATATCCAAGCATATCAGCACCACGAGCCCAAAACGGTTTATTAGCTTTCCCAGCAGGTACACAATCCTCAACTGGTTTCCCTAAACCATCTTCTTTCATAATTTCCTTATCTCCATCACCAATCAACGCTAACAACTCCCTCAACAAAAATGCCGCCGAAGCACGATCACACACCGCCGTATGCAACCGCAAAATCACCGCAGTCTGTTGATCCGGCAGATTATAAACACTCGCAAACATGACGTCAATTTCCGTAACCTGATCGTCATGATTGAAATTTCGCCATGCGTTTGTATTCATTTCATTTTCCAGCGCTAGGTCAAACGATTGCGCGCGATCAGAGGATTGAATTTCGAGAGCCGAGGATCCTGAGGTGGCGACGAAGGTGAAGACATTGCCGGATGGATTAAATCGGAGTTTTGACCGGAGAATAGGATGCGCGTTTTGGAGTTTGTGAATGCAGGTTTGAAGGTGAGACAAATTTGGTGGTTTGGAGAAAAGTAGGGCTAATACGGTGACGCCAGTGCCACCAGGAAGGGCTCTGCACCAGCTGTATTCGGTGCCACCAACGGCGCGTGACATGGTATCCGCCGGAGATTGTGTAGACATTGGATTGAAAAAAAGAAGACAAATTTCAGACTGGTGGAAAATGGTGGGTTTTCTGACTTTTGTTGCACAAGATGTCGCAATCACACATACACCAACCGTTCAAAACTAGAAATACGTTTCAAAATTTAATATCTCATGAGACATGAATTCATGGTTAAGTAATCAATTTTTACTTATAATTAAGCTACGTAATTGATATTTTAGGAATAAGATCAATGGACAATATTAAAGTCATGTAAGTTAACACACTCCAACTACATTCAAATAACTGAACAATACATGTTCATTAATATTTTATAAATAAAATGCATACAAAAAATCAATACCTACTAATTATCCTAAACTTTATCCCTTTTCACTTCGGCTATCCGAAAGCAAAAACCGACTGCACCCAACCGAAGTGGCGTGCCAACGGTTTGAAGAAAGCGATGGGCAACCGAAGGCAGCCAAAGCTAGGGGTGTTCGTTTGGATGGTTTGGTTTTATCTGAACCAAATAAATGAAACCAAATGGTTTTTGGTTTCAAAAGTTCAAACCGAACCGTCCAAAATAATTCAAAAACCAAACTGATCCGAACCAAATTACAATTTGGATGGTTTGGTTTTATTCGTTTGGTTTTTCCTTAATATATTTTACAAGACTATAAAAGTATATAACATAAATGGTCTCTTAAACTTCAAAGCACTACGCAACATTAAGTATGGTGAGTTCCATCTCAACACAAAGAAGATTTTGCTTTGTATTTTTTCAAGTTCAATGCAAGACTTGAAATTTGCCCAACCTAGAAGGAGAATTTCTGATAAATACAGCTGTCTAAACCCTATCAGTTGAAACACTTCCTTCTTTCAAGCCATCAGTCACTACCAAGTTAATGATATGTGCAATGCATCACATATGTGCAATTAGGAAATGAGCTAATTAAATTAATTGATATTTGGATTGTTAGGCTATGGACTTATATTTTTAGGTTAAATAATAAATAAATGAATTAAACATATAAATAATAAGGTTGTAAGATTACTCAAAATAAGTCATAGATATACAAACACACGCACACACATATGTATATTGCTATTTGGTTTATTTGGACAATCCGCTTTTACAATGGAAACAAATGCAGTCCAAAAATCAAACAATTAATTTGGTTTAAGTCCAAACCGATCCAAAAAACCAATTCAAACTATCCAATCCAAATTGTCCAATTGGACAATCCGGTTAAATCCGAATAGTGAACACCCCTAGCCAAAGCTGTCATTGGTAGCAATCTAAGAGGTGATATCTACATACACAAATTCATTCATACACACAACAACTTATGTTTTGATATATTTATATAATGTGGTGTGTAAATAAGTTTTTGTGATATAGTTATCCTTTAAAGAATGAGGAAAGATCACGTAAAAATTAAGTTTTAAGCTGAAAATCAAACTTTCAAACTCCTAGCACAATTTATTATGCGCACCATAAGTAGTTTTATCCGCTCGTTGCAACGAGATTTTAATACATTCTTAACGCGAACATAAAAATACTTTTGATTGTTTAAATTCTTTAAGTTATTTTAACACCGTTTTTTTATGGATTAACATATGCTGATTATGTATATTAAAAATACAACAATAATGGTTACACAATCATAACAAAATCGGACTATGTGAAGAGGTGATATGTAAACTGTGCATGTGTGCACAACTATTTAGCAAATACACATAACAATTATCTGTAATTTAGGTATGGACATGATTTAACCACCAAGACTACAACACTAATAATAGTATGAAAAAGTAGAGAAAAATGACCTTCGGCCATAGGCAACACCAAACACGAATACCATTATGCCAACAATATTTAATATTCACAATGAGTTCAAATCTGAATAATAGAGAATGCCTGAACAAGATGATCCTAAAACGATCATAAACAGATGGTACAAATAACCGACCATTTAAATAGACAAAAATGTTAAATTTAATAACTGCCGACGGCAACTTAAGTAGAAATAAATGGCTGTAATTAAAAGAAAAATTGTATCATAATATTTACACATATGGCAATTCCCGACATTAACCCGGCAGAAAAATGAACGGGTCAGAGTTGAGTCTAAATGGGTTAGGGCTGTAAACAGGTCGAGCTTCCCAACCTGCCAAAATATAACTAAGATAATATGTTATAAGTTATAAATTCAGATCCATTTCTTTAAAAAACTCAACTATTTTTATTGGGTGTTTATGTTTATATCTTAGTACTTAACTACTTATCATGTACCTTAAAAATATCTTAAGGTTGCTTACATTTATACCTTAATATTTATCTGTGTACCTTCATATGCTCGACTGTCACCTTCTAAATTTTTTCTTTTGGTTCTAGTTCGGGTCAAACAGGTCAACACAGGTAACCAGTTAACTAAACGGGTCAGGGTTAGTGTTCAAGTTTTTTGACACGATTAGTTAAACATGTCGGGTTAGAGTTGAGATATATGGATCAAATGCAAAAAGCGAATCTTGCAGAAACAAAACAAAATAACGGTACAAAATAGCAACAAATTAGCTTCAATAGTCAAAATTGTAACTTTATTAATTTTTCCAAACCCTCTGGTTACAACTTAAACCAGAGATCAAACATTTCACAACATAATTCTAGTAAAAAGTAAAAACACAACAAAACCTAAATATTAAAATAAAAGAAAATAAAAGAAAATATTACCCGGTAATCATCGTTCCAGCCCCTTCATCTGTAAGTACCTCCAAAAGCAAAGAATGTTCCAATCTTCCATCAATTATACTCGCGGTTTTAACCCCTTTTTTAAGCGATTTCACACAACAATTCACTTTTGGAATCATCCCACCAGCAATCTTACCATCTTCCATCATTTTCTTAACTCCATTTACATCAATTTCCTTGACCAAACTTTTAGGATCATCTCTATCTTCAAGAATTCCCGCCACATCAGTCAACAAAAGCAACTTCTCCGCCCCCAAAGCCGCCGCCAGCTCACCAGCCGCCGTATCGGCGTTAATGTTATACGACTGTCCGGTCCCGTCAGCCGCCACTGACGCAATCACCGGAATTAAATTATCGTTAATTAACGGCCGTAAAACCGATGTATCAACACTTGAAATTTCTCCAACAAACCCTAATTGAGGTGAATCCGGTGAAGGAATTGCAGTAAAAATCCTTCCATCTGTCCCACATAACCCAACCGCGGTTGCACCAGCTTTGTTAATTAACCCAACTAAATGTTTATTAACTTTACCAACTAAAACCATTGATACAATCTCCATTGTTGAAGCATCGGTTACACGTAAACCGTTTAGAAAATGTGGCTCGATACCTAACCGATTCAGCCATTGATTGATTTCGGGCCCACCACCATGAACAAACACGATTCGAAGCCCGATACATGACAGAAGAACAAGATCGGTGATTACAGATGATTGGAGAGCTTCGGATTTCATGGCGGCCCCACCGTATTTGACCACAACGGTTTTTCCCCGAAATTTTTGGATAAATGGTAGGGCTTCTGAGAGGATTTTGACTCGGGTTTTTGCAGGGGTTGTTGATTAGGGTTTCGGTTAGGATCGATTGAGAAGATGATTTGATGCGTAAGGATGAGAATCTGGAAGGGGTTTTTGAAGGTTTGATGCTAGGGTTTGGAGAATTTAGGGTTTGGGGAAGAAGGGTTTTTGCTGCCAGCATATTTTTGAAGGATAATAAACACTTTTAATGATTGTTTGCTGAAATATTGAAAACGGTAGCAACAAACACGATCAGAGCATACACAAGCAATTTGCTGTTAATATTGACAATAAACTTTCAAAATGAAGTTAGGGCTCAATGCTCAAGTTATTATAAAGTCGATCAGTTCAAATTTACATTATTACATACATAATGTTGTTGTTGTTGTCCAGAAATTAAAAACAGAAGCATGTAAATTAGCTTAACTACTTTAAATGCAAATCGAACTGAATAATAGTAGAGCAATCGATTAGATGTTACCTGTTGAGAAGAAAGTAGCAGAATCAGAACACGCAGAAATCAAACAACAGAGATACAGAAGCTAGACGATTAGGTTTTTTTTTCTTTTTCAGAAAAGTTTTTTGTGCTCGAATGACTAGACTCTAGAGATTCTTCTCTATTTTTATACTTCATCCATTTCAAAATAAATGATACATTTTGAAATTTTCCTTATTTGGTAAAATATAATAGGACTCATATCTACTAACTATCTCTTTTAATAAAGTGAAATTACTCATTTACCCTGTTAAATATCGTTAAACTCACTTTAATCATAATATGTGGGACCACTCACTCACTAACTATCCAATTTAATCTATTTTAACATTCATTACAATCTGTTGCCACAAAAAGCGTGAAAGCTAGTTTGTATTACTTATTTTGAAACGGAGGAAGTACTTTGTTTTCACGAGGAAACAATCTGTGAATCTGGTGACTGATGTTATCATTTCCATAGGTTCGAGTCCCGTTGTGGACTTAAGTGGTAATTACGATTAGATTAGATCTGCCATTTAAAAAAAAATCATTTCAATAGGTTGATAGATATGGGTATACTGACCTAACTACATCAAACCCGACTAACCCAAACCTGACTAACGTAACTATCCTTATTTCTTATCGGGTCGGGTTTTAAGTTATGATTTTTGGATTTTGATAATGAAAGCCCTAAGGGTTGTTTTTAAACGCGTAAAGTTGTACATTAATTCATGAAGGGAAGTAGTTCCTCAAATTCATGGGTAGTTACAGATTGATTTACAAGTTTCTAATGTATATCTAGTGAGCCCTTTGGACTGTCATTATCAAACCCACGATTTTTTTTACCTCAACCTGATGGAACCGACCTGATAAGACTCATAACCCAACCCGACAACTCAATGGCCTATTAGACACCCTTATTTACAACCATAGAAATCTACAACTATTATTAATATTTGGGCTTAGTGCATGGAAATGTATCTAACTTATTGCTTATTATTATTTTATACAACATAATTTTAAGAGGTATTATGTGTAATAACTTTTAAACTGCAAAATTTAATGTTTGATTAGTATAATTTTAGGTATGTAGTCACTAATTTTGTATTCAAGCATGACTTCTTTAAAGTATGAATCAGCTTAGAAATTTTCCTGGCTTCTTTCCTACATTTGATGAACTCATGGAGCTTATATGAAACAATTGACGTATTTATATGAAAAAATCGTGAGTAAATAGGTAATAAAGGCGATAGACATGTAAATTAATCGAACGTTTAACGAACCGTTCATGAACCATTTGATACTTTGATGGCAGTTTATTTAATTTGAGATAAACTAAACATAAATCATGCGATTTTGAATATTATAGTATAACAACTTGAGTTCAAAATAAAAAAGTTTAAGAGATTTTTGAAGAATTAGATAAATCAAATATTTATACTATAACTTGTACATAGCAGACAATTAAAATATAATACTCCGTATAATGTAACTTTTAAATGTCAAATGCTAAAACTTTGCATTACCATAAATTGTGTTTATGTACTTTCGTTATTTTGGTGGCCTCGTTGTAGTCTTGTAGATGACAATTTGAAAGTTTATAGATCCCTTATATACCCCCTCTGGGTTTTGTTGGGCTTCGAATCCAAATCTTATTGGGCTTTAATTTTTTAAGCAATTACCGTATATTTTCCTAACTTTACTAAAGCAATACAAAAAAGCTGGTTTGCCCGAGAGGTTAAGGGGGAAGACTTAAGATCTTCTGCACATAAGTGCGCATGGGTTCGAACCCCATAGCCAGCAAAATTCAACTTTTGTTTTTTCTAGCACACACATATTTTCATACTCACATATATTTAATGAGTTTTTCTAATATATGCCCCTAGGGCACATGAAAGAGGCATTTAAATAAACTCAATAATTCCAAAAATAAAACAATAAACATCAATGATGCCTAAATTTTCAATTTTATTTTGTTGTATTAAATGCTTTTTGTAATTTAATAAGAAAGTTTAAGATTATTAAATGCGTCTATCATGTGTCCTAGAGGAACATATTAGAAAAACTCTCTATATATTTTGACAAAAGGAAGAATATAAAACAAATAGTTAGGTTTTCTTGACATGGATACCCGACATTCCGATAAGTGATGTTCTTTGAGAAGGGAAAGCTTATCATTCACGTTGAAAGGAAAAAGACTTCTACCTAACTATTTTATCTATTTTTATTTTCTTCGTGAAAAGAATTAGAAAATTAATTTTTTTTTCCGAAGCGACTTTCATTAAAACAAAAAACTAGCAAGACGCTAAAAAAACAAAACAAACCCATAAATATGTGACTTCTTTAATCGAATCAACAAGCATATTCCTCCGTGAACCACCAATATTAAAAATAATCACATTTCTATGCCGCCACATGATCCACACCACCGTAAAGGCCACCGCCTCAATTAACAATTTCGATTAGAAAACTAAATTTGAACATATAAAACTTGTCTTTAGTGATTGTACTTATTGCACGTTTCTTTTGCCTAAGGTTTATTACAATAAAACATTACCGGCCTACAATTGGTTGCATATATATTCATAATCATGTGTACGGTAAATCCGGTTCATCCGGTGCTTGTGACTATGGGGTGTCACGGGCTTTGAAGTCATGACTAAGTATATTTTTTGTTGCAAAGATCTCCCCACTTATTACCAACTGGGGGCTATATGTCATTAGCGTTTGCACATTTCCATGTGTAAGTATACCATATGTATACTTTTGGGCTGAATTTTTTGTTTTATCAACGGTAAATCCTAATATATTTATAAATGTTATTTATGTTCATTATGTTGAACCCTTAAGCATAAAAATGAGGATAAATACTTAACCATTAGGACAAAGATCATTTGTTTGAATTTTTCACTTTGAGTAACTTCTTTTGTGGTGTCACTAAATGAACATTTTTCTTAATATTTATTTGATAACCTAGGTTCAGGTTGACCTAAGGGTTTTTGAAATGTGCATGTGAATAAGGTCTACTAAAATAAGGGACTCAATATTTTTCTTGCATATGTATTAGGCTTGGTCGCTAGGTTCCGTATTGGCCCAGTAATATTATGCTATATTATTAACAACTATCGGGAATCATAAGCGAGCCGGGAAAACCAAACGCCAGAATTTTATTAAATTATAATCTTAGATCATTTAAGTTTTAGGGTTTTATTTTTTAGAAAATGAACAGGGCCTCCAAAAAGTTATGGACCGGCCCTGCCTAGGTTTTGACCCGTCATGCGATCTCACTAATCCTAATACGACTAGCCGACCACCCCTCTATGGGTAGCCCGAAATTGCTGCATGTGAACCTCTATAGCCACAAATAAGTTGTTTGTTACTCCTGATGATCTGAATTTGAAACCTTCTAAAAATTTCACATTTTTAATGAACAAGTTTTACCACACTACAATATATATAATTGAATCTATAAAAACGAAAATCATAATGAAGCCACTCAATTAACCCACGTGTCTCTCTAAACTTCAACATAGATATATATAAGTCATGCTACAACTGATCATACTATATATTTTATTTAGTATTATGCTTTATTAACTAATAATTGAAGTAGTTAAACTCAATTAGAACCATTTATTAAGTTCTTCCCAATTCCACAAAGGTTGATCATCAGTCTCCATTGTAGAATGAGAATGATTAATAGTTTGATCGTCCGAGGAATTATAACTATGATCAGATAAACTTGTATTAATTCTCTGATCTGTCAGCAACTGACGGCTAGGATGAGTTGATATGGTTGCTGCATGATGGTCGTTGTTGTGATGCAGTTGTGGTTGCTGGTTTATCGTCACTGCTGAGGGCCTTCTGTCAAATGCCCTCAAACAATTTGATTTTACATACACTCGACACAAACTTAATTCTTCCATTAACTGCAACAAAATAAATTCGATCGAAATCATATGCATGAGTTCATATATATATAAAAGAGGAATAAATAAATGAAGCTAGTTATGAGCATATTTGTAAGACAAGTAAATGAGAATATTTGGCATGAAAAAGATCGATATTACATTAATGCTACAATATATATTTTAGTTGTGAGAATATTTGTAGGCAAAAATGCTTTAGAATATTACTTTCTTGAGGCTAGCTGTTTTATTTTGGTTTATACGGTACTTTTTGTAATGTAAACAGTGTCGTAAAAAGTCACGGTCAACCATCGTTATATGTATTGTTGCAAAAGGTTATAGCCAAAACCTCACAGAAGACCTTTTGCGACGACCCTTTTGTGATGACAGGTCGTTGCAGAAGACCTATATTGCATGCAACTACATTTTAGCCAGTTGTGACGACTTTGTCTTTGCAATTGGTGAGTTTTCTTCAAGTGTTAATGAAATTCTAATACTTCAATACAATCTATCAACGTTTTAAAACCCAAATTTTGAATTGGACCATCTAATGCCTTAAAAATGGTTGAACAGGTCCGATCGTTTAAACCAGATTATAATATTATTTATTATATATGATAAGTTAGTTATGAATAATTTTATAACTAGATGAAATTCAGAAATTACCGATTATGAAGATATGTTGGAAATATTAATTAATAGCAATATTAATTAATAACTTGCAAGTTGGCAAGTTCCCACATTGATGGGAGGAAGAACTTTTAGTGGGTTTATAAAGCATTTAATTCCTTAAGCTTTCAAAGACTTTAGTGGAGGATTAAAGGCTAGACCCACACGCGCGCCGAGCCGAGACCGATGACGCGATTTAGGCGCACTTTGCACGACGCATCGGTCGTTGAGGAGCTGACTTTTTGGCCAGTACCGTGAAGATATTCAAACAGTCAAACGTAACGTTCGGGCATTAAGATGAGGTGTTAATACCGTGTACGTTTCTTCCGTTTTTTGACTATCAAATATTGGTTTCAAGACTGTATTAATACGGTTTTAAAGACTGCAATGATGGTGTACGTTTTCAGTATTGGCCTATATAAGAGAGCTCAGTGCAGTGTTAGAGAACACACGAAATTCACACTCACTCTCTCTGAAAAGTGCTACTGTTCTTCTTTGTTCCTGCTTCATCACTTTGTGTTACACAGTAGTTCTTTTGCTGTCGGAACCCACTGTTATACTGCATCAAATCCTGGGGTGATACGTTGAAGAGCTAACAACATACAACACGTATAAACCTTAAAGGACAGGACTTCATTCCGTGCGGTTTTCTGTTCTTCCCGTCAATTTTCAGGTTCCGTTTTGTTCATTCTAATTATTTGATTATACTAACAATTGTTACAGGATATAAAATATTACATCAAGATAATCAATATTGAAGATGATAAAGAAAGAAGAAAGGTGATGATTCACGAATGTAGCATTATAGATTAAAATTTTTCAAGACATACATAAGCGTCAAATAGCATTAAGTTAAAACTTAAAAATTAAATAAAAAATTCCGTCCCAATCCTATTTCCTGGGCCCGGTCCAGTAAAAAAAACTCATCGGTTCATTCCGACCCACATATTGCATATTGACCTGGCTAAATCTAGCCGGCACAACAACGGGTTTTTTGATCCGACCAGTCTGACCTGTTCGTTAAAACATTGCAATTTATTATGTTTTCGATCTGTTATAAGAATTGTGAAACATTTGTGAACCGGTTTTAATTACCCCAAAAGAGAAATCGTATAAACTCGATTTGAATTTCATCTTATTAGTACCTAGTTTGGGTATTTTAACATAGTATGGGCTTATTAAAATTCATAAAGCCTCATAAATTTAGTTTAAAAAAATTATGAGCTAATCAACTTAACAATATGGATCAAGACTTGTAGGTGGTATTGGTGTAAGATGTACGATTTTATTCATGATCTATAAATCATGATTTTAAGTATCGCTGTGAACATTTAGATTAGATTAAGTATTGTTGAAAAAAAGGGTTTAAATAAACCAAAAGCTTAAGTTAATCATATGCTTACCAAATGGCATTTAACCTAGCGGTATGATGTTTTCTTCACAATTTTGAAGTTGGGGGTTCAAGTCTCATACTGGACATATGTGGTAATTTGGTGTATATTAAGATTTTTCGTGAAAAAAAAGTCGATCATACGCTAGATCAAGGTATTTAAAATAAACTTACCAACGTTTATATTTTTTTTTTTAGTTTAGTTTTGGTGGGCTTATGAGACTATTGAAATTTTGAGAAGTTAATAAATTCACATAACGTTCCGGTTTGAGAAGTTAAAAAAACTTATAAACCTACCAAATAAGCTAAATAAACACCCTTAAACTCATACAAATGTTAAAAAAACAAGCTTACTTGGGGCTTATTAGTGCTTGTGGATGCTTCTTCTTGAAAAGCCTTGTATTCATTCATCTTCCATTTGGTCTTTGTTCCGGTGGGAGCTCGACCATTGTAGAATACCATGGTCCTCTTGATCCCGATGGCTTGATTACTCGAAGAGTAAACGATGCTTGGAGATCCAGTGGCCTTCCAATAGCCAGAACTCGTGAGCCGGGATGGTCTTCCTCCTCTTGCTTCTTTCTCTTGTTGAGGAATGAAAAAGAACCATTGCTCGGGATCTCCTCGACACCGCTCTCCCGCGTATTCTGCTCCCAATATATATATATCATAGTATATAACATTACTTATAATAATTTTTGTATCCTAAAATCAAGGTACTTTAGCATATCGTTGTCCAGATTTGTGCAATAACTTCACATGGTTATATTATAAAACTTAAAGTAGACCAATTTTTTGTATCTATGATTGTTTTACATTAAACTTTTAACTACAAATAAACATGGGATTTAGTAATCCAACTTATTGCATGAACACCAACCAAGTAAGATTATGTTTCTATTTATAAATATTTTACACCAAAAAAATCTCTAAAGTTTAAAAGAGAAAATATAAGTTTTTTTATTCAGAATGTATAGTATAAAGAATTGTGTTCTTGAATGCTTAATTAATTAAAACATTATCATAAGTTTTGGATATTTATATTTGGAAAAGAGATCGAGAATGTTACTAACGAGGGAGATCCGGTGGGTAGAAATCATAAACATGAAGTAGTGGTATGACTCGATCAATATGTTGTAGTAATGTGATGGTGTCTTGTATCTTGTGCTTTAAATAGAATGTTATCAACTCTTCTTCTGTCGGGTAGAATCGAAATCCTGGTGTCACCACTTCTCCTTCTTCTGCCATCTCGATCTCTTTGATCGATCTAGATCTTAATTAATTATGTGTTTAATGAGCAAGAATATATCGAACTTATAAAAGATCATAACAGTTTGTTTCGCACATTAAACACACATGTGTAGAGGATGTATATGTGTGTGTGTGTAGAAAACAAGGGTATATATGTAGATGGGGGACAAACAAGTCATCCGAGTGAAATGAGAGAAGAAAAAAAAGCTTTACATGACTATATTAGAAAAGTTCCATGCATTTGCTTGGAAAGTACCTCGCTTAATAATTCCTATATTTAGTTATGTATGAACTTCATAGATTCAATCATGATATATAATTTCACAATTAAGAACTATCAGTGTAATTTTTAAAAATAAAAGATAATTATTGAAATTTGATACAAACCATAAGAATGATTGTTACAATTTACGGTAAAAACTAATTTGGATTAGTGTAAATTTACTTCATTTGTACACTACAATTATATAAAATAATTTTAATTAATAAAATAAATCAAATAAAAGACAATATAAAAAAATATTATTATTGTATAAAACATTGTTTAAACACAATAAATAAATAAAAATAAAGTCACGTGAAAATCCAAAAACAAAAGTCGATAACAAGTTAACAAAAAAAGAAAAAACAGCTTAAAAAATATTATTCATCAACTATTTACAAATAGTAATAACATTTGATAAATGTTATTATAATTGATTCGCAAGTTAAAAAATGAAAATAAATTGATTTAATTATGTTTTTCAATTAACATAAATTATTTGCTTGCTTGTAAGCTTTAACATGAAAGGATCATTTTTTTTTTGAACGGAAATTATAAAATGAATATCTAAATGAGGAGGTAGGGCATAAAGAATATCAAGAATTCCAAACTACATTGAGTTACCTAGCCATTGAGTCTGGTGTATACTATATTTACCTATTATACAAGATCTAACCATACATATCTATTATTCATTAGAGAATGAACGGAACGGATGAATGGACAAACGGAATTGTGATGTTAACTGCAGCCATATGCTCTCAAACTAGAAGTGGTACACTTTACCCCCTTGCACTTTTATTGTTCATTTAGTTTCTTCACTTTACAAAAGTGGAATGTCTGTAAAGAAAAATGAGATTTACAAAAGTTTATAATTTTTGTCTATCTATATATCATATCGCTGTGATTAATATTTTAATTTTAAATTGCTTCAATCCAATTCAAAATTAATTATTGATATAACTAAAACAAATGCGGTTTATTTGTAATTGTGTAAATTGTGCAATACTTAAGCACAGTGGCGATACCAGGAGAAATATTATGGGGTTTTTAGATGAACACCCGGTTAACATTTACAGTCTTGTGGTACGCGAGTCGTACATTAACAATGAACCTGTGGGTTTAAATTTTGTTAAGGACATGCATTAGTTTGTGTACATATTGTCATTAAATAAACGAGAATATTTATAAATTGACTATATAAGTTATCTTACAAGTCATCTTGACTTCTTCCTTGACTTTAGAATACGTGTGAAAAAAGAATACAATAATGGGGTTCACACGGAACCCGTATCTCACTTTCACTGACTCTCTAAAACTAACAATTCCAAGTCTTCAATTACCAGACCGGATGAATGTGGAAGATTTAACATTCTAAGTATTCAACTCCATTACTTAGCTAATAATTGTAGTTCATACTTTCACATTAAACTTTTAAGAAAAATGGTTTTCTATTTTCAATACATGGTGTTGGAAGAAACACAACTGACCAAAGATTAACACAAAATGGATTCTTAATAGTAAGTTAGTATCTTAGTAAGTATCTTGCAATTTTGTTGGAGGTCTCTCTATATGCAGTGTTTCTACCTACGAATAGACATATATCTGTCTACATCTTACTTTTCAAGTACCGTTCCTTTAAGGAATTAGGTATGTTGCCTCGTCAGATTCTTAATAGGAAGCTATACATGCGTGAGTTGGGGAAGTTGCAATATTTTGAAAAGGAAAGCGATCAGTAAACAATAACTTATAGCCTTAAGGCTTAAATTAGCAATAGCTCTTTTAGCCTTAAAGAAAAGGTACAAGAAGATATAAGATACAAGTTTATAATGCAGTGAATTGTATAAGGGTGCATGAGTGTTTGAGTTATTAACTTTTTGAGTAAGAGATTTTTATAAGTTAGGAGCAATTTACTTATTGAAATTTCTCTCTTAAAAATCTAATAGTTAATAAGCACTCCCAAATATGTCTTAAGTATATATGTGATAATTGTCATTGTTAGGTCTGTCTCAACAGTGAACTCATCTCTAAGTCGACAATTTTGTCACATCAGCGTGAACATTATTCTCTTCTTCAAGAACCTGTCAAGTTTGTGTCTAACATTTTTTCTTCCCCTCTCTACCCCCTGTAAGACCACAATCCTAGAGCCATTTTTTTTTTTAACATACGGAAGCGATTTTTAGTAAAGACATAAGTCATAAATTATTACACATCATAAAAACATTTACATACTAACCAAATATATAAAACATTTAAAGGTGTTACTAAAAACAGGCTCGACCCGGTTTACAAAATCAGAGTACGATCAGACTTCCAAAACCCGACTCTAGTCAAGCTAAATCCACAACCTGAAAAGAGTCAACAAATGAGGGATTAGCACAAAGCTAAGTGAATAGAAATAACTATCAATTTGCATAACCACAACAAATTAGAAAACAAGATAAATCAATCTGGAAACCCGTCCAAACTTCCACAAGCAATTGGACGTTATGAGAGTATCGGCGGTCTAGCGCAGAACCTACAACTGTTGTTGGCCGAACAACAGTTTACCGATGGCTACTTTACTATTGGCACGGTACTCCCCCCTGACGGAACACATCCGTAGGAGTCCGAATACCCCATCCAATAGTAACGAAGCCTAGCCAAAACCCACTCATAGCTAACCTCTAGAAAACATGTGGACATACTACCATTAACAATCCCACAATTAATGGCACCACTGGAAAATTAATAAAACCAAGAAAAAATGAATTTTCCCAAAATCAGCCGAGATAGCGTCGCTATCCCCAGATAGCGTCGTTATTTCCAAGAAGATAGCGTCGCTATCCTCTAAAAATAGCGTCCGCTATCTCGAGTCCAAAATCTATTTCGAGCTTCTGTTCCATTTTTCCAAAAACGATAACAAGATAGCGCCGCTATCTACAGATAGCGCCGCTATCTACAGATAGCGCCGCTATCTTCCCCAGACAGACAGAAATCCTGTAATTTCTCTTATGAACTCCACCATTTCAACCTTTTTGTACATTACACAAGAAAGAAGGTTAAATCCACTCACCTTAGCTTCCTTTTTGTACCGAGCTCAGTAATCTTATATCACTGCGGCTACTTCCCTTTTCCTGTACAAAATGAATACCGAATTAGTCACCCGAAATCACTAATTTTTTGCAACAAGTAATATAGTTCAAGATCACAACTTTATGCAATAATTTGTACAATTACTTGTATTCCAACACACATCAAATACTAAGGTCCAAAACTTCATCAAGTCAATTCATTATGCAATTTTAACCAAGTTGCACATATTAGGCCCAAACGGGTCAAAAACAAGAATAATGAGTTGAGAATCTACACAACACCTTCCAATGTGTTAGACTACAAGATTAATATCAAAATTACATATCTAACATGTTACTTGCATCCAATTGTAAGTTTCACCAACTTTGACCTTATTTAGGTCAATTGCACCAATTGTCAATCAAACGGGACAAGGCCCTAAACCAACATAATTAGACTTTCCAATTAGACAACTAGCACATAAATGACATGAAATTGACAATTAAAGTTAACAAGTCACACAATGCCATAGTCAACTCTCAGGTTTGACCAAGGTCAACAATCCATGAATTTAGCTAGTTTATAACCAAAATTCATCCTAGCCAAACACTACTAACATTTATGCATTTTCATAACAAGTAACTAGAAATCTTCATAACTAACAATTATCATTTTTAACATGCATAATTAATCTAACACAACATCAAGAACACCAAACTACACAATTCATCAAAATGGGGAAAAAAACTCATATTCTTTCCAAAATCACCATTGATGAAGCTTTTATGGGAGCTTCACCAAGTGAGCTACAACTAACAATTCAACACATGTAACTTGCAAGAACTCACTTAGACACCAAATCCTCTAACAATTCCATATTACAAGCAAGATTTGACAATAATTTCATAAAAACCCACTTAACTCAAGAACCCTAATTCAGCAAAGCTCAAGAATATGAACCCTAGCTTAGGAAGGAAGAAAACTTACTTAGATTTGCTTCTAAAATCCAAAAATCACACAAGGGAGACAAGAACTTCAATTATGGATCTTCAATTTGGGAGAAAAAGCTTCAACTATGTGTGTGTATGTGTTTTAGTCGTGTACAGGCAAGAGAGCAAGAGGGAAAACTAATTTTGACACATACCCCCTATAGAACACGTACCCCCTCCCCAAACACTGTCTAATTTCATTTAAAACGCAGTACAGGATATTAGATTCACAGATAATTAAGTTAGACCTAACTAACTCCAAATTTAACAACGAAGATATTTTTAGAACCCCGGTTCAGAAGTGAACCAAAATATGTAAAAATCATTTTAACATTTTAATATCTCAGTTTTACTAATTTTTAACCCCATGGTTAAAAATACAATTAATTCAAATAAATCAAATAAAATCATATAAAATAATAAACAATAAGATATTACTTACCAAAAGTAATAAAATATTCTAGGTCGGGTCTCGGGATGTTACACCCCCCAACCCCCAGAACTCGTTCTTGCTGTCGTCATATATGCTACAAGAAGAAGTAGAAGTTCCAATCGACGAATTTCTGACAAGTTACCTTGTACACAGTTAGGAGAAATATTCATTTCAACATTATTTCAAAGTTGAATTGTTAAATCAAATGATATGATTTTCTTTAAACCGACAACGTTTGACTTAAAAGAACATATATTTGAACTTCCCAAAAACTAATAATTTTTATAGTTCAATGCTATGTTCAATGCTATACTTTTTTTAAGACCATTTACTACGTACATGAAAATTTCATTTTAGTAATATTTAGAAAAAAAAGTACCAATAGAACTATGAAAAGAGTTACTAAAGGTAAAAAGAATGTAATTAAAAGTAAAAGTCTAATGCAAACGTCCAAATGGTTACCTATACAAATAATTGTGTAAGCAAAGAAGATGTCAATAAAGATGCATATAGTTCAAAAAGAAGTGCGAGAACAGATTTTGAAATTTGTCGCGACACATACTTTTCATAAAAAGTATCACTAAAATCCTAGAATACAACATTACTCACATTTTTCAAAAAGTGTTATTAAAGCTTATATACAGTGACCATTTTTCCTTATATTACTAAATGAAATTTGAAGATCTATTCATTAGCATTGCCGATTAGAAATAGTACACTCGCGACTCGCCATAGATGATAGATACTCGAGTAACTCAACCTAACACAAAATTTGTCCCGGAAAATTACGATGATAACTGAATATAGGATTGTTTTGGTAATAACCTAATTAAGTATTAAAAATAATAAATAAATATATAGCACAATTAAATTGATAAATTAAAATTTGAAATTTTAAAAAGATGAAAAGGTTGCAACATGAATCATGTCAAACATTTCCATATATTTTCTGGAAAATGACAACACATTTTGAATGGGACTGAACTCAAGATGCCAGGCAGGGCTGGTCGGCTGGTCGGCTGGTCCTACTTTCTTGACCATAAAATAACAAAGACTTTGGGTAATTCTGCAAAATATTATACTTTGTTGCACTAACTATATGTTATTCATTCAACATGTAACAAGACGACACAAACTAACCATGTTCATCTCAAATATCTTTTAGAAAAGAGTCTCTTTACTCTTGATTAAAATAACATAACTGTCTATATATCATACCTTATATTGTCAGTTTGTGGGGTTCCATCTTAAAACCAATTGGTTGTAAGAGGAGTAGCACAGGACCATTATAAGCACATTACAGGTTCGATGTTTGTCCAATGTGGGACATTACTCAACATATATTTGGTAGAATTAAATATTGTTGATGTTGTTGCACAAGCCAATCGAAAACTTGATTGACATCCTTAATCATTTGCGGTGAATATATATCGTAGAACACAAAAATATAGAAACCGAACCGAACCAAAACTGATAGAACCGAGACCGAATACGATGAATTTTCAAAACCGAAACCAAACCGATTACATGTTTTCGGTTTTGATTCGGTACAATGTGGTTCTGGTACGGTTCGGTTTCGTTCCCATTTTTAGCCAAAATGCTCTTCCCTTTCGATAACCGAACCAAAAACGAAATGATGAATTTTCAAAACCGAAACCAAACCGATAACATGTTTTTGATTCGGTTTCGCTTCGGTGTCGGTCGGCTTTCAATTCAATTCGGTTTTTTCGACCCAAATGCTCATCCCTAAGAAATAGTAATACTTTTGTATCATATCGCCAGTACCATTTTTTCTATAGATATAGTTAATTTACTGTTTTGATACATCTGATATTTGACAAATTATTTAGAATTTGTGAAACGTGATTGATGGATATAAGTTGATAAAATCCCTAAAGTTGTTCTAAGATTTTAAACAACTTTATTTGACTATTGAGTGATAATTTTTAAGGGAAATTACTAAAATTACCTAGTGCACTATTTCATTTCAACATTCTCTATAAATATTCACGACATATTTCACGACACTCTGTCACGAATACTTAAAAAGCCATTTTGGAGACCAAAAGAGGCATTTCGTAAATAATTTGCACCTTTTCACGATAATATTCAATCTTTCGCGACACTTTTTCCCCCATCATTACATCGAAGTATAATTTTGGGTAAAGGGATCATCTCAGTAAATTAGTACATAGGAATACGAAGTAGACGCACTAACTATGACATGTCATAAACATGAGAACTAACTTTAGCTTCAAAACGAATGAAAACAATACAAATCAAGTAACTAGAGTTCAAAAAAGAATTACGTTGAGCGATCACAAATAACAATAGACTTAGGTAGCTTTCATTTAACTAACATCTTTTAGACCTGAACTGTATTCTTCTCGATGTTTTAAAACCCGGGTTATTACTCGGCCCGGTAAGATGGCCGGATCGCGGGTCAATCCGGGTCAACTAACAACATATAAAAAAATATTATATAAAAGATGTCTACATCATCCAATAAAGTTTATACATTATTATACATTAGAAGTAAAAATATTATAAATCGGGTAAACTAACAACATATAAAAAAATATTATATAAAAAAATTGTGCATCATGGAGTAAAGTTTGAAGTAAAAAGATTAATAACAGATTCAACCCGGGTCAAACCGAGTCGATTTTAAGCAAAAACCCAGTCACGGTTGAACCGCCTCTTACAGCAGGTCACGGTTAAATCGGTTCAACATGACGAGTCAACGCGGGTTTTAAAACACTGATTCTTCTTAAATTGAAGATCACCAACTTAAGCAGAGAATAATAATAGCAATCTCATCAAAAACCTGAAGTGTGGTCTTTCACTTCTTGACAAATAATCTAGAACCAAAACTTTATAAATAACACTGCGTTCCCTAAACCACCAGATTCATTCTCATAGACCCATTTAACCAGCTTTAATTTTTGCCACAAAAATATCGGGCTTTTAGCCCAGCCCACAAGGCCCGAAATCCAAACCCTCACCATCTAGGGCCAACCGTTTACAAAACCCTAAAGCGTAAACTCTTTATATTCTCACCTTCAGATCTTTATTCCACAAGTTAGGGGCGAATTCGAATTCTAGGTTACGTGAACAATCGATTGTTCATAAACTTTTTTTTTTTTTTTTAATCATTTTTTTCTAATCTGTTCATGCGCAGCCCTTAAGATCGCCTTCCAATTAATCAAGATGGAAGCGTTTTGAGTCATAGCTGCGCTATATCAAATATTAGAAGTTCTCATTAGGGTTTTCCTTCTGAGATTCTTCTTCCTCCCTCAAGAATTAATCATTTAATTTGAGGTAATTTCACTGTTAAATGAAATCTATAACCTATTTAGTTTTCTGTATCATTTGTATGGTAATTACTTATCATTACGGTGTTTCAGGATATTTGGGTTTCAAAGTGAGTTTGGATGCCTTGAATTGTTCTTGAGGGAAACATAATTTAAGTTAATTGGATTTTTAATGGTTTTTCTGTTTTTAAAATTGAAATTGGAATAATTTTATTTCTGAAATGGCAAGAATGAGGAGAAACATACTATGGGAAAGGAGTTATTCCTTGATGAATTTAACCATTAACGCTTATTGATATTCTGACTTGCCAGTAACTAATTTTTATAAGCTTTAATTTCTTTTTGTTGTATTAAAAACATTTCTATATTATTTACTTTGCATTGTGAAAACGAATCTTTATTATTTTTTAATTGAGGCAACTTTGCCGAGGTGATCATTTCCATTTGATTTCCTCTTTTTCCCTGTTGCCTATAGTGATCTGGCTTAATCTTGGGTTTTATCATGTATATCAAATCTATTGATTGACCATGGTTCTTGTGAGTCTACATTATGAATGTGTCTACATTGTTTTATTTTTTAATTACTTTTTCTTTTTCGTTTTGAATTTGAGACATGTTATTTCTAAATGATGATAATTTTATTTGTGGGCTATGGAGATACTCCTATGATGCTTTTAAATGTCATAGTTACACTGATAGAAATTCATGTTCTTTTTTTCTTTATCATCATTGGTTAGTTCTTGTATAATCGCAAAAAACTGTATTTGACAGTTTGAAATTGGTTAACTTAGTCTAGCATCTTGCTAGTTTGTTAATATATATGCGCCATCTATACATCACATCATTATTTCATATTTCACATTTAAAATCTCCAAAATACTTACTCTACTATCACTCAAGTCATTTGGGTCCACCTCTTTTTTTTTTCTTTTTTCAATCAACTTAATATTTTATTAAAACAAAAAATACAAACTACAAATTAAAAATTACAAATACCGATTAAATAAAAAAAACCCCAAAAAATAAAAAAAAAATTACAGGACACCCAATTACAAACTACAGTTATATTTTTTTTTTATAACTGATGCGCTTGAGTTATAAAAAAAATATGTCTCATCGTCGATATCAGATGAATAACTTTCGGGGTTCATCAAATTTTGACGCATATTGGTCAAATAGTTGTGTGAAAAGGTTTAGTTTGAGAAATGTTTAGAAATGTTGTGTGAAAAAATTGTTTAAAAAAGTGTGGTATTTATAAGGTTTAAAGTTTATTTAAAAAAATTAATAATTAAATTTTTTGAATTTTAGTTGTTGCCCAATGGCTAGTACACGTGGCAGCCCTTATTGGCTCGTTGGCTTCGTTGATGGACCGGCGCAACGGCTTGCTCATTTAACGAGCGCTGTGGTGGCGAGCCCGGCGAGCTGACGTGGCACTCGGTGACCCCACGCCTTGTTACAAAACTCCTTACTCTTAAGTATTGGGTGTCCTGTGAAGGGTACCTGTTTAACTATATTTTGCGGTGACAGTCCCGTGCAACGCAATTTCTTCCATGAATTTTCAATGTTTGCTATTAAACTAAATGCATAATTGCTTTAGGGACAGAACCCAGAAAGTTTTTCATAATAATTGTATAGTATGATTCCAATATCTGTTTTGTAACTGCTAATGCAACAGTTTCCTTATCTGACTACATTTCTGATGAATTCAATTGTAATAATATAAGTTGTGGAGCTATCAACTTCCCTTCTACACAAAAAAAAATGATGCAATTTGAACCCTTCACTTCCTACAAAATCAACTTTCAAAAAATTAAAAGCAATAAAGACTACAAATGTAGAAATCTTAGTGGTTAATATTAAAACATCTTTTTTTTTTTCTTTCCGGGAGATGATCCATTTCTCCCGATACCTGCAACTGATCAAACTCCCTATTTGTAAAATAAAACATTAAAAAAAGTTAAACAAATAAATATTAAAAAAAACCAGATTAACAACAATTCCATTTAATTGAGATCTATCTAAAATATTGTAATTTCGTTTTTGTAAACTATAAAAAAAAGCACAACGCAAACACAGTTAATATATATTTTTTTTCATCCGAACACTTTGAAATTAAAATTCACAGTCCAGAAGATGCAATAAGCTAATAAGCACATTTAAATCCCAAACACTCCTTTAAATCGTATATATAAAATCAAAAAAAGAAAACAATCACAAAAAATCACTTGATCGCAGCCAGATTGACCCATTTGATGCATTTGACCATATTGACCCGTTTGACCAGATTGACCTGTTTCACAAATCAGTTAAAGCAGGAACATTTCTTACATTGATCCCAAATTTATTTTTCCTCCGATAACATTGTAATAATATTTATTCCAGATTCACAAAAAACCACATTAAAAAGTAATTGTTTTATAATCACACTACACAAAAACGACAAATCAAAAGACGGATTTAAGGGAGACGCAAGAAAGTAAAAAGAATATGTTTATAATAAATTGTTTAAAACAAGAAAAATTTAACATAATATGTAACGGATACCTTAAAAAGCTTAAATAGCATTTATTTTTATATACAAAATCTATGAACTTTGTCATGGTCAACATGATCAAAATACATATCTTCTCGAATATGTTCTGTAAGGTCTGCAACTCTGCAAAAACGAGCAACCTATACATATCAGATTAATAACATCAGAATGTCTAAAATAAATGATATACCTAATTATCAATCACTAATCATCTAATACATTGATAATAGTGTAAAGATGAGCATGTGCTTTATGTCCCTTAGTCTTGGTTTTCTTCTTGTTTTTTGACTTTTTCTTTAGCCATATCTGGAGAAGAGTTATTATATAAGTAGTAAAAAATTAAAAAATTATTAAACACATCTGTTAGTGTGATTAACATATTAACCTAAGATGGTGTGCAATATCTTTCTCATCAATATCTCAAAAACATATTCATAAAACTTACATCTAATTAAAAGCAATGCTTATATTTTGAAGCTATTTACCGAGCTGTCTGCTATGTAACTTCATGGCATGAAAATATGCCTGAAATTAAGATTAAAAAAGTACAAGCAAATAGTTATGATTTTATTGACTTAAAGTAAATAAAGTACATTCTTGTCAAGAGCTGGAGAAGATACACCACAAGGAATGCTGACATCACCTAATCTTTTTGCCTAGTTTTTAAAGACATCTGAATCAGTAAATAAAACAACAATAAAATAAATTGAAATTTTGTAAAATCAACTCAATGGCTAGTATTTATGTCACAGTTAAACTCAGTTTTTGTTAGAGAAACATATTTTGAAAGGAAAAAGCCGGGACCGCACAATAATACTTGGTAGTAGTCATGTAATCAAAATTCTCATACACATTTCATCAAACACATTGTAGGCAGTTTCCCACAAAAGAAGAAAAAATTAGCAGCATGTTGAGCAAAGAGATACTTTGTGTGTAATCTGTAAACAACGATTAAGTGAACATTTCAAAATATCATGTAATCAAATTTCAACGAAACCACAAAAAAGAAGAATGCATGTTAGATTTGAGTTTTCTTCCTTCACCTAATTAGCTAGTGTGTAAAAATACCCATCCGTGAGAAGAATACCTGTGAGTTTTGTTCGATTGGAATACCTAGCAGCTAGATTAATCACATAATTCGCTTTATTAAATGGAGTGTTTAATAAAGGAGTGGATATTCAACATATACTATGTACATCGGTTGATTAAAGCCGATAGTTGGTAACTCGCAAGACGCAGGTTCGAGCCTTGTCCCTCTTTTTAATTATATTTCAGTAATTTCCATGATTAGCAAGTGTGTTGGCAGCCTTGCTAATTATGACCGCGGATAAAGTAGCAATTGCCCGAGAAAAGTTAAAAGCCGCACGTGACCGACAAAAGATGTATGCCGACCCGAGGCGTAGACCCGCTACGTTCTCGGAGAACGAGATGGTTTATTTGAAGGTTTCACCTTGGAAGGGTGTTATTCGTTTTGGTAAACGAGGAAAGTTGGCCCCGAGGTTTATTGGGCCGTTCCGAATTAGTAAGGTGGTGAATTCCCAATCGGTAACACTCGAGTTACCCCCGGAGTTGTCGGCAATACACAACACTTTCAACATTTGTTACTTGAGAAAGTGTAACATCGAAGATCCGAGTCAAATTCTTCCGGTACAAGAGTTGCGGGTTAATACAAAGAAAAGATTAGTCGAGGAACCGGTGGAGTTATTAGACCGAAAAGTAACGAAATTGAGAAAGAAACAGATTCCTATGGTTCTAGTAAAGTGGAGGCACAGTTTGGGTGCGGATATGACGTGGGAGACCGAGGCCGATATGCGGGAACGTTATCCCTCCTTGTTTGATCGAGATGGGATTCCGGGGACAGAATCTTCCTAAGTGGGGGAGAGTTGTAACATCCCAAAACCCGGCCTAATAGTTTATTGACCTTAAGGTATCTTATTAAATGATTATCTGATTAAATGTCTAGTTAATTAAATTAGCCTGCTGTCCTTTGCGGTATTTTAACCAAGGGGTTAAAATACCCGACTTGTGATATATTTGGAATGAAAACGTGATTTTTATATATTTGGATTCCTTGTTAAATATCGTTTCCAAAAATGCTTTCGTTTTTAAAATTGGAGTCCGTTTGCTATTTTAAATAAATTAATTTTGAAAGGGACTTTTCAGACATATACTGTTAATTAAATGAAAAGCCAACAAGGGGGTCCCACCCCTTGTTTTGGCCGGCCTTTAGAGAGGGAACACCCTCTTTTGCTTCCTCACTTGTTCAAATCCACCTTATCCACTATTCTATTGCAAACTTTTCTCCCATAAACCCCATACTTGTTCTTGAGCTCATCTTGTTGATTCTTGGTGCTAGAGTCCGAATTTCACACTCAAGATTGTGTAGAAGAGGTCTAGAAGTAAGTCTCATCCTTTCCTTGGTTTGTTCTTGGTGTTCTTGAGCTAGAGTTTGAACTAGGGTTTATGTAGCTTGATGATTTGTTGGTGAATCTTGTTATAAATGTTGTTTTATGTGTTTGTGCAAGCTTTTACATCATTTGTATGGTTGATTGTTGAAGGAAGACAAGATTTGGTGAAAATCACCTTCAACCTCCATTAATGGTGGAAGTTGAAGGTGGGTTTTGACAAATCTTGGATTTCTTAAGTTTTGGTTGGATGGAATTGTTTATTAGGTTATGAAATCATGTTTGTTAAGTTATGGATGTTAAAAACCTAGTATTAATCAAATGGTGGAGTAATTTAACTAGTGTTTGGATGATTTTGTTAAAATGGTGATCTAGTGATTATACAAGTAAGTTACTTGGAATTGTGATGGTTAGTATCTTGATGTAATTGTTAGATGATTGTGAATTGCTAGTTTAAAGATTAATTGCTAGTTGATGGAAATGTGGAAGTGTTAGGATCATATTCGGGTTTTTGGCCCGTTTGGGTCAACTAGTGGTGAATATTTGATAAATGGTCCAAAGGGTCAAATTGTGTTGATGAAGGATTTGTGCTAGTTGTAAATGTCATAAATGTGCATTTTATGAGTCTTGTGTGGTTAGTTGTTGAAATTGTTGATTTTACAATTCGGTGGATTATCACTAACTCGGTATATTGTTGACAGGAACCGGGAAGGATACTCAGTGATACTAGCTCACTGAGTTAAGGAATCGGAAGTTGAAAGGTGAGTGGATTCGACCTACAACTCGGGTTTCGGTTATTTCATTTGGTATTGTCTTGTTGGTGAAAAATGCAGAAAGTCGCCAGATGAGGGGAGTTCACGACGCGAACTTAGTTCGCGATCGTGAAGTCGGTCCAGAGAAAATGTTTAGCCGTCGCGAAGAGTTCACGATCAGAGTTCACGTCGCGAACTCTAGTTCGCGATCGTGAACTAGAGTTCGCGATTGGGAACTCAGTTTTGACGTTTTTTCGCGGTGTTTATCGTAGCTAGTTGACTTGTTATGTATGCCTAGTGTTAGGGAATACCATACATGACTATGTGCACAATCGGGACGAGGTCAGTGTCGGATGGATAACGGCTGGGCACAGTGTATCGACTAATAGGGTATCCGACCTTACCTGTATATGTTACAGTGTTAAAGGGAGGGAGTTGCCCTGGGTGTTGGATACAAAACGCTATCGGTTACCGTGGTTTTGGCCGACCATGGTTTAAGGCCCGCAAAGCCGCCGATCCTCTCAATTAAGTGATTACCCAACCGGAGATGTTTTTATAACTTCCGCGTTTAAGTGACTGCCAAACCGGAGATGTTCTTTAACTTCCGTGTTTAAGTGTTTAGTGTAGTTGGTAGAGTTAGGAATTCATTCACTTAGCTTTTGTGCTAATCCCTCCCTCATTGACACATTTCAGGTTGGATGGCTTGAACGGGTCGGGCTTGGACGGGAGTTTGACCATGCTTAAATTATGTTTTGTAAAATGAGCCGTGTCTAGTAATACCGTCTTTTAAATAACTTTGGTTGTAATATTTTGTGGGACCACGTTTTGTAAACTTAACTAACTAGATGCTTCCGTACTTAGAATAATACTTAATTGCTTTTTTTTTTAAAAAAATGCGGTGTTACAGGAAGAGAAGTATGTAAACACTTATGAAAGTGTTGAGGTGCATTTTATTCATCCATCTCATGGGGTATTTATACTAAAAGTTTTACCATTTAATGAAAGGTAAATACAAATGAAAGGTAAATAAGTAGACATAGATTTGATGGAGAAGACATGAAGGGTTGAAAATGTGGCAATCCATTTAATGGCTTTGTCTTGCATATTCATAATACTCCCCCTTGGATGACACATTTTCCAACTACTACTGCATCGTTAAAAACCTTTGCTAAAGAAAACCCAGTGGGAAAAAACTTTAGCGAAGGGAAAAAGAGTGCAGTGCATAGTTTACTCCCCCTCATTTATGTAATCACTATTCTTCACATGCTATGCACATGTCGCATTCCGATACCCGATACATGCTTTCTAAAGATTGCAGTGGGAAGTGCCTTCGTGAAAAGATCTGCTGCATTGTTACTGGATTGAACATACTTTATCTCAACTTCATGATTCTTTATAAGCTCTTGAGTGTATTCGAAAAACTTCGGAGGAATATGTTTTGTCATGTCGCTCTTGATATATCCTTCTTTCATTTGATTAACACATGCCGCATTATCTTCATATATTAAAGTTGGGACTTTATCTTTATCCAGTCCACATGAAGTTAGTATGAGTTGCGTCATTGATCTTAACCATGCACATTCTCTGCTTGCTTCATTTAGTGCTATTACTTCAGCATGATTTGAAGATGTGGCAACAAGTGTTTGCTTTTGAGAACGCCAGGAAATTGCAGTACCTCCATTCATGAAGACATATCCAGTTTGAGATCTTGCTTTATGAGGATCAGACAAATACCCTGCATCTGCATAACCAATCAATCCTTGTTTTGAATCATTAGGATAAAATAATCCTAAGTCACTAGTTCCTCGAAGGTATCGGAATATGTGCTTGATCCCGTTCCAATGCCTTTTTGTCGGTGATGAACTGAACCTTGCTAATAAGTTTACAGCAAAAGAAATGTCAGGTCTGGTACAATTAGTAAGATACATTAGGGCACATATTGCATTAAGGTATGGTACTTCTGGGCCAAGAACCTCCTCATTTTCTTCGCATGGGCGAAATGGATCTTTGTCAATATTTAGTGATCTAACAACCATTGGAGTACTTAAAGATTTGGCTTCGTTCATATTGAAACGCTTCAAGATCTTTTCTGTATAATTCGATTGATGTACAAGTATTCCATTAGGCAAATGTTCAATTTGTAATCCAAGACAATACTTGGTTTTCCCAAGATCTTTCATTTCAAATTCTTTCTTTAAAAGTTCAATAACTTCAAGAATTTCTTTATTCGTTCCAATGATGTTTAGATCATCAACATATACAGCTATGATCACATATCCAGATGTTGTTCTTTTAATAAATACGCAAGGACAAATAGTATTATTTTTGTAACCTTTACTTGTCAAGTAATCGCTTAAACGATTATAGCACATGCGTCCAGATTGTTTTAACCCATATAAAGATCTTTGTAGTTTAATTGAATACATTTCTTTAGGTTTTGTATTCAATGCTTCATGCATTTTAAATCCTTCAGGAATTTTCATATATATATCACTATCAAGTGATCCATATAAGTAAGCAGTAACAACATCCATAAGACGCATCTCTAACTTTTTAGAGACTGCAAGGCTGATTAAATACCTAAAAGTGATTGCATCCATAACTGGAGAATATGTTTCCTCATAATCAATTCCAGGTCGTTGAGAAAAACCTTGTGCTACAAGTCTAGCTTTGTATCTTACAATTTCGTCTTTCTCATGTCTCTTTCGAACAAAAATCCATCTATACCCTAATGGTTTCACAACTCCAGGTGTCATAATAATAGGTCCAAATACCTTTCTCTTGTTGAGAGAATTCAGTTCAGCTTGTATAGCTTCTTTCCATTTAACCCAATCATGTCTATTTTGACATTCATTAACAGATTGTGGTTCAGAATCATCATTCATAATATCACATGCGACAGCATAAGAAAATTTCTCATCAGTATTTTCTATAACATTACTTTCCTCAACCGGAGGATAGTTTTGTGTTTCTTCAGGAACACTTTCCTCATGATCAATTGCATTTTCTGTTGGTTTTCTTTTTCGAGGATTTTTATCCTTTGAACCAATTGGTCTTCCACGCTCTCAAGCGTGTCTTAGATTCTTGAGTGAATTTATCATCAGATTGCCTATTTGGAATTTCAATTCGAGCTGGAGTATTAACAGCTGGTATATATGATTTAGTCACTCTTTTTGTATCAGTAAATGCATCTGGCAATTGATTAGCTATTTCTTGGAAATGCATTATCTTTTGAACTTCAGTTTCACATTGTTTTGTGCGAGGATCAAGATATGACAAAGAAGGTTCATTCCATGAGACATTCTTTTCTTGGTTTTTCATTTCTGCACCTAATGGTGGAAAAACTGATTCATTGAATTGACAATCAGCAAGACGTGCTGTAAAAACATCACCTGTTAAAGGTTCAATATATCTTATAATAGACTTTGTCTCATATCCAACATATATACCCAACCTTCTTTGGGGACCCACCTTTGTACGTTGTGGTGGTGCAATAGGAACGTATACAGCACATCCAAATATTCTAAGATGAGAAATATTTGGTTCTTGACCAAAAGCAAGTTGTAAGGGAGAGTATGCATTATATGAACTTGGCCTTATGCGAATTAATGATGCAACATGTAATATTGCATGACCCCATATGGAAACAGGAAGTTTGGTTTGCATTATCAATGGTCTAGCTATTAGTTGTAGACGTTTAATTAATGATTCAGCTAAACCATTTTGTGTGTGTACATGAGCTACTGGATGTTCAACAACAATCCCTACAGACATGCAATAGTCATTGAATGCTTGGGAAGTAAATTCACCAGCATTGTCCAGTCTTACTCTTTTGACTGTATAATCAGGGAAATGTGCTCTAAGTTTAATGATTTGAGCTAAGAATTTTGCAAATGCCATATTACGAGATGATAATAGGCAAACATGAGACCATTTGCTAGATGCATCTATCAAGACCATAAAGTATCTAAATGGTCCAGATGGTGGATGAATTGGTCCACATATATCACTTTGAATTCTTTCAAGAAATCTAGGTGATTCCTTGTCAACTTTCATCGGTGAAGGTCTTATAATTAATTTTCCAAGGGAACAAGACGTACACGGTTTCATATTACTTGTTTGAGGGAACTTCTGGTCCTTCAATGGATGACCATGTGTATTCTCAATTATTCTTCGCATCATTGTTAATCCTGGATGACCTAACCTGTCATGCCATAAACTAAATATCCCAGGATCACAATGTTTTTCTTTAACCACCATATTTGATTCTACTTTATTTATATATGTATGGTGTAAATTGGAATCAAATTTTGGTAGTTTCTCCAACACTCGATTGTCATTTATAATAAGCATAAATTTCTTATTATCTATTGTTTTGGTTTGCGTGTCATATCCGTTAAGATATATATCACCAAAACTCAATATATTTCTACTTGACTTTGGAGAAAATAAGGCATTATCTCTTTGGAATTTTGTACCATTAGATAATATGAAATTAGCTTTTCCAGTTCCCTCAATCAAGTCTACAGGACCCGATATAGTACGTATTGAACCCTTTGTTGGGTTTATTTTGGAGAAGTATTTCTTTGATTTCAAGATAGTATGTGTAGTACCACTATCTGCTATTAAAAGATCTCCAATATTTCCTTGATGTTGTGCTCCACTTGAACTCATATTGAACTTCACATATGAAAAACAAATAATGAGGTTATTATAAAGAAACTTCATTTATTGAAGGAAATATATTACATAACACAGACTTCATTTGCTGAAAGGAAATATATTACATAAGACACACTTTATTTGCTGAAAGGAAATATATTACATACGACAGACTTCATTTGCTGAAGGGAAATATATCACATAAGACAGAAAGCAAGTAAAAACAGGCTACAACAAACCACTGATTTCCTTAATCAATGTCTTCCATGTCATTGCAGAAATCGAGAGTACTGAGGTTGGTAATATCATCAATGTTGAATTCCATGTTGTTAGTTTCAACATTATCAACGAGATTTACTTCTTTTCCCTTTCCTTTGAGGGAAGCTTGGTAAAGTTCACATAGATGTGCAGGTGTGCGGCATGTCCTAGACCAATGGTCCGCGCAACCACATCTATAACAACAACTCTCAGCATTCTTTGATTTACCAGCATCATACCTTGCCCCTTTGGCCTTATCTTGTTTTTGGACATTGTTCTTTTTAGTGGCATTATAATCATTATTTTTATAAACACGACCACGGCCACGATTATAATAATTGCCTTTTCCACGACCATTGTTATGGTTTGGATTTCGATTAAAATGCCCACGGCCTCGTCCATAACCACGACCACGTCCTCGTCCACGTGTATTGTTTCTAGGACCATCAGTATTAGTAGCATTTGCTTCAGGAATTGCTCCTGATCCCGTTGGACGAGATTCATGGTTTTTCATTAAGAGCTCATTATTTTGCTCTGCAACAATGAGACAAGTATTCAGTTCAGAATACCTCTTGAACTTTTGCAATCGATATTGTTGCATTAAATTTATGTTTGATGCATGGAATGTGGAGTATGTTTTCTCCAACATATCTTCGTCAGTAATCGTTTGCCCACAAAATTTAAGTTGGCAACAGATTCTGAACAAAGCAGAGTTATACTCAGTTACTTTTTTAAAGTCCTGGAACCTCAGATTTCGCCATTCATCTTTGGCACTTGGAAGTATAACTTCCTTTTGATGATCAAATCTTTCTTTTAAAGACATCCAAAGAACACATGGATCAGTGACATCAAGATATTCAAATTTTAACATGTCATCAATGTGTTTACGAAGAAACACTTGTGCATTTGCCTTGTCTTGGGATGAGCATTCATTGTTTTCATTTATAGTTTCATGAATGCCCATCGATTCAAGAATTAGTAAAACATCGATGGTCCATTGCATATAGTTTTTCCCAGTAACTTCAAGTGCAGCTAGCTCACGCTTTACAATACTAGACATTTTGAAACTATAGATTTTGAACAAAAATAAATTTAAAAATTAGAATCCATATATATCAATATGAAGTGCACAAAACAGCAGTGAGAGAACAATCATCCCATATATGAACAAATAAGGATAAAATACATCAGGAGGGAGATTACTAATTAGGATGCCAAGTGCTAAAACTAATACAATTACAAAAATCAAAAGCGGGTGAATCATTCTTGATCTTGATTTTGAAGATGAGAGAAATTATTTTTGTGGTATAAAGAAGTGTGGATGATGTGTTTATTTATAGTTTAAAAATTTATAGCCGTTGTAAATTTTTAATATTAAATTTTTTTTTTACCGTTATATATATATATATATATATATATATATATATATATATATATATAATTTTTTTTTAATAAAGAGAATAATTAAAGTAATAAATTACATAAAACATATTTGTAAATATATTAGTGAATGTTATATGAATTAGTAAGAAAAATATAATATGCATAAATAAACGTTAGTATACATAAATGAAAGTTAGCATACATAAATAAATGTAGTAACATAAATAAATGTTAGTAACATAAATAAAAGTTAGATGCAATAAAAGTAAATGTTAGTTTGCATAATTAAAAGTTAGAAGACATAAATGTAAATGTTAGTTTGCATAAATTAAAAGGGTTAGTAAACATAAGAATAAAATTAGAATAATCATAAATGTAAGTATGTTAGTAGTCCCAAGATTAGTAGTCCAAATGTCATCATAATGTCCTTGATAGAATATGTTTGGTTTCATTTAGTTTATTATGATAATTATATTACAATTTTATGTTAAGAAATTGTTTACCTTATGTAATTAACTTGATTAATTGAATGTACCTTGTGATTGAGTTGATCTTCCTCGATTAAGAACTTTCGTGCTGATAACGTGTTATAAATTAGATATGATTATGACCCTATTAGCACTTCATCAAAGAACTTGCTACATCTATAACAAGAACATAAGATGAAGAACAATAACTAGAAAGAAGAGAGGAAGAGAAGTATGTAAACACTTATGAAAGTGTTGAGGTGCATTTTATTCATCCATCTCATGGGGTATTTATACTAAAAGCTTTACCCTTGCATTACATGTACATACAAATGAAAGGTAAATAAGTAGACATAGATTTGATGGAGAAGACATGAAGGGTTGAAAATGTGGCAATCCATTTAATGGTTTTATCTTGCATATTCATAATATATTTAAAAATATAGGTAATGGAAAAGAGTTTTATTATATTCAAGAGCATGGTTAATTTAAGATGTTAGTTTTAGTGTTTTACCAAGATAAATTTTAAGGGTATCTGTAATTTTGAAATATCTATAAATTGTAAAATATGAAATTTGAAAATGTGTCACTTATAGTCTATATCTGACTTCTTCCTTTTGTCCCCTTACACGTTAAGGAACCTAGGGGTGTCAAATTTGTACCGAACAAAACCAACCAACATGCTACCAATCATACCAAGAATAGTTGGTAGCCAATATGTTGGTAGCCAACATGTTTGGTTGGTAGTACCATACCAATTAAGTAATCATGGTACGGTAATGGTACAAAAATTTAAATACCATGGTAGTACCGTACCAACCAATATTTTTTTTATATATATTATTTAGAAGAATTCGCGAAAGGTAAACTACATATCTATTATTTTTTAACACAAGATATGATATCATAACATGAAAACATTCAAGTTACAACTTCTTGGCTTAACCGATCAATATATTACATTTTTGTTATTATGTTTATATATAATGTTAATAAATAAGCGTGTGAAGCAAACGGAAATGCTACAAGCTAGTGTATTATGACAAGAATACTACATAAAATGTACTTTATCGTAGATAGTGTTTATATAACATTTAACATAACTTATTACCAAATATAATAGTATAGAAAAATGACTTGTTTTTAGTAACAATTCAAATAAGTTTCTCATCTTGGTATATACCATTACCAATTCGTACCAACCATGATTGTTGGTAGCCAAACAAATTGGTACCAAGTATAGTTGGTACGGTACTGGTAGCTAGATTAGTGTACCAAGTATAATTGGTACGGTACACGGTATGAGGAAAATATGTGTGGTACCGTACCATGTTCACCCCTAAAGGAACCTCACAAAGTTCTGTGGTTGTCACCCTTGACTCCGCGTTTTCTTCGATTAAAACGTCTTTTTTTTTCTACTTTGTTTTCCTGATTTGTTTAACCCGTTTAATAAAACATGTTATATAGGTCATTTTCGGGTTGATGGTAAAAAAATTAGGGTTGAAATATCTGAAGTTCTGAACCCTTTATAGTTTATATAAACAAGTTAGTTTCAGGTTAATTATTTTTGACCCGTAAACCTTAACCTGAACCATGCAAACATTTGCACGTACATAGTAAGATGTCAAATGTTCTATTTTCAATCGAATTTAGCCGTTTTAAGGATATTAAATTGGGAACTTAATTGAACAAAACTTGCAGGAATTCATGGTTTCCGAAATGTACAAATAACAAAAGTTGCAGCCAATGCTTAGATTAAGAAAACAGAAGGCCAGAAGGGTGGTCTTCGACTTAACAGCTTCTACAGTTCTACATGTTTACAGTTTGGATTTTCATGTTCAGTAGCATTAATTAGTAATGTTGTTTTAGTGTAATATCAATATAAGTCCAAAGGTATAAAATTTAGAACAAAAACCAGATTAGTTACATATCTTTACTATATATAAAGCATTTACCATTACCTTAATTAGCAAAGCTGAAATTTCAGCCAACACAGTTTCCATTTTTAGAATGAATTTCGTCTTAAAAATAATGCAAGGTGTGAGATTCGAACACGAGACGACCATGAAACTACAAATCATCCTTAATCTATTAATTATAATAAAACAAACATTTAAGATGCCATTTGTCACTTTTTTAGAGTGTTGTTTGCCAAGTGGCAGCTCCTTATTGGCTGTACTTTTTATTTTCCCGCCCAAAATGCACCAGATCTTATGGAGGGCCTTTAAAACGTTGCTAAGTTTTTAATTAATAGTTATGTTTGAATTTATGGAAATCAAGAAAACTAGGTTCAAATATTAAATAGAAATTGTGGAATATATGTCTTCCCAATTTGAACGTCTCTTTAATTAAATCATTTATATTCATTTGGTTTAAATATTTTCTAGATTTATTTTCATATATAACAGAATTATTATATAGTTTCCTAATTAAAGGATTTAATGTGATTTATTAATTCCTAAGATACATGACTAATTTCCGGATGTTATGGTTTTAAATTTTCAAATTCACATTCACATATTATATATACAACTAATTAGGTTTTAAAAGGCTGCCAGCATAAATTTGTTCGATTTCTTATACTTTGCAGCATGCATATTATGCAGCAGGTTTATTTCTTATACTCTGCAGCAGGTATTGTTTACATTTTTTAACATTTTAGAGTAGTCATATTTTTTTTGATATTTTTAAAATACATGATTATTTGTTTACTCTGTTTTTAAGCTATGCATTTTAAACCTATTCGAATTTACAAGAAATTAAAAATCAAAAGAAAGTGAAACATCACCGAAAAAGTCATAAAAAGTCAAAATGCACTATAAGAACATCATTTATAATTAAGTTGGTCAATTATTCTATTTATTTTATTTTTCTGTTAGTTTTTTATTGTTCTGTGTTTATTATGTATATGTTGACTTTTAAAGTCAAACTTTATAGTTTGATAATTTGCATATATTGTTTCTGTGAAAGATATGATTTAATTCTGGTAATGCTGACTTTGGAAGTTATATATCAATTAGTAAACTCTTTTGGCCCAAAATATTTAGAAAAAATTGAACATGTTTATTTAAACCTACCTTTGTAACTTTATACGCAAATAAATATATGAATATTAGATATCTGAGCTTTATACACACCTTTGTAGATCAATTTATTTATAACTCATCAAATTTGTGCAATTCATCACTCATTGACTCAAGTTTGGATTAATAATCCTGTGATTTCTTTTATGCACTGCTTAACATGTCTTTTTGTGAAAAATCTTTAGCTCTTTTCACTTTTCAGATGCTCATTAAAACAGAAGCAAGTTTCTTTTACATCCATATGTCTTACATGATGTGTGATACACTGATACATAAAGTTCAGGTACCCAAAGACTATAGTTCCATCCCTAAGTACATCCAGTTCACTTTTAGGTTCTAAACAAATTCATTTTTAGCTTTGGAAATTAAATTCTATAGATTCTCTTATAAACAATTGTTAAACAATATAAACTATATAACAAAGTACTGAAGTAATTCTACAACGCCAAATCTGAAGGTACTTAAAGCAGAACAATACAAATCCTATGAAAGAGGGCTAGGTGACCCTAAATTTTAATCGATAATAGTTTTTTTAACAGCATAAAATGCACATAACATAGGTCTTCGGCATTGCCTTCACACGACCTTAAGGCATAACACATTTAATAGATTATAGTAATTAAGTATTTTAGAAAGTATTATCAATTGCTGACATTGATAAGTGGAAAGCATCTGATCGGAATTATGGTGAGATGGTTCCGGTACGACAAGTTGTTTCTTAGGAAGAGGTATCCTCACAAATCATTCTTCTTACGATTATGAACCTTAGATAATGAAAGAAAAATCAAGCAGGAGTTCGAATTTGTGAGGAGGGGGAAATCGTTAATTTGATACAAAAGGCTCTATTTCTTTTGAGAATTAATATTGGTACCACAATTTTTAATGGTTATACCACAATGTACAGGTTTTACAGCTAACTGTACAAGTATATTATGCATTGGATATAGTACATGCCTTAAAAGTTGTGGTAGAAAAATCACCCTTATTTCTTTTATGCTTATAAGCAAAATAGAACTCTCCAATGGTAGCTTTTTCAAAAGCTTTTTATATTTAAAAAAAATTTTAGAAGACTTTTTACCATTAGAATAGAAGACTTTTTTAAAAGCTTATTCTAACCACTTATTCTTCCGTAACCTTTTAATTGACTTTCAATGTTTGATTCCTTTAGTCCTTATATTTTTATAAAACTACATGTTAAACCCTTTAGTCCCTATTTCAATGTTTTAGAGTCATGTTTTTCAATATTTGTAATGTACTTTTCTATTTATTTTAATATTAATGTCAAGTATTTTAATATTTTATATAAGATATTTTAAAAAATGTTAAGTTGTATGAAATGTTATAAAAATTGTCAAATTATATATGTGAGGGGCATTTATAAAACATTGAAGATAGATAAAGGTTAATTAGTAAATATTAATAAGAAAAAGCTTTTAAAAAGGTTCATCATTGGAGAATGGTTTTATATAAAGTTTTTTGGTTAGTTGATATGTGATGTGGTTTTATAAAAGTTATGAAGAGATTAACTATTGGAGATGCTCTAATATTGGGCTAAGTCAAGAATAAACAAATTTATTATTTTAAAATGTTTATTAGTTATAGAGTATTAATTCAAAGAGTTTCTACTGTACACCATGAAAGAAAAAGTTGATAATAACAAACTAATCGTTAATTGTGTTAATTAATAAATATTTTTACACGTGAAGTTTAAAACAGACTATTATTCGTCTTTATTTTCTTTGAATCTGTTTTATTTGTTATCATATTATATGTTTATGGCAGGGGAAAATGCACTTCAGTAAGCAAACACAACAAAGATTTGGTTCAATTTTGGTAAAATTTTATGTAACATAACTCGAAACAGAGAATAAAATCAAACAAAGTTTATACATCGGTGATGTCCAGTGTAATAAACGAAATTCAACAACTAAAGTTGTAATTAGTGACATATAATTTATAAGCTCCTATTTCATAATTTGTGTTTTAGAAGCATTAGATATTTGCTTATCTATGTATAATAATCATGCAATTAACGATAATTTTTTGTATTCTATAAAAATTACTTTTAACATAATTATTAGCAGCCCGTGATTTTCACGGGTTATAACCTAGTCTTTACTATATATAAAGCATTTACCCTTACCTTAATTAGCAAGGCTGAAATTTCAGCCAACACAGTTTCCATTTTTAGAATGAATTTCGTCTTAAAAATAATGCAAGGTGTGAGATTCGAACACGAGACGACCATGAAACTACAAATCATCCTTAACCAGCTGAAATCAAAGGTTGGTTGGTTACTACTTCCAAATCAATAAATATAACCTGATTCAGGGTGTCCCAAATAATTCCGCGTCGATTCAGTCCTCGTAGACCGTATCCCAGACTCCTCGATTCCAACGAAATTCCTCGATTCCAACCAGAGACTCCTCGATTCCACTGCCTCTTCTTCAACCTTCACTCTATGTCTTTGTCCTCAGTACCCTCAACCATTACACTTGTTTCTTCTCCCGTCGACCTTCTTTCTTCATCATGGCATCTCCATCTCAAGCAATGGAATCGTTCTTCAAAAACAACTGAAAGGTATCTTGTTTTGATTACGAACCTTCATTTGTTTGGACAGATCTCTGTAAAAGTCCTGTTAAATTGATTCTCAGCGGGCCGTGTCGATGGAAGCAATTTATTCTCAGCGGGCCGTGACTTTTCTTTTTTCTTTTGTTATAATATTGAATTGTTGTTTTGTCTCTGTTTAGGAGCTTGATTATGTCGATTTCTGTTAATTACGGTTTTGTTTAATTGTTTGTGTTATGTTAATTAGGGTTTCGTCGATTTGTGAAAGCTGAGAGAACTACAAATGAGAAAATAGGGCTTATGTGGTTCTGCTTATTGTGAAGATTAGACGGACCAAGGCTAAGTGATGTCCCAAAGTTGCTGCGATTGGCTATGATTTTGTTGCTCATCAAGATATTAAATTATTCACCTTGGTTCTCACTTGGGTTGTGAAAATGATGGTCTAATGTTTAGCCCTTCAAGTAAACTAATTTCCAGAAATTTGTATGTGTTTTTCGATTTAATTACTAATCTAATCACGTGATACAGCCTTATGTTTGATTTCTGATTTCTCACATGTGTCACTAACAGAACATAGCAGAAACTTTAACCTACTAACTTTTTTTTTGGTTTAGTCTCTTGTAATTTATTTTGGAAAGCTAATAAAAGAATGTGCCCTAAGTTGATGAATGATCTTTTACTGGTAATTTTCTTACATTTGATCATTACTACACTGAGACGTATAGAAGTAGGCATGGAAGTCAAAAATCCAAAAAAACTGATGGGTATGGAAATCAAAGATTTGTTTTTCTTACATTTGGCTATAGTGAATAAATCGATTGAGTTTTTGTAAGATGAGTTTTTGTTTCTGTGATCATGGTGGATTGCGAATAATAACTCAAAGGTGCGATTTTGGATGAAAGTGTTGTGGATTTTGGAACCACCTGATAATGAAGAAAAGCCTGTTCCACCTCAGGTACATGATATGAATACCGTTACGGTTTTAGTACCTGATGAAGAAAAGAGTTTTAATTTTCGATGATACTGAGAAACAGAATGTTCAAGATTCGGGTTGCATTTTATCCATATTAGGTTCTTGTTTCTCGATTAATGAATTGGTTAAGCCAATTATTAGTTGAATTTTTTTTAACACTAAATTATTGTATCATTGCTTATGTTTCTTTTCACTGTAATTGTTTTTATTCCAAGGTTGTAACTATTAATTTATTTATTTTTATGATATGATTTGTAATTTTGTTAGCGAAGAAGTGATTTGAGACGTAAGATATCAACAGTAACAAGAAAATATAGAACAAAGCTTTTAAGGCTCCTGTTTTCATCATGCAAGACTCCGGTTTTCGATCTGATCTTGTGTTATGTAGACTTCTAAAATTACAAATAGACCAAGTATTTAATTTCAAAATTATTCATCTAAATTCCTATAAGTTGTTTTGCAATATTACAATCATATTTATAGTATGAATGTTTGGACTATCATTTGATATAAAGTACAACATATAAAAATAACTAAGGCATGTGATCTGAATATGATCTTGTAGAGATGAAAACAATACATTATAAGATCTCAAACTAAACATCGTGTCATTGACGGAAACAAAAACTAAAAGGAATTTAATATAATAAGTAAACAAATATCTGAAAAATACATGTTCGAAAATGTAATATAAAAACCATATTTTACTGAGCTTCTCATATAATACATGACGTTCTCATATTAGCTATTTTAATTTTCAAACAATACACTTATTATTTACTGAGAGATTTATGTTTATAAAAAATAAACTGATCCAAAATTTAAATATGCCACCTCCGTATCATTAACAAATGACTCTAAGCTAATTTGAGTTTAATTATTTATTTACCATATTATTTTTATTAATCTTTAAACCATATTATTTTATTAACCAGCACCATCATCACTACTCACCACCACAACACCACACCCACTATAATCACTAACGTCACCAATCATTATTGTGTAGCATCACCCACCACTATCAACAATGCCACCACCCACCATCCCTACGTACCAGTTACCACCACCCACTAGGCCATTATCGCCATCACAAAATAGAGTTACAGGGTACCCGCCGCCGCATTGCGCGGGTACCAGCTAGTAAACACTAAAATGCATTGTATATGAAAGTAAATAACTTAAGAAACACACAATTAGGGTTCAACTTTGGAGTTTATAATAAAAAAAAGCATCAAACAAAATCAGCTCAATCATTCATAGAAAACAAAAAAAAAAAACATCGTTTTTGACCATATAGAGTTCCTGCATGAGGGTTCCATTTCCATTCAGATTAATTTTTGAAATTAAACTCAAACTGAAAACAAAGACTTTCAGAATCCTCAATCTTCCAATTTGAAAAGTGAATATTGATGAATCTATCAACAGAAGCTGAGCTTACGAATTTATGCACTTTTCCCTAATTTCGGAAGTTCATAAAATATTAAAACATAGAAAACAATAGATCAACCATAATTTCAGAAGCAAATATCATTGCCCAAAATTTATGCACATTAAAACCAGCATAAATAACACTATCATGATTCAAAATCAGCATTAAACTTCATAATTCCCCACCTTACTCTACTTGCTATTTATATTTTGAAGACTGCAAAAGCTTGATAAAAAAACTTCAACTTCTCAGTCCAATAGGCAGAGCATGCAACAAACTACCAGAAATCAAAATTCAGTCAAGAAAACCTGTTTTGCGCCACACTGCATTGCGAACTAATCGAAGATCCCTTCCTTTGAGTGTTCTTCCGGCGCCTTCGAGAACCGAAAACGTCGTGTGCGGTGAATTGGCCGAACCTCTAGCAACGATCTCATGAGGTGGAAGCATCTCTTCTTCATCATCCTCTCCAATGTCAACATCAGCAAGTTCACCGCCGGTTCTCGGCTTCCTAGCAAAAATCGGAACATTCACCGGAGCAGATTGCTGAAACTTCAACGGCATAGACTGAGAGAAATCGCGCTCATGCTTATTAGGTCTAGGAATGGACGGAATTAACCGAGATGATGAAGAACTAGGCGTCGTTGGAGAAGCGATCGAATTCGTAGGTTTTCGTCGGTTCACGAGAGGACGATTGTTAGGTTTCCGGCAGTTATCTTCTTGTAATGCAGCGAGAATGCCGAACTTATCTTTATTCCGGAACGACTGAAGGTTTCCGCTAGGGTTCCAGTTGTTTCCTTTCACTGGATCTAACGATTGCGGCTTCTGTTCGGCAAAATCGCCGGTCCAGAACACATCGTCTTCACTGAAATCGTCACCGGCGACGGACGATCCACCGGATATGACGCCAGACGATGAAGGCGGTGAGAAAACACCGAGGAAGCGATCAGAAGATGGTGAACGCCGGTGACGGTAGGTAGCAACGCCGTTCGGTTCCATCAGATATGGATATACACTACGAATGCACTCTTGACTCAGATCAATTGTTGCAGAAAGTGAATTATCGATACAACGAGTTTATCGGTGATCTTGAACATTTGCACTATCAATCGACGGTTTATATACGCTTAAAGTGGGACCATCGGGATATGTGGCTTCAGGGATAAAGTTGTTGTAACGACGTGGACGCCGAGTGACGGAAAATGTGAACGTACCATGGAATAGCCCGAGATTTAGGGCCCCACTTTGACTATATAATGACGTGTATGTTTGTATTATCCTTTATTAATGAGAGCTAATTTATGACAGAGTAATTTTATATCAAATAACAATCATATTCTTAATGAGAGAGGTAAAATAAAAAATACTCCCTCCGTCCCACAAAAAATTTCTCATTTGGCTTTTGCACAAGTTTTTATGTGATAGTTAGTGGTGGGGTCATTGATAATACTTTTGATTAAAATATAAGGTGAGTTGGAGAGAGAAAGATAATTAGTGGATATTAGTGGTGAGGTCTTTAGTAATAATAGTTTTTTATTGTGTGGAGCCCATCAAATATGGGAAATGAGAAGTTTTTTGTGGGACAAAAATTTAGAGTGAAATTGGAAGTTTTTTGTGGGACGGTGGAGTATGATAAAAGGAAAGCAAGGACATAATTGTCCATTTATATGAAATTACTCTGCATAGATAAAAATTGTTCTGTATGAATCAGCTCTTGGTGCGGATTTACACACTTGTTCAATTGTTAACTACAATAGGAAAAAAAATGATGCTAAACGACTATTATATCCTCAATTTATTTTATATTTGAGTAGTGGGTGTGTCATCTTCAAAGGCTCGCCAAATAGCAACCGCCAAACTCTTTTAACACCTTAACACACCTTGTGTCAAAGAAGCCTTCACCGTCACTTTGTCGTTAAACTCATTTTTATGCTGAAAACAAATTCAATTGCCGAGCAGGGAGCCTTTAACACAATTAAAACCCTAAAATCATTTGACATGACTTTATCTCTTTTATACTATGTGTAGTGGTGGAAGTCAAACGAATACGACAGATCTTGGTGATGTGTCCCCTCATTACTATTTAACAAGTGTGCAAATCAACCCAGAAAACTCCTAAGACTGTGCGTAATCCACGACCGTTCGTAGTTTGGTCACCCCACATCTGCGCCACATCAGCTTTCTCTCTTGATCAAACACACGACCAGACAGCGACCAAATGCCCGTAATGGGTGACCGTTCGGAAATTTTTTTTTTAATTTAAATTAAAAACAAATACATTAATTATAAAAAAAAAACATTACATTAATAATTAAAAAAACATAAATAAAAATAACATTACAATAAATACTAAAAAAAAACTATCAGTCCAAATTATATTTGGCCCTGATTTTCGCCTTCTTTGCCAAAACCCACTCAAGATTTCTGCCGGTGAGGTGATCATGGGACGAATTGTAGAATTCCATGTGCTTGAGCTCTTGGGTATCTTTTTGTATCTCCATGAAATCAGATATGTTCGCTTTGCGGAAGTCAAAAAATTCGTCCGTGGCCTCTTTCCAATGCCCGACTAATTCCTGAGCCGATGATGGCGGGGGGGCACCGTAATCTGAACTTTGAGCAGCTGATGACGATGCCGCTGCTTTCTTCTTCGCCTTGTCCCGCCCCATTGGTCGAGGGGGTGCAACTTCCACTTCTTCATCATACTGATCCTCCTCTTCTGGACCAACCCCTGAACCTTGCGCAGCGGATGATGACGAAGTCCTTGATTTTTTCCCCCTAACCTTCGCGAACATCGCCAACTGTTTTGGGTATTCAACTTCCTTCCACTTTGGATGGTCCTTCAAAATTCTCCAGCACTCCACCTCTGTGAACTCCCCTGCATGTTGAGCACTAAATTCACCACAAGCACGCTCGTACAAAATTTGGTCGTTCGCCCCACTTGGGTTTCTTTGTACGAGGTTGTCATAGATCGCACAAAAGTTTGTAATTTTAGGACGAAGCCTACTCTTCCACTTGCAATTGAGGGAGTCGTATGTTCGGTTCGTCCCACCCATTTCGCTCGCAAAGCGAACTAACACATCCTGCCAAAATCCACATTTAGCCCTGGAGTTCGACTTGATGACATTTTCGGAAGTGTCGATCCAAGCCTTGCATAAGCCTATCTCTTCAAGCTTCGTCCATGACGCGCTTCCGCCGGTCACCCCCTTTGTCGGTGGTTGACGCCTTTTTGGTACCTTTTTTGGCGCTACAACGGGCTCGGGCTCGTCGGACGACTCGGAAGACTCGACGTCGAGGGGCGCGGCTGGAGTGGCGGGGGAACCACTTTGTGTTCGTGGTTGGTAGTCGTATTGGTCGAGCCCGGCGAAAGGATCAAAATTTTGGTGGTCGTATTGGTCCCCACCAAAATAATTTTGATAACCTTGTTGTGGTACTTGTTGATATTGTGGTGGTTGTTGTTGTGGTCGGTATGGTTGTGGGAAGTAGAGGGGAGCAAATGGATTATTTTGATAACCCTGTGGGATTTGGTGACTTGTTTGGTGTACGAAACTGGGTGGTCGAAAGTTGATCGATGGTGATTAAGAGGGTGTAGTAGAGGGTGCTCCGCGTCGAGATTTTGTAGCCTTTCCTTTGTTCTTGGATGAAGACATTTTTAGAGAGGGTGATTGAGAGATTTGAGTGTGTGTTTGAGTGGAGAAAGAAATGAGAGTTGTGAATTATTTGGTAAAAGAATTGGGTATTTATAAGGTAAAAAAAGAGGTTGTTGGTTTAAAGAAAATAGCCGTTGGAGGGAGAGGGAGCCGTTGAACGGTCGACTGGGAACGGTCGAATAGTCGACCGTTGGTGAGGCTCGACGCGTCGGGGAGGAGAGGGCGTAACGGGGGCGACGCGTCGCAGAGCGGAGGTGGCAGGTCGCGACCGGTCGCCGGGTCATGCGTTACGGGCAGCCTAACATGTCGTCATTGTGTTTATATAGTTATTTTCTGGTAATGTATAGTTTCGTTTGAAAAATTAAAACTAATTTGGTTAAGAACTTAAGATTAGCACTATGGACATGGACACGTAGAATTCATTACTGTATCTATTTATCATGAAATGCAAGTTTAAATAAAATAATGTGCTTTTAAGTTTTAATAGAGTTTGATTAAAAATATTAAATAAATAAAGTTAGAGTTTTAATGATGACAAACCCTAATAAAAGTATTATAACTTGTACATTAATCAACAACTACCTCTTGCATTTTAGGTGTCACTTATCTTTTAATGAAAATATAATTTTTTAATAAATATAATAATTTATTATTGACAGTTCATTGTAATTTTAAAAACCCATAAAAATATTAAATGAATTTCTCAATCTAATAGTGACGGGATATTAACTGTTTTGTTACTTCTTAGTATTTTATTAAAGTTTTATTTAAATTAATATTAGAACATAAGATGATAGTGTTACGTTCTACGTTCTAGGTGAAAAATGAAAATGACATATTGTGGACCAAATGACCATTGTTATTTTCTACCTTGTATTATTTAAAATTTTTATGGAGGCCATTATAAAAACGCTGGTGGAGATCCTACTCTTCCTTCTCCTATCATTGCCTTTGGGAACCGAGCATGTGAAATGTGAATAGTTTAGTGTAACGGTCCGATGTATAAATGCAGTTTTAGCTTTAATTTTTAATTCGAACAAAAATATATAGATTACACAGATGATTATTTAGTTTTGTCAAAATTGCAGATATAGTTCTTTTATACTATTGTATTTAAAATTACATAGATATTTATTTATATTTGAAAATTGTAACATGACAAGTCTTTTTGATAAATGGCCGTCTATTTCAACCGTTAACCCTCCTCATGTGCAATCACATGAGGGTATTATGTGTTAACTCTATCAAATTACATAGTATTATCCACATTCAGTTGTTGAAATTTCATCATACAAGTAAGATACTTAATTAACGACATTAAAATTTCCTATAATGCAACAATTAATATGACAACTGTATTATTTAAGGTTATCGGGTTAGACCTAAACCCCTTAAGTTGAAAAAGATATAACCTGTAACCCGACCCTATTAAGCTAGCGGGTTCACCAGGTTGACCCGTTAGCCCCAATAAACCCGGCCCTATAAGGCTTAATGGAGTCCAGGTCGGGCAACCCAAACTCTAGTTGAACCAAAAAAAATCATATTTATTAGGAAAAAAGTCATTGATAAGTTTGGATCAATTTGAACCTAACTTTTACAAGCTAATATTAAAGGGAATTCATTTCTACACCACAACTTTTACTTCTTATACCACACAGTACAAGTTTTATAGCTAACTGTACAAGTATATCAACCATAAGTTGTGGTTGATGCATTAAAAGTTGTGGTATAAAAATCACCCCCTGATATTAAAGGTTGCGTCCACATGACACTCAGGTCAATAGTATAGTATATTGCTAAATTATAAAGATAAAACATCATTTATATCAATTCATTTATAAGTAAAATGATCGAAATTGCTACCTTAACATAAACATAATCATCCCAAGATCTTGTAACTGAAATGTTGGCAAGAATAATAAGACATCAAACAAATTTTCTAATGATTACACATTTCGATTCTGATGTAAGAAATGCAACTGTGTGTTCTTGGAAACAGATAACAATATCCCGGTAACCTGAATTACTTTGAAAGTGATTTATAAAACCAACATATCATTTACTAATATATTTATATATAAAATAGAAATGTATAGTTATTACACAACAGGTGTAGCATTCAAATATGCAGGAAGAGAATATTACCTTGTTAATTCAACATGCTACAAATAAATTCACCATTTGATAAAATTATTTTCTCTGCTTTAACAACCATGTCAAGGGTGAGAGGAACATAACTTCGAGATGGGCCATAAAAATGTGGAAACACATTTGAACCATCAACATCTTCATAAATTAATCCATCTCCAAGCTGCAAAAAAAAAATAAAAAAATAAAAAAAATTACAGAAATATTAATCAAACCGATTGTAGCATATAACCATGCAAGATGTTCAACACTTGACCAAATTACATCAGTGAAGATCAGAGGTGACAAAATGGGCAGGTCGGGTAGCGAGTTAAAACGGGCCGGATTGGCCTGAAATACTTTTGCCCAATTTTCTTTTATAGATGATTAGTGTGGTAAATATAATTACAAAATTTAAGTAATTTAATAATAATCTAATTTTTTAAATAAAATTAGACGTTTTACCCATTATATATCAAGTTAAATATTTTAATTACACATGTTTGAACGGCTAGAGACAAATTATAACCTGAAAAGTGAAACTACCTACTCATAAGTAATCAGGTTAAAATTACCTTTTGACAATCAATTTTGAGCAGGAAAAGATCCTCTGTAGTATTCAAGTAAAACCTTTCTAAGGTTGATTTTACCTGCAATTAAAAAGGTTACAATGTATTATGATGCAAATTTGTGTGTGTGTGTGTGTGTGTGTGTGTTTGTGTTTTGGGACCTGATTGAGCTTGCTGAGATGGATGAAGTTTGAATCCTTGTCAAGTTGTTGACCAAACGTAGATCCACTCGATTGCAGTTCTGACCACTCATCAGCAGTACTGATTCTGTAAACGAATTCTTCGATTTCAGCCATTTCTTCACCTGTTCGATTTCAGTCCAAGTGATCAATGGATTGTGAGGTTATGCTTATATCCACAGAAGAAAAAAACAACTAAATTTATACTTTTATCTTAAATTTGATTGCGAAATCATTAATATAGAATGTGCCTAGCTTCTGAAGATGAAGCTGTTAGAAGCTAGGGTTTATAACTAACAAACCAAAGTAATCAACAAGAATTAACAGTTATAGAACCGAAAGTAATTGATGGATCTGCCCCCCCTTTTCTATCAGAAAATCAACAGATTAAATCAAACCCTTGACTGAATTAAAGTATGATCTATGCGAAAAGGGGGAGTACATGTAAAGACGATCGACGTACCTCAGCACCGAGAGATTGCGACAATGGTAGTGTGAGGCTCAGAGCATTATATGAACCTCATTTTCCAAAAATTTACATTTCTACCATTATAAACTAGTAGTGGCAGTATTATCCTGAATATATATTAGGGGTGTTAACGATTCGAGCTTTTAACGAGCTACTCGAGCTCGTTTATATCGAGCTCGAGCCTATACTAATTCAATCTCGAGTCGAGCTTGAACATAAAACAATACTCGATTAATCTCACGAGCGGAGCCTAATAATTTAATACTCGACTCGGCTCGTTCGATAGCTCGTTTAATCTCGAGCCGAACGAGCCAAACGATCTTAACGAGCCGATCCTAACGAGCTGAACAAGTGTTGATACAATAAGTACAAGAATATACAAATATTATTAATAGGGGTGTTAACGAGTCGAGTAATTAACGAACTTTTCGAGTTTGTAAATTAGTTCATTTCAAAAAAAATATATGGAATCATAAACGAGTATCGAGCTCGAGCTTGAACACTATATAAATATTTGAGCTCGAGCTTGAGCACAATTTTAAAAGCTTATTCGAGCTCGAGTCGAGCTCGAGCCGAGTAATTACTAAACGGGTCGAGCCCAAATTTCCTGATATTCGACTCGACTCAAATCGTTTAACACCCCTAATCCTGATCACAAAAATAAATATACTTCCTCATATTCAAAATAAGTGACACACTTGGAGTTTCACGATTTTTAGACAAAAGATTATAATAATAATTAAATTAGATTAATTAAATGGTTAGTGGAGAATGAGTTTCACACCTTTTGAATAAAGTGGTGTTAATTATGTTTAAAAGTAAAAAGTAAGGGTAAATGAGTCATCCACTTTGTTAAAGTAGATAGCTAGTGAGTATGGATCCCACTATTTTTTGTCAAATAAGGTAATTTTTCAAAGTGTGTCACTTATTTTGAATTTGAATCACAAAAAATAAAAATAAAAATGTTTCACTTATTTTGAATCGGAGGAAGTATTAAAATTGAGAAAAATAAGTTCAAGTTAGTTGTGGATCAACTCATCTTATCATTTTATTAAATATGTTATGTTTAGATTAATCATAATTTAAATATATTGACTCGTCAACTCAATTTATTATTAAAACATGTTTTTTTGTCTTCAAGCTGGTTCGATATGCTATAATTATCCTCGACAATGGTAACTTCAGTTTTTAACTTCGATTAGCCGAACAAGGAAGGAAAGAAATTTGTGAGGTCTAACATTTTTTGTGCATTATGTATAAAATATATAGTTGAATGTTAATTAAAATATCAAATCACATAACAATATTATGACAGAACAGAAGCGTTAACTATTGAGAGTTGTCTAAGAACCGTGCCAACGGCACGTCCTCAGCACCCGTCGTGGGGTTTTTTTGGCCGTCGCCCGCCGACGCCGTTGGCACGGAGGCGTCGTGCGGGGCGTCGTAGGGTTTCCGTCGTGGTGAGGACGGGGTGGTGCAGGGCGTCGAGGTCGCAGGTGGGTCCGGGGGAACGTCCGAAATTGATTCAAAATCAGTTTTTTTTTTTTAATACAAATAATTAATATTACACACAACCTCTATAAAAACCCACATAACTCTACCATTTTAAACACACAATCACATACTTCCTCTCTTCCTCTCACAATCACATACTTCCTCTCTTCCTAATTTCCATATATTTTCTCTCATTCAATGGATCCAAACGATGACGCCGATGATTACTGGCAAGATTATGTTAATGTAACAGCCGTCTTCGATTTGAACCAAACTATTGAAAGGCTTGATTATCTGGATCAAGAAGCTGCTGAAAATTCCACCGTGCCAAGAGCACCACGAAGATATATACCAAGAGATCGCGTTGCGGCTGCTGAACGTTTATGGAATGATTACTTTGCCGACAATGCCGTTTTCCCCCCGGACTACTTCCGAAGACGGTTTCGCATGTCGAAACCTTTGTTCATCCGTATATGCCAGGCTATACATTTTTATAATCCACCGGGTCAACTACCGTCGTATTTTGATTATTTCCGTCAAAAGAGAGACGCTACGGGTTACCCCAGTTTTAATGTATTTCAAAAGTGTACCTCTGCCATACGTCAATTGGCGTACGGTTGTGCCGCTGATTTGTTTGATGGGAACCTACACATGGGTCAACAAACAGCGTACGATTGTTTGGACAACTTTTGTAAATGTATATTCCATCTATACTCGACTGAGTTTTTGCGAAAACCAACAACTCATGATGTCCAACGTTAACATGCCAAACATCAAGAGATACATGGTTTTCCTGGGATGCTTGGTAGCATTGATTGTATGCATTGGCCTTGGAAAAATTGTCCAACAGCATGGCATGGCCAATACACACGTGGTGATCAAGGATGTCCCACAATAATGCTTGAAGCTGTTGCGTCATACGATTTGTGGATATGGCATGCGTACTTTGGCCCGGCGGGTTCGAATAACGACATAAACGTCCTTAACGAATCAGATTTGTTTGATGAAATAAGGCAAGACATGTCTCCTGTAGTTCCGTTTACTATTTCGGGTGAGCAATTTACGAAGGGTTATTATCTAGCTGATGGGATTTATCCGGAATGGGCAACGCTTGTCAAGTCGTTTAAATGCCCAATTGAAGAAAAGAACATGAAGTTCAAGCGGTTCCAAGAATCCGCTAGGAAGGATGTCGAATGACCTTTCGGAGTGCTTCAAGGACGGTGGGCAATCATTAAAAACCAGGCACGACCATACAGTGTAAACAAAATACGACGGATCATGTACACTTGTGTGATATTACACAACATGATTACGGAAGATAACAGCCGCACAATTTGTCCAATTGAAGAAGACTATACAGCTAACCCGGATAATCACCCACAACGTACATGGCATGAACGGGTTGCAGGCTTGCAGCCCAATTGCCTATTGAAAAGGAGATACGTGATCGAGTTGTGCATCATAAACTTCGCAATGCCTTAATCGAACACATTTGGAGCCTCCCGCCAAACTACCGTCAACGTTAATTTTTTATTTTTCGTAATGTTTTTTTTTTTCGTATTGTTTTTTTTTATTCGTGTTTTTTTTTTAATCGTAATGTTTTTTTTATTATTATTAATGTAATGTTTTTTTATTAATTAAAATGATGATGTGTAAATGATGATGTGAAAATGATGAGTTTAGTGATGGGTTAGTGATGGGTAGGGTTGGCACGACCGTGTCAGTAGCGTATTAGTAAGGATGTGATGACGTGACGCTAGTGATGAATTTAGTGATGGGTAAAGGTTGGGAAAGGCCTTTTTATTCATTCTCTTCTTATTTTTCCTTTTGATTTTACATAATATTCGACGTAAAATTCACTTAATTAGATTCATTTTACATTTATTATACCTCAAACCACAAAAATAGAAAAATGAAAATAAAATTTAAATTTGTCCGTTTACTCAAAGTTAATTTTTGTCATGAACTAGACGCGAAACCTTGTTTAACTTCAGAAATAATAATAAATAAAAAATATTTGGGTCTTTTCATCGATTTCGTCTAAAAACCTGCAAGTTATCATAAACAGTTTAGCGATCATCCTCAAAGTTGAAGCAAGATAGCTGTACTTTTTCAAATCAACCCCATCAGATTCTTCACTCTGTACACTCTTTCATCAATTTCAGCCAAAATCAATACCACTAACATCCGATTGCGGCAAAAATCATGATCACAACGGTAACGGCAATCTCCAATAGATTCACATCTAATCATTTCTTATTAATGAACTATTCAATTTGATTACAATTCGACAAACATGCAGCAAAGAAGTCCTTCTGCAGGTGGGGGTTTACAGAGCCCTAGATCCCCATCTTCACAACCTCCGTTTTTATCAGTATCTGTCACTGATCCTGCTAAAATGGGCAACGGTGTTCAAGCTTATATCTCTTATAAGGTCATCACTAAGGTAATTATTACGATTCGTGTTTTAATTTATTGTATTTAGATTACATATTCATTCAGTCCTTGATACTATTGACATATGACAAATTGACATTTGATCGATTTAGGTAGTTTGACCTGCGATGTATTTCACTCCGATGCATGTAAATATGTAGAATTAGGTCAAATTACAGTTCATCACTTCAATTTCGATATTCAAAATAGAAAATGACGAATTTAAAAAGCCATGTATATAGTAATAAGTATTGAGTTGATTAGTTTCCTCATTACTAATACTAATTTGGAAACTTAAAGTGCAATAAATAAACAAGAAAAGATCAAATCCAAGAGGAATTTATCTATCTGCTTGTGTTTATAGCTAATAATCCATCTGTTCATTGTTATTTCTTAGACTTTTTCACTTTTTTTACAATAGGATACATTGCTGTTTGCACATCTAGTACTCCTTTATGCTCTATGATGATGATGATGTTGATGTTGATGTATTGAAACCTTAGTACCACTGTTATTTCATTCAAATGCTTGTTTTGCAGACAAATTTCCCTGAATATCAGGGGCCAGAAAAGATAGTAATTAGACGTTATAGTGATTTTGTTTGGTTGCGTGATCGTCTTTTTGAGAAGTACAAGGGTATATTCATTCCTCCACTTCCCGAGAAGAGCACTGTAGGTAATATATCACTTTCTTTAATTATTTTAAATTATATAATCCGGCTTGAAATGACTGATTATGGTTTTACAAATGCAGAAAAGTTCAGATTCAGTGCTGAGTTCATTGAAATGAGGCGTCAAGCATTAGATACATTTGTGAACAGGATTGCATTACATCATCAATTACAGCAAAGTGAGGACCTGAGGACATTTTTGCAGGCTGATGAACAGGTAACTGTTTTAGTTGTAAGCTGTAACTGTTAGTTAAAAGTTAAAACATTTTTTTATGCTATTTGTTGCAGACTATGGAAAGAGCAAGGGCACAAGATACAGGAATCTTCAAGAAGAAACCGTCTGATTTGATGCAGATATTCAGGGTAAAACATAATATTATTTTTCGTTTTCTTTTTTAACAGAATTTGATAATAATATGATTATGATGTAACAGGATGTTCAGTCTAAAGTGAGTGATGTAGTTCTGGGGAAAGAAAAACCAGTGGAAGAAACAAATCCAGAATATGAGAAATTAAAAAAATATATATTTGAGCTTGAAGATCATTTAACTGAAGCCCAAAAACATGCATATCGTCTGGTAAAAAGACACAGAGAATTAGGGCAATCTTTAGCAGAATTTGGGAAAGCAATCAAGCTTCTTGGTGCTTGTGAAGGAGATGCTCTTGGGGCTGCATTTTCTGAACTTGGAGCAAAATCAGAGATCCTATCAATCAAGCTACAAAAAGAAGTTAGTTGTTAATTTATTTATGTATTAAATATATACACAATTTTATATCTGTTTACATACAGATGTTGTATTATATCTCACTATCTATTTTATTGTTAAGGCCCACCATCTTCTAATGAATTTTGAAGAACCTTTGAAAGATTATGTTCGTGCAGTGCAATCTATCAAGGTAAATGTTTTGAATATCCAATTTCTGTCATTGACCAAATACGTTGACTTTTTATATTAAAAAAAAAAATTCTTTCATTTTCTTGTTTTGGATTTGTGAACAGGCTACATTAGGGGAGAGGGCCAATGCTTTCAGGCAGCAGTGTGAACTGGCTGAAACGATAAAGCTAAAGGAAATTGATCTGTATGATTTTAATTATCAGTTTTTATTAAAAAATTGTAAATTAAATGATTTATGAGTTGATAAGGAAATTGATGGTTCATATTTTTGTTTCAGCAACAAATTGAGGCTAATTCGATCAGAGAAGATGTTAGATGCAGAGCATGAATATGAGAAGGTTGGGTAACGGGCCATTTTACTATAGCCTATAGGTGTCAGATTGGGCGGGTTGGGTAACGGGTCAAAATAAGTTCAGGTTTTATTGGGGCATTTTTTTAGTTTATGTCAAAATGGGCCGGGTCGGGTTGGACCTGCAAACACCTTTTTACATTTTCTTAGTAAATAAGTAACACACCAGTTATGATTACAAAAACAATAAATCTTCCAATTAACTTTGGAGATTGTATGGATTAAATAATAAACATGTTTACATATTTATCTTATAACAAATGACAGCTAAAAGCTGATAGTGAGGATGCAACCAGAAGATTTGAAACAATAGTTGGGTTAATGAGTGAAGAAATGATACGTTTTCAAGAACAAAAAACACAAGATATGGGCCTTGCATTCCATGAATTTGCAAAGGGTCAAGCCCGTTTAGCAAACGGTATTGCTGACGGTTGGAGAAGTTTACTTCCAAAACTCGATTCTCTCTCTTCATCATAACACGGTTTTTAAATTCAAACAAATGTTTTATTTCCAAGAATCTTTGTTATGTTTGTATGAAATTCCTACATGTTGGAAGTTTTATGTGGTGTATTCCTGTATTTTTCGGGTACTTTTTAGATATTTGCTAACGGATTTTGTTGTTTTTTTTCTTTTAAAATATATACTATACTAGCATCAATATTTGAGTTTAACAATTTTTATGATATTATTGTTTCTCCAGAAAAATTGTCTAGTAATAGTAATCATTCACCATTATTATCTTTATATATTAAGGAAAATGATAATGACAGCCCTAAGGGCTATCAATAAGAAGGCAAAAATAAGATAAAACCGCCCCCCTGAATTTTAGGAACACTACTCCATCAATGAATGTACAAGCGTTTTATGCACGTTAAAGACAGCCTAAGGGCTGTCATTAACAAAACCCATATATTAAATATTGTGATTGTGATCGTTGGGTTGAATGAACGTTACAAGGAGACGAGGTTTCTTCATTCACGATCAATAACAGTTTATATCTCATTATAGATCTCTCATTTTTATGATATTATTGTTCATCAGCTTAAAGTTTTCAGTCACAATTTCTGTCGCTAAATTTACTTCTTAGACCGAAGTTACAAAATCATAAAAAATAAGTTAATTGTTTATGACTTTGGTGGTATACAAATAAATTCCAAAAACTCAACTCATAGTTGAGGGACTATTTATGCAATTCACTCCACAAGTTATCAACACCTTCCAAACGCCCCAAAAATCATATCCTGAAAATAAACCCGCCATTAACGACCACTTTCTTCATCACTCAATTTCACCGGCCATGGCTACAGTATGTAGCAGGCAGCTTATCGTGCAGCTACAAGGAATCGTTAGCCAGAAGCTTCCATTTTCGTCGGATTTGATTACTTCTCGGATTCAGTTACCGGAAAACAAACAGTATGAGCCAAGGTGCCCAACTATGCCTTTAAAGGTTAGTTATTTACTTTCCGTTTACTAATTTCGTCATTTAAATCAATTAATTAATTTTTCAACCTTAATATTGAACATCTAAGATGCACTTAAGTTATAAAAAGATTTGTACAAAATTCGACCATTTTAGCAAATATAGATAATGAAAACTGTTTTATGTAAAACAGGTTGACAAGATTAAAGGAGGAGGGGTTCATAACAATTGGTGATGGTGTAACTGAGGTCCCGGTGTACATTGACTGTTTGAGCAGTTGCTGGTTCAACACCGGTTTTCAGAGCAATAAGAGATGGGCCCATGAAAGACGCCCGGAGAGCCTAGAATTATGAAAACTCTTCTTGCTGCCCTTAAGTTGAATTAGCTGCCCTTTGAGAAACAAAAAATTATGTAAATTTTATTCAATTTATTAATCTTCAATTTATAAATTACTTTATTAAAAAGGGAAAGTTAATATATGCCTATCTGAAACGACCTCGTTTACTTAATTTTATATACTTCATCAGAAATATAAGTTTCTTTGACCAAAAGTGTTCAGACCGTCAATATCAATTTTGACCAAAAGTATTCGAACCAAATGAGCTGATTATTAAACCAGATGACAATACTTATTAGTATTTATAATGCAATTATTATAGATAGTGTACAAATATAAATAAAAAAAAAACTAAAATAGATACAATATATATCACAAAGATACTGTATTGACTTGAATAGCATAATTTGACCTGTATTGACTTGAATAGCACCCGACCTGGCCCATTTCATCCCGTTTAAACTCAAATATCATACTTTGACTCAAATAGCATATTTTGCGCAAGTTTACATACATGGTAATTCAAAACAGATTAACACATCAAATTGCCCAAATTTACTACTTCATAAATTCAAAACAGACTAACATATCAAAATGCCCAAGTTTACTACTTCATAAATTCAAAAAGTATTAACACATCAAAGTGCAATGTATTAACAATATTTCCGTTTTCTACCAACAATTTACTCTATACTTTAAAAATATCTACCATCAATTAACATTCTTCGATCTCAAAACTCCAACTGCATACAAATCACCTTTTCATTCAAATCCTCTCTTTCCAAATCCTCCTCACAATCTTCCAAACTTCTCTTCCTCTTCAAAGATTCCCGTTTTACCGCCTTTTTAAACACAATTTCTCCCGTGATTAAATCCGAATTAACACCCACGGGCCCACACCGTACAGGTGGCGGCACACGATAGCAACTACTAAAAAACGGATGTTGAAGCACCTCGACAGCTGTCGGCCTCATACACGGGTGCCACGTCAGCAACGAAGCAATCAAATTAACCGCATCCGGGCCCGCATCGGGCAACAATTCAGAAAACCGCACCCCGCGAAACTCGGGAAACTCATAATTTAACTCATTCGCGAGATCGATCCCCGGGCCCCACACGGTTCTTGTCGGGCTGCCTAACACCCGGCAAATTTTGTAAATCACATTTGGTCCAGAAGAACCTTGGAATAAGGGTTCGAGGTTAAATAACTCAACCATGATTGCACCCATTGCCCACATATCAACTGCATAATCGTAAACCCTAGCGGAAAGAAGAACCTCAGGTGCACGGTACCACCGTGTGGTGACGTAATCAGTGTACGGAAGTTGACCGTTTGACTCACGCGCTGACCCAAGATCACCGATTTTTACTACACCTTTTGAAACAAGAATGTTTTCGGGTTTTATGTCGCGATGAATGTACCCGTTTTGATGCATGTGGGCAAGACCTTGAAAGATTTGAAAACACATTGTTTTTATCTGGGTTTCTGACAAGGGTTTTGTTTGGTTGCACGTGAATCTGAAGAGATCGGAATCCATGTATTCGAATACTAAAAACACAGTCTTGTTTTCTTTGATGATTTCTTTGAGTTTTATGATATTTGGGTGATTCTTCATCTTTATGAGCGATTTGATTTCTTTCAAGTTCTTGATTTCGTCCCACGAATCTGCATATTTATCAATCAGTTTCTTGATCGCAACAACTTCATTAGTCTTCTTGTTAAACGCTTTCCAAACAATGCCGAATGATCCACGTCCAATTTCCTCCAGTTGTGTATACTTTTCCATTGTGTACAGCACTTTCTTTCTTTCTTTTTCAAGAAAAAACCCAGAAACGTAGAAGATGAAGTAGTAAGACTTTAGTGACGGAAGGGTTAATATGACGGAAGGGTTAATGTTACGGAAGGGTTAATGTTAATGTGAATATGAATATGAATTTAGGTTAATTCGGGTTATCGATCGGTTGTTATATATACTAGTGATGATTACTTATTTACATCGGAATATCGGAGGCTCTATCGGAATTGTACCGTTGATCGAGATATGTCAAGATGCATTAGTATCGTGAATTATGAAATTATCTAAGGGGATGTTTGGGAAAAAGGTTTTTTTTTTAGTTTATTAGTTTAATAATTTTGAATAAGTTTGAAATTTTAATTTTATTAAGTTAATAATCTAAAAAAACCTTAATAAGTTTTTCCAAACATGCCCTAAGTAATATGTTACATTAAACTATTAATTGTGTATTATAATTATAATATCTTAAATTTAACAAAATACTTCCTCCGTCCTAAAATTATTTTCCATATTTGAATATCACAAAGTTTAAAAAAAGTGCATTTATTACACTGTGCAACCAATATAATTTTATCTTTACCACTTAAGTGTTTTTTGATTGGTTAAATTTTCAAGTGAACAGTCATTTTGGGACATTTAAAAAAGGAAAATGGATAATAAAAATGGGACGGAGGGAGTAGTTGATTTGATACTCTAACTTACTAGTTTGGTATTCTTTTATCATGTGATTTGTTTCGAATATCAATATATTTAGATGAATGTATGTTTTTTAGTTTGTCAAAAACTTAAACGACACTAAGTCAAATAAGAAAACACAATAAAATTAACGAGTTAGGTACTAAACCGACAATTTTGTTAATTTCAAGTTACCGTGTTACAACTTTAATATTTCAGGACAGTAAAAGACATAATCAAACAAATTTAATGTGTCAAAATGTATTTCACCTATTATATATCAAAGGAAATATGTCGTTAAAATATTAAAACATGAATTTGAAAACAGTACATCAATCAATAACAAATATTTGCATTTTAGAAATTACCCACGATTAATTAACGTACAAATTTTTTATACATATAATAATTTTTTTAAAACATCTATTAGGATTGTTGTTAACGAAACATACTTCTTCCGATTCAAAATAAGTGACACACTTTGAGTTTTACGGTTTTTGAGGCAAAAGATTATAAAGATGATTAAATTAGATTAATTGGATGGTTAGTGGAGAATATGTCTCACACCTTTTGAATAAAGTGATGTTAATGATGTTTAAAAGTAAAAAGTAAGGGTAAATGAGTCATTTCACTTTGTTAAAATAGATAGTGAATGCGGGTCCCACTATTTTTTTGCCAAATAAGGTAATTTTTCAAAGTGTTTCATTTATTTTGAATCAACTCAAAAATGAAATTTTGTCTTATTTTGGATCGGGGGAAGTATATTAAAACTAGTTTGTAAAGTTTGTTTCTATTATACTAAAACAATTGAGAAAATGATAGTATTTATGTTTATAATTGTGTATATTTTATGTTGCTATTCACTAAAAGATAACATATGTAATTCTTTAATTTTCTTTTTTACATCATTCCTTGATTTTAACATCTGTCTTAATCAAATAAGTAAACATATAAATATTAATCACCAATATAATTTCTCTAACAGTTTATATATGGGTAAGATCCAGTCGTTTGCCCCAAAATAACAGATCGGGATAAAAAATATCTCTTAAGTGTCTTATAAAGAATTTAACGAGAGAGACTTTTTTAAACTCAAATTTACACAATTTGAATTCCTAATACATTGATGTTTTATATTCAAAAAGGCATACATTTTGACACGACTAATTTATAATATTAGTCCATCACTCCATCCATGTGTTTAATTAATCTCTGCTCTCTTAAAAAAAATTTACACTTCAATTTTAAAATTTCATAAAATTATTAGAATTAAACAAAGTAATATATTCCTACACATTCCATAAACAAAACAAAAAAAAAAAAAGAATTATTAAAAAAAAATATTGCAAGTCAGGCAGTCAGTAATCAGGATGGAATCAAGGTGGCCCAACAACAATTTTATACGGCCCAACTATACTAGATTCAAGCTGCTTTCTGGGCTGGACATCAGAGTCGGCTGCCAGCCCATATATTTGGTAATCAAGCTTATCATGCTAACAATAGCGTACTTTGTCACGCTCCAACATATAAAACCACTATTCCGCATGCTTTTAGTTTTAGACGAGTATGATGTATGGAGTTGCAGGTTACCCGTACAGCCCTTGATTTTTCGAATATTGTTAAATTTTTTTCTTTTTTTCTTTTATTAGTATAAGTGACACCTTTTAAAAAAAAAGTATGCAAACTGTAACACCCCTCAATTTTTTTCACGCCACTAGCTTTTAGTATGTTGAATCATCATGGTCCGAGTGATAGTATATGAAATATTGATACAGATGCTACATCTCATCTTAATTCTCATACACGTAACTTAAATATCAGTTATAATGATGTAAGATAGTGTGACTCCATAGCGATCACATGTCGTCAGTATAGCCCATCCCGATGACAAGTCGTCCCAATGACTCATCAAATAGACTTTCAGATGTGTAATTCTCTTTTTTGTATGCATTTGTTGACAGTGGGCAAACAGTATGAGCCAAGGTGCCCAACTACCACTTCCAATGCCTTTAAAGGTTAGTAATTTACTTTCCCTTTTCTAATTTCGTCACTTAAATCGATTAATTAATTTTCAACCTTAATATTGAACATCTAAGATGCACTCAACTTATTAAAAGTTGTCACATTTGTGCAAAATTCGGCCATTTTAGCAAATGTAGATAATGAAAAATGTTCATGTAAAACAGGTTAACAAAATTAAAGGAGGGGTAAGACTCGGGTTCATAACAATTGATGATGGTGTAACCGAGGTGTAACACCCTGAAACCCGGCCTAGTGTTTTATCACTTTCGATAAGTGACAAATATTATTTATTAATTTATTTGAATTAATTTTTATTTTAACCAAGGGGTTAAAATTAGTTAATACTAAAATGTATGGATATTTTAATGATTTTTATGTCATTAGATTCACTTTTGAACCAAAGTTCCAAATATATATTTGTTGCCTGAATCAGAGTTAATTAGATATTTTAAATGAATTAGTTGTGAACGAGATGTACCGTATAATATTGTGTTTAAAAGATATTTAACCCTCCCTTTGTATGACACGTGTTATGTACCTGTGTTGGAGTGTCAAAATAAGAAATCATCATATTTCTCAATCTCTATCTCTTTCTCACGTGGTCCACCAAAACCCCAAAAACATCTTTTTCTTGTTTTTCATATTTTCTCAAATTGAAGCCTAAAATCGCATCCAATCTCTGATTATAATCTCGAGTTTGTACAAGAATCAAGTAAGTGATTGTTTCTTATTCCATATTTTGAAGTTCTTGTTCAAGGATTTAAATAGGGTTTATGAGTAGTTGATTTAAATTGCAAAATTGAGATGATTTTCTTGTTCTTGCCTACTATAGCATAGAACTAAATAAAAGAAAAAAAAGAGTAATATGGTTTGAGTTGTTTAGTGTTCCTACGTACCAATAAATGAAAAAAAAATATATGATTTGGTAATCTTATCTACTACGTATGACAAACAAAAGAAAAAGAAAATGAAAGAATTAAAAAGGATTAATATGGTTTAGTTTGTTGTCTGCTACGTGGACAATTACAAAGAGAAATTGAGAATTTGGTTACGGCATATGTAGAATATTTAGATGAAAAAGGAATTTGGTCTAAAAGTTATAATTGCAATATGGTTTTGTTGTTTGCTTGCACATGTACGTAGAACTTAAAAAAATGGAGTTTGGGTTTTGGGTTTACTACTGCTCAAACGTAGTAAAATAAAAAGTGATATGATTTTCTAGTTGTGGATATGCTATTATATAAAAGAGAATTGGAATAGTTTTGGTATGAACAACCTACTCCAATGTTAAAGAAAGTAAAGAAGGCAAATGACTTTGAAATTGTAATTTACCTTTGTCTCCACTATTAGTCTTACTTTTATATATATATATATGTGCATATAAAGATGAAATATGATTTTCTTTTAGTACTAGCGTGTAAGGATATAAAAGAAAATGGAATATGCTCTTTGGATTGCTTACTGTTTTTATCTAAGTGATTATATATGGCATAATATTTTGATAAGCTTGGTACTAATCAATATTGTTTTGATTATCAGGGAAAGGAAAAGAGGCTCAGTGATATTAGACAACTGAGTGGTGAAAGACTTGGCAAAGGTGAGTGGATTTATAACCTTTGTATTGTTTAAGTTGCAATGGTTTTGGTTGCAATTGAAAGTGTTTAATGCTGATTCCATTAGTGCTGACTCCGTTAGTGCTGATCAGTTAGTGCTGACCCCGTTAGTGCTGATCAGTTAGTGCTGATCAGTTAGTGCTGATCCCGTTAGTGCTGATTAGTTAATGCTGATCAGTTAGTGATGATCCCGTTAGTGTTGATTCAGTAATGATGATCAGTTAGTGCTGATTCATTAGTACTGCTTCGTTATTTCAGGATCGGTATTAATGGTATATGTTAATTAACTGGCTATGTGTTAATTAATCAATATGTGCACATGAAAAAGTATAGAGGCAGCTTGACTGGGTGGCTGGGCCTTCGTTTACTGTTAGATAACGGTAATGGTACCTTGGCATATTCGTTGTGTCTTAAGGAAGCTTTACCATTACTAATGAGTAAAGGGCTATCGGTAAACTGTTGTTAGGCCCACAACAGTTGTAAGGTTCTGCAAAACCGCCGTACCTCTCGTTATTTGTGAATCTGTAAAGATTGTGAATCTGTAAAGATTGTGAATCCGTAAAGATTATGAATCTGCGAAGGTTGTGAAACGAGATTGTTGTACTTAGACAATATAAAATGTTATATTTTCATTCACTTAGCTTCGTGCTAATCCCCCACTATGTTGAATCTTTTACAGGTTGTAGTTGGACGGGTCTTTTGGAGATTAAGTTTAGGAATGATTGACCAAGACTTAAAGAAATGATTTTGATGTCGAGCCGTAATGTTAAGTAACACTGTTTTAGAAAGTTAATTTTTTTAAAATTATACATCTTATGTTTTTTTTATAACTTGTGAATAACAAGTTATATATATGTAATTTTGAAACGCTTCCGCATGTGTTGAAAAAAAATGGTTCAAATTTTGAGGTGTTACAATTTGGTATCAGAGCCTTGATTTGGCGGTGTGTACACAGTTAGGTGTAGCATTCCCAAATCTTGGCTCAAGTTTGGTCAAACATTCCTAGTGTGGGGATTAGGAAAATGTGATTAGTATGCGAGAGGTTAGTATGTTAGGTACTAACGGTTTAAACTAAAAATTTGTGAGATGTTGTGATTGAGTTTATAGGTGTGACAGATAAAGAGAACCCGACCCCCTTACCTCAACAATTGCTGGTGCATCAGGTGATAATGCAGAACAAAACATGTTTAAAAAAAGTTTAATGACTTAAAGATGACCGAGGGAATGACTGTTACTGAGTTGATAAAACCATTTAATTAAAAGTTGAAATTTATACAATGACGGGTACACGATGAGACTTCACAGGTACGACAGCTTATTGGAAGTTGTTTCCGGAGTATATGGGCACAGTTAGGTTAGTCAGTACCTCATCTCAGGCTTTTATGACGGCCAAATCAGTTGAGAGTGATGTTAAAACCTGAAATGTAAAGAATAAGGAAAACGTGTCATTAAAGAAAGCAAAATATAAATATTTTGGATTTTGACAAAATAGAACAGGGCAGGAAAATCATAGACAAGAGAATCAGAATCGGAAACAAACATATAGTGTTGAGTTACAGAGTTTGATGGTGCAATAATTGTAGAATTTCTCATTCGGGATCTTGTAGCGTGTAGAATCTATGATGTGTTAGATATGGAACGATCAGACACGAAAAAAAAATGAAGACGAAGACTAGGTCAAGGAATGGGGCGGTCGGGAGAACGTCATTTTCGGGCTAAAAGAGAAAAAAAATGCTATTTCACTTGGGAGTGGAGCTTACAGGATGACGACGGATGATGCTACCGTCACTGTTGATGATATTACGGGTATGTTTTCGGTGAACTCAATACCTTAATTATGTCATGTAATATTAGAGCAAATTGCTTATGTATGTATGTGCGAATATGTGATATGTTGAAATTATTTGTTTTGTTGTTCCTTTACTTCATGGAGAAGTGAAGATGCTTGATGGTAACCTGATTTCGGTCACAATATCTGTGATTGAAGTTGAATTTGATTTAGATAATAATTGTTGTAAATTTCCTGAATGAAAGACTTATAACTGATATTGATGTAATCATAAGTATATACTGAGTGGTCCGGGTGGGATTAGTGATTAAAGTAAAGGAATAAGTAATCATTACCATGTCACATATAGTGACTTGCGGGGTGTGATTTGCTCATTAAGTGTTCGTGTTATTCGATGTTGGAGCAAATTGCTCATTTATGTTTTGTGTAAATTGGTGATAAGTTAAAATTAACTGTATGGGTTTTTCCTTTGCTCCACGAGGAGTGAAGATGATAGGATGTATGTCGGCTTCAGTCACAATATATGTGACTATAGATTAATTTAAATATAGTGGTAATTATTGTAAACCCTGAAATATAAAGCTTATAATTAAAATTGATGTAATTATAGACGTTGGCTGAAATGTCTAAGTAAGACTAGCGGTTGGTATAAGAAAGAGAAATTCTTGTGGTGACCTGTTATATCACATGTAGTGACGTGTAGAGTGAAGGCTGAATATATTGGTTCCATAAATGTGAATCTATTATTACCTTTGTTATGGGTGTAAATATGAAAGATAGATAATGACAGATATCTGAATAATTTTTGAATGACCTGAAAGAATATATGATAAATTTACCTAAAATGTCTCCTGAGCTAGAATTGGAGTATGAAAAAATTGACTTAATGAACCTAGATTGGCTAGTATTTCGGGTTGTTTTGTGAATGATAGATTGGTGATATCCTCAACATGCTATAAAATTGAATTTAATTATGAGAATTACTTGAAAGAAGTGTTGGACAAGATGAGATTGGACGTTGTATTATGTGATAATTGATGCGAATTTTGCATAAGAAAGATATAATTTGAAATTTAGTGGATTATGACCGTAAGTTTGATAGTGGTGATTGAAAATTTTGAGTATCGAGACAAAGTTAGAGAATAAAAAGTGTACAAAATTTCGATGGAATGGTGAACAAGATGTAAAATTATAGACTTTGAAATGATTGCTGTGACCGTAAATAAGGAAACTTTGAGATTGTCTATGTTTTTGGATTATTAAAAGACATGTGAAGGATTATTTTAACCATCACTTGCGATTTATAATTGTTGTTATACCTTAAAACTATGGAGACCTTATTGCTTAATAATAGATGCATCGTTTTACGCATACCACGAAAGGATGTATACTATTATAAAGAAGATGATTAGAATGTATTAGAGGATTATGAATTTTAAAAGTGAAGAAAAGTTGTTAATGCCTATGCTTGGATTTGTAAAGAAATTATAGACAATACTTATTTCGGAACATGTTGAGATAGTTTTAAGTTAGCGGATTGGCTGAAATTATGACAGTGGATTGCATAAATGATTTTGATGATGTTAACAGAATGAAGGAACCGTATGGATTATTATTACATAAATAAAGAAACATTATTGCCTATGCTTTGAGATACAAGAAATCAAGGGAAAGTAACTGTATTATGTAAATTAGAAAAATTCGAAGGTGAGGATGAAATAAAATTTTAACAAAACGAGATTGATTAGACAATTTAGAGGAATTAAGATCGTTCAATATCATATTAGGTACCGATACTTGGTATTTCTTAAATTTGACTTTATTGGTGAATTAAAGAAAAGAAAGATGATAAATATTGCACAACTTGTTGGATGAGTTCAAAATTGTGCACCATTAAAAGAGATTATCGAATGTTGTTTGGGTAAGTTGAAACAACTGGAGTTCTCGAGACGGTATGGGAACATTGCGGTATTACTTTAATGTGACTGATTAAGAACAAGATGAAAACTGTTTCGTTGTTAGTTTAAGCGTTTTAGGATTCCGAGGACGTAATCTTTTTAAGAGGGGTAGATTTGTAACACCATGAAACCCGGCCTAGTGTTTTATCACTTTCGGTAAGTGACAAATATTATTTATTAATTTATTTGAATTAATTTTTATTTTAACCAAGGGGTTAAAATTAGTTAATACTAAAATGTATGGATATTTTAATGATTTTTATGTCATTAGATTCACTTTTGAACCAAAGTTCCAAATATATATTTGTTGCCTGAATCAGAGTTTATTAGATATTTCAAATGAATTAGTTGTGAACGAGATGTACCGTATAATATTGTGTTTAAAAGAAATTTAACCCTCCCTTTGTATGACACGTGTTATGTACCTGTGTTGGAGTGTCAAAATAAGAAATCATCATATTTCTCAATCTCTATCTCTTTCTCACGTGTTCCACCAAAACCCCAAAAACATCTTTTTCTTGTTTTTCATATTTTCTCAAATTGAAGCCTAAAATCTCATCCAATCTCTGATTATAATCTCGAGTTTGTACAAGAATCAAGTAAGTGATTGTTTCTTATTCCATATTTTGAAGTTCTTGTTCAAGGATTTAAATAGGGTTTATGAGTAGTTGATTTAAATTGCAAAATTGAGATGATTTTCTTGTTCTTGCCTACTATAGCATAGAACTAAATAAAAGAAAAAAAAGAGTAATATGGTTTGAGTTGTTTAGTGTTCCTACGTAGCAATAAATGAAAAAAAAATATATGATTTGGTAATCTTATCTACTACGTATGACAAACAAAAGAAAAAGAAAATGAAAGAATTAAAAAGGATTAATATGGTTTAGTTTGTTGTCTGCTACGTGGACAATTACAAAGAGAAATTGAGAATTTGGTCACGGCATATGTAGAATATTTAGATGAAAAAGGAATTTGGTCTAAAAGTTATAATTGCAATATGGTTTTGTTGTTTGCTTGCACATGTACGTAGAACTTAAAAAAATGGAGTTTGGGTTTTGGGTTTACTACTGCTCAAACGTAGTAAAATAAAAAGTGATATGATTTTCTAGTTGTGGATATGCTATTATATAAAAGAGAATTGGAATAGTTTTGGTATGAACAACCTACTCCAATGTTAAAGAAAGTAAAGAAGGCAAATGACTTTGAAATTGTAATTTACCTTTGTCTCCACTATTAGTCTTACTTTTATATATATATGTGCATATAAAGATGAAATATGATTTTCTTTTAGTACTAGCGTGTAAGGATATAAAAGAAAATGGAATATGCTCTTTGGATTGCTTACTGTTTTTATCTAAGTGATTATATATGGCATAATATTTTGATAAGCTTGGTACTAATCAATATTGTTTTGATTATCAGGGAAAGGAAAAGAGGCTCAGTGATATTAGACAACTGAGTGGTGAAAGACTTGGCAAAGGTGAGTGGATTTATAACCTTTGTATTGTTTAAGTTGCAATGGTTTTGGTTGCAATTGAAAGTGTTTAATGCTGATTCCATTGGTGCTGACTCCGTTAGTGCTGATCAGTTAGTGCTGACCCCGTTAGTGCTGATCAGTTAGTGCTGATCAGTTAGTGCTGATCCCGTTAGTGCTGATTAGTTAATGCTGATCAGTTAGTGATGATCCCGTTAGTGTTGATTCAGTAATGCTGATCAGTTTGTGCTGATTCATTAGTACTGCTTCGTTATTTCAGGATCGGTATTAATGGTATATGTTAATTAACTGGCTATGTGTTAATTAATCGATATGTGCACATGAAAAAGTATAGAGGCAGCTTGACTGGGTGGCTGGGCTTTCGTTTACTGTTAGATAACGGTAATGGTACCTTGGCATATTCGTTGTGTCTTAAGGAAGCTTTACCATTACTAATGAGTAAAGGGCTATCGGTAAACTGTTGTTAGGCCCACAACAGTTGTAAGGTTCTGCAAAACCGCCGTACCTCTCGTTATTTGTGAATCTGTAAAGATTGTGAATCTGTAAAGATTGTGAATCCGTAAAGATTATGAATCTGCGAAGGTTGTGAAACGAGATTGTTGTACTTAGACAATATAAAATGTTATATTTTCATTCACTTAGCTTCATGCTAATCCCCCACTATGTTGAATCTTTTACAGGTTGTAGTTGGACGGGTCTTTTGGAGATTAAGTTTAGGAATGATTGACCAAGACTTAAAGAAATGATCTTGATGTCGAGCCGTAATGTTAAGTAACACTGTTTTAGAAAGTTAATTTTTTTAAAATTATACATCTTATGTTTTTTTATAACTTGTGAATAACAAGTTATATATATGTTATTCTGAAACGCTTCCGCATGTGTTGAAAAAAAATGGTTCAAATTTTGAGGTGTTACACGAGGTACCGGTGTACATTGACTGTTTAGTTTTTTCAGCGGTTGCTGGTTCAACGCCGGTTTTCAGAGCAATAAGAGATGGGCCCATGAAAGACCGGTCACCGCCCGGAGAGCCTAGAATTATGAAAAGTCTTCATGCTGCCCTTAAAAAGTCAGTTGAATTAACTGCGCTTTGAGAAACAAAAAATTATGTAAATTTTATTCATTTATAAATTTGTTGATCGTCATTTAATTAAGTACATAAAACCTTATAAATTACTTTATTTAAAAGGGAAACTTAGTATCTACCCCTATATATGGAGCCTATATTTGAATTGCTTTTGTCCACATGTCCATTTAGCTCATTTTCATTGGCCGGTTTGATGACATGTAATTAGAGATAATGTCACATGTATTTTTGCACAATTTATTAAAATTCTATATTATTTGAAGATAAAATCATGCCGCCTAAAAATACGCATCCTTTTTAAAATCGTGAAGATTGTTTCATATTAATTCAACTTTTTTGGTTCAACTTTTGCCTATAATCATGGGTAAATTTCATCTTCTAAATTTTTGCCTATAATCAAAGCAATAACAAATATTCTTCAATTCCTTCATCTTCTCTTGAACAGGTAACAATTTCAATCATGAAGTACAATGTTAATTGTTCGATGTTCTTCACAAGGTATTTCTAGATGTAACTTCTTAGTGTTTCTGCCATTAAAAATGTCATCCAACAGTTTATAATAGTGTATTAACACCTTTGATTAGGATGTTATAATTTTATGCATACAACTTTGATTTGAAAATTTTCATAATTTCATAAGTTTCAAATATTTAAAATTTAAAAATGTTATTGATGGAGTCATTAAATATAAATATGTAATGTCTATGTAAATATGGACGCAATTTAAATTTTCTAAGGGTAAGTATGGTATTTCCATAATTGTAAATATTGTATTTCCATAATTTTGAATACCATATTTCCATAATTTTGTTGATCAGTTTATTCAATTTATATATGATATTCAATTTGAAATATGGTCGTATATAAAATTTTCATTTTTTAGTCTGCTATTTGATTGTTTGATTTACTAATTCAATTTAAATATGGTATTTCCCCTAATTTTGAAGCTTTTTGGCATTAAGTTAAGAGAAATGATATTTAGTCCTACCATTTGGTCTACTTATAATCATACTCACTTAATAGAATAACATGTGTAATTCACTAATTATCTCTCCTAATATTATCCCTTGATTTTAACACATATCTTAATCTAATGAGTAAAACGATGACGACGACAAATGATACCATTACTCTTAAGTTAATTATTGCTAAATATTTATTGGTATTTAGATTTTTGTTTTGCATTCATTGACTCTTTGAAATGCTTAGCATTTATACTGTAAACAAGATACGAATTGGTCTCAAACATGAGTTAAATGTTTGAGGACCTCTTCTAATATGCTGAAGGTACTTACTCATATCGTGATCGTTGTACTGTTTATATTCATTTTCAACGTATTTTTTATTTATAAAATGGACAAATAAGTGTTTTGGATCAACCGAACCCGGTCTTTAAATTTGACCAAGTATTATTTTGTAAATAATAATGTTATTATTTTGTTATAATAACATTTAGTAGAAATTATGTTATCCATTTATTAATGTATCAAAAATTATTTCTAATCATTTTAATTATGGATTGTTATGTTATTTCAACATTATCAGTTTATCACTATTTTGTTATTGTCCAATATCTCTCTCGAAGCGTGGCCGCCCGCCCGATTCGGGCGGGCTTTGAAGCTAGTATGTCTATAGAACCATCTGAAACCACCTCGTTTACTTAATTTTATATACTTCATGAAAAATATAAATTTCTTTGACCAAAAGTGTTCAGGCCGTCAATATCAATTTTGAACAAAAGTGTTCGAACCAGATGAGCCGTAAACCAGATGATAATACTGTTAGTACTCCCTCCGTCCCTAAATAAAGTTCCATTTCTCCTTCAAGTTTTGTCCCTAAATAAAGTTCTCATTTCTCAAACTTAAGGGACCCACTTAATATAATAATATTATTACCAATACTTTCACCACTAACTATCTCTTAGACCGCTGCCAACGGGACGTCGGGGGGACGCGTCGGGGGGCGTCGAGCCACGACGGCGTTGGCACCGAGCCGTCGTGGCCGGCGTCGTCATGGGTTCGTCGTGGTGAGGACGGGCGTGGGAAGCCGTCGAGGGGTGTGTGGGTCCGGGGGAGCGTGTGAATTGATTTCGAAAATCAATTTTTTTTTTTTAATACAAATAATTAATACTACACACAACCTCTATAAAAACCCACTATACTCTACCATTTTAAACACACAATCACATACTTCCTCTCTTCCTCTCACAATCACATACTTCCTCTCTTCCCAATTTCCATATTTTTCTCCCACTCAATGGATCCAAACGATGACGCCGATGATTACTGGCAAGATTATGTTAATGTAACAGCCGTGTTCGATTTGAACCAAACTATTGAAACGCTTGATTATCTGGATCAAGAAGAAGCTGAAAATTCCACCGTGCCAAGAGCACCACGAAGATATATACCAAGAGATCGTGTTGCCGCTGCTGAACGTTTATGGAATGATTACTTTGCCGACAATGCCGTTTTCCCCCGGACTACTTCCGAAGACGGTTTCGCATGTCGAAACCTTTGTTCATCCGTATATGCCAGGCTATACATTTTTATAATCCACCGGGTCAACTACCGTCGTATTTTGATTATTTCCGTCAAAAGAGAGACGCTACGGGTTACCCCAGTTTTAATGTATTTCAAAAGTGTACCTCTGCCATACGTCAATTGGCGTACGGTTGTGTCGCTGATTTGTTTGATGAGTACCTACACATGGGTCAACAAACAGCATACGATTGTTTGGACAACTTTTGTAAATGTATATTCCATCTATACTCGACTGAGTTTTTGCGAAAACCAACCACTCAAGATGTCCAACGTTTACATGCCAAACATCAAGAGATACATGGTTTTCCTGGGATGCTTGGTAGCATTGATTGTATGCATTGGCCTTGGAAAAATTGTCCAACAGCATGGCAAGGCCAATACACACGTGGTGATCAAGGATGTCCCACAATAATGCTTGAAGCTGTTGCGTCATACGACTTGTGGATATGGCATGCGTACTTTGGCCCGGCGGGTTCGAATAACGACATAAACGTCCTTAACGAATCAGATTTGTTTGATGAAATAAGGCAAGACAGGTCTCCCATAGTTCCGTTTACTATTTCGGGTGAGCAATTTACGAAAGGTTATTATCTAGCTGATGGGATTTATCCGGAATGGGCAACGCTTGTCAAGTCGTTTAAATGCCCAATTGAAGAAAAGAACATGAAGTTCAAGCGGTTCCAAGAATCCGCTAGGAAGGATGTCGAACGAGCTTTCGGAGTGCTTCAAGGAAGGTGGGCAATCATTAAAAACCCGGCACGACCATACAGTGTGAACAAAATACGACGGATCATGTACACTTGTGTGATATTACACAACATGATTACGGAAGATAACGGCCGCGCAATTTGTCCAATCGAAGAAGACTATACCGCTAACCCGGATAATCACCCACAACGTACATGGCATGAACGGGTTGCAGCACAATTGCGTATTGAAAAGGAGATACGTGATCGAGTTGTGCATCATAAACTTCGCAATGCCTTAATCGAACACATTTGGACCCTCCCGCCGAACTACCGTCAACGTTAAATATTTTTTTTCCGTAATTTTTTTTTTCCGTAATTTTTTTTTCCCGTAATTTTTTTTTCCGTATTGTTTTTTTTTCCGTAATCGTGTTTTTTTTTAATCGTAATGTTTTTATTTTTTTTTTATTATTAATGTAATGGTTTTTATTTAATGTAATGTGTTTTTTTATTAATTAAAATGATGATGTGGAAATGATGATGTGGAAAGGATGGGTTTAGTGATGGGTTAGTGATGTGTAGGGTTGACACGGCCGTGTCAGTAGCGTGTCAGTAAGGATGCGATGACGTGGCGCTAGTGATGGGTTTAGTGATGGGTAAGGCCTCTCCCAACCCTTACCCATCACTAAACCCATCACTAGCGCCACGTCATCGCATCCTTACTGACCCGCTACTGACACGTTCGTGCCAACCCTACCCATCACTAACCCATCACTAAACCCATCCTTTCCACATCATCATTTCCACATCACCATTTTAATTAATAAAAAAACACATTACATTAAATAAAAACACATTACATTAAATAAAATAAAAATTCATTAAAATAAAAACTCATTTCCACATCCCCTGCTTGGTTCGACCGGGTCGGGAACCGCTTGTGGGCCTTGTGCTTCGGCTTCCTCTTCGGGCGGGGATTCGGGTTGATAGCCAGGACCCGAACCCGAACCGGGATGATAACCGGAGCCATAGAAACCGGGGTGGAAACCGTGTTGGTAACCGGGTTGGTAACCGGGTTGATAACCCGGTTGATAACCGGGTTGATAACCCGGTTGATAACCGGGTTGATAACTGGGTTGAAAACGGGGTTGAACAGCGCCTTGGTTCGAGAAACCGCCGGGGGTGGAGTGGAACGGCATAAAACCCGAACCCGAACCAGATGCGACGTTGCTCGGGATGGGCTGGCTAGTCTGTCCAGCATTTGACGAATATGCTGGTGACGGGATACGGGTGTTTAACAAATTTTGGAAGTGATCATTTGACGGGGAGGAGTTCGATCTACGACTCATGATGAAAATCTGGAAAATAGGTAATGAAGGTAATGAAGAAGTGGGAGAAGTGGTGTAAAATTATGAATGGGAGGGTGTTGTATTTATAGGTAAAAAATAGGTTAAAGGAAAAAAAAAATTGATTTTTGAATTCAATTTGACGCTCCCTCGGCCCCACACACGCTCCACGACGGCTTCTCTCTTCCGTCGAAAACACGACGTGTGCATGACGACGCCGGCCACGACGGCTCGGTGCCAACGCCGTCGTGGCTCGACGCCCCCCGACGCTTGCCGTTGGCAGCGGTCTAAGGGTTGGGAGAGGCCTTAAAACACTTTCTCTCTCCAATCAAACCTTATATTTTAATCAAAAGTAATACCAAATACCTCACCATTAACTATCTCCTAAAATGTTGTGCCCAACACAAATGGGAACTTTATTTAGGGAAGGAGGGAGTAATAATTATGTAAATAGTACTCCATCGGTCCCTTAATAAAGTTCTCATTTCTCTCAAAATATTTGTCCTAAAATAAAGTTTCCGTTTCTCATATTGGTGGGACCCACTCAATAAAATAATATTATTGCAATCTACTTCACCACTAACTATCTCTTAAAAACACTTTCTCTCTCTAAAATAACCTTATATTTTATTCAAATTTATTACCAAGGACCTCACCACTATCTATCTCCTAAAAAATTATGTACATGAGAAATATGAACTTTATTAAGGGACAGATGGAGTATATAAATATGAAAAAACTAAACAACGTACAATAGATATCATAAAGATCTAAAAAAGATCCTAAACCTATTTTCACCTAAATTTAGTAGTTTTAAATACAAATATATACACAATCTTCTTTTCATATTTCTATTTAATTTCTTAATGTATTTTAAAAATTCAGTTCGACCGGACGGTTTAATCAGATTTTTATGTCCAGTCAACCAATTCAACCGGGTTTATAAAAACACAGGTCATATAGCCCGACGTGTCCCATTTCGACCCATTTTGACTCAAATAGCATATTTTGGCTCGTATTGACTCGAATAGCACCCGACATGACCCATTTCGTCCCATTTAAACTCAAATATCATATTTTGACTCAAATAGCATATTTTGCGCAAGTCTACATACATACTTACATAGTAATTCAAAACAGATTAACACATCAAATTGCCCAAATTTACTACTTCATAAATTCAAAACAGACTAACATATCAAAATGCCCAAGTTTACTCCATAAATTCAAAAAGTATTAACACATCAAAGTGTAATGTATTAACAATATTTCCGTTTTCTAGCAACAATTTACTCTATACTTTTAAAATATCTACCATCAATTAACATTCTTCGATCTCAAAACTCCAACTGCATACAAATCACCTTTTCATTCAAATCCTCTCTTTCCAAATCCTCCTCACAATCTTCCAAACTTCTCTTCCTCTTCAAAGATTCCCGTTTTACCGCCTTTTTAAACACAATTTCTCCCGTGATTAAATCCGAATTAACACCCACGGGCCCACACCGTACAGGTGGCGGCACACGATAGCAACTACTAAAAAACGGATGTTGAAGCACCTCGACAGCTGTCGGCCTCATACACGGGTGCCACGTCAGCAACGAAGCAATCAAATTAACCGCATCCGGGCCCGCATCGGGCAACAATTCAGAAAACCGCACCCCGCGAAACTCGGGAAACTCATAATTTAACTCATTCGCGAGATCGATCCCCGGGCCCCACACGGTTCTTGTCGGGCTGCCTAACACCCGGCAAATTTTGTAAATCACATTTGGTCCAGAAGAACCTTGGAATAAGGGTTCGAGGTTAAATAACTCAACCATGATTGCACCCATTGCCCACATATCAACTGCATAATCGTAAACCCTAGCGGAAAGAAGAACCTCAGGTGCACGGTACCACCGTGTGGTGACGTAATCAGTGTACGGAAGTTGACCGTTTGACTCACGCGCTGACCCAAGATCACCGATTTTTACTACACCTTTTGAAACAAGAATGTTTTCGGGTTTTATGTCGCGATGAATGTACCCGTTTTGATGCATGTGGGCAAGACCTTGAAAGATTTGAAAACACATTGTTTTTATCTGGGTTTCTGACAAGGGTTTTGTTTGGTTGCACGTGAATCTGAAGAGATCGGAATCCATGTATTCGAATACTAAAAACACAGTCTTGTTTTCTTTGATGATTTCTTTGAGTTTTATGATATTTGGGTGATTCTTCATCTTTATGAGCGATTTGATTTCTTTCAAGTTCTTGATTTCGTCCCACGAATCTGCATATTTATCAATCAGTTTCTTGATCGCAACAACTTCATTAGTCTTCTTGTTAAACGCTTTCCAAACAATGCCGAATGATCCACGTCCAATTTCCTCCAGTTGTGTATACTTTTCCATTGTGTACAGCACTTTCTTTCTTTCTTTTTCAAGAAAAAACCCAGAAACGTAGAAGATGAAGTAGTAAGACTTTAGTGACGGAAGGGTTAATATGACGGAAGGGTTAATGTTACGGAAGGGTTAATGTTAATGTGAATATGAATATGAATTTAGGTTAATTCGGGTTATCGATCGGTTGTTATATATACTAGTGATGATTACTTATTTACATCGGAATATCGGAGGCTCTATCGGAATTGTACCGTTGATCGAGATATGTCAAGATGCATTAGTATCGTGAATTATGAAATTATCTAAGGGGATGTTTGGGAAAAAGGTTTTTTTTTTAGTTTATTAGTTTAATAATTTTGAATAAGTTTGAAATTTTAATTTTATTAAGTTAATAATCTAAAAAAACCTTAATAAGTTTTTCCAAACATGCCCTAAGTAATATGTTACATTAAACTATTAATTGTGTATTATAATTATAATATCTTAAATTTAACAAAATACTTCCTCCGTCCTAAAATTATTTTCCATATTTGAATATCACAAAGTTTAAAAAAAGTGCATTTATTATAATTTTATCTTTACCACTTAAGTGTTTTTTGATTGGTTAAATTTTCAAGTGAACAGTCATTTTGGGACATTTAAAAAAGGAAAATGGATAATAAAAATGGGACGGAGGGAGTAGTTGATTTGATATAACTTACTAGTTTGGTATTCTTTTATCATGTGATTTGTTTCGAATATCAATATATTTAGATGAACGTATTTTTTTAGTTTGTCAAAAACTTAAACGACACTAAGTCAAATAAGAAAACACAATAAAATTAACGAGTTAGGTACTAAACCGACAATTTTGTTAATTTCAAGTTACCGTGTTACAACTTTAATATTTCAGGACAGTAAAAGACATAATCAAACAAATTTAATGTGTCAAAATGTATTTCACCTATTATATATCAAAGGAAATATGTCGTTAAAATATTAAAACATGAATTTGAAAACAGTACATCAATCAATAACAAATATTTGCATTTTAGAAATTACCCACGATTAATTAACGTACAAATTTTTTATACATATAATAATTTTTTTAAAACATCTATTAGGATTGTTGTTAACGAAACATACTTCTTCCGATTCAAAATAAGTGACACACTTTCGCTGTGTTCCATAAAATCTCATTAAAAGAAAAGAAGAGAAGAGGGAAGAAGAGAAGAGAAGAGATAAAAAAATAGGGAAGAAATTTTTTAATTTTTTGTGTTCCTGAATTGGAAAGAAGAGAAAGGAAATTAAGAAAGAGAAATTAACAAATGACAAATTTACCCTTAATATGCAACTAATAATGATATCATACAATTAGACAAATCATATGATCCAAACAAAATAATAATAATAAACCGGTTCAACATAAAACAATTACATAAAAAAATCCAAAAAATAACCGAAATAAAGTCATCAACTAATAAAGAAGAAATAAACGGAATACGTGTAACACATCAAAAGGTAACCTAACACGTTCAGTTGCTTTCGCTCATCATGATTGTTAGTATTGACGCCCGCATTGCAAGTGGAATACCAAATAATAGTCGTGCCTTTTTTGGTTTATCATTTAAGAATATAAGGGCATTCGCTAGGACATGTGGTTCCAAATCCATAGGCAACAATTCATTATAGATCTCATCCCCTGTATACTCACGTTGATAAGCTCTTTCTAGTATGGTATTACTTTCTTTTAGAACCATATTCCCTTCCCTAATCGCATCGGCCACCTCATGCACAGAACTCATAATTTTCATATTAAATGATTCTTCATCTTCAAGCTTTCTTTTTTTACTTTTATATTTGGTGGTTTGTGAAGGTTGCTCTGGTGATGGCGTTGGAAATTCAAGTGGAATATCATCAACATTGTTAAAGTTCTCCAAAGTAACTTCATTAGTAGCTACAAAGTGATCAATGTCATCTATTGTATCTATTGTTATATCTTCAATGTTATTCATGCGAGCATTCTTTTCCTTTGCAGTTTCAGCAGCACTACCATTTGCCCTATCTCTAGCAAATAGTTCTAACAACTCACAATAGTTATGCATTTGTTTCCTCCTCCATCTTGCAGCTTGGGGCTTTTTCTGTTCAAAACGCACACACACAAAAAACATTGTATTACAAAGATAATTGATTCAACATACAAGTAAATATTAAATGTAAAATGATACATACCTCTATCAAAGCATTCCATACACTATCTGAAGCTTCAAATAATTTACTACTCTCATTCCATGCAAAACCACTCAATGAATCTCCTTTAAACATGTCATAGCATTGAGAAAAATTATCTTTCAGCGTTTTGAGACGATTCTTCAAATGGTTTTTGTTTAAACCTATGTTAAGAGATTCTCTTAGACGAACTACCATATTAGCATACGCATGTGTTGTAAACGTTCCATCAACCCTGTTTCCTCTATCTTGTTCTGCAAGCATTGCTAGAATGAATTCGCTATCCATGTGAGGGCTCCAATTCAACTGTTCCTTTTTCACAACATCTCCATCTTTTTTGTTCATGATTAGTTGCTACATAGTAAAATAGATAACAAACTTAACAATGTCAGAATAAGTAAATACTTTGTAACATAAATGATATATAATATGAAAAAACTCAACACATCGAATAGTGTAAAAAGTGTCATTTATTAATAAGTAGTCCACATATTAGCTTGCTAATACGATTCTTACAATACTAAATCGACATATTAACTTCATTATTTGGATGCATCAAATAATTAGTCCACATTTCATTAGCAATTGAATTTCTTAGTTGTTCTCCTCTCGTACTATCGTCACCTATATCTCGTGGATCCCGACGTGCTTCTTCTTGGGGTGCATTTAAGACCTCTTGCATTACCTCATCTTCAAGATTTTTATCACGATCTTCCTCAAGTAGAAAGTTGTGTAGAATGCAACATGCCAAAAATACGCTTGCTTGTGTTTCACATGGATAAAAAGGCTCAGTTGTACTTCTGATAATAGGGAACCTTTTTTTAAGTACACCAAATGCTCGTTCGATAGCATTTCGTAATGACGAGTGACGAAGATTAAATAATTCTCGTGAATTCTGAGGAGCACGAGTTGAATACTCTTTTAAATGATATCTGACACCTCTATAAGGTGCTATTAGTGTACTTCCATGAGGTAGACCCGCATCAACCAAATAATACCTACCTATAAACCAAATTAAGTTAGCTAGTTTAATCCTAAAAGATTATGTACATCAGTAGCATTAGTAAAAATATTACCTTCTGGAATAAGTAGTTTGTCTTCTCTAGTGAGTGCGTCTTTTATTATTCTAGAGTCGGATGCAGTGCCCTCCCATCCGGGCAAAATATACGTAAATTTTAGATCAAATGTGCAAGCAGCTAAGACATTAATGGTTGGGTATCCCTTACGACCACGATATCTTGGTGCATCTTCATTAGGTACTCTCACACGGACATGAGTTCCATCAATTGCGCCTACACAATCCTTGAAAAACGGATAAAATCGCCTTTTTTCTTGAATTTCTTTGGGAACAATTTCACCAGTGGGTTGTTGAAGATAACGATCTTCTAACAATATAATTGCTCGCAAAACTCTATGGAAACACCTACTAGTTGTTGATCCAGATCGACGATAAATCCAAGAGGCAAAACGATTTCTCAAATCATTTCCTACTATATGCAAAAATCTAGCAACATGTTCCTCAACGGACATACGTCTAGTTGGCCGGAGACCACCGTCGCGCTCTAAAGTTGTGCACAGTATCCTAAACGCATTTGCACTCATGCGGATAAGCTCACGACATTTACCACTCGTTGAGAGGTTGTTTAACAACTCATCCCGTACACTTTGTCGATGTAAAGTAAGAGCTCTTGTAGGTAAATTAACATGGTTTATGTTGGTAAGTCTACGATGTGTAATTAAAGCTATCATAAGACAAATCAAATGAGCGGCTTCTAATTGTCGAGCTCTTACCATACGACGTATGGTGAGTATTCTTTGTATCATGAGATTATCCATTTTTTTTTATCTAATTTGTTTGAAAAGTTAGTCAAATAGATATGAAATTCATATGAAAGCTAATCTGTTTAATAGCTTGAAAAGTATAACATATATAAGCAATTTGAAAAGTTAAATCAAAGCAAGTAAGTTCATCACAGTGAATCAAAGCAATTCGAAAAGTTAAATCAAATATATATAAGCAAGTAAGTCCACGTAGTAAAATCTATTGATTTAATATACATATTATGATAAAAAGTAAAATCTATTGATTTAATATACATATTATGATAAAAAGTTACCTGCAATTCGAACTTCTTGAAGCAATTTAGACGCCTGCAATTGAACTTATTCGAGAATAGGGACGGCTTCAATAATTACGTATATATAGGATAAGTATTAGGTTAGGGGTATTTTGGGATTAAATTAGTTATAATCTTACGTGATTTGATTCCCTCTCAATCTTCCCAACTTTGGGAGGAACTTTTGGAGAGAAGATTGACACAAATTTTCTTTCCATATCTCTTCTCTTCTCTCCATAGGAACACAATCTTCTTTTAATTTCCCTCCCTCTCTTTTCTCTTCTTTCCAGTTTTTGATAAAGGAACACAGCGTTTGAGTTTTACGGTTTTTGAGGCAAAAGATTATAAAGATGATTAAATTAGATTAATTGGATGGTTAGTGGAGAATATGTCTCACACCTTTTGAATAAAGTGATGTTAATGATGTTTAAAAGTAAAAAGTAAGGGTAAATGAGTCATTTCACTTTGTTAAAATAGATAGTGAATGCGGGTCCCACTATTTTTTTGCCAAATAAGGTAATTTTTCAAAGTGTTTCATTTATTTTGAATCAACTCAAAAAGGAAATTTTGTCTTATTTTGGATCGGGGGAAGTATATTAAAACTAGTTTGTAAAGTTTGTTTCTATTATACTAAAACAATTGAGAAAATGATAGTATTTATGTTTATAATTGTGTATATTTTATGTTGCTATTCACTAAAAGATAACATATGTAATTCTTTAATTTTCTTTTTTACATCATTCCTTGATTTTAACATCTGTCTTAATCAAATAAGTAAACATATAAATATTAATCACCAATATAATTTCTCTAACAGTTTATATATGGGTAAGATCCAGTCGTTTGCCCCAAAATAACAGATCGGGATAAAAAATATCTCTTAAGTGTCTTATAAAGAATTTAACGAGAGAGACTTTTTTAAACTCAAATTTACACAATTTGAATTCCTAATACATTGATGTTTTATATTCAAAAAGGCATACATTTTGACACGACTAATTTATAATATTAGTCCATCACTCCATCCATGTGTTTAATTAATCTCTGCTCTCTTAAAAAAAATTTACACTTCAATTTTAAAATTTCATAAAATTATTAGAATTAAACAAAGTAATATATTCCTACACATTCCATAAACAAAACAAAAAAAAAAAGATTCAAGCTGCTTTCTGGGCTGGACATCAGAGTCGGCTGCCAGCCCATATATTTGGTAATCAAGCTTATCATGCTAACAATAGCGTACTTTGTCACGCTCCAACATATAAAACCACTATTCCGCATGCTTTTAGTTTTAGACGAGTATGATGTATGGAGTTGCAGGTTACCCGTACAGCCCTTGATTTTTCGAATATTGTTAAATTTTTTTCTTTTTTTCTTTTATTAGTATAAGTGACACCTTTTAAAAAAAAAAAGTATGCAAACTGTAACACCCCTCAATTTTTTTCACGCCACTAGCTTTTAGTATGTTGAATCATCATGGTCCGAGTGATAGTATATGAAATATTGATACAGATGCTACATCTCATCTTAATTCTCATACACGTAACTTAAATATCAGTTATAATGATGTAAGATAGTGTGACTCCATAGCGATCACATGTCGTCAGTATAGACCATCCCGATGACAAGTCGTCCCAATGACTCATCAAATAGACTTTCAGATGTGTAATTCTCTTTTTTGTATGCATTTGTTGACAGTGGGCAAACAGTATGAGCCAAGGTGCCCAACTACCACTTCCAATGCCTTTAAAGGTTAGTAATTTACTTTCCCTTTTCTAATTTCGTCACTTAAATCGATTAATTAATTTTCAACCTTAATATTGAACATCTAAGATGCACTCAACTTATTAAAAGTTGTCACATTTGTGCAAAATTCGGCCATTTTAGCAAATGTAGATAATGAAAAATGTTCATGTAAAACAGGTTAACAAAATTAAAGGAGGGGTAAGACTCGGGTTCATAACAATTGATGATGGTGTAACCGAGGTGTAACACCCTGAAACCCGGCCTAGTGTTTTATCACTTTCGGTAAGTGACAAATATTATTTATTAATTTATTTGAATTAATTTTTATTTTAACCAAGGGGTTAAAATTAGTTAATACTAAAATGTATGGATATTTTAATGATTTTTATGTCATTAGATTCACTTTTGAACCAAAGTTCCAAATATATATTTGTTGCCTGAATCAGAGTTAATTAGATATTTTAAATGAATTAGTTGTGAACGAGATGTACCGTATAATATTGTGTTTAAAAGATATTTAACCCTCCCTTTGTATGACACGTGTTATGTACCTGTGTTGGAGTGTCAAAATAAGAAATCATCATATTTCTCAATCTCTATCTCTTTCTCACGTGGTCCACCAAAACCCCAAAAACATCTTTTTCTTGTTTTTCATATTTTCTCAAATTGAAGCCTAAAATCTCATCCAATCTCTGATTATAATCTCGAGTTTGTACAAGAATCAAGTAAGTGATTGTTTCTTATTCCATATTTTGAAGTTCTTGTTCAAGGATTTAAATAGGGTTTATGAGTAGTTGATTTAAATTGCAAAATTGAGATGATTTTCTTGTTCTTGCCTACTATAGCATAGAACTAAATAAAAGAAAAAAAAGAGTAATATTGTTTGAGTTGTTTAGTGTTCCTACGTAGCAATAAATGAAAAAAAAAAATATGATTTGGTAATCTTATCTACTACGTATGACAAACAAAAGAAAAAGAAAATGAAAGAATTAAAAAGGATTAATATGGTTTAGTTTGTTGTCTGCTACGTGGACAATTACAAAGAGAAATTGAGAATTTGGTCACGGCATATGTAGAATATTTAGATGAAAAAGGAATTTGGTCTAAAAGTTATAATTGCAATATGGTTTTGTTGTTTGCTTGCACATGTACGTAGAACTTAAAAAAATGGAGTTTGGGTTTTGGGTTTACTACTGCTCAAACGTAGTAAAATAAAAAGTGATATGATTTTCTAGTTGTGGATATGCTATTATATAAAAGAGAATTGGAATAGTTTTGGTATGAACAACCTACTCCAATGTTAAAGAAAGTAAAGAAGGCAAATGACTTTGAAATTGTAATTTACCTTTGTCTCCACTATTAGTCTTACTTTTATATATATATGTGCATATAAAGATGAAATATGATTTTCTTTTAGTACTAGCGTGTAAGGATATAAAAGAAAATGGAATATGCTCTTTGGATTGCTTACTGTTTTTATCTAAGTGATTATATATGGCATAATATTTTGATAAGCTTGGTACTAATCAATATTGTTTTGATTATCAGGGAAAGGAAAAGAGGCTCAGTGATATTAGACAACTGAGTGGTGAAAGACTTGGCAAAGGTGAGTGGATTTATAACCTTTGTATTGTTTAAGTTGCAATGGTTTTGGTTGCAATTGAAAGTGTTTAATGCTGATTCCATTAGTGCTGACTCCGTTAGTGCTGATCAGTTAGTGCTGACCCCGTTAGTGCTGATCAGTTAGTGCTGATCCCGTTAGTGCTGATTAGTTAATGCTGATCAGTTAGTGATGATCCTGTTAGTGTTGATTCAGTAATGCTGATCAGTTAGTGCTGATTCATTAGTACTGCTTCGTTATTTCAGGATCGGTATTAATGGTATATGTTAATTAACTGGCTATGTGTTAATTAATCGATATGTGCACATGAAAAAGTATAGAGGCAGCTTGACTGGGTGGCTGGGATTTCGTTTACTGTTAGATAACGGTAATGGTACCTTGGCATATTCGTTGTGTCTTAAGGAAGCTTTACCATTACTAATGAGTAAAGGGCTATCGGTAAACTGTTGTTAGGCCCACAACAGTTGTAAGGTTCTGCAAAACCGCCGTACCTCTCGTTATTTGTGAATCTGTAAAGATTGTGAATCTGTAAAGATTGTGAATCCGTAAAGATTATGAATCTGCGAAGGTTGTGAAACGAGATTGTTGTACTTAGACAATATAAAATGTTATATTTTCATTCACTTAGCTTCGTGCTAATCCCCCACTATGTTGAATCTTTTACAGGTTGTAGTTGGACGGGTCTTTTGGAGATTAAGTTTAGGAATGATTGACCAAGACTTAAAGAAATGATTTTGATGTCGAGCCGTAATGTTAAGTAACACTGTTTTAGAAAGTTAATTTTTTTAAAATTATACATCTTATGTTTTTTTTATAACTTGTGAATAACAAGTTATATATATGTAATTTTGAAACGCTTCCGCATGTGTTGAAAAAAAATGGTTCAAATTTTGAGGTGTTACAATTTGGTATCAGAGCCTTGATTTGGCGGTGTGTACACAGTTAGGTGTAGCATTCCCAAATCTTGGCTCAAGTTTGGTCAAACATTCCTAGTGTGGGGATTAGGAAAATGTGATTAGTATGCGAGAGGTTAGTATGTTAGGTACTAACGGTTTAAACTAAAAATTTGTGAGATGTTGTGATTGAGTTTATAGGTGTGACAGATAAAGAGAACCCGACCCCCTTACCTCAACAATTGCTGGTGCATCAGGTGATAATGCAGAACAAAACATGTTTAAAAAAAGTTTATTGACTTAAAGATGACCGAGGGAATGACTGTTACTGAGTTGATAAAACCATTTAATTAAAAGTTGAAATTTATACAATGACGGGTACACGATGAGACTTCACAGGTACGACAGCTTATTGGAAGTTGTTTCCGGAGTATATGGGCACAGTTAGGTTAGTCAGTACCTCATCTCAGGCTTTTATGACGGCCAAATCAGTTGAGAGTGATGTTAAAACCTGAAATGTAAAGAATAAGGAAAACGTGTCATTAAAGAAAGCAAAATATAAATATTTTGGATTTTGACAAAATAGAACAGGGCAGGAAAATCATAGACAAGAGAATCAGAATCGGAAACAAACATATAGTGTTGAGTTACAGAGTTTGATGGTGCAATAATTGTAGAATTTCTCATTCGGGATCTTGTAGCGTGTAGAATCTATGATGTGTTAGATATGGAACGATCAGACACGAAAAAAAAATGAAGACGAAGACTAGGTCAAGGAATGGGGCGGTCGGGAGAACGTCATTTTCGGGCTAAAAGAGAAAAAAAAATGCTATTTCACTTGGGAGTGGAGCTTACAGGATGACGACGGATGATGCTACCGTCACTGTTGATGATATTACGGGTATGTTTTCGGTGAACTCAATACCTTAATTATGTCATGTAATATTAGAGCAAATTGCTTATGTATGTATGTGCGAATATGTGATATGTTGAAATTATTTGTTTTGTTGTTCCTTTACTTCATGGAGAAGTGAAGATGCTTGATGGTAACCTGATTTCGGTCACAATATATGTGATTGAAGTTGAATTTGATTTAGATAATAATTGTTGTAAATTTCCTGAATGAAAGACTTATAACTGATATTGATGTAATCATAAGTATATACTGAGTGGTCCGGGTGGGATTAGTGATTAAAGTAAAGGAATAAGTAATCATTACCATGTCACATATAGTGACTTGCGGGGTGTGATTTGCTCATTAAGTGTTCGTGTTATTCGATGTTGGAGCAAATTGCTCATTTATGTTTTGTGTAAATTGGTGATAAGTTAAAATTAACTGTATGGGTTTTTCCTTTGCTCCACGAGGAGTGAAGATGATAGGATGTATGTCGGCTTCAGTCACAATATATGTGACTATAGATTAATTTAAATATAGTGGTAATTATTGTAAACCCTGAAATATAAAGCTTATAATTAAAATTGATGTAATTATAGACGTTGGCTGAAATGTCTAAGTAAGACTAGCGGTTGGTATAAGAAAGAGAAATTCTTGTGGTGACCTGTTATATCACATGTAGTGACGTGTAGAGTGAAGGCTGAATATATTGGTTCCATAAATGTGAATCTATTATTACCTTTGTTATGGGTGTAAATATGAAAGATAGATAATGACAGATATCTGAATGATTTTTGAATGACCTGAAAGAATATATGATAAATTTACCTAAAATGTCTCCTGAGCTAGAATTGGAGTATGAAAAAATTGACTTAATGAACCTAGATTGGCTAGTATTTCGGGTTGTTTTGTGAATGATAGATTGGTGATATCCTCAACATGCTATAAAATTGAATTTAATTATGAGAATTACTTGAAAGAAGTGTTGGACAAGATGAGATTGGACGTTGTATTATGTGATAATTGATGCGAATTTTGCATAAGAAAGATATAATTTGAAATTTAGTGGATTATGACCGTAAGTTTGATAGTGGTGATTGAAAATTTTGAGTATCGAGACAAAGTTAGAGAATAAAAAGTGTACGAAATTTCGATGGAATGGTGAACAAGATGTAAAATTATAGACTTTGAAATGATTGTTGTGACCGTAAATAAGGAAACTTTGAGATTGTCTATGTTTTTGGATTATTGAAAGACATGTGAAGGATTATTTTAACCATCACTTGCGATTTATAATTGTTGTTATACCTTAAAACTATGGAGACCTTATTGCTTAATAATAGATGCATCGTTTTACGCATACCACGAAAGGATGTATACTATTATAAAGAAGATGATTAGAATGTATTAGAGGATTATGAATTTTAAAAGTGAAGTAAAGTTGTTAATGCATATGCTTGGATTTGTAAAGAAATTATAGACAATACTTATTTCGGAACATGTTGAGATAGTTTTAAGTTAGCGGATTGGCTGAAATTATGACAGTGGATTGCATAAATGATTTTGATGATGTTAACAGAATGAAGGAACCGTATGGATTATTATTACATAAATAAAGAAACATTATTGCCTATGCTTTGAGATACAAGAAATCAAGGGAAAGTAACTGTATTATGTAAATTAGAAAAATTCGAAGGTGAGGATGAAATAAAATTTTAACAAAACGAGATTGATTAGACAATTTAGAGGAATTAAGATCGTTCAATATCATATTAGGTACCGATACTTGGTAGTTCTTAAATTTGACTTTATTGGTGAATTAAAGAAAAGAAAGATGATAAATATTGCACAACTTGTTGGATGAGTTCAAAATTGTGCACCATTAAAAGAGATTATCGAATGTTGTTTGGGTAAGTTGAAACAACTGGAGTTCTCGAGACGGTATGGGAACATTGCGGTATTACTTTAATGTGACTGATTAAGAACAAGATGAAAACTGTTTCGTTGTTAGTTTAAGCGTTTTGGGATTCCGAGGACGTAATCTTTTTAAGGGGGGTAGATTTGTAACACCCTGAAACCCGGCCTAGTGTTTTATCACTTTCGGTAAGTGACAAATATTATTTATTAATTTATTTGAATTATATTTTTAATTTAACCAAGGGGTTAAAATTAGTTAATACTAAAATGTATGGATATTTTAATGATTTTTATGTCATTAGATTCACTTTTGAACCAAAGTTCCAAATATATATTTGTTGCCTGAATCAGAGTTAATTAGATATTTTAAATGAATTAGTTGTGAACGAGATGTACCGTATAATATTGTGTTTAAAAGATATTTAACCCTCCCTTTGTATGACACGTGTTATGTACCTGTGTTGGAGTGTCAAAATAAGAAATCATCATATTTCTCAATCTCTATCTCTTTCTCACGTGTTCCACCAAAACCCCAAAAACATCTTTTTCTTGTTTTTCATATTTTCTCAAATTGAAGCCTAAAATCTCATCCAATCTCTGATTATAATCTCGAGTTTGTACAAGAATCAAGTAAGTGATTGTTTCTTATTCCATATTTTGAAGTTCTTGTTCAAGGATTTAAATAGGGTTTATGAGTAGTTGATTTAAATTGCAAAATTGAGATGATTTTCTTGTTCTTGCCTACTATAGCATAGAACTAAATAAAAGAAAAAAAAGAGTAATATGGTTTGAGTTGTTTAGTGTTCCTACGTAGCAATAAATGAAAAAAAAATATATGATTTGGTAATCTTATCTACTACGTATGACAAACAAAAGAAAAAGAAAATGAAAGAATTAAAAAGGATTAATATGGTTTAGTTTGTTGTCTGCTACGTGGACAATTACAAAGAGAAATTGAGAATTTGGTCACGGCATATGTAGAATATTTAGATGAAAAAGGAATTTGGTCTAAAAGTTATAATTGCAATATGGTTTTGTTGTTTGCTTGCACATGTACGTAGAACTTAAAAAAATGGAGTTTGGGTTTTGGGTTTACTACTGCTCAAACGTAGTAAAATAAAAAGTGATATGATTTTCTAGTTGTGGATATGCTATTATATAAAAGAGAATTGGAATAGTTTTGGTATGAACAACCTACTCCAATGTTAAAGAAAGTAAAGAAGGCAAATGACTTTGAAATTGTAATTTACCTTTGTCTCCACTATTAGTCTTACTTTTATATATATATGTGCATATAAAGATGAAATATGATTTTCTTTTAGTACTAGCGTGTAAGGATATAAAAGAAAATGGAATATGCTCTTTGGATTGCTTACTGTTTTTATCTAAGTGATTATATATGGCATAATATTTTGATAAGCTTGGTACTAATCAATATTGTTTTGATTATCAGGGAAAGGAAAAGAGGCTCAGTGATATTAGACAACTGAGTGGTGAAAGACTTGGCAAATGTGAGTGGATTTATAACCTTTGTATTGTTTAAGTTGCAATGGTTTTGGTTGCAATTGAAAGTGTTTAATGCTGATTCCATTAGTGCTGACTCCGTTAGTGCTGATCAGTTAGTGCTGACCCCGTTAGTGCTGATCAGTTAGTGCTGATCAGTTAGTGCTGATCCCGTTAGTGCTGATTAGTTAATGCTGATCAGTTAGTGATGATCCCGTTAGTGTTGATTCAGTAATGCTGATCAGTTAGTGCTGATTCATTAGTACTGCTTCGTTATTTCAGGATCGGTATTAATGGTATATGTTAATTAAATGGCTATGTGTTAATTAATCGATATGTGCACATGAAAAAGTATAGAGGCAGCTTGACTGGGTGGCTGGGCTTTCGTTTACTGTTAGATAACGGTAATGGTACCTTGGCATATTCGTTGTGTCTTAAGGAAGCTTTACCATTACTAATGAGTAAAGGGCTATCGGTAAACTGTTGTTAGGCCCACAACAGTTGTAAGGTTCTGCAAAACCGCCGTACCTCTCGTTATTTGTGAATCTGTAAAGATTGTGAATCTGTAAAGATTGTGAATCCGTAAAGATTATGAATCTGCGAAGGTTGTGAAACGAGATTGTTGTACTTAGACAATATAAAATGTTATATTTTCATTCACTTAGTTTCGTGCTAATCCCCCACTATGTTGAATCTTTTACAGGTTGTAGTTGAACGGGTCTTTTGGAGATTAAGTTTAGGAATGATTGACCAAGACTTAAAGAAATGATTTTGATGTCGAGCCGTAATGTTAAGTAACACTGTTTTAGAAAGTTAATTTTTTTAAAATTATACATCTTATGTTTTTTTTATAACTTGTGAATAACAAGTTATATATATGTAATTTTGAAACGCTTCCGCATGTGTTGAAAAAAAATGGTTCAAATTTTGAGGTGTTACACGAGGTCCCGGTGTACATTGACTGTTTAGTTTTTTCAGCAGTTGCTGGTTCAACGCCGGTTTTCAGAGCAATAAGAGATGGGCCCATGAAAGACCGGTCACCGCCCGGAGAGCCTAGAATTATGAAAAGTCTTCATGCTGCCCTTAAAAAGTCAGTTGAATTAACTGCGCTTTGAGAAACAAAAAATTATGTAAATTTTATTCATTTATAAATTTGTTGATCGTCATTTAATTAAGTACATAAAACCTTATAAATTACTTTATTTAAAAGGGAAACTTAGTATCTACCCCTATATATGGAGCCTATATTTGAATTGCTTTTGTCCACATGTCCATTTAGCTCATTTTCATTGGCCGGTTTGATGACATGTAATTAGAGATAATGCCACATGTATTTTTGCACAATTTATTAAAATTCTATATTATTTGAAGATAAAATCATGCCGCCTAAAAATACGCATCCTTTTTAAAATCGTGAAGATTGTTTCATATTAATTCAACTTTTTTGGTTCAACTTTTGCCTATAATCATGGGTAAATTTCATCTTCTAAATTTTTGCCTATAATCAAAGCAATAACAAATATTCTTCAATTCCTTCATCTTCTCTTGAACAGGTAACAATTTCAATCATGAAGTACAATGTTAATTGTTCGATGTTCTTCACAAGGTATTTCTAGATGTAACTTCTTAGTGTTTCTGCCATTAAAAATGTCATCCAACAGTTTATAATAGTGTATTTACACCTTTGATTAGGATGTTATAATTTTATGCATACAACTTTGATTTGAAAATTTTCATAATTTCATAAGTTTCAAATATTTAAAATTTAAAAATGTTATTGATGGAGTCATTAAATATAAATATGTAATGTCTATGTAAATATGGACGCAATTTAAATTTTCTAAGGGTAAGTATGGTATTTCCATAATTGTAAATATGTAATGTCTATATTTGAATTGCTTTTGTCCACATGTCCATTTAGCTCATTTTCATTGGCCGGTTTGATGACATGTAATTAGAGATAATGCCACATGTATTTTTGCACAATTTATTAAAATTCTATATTATTTGAAGATAAAATCATGCCGCCTAAAAATACGCATCCTTTTTAAAATCGTGAAGATTGTTTCATATTAATTCAACTTTTTTGGTTCAACTTTTGCCTATAATCATGGGTAAATTTCATCTTCTAAATTTTTGCCTATAATCAAAGCAATAACAAATATTCTTCAATTCCTTCATCTTCTCTTGAACAGCTAACAATTTCAATCATGAAGTACAATGTTAATTGTTCGATGTTCTTCACAAGGTATTTCTAGATGTAACTTCTTAGTGTTTCTGCCATTAAAAATGTCATCCAACAGTTTATAATAGTGTATTAACACCTTTGATTAGGATGTTATAATTTTATGCATACAACTTTGATTTGAAAATTTTCATAATTTCATAAGTTTCAAATATTTAAAATTTAAAAATGTTATTGATGGAGTCATTAAATATAAATATGTAATGTCTATGTAAATATGGACGCAATTTAAATTTTCTAAGGGTAAGTATGGTATTTCCATAATTGTAAATATTGTATTTCCATAATTTTGAATACCATATTTCCATAATTTTGTTGATCAGTTTATTCAATTTATATATGATATTCAATTTGAAATATGGTCGTATATAAAATTTTCATTTTTTAGTCTGCTATTTGATTGTTTGATTTACTAATTCAATTTAAATATGGTATTTCCCCTAATTTTGAAGCTTTTTGGCATTAAGTTAAGAGAAATGATATTTAGTCCTACCATTTGGTCTACTTATAATCATACTCACTTAATAGAATAACATGTGTAAGTCACTAATTATCTCTCCTAATATTATCCCTTGATTTTAACACATATCTTAATCTAATGAGTAAAACGATGACGACGACCAAATGATACCATTACTCTTAAGTTAATTATTGCTAAATATTTATTGGTATTTAGATTTTTGTTTTGCATTCATTGACTCTTTGAAATGCTTAGCATTTATACTGTAAACAAGATACGAATTGGTCTCAAACATGAGTTAAATGTTTGAGGACCTCTTCTAATATGCTGAAGGTACTTACTCATATCGTGATCGTTGTACTGTTTATATTCATTTTCAACGTATTTTTTATTTATAAAATGGACAAATAAGTGTTTTGGATCAACCGAACCCGGTCTTTAAATTTGACCAAGTATTATTTTGTAAATAATAATGTTATTATTTTGTTATAATAACATTTAGTAGAAATTATGTTATCCATTTATTAATGTATCAAAAATTATTTCTAATCATTTTAATTATGGATTGTTATGTTATTTCAACATTATCAGTTTATCACTATTTTATTATTGTCCAATATCTCTCTCGAAGCGTGCCCGCCCGCCCGATTCGGGCGGGCTTTGAAGCTAGTATGTCTATAGAACCATCTGAAACCACCTCGTTTACTTAATTTTATATACTTCATGAAAAATATAAATTTCTTTGACCAAAAGTGTTCAGGCCGTCAATATCAATTTTGAACAAAAGTGTTCGAACCAGATGAGCCGTAAACCAGATGATAATACTGTTAGTATTTATAATATACTCCCTCCGTCCCTAAATAAAGTTCTCATTTCTACTTCAAGTTTTGTCCCTAAATAAAGTTCTCATTTCTCAAACTTAAGGGACCCACTTAATATAATAATATTATTACCAATACTTTCACCACTAACTATCTCTTAGACCGCTGCCAACGGGACGTCGGGGGGACGCGTCGGGGGGCGTCGAGCCACGACGGCGTTGGCACCGAGCCGTCGTGGCCGGCGTCGTCATGGGTTCGTCGTGGTGAGGACGGGCGTGGGAAGCCGTCGAGGGGTGTGTGGGTCCGGGGGAGCGTGTGAATTGATTTCGAAAATCAATTTTTTTTTTTAATACAAATAATTAATACTACACACAACCTCTATAAAAACCCACTATACTCTACCATTTTAAACACATAATCACATACTTCCTCTCTTCCTCTCACAATCACATACTTCCTCTCTTCCCAATTTCCATATTTTTCTCCCACTCAATGGATCCAAACGATGACGCCGATGATTACTGGCAAGATTATGTTAATGTAACAGCCGTGTTCGATTTGAACCAAACTATTGAAACGCTTGATTATCTGGATCAAGAAGAAGCTGAAAATTCCACCGTGCCAAGAGCACCACGAAGATATATACCAAGAGATCGTGTTGCCGCTGCTGAACGTTGATGGAATGATTACTTTGCCGACAATGCCGTTTTCCCCCGGACTACTTCCGAAGATGGTTTCGCATGTCGAAACCTTTGTTCATCCGTATATGCCAGGCTATACATTTTTATAATCCACCGGGTCAACTACCGTCGTATTTTGATTATTTCCGTCAAAAGAGAGACGCTACGGGTTACCCCAGTTTTAATGTATTTCAAAAGTGTACCTCTGCCATACGTCAATTGGCGTACGGTTGTGCCGCTGATTTGTTTGATGAGTACCTACACATGGGTCAACAAACAGCATATGAATGTTTGGACAACTTTTGTAAATGTATATTCCATCTATACTCGACTGAGTTTTTGCGAAAACCAACCACTCAAGATGTCCAACGTTTACCTGCCAAACATCAAGAGATACATGGTTTTCCTGGGATGCTTGGTAGCATTGATTGTATGCATTGGCCTTGGAAAAATTGTCCAACAGCATGGCAAGGCCAATACACACGTGGTGATCAAGGATGTCCCACAATAATGCTTGAAGCTGTTGCGTCATACGACTTGTGGATATGGCATGCGTACTTTGGCCCGGCGGGTTCGAATAACGACATAAACGTCCTTAACGAATCAGATTTGTTTGATGAAATAAGGCAAGACAGGTCTCCCGTAGTCCCGTTTACTATTTCGGGTGAGCAATTTACGAAGGGTTATTATCTAGCTGATGGGATTTATCCGGAATGGGCAACGCTTGTCAAGTCGTTTAAATGCCCAATTGAAGAAAAGAACATGAAGTTCAAGCGGTTCCAAGAATCCGCTAGGAAGGATGTCGAACGAGCTTTCGGAGTGCTTCAAGGAAGGTGGGCAATCATTAAAAACCCGGCACGACCATACAGTGTGAACAAAATACGACGGATCATGTACACTTGTGTGATATTACACAACATGATTACGGAAGATAACGGCCGCGCAATTTGTCCAATCGAAGAAGACTATACCGCTAACCCGGATAATCACCCACAACGTACATGGCATGAACGGGTTGCAGCACAATTGCGTATTGAAAAGGAGATACGTGATCGAGTTGTGCATCATAAACTTCGCAATGCCTTAATCGAACACATTTGGACCCTCCCGCCGAACTACCGTCAACGTTAATTTTTTTTTTCCGTAATTTTTTTTTCCGTAATTTTTTTTTTCCCGTAATTTTTTTTTCCGTATTGTTTTTTTTCCGTAATCGTGTTTTTTTTTAATCGTAATGTTTTTATTTTTTTTTTATTATTAATGTAATGGTTTTTATTTAATGTAATGTGTTTTTTTATTAATTAAAATGATGATGTGGAAATGATGATGTGGAAAGGATGGGTTTAGTGATGGGTTAGTGATGTGTAGGGTTGGCACGGCCGTGTCAGTAGCGTGTCAGTAAGGATGCGATGACGTGGCGCTAGTGATGGGTTTAGTGATGGGTAAGGCCTCTCCCAACCCTTACCCATCACTAAACCCATCACTAGCGCCACGTCATCGCATCCTTACTGACCCGCTACTGACACGTTCGTGCCAACCCTACCCATCACTAACCCATCACTAAACCCATCCTTTCCACATCACCATTTTAATTAATAAAAAAACACATTACATTAAATAAAAACACATTACATTAAATAAAATAAAAATTCATTAAAATAAAAACTCATTTCCACATCCCCTGCTTGGTTCGACCGGGTCGTGAACCGCTTGTGGGCCTTGTGCTTCGGCTTCCTCTTCGGGCGAGGATTCAGGTTGATAGCCAGGACCCGAACCCAAACCGGGATGATAACCGGAGCCATAGAAACCGGGGTGGAAACCGTGTTGGTAACCGGGTTGATAACCCGGTTGATAACCGGGTTGATAACCCGGTTGATAACCCGGTTGATAACCGGTTTGATAACCGGGTTGAAAACCGGGTTGAACAGCGCCTTGGTTCGAGAAACCGCCGGGGGTGGAGTGGAACGGCATAAAACCCGAACCCGAACCAGATGCGACGTTGCTCGGGCTGGGCTGGCTAGTCTGTCCAGCATTTGACGAATATACTGGTGACGGGATACGGGTGTTTAACAAATTTTGGAAGTGATCATTTGACGGGGAGGAGTTCGATCTACGACTCATGATGAAAATCTGGAAAATAGGTAATGAAGGTAATGAAGAAGTGGGAGAAGTGGTGTAAAATTATGAATGGGAGTGTGTTGTATTTATAGGTAAAAAATAGGTTAAAGGAAAAAAAAAAAATTGATTTTTGAATTCAATTTGACGCTCCCTCGGCCCCACACACGCTCCACGACGGCTTCTCTCTTCCGTCGAAAACACGACGTGTGCATGACGACGCCGGCCACGACGGCTCGGTGCCAACGCCGTCGTGGCTCGACGCCCCCCGACGCTTGCCGTTGGCAGCGGTCTAATGGTTGGGAGAGGCCTTAAAACACTTTCTCTCTCCAATCAAACCTTATATTTTAATCAAAAGTAATACCAAATACCTCACCATTAACTATCTCATAAAATGTTGTGCCCAACACAAATGGGAACTTTATTTAGGGACGGAGGGAGTAATAATTATGTAAATAGTACTCCATCGGTCCCTTAATAAAGTTCTCATTTCTCTCAAAATATTTGTCCTAAAATAAAGTTTCCATTTCTCATATTGGTGGGACCCACTCAATAAAATAATATTTTTGTAATCTACTTCACCACTAACTATCTCTTAAAAACACTTTCTCTCTCCAAAATAACCTTATATTTTATTCAAATTTATTACCAAGGACCTCACCACTATCTATCTCCTAAAAAATTATGTCCATGAGAAATATGAACTTTATTAAGGGACAGATGGAGTATATAAAGATGAAAAAACTAAACAACGTACAATAGATATCATAAAGATCTAAAAAAGATCCTAAACCTATTTTCACCTAAATTTAGTAGTTTTAAATACAAATATATACACAATCTTCTTTTCATATTTCTATTTAATTTCTTAATGTATTTTAAAAATTCAGTTCGACCGGACGGTTTAATCAGATTTTTATGTCCAGTCAACCAATTCAACCGGGTTTATAAAAACACAGGTCATATAGCCCGACGTGTCCCATTTCGACCCATTTTGACTCAAATAGCATATTTTGGCTCGTATTGACTCGAATAGCACCCGACATGACCCATTTCGTCCCATTTAAACTCAAATATCATATTTTGACTCAAATAGCATATTTTGCGCAAGTCTACATACATACTTACATAGTAATTCAAAACAGATTAACACATCAAATTGCCCAAGTTTACTTCATAAATTCAAAACAGATTAACACATCAAATTCCCAAGTTTACTCCATAAATTCAAAAAGTATTAACACATCAAAGTGTAATGTATTAACAATATTTCCGTTTTCTAGCAACAATTTACTCTATACTTTAAAAATATCTACCATCAATTAACATTCTTCGATCTCAAAACTCCAACTGCATACAAATCACCTTTTCATTCAAATCCTCTCTTTCCAAATCCTCCTCACAATCTTCCAAACTTCTCTTCCTCTTCAAAGATTCCCGTTTTACCGCCTTTTTAAACACAATTTCTCCCGTGATTAAATCCGAATTAACACCCACGGGCCCACACCGTACAGGTGGCGGCACACGATAGCAACTACTAAAAAACGGATGTTGAAGCACCTCGACAGCTGTCGGCCTCATACACGGGTGCCATGTCAGCAACGAAGCAATCAAATTAACCGCATCCGGGCCCGCATCGGGCAACAATTCAGAAAACCGCACCCCGCGAAACTCGGGAAACTCATAATTTAACTCATTCGCGAGATCAATCCCCGGGCCCCACGTGGTTTTTTTGGGGGTTCCTAACACCCGACAAATTTTGTAAATCACATTAGGTCCAGAAGAACCTTGGAATAAGGGTTCGAGGTTAAATAACTCAACCATGATTGCACCCATTGCCCACATATCAACTGCATAATCATAAACCCTAGCGGAAAGAAGAACTTCGGGTGCACGGTTCCACCGTGTGGTGACGTAATCAGTGTACGGAAGTTGACCGTTTGACTCACGCGCTGACCCAAGATCACCGATTTTTACTACACCTTTTGAAACGAGAATGTTTTCGGGTTTTATGTCGCGATGAATGTACCCGTTTTGATGCATGTGGGCAAGACCTTGAAAGATTTGAAAACACATTGTTTTTATCTGGGTTTCTGACAAGGGTTTTGTTTGGTTGCACGTGAATCGGAAGAGATCGGAATCCATGTATTCGAATACTAAAAACACAGTCTTGTTTTCTTTGATGATTTCTTTGAGTTTTATGATATTTGGGTGATTCTTCATCTTTATGAGCGATTTGATTTCTTTCAAGTTCTTGATTTCGTCCCACGAATCTGCATATTCATCAATCAGTTTCTTGATCGCGACAACTTCATTAGTCTTCTTGTTAAACGCTTTCCAAACAACGCCAAATGATCCACGTCCAATTTCCTCCAGTTGTGTATACTTTTCCATTGTGTACAGCACTTTCTTTTCTTTTTTTTTTTTTTCAAGAAAAAACCCAGAAACGTAGAAGATGAAGTAGTAAGACTTTAGTGACGGAAGGGTTAATATGACGGAAGGGTTAATGTTACGGAAGGGTCAATGTTAATGTGAATATGAATATGAATTTAGGTTAATTCGGGTTATCGATCGGTTGTTATATATACTAGTGATGATTACTTATTTACATCGGAATATCGGAGGCTCTATCGGAATTGTACCGTTGAGATATGTCAAGATGCATTTAGTATCGTGAATTATTTAGGAATGTTTGGAAATTTTTAGCTTATTAACTTTATAAAATTAAATAAATTTTAAGTTTTTTAATAAGTTTTTCTAAACATACCCTAAGTAATCTGTTACATTAAACTATTAATTGTGTCCCGAATTTAATAAAATAGTCGATTTGATACACTACCTTACTAATTTTGTATTCTTTTATCATGTGATTTGTTTTTAATATCAATATATTTAGATGAACCTATGTTTTTTAATTCGTCAAAAACTTCAACGAAAATAGGTCAAATAGGAAAACGCAATTAAATTAATGAGCTATGGTATTAAATCGACAATTTTGTTAAGTTTAGAGCACCATGCTATAAATTTAACGATTCGTAATAGTAAAAGATCTAGTTAATCAAGTTTAAGGTGTCAAAATATATTTTCACATACTATATATCAAAGCCTCAAAGGCAATATGTCATTAAAATAAAACAATGGAACTTGTACAACCAATAATAAATATTTGCATTTTAGAAATGACCCATGATTAATTGACGTACTAAACTTTTATACATATAATAATTTCTTTTAAACATCTATCGGGATTGTTAACAAAACATATATTAAAACTAGTTTGTATAGTTTGTTTCTATTATACAAAAATAATTGAGACAAATAATATTGGTGTCTATTATATATGTAATTTATTTTGCTACTTATTACATGATAATATATATATATGTAATTAATTAATTTTCTTTTTACATAGCTAGTTGCCCCTCCTCCTAATAAATCTTGTCTTCCTCTACTGCCCCGAGAGAGTGAGTTCGACCCTTTTCTGACCTATCATCCAAGGACCATTTTTTATGAAGGTTTATTATTTTGATAATTATCTTAATCAAATAAATAAACTTATAAATATTAATCACCAATACCATTTATCTAACAATTTATTTATGGGTAAGATGTCGTTTGCCCCAAAATAACAGATGGGAATAAAAAAGATATCATATACGGAGTATGTCTGGTGAAAAATTTAACAATGAGAAAGACTTTTTTAAACTCAATTTTACACAATTTGAATTCTTATTACATTGATTTTATTTTCTTTCAAAAAGGCAAACATTTTGACACAACTAATTTAAAATATTAGTCCATCCATGTTTTAATCTATGCTATCTTATAAAACATTTACACTTCAATTTTAAAATTTCATAAAATTATAAGAATTAAACATAGTAATATATTCTTACACATTCCATAAACAAAATAATAAAATTATTTTAAAAGATATTGTAAGTCAGCAATCAGGATGGAATCAAGGTGGCCCAAGTCAGCAATTTAATCAGGCCCAACAACAATTTTATTCAGCCCAACCATACTGGGTTCAAGCTGCTTTCTGGGCTGGACATTAGACTCGGCTGCCAGCCCATATATTTGGTAATCAAGCTTATCATGCTAAAAAAAGTAACAATAGCGTACTATGTCACGCTCCAACATATGAAACCACTCTTCCGCATGCTAAAAAAAGTATGGAGTTGTGGGTTGCCCGTACAACCCTTTGATTTTTGCCGAATATTGTTAAAAAAATTTATATTTCTTTTGTTAGTATAGATGATACCTTTGAAAAAAAAAAAAGTAAATTGTAACACCCCTCAATTTTTTTTTCTCGCCATTAGCTTTTAGTATGCTAAATCATCATGGTCCGAGTGATAGTATATGGAATATGGATACATATGCTACATCTCATATTAATTCTCATACATGTAAGTTAAATATCAGTTATAATGATGCAAGATAGTGTGACTCTATAGCGACCACATGTCGTCAGTTTAGCCTATCCTGATGACAAGTCGTCCCCAAAGACTCATCAAAATAGACTTTCAGATGTGTTATACGCTTTTTTGTATACATTTGTTGACAGTGGGCAAACAGTATGAGCCAAGGTGCCCAACTACCACTACCTATGCCTTTAAAGGTTAGTTATTTACTTTCCCTTTCTAATTTCGTCATTTAAATATATTAATTAATTTTAAACCTTAATATTGAACATCTAAGATGTACATGGTAATTCAAAACATATTAACTCATCAAATTGCCCAAGTTTACTTCATAAATTCAAAACATATTAACTCATCAAATTGCCCAAGTTTACTTCATAAATTCAAAACATTTAAACCCATTAAACTGCAATGTATGAACAATATTTCCTTTTTCAAGCAACAATTAACTCAATACTTTTAACATATATATCTACCATCAATTTACATTCTTCGATCTCAATAATCCAACTGCACACAAATCACTTCTTCATTCAAATCCACATCCTTTTCACAATCTTTCAAACTTCTTTTCCTCTTCAACGATTCCCGTTTTACCGCCTTTTCAAACACAATTTCTCCCGTGATTAAACCCGAATCAACACCCACGGGCCCGCGTCGTACAGGTGGCAGCACACAATTGCAACTACTAAAAAACGGATGTTGAAGCACCTCAACAGCTGTCGGCCTCACACACGGGTCCCATGTAAGCAACGAAGCAATCAAATTAACCGCATCCGGGCCCGCATCGGGCAACAATTCAGAAAACCGCACCCCGCGAAACGCGGGAAATTCATAATTTAACTCATTCGCGAGATCGATCCCGGTGGCCCACGTGGTTTTTGTCGGGCTGCCTAACACCCGACAAATTTTGTAAATCACAATAGGCCCAGAAGAACCTTGGAATAAGGGTTCGAGGTTAAATAACTCAACCATGATTGCACCCATTGCCCACATATCAACTGCATAATCGTAAACCCTAGCGGAAAGAAGAACCTCAGGTGCACGGTACCACCGTGTGGTGACGTAATCAGTGTACGGAAGTTGACCGTTTGACTCACGCGCTGACCCAAGATCACCGATTTTCACAACACCTTTTGAAACGAGAATGTTTTCGGGTTTGATGTCGCGATGAATGTACCCGTCTTGATGCATGTGGGCAAGCCCTTGAAAGATTTGAAAACACATTGTTTTTATCTGGGTTTCTGAGTAGGGTTTTGTTTGGTTGCACGTGAATCGGAAGAGATCGGAATCCATGTATTCGAATACTAAAAACACAGTCTTGTTTTCTTTGATGATTTCTTTGAGTTTTATGATATTTGGGTGATTCTTCATCTTTATGAGTGATTTGATTTCTTTCAAGTTCTTGATTTCATCCATCATATTTTTCAATCAGTTTCTTGATCGCGACAACTTCATTACTGTTCTTGTTAAACGCTTTCCAAACAACACCAAATGATCCGCGTCCAATTTCCTCCAGTTCTGTATACTTTTCCATTGTGTATATAACACTTTTTGTTTTCAAGAAAAACCCAGAAACGTAGAAGATGAAGTAGTAAAGCTTTAAGGGTTAATATGACGGAAGGGTTAATGTTAATGTGAATATGAATTTAGAATTCCATGATATTTGATGATGATTAAAACTACTAGTTCTAATTTAAGAATGTTCTGTTTTGAATGTCTTTGAGTTTAAAGATTGTGGTAGTCAGGTGCTGATATTTGGAAAATATTTTTGCTCTGATGGAATAGTTTGCCCTATTTAATTAATTTTTGTTAAATAGAGAATTGTTGAGGGTAATCATTAATTTTTTTAGTTTCAATGTACAAATCTCTACATTGATTAATACTTAATTGTTAATATTAATCATTTATTTTATATATGAAGGAATATTTTGGTCATTTGATACTTATATATTTTAATCCAAATTTTTATTTTAACTTTTTAAAATTTTAATTTTTTCGATAAAAAACAATATTATTGTATGGTCACATATGATTATATACTTTATCAGTTGTGATGTTTTATATAATCGTATGTGATTGTATACTTGATCACATGTGATATTTTTGTACAATCACTTATGGTCAAATATACAATCACATGTGATTATCACATTATGTTTTTTTAACGAAAAAGATAAAATAAAAATTAATATAAAAATAGAAATAAATAAATAAATAATTTTATAAAAAAGAATAAAAATATGAGTGTCAAATGACCAAAATAACCATTCATGTAAAATATGTGATTAATTTTGACCATTAATTACTATACATCAGTCGTTGATCGTGTCCTTTAGACTACATAAAAATTAAGGATTACTTTAAATACATATTTTATTAACTATACATTTGCTTTAAAAAAAATAATTTATACCTTTTAATCGTGTCCTTATGGTTAAGGTTAAATAAAATCAATATTAATAACTTGTGACAGGAAAAAATATCCGGTTAATGAGATTATCTTGTTTGTAGTTAGGGGTGCACACTTGGACCGGTTTTTTAACCGCATCGGATTTTTAACCGGTTTGAAACCGGTTTTGAGGTCGGACGAAGCAGATCGGATCGAGACCGGCGGATAGGAACCGGATTGGGGTTTTCATGCATGAACCGGTTTAAAAACCGGATCCCCTAAACCGGTTTTAAAACCGAATTTTTACTACCATTGGGACAAACCGGTTTAAAACCGGGTTTTACGAAAACCGGATCGAAAACCGGTTTAAAAACCTTGGGGGTGATTTTTGATCGTTTTTTTGTCTTTTAGAGTCCCCAATTCGTATATAAATACACAAAAACCCATAAATCAGGTTTTTAAACCGAAAACCGATCCGATCCGATCCGATCCGATCCGCCAAACCGAACCCATTTATCTGGTTAATGAGATTATCTTGTTTGTAGACTGTAGTCTGTAGTAATGAATAAGTTTAACTATTTTTTGTTTCTGGCCCCATTAAATAAATCATGGGCCAAATTTGTCACAAGAATAATGCCAATTGGGCCTCATACGGAGCCCAGATTTGTCGACAATAAGAATGGAATCAAACTGCCAGCCCATTTATCTGGTAATCAAGCTTCCCATTTATCAGTTATAATGATGCGAGATGCTTTGACTCATAGTGACGACATGTCGTAGGTATAGGCTATCATAACGAGAAGTTAGCTTACAATTTTTGTCGGGATAGATGCCACATATACCGACAGCATGTTGACAAAAAGTTTTGTCTGCACATTTTTTTTAAAAGAAAATGTTTTATCACAATTATATGCTGATCGTCATAGAGCTCTCTATAGTGATGACAAAATCGTCGTCATAGGTATCATCGGAAAAGGGGTAATTTCTTTTTGATGAATTTGTTTTTCCGGCTAATTAATAATTAGCAACGTTTTAAAACCCGAGTTTTTAATCGAACCGGTACGATGGTCAGGTTGCGGGTCAATGGGTCAACCCGCGTCAACTAAAATCGTATAAAAATATAATATTAAATTAATTCAAATTTCATAATGCAAAATATAGTAATTAAAAAAATATAGTTTTTTTTGTATCATGGGTTCCGACTCGCTTTGCGAGCCGACTAATCCCAAAGTGACCACCCGTTTTACGAGTAGCCTGGAGTCGGCACAAGTGAACCTCTGTGACCACAAGGATTAAAAAAAAATATAGTTAAAGCATGCTTCTCAACACAGTCTCCCAGTAATCATGTTAAATTATAAATACAATTTTAAAATGGGTTTTGCTAATAAGTGCCCTTAGGGCAATGGTTAAGGGTACGAATGTACAAGTCTTGAAGCATAACTACCTCGAGATGGTTATGAAATTCAGGAGGTGGTTATTTTTTATGGTTAATTTACAATAAATTAAAGTTTCTTTTTTTCCTTTAACCATTGCCCTAAGGGCACTTGTTAGCATTTCCCTTTTAGAATTTGTAATTTGCTTTTTTTTAAATCTAATTTTACTTGAGAAAATAGATGACACGATTTCCGGGGCACTCGGTTGCCGGATTTGACGAAAAGCGGCCGGGTCTCAACGGGTCGTTAATGAGCAAAAACCTGAATACTTTTGACTGGCTCTCTTATACGGATCCGGGTTGAACCGGATAGGTACCGGGTTTTAAAACATTGATAATTAGAGTAACGAGGGAGTGAGAAAGTAAGAATCGGGGTAGGTGTGAAACCATGGTTAAGGAAGTCAACCATGAGAGATTTGATTATTCTAGAATTCCAAATAAATGTTTCTTTTTAATTCTCCTTTCACTCGGCTAATTGCATGGATATTCCACACGTACGTGTTACTGAATACCTATATATAAACATACCCACCATTCTTCCATTTCATTCGAATGTTTTTTGCTCTCAAAATCTTCGAAAATTTATGATCGATAAAGCTCTTAGTTTGTTAAGTTTCACTCTTGCTCGTCATACTGATTCGTAAAACAAACAAGACGTACATAAGAAAGATCAAGATCATCAAAGAGCTCGATCTAGATGGCACCAGGGTTTAGGTTTTATCCGACCGAAGAAGAGTTGATAACGTTTTATCTAAAGCATAAGATACAACACACAAATACAAGATTGCTACAAAGTATAGATCGAGTCATACCAGATCTTCATGTTTACGATTTTTATCCACGGGACCTCCCTCGTAAGTACTTCACCTTAATTAATCACCTTTTTTTTTAAACTTGACGTAGACTCAAAATGAGAATACATATTGGTCACATTGATTCTTAGAATACTGAGTGCAATTTAATCCAAAAACCATTTTGATTCAAAGAATACTGTTGATTTGGTCTTCAGAACATGTTCACTGATTAAATATGCAACGATAAATAACAGAATATGCGGGCGAGCTTTGTCGAGGAGACCATGAGCAATGGTTCTTCTTCATTCCACGACAAGAGAAAGAAGCAAGAGGAGGACGAACCTCACGTCTCACGAGTTCTGGCTATTGGAAGGCCACGGGGTCGCCAAGTGTCATATACTCGTCTAGTAATCGAGCCATTGGGATCAAGAGAACCATGGTTTTCTACAATGGTCGAGCTCCAACCGGGAAGAAGACTAAATGGAAAATGAATGAATATAAGGCTTTTCGAGAAGAACCATCCTCAAACTTTAACACCATATCTAAGGTATTTATTTCTTTTTGTTACTTTTTTTAACAACTCCTCTAAAATATTACTTATAAATTTACATCATATTGTCCACAACGAGATTAAACCTAGCTTGTGACCACATACCAATGTGGAACGTACGCGCTCTTTGACGTGTTATTAAATAATGTGATTCATTTTGTTATATGATATACCATATTGAAATGCAGTTGATACAAGACTTCACTTTGTGTCGAGTGTACATAAAATCAAATTGTTTGAGGTCGTTTAATAGAAGGCCACCGGGATCTGGAGTTGCCATATGCGAGCCAAGACCGATTCAGCAAACCCTTCGCGACAACGAATTAACATCATGAAACCACGTCAAATGATCATTTTAACAGTCAATTGATGATAACAAGCTCATCTTATGATCATAGCCATAGTTCATTAGAGGAAGACATTACTATTGATTATTGCTTCACGGTGGAGATTGAGAATGAGGCTTTGTGGGACTGGAAAGAAAACAATAACGAGTTATAAGAGATTTTCAAGAAAAGCAACACACAAGAATACTTAATTTAATTCTTAGAAAATAAAGCACAATCAAACCATATTATTCTACAAATATGTCAATGTATGAATTTATATGAAAATCTTATGTGTTTATGTAAATTATTATAAGTACAAAATTGCCAATTTTATAAATTTATCAATTCGATGATTTGAGATTGAAAATGAGAGGACTCTCATCATTCGTATTTTTAAAGTGTTTTTACATAATTCTTTTGTCACATTATGTCATTGTTAATTTGTTATGCATATTATCTTAAAAGACTTAAAAAGTCAATAAACTATACATTGAATGCGTCTATCTCATAGTACATGAACATGACAAACCGTTCATTTTCTAGGAAGTATCCCAATGTTTGCTTGAATTAAGTATAATTATATGGTTGTTATAAACTAAGATATATAGCAGTAAAAATGAGATTATGGTGTCAATAATCACAAATATTGACTACAACAAATAGATTGCAATAATCACAAGCAAAGTTCGACCACTATAAAAAAAACAAATTATTCATTTTTTTCGAATATTCGAACATTTTGAAAACTATCGAAATCCGGATATCTGATACCAGAAAAAACAAAATTATTTAGTAAATTCGGACATTTTGGATTTCAGATATTTTTCAGATACGGGAATCCGAATATTTTGAAACCGGTATCCAGATCCGATATCCGAAATCCGGATATCCGAAATCCAGATATTCGATATCTGAAAAATAAATGTATTCAAGTTTTTTCAGATATTTAAGACAAATTTTTGGATACCGGATATTGAAAATTTTAAAAACAGTATCTGGATTCGGTATCCGAAAATTATATAACAGTATCAAGATTCGGATATCCCACATATGAAAAAACAAATTTTCAAAATTTTTTGAACATTTCGGGTTTCGAATAATTTTTCGGATATTTCGAATAATTTTCAAATATTAGATATCCAAAAATTTTGAAAACACTATGCAGATCCAATGTCTGAAATTCAGAAATCTTATATATGAAAAAAAACTACTTATATTTTTCGGATATCGTATATCGAGAATTTTGAAAAGATCCTGATATCCGATATCTTAACTACAAATTATTCAAATCTTTTCAGACATTAATTTCGGATAATTTCCGGATATAATTGAAATCCAAATCCTTCAACAGATTTACAAACCAAATATAAAAAGACAGAAGTATGTATTTGAATTCCAACTCTAAATTTAATAATCATAACATAATTTAATTTCAATAGAATTCAATTCCTATCATAATTCTATTTCTTCCCCAGCATTACAACAAACCAAACACAACATGAGGTTTAAGTATCATTTAATTGTGTTTAAGATTTGCGGATGGCCTTACTACACATGCAAGTCAGCACATGAAGTCAAAGATTCCTAATATCATGTAGGTCTATACTAGACATTAATTTTTTATTCATTGACTGTAACAGTTTTGAAAAGTATAACTGCACGTGCAAGTCAACACATGAAGCCAAATATTCTTAATACGTAAGTCTATATTTTTGCATTTTTGACTATAACAGTTTTGAAAAGTATTTCTTCGTGCGTCTGCCTTGTTCTTGAGAGCAATGTCGTGAAAGGCTCAAGGCGTAAAGGGCTCTTCGGGCCTGAGGCACGAGACACAAAAGTATTTTTTCGATCAAAGCTCGTTTTCACCATTACTTGACATTAATTTTTATGTTTGACTTTTAAAATTTTGACTATTAAAAGTCAATTTCACAGTATATAGAATTTCATAGTATAAAGTTCAATAAAATAATTATCTATACAAATATTATATAATTTCTTATTTAATATTTTATATACTTACATATAACGAATCATCATATTTCTATTATAAAAATTTACAATTAGTAAAATTATGACACTCTGTGAATTTTTACGGGATATAAACTAGTTTTATGTACTCTCTCCGTTCCATTTTTATTGTCCACATTACTATTTTAGTTTGTGTGTGAATTTCAAATTATAACCAATCATATGAATTATTAGTGGGTAAATATGAGATTTTATTGGTGGACAATGTAATAATTGTATATTCATAAAACTGTGTGCCTTTTATTTAGTGAACAGTAAATTTGGGACGGGGTAGTATAATTTAGACTATATCAAACCTCGAACAATGCGCCTGTTGAGATGCCCAGCCTCAAAACGCCATTCACAACACTGCTTCATCTTTACTATATTATTTCTTTAACTCGATCCAATTTTGACTCAGTTTCTTTCTACTTAATAAATCTTTGACCACGCGTTTCTGGTATTAAAGTAGAATATAAATAGAATATTAAATTTAAAAATATTAGTATTATTTCCAAGAGTCATAATTTGACAAAAAACTGAATAAAGAAAAGGTGTTCAATTCCAATAGAACAATTGAGAAATTTCCATGTAACCTTCACACAGTTAAGTTTAGGTCACATTTATTTGACATGCAAATTGAAAGTAAAGAATATGAAAATGATATACACAAATAGTAATAGCAATTTAATTCTCTTGAAAATCTGGTCATGAGTTTAGTGTAATATCTGTAAACTGAAAGAGTTCAAGGGCTTAACTGTAAGTTTCCTTTTTCTTTTTCTTATACTCACCGCAAATATATTCCCTCAATTATTTCAACATTTAGAAGAAAGTCATTCCACTAAAATTTTCTTGCTATGGATATACATTTCAAGTATTAACTATTTTCATTGATCCAAATTATAAGCAGTATCAAATTAAAAACGGAATCAAATCACAAGGACTTGCATCTCATGCAATAAAAAATCCATTTCGAACCAAATCTACACATTCAACTATTGAAGAAACGTAACGTGTACATAATGCATTAAAAAATGTACAATGGATTCGTCTAACTTAACATTACCAAAACCGAACCGTATAAAAACACACCCAGTTTACTTATACAGTTATATGAATCAACCACTCCAGAAAATACTACTTTACTTTAGTTCATCATAAATATATAAGTCAACAAAGTCAAACTTTTTTTTTTTTTTTGCTTTACATTAAAGGGAATTTCATTTGTCACCATTCATCTTCAAGATTTGCACGATGAAAACACATAACGGTACCCACAAATATGAAAAATGACATGAATTCAATGAGCATTGCTCCTGTGCTGATTAAATGTGCATGTTTTAGGATAATTGGGATTGCTATGCTGCCTACTGCTGAAGCTCCTGTTAGAAATTTGGCAGCATCTATCCACCTGTCATCACAAAAAACAACCATAACTACTTATTCAACGGGTCGGGTCGGGTCAGAATGGACTTGGATTGAAATGGGTTGATATTCTAGTATGGGGTCCACAACACTTTTTTATCCTTCTTTGATAACTTTTTATAAATCATTATTACATTAGTATGGAAGACATCATAACATAACAATATAGATTAAAGGTGATCTGTTTTGGTAATTACAAGTTTTTTAGCCGGTCAGCTTTATTATTTATAGCTTTATAAAAAATAAAAAAACCAAATAGGGCCCCCAAGAAATTTTAAATTACTAGAAAGAGACAAAAAATAACGTTAATAAACAGACCTTAAAAAGTAGGCGTTCAAAACTTGTAATTACCAAAACGGACCTTAAAAAGTTTGAACTACAAAAGCAAACCAGTGCGTAAAGTATATTGCTGTTTTATGAATTTCCACAATAATATACTAAAGTTTTTAATAAAACAATTTTGTAAGCATTAAAAATAGAGTTCTGATGAGTTTTAACCCGTTTGATATGTTCTTTTAGCTACGTTTTTTATTAATTGACCCGATCAGAGATTGACCCATTCATAAGTAAAAAGGTCAAAATCGCCACCTATGAATAGCAATTCACTTTTATAAACATTATATTTGCCTTTTTGTTGTCCAAAATGATTGATCTTGTAAAGCTGGATGCTTTTTCAACAAAAAAAAAGAAGACTAATTTGAAACAAAATACTACATATGGATGGCAGAGTGTAACGGTATAAAAAGACGATAATACCCCATTAAGAATCTAGCTAAATTCAAGAAAAGGTACAATTTGTGCAATACTTTATACCATCTGAGAAGACAAATTAAAGTTAAAAAAATAAAACTTACCCACCACCATCTCGACTGAGTAAATATTCAGTGGTTCCTCCACCAAAGAACATGCATGGCATAGGGACCAAAACATACATTAATGCTGCAAAACAATCATTTATTTCCACTTTAAAATATGCAAAGCAAAACCAATATTTAACGTTGTGTTTAATTACAGAAAAAATATCTCTAATCATTCATCTCCATATTTTTCTAGAAAAGTACTAAAAAATTTAATAATCGTTCAAATATTTTCATTTTCCAGTTTAGAAAACAAGAGAATTTTCCTATCTCTGGGAACCAAAATACTAAAAAACTATAAAAGGCGATTTTCAGAAATTTAGTTATAAAACTGAAAAGTGGTTTTTCTCTTTCCTATGTATTTCAGTTACCTGATAACATTGGCCACCAATTGCTGTAAATTGCACAAGCCTGCAAAACCGGAAAAACAGTGAGCACTTTTATAGCTCTTATGATATTATATACAATTCATAAAAACGATTGAAGGACGATAAAAAGTAAAAACTATCAAACCTACAAGAATTTGTAGAAGCAGACTAGATGAAAACATAAGGGCAAGTCCAGCAAGCCTGACAAAAAAAAGTATTATAAATTTTGTATGAAACCTTAAAAAAACATAAATATGTCACTAAAACAACTGGCTTACACTGCAAGGGTAGGTCATGATCCAAAAGAGCAGTAGTAGACATGCAACAAAAAAGGAAAAAAATCAGGGATAGTAAAGATGGTTGCAATGAAGAAATTATTATTTAAATAAACAAAATAAAATATTCCATGGAGTTGTAGAAAGTATGTGTTTATTTTGTAATGCTTTCATAATTCATTAGTTCATAGAACCATGAATAAGGGTATCCAAATAAATAGTATGATACTTATGTATAAATTTATATATACAAAGGTAAAATCATAAAATGGCACAAGGATCGCAGCTTAAAACCGAATTCATTTCGAATATTTTTGTGTCACACCTAATTGATTAGCTAAATAGCACTGCACTCCAACTAATGCATAGTTAACAGTTGTGTCATCTGTTCCAGATATACAGCTTTAGATTTGAGGTCAAACTACTTTCCAGAGGAAAATTTGATTATATAACAAATTATACAACTAGGTTTTCGTTATGTTGTAGCCAATATTAGGGTTAAAGTAGATATCCATTTTGTAGTTCAAATTAGCCCAAAAAATTCAATTCCGATCATCCAACATACACCTGGCCACCTCGGTACCAAATTCTAGGTTTAAACTGGCAAAAAACATATTCTACAATTAGTTGGATAATTTAACTGCAAATATAAATCAGAAGTGGCTAACCTTCAACTGACATCGCCATCTCCGTGAACTCTTCAGGAAGCGATGAACGACGAATCTAAGACGGTGAACGACTGGAGATGAGCGAAAGTGTGGTGAAATTGATATCTCCGGCGATACACGACGGCGATGAAGCAGCGGAAACGTGATCGAGATTGAGCAACAAAGGAAGAAAAAAGGTTTTACCAGCGAAGAGATCGGGACTGATGATGCTTTTTTTGGTGGCGTTTATTGTCAATTTGTTTATTTTTACCAAAAGTGGAAACAATAAAAAAGTTACGTAAGTTTTCTGAGATCACTTAATTCTAGGGTTAAAAAAGTTTCGTAAGTTTTATTTTAAACTTTACCTAATCTACTCATATTTATTCTAATGGAATCTGAATCCATGACATCAGGGGCGGATGTAATAGGTAACACATGGTGGCACGTGCTGTTACTTAAATTTGTCACGTAACATAATTTTTTTTAAGTTTTTTTTTTTTTTTTTTTTTTTTTTTTTTTTTTTTTTGGTAATATGGTTATACTGTTAGATTAAAAACGTACCCAATAGCTCATAATAATATTAATAAAAACTCAGGTATTAGCAATAGTTCAAACTCATATAGAAAAAAAAAATAAAGTATGTGTCTTGTAGGGTTTTTAACGTTTACGTTTATGAAATTTTTATTTGTCTTTGAAGAATTTATGTGCACAGTTAGTCAACCTATAATGTCACGTCCATGTCTATAGGACACTCAAGGGTCACATCGGTGAGTGCATGTAATACGAGAAAGATATGTAATGATACTTGGAAGAGGAATGATTCATAATAGTCATTTATGAATCAGTTAAGTATTAAGTTAAGTTCGACTTATACTAGATTAGCTTATCTAACTAATTAATACAAGTATCTGTACATTTACTAGTTGAGTAAATATACAATGTGTTAATTATAGATTATCCATAATATGATTTAAAGTAATTAAATCATATGGTGTTGGATAATATTATTGTCTAAATTATATAAGGTTTATTATATAATTAATTATTAAAAGTATAAATACAAAGTATATATATATTGTGTATATAATATACGTAATATATTAGTGTATTAATACTAGACATTTAATAATTAAGTGCAACAATAATAACTAGATAAACTATAAGGGTTGAAAGTGTAAAAGGAAAAGTTTAATTAACAAACGTTTCTTAATTAAATTAGAAGGACTTAAGTGAAAGATCTTCCATTATAAATAGAAGATCTAGGCTTCACTTTATTCCTTCCACCACACAACCCTAGCCACGAAAATTGGCTCCCCCTCCTCCCTATTTCGGCCGAACAACACACCAAGAACACAAGTCTTGTGTTCTTCGTTCGTTCTTCGCGTTCTTCAAGTCTTGAAGAACAAGTTTCATTATAAGAGCTTATCTAGAGGGCTTCTCGTTGTGTTTATCACTGGTGGATCAATCTTGAGCAATCTAAGGTATGAATTGGAAAAACTCTTTTTCCCTTCTTTCCCCTTGGACGAAATCGAACCAAGAACCCTAGGGTTCTTGGTTAGTCGACGAACACCACAAGTATGTGTGTGTGTTCGAGTTTTTCGTACAAGGTTTCTTTCTTGTTAATCTAGTTTAGATTTCCAACATCCTCAATCCTTTAGGGTTTAAGGATTAAGTTTAATCTCAGTTCCGCTTTTAGGGATTAAACTAGCTAGTTGGTTTAACCGGCAAGAACAAGTTCATGTTCTTGACAGTATGGTTCGAACCAAGCATACTAGGAGGTTGACCCGAGTGGTCAATCAGTTACAATGAAACCCTTCAGTGGTATCAGAGCGTTGGTTTAGAAATCTAAACAAGAATAACAAAGTTTTTTGTTTGTTTAATTTCCATGTTTTTTTTTATTTTTGTTCCTTCTTCTTTTTCTTCCTATGGATTTCGAAAAAAGGGTAAGAACCCTAGGCCAAGAATGTTAAATAGTTTAGTTTAATTGGTCATAAGGATTTAACCCTAGAAATTTCAAAAAACCATAAAGAACCCTAGGACCAAGAACATTAAACTAGTTTGGTTTAATTGGTCAAAAGGCTTCTTTTCGAAACCCTAGAAATTTCGAAATTGGTAAGAACCCTAGGATCAAGAATGTCAAAGTTTTTGATCAACAGGATTCTTTCCTTATTACTTGATCTTCAAAATCTAGGACCAAGTATGTTAAACCAAGTTTTTGGTTTAATTGGTCAAAAGGATTATTTCCTTTTTCCAAGATTTCGAAAATCATAGAGGGAACTTGGACACCAAGTATGTTAAACTAGTTAGTTTAATTGGTGAAAAAGTTTCTTAGGCTTAAGAAAAATTTCGAAACCCTAGATTCAACCTAGGACCAAGAACATTAAACTAGTTTAGTTTAATTGGTTAATAGGATTAATCAAGAACATAATCTAGAACCTAGAAAATTAAACAAGTTTATGTTTAATAAGGTTTAATTATTGTTTTAGTCAGTTTATTAAAACTAGTTCTTTAAACCTAGAAATCTAGACAAAGTTTTATTGTCTATAAAGGTTTAAATTAATAAGTTTAAATAAATCTATTAAAGTTATAATCTATCTTATAATTTAAACAAAGTTTAATAATTGTTTGAATACGATTGATTAGGATTAATCTATAACTAAGAGATGTTATTGATCTAGAAATTTAAAACTAGGTTTTAATTGATCAAGAACAAGATAAGGGTTTGATTAATTAAATTTAATTAAGGATAAAAGAGAAGTGTTAATTTTAAAGTCTTAAAATTAACAAGATGTATTTATATTATTATATATAATTTTCGGATTTTTCCAAATTATTTAAAAGTGATTTTAAAATATAAAATAGTTTGTACGTATTTTAATTAATCTATGTTAAAATACAAATGTACAAATTAAGTGTAATATTCTTACTAAGAATGTTATAAGTTTTTAAAGAAATAAATTATATATATATATATATATATATATATATATATATATATATATATATATATATATATATATATATATATAATACAAGATTAAATGGAACAATTAAATTAAATGTTATTTTGATCATAGTTATAATATTAAGTAACTAGAAATTTGTATTAAGTTATAATTTGAACTAGAATGTATAAAGTTGTAAACAACTAGAAATTGTACAAACGAAGTTATATTATAATTAGATGATATAAAAGTTATAAATATTATAATTAGATTGTATAAAGTTGTAAGTAATTATAACTAGTTATTTATACAAGTATATTACGAGTTACGTAAAATACTAGATTAATGATCAAGGGTAAAATAACATAGGAAATTTAAGAACCTATATTTAACTAGTTCAAGTTAAATGTAAGAAAGGTTTAAACAAACTAAGAATTATTATATATATAGTCTTTATATAATAAGTTTATTAGTTTCACCAAGGATAGACCGGTGATTGTGTTTACTCAAGTTCCATCATGGTTGTTGGAGTTAGTGGGAGCTACACGAGAAAATCGCAAAGTTTATAAAGATGTCCTTAGGACATAGTTTTGGTGAATTTAATGAAGTTAAATTAAGTGTTTAATTTTATTATTAAACAAGTGAAAAACAAGGTGTGTTAAACTAGGATTATGATTCAAGTTTATGAATCATAAAGGGATTAAAATTCACATTTTAAATTTTAACATAAGGTTCATGTTTTTCAAACAAAATAAAACGAGCAAGTTTTATAGAAAAAAAAGGTTTTTCACAAAACCTAGTAAAACGTCTTGTACACCTCGTTTTAGGTATACATATAAATCGCGCAAACCTTTTGAAACTATAAGTTTTAAAGAAAAAGGTTCTTAATATTTAAAAAGGTGTCTTGTAGAATTCTTGATTATACAAGTCACACATTTTAAAAGATTAAGATTGGAATAAGGTTTAAGTTTAGTTTAAGACTTAAACAAACCCAAGAAAATCTTAGATCTAAGTACTATCCACCTAATGGAACACCTCACTTGTTCAACGATATTCATATTGTAAGGAGAAAGAACCTTAGATATGAATTCAAATCATTGCGAGTGTTAGGGTGCGTAGGGTTCTGTGATAATCGGGAGTCCCGGCGCAGAACATCGCACTGTCTTAGATGGTCTGATCTACTTTGGTGATAATCGGGAGTCCCGGCCCAAAAAGTACTTGAGTAGAATAAACATACTAGACTTTATTGCAACTTAGAAATGTATGATTAAATTCGTACAAGGTTGTAATAAGTTATAAGTCTAAAGATTCTACGACCCCTAGGAATCGTGTCAAGTCTTGATACGATCGGTAAGGATGTTACCTACCAGAAACAGCATGTCTCGTCGGGAAGTGCCCAAACCTTGCGGCGAGAATTTGATATATGGATCCTAGGCCTAAAATATTAATTATGGGTTTATAATATATTTTAGAGAATGTTTGTTGATGATTACTTATTAAACTGGGTTTGATTTGTAGACGGCAGCAACAACCAAAACGACACGTACCAATAATCTCTCACTACGCTTGTTTCTAGAAAATGACAAATTGACTAGGTCAAAGTTTCTCAATTGGAAGCGTGATCTTCGGATTATGCTTAGGCATGAGAGAAAAGGAAATGTCCTAGAAAGAGCAATGCTAAATGCCCATGACACGAATGCTAGAGATGAACCAGTACAAGCATATTACGCTTGTAGAGTGTTCAACTCTTGCAAGATGGTTAAGGGATCATCAGTAAGCGCTCACGTCATGAAAATGAAAGAGCACATGGATCGTCTTAAAAAGACTAGGAAACCCAGTACCGTTGCAGTTAGCAACAGTAATGATACTCAACTCGTTGTTAGATGACTATAAGTCTTATGTAGTCAACTACAACATGCATAATGTGGAGCAATCCATTGATGAGCTACATTCCATGCTCAAGACTAATGAGTTGACTTTGGGGACCGAGTTTAAGAATGATCTTGTAGTAACTGATGATGGTAGTGAAGAAGAGAAAGAGGCGCAGTGGAAAGGGAAAGGGTAAAACGGATCTCAGCCAAAACGTGCCCAAGGGTAATAGAGTCAAACAAAAGGTCAAGAAAGTAAAGCCAAACAAGACAAGGATCGAGAAACGATGTCTTGGTTGTGGCGAGGGTCAAAGGGTAGGAGGCCATGCTTGCTACTCAGTTGACTTGACCAACTTCTAGATACTCCTTTCCTACTTGTAAAAGTTATTACGAGTAACTCAACTTTAGCAATCGTTTATTGCATGAGATGATGAAAAGTGAGATGGACTAACATGAGATAATGATCCCACAAGCACCACGTTTTAATTCAGTATTTTTCGTATGGATTCAGTAAAACAATTTTCGTTTTTAAGTTGTTTTCAACAAAATTACATTTTCTATTTTTATGATAAATTTTGGTATTTTAAGTTTATCGTTGAATCCATGGTTGAATTATATTGTGTGTGCATGTGTGTTGATTATACTAGTCAAGTTTTATGACCAGATTATAAAGTCAAGTATTGAGTTAATAATGATCTCGTTGTTTATATTTGTTTGATTGTTGTGTGAATATCTTAGAAGCTCAAATTACTTAGATGCTAGTAATTAGAAAGTTTTTCTAATGAAAGTATTTAAGAGTTTTTATGGAAAGCATAAAGTTCAAGGTACATTGAATTTATTTAAAACATCTTAAGTAATGGTTACTTATGATAGTAAGTTTTAAAGTATTAGTGTTAATATAGTATGATTATATTGGATATAATCAAGATAGACTTTAAAGCGTATTATTACAAGTCTTTGATACTTGTGATAAAGGAATTTAATGAAGTCATAATTTCCTAATAGGAATAATTGGATATTCGTATAATCCAAGGAAAATGACTTAGACATTAAATGAACTCTTAAAAGGGACAAACTATATTAAAGTATTTAAGAATTAAAAGGTATTATTGCAAGTCTTTTATACTTGTAATAAATACAACATTTGATCAAGTCATAATTCCCTTATAGGAATAATGGATATTTGAGAAATCCAAGAAATGACTTTGACATTAAATGAGGTTCTTAAAAGATACTAATACACTTAAGAATTGGAAGTATCGTTTCAAGTGTCTTATACTTGTTAGATACAGTAATCAACGAAAGTCATGATTCCCTTCAAAAGAATGTTGAAGGATGACTTTGATAATTGATTAATTCTTAAAGGGTTAAACTATAAGTTTTGACTAGGTCAAAAGTAGTAGTTTAAGTGATGCTTATTTCCATAAAATTTAGTGGGAGCTATGACTAACATATTCATTAGAGGTACTAATGAATATAACAAGTTAGTTAAGATATTAACAACAAGGTTTTACCAAGTCGTTAGCCAAAGAGTTAAGAGAAATGATAAATGATCATTGATTAGATTATTGCAAGCCTAATATCGTGGTCACAAGTCTTGTGATTAATTATTGCAAATCTAATAGGATATTCACACTCTAGTGAATAAGTTAATCATTTAAGGAAATTTCTTTAACTAGTAATGATATATCTACAAATCAAGTAACTAAAAGAGGCTTTAGTTACAAGGAGAATTTTATGAATTCAAGAAACTAAGGAGTTACTTTCCAATCCTCATATGTTTACCGAATTGCATAAAAGACAAGACTAGAATATGTTCTAGAATGTTGCAAGAACAAAATCTAGCAAAGTCAAAAGAAATAGTATTTTTAAATACTTGTCTTATGTCTTTAGTTTAATAGAAATGACTAGTTTAGTGATAAAGTTACAATTAAAATTGTAAAAGTCATTAAGTAATCAACATGAACGAAAGGAATAAGTAATGATCCAGTAATAATTCTGTATCTATATCCAGTGAGGAATAATACATGAGTTAGCATCATTATTATTCAGACTTTGTATGTTTTAAAAGATCCATGAATAAAAGTTACTTTATTCAAAAGATATAATCCGTGACTACTCGTCTTGGTTGGAACCTTGATGGGACGTTAACGTCATCGCGGTATTTGGTGGTAGATTCGAAGTTCTTCGAAGATAGTTACACAAGTTTTTGTGTAAACCAAATATCGGTGATATTCTGTTGGAGCTCGATGAATATTGGATTGACCACCGTGATCATACTTCGTGGTTGAAAAGTTCAAAAGTATTATTTACTAGGATTGTCCTTAAGCCTGAGGTATTTGATTTGGGATACAATGACTAATGTGCTTTGGTTCGTCTTAGACAATTCTGAAATATGGTTGTCATACGAGGCTTTACTGGGTACAGAGGAATTTGTATTTTGAATCGAAATATAACAAGATGGTAATTGCACCTCCTTTTTACGAGAGATATTTATGGGTCCCTTGACATGATGATAAACTGAAAATGCACGGCCGTGCTCAACGAACTGATATGTTCTTTGTCGTTATCACATAGTTTTATATCAAGAGGTCAAGAAATGATTTCGAGTACAGGAGTTGATAATTTCTACCATGCTCGTATTCGCTATCACAAATATCGTGCTGCAAGGGATAAACCTAACACGTTACCCAAGAAGTAAAGACGGAGTGTTCTTTACTAGACGACGCTATTAATATGTTTTTCTGAAACAATACCTGGGTATAAGAGTTTCTATGGCTTGGTTATCCTGTATTGCCTGCTAGAGGACCGCTGCAGGACTAGTGTCATCAAGCTAAGGTTACGAACTTGCACAAGTGGGAGTCTGAAGGATTTATGTGCACAGTTAGTCAACCTATGATGTCACGTCCATGTCTATAGGACACTCAAGGGTCACATCGGTGAGTACATGTAATACGAGAAAGATATGTAATGATACTTGGAAGAGGAATGATTCATAATAGTCATTTATGAATCAGTTAAGTATTAAGTTAAGTTCGACTTATTACTAGATTAGCTTATCTAACTAATTAATACAAGTATTTGTACATTTACTAGTTGAGTATATATACAATGTGTTAATTATAGATTATCCATAATATAATTTAAAGTAATTAAATCATATGGTGTTGGATAATATTATTGTCTAAATTATATAAGGTTTATTATATAATTAATTATTAAAAGTATAAATACAAAGTATATATATTTCGTGTATATAATATACGGAATATATTAGTGTATTAATACTAGACATTTAATAATTAAGTGCAACAATAATAACTAGATAAACTATAAGAGTTGGAAGTGTAAAAGGAAAAGTTTAATTAAGAAATGTTTCTTAATTAAATTAGAAAGACTTAAGTGAAAGATCTTCCATTATAAATAGAAGATCTAGGCTTCACTTTATTCCTTCCACCACACAACCCTAGCCACGAAAATTGGCTCCCCCTCCTCCCTATTTCGGCCGAGCAACACACCAAGAACACAAGTCGTGTGTTCTTCGTGTTCTTCGTTCGTTCTTCGTGTTCTTCAAGTCTTGAAGAACAAGTTTCATTACAAGAGCTTATCTAGAGGGCTTCTCGTTGTGTTTATCACTGGTGGATCAATCTTGAGCAATCTAAGGTATGAATTGGAAAACCCCTTTTTCCCTTCTTTCCCCTTGGACGAAATCGAACCAAGAACCCTAGGGTTCTTGGTTAGTCGACGAACACCACAAGTATGTGTGTGTGTTCGAGTTTTTCGTACAAGGTTTCTTTCTTGTTAATCTAGTTTAGATTTCCAACATCCCCAATCCTTTAGGGTTTAAGGATTAAGTTTAATCTCAGTTCCGCTTTTAGGGATTAAACTAGCTAGTTGGTTTAACCGGCAAGAACAAGTTCATGTTCTTGACAGTATGGTTCGAACCAAGCATACTAGGAGGTTGACCCAAGTGGTCAATCTGTTACAATGAAACCCTTCAGTCTTGTAGGATGAAATTAGTTCTTGGAGACTTGTTAATGTATACAATCCAATATGGCGATTCTATAATAGAATCCCTTATGTTAAATGTGTTTTTCTTGATCTTCGTCTTTTTAATCCTCGTAAGGTGTTAGTGCTGACGGAAATTTCTAATTCCGCCCCTGCATGACATATATGTTATTGGAAACACCTTAAACCAATATCACTAGGTTGCAACCCTTAAATAATTACTTATTAGATGAAACTATTTCTAACTTACAAAATTAAAACTTTTATTTATATAAATTATCTAGTAAAGTTGCAGATGTTAGAAAGTGAACTGAAATAAAATCACACATAAGATGTCTAAGGCCGGTGGGTATACACTTCTCCATACGCTTCTCCATAGAGTGGAGAAGTTGATGTGGAAGTTTTGAGATAACGCGAAAACAAGGAAACACTAACCCCTCACATCATGGGGATCGTGAAGGGGTTGTGGTCACGACCACATTCAAGCACTCACGTGGCAGGGGAATTTCTGTACATATGGTGATTTGGTGGGATCCCTTCCATAATTTAGTGTGTGTGGTGGTATGGTGAACAATTCCTCCAAAATGATGTGGTTTGTTGCTTAAATGACATCTGATGTGACAAAAAAATTTAGTGTGGTCAGTTGTACTCATACCCACCATCCTAAATACTGAGAGATGTAACAAACGCACATGCCAACTAAGACACTTATCTTCATTTTTTTGGACTTCATTATTATAAAATATACATACACAAAATACCTGCCAAATATCATTTCCTTTTCCCCACCCGCTGCTTTTCTCTTCAGGTATAAATCAACCAAATGGTACGAATCGAAGGTTGGTGTCAACAGATGGAAGAAACCGAAGCAACCGAATGAGTCAGCGAAATTAACGTTGACGCCCCTCTTGCAATTAATGATTTTCAATATGGTTTTGATAATGACAACTCTTAGGACTGTCATAAGACATGCATTATAAACGTATACATTTAACTATAACAAACTTTTTAATCTTATGAACTATCTTTATTGTACAACTTTGATGCACTTAAAAGCAGTACTAAAAACTAACATTATCAAAACTCTTTTCAACAACTCTAATCTTAATATAGATTGCGGTCCGTTTTATAACTTTGATCATTTAATAATTTCAACCTCATAATAATTTGTTAGGAGTAATTGCATCCAATTTGTAAAAAACACATTTACTAATCACTCCTACGATTTACGACCATGATTCGAGATGCAATCGGTTCAAAACTAAATCTTCAGGATCACAAAATTCATTTTTTTTATTGTGTTTCTAATAATTCAACACATTTTATACGCACACACACAATCATAGACGCGAAACAAAAGTGCGTCGTCTTCTTCTTTATGCTTGTAAAACCCTAACAAAGAACACCCAAATCAAATCGATCTCATTATATCTATCTCTTAATTATATCTCAACTCAATCAAACCCTGATTCATTAACTTAATTTCTCCAAATTCTCTCGATCTTCTGATCAATCGATCGATTATATTTCGCAATTTCACGCTTCATCATTTCCTCAAAAGAAGCCCCCAATTTTCAAGATCTTTTGGTGGGAAGTTTGTAAAAAAGTTTTGAAATTTCGATGAAATTTAAAAAGGGGTTTTAATCTTGTAAAAAATTGAGGAAGGCTGGCGGGTGTCGAAGTCATGTAATGGCGGATCCGCCTTGTATCCGCCAATCTTTCTTTCTCAATTTCGTTATCATTGCCGGAATTTTATATTCATCGTCGTTATTTCTCGAATTAGGGTTAGGGTTTTTTGTTGATTGTTGTGATTAAAAGCATGCTGAGCGTGCTGCGAGTGCACCTTCCGTCCGATATTCCGATTGTGGGCTGTGAGCTTTCGCCGTACGTTCTTCTCCGGCGCCCTGACCAGACTGTTTTCACCGACGATGTACCGGAATCTTCACCTATTGACGGCCATTTCTTGAGATACAAGTGGTTAGTTATTTGTTCATTGTCTAACTGAAGTTAATATTGTTAAAAAAAGTTATTAATTTGTTTATATATATTGTGAAAGGTTGTTCCTTTTTAGTAATGCAATGCATTTAGCTTACCCATTAGTTGATATTGAATATTGGAAATTGTTAGAAATTAGAAAAAGTTTTTAATTTTATTTTGTTGCAGGTACCGCATACAAAGTGATAAAAAAGTTGCTATTTGTAGCATACATCCATCAGAACAAGCAACATTACAATGTTTAGGATGTGTTAAAGCCAAAATATCTGTCGCTAAAAGTTACCATTGTTCACCAAAATGTTTTTCTGACGCTTGGCAGCACCACCGTGTTCTTCACGAACGTGCCGCCAGTGCAGTCAACGAAAACGGTAACGAAGAAGAAGAAATATTCGGTCGATTTAATAACAATAATAATAATAACAATAACAATAATAATAATATTAATAATAATAATAATAGTCAAAGTTTATCTAGTTCACAATCACTCCCGAGCCTTACAAATGAAGCAACACCGTTATATCCTGCAACCCTAACACAGAGGAACGGTGGTGAAACATGGTTTGAAGTCGGGCGATTAAAAACCTACACACCAACTGCAGATGATATTGGCCATGTTTTGAAATTTGAATGTGTGGTTATAGATTTAGAGACAAAATCACCCGCTGGACCATCGAACACAATCTTGACATCACGGGTGATCCCAGCTCCCTCACCGAGCCCTAGGCGATTAATTTCTGTTAGCAACAATAATGCTGACGTGGCGGGAAATTTGGATTTTTCAACAGGAACTTTTACGGTTTTGTCGTATAATATATTGGCGGATTCTTATGCTACAAGTGATTTGTATGGTTATTGTCCTTCGTGGGCCTTATCTTGGGCTTACAGGAGACAGAATTTGTTGAGTGAAATTGTCGGGTATCGGGCTGATATTGTGTGTCTTCAAGAGGTATGTTTGTATACTTAATTGCTTTTTAGGGTTTTGAAATTGATTATCTGATTATTTTTATTATAATTTCAGGTTCAAAATGATCATTTTGAGGAATTTTTTGCCCCTGAGTTGGACAAACATGGCTATCAAGCTCTCTATAAAAAGAGGACAGCTGAGGTTTAATTTAATTCAATCCGCCCCGTTTTGACCCGCCCGACCCGTTTTCACTTTAAGGATTGTTTGCATGCAGATTTTCAATGGAAGTATAATGACTATTGATGGATGTGCTACATTTTTCCGCAGAGATAGATTTTCACACGTTAAAAAATACGAGGTATTATAATAATAATAATAATTATTATTTAAGTTATTCTATAATGTTATCGTCTTACTTATGGGACACTAAACATGCAGGTTGAGTTTAATAAAGCTGCACAATCTTTAACTGATGCTTTAGTTCCTACTGCTCAGAAGAAGACTGCTCTAAATCGTCTGGTTAAGGTATCTTGCATATATCTTATGCTTTATTTTTTTATTTATTATTTATTTTTTTATTTAATGTTTTGGTTTTTGATGAAAACTTTATGGTGTGTAACAGGATAATGTTGCACTAATTGTTGTTTTAGAAGCAAAATTCAGCAACCATGGTGTTGATAATCTAGGAAAACGCCAACTCGTTTGTGTGGTAACGTATAGCAATTTATGTATATCTATAATCTATTATCTACAAATATATTATGGAATATTGAAAATTTTTAATTAATTTTTGGATATTGCCACTCTTGATTTAACTATTATTTCTATCGTGTGTAGGCAAATACCCATGTCAATGTTCAACAAGACCTAAAGGATGTCAAAATATGGCAGGTTAGTTATACTCTTGATCTCTAATTAGAAGTTAAAAAAATAATTTCAATTAATAAATTATAATATTTTTTATTTAATTTTTTATTTGTTGTGGTTGTGGGATATTTCAGGTTCATACTCTATTAAAAGGTTTGGAAAAGATAGCTGCGAGTGCAGATATACCAATGTTAGTTTGTGGGGACTTTAATTCGGTTCCGGGAAGGTTAGTTATTTAGTTTTTTAATCACTAACAATAATTTTGGAACAAATTTTTATTTTTATTTTTTAATATCTTTGAAAATAGATCTGAATAAATTTTATAATTTATAATTTAAAATTTAATTTAATTGCAGTGCTCCTCATGCACTTTTAGCAATCGGGAAAGTTGATCCAACACATCCAGATTTAGCAGTTGATCCTCTTAATATTCTCAGACCTTCCACTAAATTGACTCACGCTTTGCCCTTGGTAACACACACACATATATATCTTCAATTATATTTCTTTTAATTATATTTTATTTTTCTTTTAATTATTTTTTATTTTTCTTCAGGTTAGTGCATACTCATCTTTTGCAAGAATCGGGGGTAATTTAGGTTATGAACAACAAAAGAGAAGAGTGGACTCTGCTACAAATGAACCATTATTTACAAATTGCACACGGGATTTCATCGGTACTCTTGATTACATATTTTACTCAGGTATAATTAATAATATATATTTTCAAAATTTTCACTATTTAACTCACTACTTGCTTAAATATTGTAGAAAATACTAGTAAAATGTAGTAATGCTCTTTTTAATCTTTATTGAAAAAGTTAAAACCTTGTTGAAAAAAAATTGTATTTTATATTAATTTAATGGAGTATTTATTTTTATTTTTGTGGTATTTCAGCTGACAGTTTGACAGTTGAATCACTTTTGGAGCTTTTGGATGAAGACAGTTTGAGAAAAGACACTGCACTCCCTTCACCAGAATGGTCTTCTGATCATATTGCACTTTTGGCTGAATTCCGTTGCACCCCTCGAACCAGGCGTTGAGGTAACTTCAAAATCAAACGGGTCGGGTCGGGTTACGGGTCAAACCGGGTTTGCCCATTTATAGGTGACCGGGTTGAAAACATTAAAACATAACGCATATTGATCCGTTTATAGGTGCATGGGTCGAAATGACTATCTATTTACTTACCTTTTGATTGCATTCATGTTTTAATTGGTTACACTTTGTCTTGGTGTTGACTTTTGCATTGACCGTTGCAGGTTTTGTGGAAACAAGCAAAATCTTGGAAATAGAAAGCAACCGACAAAAGTTAAAAACTGTAGCAACCGTAGATCGGTCGATGATAGCCGTTGGATTGATCTACATTGTATCATGCTTTACTACCCTTGTCCAATATACACGTTTTATTTATTTTTGTTTCTTCTTTCTTTTAAGAAGCCAAAATCAACATAAAAACTACCCCTGCATTTTAGGATCACCCCTCCATCAATTAATGTACAACCATATTATGCATGAGGGCTGTCATTAACAAAACCCTTCTTTTAATAGAAAGATTATTTAAACAAAATATCCGGGTTCAATATAATAGTGCATTGAGTATATTTTTCTTTTACTTGATAAGATAAAAAAGAATGAAAAAAGATAAAAATAGTAATAATAATAAATAACTGAAGATAATAAATAATATATTAATAGTAATAAATAAAATAAAATAAAAATGAGTTGTGTCGTGAGAATGAAGAAAGTCCACGTCAGTATTAAAACCAGAAAGTAATGTTTGACCTCAAAAGTCAAAATTGAAAAGTAAAAGTCAAATGTGTTGAATTTTGAGCATATGAACAAGATGAAATTGATGTTACACGAATAATTGTTGCAACAAACACTCAGAATTCAATGGATACAATCACTAACAACATACAAAACTTTGAAACTTGAACAAATTGCCTCTATATTCTACTTCTCGTATCATGAATTCATGATATCAACGGTATAGTTCCATAATTAGTTTTAGTACATTCAAACTACTTATTCTAGAATTTAAAATAAAAAATAAAAAAATCTTCGATATCTAGAAATTTGTTTATGAAGCTTGAGATTCGGGGCCTGCTGGTTTTGAATTGAAAAGTGGTTGTAAAGCTTTAACAACAATTGTCATATTTGGTCTGAAATCTGCCTCGTATTGAACACATAATGCTGCAACGGCTGCCATCTGAATATGCAAAAACACAAGATTAAATTAGGGTTTGTTTTATCCCAAAATAAGTGTCCACTTTCATATTTCAACAAATCAAAATGTCTTTAAAAGGTCTGAACTCTATTGATTGACAGTGCAATGATCCCACTCTTCTTAAACTGTGTGCAATTCGAAAGTATCCCCCACTTTAAAAAAATAAGAACTTGAAATGACCAACTTACCCCTCATTTAATCAACCAATTATTTACCTTTTTTCGAAACAATTATCTATTAACATCATATTTAATTAATCAATTAATTTCAATTCAAGTTAATAAAGATGACGTACTGAAATTTAACCGAACGTTTTACCAAACCACCAATTTCTAAAAACACAAATTAAGCCGTTTATATAATAAAATAAAATACAAATATAAAATAATTAACCGCTGCTTTGTGTGGGTATCCATCTAGTATTATTTAATGCATAACGTCTCAAATCATTTTTTTATAAAAAAACTACTATTGAAATCATTAAACTATACCTTAGCAACGGCCTTTGGAGGATAATCATTATTTAACTTTGGATCAACACATTGCTTTACTTTGTCCTCACTTAATCTTGGTGTTGCCTATAATTGAAGGGTATTTTAGGTATTTGACAAAAAATCAAGAATTTATGCAATTTTAACATTTAAAGGAAAAAGGGTGCGATAAAGATTAGTATTCAGCAAGAGAGACATACCCAAGTAACGAGACTTTGTTGTCCTTTGGGCATTGTGTGGTCAACGGGCTTCCTTCCGGTCAACAATTCTAAAAGAACAACTCCAAAACTATAAACATCACTCTTTTGAGTTATTTGACCCGTCATTGCATATCTAGATCAAAAAGCATGTATAAAGGTCAAATGAGTAAAATAAAATAAAATAATAAAAAAATAGTTAAAAAAGTAAAAAGGTCAAACAAGTCAAAAGTCAGTTATTGACAACACTTAATGCACTTAACGATAATCATAATTTTAACACACTAATTATTAGTAAAAAATAGACAAAAAAAACTTAAATAATTTGATATTTGATAAAAGAAATTAAAAAAAAATAATAAAATAAAACGTACTCTGGAGCATGGTAGCCAAAAGTTCCCAAGACTCGGGTTGAATGCAAACGGGCTGCAGTATCAGAAGACTGATTGCTCAAATTAAAATCAGCAATTTTTGTTTGACAATCATCAAATAATAAAACATTGCTGGACCGAACATCCCGATGAACAATTGAAGGTTGAACTTTTTCATGTAAATACTCTAATCCTCTTGCTGCACCATATGCAATTTTGACTCTTTGGGTCCAAGTTAGAACCGGGCCCGGTTCTGCCCCCTGTACACCCTTTCTCCCTATAAATAACAAAAAAAAAAAAAAAAATATTATAACACATAAATTTATTGCGTACTTTCCAATAGGGGTTAGGTAAAAAAGTTTTGGGTCAGTCTTGGGTCGAATCAGCTGACCTATTTATTAAACGAGTTAGGTACGGGTTGTTGATATTTTAAATGGATCGACCCGCCAACCCGATTAATTATTAAAACATGTTGAAAAATAGATATGCTTATACATTATTAGTTTATAGATATATTTGAAAAATAAATATATTTTAGTAGGTTCTGCATAAACATTTATTAAGTCGACATGTTTGATCCTTTTGACTCATTCAAACCCCTAATCTGTTTAACCCGTTTAATTAAACGGGTTATATGGGTCGGGTTCGGGTTGAAAGTAAACATGTTAGGGTTAAGATATCTGACTCGTTTATTATATAAATAGGGCAGTTTTAGGTTGAATGTTTTTGACCTGACAACCCGAACCCAACGTGAATTGTCACCCCTACTTTCAAATGGTCTTGTGCGTGTAAAAAAACTTCCAATTCTTGCTATTGTATGTATCTGATTTCCTATGACCTATGAACCGATGACATGGCATGCTGACGTCATCCTGACCAATGCCACGTCATCAGTTTATAAAAAGAAGGAAAGTTGTATGTATGTACCATGTAATACATCATGCAAAGAACCCATGGTTGCATATTGATAAACCAAGATGCGGTTGTTTGCCTCCAAGCAATAACCAATCAACTCCACAAAATACTCATTTTTAAGCCGTGAAACGAATGATAACTGCATAAAACCTACTTTTTATTTTAAAATAAATAAAAATCACATTATATACACGATTAAATTATGTAAAAATTCGGACCGACCTGAGCTGCAAAATCATTATCAGGTTCAGGTGAAGAACTTGTATCCAATTTCTTAACTGCTGCTTCATCACCACTAGCTAATTTCCCATAAAAAACTCGACCATAAGAACCTTCACCAACCAAAGCTTTTTGACCAAAATTACTTGTCATCCTATTTAGCTCGTTTAATGATAATGCTGGTGTTTCAATCGGTAACGGTTTGTCAGGGGCCCCACTTTTTGCAACTCCTAAACCCTTTGGTTCTCCTCTACTGCTACCTAAAACACAAAAAGATCAAAACTTTTAAACACCAAATATATGTTTTTTAACTTTTTTTTGGTGGGTCCCCTAAAAGTTTTCAACTTTTTTCACTAAGTATGTTTCTTGGGTCATTTACAATTTTACGCCAATTTTGACCAAAAACAAGAAAAAATGATGAAAATGAGTATATGATCTTTATACTGTCATTAAAAGGGAAAATGTCGTAAAATAGCAATATACTTCTGCAATGGTTTGTTTTGGTACTTGTTACCTTTTAAGGTCCATTTTGGTGATTAGAAGTTTTGTGTCGGCCTACTTTTGTAATTAAAGTTATTATTCGTCTCTATCTGATAATTAAATAAAGTTTTTTTAATACCTATTTGGTCATTATTATTTACGTTTTAAACACTATAATTACCAAGGTATGTAAGCTCAAAAACTTAGAATTACCAAAATGGACCTCAAAAAGTTATAATCACCAAAACAAACTACCTCCTAAAGTATATTGCTATCTAAGGTGTCTCATGTTGGCATATTATATGTTAAAAGTGCTCAAGAAACTTGGGGGCATTTTCGCCATTTGGCACTTTTCGTCAAAATAGATATAAATGACACAAGATACATATTTAGGTAAACTTTAAAGAAAGTTTCAGTACTTGGGTATGACCTTCACGAAAAAAGTTGAATACTTTGATGGATTTGACATACATTTTTAGAGTATTCCATGTTTTTTTCATCAAAAACACTAACAAAAAGTTAACATTTCATATAAATTATGTTTAATTGTAATATGAAAGCTTTTTTTTTACCTCCATAAGGCGGTCCTCGAGGTGGTGCAGTTGTAATATTATTTGAGGGTGCAACGCCATGAGAATCCTCTTCAGAACCTCCACAGCAAGACATCCTTCAAATTCAAATTTTGAAGGAACAAAAATACTATATTTTTTTTTTTTCCTTTTTTCAACAAATCATATATATTTTTATCTCCAGTTTTTACCAAAATCAATTCCTGCAAATACCCACAATTTAAACACGTTAATTACTCCATATTCATTAAAAAGATACTATCTTTACGTTTGCAAGAGATTAAACCAATTAGAAATTGTACCACGTATTTTTCAATTGGACATTTACTCAAACACCTTACGTGCATAAACAAATTAAACAAAAAATCCACGTAGTTTTCAAAATCATACCTCAAAATCAACAATTTTAACGTCAACAACCAACAAAAAGATGTGAAATTAATCAAGAGTTGACGGAGGAGAAGATCGAAACAAATTTGATTTTTTGGGTTTGAATATTTGGGATTTTGGGGATATTTCTCTTTCCTCAGTCTCAACGAGATTGTGAAAGAGAGAATGAACAGAAAGATCTTGTTTGGGGTTCGCGGGAAAATCGTCTTCTGTTGATTGAAATGTTCGTCGTAAATCGAGATTGTATATATAATATTTGTACGTATAGGTTTCATGCTTGCACGTTGATGGAATCTTTGATTTTTGTTAGTGATGGGTCATGGGTCACTTGTCGGATCCAATCAATCTTAAGTTCAGAAACATTTTTATCTACATAGTCTCTTGCATGCCAGTTTGTTCGAATCTGATATTGATATATTCTATTGACTTTCGTAAAAGTCAATATAATAATTTGTTCCTACTACTTGTTATATGTTTACTCAATACATATAAAATGAACAGAGAAACCCAATATATATTTATTCGAATTGATAACACTGTTTGTGTAACAAAATGAAAACAAATAAATTATTTGTTGATTTGCACTCGTATCTTTCCTGTATGTACAAATAATCACTTAAAATACGTTCATGCAATCCCGATAAATGAAATTTGCATCAATAATTTTGACTTTTGAGCCATAATCAACACCTAATTGTGTAACTCATTAGTTTTGAAGTGTTTGACATACCTTATTTTCAATTTTGAATGGTTGCATTAGCCTATTTGAGTATACAAATATTAGATTTAGTGAAATGCTTAACAAGTTTTACGAAAAGAAAATGTCAAAACACAAAATTAGGTGGTTATAAGATGATTCTCAACAATGTCATTTATATCCTTCAATAACTTTTATCATATTAGCGTTACATCAGCACTTTTATCATCAACAATATTTCACCCCATTGGCCACTATATTTTAAACATATATATACACATATATCGTCACTTAACTAAAGGAAAACAAACTTAAATGTACATTAAGAAAGCATATTATCGATCGAGCTACATAATCAAGTTTGTAAATAAACGGTAAACATAAAAGTAACAAGATAACAACATTCATGTTTCCAAAATATCAACATAACACATAAAATACATAATTAATTAAATTTCAACATTCACTTCCGAATCAACCACAATAATTCCCCCAATTCTTCCAACATAAAATCTCAATTCGTGCTTTCTCATAAATCCGGTTTAAAAGACCCCAAAGCCCGATAATCATAAACCCGATCCAACCACCCGTTTGACTCGTCATCTCAAACTATACAGATTCCAACCTCAATTTTGACTTTTTGACTTTTCGACTCATTGTTCCTTCCATATACGACCACTAACTCTTAATTTGAGTTCTTGTCTATCACCACCCGAGAAAAATAGGGCTAAATTTCTTGGAATCACTAACCCATCTTGACTGTCGCGAACTTTCCGGTGACTGTCGCGAATGCTTCTTGGAACAACTTCTAATGAGTAGCTAAATTTTTTGGCTTCATTATCTTCACCCATAAATCTTAAGAATGATATGTAAACGGGTGCCATACCCAGTTGAAATGCCTCAAAATGTAAACAAAATTGTCTTCCATAACAATTAAATACCTACACATAAAAAAACCTAAAATTTATGAGAATTTATTTCTGCATCACATTTTTAAGCTTATACACCACATAGTAAAAGTTTTACAGCTAATTGTACTGTCATATGAAGCAATGACTGTAGTACATGCAATAAATTATGGTGTAAAAATCACCCTCTATAATTTATGCACACGAAAAGTGCACTAATGTTTGTCGGGTTTGTGAGACGGGCCTAACCCATAACCTTGACCATAACCTTTTTTAAATTAAAATAAAAAAGAAGAAAAAGAAATACCTTTTTACGAAAACGGCCTGGCGTGCCCAAATTGTCCCAACTGGGCTGGGTATTATTTCTTTTTAATTTTTTACTAAATATTTATTAGCAGAAAATTATATTTTTAAATTAGGTGAAACAAATCTTCTTACCTAAAAAAACTCAAATAATTATAAACTTTTAACATAACAGTTCATAAAAGATAAAAATATATATATTTTATCTTGAAATACCTAAATTAGTATTATAAAGCATAAAAGTATACAAATTTAACATAACAGTTCATAAAAAACAAAATCACATATAGTTGTGCTTGTTTAGTCATTGTATAAAGTTGTCAAATTGATACATTAAAAGATAATTTTGTATCTCGTTTTTATCGTTAAGAGATGCTTTCCTACAAGAAAAGGATAATTTTTATTAAAAAAATGCACAATTTTAATGTTCCAACTTCCAACTGAACAAAAATTTGTACAATAACTAAACCGGAACAAATATAAAAGTAAAATCATTAATTTCAACAACTTACAGTTAACATCCACGTGGCATTTTCAACTTCATGTGGATTAGATTTAACATATCTATGATTAAAACTGCATCCATCGTGCATATCAACATTATGATCATCCTTCAAATGTGTCACAAGAAACGGTATGTCACCCGTGATTGAACACTCGGATCCCGCATACGGACAATTGTAGGGGCGAAACCGACAATTTGCCTCGTGTTTTAATTTACTATAATAAGGAAAAATATCATGACACCCGAGATTTTGGTGTTTGCATGGAAGTTCCAAAGATTCTGCAACTTTTTCTAATGCTAAACAACGTATGTTTCCCATTTCAAGACGACATGTTGGACAACAATTGTGTACTCGAAGTTTGCAGTTTGAGCATAACGTGTGGCCATTTGGACACTACAAAAAAAAAAAAAAAAAAAAAAAAAAATTTAGTGTAGAGATTAAATTGTTGACTAATTTGGTAAAAATTGCATGTTTTAAAAGTGAAAGGAGTGAAATTATGTGATTATAGCCTAAGTTTATAGCGTTCAATAAGTGCATCCCCATGGTTAACTTCACAAAAGCTTATTGCTTTTGCCACATCAACATTTCAATAACCAAAAAGCTTTTCATAAATAGCATCTTCAATGGTTAACCTTTGCAAAAGCTTTTTCTTTTACAATTTTTCTAATTTACCTTTATCTATTTCAAATGTTTTATAAATACCCCCTATATATAATTCGACAATTTTTTAACATATTACTAAACTAGCCGGGTACCCGCGCAATGCGGCGACGGGTACCCTGTGATTATATATTACGGCGAGCAAACATCGTTCGTGTATATCAACAATCCAGACTTCAGTTTTGTAGAAAGTTTTTTTATTTTGAGTTGCATTTAATAAAGAATTACTTATACGAACAATGCATAATTAATTAAGACTTCAAATATTCCCATCTACTGTTGAACCTCTACCACCAATGCCAATAAATACCATTGACCTTGAGGACAAGGTCAAGTTTGATGGAATGGGGAATGATGCAATCACAAATAGATGAATAACCATGACCAGGAAGATGACACACATCCATTGATGCCTTGCATTTCTTGCGCATTTCACATTCAAAGTTAACTTATGATAGTTAAAATATTCAAAAACATCATTGTTGCACACCAAAACTCGTAAACATCCGATTGTAGCATGTTTGGATCCACACTCCAAAGACTTGTGAGCAATAAGACTATTGCATGGCAGCATTACATTTAATCACAACATTAAGACCACATGTAAAAATATGAAAAAGTAACTCGAGACAATTTTAAAAAGCTTTGGACAAATACGACAAAATAAACAACAATATCCAGATGTTGGCACATGAAAGATTTAATTGCTCAACAACCTTACAGAGAATAAATTTCTTTTTCTTAAAACTAAAACAACCGAATTAAAAACTTCTAATCAAATAAACTAAATCCCATATCATCGTTATATACATTTCAGATTTAAAACCAGCTTGTTATCTTCAAATTCTTAATTTTTAAGTATGTGCTTTTCATGACCTATGTTATCAGAGTTATCTTGATCAATAACATATGCAATGGGTTCATTTCTAAACTTCAAAACATATGCACCTGCAACTCCAGCAGTAGCACATATGCAGTTGACTGTATAAGGTCTTTTCCAGCTTCCGATGGTTTTACCATCGCTGTTTTATAGGGTCAATCTGGATAAACAGATCAATTTCATCAAAAGGGTGAAACAGGACAATCATAACAAAATTAGTTCCATCATTTCTTGTACCCTAAAGAATTTAAACTATATATTTTGCAATTAGAACCATTTGAGCTGATAGACCCATTTAAATCTTATAAATGCAGTCAATCTATACGCTCTTATAAAAAATATCATTTCTTGTAAGAGTTTTTTTTTAGCTTTTGACCCATTTGGTCAGATTGACAGTTTGAGCACTTTGACCCATATGACCTGATGGACTAAATTTTGGGGCAGACTTGGGTGAGTGAGTATGTAACATAAATAAATTGTATTCCAAGAGAACTCCTAATTTGAATAAGAAGTTTTTAAAAAAAATATATTTTGAGCAGGTTGACCAAGTGACCTAATTGTTTTGCAGTTAGAACCTTGTTAACCCGATAGACCTATTTAGATGTCAGAAATCGGGTCAAACTATAAAAACTTCGTTAATGGCCTCTTATAAAAACTTATTTTTGTAAGAATTTGTTAATTTATTTTTTAATCAATATACAAATACCCTTCAATCTGAGCATAATGTCATTGATATAAGTGAGCAAATTGTCGCAAAACAAAATGTACGTGAATCAAATAAGTAACTAACCTCTATGAAATTTGGTTCACTGCTTTTATGCAAATATAGTGCTCAACTCTACATGCTTCCTGTTTTAAACAATCTTCAGCCAGTATTCAACAATCAAACAAGATGAAACTAATATGTAACATGGTAATTCAACGTGGCAAATGGCTCAAAACAGGTTGGGCCGAACTATATTAACACAAGTATAACCTGAGTGGAAATTGTTCTCGGATGAACCCGGACCCGAAATACCAGAGACCCGGTTTCAGTGGATTTGTAGACCTGAGAACCAATGATTTCACAGAATTCGGTTCCAGGTTTGGTTCAGGTAAGCCAGGTATAGACCCCGTAGGAACCGAGATAGCAATGGGAATCGGTTTAGTGTGCCAGTTCTGTTAGTTCATTCATACAAGTATCATATTACAATTCATTCAACTTTTCATAGTTCCTGAATCCCAACTTACATTCTCATTCCCAAAAGGAGGGGTATTGATCAACAATTAGAGGTTTAGGAACACCAAATAATAGTTGATCAAGATATCTCCTCAATATCCAGATTAAAGACCTCAAAGTTATGATTCTTAGGCTGGTCTACATCGCAAACGTTAAAAACGGTGTCATTAAACGTTTAAAAGAAAAATGATAATGGTAGTTTGGAAGTAAATTATGTATTACATTGCATCTCTGCGTGTTCAGCAAATAACACAATTTTTGCAGTTGCATCCTCATCGGAATTTACATGTAGCTCACTCAACTGAAACAAAAAGAACAAATTAGTTTATTAATTTTAGGAAAAACAGCAATTAAACTGAGTCATATGGGTCAATCCAACCCTTTTCAAATTGATCATGTTTTAATCCATTAAGTTACCTGTAACATCCTAAAACCGGCCTAGATGTTTTAGGTATATAATGATATTTGGAAAAATATCTATTTGACCTTGTATGGAATAAAGTGACTAAATGTTAAATTTATTGTTTGACTTTTGTCCTTTTGTGATATTTTAATCAAGGGATTAAAATATCTGCTTTCTGAAATGTTTAAATAAAAATGTGATTTTTATATCTTTAGATTCCTTGTCGGATCTCGTTTCCAGAAATGCTTTCGTTTTTAAAATTGGAGTCCGTTTGCTATTTTAAATAAATTATCTACGAAAGGGACTTTTCGTATCGTATCGTTTAACAAGTTGAAAATTTTCAAGTGGGTCCCCCACCTAATTGTTGGACGGTTTGGTGATGGGGAAAAGCCCCCATCTCTTTTGTCATTATTCACTTCTCATCCATCTATCTCTCTCTCACTCTCTCTCTACCGTCTCTTTCTCTCTCTCTCTCTAAACCTCCATATTCATCATCTTCTTCAAGTTCTTGAGCTTTTGGTAAAGATCCATAGCTCGTTTCTTGGCCAATCTTTAATCCGAACACGTTTTTGGATAGCTCTTGAGGTAAGCTTCAACCTGTATGTGTTCATTTTCGATTTCATGATAGTTGGTAAATTAGGGTTTATGTGTTCTTGAGATTTTGTTGGTGATTATGGTGTTAGATGGTATGTTAAGTGTTTATACTAAGTTTGTCATGTTTTTGTTGTATATGTACAAGTATTTTAGCACAAGGTACAACCTTTTTAGCAAAATGTACAAGTTGGTGTGTTGATGTCAAAGTAGGTTGTATGGGTTTTGTCAAACCTTAGATTTATTGTTGTTTGTATGCTTGGAGTTGTTCATTAGGTTGAGAAAACATGTTTAGTGAGTTATGGGTGTTGAGAAATCAAGTATTGGATGTTTTGGTGGATCATGACTTGTATGGATAAAATTGTTAGTTGAAAGTTGTATGGATTTTGTGTATAATTTATAAACTAGTTATTGGGTTAAATAGCTAATTGGTGAAAAATAGGTCATTGGTGTATTTTATGGATTATGTCAAGTTTTGGTGAGATTTAATGAAATGCTAGCTAGTGTTTGGCTAATTGGGTCAAAAGATAGAAATAATGATTTATGGGTAAAATACTTGGTTTGGGGAAGTTATAATCTTGTTGAATTGATTTATTAGTTATGATTTGCTAAATAGTAGATTTTAGCATTTGTAATTGTGTTTGGATGTTGTTAGTTAAAATTGGTTAACTAGTAACTTGGAAGTGAAATACATGGATTGTTGGTAACTTTGAACTTGATGAATTGTTACATGATTATGACTTGTTAGTTATAGAGAATTTGTGTTAATTGATGGAAATTGGAAGTGTTATAGTCATGTACGGGCTTTTGACCCGTTTGGGCCATTGGGTAGTGAAGTGACCTAAGAAACTTGGATTGTGCAAGTATAAGTGTTTTGTTAGGTTATGTGATTAGAAATGTTATTGGTAGCATTTGGCGAATGGCAAGTTGATGATATGATTATAGTTGTAGGATGTATTATTGTTTAATAATCCGGTTTGACCCGTTTGAATGTAAGACTTGCAAAATGATTATTTGACTTGTTGTGTAAGTGTAGATGGTCATGACATGTTCATATAATGTTGCAAGTGTTTAGTTATCTAGTTGGTGTAAATGCTAGTGTTAAATGTATGTTTAACATTGTTTATAAGTTTGGTGGAATTATATACTAATTCGGTATTCCTTTGGATTCACAGGAAATGGGAGGACAACTCAGTGACATTAGACTACTGAGTTGGCGACAAGGAGAAGGTTACGGTGAGTGGATCTAACCTCCAACTTATGTATGGTTTCAATTGGTTTGGAATAGCCTACTTGTGGGAAAAAGTGTAAAAATATGGTTGTGCAGGGAAAACTCGCGTCACGAGGATGAACTCGTGAACACGAGTTTATTTGGGCAGAAAGTTGAACTCGTGAACACGAGTGTAAACTCGCGAACACGAGTTTAGTGGGCAGAAAATTGGACTCGTGAACACGAGAATCTTCGCGACTGCGAAGCACTAGTTCGCGACGCGAGTATAGCCTTCGCGACACGAGGTTGACCGGTTTTGTTTTTTTGACGCGATTCTTCGTATCTAGCTTGCTAGTTTAGTACCTATTTGCTAGTGTTGAGTCAAATAGGTTATGTGCACATATGTGAAGGGACTTTGCCTGATTGGTAGCAACAACTCGTTAAGTGGGCGAACTAAGTTTGAGAAGTCAGTGCGCTGGGCAAGAGGTGTCGACTAATCGGGTATCCGACCTTACCTGTATTTGTTGCATGGTTGAGGGGAGGGAGTTGCCCGGGTGTTGGTCACGAACCGCTATCGGTTACCGTGGTTTGGCCGACCATGGTTTAAGGCTCCGGCAGGACCCCGATCTTCTTGAACGAACCGGGAAGCGTGTATTGAAACTTCCGTGTTCCAGTGATGACCCAACCGGAGATGTTTATTTAAACTTCCGGGTTAAAGTGATGACCGAACCGGAGATGTTTTATAACTTCCGTGTTCTAGTGAACAGTGATACGTGGTTAGGTGGCTTTTAGATAGTAGAGATGTCTATGCTAGCTCGTTGGGCTTTACAGAATTTATAGATTATATTCATTCACTTAGCTTTGTGCTAATCCCTCCCTCGTTGAATCTTTTCAGGTGTTAGTGCTTTGGACGGGATGATTGACCAAGCTCAGTTGTTATGTTTTGTAAAACGAGCCATGTCGTTTAAGTGACACCGTTTTTGTATTGTTTAAGTAATGTTCATTTTGGAAGCTTATTGTGGGACCTTGTTTGTAAACTAAACTAAACTAAATTAACCTAGAGGATAACCTAATCGCCTTCGGGCATTTAAAAAAAAAAAACGCTTCCTAAATTTTGCGGTGTTACAACTTGGTATCAGAGCTTCGGTTTGGCGATGGATACACGGGGTTGGTGTTCCATTCCCAAATCGTGGCTCAAGTTTGGTCAAGCATTCCGGACGAGTGGGATTAGAGCAACGGTGAATGAAGTTAGTTGTAGTTAGTATGTGATTACTAACGATTTAAACTAAGCTTTCGTGAGTTATTGTGATTGTTATAGATATGACAGGTAAAGAGAACCCGACCCCCTTAGCCCTAGGAAATGTTGGCACATCAAGTGACGATGCGGGAACTGACGAGGAGTATATATACGCACGTTGGGGAAATGGAGGGCATTAGAAGTGTTCGATTTCGGGCAAGAGGGAAATTGACCTTGGGAAAAGAAAATAGGTTGTGAGTCAAGGACGGGGGCGGTCGGGGGATCTTCACCAACGTTAGACCGACAATGATAGCTCGGGTATGCTCGAATAAACTCAATACTTGTGTTTATGTAGGATTGTTAAATGAGAATATTGCTTAAGTAAGATTTGTGAAATGTTGTGATGAACTGAACTGTTTACTTTTGGTGTTTTCTGCCACTTGAAGTGGAACAATTGATTAATTGTTGATTAGGGTACATCATGTGTGTCAGGAGTTTTATAGATATAAATGATGCATGCTTTCTAGTCTTTTTTATTGGAACCTGGACTAGGCTAGTGGGATTGGATGTGTGGATTGTTCCAGTTGAACCAAAGTTATTGTTGTGTGCTATAAGAGATATGTTTCTAGATCAAATATCATGATAGAAAAGATAGAAGTTGTTTATGCTTAATTGCGAATTGAATTGATGAAATTATCTTACTATTTGGATGTTTAATAAGTAAGAGTCAAGAAATAGTTGTATGGTAATTGTTTGACTTGAAGTATAAGTAAAAGTTGACATTTAATTGAAAACACTTATTAGTCATGATATGAGTTTGATATGTTTAATGAACTGTGACTTGTACGTTGAAATCGTTATGATAAATTTCTCAATGTTGACCCGTTCAAAGTAATTAGTGTCAAGACTTGATTGGTTGCATTTTAAAATTGCTAGATTTTGATTGTGATGATAATCGTTTGATAATTGCATGAGTCGGTTTGGTGAGTAGCTTGACATGTTATGGATGTAATAAAACAATTTTTTTTTTTTGGATAATAAAACTTGTTTTGATCTGCTAGGTCACAGGTATGACTAATTGGGTATAAAAGATGTTGCTATTTGTATTGCCATGATTGTAATGAGATATGTGGGGTAGACTTGAATTGTGTAGACCTTGACTTGTTTTGTCAAAACGTGCAACTTGACTTTGTGAAATTTTGTCATCCTTGTAATATGGCTAATTACGCATAAAATAGTTGATGATTGTTAGAAGTATTGTTAACTAAGGACTTTGGTAGTGTCATGATGAATTGCTTGATTTTGACCAGTTGTGCCTAATAAAATGAAAATTGATGTGACTTTTTGTTATGAAAGAGTATTTTTGAGAATTAAATGATTAAGACCGGTAATTGTGATTTGGAAATTCTTAAAATTGTGGGTCGTATTAACGAGTTAAACTGTGCATGATTGTAAATTTTGATAGAATAAAGAAGAAAAACAAGTAGGTATTGAGACTTGAAATAATTGTGTGACATTGTGTAAGGAAATTTTTGATCATATGCTAGTTGATTAACTTTCATGGCATGAGGAATGCTAACTTGTTATGAATGGTAAATGCTATATGAGTATTGAGATTATTTGGAGTGTGTGTAGACCACAGGAATGAATTGATTGTTAATTGAAATGGCGATGTTTTGCGGGAACATAATATGAAAAAGTTGGGATTGCTAAGTATACTATGAAGTGTATGACAAATTGGATGTGATTTTGTTTGAGCATGTATACATGAAAGTAAGTGGAATAGAGTCGTAAACTTATTGTGATAAATATTTGCTATTTGAATTGTGTTTTTGGATTCCGAGGACGAAATCCTCTTTAAGGAGGGTAGAGTTGTAACATCCTAAAACCGGCCTAGATGTTTTAGGTATATAATGATATTTGGAAAAATATCTATTTGACCTTGTATGGAATAAAGTGACTAAATGTTAAATTTATTGTTTGACTTTTGTCCTTTTGTGATATTTTAATCAAGGGATTAAAATATCTGCTTTCTGAAATGTTTAAATAAAAATGTGATTTTTATATCTTTAGATTCCTTGTCGGATCTCGTTTCCAGAAATGCTTTCGTTTTTAAAATTGGAGTCCGTTTGCTATTTTAAATAAATTATCTACGAAAGGGACTTTTCGTATCGTATCGTTTAACAAGTTGAAAATTTTCAAGTGGGTCCCCCACCTAATTGTTGGACGGTTTGGTGATGGGGAAAAGCCCCCATCTCTTTTGTCATTATTCACTTCTCATCCATCTATCTCTCTCTCACTCTCTCTCTACCGTCTCTTTCTCTCTCTCTCTCTCTCTAAACCTCCATATTCATCATCTTCTTCAAGTTCTTGAGCTTTTGGTAAAGATCCATAGCTCGTTTCTTGGCCAATCTTTAATCCGAACACGTTTTTGGATAGCTCTTGAGGTAAGCTTCAACCTATATGTGTTCATTTTCGATTTCATGATAGTTGGTAAATTAGGGTTTATGTGTTCTTGAGATTTTGTTGGTGATTATGGTGTTAGATGGTATGTTAAGTGTTTATACTAAGTTTGTCATGTTTTTGTTGTATATGTACAAGTATTTTAGCACAAGGTACAACCTTTTTAGCAAAATGTACAAGTTGGTGTGTTGATGTCAAAGTAGGTTGTATGGGTTTTGTCAAACCTTAGATTTATTGTTGTTTGTATGCTTGGAGTTGTTCATTAGGTTGAGAAAACATGTTTAGTGAGTTATGGGTGTTGAGAAATCAAGTATCGGATGTTTTGGTGGATCATGACTTGTATGGATAAAATTGTTAGTTGAAAGTTGTATGGATTTTGTGTATAATTTATAAACTAGTTATTGGGTTAAATAGCTAATTGGTGAAAAATAGGTCATTGGTGTATTTTATGGATTATGTCAAGTTTTGGTGAGATTTAATGAAATGCTAGCTAGTGTTTGGCTAATTGGGTCAAAAGATAGAAATAATGATTTATGGGTAAAATACTTGGTTTGGGGAAGTTATAATCTTGTTGAATTGATTTATTAGTTATGATTTGCTAAATAGTAGATTTTAGCATTTGTAATTGTGTTTGGATGTTGTTAGTTAAAATTGGTTAACTAGTAACTTGGAAGTGAAATACATGGATTGTTGGTAACTTTGAACTTGATGAATTGTTACATGATTATGACTTGTTAGTTATAGAGAATTTGTGTTAATTGATGGAAATTGGAAGTGTTATAGTCATGTACGGGCTTTTGACCCGTTTGGGCCATTGGGTAGTAAAGTGACCTAAGAAACTTGGATTGTGCAAGTATAAGTGTTTTGTTAGGTTATGTGATTAGAAATGTTATTGGTAGCATTTGGCGAATGGCAAGTTGATGATATGATTATAGTTGTAGGATGTATTATTGTTTAATAATCCGGTTTGACCCGTTTGAATGTAAGACTTGCAAAATGATTATTTGACTTGTTGTGTAAGTGTAGATGGTCATGACATGTTCATATAATGTTGCAAGTGTTTAGTTATCTAGTTGGTGTAAATGCTAGTGTTAAATGTATGTTTAACATTGTTTATAAGTTTGGTGGAATTATATACTAATTCGGTATTCCTTTGGATTCACAGGAAATGGGAGGACAACTCAGTGACATTAGACTACTGAGTTGGCGACAAGGAGAAGGTTACGGTGAGTGGATCTAACCTCCAACTTATGTATGGTTTCAATTGGTTTGGAATAGCCTACTTGTGGGAAAAAGTGTAAAAATATGGTTGTGCAGGGAAAACTCGCGTCACGAGGATGAACTCGTGAACACGAGTTTATTTGGGCAGAAAGTTGAACTCGTGAACACGAGTGTAAACTCGCGAACACGAGTTTAGTGGGCAGAAAATTGGACTCGTGAACACGAGAATCTTCGCGACTGCGAAGCACTAGTTCGCAACGCGAGTATAGCCTTCGCGACACGAGGTTGACCGGTTTTGTTTTTTTGACGCGATTCTTCGTATCTAGCTTGCTAGTTTAGTACCTATTTGCTAGTGTTGAGTCAAATAGGTTATGTGCACATATGTGAAGGGACTTTGCCTGATTGGTAGCAACAACTCGTTAAGTGGGCGAACTAAGTTTGAGAAGTCAGTGCGCTGGGCAAGAGGTGTCGACTAATCGGGTATCCGACCTTACCTGTATTTGTTGCATGGTTGAGGGGAGGGAGTTGCCCGGGTGTTGGTCACGAACCGCTATCGGTTACCGTGGTTTGGCCGACCATGGTTTAAGGCTCCGACAGGACCCCGATCTTCTTGAACGAACCGGGAAGCGTGTATTGAAACTTCCGTGTTCCAGTGATGACCCAACCGGAGATGTTTATTTAAACTTCCGGGTTAAAGTGATGACCGAACCGGAGATGTTTTATAACTTCCGTGTTCTAGTGAACAGTGATACGTGGTTAGGTGGCTTTTAGATAGTAGAGATGTCTATGCTAGCTCGTTGGGCTTTACAGAATTTGTAGATTATATTCATTCACTTAGCTTTGTGCTAATCCCTCCCTCGTTGAATCTTTTCAGGTGTTAGTGCTTTGGACGGGATGATTGACCAAGCTCAGTTGTTATGTTTTGTAAAACGAGCCATGTCGTTTAAGTGACACCGTTTTTGTATTGTTTAAGTAATGTTCATTTTGGAAGCTTATTGTGGGACCTTGTTTGTAAACTAAACTAAACTAAATTAACCTAGAGGATAACCTAATCGCCTTCGGGCATTTAAAAAAAAAAAAAACGCTTCCTAAATTTTGCGGTGTTACATTACCTGTCCATTTTACTACCTCGTCTTAAGGGTGTGTTCGGTTCCGGAACCCGGTTGACCAAAAATTTAAAATCTTAAGACGGAAAACCGGACAGGTTTAACGGGTTCCCGTTCCGGTTCAGTGTCGGCTCGGTCTTCATGTGGTCCAAAACCAGTAAACCCACCTGGTAAGTTGAGGCAACAATGATTTGAATCTGTTTCACAAATTCTGAATTTAGAAAGATATTTTTGATGAAAGATGCAATATAATACATTAATACGTACAAAGTTAGATATGGTGATTGTTGGAGAAAGAAAACAAAGTAATGATTAATTAGTAAAGTAAAACTAATGATAATTAGTATTAACTCAAATTTATCTTTATAATTTTCGGCCATTATCATTACTAAAGACCTGCTACCAATCGAGATTAACAGTTGTTAATGAATATCTGTGATCTCTATATGCATAACATGCAGTTGGATCCAAAGTAGTCTAATAAAAATATGGAATTCCACTGCCTTCATTGGGTAGTCCATCACTAAATGAAACCACAATCAACTTTAGATGGAACCTACTTTTTCAGTTCGTCTGTACAAGAACAAGAGAAATTATATTAATAGTTATACCTTCTTTTGTTTTTATAGAATTGTCATAGGTTTCAAATGCATGAGTCTCCACACATTCGGGAAATGATCTGTGTAACAAAAGAAATAGATACAAAACCAAACAAGTATAGGTTTAGTTGAAATAGTAAAGTGATCTGTGAAACAAATTGAACCGGTGGAATCAACAAGCAATTGAAAAGGGAAATGAGAAACCTGTTTGGGCAATGAGAAACGTAAATTGAAAGGGGAATTAGGGCATAGTTGTTGGTAAAAAAAGAAAATTGAATATGATTTACGCAACTTAACAAAGAAAACCAATAATAATCAACGATTTTACGCACCTGTAAGACGATTTCATACTCACATATTAAGACGATTCCAGCGACATAAGCAATCGAGCGCGAAATTGATGAATGAAGCTGCTAAGCTTTAATTCAAATGGAATATGAGATGATGAATATTGTGATTTCCAAAGCGGAAATTACACTTCCCAATTTCCAAACCCTTCATATGCCCATACGTAGATTGGCTCATGGAGCGGTGGCTTTTATGAGAAAATAACTGATGATGATTGGCCCATGGGGCTGGCTTTTTATTGATAATACTACTTCGTAGGAGAAATGAAACGTATCAACTCTTAGGTCAGTTGGAAGAAGTCTCTGTTAATAACCCTCAGGTCAGCCGATCGATCCTTGTCAGACAAATATTTTTACAATTCAAATAATTTCTAAAATAGTAAGTATTTGGCTGAATTTTAAGGCAGCCATTTAAGGAAAGGTCCTAAATGCTTTATAGATAGTAGAGATATAATATTTTTATAAAATGTCTCATACAAAAATATTATAATAATTGATATTAATATTATATAATTTATTTATTAACTAACAAAAATATAATAAAGAATTTATATATAAATATATTTAAGGTTTAAAATGAAAAGTTATTAAATATGAGGGACAAAAAAGACAAACATTAAAAGTAGGTTAAAAGGTTAGTAGAAAAAAAGTCATTACAATAAGCTTTTAGAAAAGCTAGTCATTGCAATGGTAATAAGTCATGTAAAAACTTATTGAAATAGTAATAAGCTTTTAAAAAAGCTACCATTGGAGATGCTCTAAGAAGTTAGTCTCTGTTTAGTCGTTGTACACAATTTTTTCAATTGGGTCACTAAAAGAATCATTAAATACTTCTTAAATCAATTATTTTTATAATGGTTGTCATTAGATAGATCTAACATTTTTATATACAAATTTAACATCTTTTTTGTAAAGTTACCGTTTTTTAAACAAAATAATTTTTTATTGTAAAATATTTTTTTTGAATGATCTGATTGAGACTCATAACCATCTTTTGTGACCCAATTGAACAAAACTTTTAATTTTTTTTTTACAATTTATTGAAATATATATAAAAAATTCATATAAATTGGTTAATAACGATATGAAATAGTATAAGGTGAGTTCTTTATATAATCATGCCAAATTTTGCTTTAGAAATTTTATGAAACGTAGTGATCATCGATTAACCAGACAGATTAATTAATCTAAGATCTACTAACAATAAGAAGTTGCAGCGGATCAACACTTATGTTAATTGATTAAGAACAATGAATAATGAATAATAATAAGAACACAGTGATTCACAAAAAGCTTCAATGTATATTAATGATCGATCAATACACACGTATGTTTACAATTCATAAGGAACTATATATAATAGTCCTTGAAGCCTAACTATTTAACCTAGTTATTCTAGGAAACGATTACAATTGAATTACAAACAGATTTACATTCTATAACTAATTCTACGAAGATCTCGGACACGATCAGCTCTAAATATTGACATCAGTAGTAATAGCCATCGTCAGTATCAAGTTGTTACAGCAGAATTAACACTTGATCAGTAGTAAATGTAACCCTGCCCCATCAGTACTAACTCTTGTATCAGCATTAAGTCTTTGTCAGTACCAACTGCAGCATTAGTAATAAGCTTTCATCAGTATTAAATTTTCTATATCCCAACAATCTCCCCCTAAACTTGTTAATTCAATGTGAATTAATCAAGTTTCCTTTTCTTTATCTTCTTCTTCTTTCTTCTTCATAACCTCTAACTTTTTGGCTCTTGCTTCAAGTGTTCTTTGATTTTGTAGTTTCCTTTGAGCAATGATGTATTTGCGATTTCTTTTGATGAAGTAATTTCTCTTTTCATTGAACAAATTGACATCATAAGGATTCATGCAGGAGCAGCATATCACTTGGTACAAGGTTTGATCAGAATGTGGATATTCTTTTTCAAACAAGAATAGTTCACATCTCTTACTGGTTCGTTCAAAGAAATACATGTGTGCAGTGGGTAACACATTCCAAGCATATATGTTTTCAGTACTGGTGAAGTTATTAGGATAGTCTTCAGGGTAAAATGCAGCATCAATCATACTGGTTAAGTATCCAGCTCCTGAATTTTTCCATGACTTCGTACATCCTAGGCTTTCCAATCATCAGAAGTTTGATGACATCATTTCTTGTACAGGACATCAGTAATGGTTTCCAAGCACTAAACTTTTGTATGATTTTGTCTTCTCTGATTATTTCAATTGCTTGACCATTCATTCTCCAGTTTACAATTGGATATCTTGAATAGGGGTTATGGGAAGATCTATTACCTTGTCATCTAATCTTGCCCTTTTCTTGGCTTTTTCTTCAGCCATCAATGCCTTTCTTTTACTTGCAGTTCTTTTAGATGAACTTCCAGTCATTTTTGGTCTTGAAGTTATTTCTTTAGGATCAATTTCAATCAGACCTTCTATGATTTGCTTAGGTTGAGGTTCTGCAAGTTCCTTCTTTTTCTCCATGCAATATCTTTCTATTATAGTTATCAGTTTCATTCTTCTAAAAGACTTTGCATTTTGACCTCTTAATTTTAAATATAAGATCATTTCTTCTTTCTGTTCAGCAAATTGTTCTGGCATATCTTCTTTGCTTCTTTTGCATTCTTTAACTTGTTCTTCAAGAAGATCTATTCTTTCTTTTTCAATTTGCTTGATTTTATTCATTGCTTCTTGTTGATCTCCTTCTAGGAATTCTTCAATCTCTTGAATAGCTGCATCTTTTAGTCTTTCTTTTTCAGCTTTTTTCTTGTCTTCAAGAGCTTGAGTTTTTGCTACTTTTCTTTGATATTTTATTCTATTCAGCTTCCATTGATTTTGTTTATCTTTTCTGACACAGTTGATTTTGTTCACCATTTGGTGACCTAGAGCTCTGTTAGGAAAATCATCATCATACAATCCTTTTCCTTTTCCAATAACTGCTGTAAGAAGTGGAGGTGTGTACTTCATATCTTTGACTTCTGAAAGTACAATTGAAGGATTGAACAGATGTACTTTGTCCTGAGGTAGAATCTTAGGATGAGGAGGTAAAGCACACTCATCTACCTCAAACCAGTTCACATTATCATCAATGTCAGGTATGATAAGTGGTTTGAATTCTGATGTTTTTGGTTTGGACACGATGATAGCACATTCAGCTTCAATCAGTTCTGGTAGTTCTTCAGATGATTCAGTAGTAACCAAGGTAGTTACTACTGGTTCTTCAGTTTGTGCATGTACTACCATTTGTTGTGTATCAATTTCTACTGGTATACTTGCTTCTTTAACACGATCATTAGTAACAGCCTATTGATCCTTTGCCTCAGTGATATCCATAGGGTCATTAGTATCTATGACTTCAGTAGTAACTGGAGAGTGTACTTGTTCTGCTATTTGTGACTGATTTGCAGACACAAATACATCCTCTTCCATATCTTTATACAGGTCTTCACCAATACTCTAACCTGATTCACCATGGACCTCTTTTAAGTTTAGGAGGGATGCTGCTGCTATAGATTGATCAATCATCCCTTGAATTTGATCTTTCTCCCCCTTAGTGATCTCAACTGGTTGAGCCTCACTATCAGCAATCTTTCTTTGAAGTTTCTTGATCAAACTTGATTGCTTTTGAAGCCTAGACTCGAACCTCTTCTGTCTTCTGTTCAAAGTATTAATGTGGTGCTTCATGTAGGTCATGGTTTTCCCTTGATTGTTCAGTAACTCCAGGCAATGTTGTACAGTGGTTTTAAGGTCTTCCTTCCTAGCCGTCAATTTCTTTGCCCTCACTCCATCTAGCAAGATCCTCGGGCTCGTTTGGTACATTTGGTTTAAGGTTTTCCATCCTATCCGTCAATTCAGTTTGTTGCTCGCTACCCTCATCACTTCTAGGTGATGAAATGGGTTGTTTGGACATTCTCTTCTTCCTAGAAGAAGCAGTAGTGCCCCCCTTGTGGTTTCTTGGCACCGGGGTCCTCTTAGTAACACCTCAAATTCTGAGTCATCACTAAGAGTTGCCGAGGTCTGGGTCCTAATGATGTTCTCACTAGCTTGTGCACCCACCTTTGGGGCATCAGTAGTGAGAGCCCTTTCCTCATGCCCCCTCTCCTCCTTGGAGGACAACTCTTAGAGTCTGGGGTGTGACTCAATTGGTCCCCTGGTGTCCTTTAAGGAAGTCTTCTTCCTTTTATAGATGCTGGAGATAGATTTGGCTATTGGTTGGTCTTCCACAGAGTGAAGAGTAGCACTCTGTGGATTAATTTCATGTTCCTAGGACACATTCAGGACATCTGTTGGTTCATTTATTTGAGTGGACTGAGTGGGTGGTGTTTGGGCTGTTTTTGGGGTTGATGGAGTGGGTTGGGGTTCAGTTGGGAGTACTAAACCTTCTCCAGTAGGAGGTTGATCATAGATCATGTTTTGGAATAGTGGAGTGACATTTCCAGAAAATTTAAATTGTTTTCTCATATTAGTATACACCTTTTTGTTTATTTCTGGAGTAATAAAAATGTTTTTAGGTGTTGAGAGGTTTTGCAGTTCACAGTTAATAATATAAGTGAGGAATCTTGGATACATTAAAAATTTAGAAGGTGATAAATTTCCAAGCATTCCTTCAAAAATCATGTTTGAAAAATTAAATACTTGATCTGTGCACAAACGAACAACAGCAGAAGCTATTGATTTGTTGAACTCATTCCAAGTACTTCTTTTTGGAGAAATACAATGTTGAATGGTATGAACAAGGTATTTCCATTGAGGTGAAAGAAGACCTTTTTGAAAGGTGACTATGTCTAGTCTTCCTTCATACCCCATTTTTTTGTAAATTTTCAATAAGATCGGTTTTAGGTAAAGAAGTTGTACCTGATTCATCATTGAATTGCAGATGGTGTCTTATGGATTGTTCAGTAATAATAATCGATTTTCCATCTACAACTGATTTGATTTGAGTTGTATTTGCCTCTTCAGTTCTTTCAGCATTCTCCCAGAAATCAACAAGATGTTGTTGATATGCTTTAGGGTTGACATTGAGAGCAAACTTGATATATGAGTTCTTTAGAAACATGACTATTGGTCGAAAATCTCTTGTTCCATCTGGGTTTTTCAAAAATGCCTTCATATTGTGAAATTCGGAGTACTTGAGATCAGTTTGAACTTCGAGTGATGTGAGAGTAGCCATTTTAGAGATCTTTTAATTCGAAATTGAAGTTTTTCATGATGGAATTTGAAGAGAATTTTGGTTTAGCAAGGAGAGGTTTTGATAGAGATGCAGGATTTGTTAGGGTTTATCGAAGGGTTTATCAGATCGAGGTTGGATAATGCTAAATTAATCAGAATTGGGTATTTATATTTTTCAATTTTACCTGCAAAATGACCGAAATATCCTTTGAATAATAACCCAACGGTCATTTTCATGGTGGTTAGTTTGGTAAAATGACATATTTCACAGATAACTGTCGATCAGTAGTAAGTTCGATGTCAGTAGTAACTTATCAGTAGTAACGTTTGAGTTACTCATTGACCTAATTCACTGTAGGCCTATCAGTAGTAACTTTGGACAGTCGATTTACGATGAGTAGTAATAAATAGCCAGTAGTAAAACATGCTTATAACTATAAAAATTGTACAATGGTTTACATTTGATTCAGATTTGAGATTAACTTATCAAAATCATACCAATACTGCTAACCAAAAACCTAAATCTTCCTACATCAAAAGCTTTGGTAAACAGATCTGCTAGTTGATTGTCAGTATGAATTTTCTCAACTTTAATTAGTTTCTTTTCATTGCAGTCTCTTATGAAGTGAAATCTTATTTCAATGTGTTTTGTTTTGGAATGTTTTACTGGATTATTTACAATACTAATATCACTTTGATTATCAATAAAAATTAGAGTTTTAAGGATAGATATACCAAAGTCTAGTAGTTGATTCTGAATCCACAATACTTGAGCACAACAGGCAGATGCAGCTACATACTCTGCTTCAGCAGTTGATGTTGAAACATTTGTTTGTTTCTTGCATTGCCATGACACCAGTCTCGTTCCAAAGAATTGACATCCACCAGTAGTAGATTTTCTGTCTTGACATTCACCACCATAGTCATTATCTGTGTAGGCTGCAAGTTCAAATGGTGAGTCATGTGGATACCAAAGACCGAGTGATGGCTTTCCTTTCAAGTATCTGAATATTCTTTTGACAGCCTGCAAGTGTAGCTCCTTAGGTCTTGCCTGATACCTGGCACATACACAAACACTATACATAATGTCAGGTCTAGATGCAGTTAAGTACATTAGGGATCCTATCATTGATCTGTATAGGTGTTCATCTACATCCTCCCCCTCAACATCAGGATGCAGGTGTTTGTGGGTTTCCATTGGAGTACTTGCACTTTTGCAGTCTTTCATTGCAAATTTCTCCAAAATGTATTTGACATATTTTGATTGGTTAATCAAAATACCATCTGATCTTTGATTGATTTGTAGTCCAAGAAAGAAGTTCATTGGACCCACTGAGCTCATTTTGAATTTGATCTGCATTAGTTCTTCAAATTCTTTGCACAGTTGATCATTTGTTAAACCAAAGATGATGTCATCTACATATATTTGGACCAGTAGTATATCATTTTTGACTTTTCTTGTGAACAATGTCTTGTCGATTGCACCTCTTTTGAAATTGTTCTTCAGTAGATATGATGATAATGTGTCATACCAAGCTCTTGGTGCCTGATGTAGGCCATAGAGAGCTTTGTCTAATTTGTACACATAATTATCATGTTCAGGATCTTCAAATCATGGAGGTTGGCATACATACACTTCTTCTTCTATTTTACCATAAAGAAATGCACTTTTTACATCCATTTGGTATACTTTGAACTTCTTGTATGAAGCATATGCCAGAAATATTCTTATTGCTTCAATTTTAGCAACAGGTGCATATACTTCATCATAGTCAATCCCTTCTTCTTGAGTGTATCCTTGTGCCACAAGTCTGGCTTTGTTTTTGATCACTATACATATTATATCTTTCTTGTTCCTGAAGATCCATCTTGTTCCAATGGCTCTTTTTCCTTTTGGTAGAGGTACAAGTGTCCATACAGCTTGTAGTTTGAATTGAAGAAGTTCTTCTTGCATTGCTAGGATCCAGTTTGAGTCTTTCATTGCTTGTTGAATCTTTTTGGGTTCCTCCTGTGACAGAAATCATTCATACATGCATTCATTAGAGATTAGACTGATGTTACAGACATTTGAATTTAAAGATGAATTAAATTTGCTTCTTGTCTGCATGGTTGAATTAACATCACTTAGGACTTGGTCCAAAGGATGATTCTTTTCTGTTCTGGTGCCATGAATTTTGTCAACAGCTAATTGATTGTCAAGATTTGACTCATTGGACTCTGGAAATTGAGCATCTGTCCATGTTTCTTCATGATTTTCTGGATTTTGGGAAGATTCCTCATTGATACTGGTATCAGTAGTAACATGATCTTCGTTTACTTCTGGTGGATCATTGTTAGTACTGATGTCAAGATTGATTGGTTCATCATCATTTGTTTGATTTTCTGAGTTACTACTGGGATCAGTAGTATTTGAGTTATTATTGGTATCAAGATTCCTAGGGATTTCTGAGTTACTACTGGAATCAGTAGTATTAATTGTAGGATCAGTATTGACCAGAATATACTTCATATTGCCTTGGCTCTCATTAAATGATGATGATCCTCCTTGTTGACCTTGATTGATTGAATCTCCTATATTAAAATCATAGTTTACATCAAAAGATTTGGTTAGATTATCAACGTTAAATAACCAATCTGGACCGTTTCCCTGTTCATTCATCAGATTTTCATTAAAGGATACATTTATACTTTCTTCAATGATCCTTAGCCTTTTGTTGAACACACTATAAGATTTGCTTTGAGTTGAGTATCCTACAAAGAACCCATCATCTGCTTTACAGTCAAACTTACCAATTTGTTCTCTTGTAATTAAGATTGTACAAGGACAACCAAATGACTTTAAGAAACTAATGGATGGTTTCTTTTATTAAACAATTCATAAGGTGTTTTAACATGAGGCTTTACTATTAGTACTCTGTTTTGAACATAACAAGCAGTATTAACAGCTTCAGCCTAAAAAGTTATTGGTAATTTTGAATCTGCAAGCATGGATCTGGCTGCTTCAATTATTGTTCTATTTCTTCTTTCAGCTACACCATTCTGTTGAGGAGTTCTTGGTGAGCTGTACTGCCTGTCAATTCCCTTAAGATCACAAAAGTCAATTAAGTTAGTATTTTTAAATTTTGTGCCATTATCACATCTGATGGCTTTAACTTTGAGATCTCTTGTATTTTCCAGCTTGACAATTAGATTCTTTAAAATCTCACTTGTTTCATCTTTGGTCCTAAGAAAGAAAACCCAAGTATATCTGGAAAAATTATCAGTAATAACAAGGCAGTATTGTTTCTTTCCAATACTCATTACATTTGTTGGTCCAAAAAGGTCCATATGTAAGAGCTGCAAAGGGTTAGAAATAGAGTTTATTGATTTGGTCTTATGAGAAGACTTGTGTTGCTTACATTTTAGACATGCAACACAATGATGATCACACATGAATTCTTTTTGAGGAAAACCAACTACTAAATTCTTTTTAACTAGATTGTTCATATTTTTAAAATTTGTGTGACACATCCTTCTGTGCCAAAGTTCTGATTCATTTGTGTTTGCCTTAGATATAAAACAGTTGATCTCATTTGAAAAAATGAGTTCTCCCCCTATATCAAGGCAATACACATTGTTTCTCCTTGGTGTTCTTAAAACAACAAATTTTTCATCTAAAATAAATTCAGGAGAAAGAATGATGCACTCAATATCTGTAAAAAGAATTTTGTTCTTTTTATCACATACTTGTGAGACACTAACCAGATTGTACTTAAGCTCAGCCACATAAAACACATCATCAAAAGTAATCTTACCATTTGATACTGTACCTTTACCTGTGATCTTACCACCTCTTGGATTTTCACCAAAAGCAACATATCCTCCTTCAAAAGACTTGAAATCTCTGAGTATTTGAAGATTTCCAGTCATGTGCCTAGAGCATCCACTATCAATATGCCATGTTCTACCTTCTTCAGGGATCTGAATGCTCTGCACACAAAGTAAAAGGATTAGTTAATTTTGGGAACCCAAGCTTGTTTTGTCTTGGGTTCATCCTTTGAAGAGTAAGTTTTTCCAATTGAATGAGTTTTGGATGCAGGTTTGGTTAGGGGTGAGCATTTGGACCGAAAAAACTGAACCGAACCGAAAACCGACCGAAACCGAACCGAACCGAAACCGATAACATGTTATCGGTTCGGTTTCGGTTTTGAAAATTCATCGTTATCGGTTCTATCGGTTCGGTTCGGTTCGGTTCGGTTTGGTTTTCGGAAAAAGAAGAACATTTGGCCTAAAATAACCGAACCGAAACGGACCGAAACCGAACCGAACCGAAACCGATAACATGTTATCGGTTCGGTTTCGGTTTTGAAAATTCATCGTTATCGGTTATCGGTTCTATCGGTTCGGTTCGGTTCGGTTCGGTTTTGGCCCGATAAGCACCCCTAGGTTTGGTATTATTTTGCTGGTTAGTACTGGTGTGGTGTGTTGCTACCGACCTAGGTTTATACCCGTTGTGTTTGGCTTTTGAGTATTTTACTACTGATGGACCAGTAGTATTTGGGTAGTAAAATGTTTTGGCATAGTCAGTGGTGTTTTGATAATTGTACCAGACAGCATTGTAATTAGGGTTTTTATCAGTAGGAAATCTGGAATATTTGCTACTGATGTTTGAAAATTTTGGGTATTGAGGAGATTTAACTTGTTTTCCATTGTTTTTGAAATAATTACTCCTCTTTGGACTTTTATACCTAATATTTTGCACAAATCTCTGTGCAGTTCTTACAAATTTGGGAGTTTCAACATGTGACATTTTAACTTTTTCAGTTTTTAAAACTTTTTCTTTTTCTTTACTAAGTTTAAACTCCTTGAAGTCTTTGCTGTTAATCGGATTAAAATGACAGTTGTTTGCTATGTGATTAACTTTGTTACATATCAAACATGTTAACTTTGTTGATTTAGCACCTTCAGGCTTTCTTTGTTCTTTTAACTGATTTAAGTTTCTTTGATTTCCCCTTCTTAAAATTTTTGGTATATTTTCTGAGTTATATTTAGGGGATTCAATAGGACTTTGTGTTGTATGAAAACTTGCATCAGTTGACTTAGTTGTTTGATCATCATCAGAAGAATCATTTGACACATTTATTTCATTACTAGTATCAGTTTCAGTTTGACTCTCTATTTTTAAATCATATAAAATTCTTTCTGTGCTAGCCCTAAGAGGAGGGATAACATTAGTTGGAGGAGGAACTGCATGATATCCCACTCCATGCACAACTTTTTCAGCAGTTTGATTACTAGTTAATTCATTAACAATTTGAGAGCTTCTTTCAAATTTCTTTATTGTTAATTTATTCTGTTCTAGTTCCATTTGACATTCTTCTAATTTACTCAAAGTTTCTTTTAATTTTAACTGGGCATGTTCTTTTTCATAAGTAGTTTGCAACAATTCATCTTTTATCTTTTGATCTGTTATTTTATAGATTTTAATTTGATTTTCAAGATCAGCTATACATCCATTGTATTCAATTCTCCTATTTCTGTTTAAAATCATCTCTTCAAGTGTTTCTTTGTTAAGTTTTTCTAATTCTCTATATGCCTTAATACATTCAGGAGTACAAGCTTTAGAATGTACCTCAGTAGTAGCAGAATCAGTGGTGAAGGCCATGAGAGCTTGGTTCTGTGCATGTTCTTCTGCTTGAAAGCTCCAGTCATATCCTAGTCCTTCTTGTGATACTAGAGCTGTTGAGTTTGAAGTGTTAATTTTGTTGTAGTTTGACCTTTGATTTTTGTTTGGACATTCTCTGGCAAAGTGACCTAGATTGCTACAGTTATAGCATTTGACCTTGGTCTTGTCAAATCCAGCACGATCACCTTTGTTGTATGACAGATTTGGCCTTCCAGTTCTTTTAAGAAACCTTTTTGTTCTTAAGCTCAGCATTGCCATCTGCCATTTGATGTCCATCTCTTCCAAATCATCAGGATTGAGTTGTTCTAAATCCTCACTAATCAATGCAGTATGCACATGACTTGTGAAGAAAGATTCTCTTGCTATATCTTCATTATCTGCATTCTTTATAGCTTCCTGACCTGTTCCTGTACTAGACACAAAAGCAGCATTGTTTGTAGGTAAATTTGGAGTTTTAGTACTTACCTCTGATTCAAATACTCTTAGCTCATTGTAGAGTTCATCCAGCTCTTTCTCTTCCAATTGATCTCCTTGTCTATATATAACTGTATACATAGACCATGCTTCACCTAAAGACCTTAGAAACTTTCTATTGACATCATCATTGTCTGGTTGATAACCAACTTGATTCAGCTCACCAACTAGTTTGTTGAACCTATCAAAGACTTGTGACTATGACTCAATCTTCTTGCCTTTAAAGTTTTCAAAGTCTTGCTTCAGTACAGACTTCATGTTTCTCTTGGTACTCTTTGTACCTACAAACCTCTTCTCCAGTGCTTGCCACAGTTTCTTTGCATCATCATATTCAACAAACAAATGTTGATAATCATTGGGAATGGCAAGCAGAAGAGTGCTTAGGGCCTTGAGTTCAATGCCTCTATCCTTCTTTTCTTTTTCACACTTGAGTTTGTCAACTTCAGTTGAAGTTGAGGTTAATTGAGTTTGAATAGTCTTGTTTCCTTCAAGAACCACTTCCCACATGGAATAATCAGTAACCAGCATGTACTGCTTGATTCTGTTTTTCCACATCCCAAAGTTGTTGGGAGGAGAATTGGAATCTTGTTAGCCTGAGTGCTTTCATTGTTATCAGACATGATTAACAATTTAGAGTTTCGAAGGTATGAAACTTTTTGCTGTTCTTAATTCGTAGATCTAGAACCGTAAGGCTCTGATACCACTTGTCAGGATCGATTAACCAGACAGATTAATTAATCTAAGATCTACTAACAATAAGAAGTTGCAGCGGATCAACACGTATGTTAATTGATTAAGAACAATGAATAATGAATAATAATAAGAACACAGTGATTCACAAAAAGCTTCAATGTATATTAATGATCGATCAATACACACATATGTTTACAATTCATAAGGAACTATATATAATAGTCCTTGAAGCCTAACTATTTAACCTAGTTATTCTAGGAAATGATTACAATTGAATTACAAACAGATTTACATTCTATAACTAATTCTACGAAGATCTCGGACACGATCAACTCTAAATATTGACATCAGTAGTAATAGCCATCGTCAGTATCAAGTTGTTACAGCAGCATTAACACTTGATCAGTAGTAAATGTAACTCTGCCCCATCAGTACTAACTCTTGTATCAGCATTAAGTCTTTGTCAGTACCAACTGCAGCATTAGTAATAAGCTTTCATCAGTATTAAATTTTCTATATCCCAACAATCCTCAATTTCTCCTAATTTTACCAAAGTTAACAAGTGAATTTAAATATTTAATGATTTACCTGATGAATCGGTGGATACATTAAAGAAGTGCAAACAGGGCATTCAAGAAGCTCATGAACACCATTTGTTGATTGCACACAATGTTTTCCATTTGTAATTCTTGCAACACTTTTTTCACTTTTTGTTGCTGTTGTTATTGTTGCCACATCATACTTCAATGTTTTTGGGTGAGATTCAATAACATCTTTACAAACACCGCCACCTGGCGCCATTTTTATTAAATCCCAATAATATTTTCTGATTTTGTATCAGCTGTAGTATCTCAAATCATGATCAAAACTTGAGTATTCTTGATCTTGAAAGAAATAGGCAATATCTGATAAATACAATTGAGTAGAGAAAAAATATGAGAAAAATGAAGGAAATTGGATAATAAAGTTTCTAAATTTTGACCAAATGCTTACAATTTAAGTGTGAAAGAATGGACAAAATGATGCCGGCTAGTCAAAGAAGCGTAAGTTATTTAATTTAAGACATAATATTATAACAATTCAAACATATTGATAACTAATACTCCCTCCGTCCCTAAATAAAGTTCCCATTTTGCCTTCAAATTTTGTCCCTAAATAAAGTTCTCATTTCTCAAATATAAGGGGCCCACTTAATATAATAATATTATTACCAATACTTTCACCACTAACTATCTCTTAAAACACTTTCTCTCTTCAATCAAACCTTATATTTTAATCAAAAGTAATACCAAATACCCCACCACTAACTATCTCCTAAAATATTGTGCCCAACACAAATGAGAACTTTATTAAGGGACGGAGGGAGTATCAAAGACCATTTGATATGACTTTACTACCCCTCCCTTACCAAGAAAATTATATCAAGATAGCATATAATTTAAGGGTATAATAAAGATTTAAGCTTTATCTTAATCACTTAACAGAACTAACTATATCATTAAGGGGGTGTTTGGGATTGCATATTTTGGAAGTGCTTTATAAATAAGCAACAACTCTGTCCAAACACCTTAAATAAGTACTTACCAACCTTCTTCAATAATACCATGAACAATATTGAAATATTCAATAAAGAGTTCGCTAATCTTCAGTAAAATACAAATAAATAAGATAATAGTTCTAAGCATATAATTATCAATCCAAAAGTATTCAATCATTGCAGAAAGGAGATATGATTAGACATAACTTGATAGATCTAGCTCCAACAACCAAATTGATCATCAATTTCGGATATATTTTTAGAAAATATATTACTTTCAAGATTAGTTAAGTACCTACTTTTAATACCAATAATTAATAATTAATATAATAAAATAGAAAAAAAACAAACAGAAAATATGATTGCCCAACAAGATCAATATTCAAATATGAAACTTCAAACATCGATCAACCTAATATTCTGTATTTGTCACAAAAGTAGGTGAAATTGGAAGAAAATGAAATAATTGAATTAATTCTTGGTATAACATGACAAAGCCCACCACAAAAAGTACAAATTCAAGATCTGAATTCTGAAACCAAACCCAAATATGAACTTACTCAAATTTCACTAATCTAATCAAATAATTTCCTGAAAATGAGAAACAAGATATGGGTTTTCTTTAAAATCAGATGAAAAAGGGTCAAACCCTAAATTTACAATTTTGACCATGAAAAGGAGTTGCAGTTGCATATACAGAATTACTCCAGGGTATGTAAAATTGTAAATCACCAATTTAGAAGAAAAAATTGAACTTCAAAAGAAGAACCCAAAAATAGAATGTAATCAAATTTCCAAATAATTTCAAGATTTAGGGTTTTGCTATAAACCTGTTTCATTTGATCAAAACCCCATCAGATTATCCAATGCAAGATTAAATTTTTATGGTTATCAAGAATTCCTTAATTTATATATATCCGTCATCAGTGAAAGAATCCAAGAGTGTAAATACAAACATATAAACAAATAAATATAAAAACAGTTAATAATAAACAAACCCAGTTCAAAATTCAAATAAACTAATCGACAAGCAAATATTTTTCGATTAAAAACAGAAGAAAAAACAAAACAGAGAGATACCCAGTTGCGATTATCGAGCTCATTTTTCTAATATTTCCAATCAAATTGAAGAAATAATTAAAAAAATTTATGGGAATTTGAGAAAGATTTTAGAGATGGAAGAAACGCATACAGTAGAGATTTCAAGGAGCAAAAAAGTTATCATTTTTTTTTGTGCCCATTTCTGTAATTCAAGAAACATTGATTATATTGATATACGTATAAAATTAATATTTTTTCTTGAGTTTTGTTTGTTTATTTTTGTAATTCTAAAGATGTTCCATTGGTAAAAATTGTATATATTGAAAAAATATTTTAAAATATTTAACAAAATTTCAACTATATTTGAAAAATATTCAGGGTTATCTGTACAGTGCACTATACTAGGTCCTTCTTAGTGCATCATAATATATATTTCAAAGTTTCATATTAAAACGTGTGCAATTGCTAAATGTAAAGCAAATATCTCCATACATCAATTGGCATAAGCCATAAGTCTAGATGCATTGGATGAGTATTTACAAATGTCAGAAAGAACATCATGTGAATCTTTAAAAAAATTTACAAACTAAATTATAGATTTATATTTAAATATATACATGATAGAACCAATCAAAATCACTGTATGCAAAACATGAAAAGGTTCACATTTTTTCTTGAATGCTTGTTGGCATAGATTACATGCATTGGGCTTGGCCAAAAATCAAAATGATCAAATGTATGGAAAGAACAATACATACGAGACAATCATAGATATTCCAAGTTCATGCTTGAACCTGTTGCCTCGTACGACTTGTGGATATAGCATGCATACTATGTGGTCGCATGGTCTAATAATGACTTAAACGTCTTTAATACGTCTCCGCTATTCAACAACTTACTAAACAACTCATCTCCCAAAATTCCATATGAATATGATTGTCGCGGAGTAGAAATAGGGTAATACCATACCAGAATTGGGCTTCATTCGTTAAGGGTTTTCTAGTGTTGTTAATCCAAATAGAACTTTATTTACTAAGAAACAATTGATTGCTAGAAGGATGTTGATCAGACTTTTGGTATCCTCCAAGGTCGTTGGCGTATATTACAACAAATGATTCATAACATAGCCTAAATGCTATAAAATGAATCATGTATGTTTGCATCACATTGCATAATATGATACCCAAAGACAGTAGTTTTAATATTGCTGAGTATGAAGAATATTCTAAATCTGTTGGAAATATACAAAGTACGTAGATCGGGATGTCTGTCACATGCATGGGAATACCAAGTAATTACGTGTAGAAAGCACACGAGGGATTTCGATCCAACCTTGTCAAACATCTTTTGAGAAATCGCGAAGAAAATATCTTTGTAGTATATTGTCTTTATATATTATTGTTCTTGAATTATGTATTGTCTTTATAAATTATTGTTCTTGTATTTCTTTTTATCTAACTTATTTTAATTTATTCAATTATTTGTATATAAAAAGTTAAAAATTTTGAGAATATTTGGAGTGTTTCATCAACCAATAGGTTATTAGTCCAAGTTTTATTCGAAACATGTGTGAAAATATTTGCCGTTAAAAAAAATTATGGAGACGGTCTTAAACATTGTCCTCTACTGAGTAATAACACAGTAAGAATAGTATCATCATTCCTATTATATACGTCCATCATAACTAGGGGTGTAAATGAGTCGAGCCGAGCCCGAGCTCGACTAGGTTCGAGCTCGGCTCGTTTAAGTTTTAAGGAGCTTGAGCTCGAGTTCGGCTCGTTTAGGTTTTCGCAGGTTCGGGCTCGGCTCGATTAGGCTCATTTAAGCTCCCATATACACAAAATATATAAACTTTTTTATTTAATAATAATATTTAATATATTATGTAAGCACTTCATTTTTATATTATGTTATATACATATACATGTATAGTATACATACACACATAAGTATAAAAATATATAATATATAATTGTATTTTTCTAATAATTAATATATATGTGCTCGTTTAGGCTCGCGAGCCTAATCAATCTTAGTGGATCAAGCTCGGGCTCGTTTAATAAATGAGCTCTTAGTTAAGCTCGAACTCGGCTCATACTCGTTTAAGCTCGGCTCGTTTCGATCTTTTAACGAGCCGATCCCGAGTAGCTCACGAACAGTTCGGCTCGTTTTCACCCCTTTCTACTCCTTCACTTTTTCAATAACAATATTCTTCACTTTTTCAATAACAATATTTTGTAATAACACAGTCTGAATAGTATCATCATTCCTATTATATACCTCCATCATAACTAGATTTGTTTTACGGATGAAAATACCACTCATAATAATTGTTATCCGTACCTCCGACTACCTTTAAAAATTATGTTTAAAATAATTATTTCATCAACCCATAACACATGGATAAAAATGTACTAATGGGAGAAAACTATGCAAAGATGCTTATCCATGGTACACGAGCCATATCTTTTTAGAAATAGTCTTTTTAGAGTATACAAAAATTAGGGTTGTTAAATCGTGTTATCGTTTCGTATTTTTGGGTAACATGAAACGACACATATTCATATTCCACAACACGAAAACAACATGATATGAAGTTGTAACACCTCAAATTTATAATAAAAACATTTGGCCAAAATATATCATTTTCATTAAATAGAAGAACTATTCCCAAAATATAGATTTACAAAAACCTTTGGTATGAAAATCAGAGTATAAAGTTGGTGTTACAAAATAGATCAAAACCAAAGCCAAGTCTAAATCCAATCTAGTGTTCTTCTACTCTAGGCCCCGCATCTCTATCCATGCGTACCTAAACCTTCGATCCCGAACCTGAGTACATAGCAAAACAAACAAGGAGTACGTGAGACAAGAGAGTCTCGTGAGGTACATGGGTTTTATACCCGTTAAGCCGTACATCACAACATAAATATATATAGATAATATTTTATACATATACATCTTAACAACACAGTCTAGTCACCCAGTGGTAACTCTATCAATCTCTAGCATCCTTATCTAGTACATAAACATATATGTACCAACACACAAGCATATCCAATACATAAACATATATGTATCAGAATCCTAACAAGCCTAGTATGCAAACATATGCATACTAGAGGCACCATCGTGCCTAGTGTATAAACATATATACAATCGTCTCAATGATCGGGGATCCCCCCGCATCACCACCATCTATCTCTTATCATAACCTAATAGTTATGCCAAGTAAAGCCATAGGCTATCACAACAATGATCACACATGTTAGTTGAATATTAACATTAATATATATAACTAAATTCACACACAATAAGTCTAAATCCATATTCCGATAGACCGGTCACGAATAAGTAAAATACATTTCTATGGCTATGCACTCAGTAAAGTCCACACGTACTCACCTTAGCAATAAGATGCTCAAACCGCAACTTTGTACCCAATTCATCTTGTAATGACCTCTAAAATCTCGAGGTAAACCTCGCGTCTCTATCGGACACAATCGATAATGGAACCCCGTGGAGTCGAACCACCTCATCAACATACAAGTTAGCCAACCTCTCAAGTGGCAATGTTTCCCGAATGGCTAAAAATAATGCACTCTTGGTCAACCGGTCAACTATGACCCAAATGGCATCGTGACCCTTACTCGTCTTTGGCAAGCCAACTATGAAATCCATAGTTATGTCTTCCCACTTTCCGGCCTGTACTTGCAATGATTGAGCTACCCCATACGGTACTTGATGCTCGGCTTTCACTTGTGCACACGTGGCACACTTCGAGATGTACTTGACTACCCTCGCCTTCATTCCGGGCCACCAATAAACCCGTTTCAAATCTTGATATGTCTTTGTACTCCCCGGGTGAATCGAATATTTTGACTTGTGCACATCATTCAACAACTCTTTTCGGGTACCCCCGAACTTGGGAACCCAAATTCGACCGCCTACGGTTTTCAACCCTTGCATATTTTCCACAAATTGTTGGTTCTTACCCAACCGTTCTTGTCTTAACTCTTCTTTTCCCATAACCTCTCGTTGAGCATTCTTGGTTCTCTCGATGATACTCGAGACGACTTCGATACGCATTGACCTTCCTTTGATCGGCTTCTCATAGACCCTTCGGCTCAAGGCGTCGGCTACAACATTTTCTTTCCCCGCATGGTACACAATCTCACAATCATAGTCGTTGATCAACTCGATCCACCTCATTTGTCGCATATTAAGATCTTTTTGAGTAAACACATATTGCAAGCTCTTATGATCCGTGTACAACGTACACCGAGTACCATATAAATAGTGCCTCCACAATTTCAAGGCAAACACGATCGCCGCCAACTCTAAGTCGTGTGTCGTGTACCTCGTTTCCGCATCCTTTAATTGTCGTGAAGCGTTCGCGATCACTTTACCCCTTTGCATCAATACACAACCGAGCCCTTGATTTGAAGCATCACTATATACTACAAAATCTTCCATACCATCCGGTAACGTGAGAATCGGCGCGTTACACAACTTTTCCTTCAATAAGCCAAACGCCTCCTCTTGCTTCTTATCCCACACGAACTTCTCACTTTTTCTTGTCAACTTCGTGAGTGGGACCGCAATTCTCGAGAAATCTTGTATAAATCTTCGGTAATACCCGGCCAATCCAAGAAAACTTCTAACCTTGGTAGGAGTTCTCGGTGCTTCCCAATTAGATACCGCCTCAATCTTCGAAGGATCAACTTTAATACCATCACGTGATACCACGTGACCTAAAAATTGCACTTCCCGCAACCAAAACTCACACTTCGAGAATTTGGCATACAACTTCTCCCGTTTCAACACATCCATCACAAGTCTCAAATGATTCTCGTGTTCTTCCTCGGTCTTCGAATAAATCAAGATATCATCAATAAACACGATCAAAAACTTATCAAGAAACGGTTTACAAACCCGATTCATCAAATCCATAAAAATGGCCGGTGCATTTGTAAGACCAAACGGCATCACTAGAAACTCATAATGACCATACCGTGTACGGAAGGCCGTCTTCTCGGTGTCGCCTTCCTTCACCCTAACTTGGTGATAACCCGGCCTCAAATCAATATTCGAGAAGTAACTAGCACCTTGTAATTGATCAAACAAATCATCGATTCTTGGCAACGGGTAACGGTTCTTTATAGTTACCTTATTCAACTCACGGTAGTTGATACACATTCTCATCGACCCGTCTTTCTTCTTGACAAACAACACCGGGGCACCCCACGGTGACGAACTCGGACGGATAAAACCCTTATCTAACAACTCTTGCAATTGGGTCATCAATTCCCGCATCTCGGTGGGAGCTAAACGATACGGAGCACGAGCAATCGGCGTCGCCCCCGGCACTAAATCAATCTTGAACTCAACTTGTCTCTCTGGTGGCAAACCGGGTAAATCATCGGGAAACACCTCGGGAAAATCCTGAATAATTTTAACATCACCAACCGCCTTCTTTTCCTTTCGGCTGTCTAACACATATGCAATAAACGATGCACAACCCTTCGATAAACATTTCCTCGCCTTGATGGCGGTACTCACATTAGGCATGTGGTGTCGTTTTTCCCCATACACATACACTTTCTCGTTCCCGGAAGTCTTGATCGATACTATCTTCTTATCACACAATATTTTGGCTCGGTGCAAACCCAACCAGTCCATACCAATAACCATGTCGAAAGCCTTTATTCCCATTGGCAATAAATAGACCTTGAACTTTTTCCCATCTATTTCTAATTCACAATTTCTATAGATACATTCAACCATTGAGGTTTTCCCATCGGCTACCTCTATTTCATAAACCTCATCTAATAATTCCGATACCACATTCAACTTTCTACCAAACTCATGAGACACAAATGAATAATTGGAACCCGAATCAAACAAGATATAAGTTGGCAAGGAGTTAATGAATAAAGTACCTGACACCACATCGTGTGCCTCCTTTGCCTCCTCCCGAGTGAGTTGGAAGGATCGCCCCTTCACCTTCGCCGGTTCCACCTTCTTTTGAGCCGTTGACACTAGTGATTCGGTTTTCTTTTTCGGGCACATAGGGCTATAATGCCCCTTCTCATGACATGAGTAGCACTCGACCTCGGCCGCCGACTTGGACCTACAATCCCGGGCCAAATGCCTCGTCTTGCCACAACTATGACAAGTCCTCGGCTCTCCTCGGCATTCGCCGGTATGACTTCTTCCACACTTCTTGCATAAGACAACACTTCCTTGCCTCGAGAAGCTCGATGTGAACTTCACCTTCTTATAAGTACCCGAGCCACTCTCGGCTTTTCTCTTCTCGCCCCCATGGGCCCTCTCGGCAATCCTTGCCATGTTTACTTCTTCCACACCCCGGGCGGCACTAATGTCCTCATCGAGTGTGACCGCCCTCTTGACCTCCAATTGGTAATCCCAAGGTAACCCACTAGCATACCGGACTACTCTCAATCTTTCCTCCGAGTAAGTTTTTGCAACAAATGGGAGCAATCCCGTAAACTCCCTCGAGTACTCCTCGACCGACATATCACCCTTTTTAAGGGTCACGAACTTCTCATGCATTTTCTCCAAATCCCTTTCGGGACAAAACTTCTTTTTCAATCTCGTGGTGAACTCATCCCACAACATCGATTCGATCACCTCCCTTCCGAGGGTCTCATACACAATATCCCACCAAACCATGGCATCTTCTTTCAACAATTGTGACGCATACGTCACCATATCGGCCTTCTTACACTTGCTACTCCCGATGACCCGCTCGGTCTCTCGGATCCACCTCATAGTCACTTTCGGGTCCGAACTACCCGTGTACACATTTGGCTTACAAGCCATGAAGGATTTAAACGAGCAACCTTCTTTCTCATCGGGCCTTGCCCTAGCATCACTTTGACCACCCGTAGATGATTTTCTTTCACCGGTGTCACTACCCCCGGTCCTCTCGTCCTCGGACTGACGGTCATCCTCCTTCTTTTCACGGTTTCCCATTACACGGTGCACTTCCTCGGCCACCGTCCCTTTGATTTGATCAATAATTGTTTGGAGGTCTGCCATAGTTACCGGAGTCTTATTAGCTCCGACCTCCGATTCATCAACTCGATGCATCGACGGTTGACTTTCTTGTTCAACCACAACCTCGACATGAGGTATTTCTTCCTCCCGGTTCTCCGGGGATTTCCCACTACGTCGAGTATTCACCATTTCTCTCGATCAAGACTATACGAAAGACATTAAACATTTAGTACCTCATGTACAACCCATTAGTCTCATAAGACTCAAATCCAAAATCATATCAACTTTCATAGGTCCCCTAGGTTCAACCCTAAACTTAACATAAAGTCTCAAGGTCAACCTACAATCTCAAGGAATCTTACATTCCTAATACCACAGTCTAAGACTAGGATGGACATCCAACCTAATTCACTTTAACTATAGCTCTGATACCAAGTTGTAACACCTCAAATTTTATAATAAAAACATTTGGCCAAAATATATCATTTTCATTAAATAGAAGAACTATTCCCAAAATATGGATTTACAAAAACCTTTGGTATGAAAATCAGAGTATAAAGTTGGTGTTACAAAATAGATCAAAACCAAAGCCAAATCTAAATCCAATCTAGTGTTCTTCTACTCTAGGCCCCGCATCTCTATCCATGCGTACCTAAACCTTCGATCCCGAACCTGAGTACATAGCAAAACAAACAAGGAGTACGTGAGACAAGAGAGTCTCGTGAGGTACATGGATTTTATACCCGTTAAACCGTACATCACAACATAAATATATATAGATAATATTTTATACATATACATCTTAACAACACAGTCTAGTCACCGAGTGGTAACTCTATCAATCTCTAGCATCCTTATCTAGTACATAAACATATATGTACCAACACACAAGCATATCCAATACATAAACATATATGTATCAGAATCCTAACAAGCCTAGTATGCAAACATATGCATACTAGAGGCACCATCGTGCCTAGTGTATAAACATATATACACTCGTCTCAATGATCGGGGATCCCCCCCCCCCCCCCCCCCGCATCACCACCATCTATCTCTTATCATAACCTAATAGTTATGCCAAGTAAAGCCATAGGCTATCACAACAATGATCACACATGTTAGTTGAATATTAACATTAATATATATAACTAAATTCACACACAATAAGTCTAAATCCATATTCCGATAGACCGGTCACGAATAAGTAAAATACATTTCTATGGCTATGCACTCAGTAAAGTCCACACGTACTCACCTTAGCAATAAGATGCTCAAACCGTGTTCTTGACACCCAATCTCTTGCTTCCCAATCCAATCAAATTTCCAAGACTTCACCAAAAGCCTAATACAATTATCACAATATGATCAACATCAATTACTACTACTAATGTGTTCATCCATCTCTAGATAACACTTACTAACAACTTTCCCCCAATTATGGTGATTTACCAAACCCTAGGTTTAACCAACCCTTAAGATTCTTACAAATCTTAACCATACACCTGATTCCCTTGTTAATAAACCATCTATTAAGTGTATACAACATTTATTTCACCATAAATCACCAACCCAAGAACTAGGAACTAGGGTTTAAAACCCTAGCTTCAAGATCCATAGATCTTGAGCTACAAAGATGAAAGAGTGAGGATATACATTTAATCTTCCACTAGGAGTGAAATCTACCAAGCTTTGATGAAGAAATCACCCAAGAACAACCTTTATGCTCGAAAATCGCCAAGAGAGAAAACTAGGGTTTGTGTTTTGCATTTATGGCTGAAATCCTGAATTTAATGCCTGGTCGGAAGAGTTCGCGCCGCGAACAACCAGTTCACGCCGCGAACTTCCCTTGTCGCGAACTCTTCCCGATCGTGAGTTGGCCGTGAACTTCGATCACCAAAAACCCAATGTTTCTGTTCCAAGTTCGCGATCGCGAACTAGAGTTCGCGCCGCGAACTCCCCAGGTCAGCAAGGCTGCAGTTATCGACCTTTGTCTCGACCCGGTTTCGCCCATAACTTTCTCATACGGTGTCCAAACGACACGAAACCAATTTCCACGTGTTTTATATGATTTATCCATAATTATCATATTTTTATATATTTTATTTATTTACAAATTTCGGGTCGTTACAGAAGTTGTGTTTTATTTTGCTAACACGAACACGACACAATTGAAAAACAACAAACACGACAAACACGACAATACAAGATAAATAACAAAGATATCAAAATTTTAACCTAGTACATGCTAAAAAACCGACAAACATGAAAAACACGACAATAATATAACATAAATTTCTAAATGTTCTCAAAATCATAATTATCGTGTTAATTCGTGAACATGAACACAACACGACACGACTTCGTGTTTGTTTTGCACGACACAAACACGAATTCAAATTTCGATTTCATCCTAATTTTGTTTCGTATCGTGTATTTTTGTCATGTCACGTTTTGACAGCCCTAACAAAGATGTATATTCATAGTAAACGAGTGATGCCGCGGGGAATTTTCATTTGATACTCAAAATATTTACCCATGATATCATCGATTATAAAATATCGAATATATAATTCTTAATTGTAAGTAGTAAAATGCATATCTCAACAAATATTCTACAACTTGAAAAAATGAAAAGTAAAAACAAAATGCTAGTAAAAAAAGTCAACAAAAACAATAGAAAAAAATAAAAAATAAAAAATAAAAATTAAGCTAACTACTTAGAATTATTCATCATGTCACATAAAGTTATTATAATAATAGTTAATACAATCATAATTATTAGTTATATAGAAACATAAGAGTTTTGATTGTAAATCATTATTTTTAGAAAAAATCTAAATGTTAAATATTGAAATTTAAGGTAATAAAAATGCAATTTTATAAAAGTTAAAGTTTAGGGGAAGAAAATATAACTTTAGTAAAGTTAGGAAAAAATGGCAAAAAAATTGATAGAGAAAAAAATCTAGATATTAAATATTAAAGAAAAAAATTTGGTGGCACCTACACTTGAACCCATGATTTATTCGTCAAGAGACAGAAAAACTACCACTTAGACAAAACTTCGTATTGCTTTCCAAAATGTTTTTTTCTAATGAATCATACTGTTTTATGATCTCATTGTTTAATAAGGTTATCAATGAATTGTACTAAAAAGTTAACTATGTATACATCATCTTAAGCAATAACTATATCTAAATAGGTGGTGATTTTTACACCACATGTTTTAACTAATGTACCACAACAAATGCTTTATGTAGTTGTACAGTCTGCAGAAATAGGTGTACAGTGTGATATAGACATTAAAATTTATGGTATGGAAATTAACTCCCTATCCAAATGTATAGTTAAAAAGTATAGAACATAATCATCATATCTTTTTATATAAATAAGATATATTCTAGTGAAAGGAGAAATTTAAAGTAGAATAAAGTCATAGTACAATGATGAGGGTATAATTACGATTAAACCAATACTACAAGGACTAAAAAAGTAATTATTTCCGCGCCCAGAAAATAAAAAACAAAAAAACCAAAAGCCCTCAATTTCTCACATACCTTACAAACACCTCCCTCCTCTCTCTCTGTCTATCTCCGTCGCCGTTCACCGCCTTCCATGGAGGACGACCGCCGTGTCGGAGATCTCGTCCGTGAATTAGTCAACCGTCTACACAACAGCTCATCTACCTCAATTTCAAACTCAAACCCTAACCCTAACCCTAACCCTAGCAATGTCAAGTACGCCACTCGCATTTTATCCAGCCGAATGACGCCGTCGATCGCCGTCAATGAAGCGGCTATGGCGTATTCAATCAAAAACCAACTCGTTAAACAAGGAAAGTTGTCTGATGCTTTATCGTTTGCAGATCTCTATTCTAAATTTGCTTCTAAAACTGGAAACGGTAGTGTTAAGAATAAGTGGGCTGTACTGTATCTGCTCAAAGTAATTTCTGAAGATCGTAAAAGTAACGGTAAACTTCAAAGCGATTTTAGCTATTCAGGTGGACTGCCAATGTTATTTGAGCCTGAAAGTAATGGGAATCACGCTAGGGTTTCGAAAAATAGCTCCAGTTTCTCACATTTAGGGCAAACTCTAGATCATAACGGGAATCATGATAATGCTTCTAATGATAATGTAAACGGTTTGCGTGATACTAGTTCAACAAACTCAACCAAGTTGAAAAATGGTGGAGTTTTATCAATTTTGAAAGATCCTGGGAATTTGCATGAGATGGCATATAGGGAGTATGCTTTAATTGTAAGGGAAGAAAATATTGTTTCAGAAGAGGTTATAGTGAGAGATATATTGTATGCTTGTCAAGGAATTGAAGGTAGATATGTGTTATTTGATGGAAGTATTGATGCATATATGTTACCAGATACATTTAGGGTTCCAAAAGCTACTAAAACTATGATTCGTAAGCTATGTGAGCTAGGTTGGTTGTTTAGAAAAGTAAAAGGTTATATAACCGAATGTATGAATAATTTTCATGATGAAAGTGTTGGTACTGTAGCTCAAGCTTTTTGTGCAGCATTACAGGATGAACTTTCTGAGTATTATAAGTTGTTAGCTGTACTTCACTCACAATCGATGAATCCGATCCCGTTAATTTCAGAAAATGCAAACTCTGATAATTATCTTTCTTTGAGAAGACTTGTGGTTTGGTTTGCTGAACCAATGGTGAAAATGCGGTTAATGGCTGTTCTTGTTGACAGCTGTAAGTCACTAAAAGGTGGTGCAATGGCAGGTGCGATACACATGCATGCTCAACACGGTGATCCACTTTTACATGATTTTATGAAACGGTTACTTAGAAGGGTTTGTTCACCTCTTTTTGAAATGGTTAGAAGTTGGGTATTAGAAGGTGAACTTGAAGATATTTTTTCTGAGTTTTTTGTTTCGGGTCAGTCAGTAAAAGCAGAATCTTTATGGAGAGAAGGATACAAACTTCATCCTGCAATGCTTCCTTCTTTCATCTCTCAATCTCTTGCTAAACGTATACTTAGAACAGGTAAATCAATTAACTTTTTAAGAGTTTGTTGTGAAGATAGAAGTTGGGCTGAGTCAGCAACACAAGCTGCAGCTGCAACTGGTACCACAACTAGAAGAGGTGGATTAGGTTATGGTGAAACAGATGCATTAGAATCTTTAGTAACTGAAGCTGCAAAACGAATTGATAAACATTTAATGAATGTTGTGTATAATCAATATAGGTTTAAAGAACATTGTCTTGCTATTAAACGGTATCTTTTACTAGGACAAGGTGATTTTGTTCAGTATTTAATGGATATTGTTGGGCCCGAATTATCAGAGCCCGCTAATACAATCAGCTCGTTTAAACTTGCTGGTTTATTAGAAAGTGCAATTAGGTCATCTAATGCACAATATGACGATCCCGATATTTTGGAAAGATTAAGGGTTAAGATGATGCCACATAAAACTGGTGACAGAGGGTGGGATGTTTTTTCTTTGGATTATGATGCAAGAATTCCATTAAATACCGTATTTACAGAATCTGTTATGGCGAAATATTTAAAAATCTTCAATTTTTTGTGGAAACTTAGAAGGATAGAACATGCACTTATTGGTTCTTGGAAGACAATGAAACCGAATCTGATTACTTCTCATTTCTTCACTAAACTACCAAAAGCTGTTAAATTTCGGTTAATTTTGACTTCAAGAAGATGTCAAGTTCTTTGGAATGAAATGAGTCATTTTCTTACGAATTTGCAGTATTATATAATGTTTGAAGTTTTGGAGGTTTCATGGGCTAATTTCTCTGATGAAATGGAAGCAGCTAAAGATCTTGATGATTTACTTGCAGCACATGATAAATATCTTCATTCGATTGTTGAAAAATCACTTCTTGGAGAACGTTCTCAAGATCTTTATAAAAGTTTGTTCATGTTGTTTGATCTTATATTACGGTTCCGTAGTCATGCTGACCGGCTTTATGAAGGAATTTATGATTTTCAAGCAAGGTATTAATGTTTCTTTGCTTATTAATGGGTTGACTTTTATCTCAAATGGGGTATATTAAAAAAGATGGGTCAAACATGATGAAATTCGCCCAAAAATTCTCTTTTTATTCCATACAACATGTTAAATCGTATTAAAGATTAGATTATTGTTATACTAGTAGTATTTTTTAATCATAAATAGTTCATTAGTTATTGATATAAAAAAGACCAAAAATTGTTTCCGGGTCAACCCAACCCCGCTTGCCCTGTTTGACCCCTACTACAAAATAAAAATTTTAAACCTAATCTTGTGATTGACCCATTACCCATTTTGCCATCTGTACTAAATGCCTGGAAAGATGTTGACTTTATATTGTTTGATTGACCAACATTTGCAGAACAATGGAAGATAATTCCAAAAGCAAAAACTCAGATTCAGATTCATGGGTTAGTGAAAGCAGGAAAGCCATAACACAACGGGCTAGTGAATTTCTACAAAATACGGGTCAAGATATAGATTCATTTTCAAAGGAATATTCATCTCTTTTCAAGGGTTTCATTTCTCAATTACCCGTTCAACAACATGTTGATTTGAAATTCCTAATGTTTCGGCTTGATTTCACTGAATTTTACGGGTCTGCATCTTAAAATCCCACAAGTAATCAATGTAACAGTTTTTATTCACGGAAAACGTATGGACCCGGTAATTAAACGGTCAACATCCATGCAGTAGCGGTCAAACTCCAGTTGATATAGCCTTGTGTATATCATTTCTTGTTCTTAGGTAATTAAATATTAGTTTTTTTTGGGTACTTTTACATTTGTGCTTGTTTAGTTACTGTACAAAGTTTTGTTTTGTCTAATCAGGTCATTAAAAGATAAGTTTTATGTCCTGGTTGGATAATTAAAAAGGTGTTTTAATAATCCAATTGGACAAAACTTTGTGCAATGATTAAACAAGTTGAAATGTAAAAGTAGGTTGTTAATTTAAACCATAAAAAACCCATAAATATATTGTCTTTGATTTATTTTGTTTAAAGATAGTATTAAAATTGGGTTTTGACAGTTAGGTTTTGTTTGTTTGTTTTTGATTAGATTAGATTGGATTGGATTGGATTTAGTTAATGGGATAAAGGCTGCTTTGGTTGGAAGCAGAATGCAGTTTAATAGAAGGTATGGTGTTTGTTGTTCTTTGATCATATTTATATTGTTATGATTTTGTAGATGTGTACATTAGTTTGTGGTTAAGAGTGATTTTGACCAAATTTTGTCAATAGTTTGGTATGTGTTTTGGCGGTTGAAATGCAGTTTGTTTTCATTATTGTAGAATGATTAATGTTCCAATTTCTTTTGCTATGTAACCTACTGTTTAGGATCACTGATGCTCCACTAGGATTTTAGTTAATAACCGGAAAGGAAACAAAACAAAAATTAAAATCAATTGTTACCATGAGTGAAAAATCCCCAATGAACCTGATTTTAGTCATGTTAACCCGTGGAATCATCATATTACAAAACATATGTAAAGGTGGCAAAATGGGCACAAATCGAGTTGAAACGGGCCATTTTTAGTACGGTCGAGAATAATCGGGTCGAGTTTAAAAACAAAAGTACATTTCTTACATTTTTGCTTTATGGGATAGAAAAAGTAAGAAATGTACTTTTGTTTTTTTTAAAATTTAAAGGTAATTCTCACGGCATGTTTTTTTTTCTTGGACTTGGCGTAAACAAGCCTATATATATCTAGGGGGTAATTTTCCTACCACAAGTTTTAATTCATCTACCACAACTGTTGCTTGACATGCTTGTACAGTTAGCTGTAAAACTTGTACACTGTGGTATAAGAAGTAAAAGTTGTGGTAAATAAATGAATTCCCTATATATCTGGATAGTTTTGTAAAGTACTTGTAGAAGTTAAACCAACTTTATTGAGAAAAAGTTGAATAACAATGATTAACAAATAAGAACGATAAATGTAAATTTCTGAATTAAGGGCATGTTTGGGAAAGCTTATTAAGGGGGCTTTTTAACTTATTAGCTTAATAAGCTTGAATTTTCAAGTTTATATAGGGTTATTAAGCTAAAAACCCTCTTAATAAACTTTCCCAAACATGCCCTAAAACACCTCTAGAATTTCACTAAACTAATTAGCTTAAACTCAAGGATACAATAACTAATTGAACATGCTTCAACAATAAATATAAGTTAATAGTTTTTACCTCTGTAATCTGGAGAACATCATTTGTCCTGAGGTACTTGCCACAGAATCAATGTGCAAGATAACTTAATAGTTTTTACCTTAGTTGTCTAGGTTTTGGTCTGTGTTTTGATTTCGGTTTCAAATTTGGGTTGATTTTAATGATATGAGTTTACTAGTTTTTGGGGTTTAACAACTTGATTGAAACATTTTTTATTTTCAATTCGGCAAATATTATTTGGGCTTTTGATAGATTTTGTCGTTGAGAAAAATATCAAAAAGGTATTGGTGGTTAATAGTGATGAACAATCCACGAATCAAACAATACTCAATTCTTTTACAAGAAATGTATAGAAGACGTAATATATAGATAGTCATTGACTTAACAATCCACCAATAAAAATGAAAATAACATAATGAAGTTCAATTATCACATGCTCTTAGATAATCAAAAACAAGTTTTTAACATGTAAATGACACAACTATAACAAAGACAACCAACGCTTCATACGTTTCAAAATTCAACAATATCAACTCCTTAATGTTCAATCAAACCATAATGTATATCAAAGAACATTAGAGTTTAGACGAACTAATTAGATGAAGAACCCATCAATATTAAAATTTATTAATATTGATGGAAACCGATTCACACTAATCCAATTATTAATCCCCAATTTCCTAGTTTTACATTTTGATAAGCTTTTCAAACACCAAATCCAAAAACTGCCCTTATCTTGTGAAAGATTAAATCCCGCCATCCTCTCTCCGTGTTCTCCACCACTGTTGCATTCCCATATCTGCATCACCCAAATTAACCATAAAGATTTGGCTCAAATTGTGTTAAGTTATTTGTATCAAATCACAGTTTTAATCTCTAAAGTTTTAAAATTACACACATCCCTGATGACATCACTATTAAACTTACAAAATTATGTGAAAGTTGACATCACTATTAACACAGCTGCGCATAACCATTATATAAATAATGTTGCACATTATTTATACTAGGACTGAATTTTAAGTACAATTCATTGAAGAGTTAATTAGTAGCAACCTAAAAGTAGAGGGACTAAAATGTAAAGCCCCTTATTATGGTTTTTGTTATGCATCTTATCTAGTGACACTCTTGACCGCTTCGAGATCGGTTAACTCAAAAGAATAACAGAATTTTCAAAAGACTAAAAAACTAACCTGTCTTCCTCTGGAACATCAGTCTGGGTCAACTTCACAACTGTGACACCAGGTTCAGGCTCTTCTAGAACCAATCTCACCTGCACAAATTAATGATACAACCAACTTCATTAATGACAAATTGGTGATTAATTTGGAGTTTGTTTAATAAAATCAAGAAGAAAAACACCAAGTTCTGCTAGTAAAACGTAAGTCTTCATAAAAAAAAATCCAACTTTATGATGCAAATATAGTCATATCATATACATAGATGTATAATGCTTGCACACACATACATGTGCAAGGACTTCAAGTTACCATTGAGTTTTTTCTTTTATCTTCTTTTTTTCAGTGCCATTAAACTTAAAAACAGGAAGCAGTAAAACCATACTATCAAGATTAAGTGCAATTTACATCCAAACACCCAAGTAATGCTCCAAAGCCAAAACCTTTTCACGTTTTCTAACTTCCCCAAAAAAATAAGCAACTTACATAGCACATGTCTAATTGAATATTTTATTTTTCTTCATTTTTATGGAGAAAGATATCTTTAGGTTTTTAATCTCTAAACACCTATGCAAACTAAAGATTCTATTTTTCCTTTTTAGACGCATAAATCAATATACAATCTCTGCTTATACATAAAACTAAATCAATATAAGCAAATAACTGAAACAACAAAGTAAGTGTCACATACCGTGGAATGAAGGCCATCTGGCCAGCTTCCAAATCTCCATTTTTGAACAATCAATTTGCCCTCCTGCAACTCCAAATTCGTACCAGTAACTGACCCATCAAAAAAACTAACATCACCACCAACCTCTTTACTAATCTTAGCATTACTCTGTGTAAAACCCTTCCATCTATTTTCATCCATCAAAATCTCATACATATTAATCGCTCTACAGCTAAACTTTTCTGTTAATTTAATGGTCTTAAACCCTTCCTTTTTCTTCTCCTCCACCTTCTTAACAGGTGCAGCAGCCGCCACCGGAGCTGAGGTGGCTGCAGCCTTTGGATTCGCCTTCCTAACCTCCAATTCCTCCTTTGCAGGTCCACCTTTTGCCATAGCATCAACATAAACCCTAATTTGTTTCAAAACAAACTCCTTCCCTTTTGCCAAAAACGCATCCTTCAATCTCCTCCCGATCGGACCTTCATCCTTCACAATAACCCTAAGATCTGGATCCTCATCGGCGTTCTCATCGGAAATGTACGGAATCTCAACAACTCCGTCAGCTATCAACAGCGATTTTCCGTCAGCGTCTTTCGCTTCCCCTTGCCAATTAATCGAAACACTTAATTCATAACCAGGAATAATTTTCCCCTTTCGAACATTAACGTACGCCTCACCTTCAACTTTTTCGATTTTTTTCGTTTTGATGAATAAATTACCTTCTCCGTCGAGAATTGTGTGATCGGAAAGTAGTTTCGAGAGCAAATCTCTCGACCATTGAATGCAATCGGTTTCCGCCCAGTGCCAATTGTGAACGTTAGCTCCGTCAGGTCTGTCTTCTACGATCCATCTCTTATCTCCTTCACCGTATTTCGCCATTATCGTTAGGGTTTTACAGTGTATGTATGTGATGGAATTGAGAATCGGTTAGCGACGGCGATTGGTGGTTGATGGAGGATATAAATGGGAAGAAAATGAGTGTGTCTAGAGAGTTCAAAGAGTGGAAGATTCTAGAGTTCGGAAACCCTAACCCTAGATCTTGTGATTATAGTTGCTAACAGAAGAGTCTAGAAGACTAGTGTATCGTTCGTTAACCAAGTTTGAGTTGACTGGGTTGTTGAAGGTGAGCTTGAATGAGTCAACTCGTCCGAGTCAAAACATGGTGAAAATAAAAAAAAGAATCGACACCTGAGAGATTCGAACTCTCGCGGGGAAACCCCATGTACTTAGCAGGCACACGCCTTAACCACTCGGCCAAAGCGTCTTGGTGTATACCTACTTCAACTTCAACATAATATTCCTAAGATTCCATTACATATTTCATATTTAGATGTGAATTCCACATGTTAGATTAAGTTTATTAAATTCCTTAAAAACATTTTATTAACTAAAAATTGTTTTACTATATAGGTTATGTTTGGTAACAAATATTCTTGAAATGCAAGATGTGAATTGTTATCATGAGCTGAAACTTTTAGCTTTTAGTCGTATAAAATTGTTTGATAAAATGAATGTTTATATAGTTGTAATGTGAATATGAACATAAGTGAATACATAGGAAAGCTGAAGATGTTTGACTAATTTTGTCTATCGAAACTCTAGCTTCTTAAATTTATTTTAAATAATTTTTTGTTTTAAAATAAAAGTTATAACTCTCACACCTATCGATTTTTTCAGCACTTTGTTGTATGTATATTAAAAGATTTTATACATAACTAGCAGATACCCGCGCAATGCGGCGGCGGGTACTTTTTAACAATATTCTGCGCTAGCGGTAGTGATTGTGGTGGTTTGTGGGAGATGTTGGTGGGTAACGGTGAATAGTGATGGTAGTAATAAATAGAACAATACAAGTTTAGATTAATAAAGATAATAAGGTACATAGTTAATTGCCGTCAAGTTATCGACATCTAGCCTAGTAGTTTTTCAAAACTCAATTTGTAGAGCCCCTTGCTTATTATAACTTGAAGATCACATTTTCGAGCCCCACGGCTAGCAATTTTGTAAAAACACAAATATTTGTTTAAATAGCAAATGTCTTGGCTGAAAATTAAGTCTTTCTGACTTGGGAAGATCCCGAATGTATTATATATAGTAAAAATTCTTAATGTGTCAACTACAACTACAAAAACTTACATGAAAAAATCCCATAAAATAGCTACATATATTTTTCAAAAATTAATTACCAAAATAGGCCGGTTAAAAATTTATAAATACCATAATGGACCACCACTTAGAGTATCCTTGTTTTCCTTGCACAGATTAAATCCGAATATTGAAAAACAATACCAAATGTAAGGAATTTCAGCATTCTTTATTGGTATTCCAATTGAATTCCTCTTAGTTTTTTAAAAGAAAAATAATAAAATTCTTGATCAACAGAAACCCAAGAAGTTACAACGTTTAGCCGATAAATTTAAAAGACCAAAACTATAAACTATTCTAGTTATTATCAAAACAATACAGAAAAGATATCATTTCCCAACTACCTAATAAAGTTTCCAAGATTTTCTAGCGAATGATCTGAACCTCGACTATCATAATGGGTCCCAACTCTATATTTCCCCCACCTCTTTCATTATGCACTGCCTGCCGGATGAAAATTATTGATAAAATACACTTCTTATTAGTTGGGAAATAAACACATATGCATCATTCAAACTTACAGATACAGTCAATTATATCATTTGTCCCTATGGTTTGTATGAAATTATAGAATTCAACCCTCGACATTTTTATTACATGGATAGTCCCTAGCTTTGAACTTGTAACATCAATTCATTAATTGTCCCCAATAGCAAAAAAGCAGTTCCAAAATTCATGTTACAAGTTTCAAATTAGGACAATACGTGTAATAAAGAAGATCAAGAGACATTTTTCTTTATTTCATACAAACCAAAGGGATGATTATGTAATTTACTATTCTAGATAAATGAAAAAGAGATACGAAGAATGGAGATAGCTCCATCTTCAACATTTGAATTAATTTGATCTATAAATTCCTTCAAAGAATTGGCATCAGAATCACCAGCAGAGCTCTAAGCAATTTGATCTCAGTATCTACCATTAACTTCAGATGTCATCTTCGTTTCAGGTTCATCTGCTAACTGAATCATCAAAATATAGATTATTACGAACGTGAATGTAAATAAAGTGTAAATTAAATTATATGAGACACTAACAGACCTCTGTTGGTAAATCTAAGGAGGTCAAATGAACAACATTCCCATCCAAGTCTACTTCATTAACTACAAAATTAGAATACATGTACACGAGAAACATATGAAAACACGCATAAAATTTTACTTAAAAATAATAAATGGAAATAAATTTTAAAACCAAAAAAATATGCAGAAACAGTCGAATCATAATTTTATGATGCAATCGAGTTTCTACAAAATCCAGTTTTAATTAATTTCAAGGTAATCTAAAATTAAGTATTATACTCTTACATGAGAGGCGAAAGAAGGAATTGACTGGTTTAACATGATCGAGGAGGTTGATGGGGGAGAGATGAAGGGACGAACAAGCGGATGAAGTAACCAGACGGGCAACTTAATATTGTGTTGGGACGAAATTGTCATAAAATACAAATGTTCTTATGCAGTTTTAACTGCTGCAACAGCGTAATGCCCCAAATGAGTTTTTACCACACAGATCTCTGGTCCAATCTGTATGAGTCATTAAGAAAAAAAAAATCAACAATTTAGCCACAAGATCCAAGAACATTAAACAAACCACCCATTTATAATAACAAGAGAATACTATTTTTTACTCAACAAATTTAGTGCTCCTCTTTCTTCCCCATCTGCACATGTAAACAATAAGGTAACAACGTTAGATATAAACAAGAAGTTAACAATGTTAGTGAACGTGATGATTTTAGCCCACTAACTATGAACGGGTCAATGTTTTAACTTCAAACAATTTGAAACTCGCCCAAAGTTTTATCAGATTGTTAATAATAATAATATTGTTTTTGGTCATGTTAATGCATCTCCATAGTCGTTGCTGGACCATTTGATGACCTAATTTCATCATCATTTCTCTTTTCCTAAAATCAGGACTTGTAAAGTTCAAATTAAGGTAAAAATCAAATACGTCAATTAGGAAAATGCAGATTAATAACCGGTACTCATCTTTGAGTCCTCATATTTGATTACCATTGTCGAATGAGACAAACAAAGCTCCTCATCTCTGATGCAAATGTGTCTAAGTGATGGATAAGGAGGGAAATGAAATTTTGAAATACGGAAATGATACATTACATAGGGAAGAACATAAGATGTACGCATGCGATTGAAATACCTTTCTTTTCCAGTTCCCAATGTTGAAAGTTTGTGAAATGGACGGCTCCCATATCATTTTTTATTTGAAGAAATGACAAAGCACTAAATAAATTTAAGTGAACATCAGGGAAGCTAGCTTAGTTGGTAAGTGCATTTGGCCATAACCTCATTGTCCCGTGTTCGATTGCATATTTTTACACCCTTATTTATTTCCATAATTAGCAAGTGGGTTGGCTGAAACTTCAGCCTTGCTAATTATAGAAGGGGTAAACTCTTTATAATATAGTATAGATAACATATCCAAATAAATTTTGACTCATTTCCTGTTACTTTTTAGTTAAATATTTTAACAAAAACCAATTTAATGTAAAAGATAAATCATAATCCACAACAAACCAATCTTTAAACAAATAATCAGAAAAAGTCACCTCCTGCGGAATAACTTAAATATAAACATTTTCTGACCAATTATAAACATTTAAATATAACTGAACCATCTTAATGAACCCACTTGGTTGTACAATTAGCAACTCCAATGGAATAAATCAATGAAAACTGTACATAAACTTTGATATTATTGTGATGTAAGTATATATATGAACAAGAATTTGAATGTAAAGGAGACATAAAATCATACAAAATTTTTAATCATTTCCCGAACTTCTTCGATCACGAGCCATGCTTTATGGCCTCCGATCACTTCCTCTTTCATCTCCCCGTCTTTCCACAACTACACACAATGAAACATTTAACTGTATAAAACTTATATACGGAACACAAAATAAATCGTAAAAACAAAATTTTGTAAAATAATTGACAAATTACAAATTGATTTTACTAAAGTGCCTGAAATTAATTCATAATGACGTAAAATGTACCTGAATTGTTGGCATTTTCTGCATCAAGAAACAATATAACACAACATTTAGTAAAATAAAAAACACTCATCTATTTAAAACCAACAAGTTTTATCGAATTCAAAATTTTGAAATTTTACGTACGGAGATATTTCCACGTTTCACGAGCGCTTGTGGTACCTTGTTCACATCCACATAATATATTTTGAGCCTATTTATGAGTAAAAAAAATCATCTAACTACATAGAAATAAACAATCTTAACTATATAATTTAACCAAAAGGAAGCTTAATAAATAATCTTTAGTGAAAAAAAAATACTTGGTATCATATTCTGCAGCCAACTTCTCCAACTTAGGCTTCAAGTATATGCATTTTCTACACCAAGCAGCCATCCTGCACAATACACAAATAATTCACCATGCAGTCTAAAACAATCTTTTAAACCGAAAAATATTGAACAATTCGGATTTTGTGCATTAAATAAACAAATACGACATTAAAAACACGAAAAATGATATGTACCAATCAATGATTATGGGTTGATTAGCTTGTTTTGCTTTCTCTAATATAAGATCCAAATGCTCAGCATCATTGATTGACTCCATTTCAACAAAAGCAGGTCTTGAAAAATCCCACAAGGCTTCAACTTTACAATCTCTTTTCACAATTTTCTTGATTTGATCCATTTTTCTTGAATCAAAACCAAACCCATAAGTTTTTATCAGATTTGAAGAACACCCATTGATCCAATTTCAGTGTTGGGGTTGATGATTTTGCTGATCTTTGTGATGGACTTCTCTGTAAAGAAGATTAGAATTTGAGGATAAAATTGACATTTTTTCAACTCTGTTTTCTTTCTTTTTTGATGAATTTGAGTGTTTTGGGGAGATAAGATATTTTAGGCCCAGAGAGATAAAATTTAAAAAAATGATATTCTCTATAAGGATTTTAGGGACTTTTTGGGCTGTGGGATTGAAAAAGTGAAAAATTGAAAATAAGCTTATCCAAAAGGTGAGTTGGAGAATGAATCTCAAATACATATGATATGGGGCCATATATAATGTGATTTGTGTATATTTTTTATTTATTTATATACACACACGAAATTGATCTTATGAAATAATAAAAAGAAGTTATTTTCTTTAGTGGAATTTATGCGACTTGTATATGAATGGCATCATAAAGTTTATTTAAGGGGCTTCCGAGCTTAACTTAACTTAAATAAACTTAAAAATTCAATTTTTTATTACTTATTAGGCTAATAAGCTCAAAAGTCCATCAAAAGCTAAATACTATAAATCAATGTTAATGTTAACATTTTTTATACGAACCCAAAAACTTGAAAAATGTACAACTTAGATATATTGACAAGAATGAAGAATAACAATATTACTATATCAGATACTTTATACAAGTACTATACTAGTTATATATAAGTCTATAACACATTAATATTAATATTTGGCTATATTAGGAAGATATTTCTTGTATACTTTGGAGTCTAGACCAATTTTTCTTGATCTAAGTTTGCTAAGTCTTTAAAAAAGGAATTCATTTCTGCACCACAACTTTTACTTCTTATACCATACAGTACAAGTTTTACAGTTAACTGTACAAGTATATCAAGCATAAATTGTGGTAGATTCATTAAAAGTTGTGGTGTAAAAATCACCCCCTCTTTAAAAAACGACTTTAAATTATTATCATTTTCATTCTTTAAACTCGCCATAAAGACATAACCAAAGGAAAACAACATAAGCCAATGTCAAATACAATGTTTATTGAAAGAACTCAATGTGTTGCCCTTTCCATTCAACCAAGGTTCTATAAATATACAAAGATAGCCTTCTATCAAGGCTGTGATTAAGCTACCATTAAACTACCATTAATCCCTACCATATATTATACATTGACTAAATATCTCTACAATAATGTGTAATTAATTTCTAGTGTAATTAATGATAATAATATATGCTAATACTCCCCCGCAGTCGAAGCGGGAGACGGTAGAACGGTGAGACTGTGCCGGAAATCTTCAAAGAGAATCAACGGTAGACTTTTGGTAAAGATGTCGGCGATTTGATATCGCGATGGTACATGCAAAACGCGAACTAATCCCCGGGCAACTTTTTCGCGTACAAAATGGATATCCATTTCGATGTGTTTAGTGTGTTGATGTTGAACCGGGTTGCCGGATAAGTAGATAGCACTAATGTTGTCACAATATACGAGCGTAGCTTTGTTAATAGGACAATGTAGCTCAAGCAACAGGTTACGTAGCCAACATGATTCGGCGACAACATTGGCAACACCCCGATATTCGGCTTCGGCACTTGATCGGGATAGGGTGGGTTGGCGTTTGGCGGACCATGATATTAAAATGTCCCCTAGATAAACACGATAGCCGGAAGTTGACCGGCGTGTATCGGGACACCCACCCCAATCCGCATCGGTATAAGAGATAAGTGTAGAACTTGATGACTTAGTGAGTGGTAAGCCATATGTCTTGGTGCCTTGTATATATCTTATAATACGTTTGATAGCGGCCATATGAGCTTCTTTTGGATCATGCATAAACAAGCATACTTGTTGAACCGCATAAGATATATCGGGGCGGGTGAGAGTGAGGTATTGTAATGCACCGGCGAGGCTCCGATATAAAGATGGATCGGAAAAAGATGGACTCGTTTGGGCTCCGAGTTTGGGTTTTGTGTCAACCGGTGTGGAAGAGGGCTTACAATTTGTCATTCCGGCCCGGTCAATAATATCCGATGCATACGACGATTGAGACAAAAACATGCCATTGGGTTGATGTGTGACCGAAATGCCTAAAAAGGAGCTTAAGTGGCCCAAGTCTTTCATTGCAAACTCCTTGGATAATGATGTAACAATCGTGTTGAGAAGTTGATCCGAGGAGCCGGTGAGAATAATATCGTCCACATACAACAAAAGATAAGCCATATGGTGTCCCTGTCTAAAAACAAACAACGAATTATCCGAAATACTATGTTTAAAACCAAATTGGGCGACATAGTTGGCAAACCGGTTGTACCATGCCCGTGGTGCTTGTTTAAGATCATATAAAGACTTTTTGAGAAGACACACGTAATCGGGATGAGTTCGGTCACGAAACCCTAAGGGTTGATGCATGTAGACCGTTTCATCTAAATTGCCATGTAGGAAGGTATTTTTGACATCTAGTTGTCTTATAGGCCAATCTTTAGACAAGGCAAGACTAAGAACGGTCCGAATGGTAGCCGGTTTGACAACCGGACTAAACGTTTCCCCACAATCTATGCCAACCCGTTGTGTTTTACCATCCCCAACCAAGCGGGCTTTATGGCGCTCAAACGTGCCATCGGCATGATTTTTATGTGTTAAAATCCACATACATCTCATAATATTAACATTTTGTGGACGTGGTACCAAAACCCATGTCTCATTTTTAATAAGAGCTTGGTATTCATCGTCCATGGCCAATTTCCAATTTGGGTCACGGAGGGCATCGACCGGGTTTCTGGGTACGGGTGAGGGAGTTGTTTGGGTATGTAAATTTATTATTTGTTTTGGTTGAAATACACCATTTTGACTACGTGTGACTGGTCTAGACTGAATAGGAGGAGGTGGTTGCGGGACTGCTGGACGAAGGGGTGGGGTCGAAATAGGTGTGAGATGGTCAGGAGAGTTTTGGGTCAAGGGGAGTTGGGCCTCATTTGGTTGTGGAGGTGGGCTGTTCGTTTGAGGGGAGGGTGGGCCAGCCGAAGGAGTGGGCGGTGAAGGGGAGCCCAAGATAGAAGAATTAATTTGTGGTTGTTGGGCCATGTGCTGTACATAAGTTTTTGTGTACAAGCTTGGTGGACTGTCAAGAAATGTATAGGTGTACGTAGGAGACGGGGAAGCAAAGGGAAACTTTGTTTCATCAAAGATAACATGGCGACAAATTATTACCTTCTTAGAAAGCATGTCATAACACCGATAGCCCCGGTGATTATCGGGAAATCCCAAAAAAACACATGGTTTGGACCGAGCTGGAAGTTTATGGAGAGTGGTAGATGGGAGAAGAGGATAGCATAACGATCCAAAAACACGAAGGTGAGATAAATCCGGGTGTTTTTTATATAAAATAGAAAGAGGTGTTTGAAATTGAAGAATTTTACTTGGTAAAACGTTGTGTAGATAGGTGGCCATGTTTAATGCATATGACCAAAATGCCGGTGGGACCGATGCATGAGATAAGAGAGTACGAATGACATTATTTAGAGATCTAATCTTACGTTCGGCTTTACCATTTTGGGAGGAAGTATAAGGACATGAAAAACGGAGGCCAGTACCTTTTTGGTGACAAAAATTGAGAAAGTTATGATTGTCAAATTCCTTGCCATTATCACATTGCAAGTTTTTAATATTTCTTTCAAATTGAGTGTGAATAAAAGCATGGAATTTTGTAAAAATGGAAAATACGTCCGATTTTCTAGCCAAAGGGTATGTCCACACAAAATTAGTATAATCGTCTAAAAACACAATATAATAACGATAGCCGGACGTACACAAGACCGGGGAGGTCCAAAGATCACAATGTATCACATCAAAAGGAAATAATGTTTTATTTGGAGATGTGTGAAAAGGCAACTTAATATGTTTACCTAAAACACAAGATTGACATAAAACATTTTTATTCGAACCACACTCAATAAAACGGTTTTGTCTTAAAGATTCAAACACCGGATGACCCGGATGCCCTAAACGAGCATGCCATAAAGAAGAATTTAAAATAGTAAAAACGGAATGTCGAGGAGTTGGCACCGGCGGCTTGGAGGTGACCGGATATAGATCTCCTTGGCTATCACATCTCATTAAACGTTTTCTCGTCCGAAATTCCTTCACAGAAAATCCAAAAGGGTCAAATTCAACGGAAACAAAATTTTCAGTGGTGAATTTACGTACCGAAATAAGATTTTTAATAATATGAGGTGCATATAAAATATTGTTTAAGGCTAAAGGTGGGTATGGGGGTTTAAGTTTAGTGTGACCGTACCCAAGTATTGGAATAGATTGGCCATTTCCGACTAAAATACCGTTACGTTTGCTCGAATTAAAATGAGACGAAAGGTTACCTTTATCGGCGGTGACGTGAGACGTAGCACCGGTATCCATAACCCAAGGATTTGGTTGGGGATTTAAACTCATAGTGTATAAAGCCGCATCAATATCAGTAGGTGTAAACCCCGAGTTGGCCAAATAAGCCTGTTGAGCTGCTGATCTTGGGTCACGTCCAAGGAGTCCATCACGAGGTTGGGCTTGTGAGCCTGAATTGGGCTTTGGTCAAGGAAAACTTGGGTAAGGACATGGGGGGCGGCCCACTCTTGTGTATAGGGCCAATTAGCAAACCATGGATTCCAATTACCAAATGGGTGTTGATTATGGCTACTGCCCATGCGGCTATTTCCACTGCCGCCGTAATTGCCACCGCCGCCTTGATTATTCCGGCCGCCATGAGACGAACCACCACCACGGTGCGAACCACCACGACCCCCAGATTTCTGACGGCGGCCTCCCCCACGAGAGTAATTTTCCCGATGCCGCGAGTTGTGAGCAGAACCGCCGCCACCTAGAGAATCGGCGGTTGGAACAAGGAGTGCAGAATTGGAGGCGGTTGCAACCTTCTTTGCCAACCCGGCCTCCTCAAGAGTAAGCATGGACCGGGCATGATGAAACGAAGGAAGGGGGTTGCTTTGACGGAGAAGAGTGCCAACACCGTTGTATGCCTCGGTGAGACCGAAAACCATTTGAAGAACCAAGCGGTCATTAGAGATTTCGGCACCGACATTTCTTAGTTGATCCGAGAGTTCTTTTAGGCGTTGGCAATATGCCGAGACGCCCTCGAAATCGGATAAAACTGTGTGGGAAAATTCTTGTTCGAGCGTGACGGCTCGTGCGTGTTTGTTATCTTCAAAAATGTCACGAAGTCGATTCCATGTGTCCATGGCAGTCGACCCGGGCACCATTACGGTAGTAATCAAATCTTCTTCGATAGTACTAAAAATCCACCCTAAGACGGTAGCGTCCAAGGTGGACCATTGATCGGCCTCAGCCGAACCCGTGGCAACAACAATAGGTGGGTCGGTAGGGATGATATGGTGAAGCACTTTGAGAGATCTTGCACAAATCTTAAAAAGTTCGGCCCAAGTAGAGTATTGAACTTTCTTCGATTCGAGTTTGATCGGTATATGGTTCCGTATGTTAGAGACGCCGAGTGCCAGGTGAAACTTAGACATCTCGGCAGTGGTGGTAGTGTTGACAGGGGTGGTGATGGGGTTGGTAGTGTCGGGTGCCATGGAAGAACAAAATAAAAGAATGAAGAACTTTGTGGAAAGAAGGAAATGGATTCTGGCAAAACAATAGATGCCGAGAAAATAAGAGGAGCGGAAGAGAGGAAAATGGATCAATATTTGACTGATACCATGAAAGAACTCAATGTGTTGCCCTTTCCATTCAACCAAGGTTCTATAAATATACAAAGATAGCCTTCTATCAAGGCTGTGATTAAGCTATCATTAAAGTACCATTAATCCCTACCATATATTATACATTGACTAAATATCTCTACAATAATGTGTAATTAATTTCTAGTGTAATTAATGATAATAATATATGCTAATATTTATCATCCGTAACCGTAAGTTAACATTTCCATGCATAGGAAATTTGTATATTTATCATATAAACTCGTAAAATCTTATACAAAAAAGGGGAAAATATAACTATAACAAAATAGATAATGACATACAAATTATTCCTTCCGTCTCATTTTTATTGTCTACCTTACTATTTTAGTTTGTCCAAAATAAGTGTCAATTTCAAATTATAACCAATCATATGAATTACTACTATTCTACATTACTTTTGTAGTCATCGGGCCTGTTGATTGTTAAATGATCAAGCTTTATTTATCCTCCGTATACCTTTCACTGAACACTTCTTGACACTCAAAACCCCAACGATTTACTTTTCAAGCCCAGCTTGTTTTCAAGCCCAGCTTGTTTTCAAGCCCAACATTAACTAAAATAGGGGTTTTCACTTTTTTGTGTATCATTTGGCATCACTATAAGAAATATTTCATTCAATAAAATTTGAAAAAAAGTTAATATCAGAAAATGTGACAAAACTATCTTAATGTTGTATCAACACAGAAAATGTGTAAGCAAGATGCTATCAGTCAGTAAATACGTAGAAAAACAGAAGTTGAGACCGAAAACTTAAAGATATCTCTTTCTAAAGAAAGTATAAGAATAGATTTTTTTAATCCTTTTTGACATAATTATGACCGAAACCGATAATGATGAATTTTCAAGACTGAAGGCCGAACCGATTATATGTTTCGGTTTTGGTTTGATTTGGTTCAGTTTTAGTTCAGTTTTTTCAACAAAAATGCTCACCAATATCCGATGACTGAACCGAACCGAAACCGAAAATCATTAACCTACAAAACCAAAATCCAGACCGATTACATGTTTTCAGGTTCGGTTGGTTTTTGGTTCGCTTTTTTCGGCCCAAAGGCTCACACCTAGTAGCATTTTTCAAGCACACACTAAACCTAATGCCACTATCTGAACTTTTAATCACACTATGATTCCCCACGGGGAATTAATGTGATAATTTGACTTCGTGTTCAGATAGTGAGATGATTGTGATTCTGAACATTGGGAACATCAGAGTCTTGATATCTACAATATGAAATTCATTTTCAAATTGTTTTCTAACTTTATATATGTTGGTATTTATAATATATATAGATCAGCGGGTTACCTTCAGTGACTCAATATGGATACGTGGTGATTTTTGCACCATGTGTTTTAACTCATGTACTACAACAAATATTTTATGTAGTTGACAGTCTGCAGAAATAGTTATACAATGTGGTGTAAGCATCAAAATTTATGGTATAAAAATTAACTCCAGTATGGATAGTTTATATTTTTATCCAGATGCGGGGAGAGTAATTATACCTACAAAGTATGATACGAGTCCTTTGACTTATAATTTACAAAATAATTTTTGAATAACTTTATAGTAAATTTATTAGCTCCAAATAAAGGTGAATGTGAATTCCAAAAATTCAAAAACTCAATTATTCTTTTAAGACCCAAAAGGTTACAAAAAGTGAAAATTTGGAATAAAAATGGTTGCGACTTTAAGGTTGGTGTTATTGATGAATTGACTGCATCAATTAACTCTTTTATTACTCACCAAATGGTAGTTGAACAATCAATTTGATTGTAATTGATAAGCTCATCACCCCAATGGGACAATGCTGACCTTGTTCGGGCAGTGATAGGCTTCTAGAAAAAATAAATAAACATCAATTTAAAGTCTAAAAATAAATGTTACAATATTGACTGCATCAGAATAGATCAACTCCAAATCATTTATGGTTTATATATTTAGTAAAACTTGGAGAATGATAAAGACCAAGAAGAAAACCAGACTTTTGCAAGATGATCTCTAAATTTAAAGATAATAGGGTGAACATAAAAAATTTCTTTTTTAACAATATTAACTTAGTCAAACCATAAAATGGAAGAAAAAACAGCTCCCGAAACTAGAAAAACAAAAAGCAAAAATGTGGTCAAAAAAGGCAAAATCTTATATACATATGCAAGCATGCGAATTGCATTTTGTTTTAATTTTTGTTTTGTCATTTGTTTAATTAGTCAAAACCACGTGAGCCAAAAACAACATATTTGACTGGTAAATTAATGCTAGTGTCCATGGCTTTGGGTAGGCGGTGGTTGTTGTTGGCGGGGAGTGGCGGCGGCTGTGGTGGTTGTGGCGGTCGAGACTCGTTCACAAGATGGGCACATGGTGAGAGTGGTGGCCGGCGTTTGCATGTAGAATGGTTGAGAAGTCTTTAAGGTTCGTAATTCTTGAAGTTCTTTTTGCAATCTTCGGTTTTCTTCAGTTAGGGTTTCACAACATCGCTTTAAATACTCACAATCGACCTCGGTTTGCTTTAGTTTTGTCCTGCGAGTATTTTATCAAATCAACTTATTTCTCTTGTGATTATATTAACATAAACAAATTTGTATTAAAATTAAACATTGCCATAATGAAAAGATAGTTATTAATACCTTGCTCGTCTATTTTGAAACCAAACTTCCACTTGTCGTGGACGGAGATTCAATTGCTTTGCTAAAGCTTGCTTTTGTTTCTCCAAAAAAAAAAAAAAAAAAAAAAAAGAGTCAAACAAATAAAAAATAGTCTAGGCGCTATAGAAAACATACTAAAAGCTACAATAAATAAGGTTTTTGCTAAGTAGAGGCTCAAAAAAGAGCTTGTAGATTTAGGGATGTGTGGTCGTTCAAAAAAAATCAAACGTACATTATATTGAATAATTTACGCACATGGCATAATGATATGGAACACTTATCATGTCATAAAGTTTTATATCTTCATATAAAGTTAAGGTTAAAAACTCAAAATAATGAAAGCTTGTCGGACTACTATTATACATCCCATAACATATAATCAATGAAATAGTACAACATAACATATGGTGCTTGACAAAGTAGCACCGAATATTTACTCCTTTCAATTCTTCACCCAAATCATTTATTTCTAGTACTTGTATGTGTGTGAAATAGATTCTTGTCATTTTCAAAATACGATCTTAAAAGAAAGGGAACACGGATTTCTTGTGAACATTAATGTACATAAATATGAACTGTCTTTAAGAATCCAAGAAAATAAATTCGAAGGTCCAATTGATGTTAGCTTAATTTAAAACTTTAATATGATGAGCATACGCATCATATATTTCGATCGTTTTGGATTAAAGAAGTACACCAAAATTCTGAGTTTGAATCGTGAATTAACTTGACCTAAGTGGTAGTTTATGATACATTATTTAGTCAACTTATGTCAAATTGCACGAAGGTTAACTTAAAAAATTAAGAAAGATGCCATATTTTTCTGTAGTTTACATATAAATACACATTAATTAATTAGAGTGTGGGAATATGTTCTAATCTTTAAACCCTAAACCTTTCTTCAAAAATTAGTTAAGATTTTTTTAAAGAATTATAGGCATTTAATGAATCAAAATATAATTTATAGCTATTCAATATTTGAAGTAAATTACTAATAATTTGTGACATCATAAACCCAAGATACAATCTTTATCAGCATATCAATCTTCTAGAGAGAGAAAACTTACAGGATTAAGTGTACTGTGTTCTTTGAAGCTATCTTCAAGAAAAGCAGATTGTTCTTTAGTGAGTCGGAGCTTTTTTCGGGTCAACCCGTTTTCATCTTCATCACTCATTCGATCACCTCTTGAACTTCTTTCTGTAACATCTATTAATTCAAGATTCACTGTTGCTAATTCCAAATCTCTTTTCCTTGAATGAGATGATGATGATCTCTCATTTCTAAATATTGTAGAAAAATCCATCTGAAAAGAAGATGTCCCACTGTTACTGTTGTTCGGAGATGATTCATCTCCGGCCGCCGGTTCTTCACCGGTTTCTTGGTCAGATACAACCGCCAACGGCTTCCCATCGTGAGTTTTCGCCGGCTCAGCTATCACTATATCAAAAACAACATCAGAAGAAGAAAAAATATAATTTTTTTATATTTACAAGTGAAAGATGAAAGCTAGGGCTTTACAGTTTTTTGTGAGCCATGGGAAAGATCGATGAGACGGTGGCGGTGGTGAGCGGAGAACTGGAGAGAAAGGAAGGAGGTCAAGCTGCAGTGGCGGTGACGGTGTTGGTGAAGAAGTTTTTTTTTCATTAAGATTCCGGTGACGGTGACCGTCATCATCACCATCTTTCTCTCTCATCATGTTCTTGAAGTTTATATCTTCAAGATTTTTACTACTTCCTAACCCCATGCAAAACCCTAAATCTTTTATCTTCTGTTGTTGTGATCTGCTGTGGTGATCCAATAATGAAAAGGGTTTTGGGGTATCTCCTAAACTCAAAGCAAGCTCCATACTTTCTCTCTCTAAAACTCAGTTTCTCTCTCTAGAAAATCTGTAGTGACATAGGAAGTATCTAAGGACAAAAGGAGACTTATATAAATGGGGCTTTAGGGTACAGTATGTACGTATAGTATTAAGGGTATGTTTGGTACAGAGAATGAAATTGCAGAGAAATGGGTGCAGAGAATGGAATTGCAGATAAAGAGAATTCGTCTGGAGAATGAGAATTGACTCTTCTATTTGGTAGCACAGAGACTTCAGTAGGGAAATGTAACAGAGAATCATTTACCAATTTCTGCACATATTTTTTTTCCACAATAATCATTATTTAAACACAAAACATACAAAAATATAGATAAATTAATAATAAAAATTCATTAATAAAATCAATGATAACATCTAAAAATACTCAAGTAAAGCAACTAAAAATCATAATCTTATAGGAACTCAGATGATTAAACTCAAATTTATGAAAACCCAGATGTTTACTTTCAATAACTTTGTAACAATTCAGCAAGTTTACTTCTATATTAAACAGCAAAAATGACTAGAATTAACAAGACAAAATCCTTTTTTAATTCTCATTATATGATTCTCTCCTTTTCCCCTTGTTTAGTAGAGAATTATAATTAGAGAAAGGGAAAAGTTTTTTTTCTCCATCTTCTTTTCTCAATGTAACCAAGCAAGAGACTTTACATTAATTTCCCTTTCTCTGCCTCCAAATCTCTGTACCAAACACATCCTAAAGGTTTTCTAGAGAGAGATAGGGGATGAGAGAGAAATTTTCTACAAATATTTAGTTTTTAGACAATGGAAAGTAGAAAGTAGTAAGACAAGGCCCAACAACAAAGACGAAAACAAAGTTACTTCCTCTAATGATGTTTTGTTTAAATCTAGTTGTTCATCTTGTTTTTGGTTTTGTGTATTTGGTTTTTTAAAGAATCTTTTTAGGATTTGATTTTGGGGGTGCGAAAAGATTGACTTACAAACATATCTTTGGTTGACAATCACACGTGAATTTTCTTTATTAATATCTAGACTAAAAAATACTCCGTATTTGCAAACGATTAAAGCATTAGTTATTGTTTAATCTAATTTTGCATTACTAAGAGAGGTGGGTATGTCGATGCTCATATCAGCATTACATCGTCATTTTATTCAAAACTCTAAATAACTCATTTATCAACATTTAAATCACTTCATCAATTTGGGGCACACTATTTCTTTTCTTTTTTAAAAAACAACTAAATTTTAATTCATTATAATTAAAATGTTGTTGTTGCATATACGGATAAGCTTGAGTAATAAAAAAATGGTTTTGTTAATGACAGCCTTTAGGGCTGTCTCTAACGTGCATTAAACGAGTGTACATTCATTGATAGAGTAGTGTTCCTAAAATTCAGGGGGTGGTTTTTACTCTATTTTTGCCTCTTGGACGATATCATAACCGTCCACATTTATGTCCATTCATTGTATATATTTAGATTCCTATTATGTACCCTTTAATTATGCCTCTCTATTAGGCAACTATATTTCTCTTGTATTATTTATAGTCATCATAGGCAATGAGAATGATCATCGAATTATTCACATATTCACATTCCTTTATGGTATCAGAGCTTTGCTCTCACCCAATTAGGGTACCAACTTCACAGCCACGGATGTAGTTTCATCATCGCCGCCGGTCATGGGTGACATCCCAAACAACAATCTACCGCCGGTCACAGGCGACAACACCAACAATCTGCCAAAATCGCCCACCTCTCTCCATCCGGTCTACACCGTCACTAATATTCAAAATAAGGTACGAGTTTTTGACGGTACCAAAGTAACTTACTCGGCTTGGGTCAAACTCTTCCGGCTCCATGCCAAGGGCTACAAGGTTCTTGCGCACATTGACGGAACCCCCCACCCGATGCAACCCACGAAGATTTCGAGCAGTGATCGGAAATTGACGCCATAGTCCTTCAATGGATCTATGGTTCACTTTCCGATGACCTTTTGACCCGTGTCCTTGAACCGGACTCAACTGCCCATAAAGCTTGGGTGAAGATCAGAAACATATTCCTTAATAACAAGGGATCCCGGGCAGCGGCACTCGAACACGAGTTCACTAACCTCAGCCTCCGTTCGTTCGCCAATCTTGAAGATTATTGTCAAAAACTCAAAGATTTGGCGGATCAACTAACCGACGTTGACAATCCGGTGAATGAACAACGTCTCGTTTTACAACTCGTTTGTGGCCTTCCTCCCGAATATGACACGGCAGTAGCCTACATCAACCAAACGTTACCCGATTGGGAAACCGCCCGTAGCATGCTTCAACTTGAACACAACCGTCAACATGCTCGCGAAACCTCAAAAACACCCCCTCCAATCGATGAGGCTAATGTTTCCACCCCCTCGAACAACCAAAATAACCGGTTTTCAAACCCCACTTCCAACCGCCAATCCAACAGACTCAATCACAACCACCGATCCAACCCAAACCCCCGCAACTTCCAACAAACCGGTCCCCCTCGTCACTGGAATCCGAGAAACACTCGATCCGGTCCACCAAACAATACCTCCTACACACCATACTACAACCCGTGGTGGTCTATGATGCCGCCACCGTGTCCCTACCCTACTCAACAAGGGTGGGCGTTCCCCTGGTCACAACAGCCACCACAACCACCATCTAACCAAAACCGCAACTCCAATAGGCAACAACCAACAAATACTCCTCCCGAATCTAGGGGTGTCAATTTCTGACCCGACACGAAACCCAACCTGAAACCGACACGAAAATAAACAGGTTTGGGTTGGGGTAAAAAATAATTGGGTTAGTCTCGGGTTGAGTCAGCTGACCCGTTTATTAAACATGTTAGGTTCGGGTCAATGATAATTTAAATGGGTCGACCCGCCAACCTGTTTAATTATTAAAATATATTTTAAAATATATATATTTATTAATAATTTATAGTTTACTAGTTAAAACATAATTAATAGTTTGGTAAAAATTAAAAATGTCACTGAGTAATTTGGTGATTAGTATATTGTTATGAATTTGTGTAATAATAACAACATTTTGACATGTTTGACCCGTTTAACTTGTTTGACCTCATAACCTGTTTAACCCGTTTTATTAAATGGGTTATATGGGTTAGGTTTGGGTTGAACTTAAACATGTTAGGGTTGAGATAGATGACCCGTTTATAAAAACAGGTCGGTTTCGGGTTGAACATCTCTGACCCGTCAACCCGAGAACCCGAACCCGTCAACCCGAACCCGACCTGAATTGCCACCCCTACCCGAATCACCACAGGTGAATATTGCTGATTCATACAATGCCCTGGATCTAACGGATATCGGAGCCGCCTTTCAAGCATTTAACATCGACGATAACCAATGGTACATGGACTCCGGTGCCACTTCTCACCTAACGGGTGATTCGGGTAAACTCTTCCAATTTTCGTCAAATTCTCACATAAAATCTATTTTTGTCGGAAACGGTAATGACATTCCGGTTAAAGGATCAGGCACGAACACAATTCTTAAACATCCAAAAATGCTCCACCTTAATAAAATCCTTTATACCCCTGGAATAATAAAAAATCTCATTTCTGTTCGACAATTTACGATTGATAACAATGTATCTCTTGAATTTGATCCTTTTGGTTTCTTTGTGAAGGATTACAAGACTGGGCGGATCATCAGTCGCCACAATAGCATTGGCCTACTTTACCCGTTCACCAAGCCTACCATACCGCAATTTGCTTTTACTACAACATCCCCAAATCTATGGCATTACCGCCTCGGACATCCCGCCGGCAATTTCATCGATTTGTTGCGTTCTCAATCTACTATTTCGTGTAATAAAAGTAGTAGTACTACTCATTCGTTATGTCATTCGTGTCAAATTTCAAAACCAAACGGTTACCGTTTTTTGATTCTAACTCCACAACTATTTCACCGTTTGATATAAATCATTGCGATTTATGGATAACACCCATAACGAGTACCACCGGGTACAAATATTACATGGTGTTAATTGACAATTTTTCACAATACGTGTGGGTTTATCCGTTAAAATTCAAATCGGAAACTTTTGAACGTTTTAAACAATTTCATTCTTATATAAAAACACAATTTAGAACCAACATCAAAAGCTTTCAATGTGATATGGCTGGAGAATTTGACAATCACAACTTCAAAAGTTTTGCTACTACACATGGTTTACAATTTCGGTTTTCTTGTCCTCAAACTTCCTCTCAAAATGGCAAAGCCGAAAGAATGATTCGTCGTCTAAACGAAATCATTCTTGTTCTTCTTGCTCATGCATCCCTACCCAACACCCTATGGGTTGATGCCCTTCATGCCGCCACATACCTACACAACATCACCCCCACCAAAGTTATCCAAAACCAAACACCCACATCCATCCTTTATCATCGTCACCCCAACTACGATCACCTACGTGTGTCGGGTGCGCTTGTTACCCTAACTTTTCAGCCAAGCGTAAACACAAGCTAGATACCCGCTCCATCCGGTGCGTGTTTCTTGGCTATCCCGCCAACTATCGGGGTTACCGATGTCTAGATCCTAAAACCGGTAAAATCCATCTATCTAGACATGTTACCTTTGATGAAAGTGTGTTTCCCTTTGCCAACCCCACTACACCAAAACCAAATTACCAATTTTTACACACTGATACAAATCTTCCCTCCACCATACACACATACCAACCACTAAACAACCCCATCCCAACCATACCCTCCCACCCCTCGACACCAAACAGTAACCAACATACCACTACCCAAGACATCCAAAATACCACCAACACCCCTCCTCCATCCCCTCCACCCGTACACACTACTAACCCTACACCCTCACCCGCACAACAACCTCCCGCCCCCAACCTATACCTCCACCTCCGCCACTCCCCACCCGGATGACTACCCGATCGTAATCCGGCATCCACAAACCGACTAACCGCCTCAATCTTCACACCACCACAACTTCACCTATCCCTAAAAACCCACACTTAGCTTTACACGATACAAATTGGAAACAGGCTATGCATGATGAATTTAAAGCATTATGTGACAATCATACATGGGACTTGGTTCCCAGGCCCACACATGTTAATATTATACGATGTCACTGGTTGTATCGACACAAATTTCACTCCGATGGATCTCTAGCTCGCCATAAAGCACGCCTCGTTGTCAATGGCAAATCTCAATGAGTGGGTATCGATTGTGACGAAACATTTAGCCCGGTAGTCAAACCCACAACCATTCGGACCGTGCTTGCGCTTGCTACATCACATTCTTGGTCCATCCACCAACTTGACGTCAAAAACGCGTTTCTTAACGGGAATATATCGGAAACCATTTTTATGCATCAACCGCCCGGGTTTGTCAATAGAACTTATCCAAACCACGTATGCCGCTTACGAAAATCTTTATACAGTTTGAAACAAGCACCACGAGCGTGGTACCATCGTTTTGCAACTTTCATATCTAATCACGGGTTCAAATCCACCACCTCCGATTAGGGGTGTTCACTATTCGGATATAACCAGATTGTCCAATTGGACATTTTGGATCGGACTATTTGGATTGGTTATTTGGTTTTTTGGATCGGTTTGGACTTGAACCAAATTAATAGTTTGGATTTCGGATTGGATTTGGTTTCCCTAGTGAAAACCGGATTGTCCAAATAAACCGAATAGTAATATATAGTAAATTGATTTATATACTAACACTTGTTAGTTTCCATTATAAGCAATTATGGTACTCCTTTTCTTTACATTTCTTGTAGTAAATAGTAAATTGATTTATATACTAACACTTGTTCCATTTTATATTGTATCAATTGGCGATGTACCAATCTTTTTGGAGTTTTTGATAAAGTTGATATCAAGATTTTTGCATATATGATTGTAAATGTCACAAGCTATGAGTTAGACTTGTTTTTATGTACAAAATAGTTTATCATTTTGGAATTTTACATATCGAACTTAATAATATTTATGTTATATACTTTTGTAGTATTTTGAAAATTTTAGGGAAAAACCAAATGGATAAAACCAAACCAACCAAATTGTTATTTGGTTCGGATCGGTTTGGTTTTCGAATTAGTTTGGACGGTTCGGTTTGAACTTTTGAAAACCGGACTTTATTTGGTTTCATCTATTTGGTTTGGATAAAACCAAACCGTCCAAACGAACAAACGAACACCCCTACCTCCGATAACTCTTTATTCTTGTATCGGCAAGGAAATAACATGGCTTACCTACTTTTGTACGTTGATGATATTATCCTAACCGCCTCTAATGACCACTTTTTGAAACAGGTAATTAAAACATTATCCAACGAATTCGCCATGACAGACTTGGGAACACTAAATCATTTTCTTGGAATACAAGTCACGAAAACGGGAAACGGCTTATTTTTATCTCAAAAGCAATGTGTGAAAGACATACTTAAACGTGCAAATATGGAATCATGCAACCCCGTTTCAACACCGGTTGACACATCCTCAAAACTTAGTGCAAATACAGGTCAACCTCATTCCGATGGCACTTTATATCGAAGCCTAGCCGGTGCACTCCAATACCTCACAATCACCCAGCCCGATATCACTTATGCGGTACAACAAGTTTGTCTATTTATGCATGCACCACAAGAGCCCCATTTTAACTTCCTCAAACGAATCCTCCGATACTTAAAAGGTACATCCGATCAAGGACTCACTATCGAGGCATCGTCAAATCTCCAAATTACCGCATATTCAGACGCTGATTGGGGAGGTTGTCCCGACTCCCGAAGGTCAACCTCCGGATATTGTGTATTCCTTGGCAACAACTTAGTTTCATGGCCTTCAAAAAGACAACCTACCGTATCACGTTCTAGTGCCGAAGCAGAATACAAAGCAGTCGCAAATGCCACCGCCGAAACTAGCTAGCTCAGAAACCTTCTACTTGAATTACACGTACCAGTTACCAAAGCCATGCTAGTCTATTGCGACAACATCTCAGCGGTCTACCTCTCCGACAATCCCGTCCAACACCAACGCACAAAACACGTGGAAATAAACATGCATTTTGTTCGGGATCTTGTCAAAATCGGCCGCATCCGCGTCATTCACTTTCCCACCGATCACCAATATACGGATATTGTCACCTCCAGTTTAGATTCCTATTATGTACCCTTTAATTATGCCTCTCTGTTAGGCAATTGTATTTCTCTTGTATTATTTATAGTCATCATAGGCAATGAGAATGATCATCGAATTATTCACATATTCACATTCCTTTATTGCCTTCTAAAAAAAGATCAATTTCATCATCGATATCGGAAACATGACCATCATCATCCATGTACTTTGAAAGAAGGTGATTGAAAAAATATGAAACTCTAGAGATGTTTGCAATGTTTTAAAAATATAGTGTGAAAATACGAATGAGGTTTAAGGCGTAGTGAAATGTACAAGGTAGTGTTTAATTTTTATGTAGTTCTAATGAACAAATCTTAATTATTGATCAATAATATTTAATGATCAAAATCAATTACATATTTTATACATGAAAATATATTTTGGTCATTCAGCACTTGCAAAAAAAATTTGATTTTATTTTAAATTAATTTTTCATTTTTTTATTAATTTATTATTATTATTTTCGTTAAAAAATAATATTTTTTGATAATCACATGTGGTACTTTATCACATGTGATATTATTATACAATCAAATGTGATCAAATATATAATCACATGTGATTATTACATTATGTGTTATTAATTAAAAAAATTTAATAATAGTAAAATAATAATAAAAAATCCTAAAATATTAAAAAAAAGTAATATTATTAAAAGAAAAATTTGTAGAAATGACCAAAATATTTTTCTATGTATAAAATATGTGATTAATCTTGATCATTAATTATTATTGATTAATTGTTAATATGTGTCCTTTGATATTACAAAAAATTTAAAGACTACTTTGAACACATTTATATATATATTATATAATAAAATAATAATAATAATAATAATAATAATATGAATATGTGAATATATATGTATGTTTTTTTCTCTCTTGATTGATTGCCATAACCCCTAAGGCTACTCGGAGTGGGCAAAAAAAAAGTTGCGTGGGGGGTGAGGTGACAACGGCAACGGCGTGGTGGTGGGTAGGAACACTACCCCCACCGCCCCCCCCCCCCCCCCCAAACCGCGTGGGGGTAGGCGTGGTGGGGAGGGGGCAACGGCAACGCGAGGCAACGTGTGTGGGGGCGATGGTTTCGAGCGAATATAGCCGTTGAACGGCTAAAAGAGCTGTTGGAATTTAAAAAAAAAAACCCTTTTTTTTACCTATATATATTTACATATTTTACCAAATAAAGCACATAACATTTACACAACCTCTCTACAAACTCCAATATTTTCATACCTCACTTTTACTTGCAATGGATCCAAACAACAACCCTGCACAAACACCAAACCAATCTTCACAAACACCAAATCTTGGATTTAGCGGCTACGAGCCATATTTCAACATCCTCAATTCCGGTGTAACCCCACCTCCCCAATTTTTTCCACAAAACGCACCTCAATATTCACAACCTCAATCTTCACAAAACGTATCTTAATTTTCACCCACATCACAATTTTTCCAACAAAATCAACTTTTTCAACAAACGCCCTTTCAAACCCAAACACAACAACCACAATATACCCAAGAACCACAAGCCGGGGGGAGCAAGCGAAAGGCAAAATGGAAAGGGAAATGGAAAGCAAAAGAAGTTGTGGAAGAAGATCAACCACTGCCCTGGATGGAAAAGGAGGAACTTGCTTTGTGCCGAGCTTGGTGTGGCACTTCCAAAAATGAGAAAGACGGGAATGGCATCAAAATAAAAAATTATCAGGAAATTGTTCTTTATAAATTTCATAGCTTCATGGGAGTCCCTCCTTACCGAAAAGTGGATAGCCTTAGTATCAAATGGCGTGAATTAAATAACAAGGTAACAAAATTTAATGGTATATATAACAAGCTAATGTCGGAAAGAAGTAGCGGAATGGCCGAGTTTGATGTTTTGACGGCTGCAAAGGCACAATACAAAGTTGAAAAAAAGGGCCGTGGTTTTGAGCAAGAGCGACAGTGGTTGATTTTAAAAGATGATCAAAAGTGGATCGCAACAATTACTAAGGAACAACAACAATCGAAGCACTCACGAAGTTCACAATCGGTTGATGTTTCCGATGGTCGTTCTCGTATCGACCTTAATGCATGGGATGATGACCTTTCAGATGACACATTCGATGACCTTCAAGAAACCCCACCTCCTCAACGACCAATTGGAAGAGACAAGGCTAAACGAGCAAGTAGGCATGCGGCGGAAAAGGAATCGAAGAGCAAGCATATGGAAGAAATTCAAAAATGGTTAAACGATCACGTTGAGGAAACGAAAGAGAGGCTTGAGATGCGTCGTCAAGAGGTTCAACTGAAACAAGAACGACGTCAGCAAGAGAAGGGGCGAGATGAAAGAGATCAAGCGATTGCAACCGTACAAAGAATGATCAATAATTTGAAAATTTTGAATATGAAAGAGGATGTCATGCGGCAGGAAGTTCTTGAAATTCTTCTAGTAGCGAAGACAAGGGCTCGAGCGGGCATTGAACAATTTAATGTAATTTTAATTTTAGTCTTTCTAAATTTCAAGTATTGTAATATTTTATTTTATGTATTGTTATTTTAATTTAATGGATTATTAGTATTATGTTTAAAAAATAAATGGAAATTAAATGGTGAGATGGAAAATAAAATGGTGTAGTGTGGTGTGGTGAGTATTTCCTAGAGATGATGTGGGGGATGGTGTGGTTGCTGAGGTGGCAAATGATGTGACGGAAAAATTTGGTGTAGGTGTGATACCCATACCTAATAGCCTAAGTGATCTTAATTCCTGCATAGTGTATAGCTTAGGCCTTGAATTGAAATGACTTGTGCATAAAATGGCTGCCCCGTATGCCCCCGTGCCTGACCAAAATCATACCCAATCAATTCCATCAAGATTTATAGGTCCTCTGCAAAATTCATGTAGTTCTAGTTACTTTGCATGTGTTGCATCTAACCCTCGTGTCTATTAGTCATTTCAATTGGAGAATTGATATTCATACTATAAAAATCACTTCTCATATCACATTGTACAAACTCTAAAGCAGACTGTACAACTATGCTAAAGCATAATATGTGGTAGAGGAATTAATTTATGTGGTAGCAATATCACTCCCTTTTCAATTGTACCATTTAAAACATGTATCTTTTTTATTTAAAGTTAAGATTAAGACTCTGTTTTAACTACTTTTAAATTATTTATACAAAAAAAAGACCGATGTTCTAAATTGACAATCCCATAAACAGCCTACTAAATCTTTTTCAGCAAATTAACCTTATTTGAGGGGCGGTGTTTGGAAAATCTTTTTTTTTCTTTTTGAAACGGTAAATCTAATCTATTTCTAATTACCACTTATATCTAGGACGGGACTGGAACTCCAGACCTCAAGGTTGAGAGTCATACACCATACCGCTAGACCAGATGCCCATTGGTTTGGAAAATCTTATAACTCAATTTATTTTGAATTATTCTTGTGAGATTAATGAGCAGCTTTTGGGCACGTGGCATCTATTCCATATTTCAACATTTTCTTTTTTTAATTAATTACATTTCCACATAAAATTTGAGATTCTAGCATACATATGTTTACCTCTATTTCAATATAAAGTGGTCAAATGATTAACGGCGTCTGCTTCTCTTTCAATATTAAGTGATGAAATGATTAACGGCAGTCATTTTCTATAAACAGTAACATAACGGATTCTTAAATCATAAATGTATTATACAAGTATAGTTTACCACCGCGCTCTGCAGCGGTATTTTAAGATCTTAATCTTTATTTATATAATTATAAATGCTTATTAAAACAAATTATGAAATTGATTAAAATAAAAAGCATTAAATCATCTAAATCACAAAATGTATTATATAGAGTCTTTTTTAAAAAGGCCCTCTAAAATAGAGTGTTATTTGTAAATATTTATTAACTTATGTGATAATTATAAAATATGTGATAATTAAATGTAAAGTTAATAAAAAAATGAATAAATTAAGGGAGCTCCAAGTTATCACTCTTCACCCATGGATCAACTTATCTCTTATATCGTTATTACGTGATTTACCAATCCAACCATACTTTAGGGGGTGTTTTTGAACTTCTAAAAACTCCGTACCTAAGAAAACCTATAAATTAAAAATAGTGCAGGGGCTATTACCACTATGGCAAGAGAATACCTTTGTTTGTAATGCACTGGCTATAAATATACTACCTCCGTATCAAAATAAGTGATACATTTGAGAAATTGCGATTTTTGAGGTAAAATATTAGAAAGTGATTTAAAATAGTATAAAGTGGATAGTTAGTGGATAATGGGACCCACTTCTTTTGGATGTAGTGAAATTAATAATGTTTAAAAGTAAAAGTAAGGGTAAAAGAGTAATTTTACTTTATTAAAGTAGATAGTTAGTGGAGAAGGAGTCCCACTTTTTTGCCAAATAAAGAAAGATTTTGAAATGTATCACTTATTTTGTTCCACCCCTTTTAGGAAAGTGTATCACTTATTTTGATACGGAGGTAGTATATAATATTAAATAAAGTATTAGCCAATAAGAATACAGTAAACAGTAATTTGAATCACAATTGTATATAAGGGATAACAGTTGGGCTGGAAAATAATTACCCCACTTGTCATGATGATTTCTTCAACTAGTTATAACATGTGGTACTTAGCTCACTTTTCTAGCTAAGTCGGGCTACTTCATTCGCAAATGGATTGTAACAACTAAAGGTATGTTTGGGAAAATTTATTAACGGGGTTTATTAGCTTATTAAGCTCTAAATAAGCTTATTATCATGTTTGGGCAAATATTTTATTATAAAATTTGAGGTGTTACAATTATTCTCATAATTCTCACTAATTTTTGAGTCATCATTGGTTCATAGAGTTGTATTATAGGAAGTCCAAGAGATTTGCATAATCCAAAGGAATAAATCCTAGCAATTGGATCAAGATGGTCAAGATCAAATCCCCCACCTACAGCCACCTACAGCCACCGCCGCCCGCCGCCGCCGATCGCCTTCATCCGCCGCCGGTGGCCGGCGGCGGCGGGTGGAGGCGGTGGTGGTTGCTGACAGTGAAGGTGCTGGTGGTAATAGGGGTGGTGGTGGTATTGATGTATTGAAACACATGTGCTTCAATAAAACACAACATATTACTTCGAAGCACATGTGCTTCAGGTCACGAAACACATGTGTTTCAAGTCACTAAAAACATGATTTTCTAAACACACAGGGAGCATACGAAGCACATGTGCTTCATTACTTGAAACACATATGCTTCACTACTTAAAACACATACTTCTTTATTTTTAAAAGACATGTTATTAGTGAAGCACATGTGCTTCTAGCTTACAAACACATGTGCTTCATTACTTGAAACACATGTGCTTGGCTGTACATATACACTTCTTTATTTTCAAAAGACATGTTATTAAAGGTGCTTCTAGCTTACAAACACACGTGCTTCATTACTTGAAGTACATGTGCTTGACTGTTATTTTCAAAAGGCCTGTTATTAGTGAAGCACATGTGCTTCTAGCTAACAAACACATGTGCTTCATTACTTGAAACACATGTGCTTGGCTGTACATATACATTCATTTATTTTCAAAACACATGTGTTTCAAAAGGTGAAACACATGTGTTTCAAACACATGTGCTTTCAGTCACGACCACCACCACCGGTCACCACCGCCGGCGACCATCTCCGGCCGCCGTCCGCCGCCCATCGCCGCCGTCCGCCGCCGGAGGTGGGTGGGGTGTTGATGTATTGAAGCACATGTGCTTGTAGTGGTGGTGGTGGTTTGAATCTTGATCTTGACCATTGACTTTTTCTTGATCCAAAGGTTAATAATTATCCCTTGATACTAAATAAAATTAATGGACTACCTTGAACATTTACATTGGTTCCTAACCCTATATAAACTTTGTACTTTCAACGAAACAATTATTATTCCTTTATTTATTTAATAAATAGACTACGTTTCTTTTGATTTAAATCAAATTTGTCATATTAACTTTTTTTTTTTTTTTAACGGCAAAAGATTTATATAAAAAGAAAGAGGACTAGCAAGTAACTAGACCCAAAACATACAAAGGAAACAAAGACAAGGGAAACCTCAAAACAAAACGAAAAACAGAAAAACCACCAAAAAGAACAACACCAACTACTAACCAAGAAAACTAGGATTACTGCACCAAGACATCCAATCAAGAGAATTCCAACCCACCTTTGTCCGATTTTTAAGCCAAAAGAAAGATAGAGCTTGGGCCTCCGAACAAACCGAAAAATTCCTCCTGCTTGCTTGATCGAAAACCAACTTATTTCTGCGCTTCCACAAACACCACAACATCGAATAAATAGCTGTGTAAAGAATCATCTGCTTTTTCTTTGACCCGAGAAGAGTATCGGGCCACACCAGGATGTGGTTTATATTTTGAATATGAGTATTTTAATATTTGACTGGTTTTAAAAGAACGGACAGGTCAAATGGAGGCGTTCCAATTAGCCGAAAGTTGAAAAAAATACATCAATTAAATGATTGGAGAATGGATGGTGATAATGAAAGAAATAAAATGTGACACTTTTATACTCGTAATACTTAACTCCCTCTCCATCCTTATTTTAATTAAAAAAATCTTTCCGTTAATTTTGTTTTATTAGTTTTCTACAATCATTATGTCCATTAAATCAAATCAACTATTTATATTATTATTATTTTTAATAGAGTTTTTTTTGTTATTGTTATTGCTTTTTAATTTGTATCCTTTATAATTTCTTTATATTGTATAAAATATTTAATTATTTGTTAATATTTTGTATTTTTCAAAAAAACTAAATTTATATTTCATTAAACACGTGGCGTTAAATTTTAATTAGGAAAAAGAAATAAAATGTAAAAATATAACAAAGTGATTCAAAAATTAATATAAAATAAACTGTACGTTCTTAAAAGTTTAAATGATTAAAAATGTCAATATATTGCAAAATATTAATTATAAAAAAATACAAGTAAAAACAATACATGATAAAAGAATTAATATGACAATATCCTAACCCTACTATTATTTGTGAACCCTTGCCGTTAGCAAATCTAGATATCAATTTTTACAAGATTGAAGAAATAATTCTTTTGTATTTATGGATTTGAATCATTTTTATGTTTTTGAGTTGAAGAAATAAAATTTTGATTTGAATTTATTAAACAGGACATCATTTTATTTTCGGTTAGTTGTCATCTATGTGATTTTGATGAGGAGAACATCTTGAAAAAAGTTTCGATTACTTATTGATGTACAATGTTATCAATTTTTCACTATTAGGATGTCAGGACAACTTTGTTACACAATGGAGAGTTCAACGAAATTGAGCCTCAGAGGATAAGGTGTGAAGTCCGACAAAAGCATTTTGGTGGTGCCAAAAGCACACCCTCGGTTTCGTTTAATGGTGTTGCACTAAGGAGAAGGCGTCCACAAAACTCAAAATTGAGGATTTTTTTTATGTTTTTTTTTTTTAAATGTGATTAGTTTGAGCTATTTTTTGTGGTTGCCAAAGGGATGTTATAAAATTGTTCAATGAAGAGGTAATTTTGAAATGAATATTAAACCATATTAAAAAAGCATTTTTATTTAACATAATGCTCTAATAAGAGTTCAACAATGGAGAATGAAATAACGTGGGGTACTATTATTAAACCGAAGATTTTGTATAACAACTTACATATGGATAATAGCCAAATAAGTAGTTTAGGCATCAACAATAATAAGTAGTTCGCCGAACTCCCATTTTCCCTCCATTGTCGTTCAAAAAAAAAATAACAAGGCAGAAAATAGAGATAATTAGTAAATGAGTGAAAACAGAGGGACCCATACGTATGAACGAGTATTAAAGAAGGGGGCGTTTTGTAATTTTGAAGAAGAATGGTGGTCAGATGTGTCACGCTTTTGGGATCATTGCAATAATTGAAGTCATGCTTGCTTTAATGATGAGAGAAGTGTGTACAAATACAAAGCAAAGTGACATTACACCACCACCAACCACCCCTCACTCGCCATTACCTCAGCTCCAGCAACAATTCAGATCGATCCCGTCCCAAAAATTAAATTTCAGAATATTAGTAAACTCGAAAACTGAACTATTTTACAAAATTTAGTTTCAGTTCAGTTCGAAAAAATAGGGTATAGACTCGAGTTGTTTTATACTCGATGTACCCGGACCCAAAAGACCCGATACCTAATTTCACAAAAAGTTTGACCTGATACCCGAACCAATTTTTAGCAATCCGGTTAGGTACGGTACGAATTTCTGATTCTATATCACATCCCTATTACGTACAACATATATACATCTATATCATAATTAGTGATACATTGTTGAATAAAATGATTTAATGTTATTTAAAAGTAAAAGTGATGACAAATGGTTATTTCATTGTATATTAAAGTGGATAATTAGTGAATGATGTGTCTCACTCCTTTTACAAAATAAGATAATTTATCAAAGTGTATCACTAATTTTTCACATGTATTATATGTGGTTTACCACCAATTGAATGTGTAGTTCTTTATTTTCATTTTTACAAAAGTCAAAACGGTAGTTTGGTAGTTCAAAATGTTTTAATAGTCCAATTCAACGGTAATATCAGTGTAACAAACTATATATGAGAAAGTTAATGCAATAAACAAAATTAAATACTATGATTGTACCAGGTGACAAACAAGATGGATTTTAATATAATTTTCTCCTATAAAAACTATTTATATTATACATACTTCCTTCGATTCAAAATAAGTGATAAACGTTGGGTTTCACGGTTTTTAGGCAAAAGATTATAATGATGACTAAATTAAATTAATTGAATGATTAGTAGAAAACGAGTCCCACACTTTTTGAACAAAGTGGAGTTAATGATGTTTAAAAGAAAAAATAAGGGTAAATGGGTCATTTCACTTTGTTAAAATAGATAGCTAGTGAGTGTGGGTCACACTATTTTTTGCCAAATAAGATAATTTTTCAAAGTGTATCACTTATTTTGATTCATCCCAAAAAGAAAAGTGTATCACTTATTTTGAATCGAAGGAAGTATATGCATCCGCAGAACATTGTATTTTCATACTTCCTCCGATTCAAAATAAGTGATACACTTTGGGTTTTTGAGGTAAAATATTATAATAATGTTTAAATTAAATTAATTGGATGGTTAGTGGTGAATGGGCCCCGCATCTTTTGAATAAAGTGAGGTTAATGATGATTAAAAGTAAAAAGTAAGGGTAAATGGGTCATTTCACTTTGTTAAAGTAGATAGTTAGTGGGTGAGAGTCCCACTATTTTTTGCCAAATAAGGTAATTTTTTAAAGTGTCACTTATTTTAAATCACCCAAAAAGTAAAGTGTATAACTTATTTTGAATCACATGAAGTAATATAAACTAGTTTTATATAGGGGCGGATGCATAATGGGGCACACGGTGGCACGTGCCCCTACTCAAAAAATTTTCCGTAACATAATTTTTTGGAGTTTTTTTTTTTTTTTTTTTGTATTATGGTTTTTTGGTATTGCGGTTGTACTATCAAATTAAACACATACTCAATAGCCCATAATAATATTAGAAAATTTCAAGTATTAGCAATAGTCTAAACTCATATATATATTTTAAGTATGTGTCGATTTTTAGCATTTACGTTTATGAAAATTTGTAATTGTGTTGTAGGATGAAATTAGCTCTTGAGGACTTGTTGGTGTATACAATCAAACATGGTGATTTATACTATAGTCTCTTATGTTAAATTAGTTTTTGCTCGGGACACAGCTCCGAGCTCCGTGAGGGCGTTCCCCACGGACATCGCCCGGTCAATGGATAGCGGGATCACCGCAAAGGGGTGCATCTCCCTTGATCTTTATCTTTTTGTCCACATAAGGTACTATTGCTTTCGGAAAATTTTAACTCGGCCTCTGATATACTCTATATATGTTTAACTTTGTTAGATTTAGGGTTTTTAATAATAATAGTCTTTAGGGCTGTCTGTAAGCGCATAAAAGTTGTATATTGATTCATGGGAGGAAGTGGTTTTTAAAGTTAAGGGCTAGTTATAGATTAAGGTACAAGGTTCTAATATGTATCTATTGACAGCCCTTAGACTGGGCGTATTGCATGACCGATCGAATGGTCACGACCGCCACCTCCCCTCCGGCGACGCGTCCCTCCCCCTTACACGAAATTCGGTCGCGACCGTTCGCTTGCCGAATGGTCGACTCCACGACCGTTCGTTTTGCCCTCTTTCATTTCTATACACACACACACACACACACACATATATATTAATAAATTAATAAATTAATAATTAATAATTTAATAATATATTATATATAAAATAAGTAATATATATATATATATATATATATATATATATATATATATATATATATATATATATATATATATATATTAATAATCTGCAAAATAAAAAAATAATAATTTGGTCGCCAATTCAGTCGCCCATTACGGGCTATTGGTCGCTGTCTGGTCATGTGTTTGATCAGAAGAGAGAAAGCTGATGTGATGCATAGGTGGCAGGAGTGACCAAACTTAGTTTGGTCACCCATTACATGTAGTCTTAAGACTGTCAACATTAATAGGTAGTATCTAAATAGATTTGATAATTAAAGAAGAATTGACAAAAGTAGATGAAGAATGGGGAAGTCACGTGAGATGGCATTAAATAATGATGGGATTAGTGGAAATGATTGCGTAGGCGGAATTTGTCTCCTGAAGGTGGTCCATCTTTGTCCCCTCTCACCGGGTCCCCTCTCCCTACCTATCATTGGCCTCGCGCCCAAAACCTTTCTCATAATAGGAAAATAAATACTCCCTGCGTCCCATTTTTATTGTCCACCTTACTATTTTAGTTTGTCTTAAAATAATTGTCAATTTTAAATTACAACCAATCATATAGATTATAAGTGGGTAAAAATGAGATTTGATTGGTGGACAGTGCAATAATTGCACTTTCTTAAAACTGTGTGCCCTTTGTCTAGTGACCAATTAATTTGGGACGGAGGGAGTAACTAAAAACCAATTTAAGATCAAACTAATTACAGTCAAAGATAATATTGTATTTTTTGGTGTTTCAAAATAAGTGATACACTTTGAAAATTTTCTTATTTGGTAAAATATAGTGGGACCAAACTCACTAACTATCTCCTTTAATAAAGTGAAATGACACATTTACCCCTACTTTTATTTTTATACATTGTACACTTGACTAATGTAAATGTGAGACAATGATATATACCAATTATACATCAATTATTTGGAATATCTTCCTTAATTGATGTAACTTTAGGAAGATGAATTAATACCTTAGCAAGGTACCCCCACATTCGTACGTATTTATAAGACGGTTTTCTTTCAAACCAAATTCGTACGATGTTTCGTCTAACCCTCACGAGTTATCTTATATAACCGATAAGTAGTTGACATACGACATACCCCCACATTTGTACGTACTTATGATACGGTTTACTTTCAAACCAAAGTTTGTACAATGTTCATTTTATCCTCACGGGGTATCTTCTCCTATATATGAGCCTACATTTGTTTTTAGTTTGACAACTCAGCAGTTTGGAGCTCGTTCATTGGGCGAATATGCCACGTGTAATTCAACCATTGGCCAGTGAAATATCATCAACATATTCATTTACAATTGGAAACTTAAATCTTGCAGTTATGAAATGCACTATATTAACGGTGAGAGATTTTGAATTTATTTGATATCTTTAGATATGAGTAGTTTCCGATATTTTTACCCCGCCAATTAATTTAATTGCTTTATTTTTGGCAACTACAATCAGCATTAATTCTCAATATTCGGTTGCCTTGCTTTGTGCAATTCAGTTTTGAAACTGTTTTATCTTTCAAATTTATTATATATATATTTCGAAAATAAACATTGGTAGAGAACCAACACCAATTTATCACCACCCCCACAAAGAAGGTCAATCATTTGGTTCTCAAGAAGGAAGTCGGGTTATATGGTTCATCAACATCTTTAAACATTAGAGGAAGTAGGAGTTGGTTAAGAGGTAGTTATTTATCAGTAATCATAGGCATTTTGTGCAAATGTAACTAAGCCATCTTTTTGTAGTCGAGTCCACCAGGAGCAGTGGACTCCTAGAAATTAGTCTTGATGAATATGCTAATTAATCAAAAAGGGGTGATGTTAATTACAACATGCATGCGTGATTAATGTTAGTTATTGTATTCGCTATGTTAACTTTATATATATATATATAGTGTTGTGTTAATTTTGAATTTAGTTTTGCCTATTATATGAGTTATAAAATGGAGGATATGTCAAGTTAGGCTTAATCTGAAATTCAATCTAAACTGGTGAGTGAAACTAAATTTATTGTTTGGTTGATGTGAGTTGTGTAATGGGTCAAACTTTATAATTTGGAATTAATAGTTTGTCAGTTATTTAAGTTGTTACTTATAAGTATAATGTAGAGAGTGTTTTTGTCTGTTATTAAATTTATAATCTCTATAATGATCAATAATATCATATATAAAAAATATTTGTTTTTACTATGAAATTATTTTTAAAGGTACAAGATTTTCAATGAATAAAGTATTTAAACAGTATCTATATATCGTTAATTTCCTACATATCTCTTGAAGCATGCCCGCCCATTTGGGCGGGCTTTGAAGCTAGTCTTATATAAAAGATAATTATTCGACGCATGAAATACCCCCACATTTGTACAAATTAATGTATCAATTGCCTAATTTTTACTTTCCATTAAGTAAAATTACACCATTTCGTGTATATCAAGGACTTTTGGTTATTTCTTTCAACCAAATGGAAGGATGAATGTGTTATGTTTGTGAGTTGAATCAATATGGAATGTTGGTGGTATGCAATTTAATTTATTAAAACAAATTTAATTAAATTTATATGGCATAATCATCCATGTTAAATATTTAACAATTCAAAAATAACTGAACAATTTTAATAGCATTTTATCAAAATCACGGTTACAAGTTTTCACATTTAATTTTAACATTTTTACCAACAATAATTCCACATTTTGATAACACAATTCCATTGGATTCAATCACAACCCTAATAACAAACTTAGTAAGCAACAATCCGGACACAAGATTTTTATGAATCACCGGAACATACAAGATGTTGCTCAACATGACATCATTTCCGAAAGTCATCCTTAAGATAACATTTCATTCACCTTTGATATATGTGGTAGCCAAGTTTCCCATAAAAAGTTTTTACTCATTTTTCAACATCTTTGAAAATGATAAACATATTTTTATCGAAACACACATGACGGGTAGTGTAACGACCCGAAATTGTAAATAAATAAAATATGTAAAAATATGATAATTATGGATAAATCATATAAAACACGTGGAAATTGGTTTCGTGTCGTTTGGACACCGTACGAGAAAGTTATGGGTGAAACCGGGTCGAGACAAAGTTGGAAAAGTGCAGCCCTGGCTGCATAAGGAGTTCGCGACGCGAACTCGAGATAACGATCGCGAACGGATGCCAGGGAGTTTGGCCATGGGTCGCTAAGTAGTTCGCGTCTGGGTAACGATCGCTAAGTATGGCCGAGCATGCAAAGTTAGCGACGCGAACTTAGTTCGCGCCGTGAACTCTGGACGACCAGCATTAAAGACGGGTTGAGCTCATTAATTGCCATATCAAAACCCTAGTTTTCTCTCTTGGCGATTTTTGAGCATAGCATCTGGATTGGGTTGATTTCTTCACAAATCTTTGGTAGATTTCACTCCTAGTGGAAGATTAAAGGTAAATCTTCACTCTTTCATCTTTGTAGCTCAAGATCTATGGATCTTGAAGCTAGGGTTTGAAACCCTAGTTCTTGGGTTGGTGATTTATGGTGAAATAAATGTTGTATACACTTAATAGATGGTATATTAACAAGGGAATCAAGTGTATGGTTAAGATTTGTAAGAATCTTAAGGGTTGGTTAAACCTAGGGTTTGGTAAATCACCATAATTGGGGGAAAGTTGTTAGTAAGTGTTATCTAGTGATGGATGGACACATTAGTAGTAGTAATGTTGATCATATTGTGATATTTGTATTAGGCTTTTGGTGAAGTCTTGGAAAGTTGATTGGATTGAGAAGCAAGAGATTGGGTGTCAAGAACACAGTTTGAGCATCTTATTGCTAAGGTGAGTACGTGTGGACTTTACTGAGTACATAGCCTATGAAATACATTTTATTACTTGTGTTAAGGTCTATTTGCTTAATTGTGTAGACTAGTAGCTAGTAGTTAGTTATACCGATAGTTGTATTGAACTAACTTGTTTGATGATAGACGTGATAGCCGAGAGCTAGATTGACATAACCATCGAGTTATGATATGGTGAGATGATGTGATGATTCGGGGGATCCCCGGTCATGAGGTATGGAATGGGGAGCATTTGGGCGGATCCCCATCGGCCCATTCCATGATAGTAGTCTTGCTAACTGGAAGTAGTCCGGCGAGTAAGGCAGGTATTTGGTAGATTGGGCGATTCCCTCTTGCCTTTACCTTGAAGCTTGTTAATGCGGGGGATCCCCGGTTAATAAGTTAATGTGGTTCCAGTTGGTTGGGGACGTCCCGACAACTAGATATGGTTGCTAGGAAAGCAAAGTATTAGAGTCACAATAGGGTGACTAGATAGATGGATGATCGCTTATATGTTTGTTGTTGCCATTCGGTTGTTATTACCAACTTTGGGTCTAAACCCATGTATCTCACGAGACGTTTTTGTCTCACGTACTACGTTTGTTTTGTTTTGCTATGTACTCAGGTTCGGGATCGAAGGCTTAGGTACGCATGGATAGAGATGCGGGACCTAGAATAGAAGAGCACTAGATTGGATTTAGTCCTAGCTTGATTATGATCTATTTTGTAACACCTACTTTTGTACTCTGATTTCATACCAAGGTTTTTGTAAATCCAAATTTGGGGATGTTCTTCTATTTATAAAATGTTTTATTTTGGCCGATTTTTGGTATTAAAAATTGAGGTGTTACAACTTGGTATCAGAGCTATAGTTTAAGTGAATTAGGTTGGATGACCATCCTAGGTTTAGACTGTAGCATTAGGAATATAAGATTCCTTAAGATCATAGGTTGACCTTGAGACTTTATATTAAGTTTAGGGTTGAACCTAGGGGACCGATGAATTTGATATGATTTTGGATATTGAGTCTTATGCGACTAATGGGTTGTACACAAGGTACTAAATGTTTAATGTCTTTCGTATAGTCTTGATTGAAAGAAATGGTGACCACCCGTAGGAGTGGTAAAGCCCCGGAGGGCCGTGAGGAGGAAGTACCTCCTGTCGAGAGGGTGGTTTAGCAAGAAAGTCAACCGTCGATGCATCGGGTTGATGAGTCGGAGGTTGGAGCTAATAGGACTCCGGTCACTATGGCGGATCTCCAAACTATTATCGATCAAATCAAGGGAACAATGGCCGAAGAAGTGCACCGTATTATTGGAGACCGTGAGAGGTCGGGAGGGGACCGTGAATCCGAGGCTAAGTCGGATGAGAAAACCAGAGGTACTGGCACCGGGGAAGGGAAATCCTCCACGGGCGGCCAAAGTGATGCTAGGGCTAGGCCCATTGTGAAAGAAGGTTGTTCATTTAAATCCTTCATGGCTTGTAAGCCAAATGTGTATGCGGGTAGTTCGGACCCGAAGGTAACAATGAGGTGGATCCGAGAGACCGAGAGGGTTATCGGAAGTAGCAAGTGTAAGGATACCGATATGGTGACGTATGCGTCACAATTGCTAAAAGAAGATGCCATGGTATGGTGGGATATTGTGTATGAGACCCTCGGGAGGGAGGTGATTGAGAAGATGTCGTGGGATGAGTTCACCGCGAGATTGAAAAAGAAGTTTTGTCCCGAAAGGGATTTGGAGAAAATGCACGAGAAGTTCGTGACCCTTAAGAAGGGCGATATGTCGGTGGAGGAATATTCGAGGGAGTTCACGGGATTGCTCCCGTTTGTCGCTAGAACCTACTCGGATGAGAGGTTGAGGGTGGTCCGGTATGCTAGTGGGTTACCGTGGGACTACCAATTGGAAGTGAAGAGGGCGGTTTCACTCGATGAAGCTATTAGTGCCGCCCGGAGTGTTGAGGAGGTAAATGAGGCACGTGTTGCCGAAAGGGCCCATGTGGGCGAGAAGAGAAAAGCCGAGAGTGGCTCGAGTACTTATAAGAAGGGGAAGTTCACTTCGAGCTTCTCTAAGCAAGGTAGTGTTGGTTCGTGCAAGAAGTGCGGGAAGACTCATGCCGGCGTGTGCCGAGGGGAGTCGAAGACTTGTTACAATTGTGGGAAGCCGGGGCATATGGCCCGAGAATGCAAGTCGAAATCATTGGCCGAGATTGAGTGTTTCTCGTGCCACGAAAAGGGGCACTATAGCAATGTGTGCCCGAAGAATGGAATTGAGTCGATGGTGTCCACGGCTCAAAAGAAAGTGGAACCGGCTAAGGTGAAGGGGCGATCCTTCCAACTTACTCGGGAGGAGGCGAAGGAGGCACACGATGTGGTGTCAGGTATTCTATTCATTAACTCCTTGCCAACTCATATTTTATTTGATTCGGGTTCTAATTATTCGTTTGTGTCCTATGAGTTCGGTTGTAAATTGAATGTGCCGTCCGACATGTTAGATGAGGTTTATGAGATAGAAGTAGCCGACGGGAAAACGTCTATGGTTGAATGTGTTTATAGAAATTGTGAAATAGAAATAGACGGTAGAAAATTTAAGGTGGATTTGTTGCCCATGGGAATTAGGGCGTTTGATGTGGTTATCGGTATGGATTGGTTGGGTATGCACCAAGCCAAGATTTTGTGTGTAAAGAAAATAGTGTCGATTAGGACACCCGAGAATGAGAAGGTGTATGTGTATGGGGAGAAACGACATCATATGCCTAATGTGATTACCGCCATCAAGGCGAGGAAAAGTATATCGAAAGGTTGTGCATCGTTTATTGCATATGTACTAGATGGCCGAAAGGAAAAGAAGTCAATGGATGATGTCAAAATTATTCGGGATTTTCCCGAGGTTTTTCCCGATGACTTGCCCGGTTTGCCACCGGAGAGACAAGTTGAGTTTAAAATTGATTTAGTTCCGGGGGCGACGCCGATTGCTCGTGCTCCCTATCGTTTAGCTCCCACCGAGATGTGGGAATTGATGACCCAATTGCAAGAATTGTTAGATAAAGGTTTTATTCGTCCGAGTTCGTCACCGTGGGGTGCACCGGTGTTATTTGTTAAAAAGAAAGACGGTTCGATGAGAATGTGTATCGACTACCGAGAGTTGAACAAGGTAACTATTAAGAACCGTTACCCGTTGCCGAGAATTGACGACTTATTCGATCAATTGCAAGGTGCAAGTTATTTCTCGAAGATTGATTTGAGGTCGGGTTATCACCAAGTTCGGGTGAAAGAAGGCGACACCGAGAAGACGGCTTTTCGTACACGCTATGGTCATTATGAGTTCCTAGTGATGCCGTTTGGTCTTACAAACGCACCGGCTATTTTTATGGATTTAATGAATCGGGTTTGTAAACCGTTCCTTGATAAGTTTTTGATCGTGTTCATTGACGACATTTTGATTTATTCGAAAACCGAAGAAGAACACGAAGGTCATTTGAGGCTTGTTCTAGACGTGTTGAAACGGGAGAAGTTGTATGCAAAATTCTCGAAGTGTGAATTTTGGTTGCGGGAGGTGCAATTCTTAGGTCACGTGGTGACGTGCGATGGTATTAAGGTTGATCCGTCCAAGATTGAAGCGGTGTCAAATTGGGAGCCTCCGAGGACTCCTACCGAGGTTAGAAGTTTCCTTGGATTAGCCGGATATTACCGAAGATTTATACAAGACTTCTCGAGAATCGCAATTCCACTCACGAAGTTAACGAGAAAAAGTGAGAAGTTTGTGTGGGAGAAGAAGCAAGAAGAGGCGTTTAAATTGTTAAAAGAAAAGTTATGTAACGCACCGATCCTTACGTTACCGGATGGTATGGAAGATTTTGTGGTTTATAGTGATGCTTCGAATCAAGGGCTCGGTTGTGTGTTGATGCAAAGAGGTAAAGTGATCACGTATGCCTCGCGACAATTGAAGAATGCGGAATTAAGGTACACGACACACGACTTGGAATTGGCGGCGATTATCTTTGCCTTGAAGTTGTGGAGGCATTATTTGTATGGTACTCGGTGTACGTTGTACACGGATCATAAAAGCCTGCAATACGTGTTTACTCAAAAGGATCTTAATATGCGACAAAGAAGGTGGATCGAGTTGATTGCCGATTATGATTGTGAGATTGTGTATCACGCGGGTAAGGCGAATGTGGTGGCCGACGCCTTGAGCCGAAAAGTTTATGAAAATCCGAACCGGGGAATATTAACACGTATAGAAGTCATCTCGAGTATTATCGAAAGGATCAAGAATGCCCAACGAGAAGTTATGGGGAAAGACGAGCTAAGACAAGAACGGTTAGGTAAGAACCAACATTTTCTCGAAAATGCACAAGGGTTGAAGACCGTGGGTGGTCGTATTTGGGTTCCTAAGTTCGGGGGTATCCGAAAAGAGTTGTTGTATGATGTGCACAAGTCGAAGTATTCGATTCACCCGGGAAGTACAAAGACGTATCAAGATGTGAAACGGGTTTATTGGTGGCCCGGAATGAAGGCGAGAGTGGCCAAGTATATCTCTAAGTGTGCCACGTGTGCACAAGTGAAAGCCGAGCATCAAGTACCGTATGGGGTAGCTCAATCATTAGTTGTACCGGCCGGGAAGTGGGAAGATATAACTATGGATTTCATAGTAGGTTTACCGAAGACGAGTAGAGGTCACGATGCCATTTGGGTCATAGTTGACCGGTTGACCAAGAGTGCACTATTTTTAGCAATTCGGGAAACGTTGCCACTTGAGAAATTGGCTAAGTTGTATGTTGATGAGGTGGTTCGACTCCACGGGGTTCCGTTATCGATTGTATCCGATAGGGACGTGAGGTTTACCTCGAGATTTTGGCGATCTTTACAAGAAGAACTGGGTACAAAGTTGCGGTTGAGCACGGCTTATCACCCGCAAACCGACGGTCAAAGTGAAAGAACGATTCAAACGGTTGAAGACATGTTGAGATCATGTGTGTTAGACTTCGGTGGTAAATGGGATGAACATTTACCGTTAGTCGAGTTCTCGTACAATAATAGTTATCACTCGACTATCAAGATGCCGCCTTATGAGGCGTTGTATGGAAGAAAATGTAGAACTCCATCTTGTTGGTTGGAGGCGGGAGAGACGAAACTCACGGGTCCCGAGATCGTGAGAGTGACAAATGAAAAGATCGGTATTATTCAAACCAACATGAAAGTCGCCCAAGATAGACAACGAAGTTATTCGGGTTTGAAGAAAAGGCCATACGACTTGGATGTCGGTGATATGGTCATGTTGAAAGTGTCACCTTGGAAAGGTGTGATGCGGTTTGGTAAGAAAGGGAAGTTAAGCCCAAGGTATGTTGGACGGTTTAAAATATTGAAACGGGTCGGGCTTCAAGCTTTTAAGTTGGAACTTCCACCCGAGCTTCAAGGTGTGCATGACACCTTTCACGTGATTTATTAAAACAAATTTAGTTAAATTTATATGGCATAATCAACCATGTTAAATATTTAACAATTCAAAAATAACTGAACAATTTTAATAGCATTTTATCAAAATCACGGTTACAAGTTTTCACATTTAATTTTAACATTTTTACCAACAATAATTCCACATTTTGATAACACAATTCCATTGGATTCAATCACAACCCTAATAACAAACTTAGTAAGCAACAATCCGGACACAAGATTTTTATGAATCACCGGAACATACAAGATGTTGCTCAACATGACATCATTTCCGAAAGTCATCCTTAAGATAACATTTCATTCACCTTTGATATATGTGGTAGCCAAGTTTCCCATAAAAAGTTTTTACTCATTTTTCAACATCTTTGAAAATGATAAACATATTTTTATCGAAACACACATGACGGGTAGTGTAACGACCCGAAATTGTAAATAAATAAATATGTAAAAATATGATAATTATGGATAAATCATATAAAACACGTGGAAATTGGTTTCGTGTCGTTTGGACACCGTACGAGAAAGTTATGGGTGAAACCGGGTCGAGACAAAGTTGGAAAAGTGCAGCCCTGGCTGCATAAGGAGTTCGCGACGCGAACTCGAGATAACGATCGTGAACGGATGCCAGGGAGTTTGGCCATGGGTCGCTAAGTAGTTCGCGTCTGGGTAACGATCCCTAAGTATGGCCGAGCATGCAAAGTTAGCGACGCGAACTTAGTTCGCGCCGTGAACTCTGGACGACCAGCATTAAAGACGGGTTGAGCTCATTAATTGCCATATCAAAACCCTAGTTTTCTCTCTTGGCGATTTTTGAGCATAGCATCTGGATTGGGTTGATTTCTTCACAAATCTTTGGTAGATTTCACTACTAGTGGAAGATTAAAGGTAAATCTTCACTCTTTCATCTTTGTAGCTCAAGATCTATGGATCTTGAAGCTAGGGTTTGAAACCCTAGTTCTTGGGTTGGTGATTTATGGTGAAATAAATGTTGTATACACTTAATAGATGGTATATTAACAAGGGAATCAAGTGTATGGTTAAGATTTGTAAGAATCTTAAGGGTTGGTTAAACCTAGGGTTTGGTAAATCACCATAATTGGGGGAAAGTTGTTAGTAAGTGTTATCTAGTGATGGATGGACACATTAGTAGTAGTAATGTTGATCATATTGTGATATTTGTATTAGGCTTTTGGTGAAGTCTTGGAAAGTTGATTGGATTGAGAAGCAAGAGATTGGGTGTCAAGAACACAGTTTGAGCATCTTATTGCTAAGGTGAGTACGTGTGGACTTTACTGAGTACATAGCCTATGAAATACATTTTATTACTTGTGTTAAGGTCTATTTGCTTAATTGTGTAGACTAGTAGCTAGTAGTTAGTTATACCGATAGTTGTATTGAACTAACTTGTTTGATGATAGACGTGATAGCCGAGAGCTAGATTGACATAACCATCGAGTTATGATATGGTGAGATGATGTGATGATTCGGGGGATCCCCGGTCATGAGGTATGGAATGGGGAGCATTTGGGCGGATCCCCATCGGCCCATTCCATGATAGTAGTCTTGCTAACTGGAAGTAGTCCGGCGAGTAAGGCAGGTATTTGGTAGATTGGGCGATTCCCTCTTGCCTTTACCTTGAAGCTTGTTAATGCGGGGGATCCCCGGTTAATAAGTTAATGTGGTTCCAGTTGGTTGGGGACGTCCCGACAACTAGATATGGTTGCTAGGAAAGCAAAGTATTAGAGTCACAATAGGGTGACTAGATAGATGGATGATCGCTTATATGTTTGTTGTTGCCATTCGGTTGTCATTACCAACTTTGGGTCTAAACCCATGTATCTCACGAGACGTTTTTGTCTCACGTACTACGTTTGTTTTGTTTTGCTATGTACTCAGGTTCGGGATCGAAGGCTTAGGTACGCATGGATAGAGATGCGGGACCTAGAATAGAAGAGCACTAGATTGGATTTAGTCTTAGCTTGGTTATGATCTATTTTGTAACACCTACTTTTGTACTCTGATTTCATACCAAGGTTTTTGTAAATCCAAATTTGGGGATGTTCTTCTATTTATAAAATGTTTTATTTTGGCCGATTTTTGGTATTAAAAATTGAGGTGTTACAGGTAGCACCCGTATCGACATACCATCCACTTGAATCGATTCCCGCCAAATTTACTTCCGACAAATCGGAAATCATGGCCGCATTATGTACATCTTCCTTCATTTACCTTTCCATGTTAGGCATTGTCACAATATTTGTCATTTTTATCAAATAAAAAATACAAATTTGATCAATAAGCCTCAATAATCAAAATGTTCCAATTAGTAGTGAGATATATTTCAAGTATCATCTTATCAAGAATCAACTCAAGAATCCATAGACTATCTTGTATCTTACTCACTAATTTAAACCAACATTTTTCCCAAGTCTCACAATTTGAAAGTAAAATTCTAGATGCCAAAGCAATTCATAGATATAAAATCCGAAGAATTTAACTTTTACCAAATTTGAGAAAATTCAAGTAACCAAAGTTATCTTGAAATCTTAAAACAACGCACCCTTTTTATTTCAAAAAAAACTTATAATTTCCAAATATCTCACATTATGAGACTATATTCAAGAAACCAAAGTACTCTTAATATGTATAAAATGGAAATTAAAAATTTTCAAAGAAAAATCTCTATAATTCAAGAGAACAACAATAATGTGAAACTTCAATCCAAAATTCAATTTCCAAATATTCTCACAAATTGAAACCATATGTCAAGAAGCCAAAGCAACTTTGACATGCATAAAACGGAAATAACATGAACGAATGTACTTTTCTTAAATTCAAAATTTTGAAAATCCTAAAGTAAACTCTCACAAGATTGATAATAAATTCAAGATGCCAATGCAATCTTGATAACTAAAATGTATAAAATATTAAAACCAAATATTCAATTACATTTTATCACTATATGAGATTAAAGTCAAGAAAACCCAAGTTATCTTGATACTTGAAATAATAAATTAACATATTTGTATCCAAAAACTTCTAATTTTCATGCATCTCACTCCATGCGACTATATTCAAGAAATCAAAGTAATCTATCAATTCATCGGTATAACTTGAAAATTACTAAAAGTTTATAAAGAAAAAAAAAACAAAATTCTCAAACAAATCCTTTATAATTGAAGAATACCAACAACATTATGAAATATAAATCCAAAATATTTGAGTTCCGAATAGTCTCACAAATTGAAACCATATGTTAAGAAGCCAAAGCTACCTTTACATGAAGAAAATGGAAATCAAATTCACTTACAAACCAATATAATTTTTGATATTTTAATAATCAACAAATTTCATAATGATATACAAATGTTTGTAAGATTTATTTCAAGTATCATCTCTAATGAGAATACTCTCAAGAAGCCTATGACTATCTTGAACCTTACAAACAAATATAATTGCAAAACTTATAATTAACTATAATAATTTTCACAGTTATAAATTTTAAATCCAAAATTGTTTTAAACGATATATCAAGTTGTTCAAAATCAAACTTTGAAAACTTGATATAATAAACTTTAAATCCAAAAATTTGATTTAACAATTTATAATAAACTTAACCAAACATCTTGTTTTACATAAACATTTCAATCAAAAACTTTTTCCAAATCGATGCTATTAAAAAGCAAAATTGAAAACAAAATATGTATTTTTCCAACCGATATTAGCAAGAGAGGAAAAATCTATTTTAAGTTTGTAGGAGGTAATACCAATTTTCATTAATAAAATACAATTACAATAAGGGAAATTGACGAAAAATAAATAGAATATTGAAACAAGAATATATAGAAACAAAGAAGAAACAAGTTTTGGTTGAGTGTCGTAAAATTCACGATCCTCTTAAAATGGATTCGTCGTCTATCTCCCATGGTAAAACAACCGAGTAGTTTTACACTATCGAATATAATCCAAGCCCGAACCAGTGGCGGTACCAGACAAATTTTTAAAGGTGGGCAAAATTTTAGAGTACAAGTCAGGTTCTTTGAGGGAGGTTTTATTTAAAGTCAAATCGTAAATCAAATCAAATCAGTTTTAGTTTGAAGAAAGTATAAACCTAAACTAAATTAGTCAAATAAACGTTAAAACGGGAAAGAAAAAAAAAAAGATTTTTAAAAAAATATATGCATATGGAAGGGGGATTTAAACTAAACGTTATATGTTTTAAGATACATGAGTTAGTCACTGAGCTAATATATGACGTGTATTAGTTATCGCTCATATATTATGTATATTTGGATGAACCAAGCAAAAAAATGAACATACCCCTAAAAAATTTATACTAATCGGAAAAATTTTGGGGTGGGCAGATGCCCACCCTGCGCACCCCTTGGTACCGCCCCTGGCCCGAACACTTATCAAAAGTTCTTGTGTTTAAGGATCACTAGAGAGATTGTGATGTAGAAGTTTCAAGAGTGTGAAAGAATTCTTAGAGTGTAAGAAAGTCTATGACTTTTTGGTGTGACTACAAATGAACCATACACATTCTATATATAATAGAAATGCGTCATCATGTTAATAACAATCATAATTGTCATTATACATATTCATTACAAAGAAACAAAACCACCAAATTCAATTATATATTTAATGACACACATTAAACTTCTTAATAATATTACTAATAATAATATTATTATTTGAATTTCTTAACCATAAAAATCGAACCCACATGACACCCGGGAGACGATCGTGGATAGGTTCAGATTCCCACTAGTTCATTTGTTTTATTTTTTGTTCCATACACCCTACTTTGAGAGTCGATATCTCATTCACCACAACTAAAATTTGGACATACCAACCATTAATTATATAATAAAATATATAATTATATATGTCCAAAAGTTTTCCAACATGGAATAGAAAGGAGCTAGACGAAATCCTTATTGTTCTAAATGATTTTTGTAACTACTCGGGTCTTAAAATTATTGTACACAAATCCAATTTATATGGAATTGACACAACATCTGATGAAATAAATGACCTTTGTGAGGCTACTGGATGCATTAAAGGAACTTCTTTTGTTTATCTTGGCCTACTGTTGGGCACAAACATGTCACGAGACACTAATTGGAGTTCAATTCACACTCGTATGAAACAAAGATTATCAAAGTGGAAAGCTAGTAAGCTTTCAATCGGTGAAAGAATGACGCTTATAAAATCAGTTTTAAATAATTTAGACATTTATTGGATGTCTATTTTTCGAGCTACTCTATAAACTCTAAAAAGATGGAACAATTACGTTCCAATTTTCTTTGGGGTAGTAACGGAAATAATAGAAAGATGGGTTGGGTTAAATGGAATACGTGCATGGCGTCAAAAGAAAAAAGGGGTCTGGGTATTGCTAGTTTAGAGGCTCTAAACTTAGCTCTAATTACAAAATGGAGATGGAGATTTTTCATTGAAAAAGATTCTTTATGGTGCCGTGTTATTCAATCTATTTATGGAGAAGATGAAGGTTTCAACAAGCTGGTTCACTCTCGTCATGAAAAAGATACTTGGGGCCAAATAATTAGTACTTTAAATCACCTTCATGATACCAAAATTACTGAGTATAACTCCTTGAAATATAAAATTATGAACGGAGCTAAAACGAATTTCTGGTCGGACACATGGATTAGTCACGAGCCATTACATCAACTTTTTAATCGCCTTTACAAATTAGAGTTGAATCCTTTTTGTAAATTAGAGTTGAATCCTTTTTGTAAACTAAAAGATAGATTAATTGTTCTTGGAACTTTAATTGGAGAAGGTTACAGCACGTGTAGAGGAAGAGCAATTACAAAAACATTAATTGTTCTTGGAACTTTAAAATTATGCTAGGTTCTCCTAGGTTTTGCATTGAATCAACCACTATATATTTATATATACTCTCTCCGTCTCATAAAAAAAGTTCTCATTTTTATTGGCACAAATTATAAGGTGATAGTTAGTTATAGGGTCATTGATAATAATTTTAATTAAAATATAAAGTTGATTTAGAAAGAGAGTGATAGTTAGAGCTGTGGGTGTAGTAACGAGGGGTATCCGCCAAATCTAAGGTGGCATCATTTAGGCGAGAAATTTTGTGCCACCACACCCATGTGATGTGAATGGAGGTTTTCGTGGCTACAACAACAAATGAGAGATGAGAGGTAAAGTAAATTTTAACGGTATTTTGCGAGTGAAATGAAATTTAGTCGGTCCCAAAGAAGTATTATTAGTTAGTTATGCTAGATGGGGTATTTGGTTTTTTGAATGTAAAATGTGAAAAAATGTGTGGCGCTGAGGTGACGCTGATTTGACGCTTTGACTTGAGTCACTATACTTGGTGCTCTTAGTGGATATTAGTTTTTTTTTTGAACGACCAGTTAGTAAGTTAGTGGTTCGAGCCTAGACAGTAACATTCACAAGGGATGATATGTCTTCCCTCGAACCCTCCACTTATGGAGAATAAACCCCACCACCTAAGTCCACAACGGGACTTGAACCCCGAACCTCAAAGTTGTGAGGCAAACACCATACCGCTAAGTTAAAGACCCTTTGGTATAGTGGATATTAATTACGAGGTTCTTAATAATAATATTATTTTATTATCCAGAACCCTTCAAATGTAAGAAATAAGAAATACCAGTTCTTTCATCCGAAGCATGTAAAGACATTGAGGTTATCGTGTTGTCCCTTTCCTTCTCCAACCTTTGTCCTTTTTGTTTCTTTGTTTATCTCTTTAAAGCACAAGTATTAACTCTTCATTCCTAAAGTACATTTTTTTATTATTTGTCACATTTACTATTTCTTATACATAGTATTTGTTGTAAGTTTATAAAAACATAGCTTACGTGTTATGTTTAAATCCACTTTAATGTTATTATTATATGGTTAACTTTAAAATCGATAATCATCTGAAAACCACTGACCGTTTAAAAATAATAGATTGTTAAATGGGTTTTGTTAATGACAGTACTTAGGGCTGTCTCTAACATGCATAAAATGCTTGTACATTCATTGATGGAGTAGTGTTCCTAAAATTCAGGGGGCGGTTTTTACCTTGTTTTTGTCTTCTTATTGACATCCTTTAGGGCTGTCATTATCATTTTGTTTTTTTAAATAACACTAAGGACATCGGGTATGATGAATTGAGTCGTTTTGTTATATCATAGTCACTTTCTTATTTTCCCCTTTCACATTCACACTAAATACCTCCTCACACGTCACTAAATTCATTAAATTTTTTTATATCCCTTAAAATACTCATCACTCGCACTACATATCAAAATCTCGAAATAACGTTGTGTCAAGGAAATGGTGTGCGAAATAACATTATATAGCTATAAATATAATACTAGTAGTTATTTAAATGCTTCATAGGATTCAAATTAAGTGATATATAGTTAGTTTTTCAGTTTTTGAGACATAAGATTATAACTAAATTGCATTGGATAGTTTAGGGGTGTTCGTTTGGATAATTTGGATTTATCCGAACCAAATATGTTAATCCAAATGGATTTTGGATTTTAAATGTTCAAACCGAACCGTCCAAACTAATTTAAATTCAAACCGATCCGAACCAAATTACAATTTGGATGGTTTGGATTTGTCCGAACCAAACTGTTTTTTTTCTTAACATAACTACTTTATACAATTTCAAAACGATAAACTACTTTATACATAAAAACAAGTATAATTCATAGTTTGTCGAATCGTCGTAGCTTGATACGAGTGGGCTGTGGGCGATTCACGTATCAAATGGGAACGGACGAATTGGGATTAAAGTAAGAATTGATAGGGTTAAGATTGTGTTTAGAAACTAGACAATCGATGAGATCACAAGTCATGTATTAAGTTTTTCGGGATTGGATTTAGAATGTGCCAATTAAGAAGTTAATTACTTTAGAATTATTTTGGGCATAGTATAATTCGTTAATTTCAATAGTCCCTATATTTGGTTTTCTAGAAATAGAATAGAATTATTTTATATACTTACATTTTATATATTTATATTATATATATATATATATATATATATATAACTATTTGGATTTTTTGGATAATCCGGATTTTACAATGAAAACCAAATCCAATCCGAAAACCAAACTATTAATTTGGATCAAGTCCAAACCCATCCGAAAAACCAAAAAACCAATCCAAACGATCCAATCCAAATCGTCCATTTGGACAATCCGGATTATCCGAATAGTGAACACCCCTGGGATAGTTAGTGAGAGATAAGTCTCACACATTTTGAAATAAAGTGAGTTTAATGATGTTTAAAAATAAAAATAAGAACAAAATGATTATATCATAATATTAAAAATAATAATTAGTGTCACTACTTTTTACCAAATAAATTAAATTTTCAGAGTATCACTTATTTTGATATACCAAAAATAAAAAGTATATCTCATAAAAGTAGAAAAGATTAAAAGGAAAATACAATTATGAGAGAATTATGTGAAGAATAAAAGTGAAAAGGACAGTTGGAAATGCAGAGTGATATGACTAAAGAATCTGAGACGACCGAGGGAGCTCTGTACATGAGATTTGGGAAGAAGGCAAGAGATCCATCCCAGCTGACCTACTATCTGTTGGTCAAACTCTAATAAAAATACAGAAGGGCACTTTGGTAATAAAGTTGTGTAAATCTTCGAAAGGAAATAGAATGCACATTGGTTAAAATTTCTAGGTTTTTTTCAACAACAAAAAGACAAGTTAGAGATCAAGCTTTGAAAAACAATCTATCACCCAAAAGGCCCAAAATCTCGTTGCATAATATGATCTTATTTGTCCGGAGGAAAACGTTTTTATTTATGATATTGTGCGTTTCATCCAAAATACCTCGTATTAAGTGTTGGAAAATATTTGGACACCTGTAATTATATATTTTGTTATATATGATTAATGGTTGGTATGTCCAAAATATAGTTGCGGTGAATGAAATATCGACTCTAAAAGTGGGGTGTATGTAACAAAGAAATAAAACAAATGAACTAGTGGGAACTTGAACCTATCCACTCGTCTCCCGAGTTTCATGGGGGTTCGTTTTTACCACTCGTTTTTTTGCCACTTGATTTAGTGGAAGTATTCAAATAATAATATTGATAATATTATTTATATTTTTAATGTTTGTCATTAAAATATATTTGAATTAGCGGTTTCATTTCTTTGTAATGAATTGTGTTGAATTGGATTAATGACATTAATGTGTGTCATTAGACCTTGGACCAAATTCTAGTATAAATAGAAGATGTGTGGTTCATTTGTAAGACACATTCAAACACCAACACATTCACATACTTCCATACACTCACTTACAAATTATCACACATTTGCTCTCCAATTTTAGTGATCCTTAAACACAAGAACTTTCGATAAGTGTTCGGGCTTGGATTATATTCGGTAGTGTAAAACTACTCGGTTGTTTTACCCTGGGAGATAGACGACGAATCTATTTTAAGGGGATCATGAATTTCACGAGACTCAACCAAAACTTGTTTTCATCTTTGTTTCTACATTTTCTTGTTTTAATCTTATATTTGTTTTTCGTCAATTTCCCTTATTGTAATTGTATTTTATTAATGAAAATTGATATTAACTCATACAAATCATTTCCCAAGTGTATTGTATTGTATTTTAATTAATAAATTGTATTAGCTCCTACATTAAGAAATGTATCCACACCATTATAAGGAATGCTTTGTTCTCCTCTCCAACCGACGCGGGACGTACTGTTAAAAAACTGGTTTGGATAAATTTTGTTCATTTTAACCCTGTTTTGGGGAGTGGGGCATGTATTCGGTTGAAACCAGTTCGGACCGGATTCAAACCGTTTTTTCGTTGAAATCCGGTGTTTAAATAGCTTTAATGGCTAAGTTAACAAAAAAGCGGTTCATCCCCTAAACCTTGATCTAATGATGGTCCGGCGATTCGTGAATTAATCCGATCCGGTGATGTCGAAACCAGTCTGGTTCGAAAACCGGTTTTCCATGTCTACGTGTTAATGACCCCATTAAAAGAATGCTCTAACCAAAAGCCATATAAAAACTTCACGATGAGTGCATGACCTCTATAATCTTACTACTTATTAAAGAGTTTATGATTACTAAGTATAGAAGTACTTAAACTTAAACTTATTTACACTTTGGGTAACATCTTAAACACCACAAAAATAAAAAAATATTGCTTAGAGGATTCGAACCCAAGACCTTCTGCGAGTACGAACTGTGTGTTAACCAATTGATCTACTTGATACTTTGCTTTATCTAAAAAAATCCAACATAACACATAAATTTAAAACGCCCAGTCAACAATTTCTTTTTCTGTCGGACAATTTAGTTACGGGTACCCGCCATCGCATTACGCAGGTACCCTGCTAGTTATTTTAAATGGTCAAATGCTTCGCCAAATTCCTCACACTCCTAATATGATACATAGAGAAAAACGATATAGAACTCAGAGCATCTACAATGGTTAACCTCTCCAATGACTTATTACTTTTGTCACATCATCTAATAACCTATTAGTTGAAAAACCTCTCCAATGGTTAAACTTTCCAAAAACTTTTTCACTAATATTACTAATTTATCTTTATCTATATCCAATGTTTTATAAATGACCATCACTTATGTAATTTAACAATTTTTATAACATTACAAAACTTAACATTATTATAAAATTTATCTTACAAAAATATTATAATGTTTAACCTTAAAAAGTATTGAAATATGATAGATTATAATTTATAGTTATATAAATAATAAATTATTCACATATAAATATATACAAGAATTTAAAATGTAAAATTGTTAAATATAGGGACTAAAAAATCAAATATTGAAAGTTCTTCAAGTGGTTGGGGAAGATCAAGTGATTGGAGTGACCTCTTAAAAAAGTCATCAATTCCAATGATAAAAAGTCATTTTAGAGGTTATTCAAATAGTATCAACCTCTTCTTCAACCTCCCATTGGAGATGCTCTCATGGTAGTTACAAGTTTTCTCGTTAAGCATGCCCTTTGAGATGGGCCGAATGCCGATAAAAATGAGCCATAATATAAGAATAGTTGTCATCTACTTTCGAAGTATATATGTTAGAAAGTCTTCACACACCGAATCGGGAGAAATGGAGAGGAATCCGTGTTCAGTTTATCAGGAGAAAGTCAAACCTTTGATTCTAAAGTACATTGTCGGACCGATTTTCTTATGGTCATTTATAGTTTATGCATTGAGGTTTTGAATCCTGAATTTTTCTTAAACCTTAAAAGAACCATAACACTAGACCATATATAGTTCTAAAATAAACTTTCTCCATGTCTCCGTGTAATTAGGACAAAGTTGGTTGCTTTATGAGGTTGATATAAAGTCTTAATTCAATTAATTATTTGGTAAAAGAAAAGCAATCTAAAAGAACTAAAGAATTAGTTGTTTTATGATTACTAGAAGATGATAGATTGAAAAGACAGCTTCTCACGCAAAGACTAGCAGCAACGAAAAATAACCAGACAAAATGATTATATATCACCATGCTTAATTTCTCTTCTTTGATTATATTGAATCATTAGTATCATTTGTAACCATAATCATAATAATCATCATCATCATCATCATGCATTCTTAATTTTTATTTTGAATCGCTAATAAACATATAAAACAAGTTAATAAGATGCTAGAAATACAAAACAACTAAAACAATATATCGGAAAAAACCCCGATCTACCTAACGATGGTCCAAATATTGATTCATCGACCTATTTAATTTTCTTGAAAAACTTTAGATTTGACTATAGATTAGCGCATCTTTCTCTTTATTGTTGAAAGAGAAAATCTTCCTATTTCTTAATTTTCATATGAACTAGAAATATGTATACATCACAACCATAAATGCCATAATCATTTGTAGCTATAAACCTTTTTTTTAGTTTGACTTTTTTTCTCTGTTTTAATATCATTTGTAGCTATAATCATCTTTAGCACCATGCAATTTTCTTAATTAATCAAATCAATTTCCTTCAACCTTTTTCAACCTGGGATGCTGCTTTATGTTGGCCAAGGGTGGGACATGTATCCCATAAAAAAATCTCAATTATGCCATGATGTTTTTGACATGGATAGATGGACTACCATTATTACAGTCATATAGTTTTGTTATATCATCACTATGTTCCCTCACATACACTTGTGATAGTATTTTCATCATGCTTTGACATGATGTGTGTTCAAGATTGGTGTTATAAGCTCGCCTAATCTTTTTTTTTTTTGAACGGAAATTCAATAAAACAACGAACTAGTAAGAAGCTATGTCAGGATCGATTAACTATAGAGAAGTTAATAAACACCTTTAGATCTAATTGATTATATAAGTTGCAGCGGATCAACACTATATCAATGTAATTAAGAACAATGAACTGTAAATAATATGCGAAAGTATTAAGAACACAGTTTCACAAAAAGCTTCAATGTATATTATCGAGTTAACAATACACACGTACGTTTACAATTCGTAAGGAACTATTTATAATAGTCCTTGAAGCTAAACTATTTACCCTAGTTATTCTAGGACTTGATTAACATTCGAATTTTATAGATATACATTGATTTACATACTATAACTATCTCTACGAAGATCTCGGACTCGATATGTTCCATATAAGCTCATCAGTAGTATTCTGCAATCACCAGTAGTAAATTCATAACATCAGTAGTAAACTTGATGATCAGTAGTAAGTCCAGATCCATCGTCAGTAGTAACTACTATTGATCAGTAGTATCTTCAATAAGCTTGATCAGTAGTAACTTAGTTATAGTCTTCACTAGTATCAACTCATCAGTAGTAAACAATTTCTGCCCCATCAGTACTAAGTATGATCAGTACTAACTGCAGCATCAGTAATAAGTTGATCTGTGTTTTGCTCCAACAATCTCCCCCTAAACTTATTGATTATCTTTCAATCAACTAAGTTTCTCTTGTTCTTCTTGTTCCCTTCTTCTTTTCTCAAGGGTTCTTTGATTCTGTTGTCTTCTTTGCTCAATGATGTACTTGCTGTTCCTCTTTGTGAAATAGTTCAATTTGTTTTGGAACATAACAGCATCATAAGGCTTCATCATTGTGTTTGTGAATATCTGGTACATAGTCTTCTCAGAATGAGGATATTCTTTTTCATACAAATATAGCTCACAGACTTTCCCAGATTTTTCAAAGAAGTACATTTGTGCAGTTGGAATCACATTCCAAGCATAGACATTCCCTGGATCAGTAAATTGTTCTGGATAATTGTCTGGATAGAAAGCAGCATCAATCATCTTTGTTAAGTATCCAGCACCAGAATCTTTCCATGATTTCTTTGTCATTCTTGGTTTTCCAATGATCAGTAGTTTAATGACATCACTTCTTGAACAGGACATGATCAAAGGTAACCATCCAGTAAATCTCTGCACATTTTTATCTTCCCTTATTATCTCTATCACATTATTCTGCATAACCCTCCAATTGATGATTGGATTGTTCTGCAAGGGAGCAACTGGCATTCAAGAACAGGTACAATTTGTGATTTTGATTTCTTTTTAGAGCTTTGTTCTTGATCAACAGTTTTTCTTTTCTTTGATTGGGGAGTTGAGGTATTACCAGCAGTTGATATACTACCAGCTTTGATTAATGTTGGACTGATTGGGATTAAGGCTTTGGATTTCTTTTCTTCTTCTTCTTCTTGCTCAGCCAAATCCTTCTTCCTAGCAGTGCAATATTTTTCAATTATAGTCATCATCTTCATTCTTCCAAATGACTTTGCACTATGCCCTTTTGTCTTCAAATACTCAATCATATTGGCCTTCTGTTCAAACACATCATCAGTTAATTCACTTTTAGTTTTCTTGCATTCAGAGACCAAATATTCAAGGCATTGTATATGTTCTTCTTCAACTTGTCTGAGCCTTTTGAATTCTGCCTTTTGTGCTTCTATCTGAATGTCCTCTGCTTGAACAGGTATTTGAACAGGAATTACACTTTGAACTTTCTTCTTATTTTCCTCTAGTGCTTGATACATTTCCACTTTCTCCAAAAATTTCCTATGTTTTATTCTCCATCTGGATTGCTTTTCTGCTCTGACATGATTAATCTTGTTTACCATGTTATGACCTAATGCTCTATTGGGATAATCATCATCATAGACTTCTTTTCCTTTTCCAATGCAAGCAGATGGTGGAGGTGGAATGTATTTCATATCAGGTACACCCAAGATCAGAAGTTTTGGATAAAACAGATGTAGTTGATCTTCTGATAATATTTTAGGGTGTGGAGGAAGTGTACATTCATCTACCTCAAACCAGTTCACATTATCATCAATGTCAGGTATGATAAGTGGTTGATTAGGTGTTGGTGGTTTGGAGATGATGACATGTTTTTCTCTTTCAAGTAGCTCAGGAAGTTGCAGCTCTTCCTCTTCAGTAGTAACCAAGGTAGTTACTACTGGTGGGACTTCAGGAGTTACTACTGATAGGGCATCAGTAGTATTTGTCGTTTTTACTTCCTCTTCTTTACTTACTACTGCTATTATATCAGTAGTAGGAGTTACTACTGATACTTCTTTTTCTGTTTGTTCTTCCATTGGAGCAGTAGTAGGTTCATCATCAACAACCATCTTTTCTTGGTCTTCATCAACAGTTGTTTCTTTTAGATTTAGGAGAGAGGATGCTGCTGCTGCAATTGATTCATCAATCATTGTTTGAATATTATCTTTCTCCCCCTTAGTGAGCTCAACTGGAGGAGCCTCACTATCAACAATCTTCTTTTTCAATCTTCTTTAGTTTGTTGATGAAGCCTGTGTTCATAAAATCTAATCCTCTTGTTGATGGTGTTCATGTGTCTTTTCATAACTGCAATTGTTTTCCCTTGGTTTGTAAGATACTTGAGACAATCTTGTACAGTGGATTCAAGAGAATCCACTTTATCCGTCAATTGTTTTGTTTTAATACTGCCCTCATCACTTCTTGGTGATTCATTGGGTCTTTTAGACATCCTCTTCTTCCTAGAAGAAGCAGAGATGCCCCCTTGTGGTTTCTTGGCACCGGGGTCCTTTGAGTAACTCCTCAAATGAGTCATCACTCAAAGTTGCCGAGGTCTGGGTCTTAGTGATGTTCTCACTATCCTGTGCACCCACCTTTGGGGCATCAGTAGTGAGAGCCCTCGCCTCATGTCCTCTCTCCTCCTTGGAGGACAACTCTTGGAGCCTGGGGTTTGACTCAATTTGTCCCCTGGTGTCCTTTAAAGAATGTTTATTTCTTTTATAAATTGTGGAAATATTTTGGGTTTTGTCTGGTAGGTCTTCCACAGAGTGAAGAGTAGCACTCTGCAGATTTATGTCAAGTTCATGGGACACATTCAGGACTTCTATGTTAGTGGGTGATTGAGTGGCTATTAGGGGTGGTGTTTGGGCTGTATTTGGGGGTGATGGAGTGGGTTGAGGTTCAACTTGGGTTGTATCTATGATTGAACCCTCTCCAATTTGTGTTTGATCTTTGATCATATTTGGAAACAATGGGGTTTCGTTGCCCGGAAATTTAAATTGTTTTCTCATATTTGAGAAAACTTTCTTGTTCAACTCTGGAATAATAAAAATGTTTTTGGGAGTTGACAAGTTTTGTAATTCAATGTTAATGATATGTTGGAGAAATCTGGGATACATTAAAAATTTTGTAGAACTAAGATTTCCCAACATACCTTCAAAAATCATTTGAGAAAAATTAAATACTTTATCTGTGCATAAGCAGACAACAGCAGAGGCTATTGCCTTGTTAAACTCATTCCAAGTACTTCTTTTTGGGGAAATACAATGCTGAATAGTATGTACTAAAAATTTCCATTGTGGGGAGAGAAGACCCTTTTGAAAAGTTACTATGTTGAGTCTCCCCTCATAACCCATTTTGTTTAAAGTTTCAGCAATGAATTCCTTAGGAAGAGTAACCATACCGGCATCATCGTGTAGTTGGAGATGGTGTCGAATTGATTGCTCTGTTATCGTGATCGTCTTTCCATCCACCGATGATTTTATCATAGGTGCAGTTGCACCTTCTGTTCTTTCTGCATTGGTCCAAAAATCCACCAAGTGCTGTTGATAGGCTTTTGGTTTCACCGTTAATGCGAACTTAATGTATGAGTTCTTTAAAAATTGCACTATTGGTCGAAAGTCTTTAGTGCCGTCTGGATTGCGTAAAAACGCACACATATTATGGAACTCTGAGTATTTAAGATCGGTTTGAACGTTGAGAGATTGTAGAGTTGCCATTGTTGTTGATTTTGAGAGAAAAGTGTAAGAATTTTGTTACTGATTCAGGATTTTTTGATCGTAAGCTAGGGTTTATCGAGAGGATTTAGCAAATCGAAGTGAAGATAATGCTAAACTAATCGACTGCCGCCTTTTATATCTTTCGATTTACCCTGCAAAAAGACTAAATTGCCCTTCGAATCATAGCCTAACGGTTATTTTCACGGGGGTTAGTTTTGTAATTGTGATTCTGAAAGACCAGTAGTAAATTGATACCAGTAAAAGAACGTCAGTAGTATCTACGAACATCAGTAGTAACTAAGGATTTTGACATCAGTAGTGACTATAGACATCAGTAGTAACCACCAACACACAAGACCAGTAGTATATGTGAATACCAGTAGTACTGACCAACCAGTAGTATTTATGTATACCTAATACACACCAGTAGTAATAAACTACCAGTAGTATTTTGTGCACATGCCTACAATCAGTAATACAGATCTATCAGTAGTAAAACACTTTAAATAAATAAGTTTTTACAACAAAACTTTACACATGATTTTAGGTGAGACTTTAATTTATTAAAATCATTCCAATACTGCTAACCAAGAAGTTGAATCTTCCTACATCAAATGCTTTTGTAAAAAGATCTGCTAATTGATCATCAGTATGAATTTTAACAACTTTGATTAATTTCATTTCATTACAGTCTCTTATAAAATGAAATCTTATTTCAATGTGTTTAGTTTTAGAGTGTTTTACTGGATTGTTCACAATACTAATAGCACTTTGATTATCAATAAAAATAGGAGTTTTAAGGATAGAGATACCAAAGTCTAGAAGCTGGTTTTGAATCCATAGTACTTGAGCACAACAAGCAGATGCAGCTACATATTCTGCTTCAGCAGTTGATGTTGATACATTTGTTTGCTTCTTACATTGCCATGACACCAGTCTTGATCCAAAGAATTGACATCCACCAGTAGTGGACTTTCTGTCTTGACATTCACCTCCATAGTCACTATCTGTGTAGGCTATGAGTTCAAAGGGTGAATCATGTGGATACCATAGACCTAGTGATGGTTTGCCTTTCAAGTATCTGAATATTCTTTTGACAGCTTGCAAGTGTAGTTCTTTAGGTCTTGCTTGATATCTTGCACACACACAAACACTATACATAATGTCAGGTCTTGATGCAGTTAAATACATCAAAGAGCCTATCATTGATCTATATAAGTGTTCATCTACATCCTCCCCCTCAACATCAGGATGTAGGTGTTTGTGTGTTTCCATTGGTGTACTTGCACTCTTACTGTCTTTCAAATCAAATTTCTCCAAGATGTCTTTGACATATTTTGATTGATTTATCAAAATACCATCTGTTCTTTGACTGACTTGGAGTCCAAGGAAGAAGTTCATTAGACCCATAGAGCTCATCTTGAATTTAATCTGCATCAGTTCTTCAAATTCTTTGCATAATACATCATTTGTTGAACCAAAGATGATATCATCTACATAGATTTGTACCAGTAGTATATCATATTTGACTTTCTTTGTAAACAAAGTTTTGTCAATGGCTCCTCTTTTAAAGTTGTTCTTCAATAGGTATGATGATAATGTGTCATACCATGCTCTTGGTGCCTGATGTAGGCCATACGGAGCTTTATCTAGTTTGAACACATAATCACCATGTTTTGGATCTTCAAAACCTGGAGGTTGGCATACATAGACCTCTTCTTCAATCTTCCCATATAGGAATGCACTCTTCACATCCATTTGATAGACTTTGAACTTTTTGAATGAAGCATATGCTAGAAATATTCTTATGGCTTCAATTCTAGCAACAGGAGCATATACTTCATCATAGTCTATTCCTTCTTCTTGAGTGTATCCTTGGGCTACAAGTCTGGCTTTGTTCTTGATCACTATACCTCTTTCATCTTTCTTGTTTCTGAAGATCCATCTTGTTCCAATGGCTCTTTTTCCTTTGGGTAGAGGTACAAGTGTCCAAACAGCTTGTAACTTGAATTGAAGGAGTTCTTCTTGCATTGCCTCAATCCAGTTTGAGTCCTTCATTGCTTGTTGGATTTTCTTTGGTTCATCCTGACACAGAAAGCATTCAAACATACATTCATTAGCAATTAAACTTATATTACACATATTTGCAGTTAAGCTTTTGTTTAATTTGCTTCTTGTTTGTAGTGGTGAGTTAACATCACTTAGAACAAGGTCTAATGGATGGTTCTTCTGAGTCCTTGTGGTTGTAGCTTTATCAACTACTAGTTGATTTTCAAGATTGGACTCATTTGTCTCAGGCAGTTGTTCCTCTAGTGATCCTTCATTGTCATAGATGTTTGGTTCATCATCATCTTGGTCAGAATTACTACTACTATTGTCTTCATTGAGATCAGTGGTATTGTTGGTGTTACTGGTATCAGTAGTATCTTGAGAATCTAGGTTATTGTTAAGACCAGTAGTATTTTGAGTACTATTGCTGGTATCAGTAGTATTTGAATTACTACTGTCCTTATTCTCAGAGTTACTACTGGTATCAGAATTTGAGTTATTACTGACATCAGTATTAACTATTGGAGCAGTATTAACTACAATGTATCTCATCTCCTCTTGACCAGTATTGACAGATGATGTTCCTTCCTTTTGAGTGTGACAATTTGAATTTCCTGCATTGAAGTCCATGTTAGAATTAAAGGATTTGGTTAGATTGTCTATATTAAATAGCCAATCTGGACCATTTCTCTGTTCATTAGAAACATTTTCATTAAAGGATACATTGATGCTTTCTTCAATTATCCTTAGTCTTTTGTTGAATACTCTGTATGATTTGCTTTGAGTAGAATATCCCATAAAGATTCCATCATCAGCTTTGCAGTCAAATTTACCAATTTGTTCTCTTGTAATCAGAATAGTACAAGGACAACCAAATGATTTTAAGAAACTTATGGAAGGTTTTATTTTATTAAAAAGTTCATATGGTGTTTTAAAATGTGGCTTCACTATTAATACTCTGTTCTGAACATAACAGGCAGTATTAACAGCTTCAGCCCAAAAAGTGATTGGTAACTTTGAGTCTGCTAGCATTGATCTTGCTGCTTCAATGATGGTTCTATTTCTTCTTTCAATTACACCATTTTGTTGAGGAGTTCTAGGTGAGCTGTATTGCCTGTCAATACCTTTAAGATCACAAAAAGTTAATTAAGTTAGCATTTTTAAATTTTGTGCCATTATCACATCTTATGGCTTTAACTTTTTGATCAGATGTGTTCTCCATTTTGACAATTAAGTTCTTTATGAGTTCACTTGTTTCATCCTTTGTCCTGCGAAAGAAAACCCATGTATATCTGGAAAAGTCATCAGTAATAACAAGACAATATTGTTTCTTTCCAATACTCATTACATTTGTAGGTCCAAATAGGTCCATATGTAACAGCTGTAAAGGAACAGAAATAGAGTTCACAGTTTTGGACTTATGAGAAGACTTGTGTTGTTTACCTTTTAGGCATGCAACACAATGATGATCACACATAAATTGTTTTTGAGGTAGTCCAATGACCAGATTTCTTTTTACTAAATTGTTCATGTTTTTGAAATTTGTGTGACACATCCTTCTATGCCATAGTTCTGATTCAGTGGTGTTTGCCTTGGATATAAAGCAGTTGACCTCATTTGAAGAAATGAGTTCTCCCCCTATATCCAGGCAATACACATTATTTCTCCTTGGAGTTCTTAAAACAACATATTTTTCATCTAAAATAAAGTCAGGAGAAAGAATGATGCACTCAATGTCTGTGAAAAGAATTTTATTCTTTTTATCACACACTTGAGACACACTGACAAGATTGTATTTTAGTTCAGCTACATAAAATACATCATCAAAGGTAATTTTGCCATTTGTAACAGTACCTTTACCTGTAATCTTACCTCCCTGTGGGTTCTCACCAAATGCCACATATCCTCCATCAAATAACTTGAAATCTTTAAGAATTTGTAGATTTCCAGTCATGTGCCTTGAGCATCCACTATCAATATGCCATGTTCTTCCTTCTTCTGGGATCTGAATGCTCTGCACAAGTGAGTAAAGGATTAGTTAAGTTTGGGAACCCAAGCTTTGTATGTCTTGGGTTCATCCTTTGAGAAATAAGCCTTTGGGGATTTAACTTTAAACATTTTTGGTGCCCATACTTGTTTATTACTGGTTTTTAATTTTACTACTGTCCTTTTAAAAATGTTACTGGTGTTTGAATTTTCTACTGATCTTGGTTTATACCCATGATTTTTTGCTTTTGAATACTTTACTACTGATGGACCAGTAGTATTTGGGTACTTACCATGTTTAGAATGACCAGTAGTGTTTTTAGGGTTGACACCAGTAGTATATTTGAAAGTTGGTTTAGGAGCAGTAGTATTTTTGTAATTAGGGTTTTTACCAGTAGTGTTTTTGTACTGGTACCTTACAACATTATAATTAGGGTTAACACTAGTAGTAAAATTGTTAAAGTTTTTACTGGTGTTGGAAAATTTAAAATATTGTTTATTTTGATTGGATTTTCCATTGTTCTTGAAGTAGTTGCTGTTCTTTGGGCTTCCAACTCTTCTGTTATGCACAAACCTTGGTGCACTTCTTCCAAATCTTGTTGTTTCAGCAATTGGAATTTTTGATTTATTTACTACTGAAGGACCAGTAGTATCTTTTAATTTCTGTATTTTTGATTTTTCTTTGAAAGTTTTAAATTCTTTGAATTCTTTACAATTAATTGGATTGAAGTGACAATCATTTGCTAAATGATTCATTTTGTTGCAGATAACACATCTTAATTTCTTACTTTTTGCACCTTCAGGTATTCTTTGATCTAAGAGTTGATTTTTATTTCTTTCATTTCCCCTTTTTAAAATTTTTGGTATATTTTCTGCATCATATTTAGGAGAGTTTTCTTCACTTTGTGCTGTGTGGAAACTTGTATCAACTGAGTTTGGAGATTTAATTGGATAGGGTGAGATTGTAAATTCAATTGATTGATCATCATCAGAAGAATCATTTGATTCAGATGTTTCATTAAGTGATTCAGTTTGATTTTCAGTCTTTAATTCATTAATGCTTCTTTCTGAACTGTTTTTAAGTGGAGGAATGAATTTATATGGAGGTGGTACAGCATGATATCCTACCCCATGGACAACCTTTTCTGTAGTTTGATTGTTAGTTAATTCATCAAGAATTTTAGTGCTTCTTTCAAACTTTTTAATTGTTAATTTATTTTGTTCAATTTCAAGTTGACATTCTTCTAATTTACTTGTTAATTCTTTATTTTTTAATTCATAAAACTCTTTCTCATCTACAGCTTGAAGCAATTCTTCCTTTATCCTTTGATCAATCATCTGGTACACCTTTATTTGATGTTCTTGATCAGCAATCACACCATCAAATTCATGGTTTCTTCTTACTGCTTTTGCTAAATCTTCATTTAATTTAGTGTTTTCTTTTTCTAAATTTTTAACAATTTTAGCACATTCAGAAGTACAAGGTTTAGGTTTTACCTCAGATTTGCTGTCAGTAAAGGCCATGAGAGCTTGATTTTGAGCATGCTCTTCTGCTTGGAAGCTCCAGTCATAGCCTTGTCCTTGTTGTGAAACAAGAGCAGTTGATTTTGATCTTTTGTCTGGCTGAGGACATTCTTTTGCAAAGTGACCAAGGTTGTTACAGTTGTAACATTTGACTTTAGTTTTGTCAAATCCAGCTTTGTCACCTTTGTTGTAGTTGAGGCTTGACCTACCAGTCCTCTTTAAGAATCTTTTGGTCCTTAGGCTCAGCATAGCCATCTGCCATTTAAGATCCATCTCCTCAAGATCATCTGGATTCAATTGTTCCAAGTCATCACTAATCAGTGCAGTATGCACATGACTAGTGAAGAAGGATTCTCTTGCAGTATCCTCAGAATCTGCAGCCTTTCCTGTGGAGTTTCCTGACCTTGACCTGTACTAGATACAAATGCAGCATTATTAGAAGAAATAGAAGGGTTCTTTTGATTTACCTCTGTTTCAAATACTCTGATATCATTGTAGAGTTCATCCAACTCCTTTTCTTCTAGTGCATCTCTTTGTCTATATACCACTGTATACATGGCCCATTCTTCACTAAGAGACCTTAGGAACTTCATGTTGACATCTTCTTGATCCATCTTAACCCCAACCTGGTTAAGTTCACTAATTAGCTTGTTGAATCTGTCAAACACTTGAGTGAGTGTTTCATTGGGTTTTCCTTTGAAATTTTCAAAGTCTTGTTTGAGAACAGACTTCATGTTCCTTTTGGTGCTCTTTGTCCCAACAAATCTCTTCTCAAGTGCTTCCCAAAGTACCTTTGCATCATCATACTCAACGAAGAGATGTTGATAGTCGTTAGGAATGGCCAGTAGGAGAGTGCTTAGAGTTTTAAGTTCGATTCCCTTGTCTTTCTTCTCCTTCTCACATTTAAGTTTGTCTGCCTCAGTTGCAGAGCTGCTTGCTTGACCATGACCAGTTTTGTTTCCTTCAAGGACAACTTCCCACATGGAATAATCTGTAATAAGCATGTATTGCTTAATACGATTCTTCCACATCCCAAAGTTGTTGGGAGTGAGTATAGGAATTTTGTTGGCCTGAGTGCTTTCATTATTATCAGTCATGATTAATAATGTGTGTGTTTTAAAGATTAAAACTTTTTGTTGTTCTTAACAAATAGTAGATCTAGAACCAATACGCTCTGATACCACTTGTCAGGATCGATTAACTATAGAGAAGTTAATAAACACCTTTAGATCTAATTGATTATAGAAGTTGCAGCGGATCAACACTATATCAATGTAATTAAGAACAATGAACTGTAAATAATATGCGAAAGTATTAAGAACACAGTTTCACAAAAAGCTTCAATGTATATTATCGAGTTAACAATACACACGTACGTTTACAATTCGTAAGGAACTATTTATAATAGTCCTTGAAGCTAAACTATTTACCCTAGTTATTCTAGGACTTGATTTACATTCGAATTCTATAGATATACATTGATTTACATACTATAATTATCTCTACGAAGATCTCGGACTCGATATGTTCCATATAAGCTCATCAGTAGTATTCTGCAATCACCAGTAGTAAATTCATAACATCAGTAGTAAACTTGATGATCAGTAGTAAGTCCAGATCCATCGTCAGTGGTAACTACTATTGATCAGTAGTATCTTCAATAAGCTTGATCAGTAGTAACTTAGTTATAGTCTTCACTAGTATCAACTTATCAGTAGTAAACAATTTCTGCCCCATCAGTACTAAGTATGATCAGTACTAACTGCAGCATCGGTAATAAGTTGATCTGTGTTTTGCTCCAACAAGCTAAAATGAGAAACAAAAGTACAATACAAAATTAGAAACAAACATAAGGAGAACTACATTAATCTGACCAACTAATAGATTTAAATTTAACCGATCTATGTGTAATCCAAAAGTATGAGAGACTTTGAATTTTGCTACTAACGAGCTCCATTTAACCGAGAAGATACCCGAGTCATCAATCGCCCATTTGACCCGCCTGATCGGGTCATTTTGATCAGAACACTCCGTAAACCAACTAGAGAGGGGAATATTAAGCTTTTCAAGAGACATATTAATCTTGAGGATGTTCCGCCAAGTACCTGCAAATTTACCAATCGGGTTAGCGTTTGACATACCTCCATTAGCCCCGTGCAAAGACATAATTACTTATTTCCATAATGGATCTTGTTCCGATTTAAAATGCCACCACCAAGTAAATATTTTTACTCATAAAGCATATATATTCATCACCAATATTAAATATCATTACTCAATCTAAATCTCAATTTTAGTTATATAGACGACCAATTATAGTGGACGACCAGGAATACAATAAGTATGAATGATTAAAGCGTATTACATATTAAACTACTACATATATACAATTACATATTTAATTTTAGATGTTTTTAACACATACATACCCTCTAAAGTCTAAACTACTACACCATATTAATTATGTTCATTAACCCATAACCACATGTTAATGAAAAAAACTTCCCAACATCTTATATCGTTAGATTACAAATTCTTTGATATCTAATTTTAGATGTGAACAAAGATCTACATATTTAATTTAGTAATTACCCCCTCCGTCCCTAAATAAATTTCTCATTTCTCCTTCCAGTTTTGTCCCTAAATAAAGTTCTTATTTTTCAAACTTAAGGGGTCCACTTAATATATTAATATTATTACTAATACTTTCACCACGAACTATCTCCTAAAACATTTCTTTTGCTAATCAAACCTTATATTTTAATTAAAAGTAATATCAAATACCTCACAACTAAGGGGGTGTTTGGAAAAGCTTATTTAAAGGGGCTTATGGCTTATAAGCTTATATAAGCTTAAATAATCCCTTTGAAAAGGGATTATTAAGGCTTATATAAGCTTATAAACCATAAGCTCCCTTAAATAAGCTTTCCCAAACACCCCCTAACTATCTCATAAAAAGTAGTGCCCAAGAGAAATGAGAACTTTATTTAGGGACTTAGGGAGTACCTTTCAACAATAAAAATATACATTTTTTATATTAATAATTTTTAAAAACAACCTTAAGGTTGTCTTTAACAAAACTCTAGTTAAAAATACTACAAACAAGTTTTAAGACAAATACTTTGTAAAAAGCCGAATGTTACATAAATGCAACAATACTAAAGATTATTTTGGGTATCTGAAATCGACAGAATTTTTATGCTATTAAAAGCTGTTTTGTTTGTGTTGTATTTTATGCCTTTAATTTTAGATGTTGTAATATAAATAATGTTGTAAAAAATTACATGTTATTTATAATACATACCTTTTAGAAGGATAAAATTGAAAGGGATGATGAGAGGGTAGAGTTGACCAAAATCAAAAATGAAGATTTTTGCTTGGAATGGACTCATTCAGAATTAGACAACTTTTACTTCTTCTCAGACTTTGTTCTTTTAACCAATCATCAAACCCACTTTAAGCAAATCAACATAATCATTTCACTCATTATCTTCCATATAATCTACCCACCCATAAATTGAAGACAAAAAAATAAATATCATCTAACTATAATTGTATATGGAAATTATTTTAAACCTTAAGTTTACAATTATTTTATTAAGAATAAAATTATAAATTTGATAATATTTTTTCATTTTGTTTGATTTTATAAACACAAAACATCATTAATTTCAGTTCTTTTCTTTTCAACTTGTGAACATATAAATTTCATCTTCTTTTATGATATTTCTTTTCTTTAATCTTAGCGTTAATTTTGTTTGATTTGTCCTTGAATACACTTAATTCTCGTTCTACTTTACTAAAGCTAAATTTTAGTAATAAGAATTAATTTTTTTATAAGAAAATTTCCATGAAGGATTATATCCACAAAGGCCCAAAATACAAGCCAAGCATTCTTTAGCCATGAGTCGAACCATTCTTTAGCCAAAAACAAGACATGCGTTGAATAGCAGGAAACATATCATCGAGTAGGAGCTTTGGTTTATCATTATCTTCAGAAACTCTCAAGAAACCAAATCTTTTAAGCATCAAATTGCACAAAACAAATGTATTCAAAATTGCAATTTGTAACATAAACTTAGAAATTAAGTGTGTATTCAAGTAAGAACGAATCAGTTATCAAGTTAAGTGTGTCTCTTTGAATTGATTGACTCCAGCTCTCAATCCGATTAGCTGGCGGTCTGCTTGGAATCTTGACCGTTGGATCAATGTTAGTAACACGCGTTTGACTTAGATTTCCTCGGGTGTAGATTGGTGTTATTGTTTTGTATGTTCCTTCGCCTTTGCAAATCGGGCATTTGTTTTTAGAGAAATGATATTTTGTGGTACTCATAGTCCTACCTACTTGATAGGATGATATGTGTACTCCACTAATTCTCTCTCTTAATATTATATCTTAATTTTGACACATGTTTTCATCTAATGAATAGGACTATGAGTAGGACCAAATGGTAGGACTAATTACTATTACTCTTGTTTTTATGAGAGTGAACGAATATCCATCGGTAAATACACGCCCAACAAAATAAGTGTCCGCAACATGTTACAATAGGATTACTCGCTAAATCCAAACATATATGACAATCGAAAAAAACTAGGTTATTAACATCTTTCTTGTCAGTGTTTTCGTTTGTTTTGATTGTTTCCCGGGGCGATTCATTGGCGTCAGAAGTGGCGGAAATGCCGCCAATTTGAACTGGAATATATCTCGAAAGTGGCGGCATAGCGATGGGGTGATTGGAAACCACTTCCCTCATTGATCCATTTAGCCAATGATCAAAGCTCATAGCTTGTGATTGAGAATATTGGGGATGATGAAAAACACGTAAATTACACTAGTACAAAAATGAGCAATGGTCACACTACAAAACTGTGACCATATGCCTTTAGTCACTAATTTTTTTTTCCACTAATAATGTGACCAAAGGTCGTGTCATTTTAGGCAATGTATGGCTACATTTAAATATAGTGGTTGTAGTAACCAAAAAATAGTAGCCGTAGCCTAAAAGTAGAGATGCACAAAAACCGGTTAGGCCAAAAACCGGTTTCGGTTTTGACCGTAACCGGTTTTGGTCAACGCTCGTAATAACCGGTTTTCGGTTAACCGGTTTCTTTGGGGACTCGAAAACTCTAACCGGTGTAAGGGGTATTGAAACCGGTTCGGTTTCGGTTACAAACCGTTTAACCGGTCAAAACCGGTGTGTTGACCAAATTTGCGGTCGGTTTCGAGTCAAAACCGGTTCGGTTAACCGGTTACTAACCGGTTCGAACCATAAAACCCCCAACCGGTTACTAACCGATCGGTTACTCAATAACCGAACCGGTTATGGTCAAAACCGGTTTTGACCGGTTTCGGTTGCGGTTCGGGTACCGGTTTCGGTTTCGGTTTCGGTTATTTTGTGCACGGCTACCTAAAAGTGTGGCTATTGAAGAAAAAAATCTAGTGTGATAATCATGCATTCTAACTTATAATGTGGCCATAAACTGTTTAGAGACACACATATTTTATATTTGGTGTGACTATTGTTCAACCAATGGTTACATGAATTTATTTTTATAGTGGCGCTTGCTATTCTTTAGTGACACAAATATATGTCTATTATGACTAATATATATCTTTTAGACACATATAGTTACTCAAACAATAGCTAAAAGTATAATAAGGACATACATTTACAAATCTTTAAAAACCGGTATAGACTGGTCGGTCTAACTAGTTAAAATGTCACTCGAACATTCAACCGGTTTGATTGCTTAAAATCACCGGCAAAAACTAGACCGGTTAAAGCCAACCAGTAATAGTCAAACCCTAGTAAACACTCGGGTTAAACCAAATGTCTTAAGGATGTCAAGCTTTAATATTTTTAAAAGTGTTGAAGCCCCCTTGTTTTTATAAGGAAACTAATTCTCTCACTTTCTTGTAAATACCAATGTGGGATAACATTTAGCCATATTTTAACCTATTAATATGACAATTGGTAATTTGCAGACACACATTCATAGTCAATTGAATTGTGATAATTGGTTATTTTTAGCCACATAAGTTGTTATCGCATGTGATCTTTTGATAATATTTAGTCATATTTAACATCATTAACATGACAACAACAACGAATTCATGTGGCTAATAAACATATATGCTCAACTATACTTGTACTACCTTCTCCCTTACTAGTAGTTACACACATAAATTTAATCATGGCTATTGTTTTTGCTTTAGCCACATAATTCTTTATCACATGTGACATCTGATAACATTTAGCCATATTTAACATCATTAATGTGATAATTTATTACTTGTGGACACACACACATAGTTAATTAAAATCGTGGTTATAAGTTAGTTATAGGTACATACATTTAATTTTACTATTTCCATTGCTATTGTTTATGTTATAGCCACATGTAATTTTAGATTTATCATGACTATGTTTTAGGGTGTGGCACAAATCCATCATATAGCCACACATGCACACAAAAATAAGTGGCTATTATTTGTCTTATAGCCACATGATACACAAAATAAAGATCGTGGCTATATACTACCTTTCAACAGCAATGAATTCATGTGGCTAATAAACACAACATTTGAACACACAAGTAATTGATTCATGTGACTAAATATGTGTCTCTCGTCTCACATAATAAATATCACAAAATAATGTCACATTTTAACAAACAACCATGACGAAAAGTGTGACATTTGGCCACACTACGTGACTGTGGCTAGCAATGGACACCTTTATTATGTTAAATTGTGGCTAAAGTGTTCGAATCTAATTTGAGATTGTTACAGTTTTGGAGTTAAATGTGGCTAAAATAAAATTTGAACATTATTTGTGACCTTTAGCCACACAAACAAGTTTTGGATTTTTGGTGATCAAGTTCACGGTCAGCTCACGATCGGGAAGAGTTCGCGATAAGGGAAGTTCGCGGCGCGAACATCGGGTTCGCGGCGCGAACTCTTCCGACCAGGCATTAAATTCGGTATTTCAGCCATAAATGCAAAACATAAACCCTAGTTTTCTCTCTTGGCGATTTTTGAGCATAGCAGCTGATTTTGGGCGATTTCTTCACAAATCCTTGGTAGATTTCACTCCTAGTGGAAGATTAAAGGTATATCTTCACTCTTTCATCTTTGTAGCTCAAGATCTATAGATCTTGAAGCTAGGGTTTGAAAACCTAGTTCTTGGGTTGGTGATTTATGGTGAAATAAATGTTGTATACACTTAATAGATGATATATTAACGAGGGAATCAAGTGTATGGTTAAGATTTGTAAGAATCTTAAGGGTTGGTTAAACCTAGGTTTTGGTAAATCACCATAATTGGGGGAAAGTTGTTAATAAGTGTTATCTAGAGTTGGATGAACACATTAGTAGTGGTAGGTGATGTTGATCACCTTGTGATTGTTATGTTAGGCTTTTGGTGAAGCCTTGGAAGGATTGATTGATCGTTGAAGCAATGGATTGGGTGTCAAGAACACAGTTGGAGCATCATATTGCTAAGGTGGGTACGTGTGGACTTTACTGAGTGCATAGCCATAGAAATGTATTTTACTTATTCGTGACCGGCCTATCGGAATATGGATTTAGACTTATTGTGTGTGAATTTAGCTATATGTATTAATGCTAATATACAACTAACATGTGTGATCATTGTTGTAATAGCCTATGGCTTTACTTGGCATAACTATTAGGTTATGATAAGAGATAGATGGTGGTGATGCGGGGGATCCCCGATCATGGAGACGAGTGTATATATGTTTATACACTAGGCACGATGGTGCCTCTAGTATGCATATGTTTGCATACTAGGCTTGTTAGGATTCTGATACATATATGTTTATGTATTGGATATGCTTGTGTATTGGTACATATATGTTTATGTACTAGATAAGGATGCTAGAGATTGATAGAGTTACCACTGGGTGACTAGACTGTGTTGTTAGGATGTATACGTATAAAATATTATCTATATATATTTATGTTGTGATGTACGGTTTAACGGGTATAAAACCCATGTATCTCACGAGACTCTCTTGTCTCACGTACTCCTTGATTGTTTTGCTATGTACTCAGGTTCGGGATCGAATGTTTAGGTACACATGGATATAGATGCGGGGCCTAGAGTAGAAGAACACTAGAACGGATTTAGACTTAGCTTTGGTTTTGATCTATTTTGTAACACCAACTTTATACTCTGATTTTCATACCAAAGGTTTTTGTAAATCCGTATTTTGGGATAGTTCTCCTCTATATTAAATGATTATTTTGGCCAAATGTTTTTGTTATAAAATTTGAGGTGTTACAGCTGTTTTAGAAAAACTGTGACTGTAGGCTATTTTTATACTAGTGTTAAGGTCAAATTCATCGTGTTTTGTGGCGAAAGATGATCCTCCATTGAAGATGTACAAAACCACCAAATTCATCTTTTTCAGAATAACACCGAAACAAACTTTTTTTAACCACAAGGGTGGTGGCCTAGTGGTTGAACTTGGTCTCATAAAGGGTGAAACTCCCAGGAGGTCACGGGCTCAATCCCTACTTAGGAGCAAAAAATACCCCCTTGTGCCCACAGAGGTTCAACTATGCCGACTCCGGACCACTCGCAAAGGTCCCTGTGATATACCACTAATTACAGCCTTAGTCCATGAACTTCATCTATTACACTGGACGTCCCTGATGTATACACTTTGCCACACTCATGGTCCCCACCACCCTTAACTTTTTTTAAATGACCAAAATACCCTTTTGGCATTTTGTAATAATGCGAAAATAAAGGACTGTGAATGTAATAAGTGATAAACCAGAAGGACCATCCGTGAAATTTACTCTATTTATTGATTTTTTTTTTCTCTTTTATCCGTATTTTTCCACCACATTCAGACTAACCATCCACCTCTATCTCTTTGAATTCAAACATCAGTAACCGTTATCGTCGTGTCACCAAACCCCCTGAAAAGTCGATCCATCTCAACCCCTACCTCCGGTTGCCTTCTTCAGTTGTTTCGCCATCGATGACGTTCTATCGACCTGAATTTATTCAGTCAATTGATGCACGTCGCTAGAGGAGTTGATATTTTTCTTACGCATGTCGATAAAACGTCACCGACGGTGGAACAACTGGAGAAGGCAACCGAAGGTACGGGTTGTGGATGGATCGACTTTTCAAGAGTTTTGGTGGCTCGACGATAATTGTTATTGATTGAGGTTTGAATTCAAAGAGATAGATGCGGGCGGTGACTCTGAATGTGGTGGAATAATATGGATAGAAATAGAAAAAAACTCAATTAATAGAGTAAATTTCACGGATGGTCTATGTCGTTTATCACTTATTACATCCAGAGTCCTTTATTTTCGCTTTATTACAAAATGCCAAAAGGGTATTTTGGTCATTTAAAAAAAGTTAAGGGTAGTAGGGACCATGGGTGTAACAAAGTGTATAAACCAGAGACGTCCAGTGTAATAAACGAATTTTAGGGACTAAGGCTGTAATTAGTGATATACCACATAGACCTTCCGTGTAATTTACTCTTTTTTTCAATTGATATATACGAAATCCCCAAATTTTTTTTTTTTGCCAATAACATAAAAAATCCTAACTTTTATAGTAATTGATATTGAGCAGGACATAACCTGAAATCTGAATTTCACATTGGAAACAGAATGTAGAACTGAAACAACATATACAAACTACTCCCAAAAAGATAAAGAATCCTAATTTCGAATTTTGAATCACATCCATGCAAAACCTAAACTAATTATTTTTACAGCTTAAATTTATAGTTTTATAATACGGACGAAAATAAATCAAAATTAGTGTTTTCATTGGGTATGACGAGCGATAGAACATGGATTAAAGATTGAGACAGATTTGTTGTAGGATTTCAGATGAATTTGCTATTGACGGAATTCATCTCCCACAACAATAATAATTTCGATTGAGAGACGAAACATTTTAATTCTTTGACTAACCAATTTCAAGTCGTTTTCATTTGATTTTTGAGTATGTTGGGGCTTTGCGGAAATTCCAAGTAAAATACATAAAGCCAACATTTCATTAAAATGAAAGTGTTTTGAGTGAAATAATTTAATAATGTTGTGTAAAAAAATGTTTTTGAGTGGATACATATATATATATATATATATAGGGTCTAGATTCGGTGAGTATTAAAAACCGGTGAGAACTGCAAGGACTTCTAAAAAAACTCTGAAAATGATCCAAAATAAACTTTTTTTAAAAAAAAGCTTCTTTTTTAAATATAAAAATCGCAGCCTATAAGATCCAAAAAAATATAATTTTTTTTTAAAAATGATCCAAAAAAAATATGGATCATAATTTTGATCTACAAAAAAATATGGATCATTATTATGATCCAAAAAAAGTGGATCACAGTTTTTTTTGGTCAAATGCAGTAATAATCATGGGGAGTTATATATATTCTTTTTCCGGAATTTTTGAAATTTTTTTGAGTTGTCCTCACGAGTCCTTATCGTTTTCTCCACTCTTTGACAAACTCTCAGCCGGAACATTAAAATGTTCAACATTTGGTTCTTCCATTGCTGTAACATTTGCTGTCCCTGTTTCGACCACAGATTCTGTTCTACACCTAATGTATTTTCTCCTTGCCTTTATAGGTTTTGTGTGCCTTATCCCCGGTTCTGTGCATTAAATATGTTCATTAGCATTTTCTGTAGTATTCAACAACTAAAAAACACTATAACATCAACGCCCCAATTAACATCGTTGGTTAACCAATGTAAAATTACCGGTGTACCGTACACAAAATTGTAATAAACCCCTAATTTTTTTCCCAAATTATGGCATAATAGCTGACTCAGAAGCTTACTTAAATCGAAAACCAAAACAACTATTTATAAACAAAACAAAACAAGTATTTATAAACAAAACCCTAATTTTTTTCCAAATATTTGGATGGAAATCCCGAATCAGTTGATTTACTTGACATAAAATCGAACAAATTTTAGTATTAAATAACCGTACTACATTATAAAAACAAAATTCATTATTGCTTTAACCAATAAACACGAATGAAGTTTCCATTGAACATTATTTATTCAAAAGGAAAAAAAAAAACCTAAATTTTTCAAAATTTTGGCTGGAAAACCCAATCAAGTGTCTTAAATCGCGAATAAAATCCAACAAATAATTGGTGAATATGAAGAATAATACAGAATAACTTGTAATAACACCTCTTTTTTCGATTATTTGGAACAAATTTTGAGAAAACGAGATTTGCAAACTGAAAATTGCGAACGGAATATGAACCCTAACACATAATAAAAAACGAAATTGCAATCGGAACATACCTTCGTTCATGGATTTCGCGACTCCCGCTTCTGATGAAGACATTGTTGATACTTTCGGCTGCCGTTTTATGATTCAGTCGGATTTTTTTTTTTTTGTTTTTTGATCGAGATAGGGAGATAAAGTAATAGGGTTTTTTGTTTGATTTTTGTGCGAGATATGGAGAGAAAGAAATCGTGGTTTGCCTGCTTTTTAGGGATCCTTGATATGTATCCCAAATTAAACGGGTTTATTTTACTATACCATTAATTAAATTAGTGTTAATTTTACTATTATACCATCCATAAACGTTTTCTCTATCCAAATTTGTTCATTTATTTACAATTAGACCCTTTTTAATCTTTACCACTCATCTATTGATCCAAGGGCTCTAACTAGGTTCTCGCAGTCCTCGTAATTTTAGTGGTTCTCGCATGAACCGCTCTCTATATATATATTTATATGTATATATAGTGTTGAATTAGAATCAGAACCAATTAAGGCTACAGAACCAACAGAACTCAATCTAAACCATTGATTTTTGAAATGAAATGATCATGGAAGACACATCAATGTATTTGATGAGGGACCCCCAAATATTAGTTTGCATGGATGTCATTCATGCATGTATACATATATGTATAGATAACACTTATGTATACATAATCCTATGGGTATGTAGGAATAAATATAGTTACTCATAAAAGAATTAGTAAAAGTGGGGATAAAAAATAAAATCAATTTTTAAAGAACTCGGATATATTATCATTTTCTTAAAAAAATTAATGGTCAACGAATACCTATTTATAAGGATTGATTATATTTTCTTTCTACCCATAATCCTATCAGTAGGTAGGAATAAATATCATTACTCATGAAAGAATTAGTAAAAGTGGAGCTAAATATAAAATCATTTTTTAAAAAACTCTTTAATTGTCAACGGATATATTATCATTTTCTGTAAAAAAAAAAAAAAAATACTGGTCAACGAATACTTGTTTATAAAGATTGATTATATTTTCTTTCTACCCATAATCTTATCAATAGGTAGGAATAAATATCATTACTCATGAAAGCATTAGTAAAACTGTAAAAGGGGGGATAAAAATAAAATCAATTTTTAAAAAACTCTTTAATTGTCAACGGATATATTATCATTTTATGTAAAAAAAAAAAAACTACTGTCAACGAATACTTATTTAGATTGATTTCTTATTTAGACTAAAATTTCTTTAACTATAGTAAAATGATATAGATTAATCATTAATATTTTTATGTTATGTCAATTTTACCTTTATGATAATTGAGAATGAAATTTTTTAACGCATTAAATGAAGGGGCATAAAAAATTCACCATTTATCATGATGTGCCCTAGAGGCCAGAACACATATTAAAAAATCTATTTTATTAATAGGCTCCACCTCTTCCTTCTGTTTCCTTTAACTAGTCGAAACAAAAAATGCAAGACACCCTACCGACGCCAACCGTTCGAAAAAAATGTTCGGACTGTTGTAGTATTAAACATATCTAAAAAGAGTAATGATATTTCTTCCTATCATATTTCTATCCATTTTGATCATAATAAGTGTCAAAATCAACAAATATTACGAGGAAAGAGAATTATTATATGACATATGTCAAACTTAGAATTAAATAAGCTTATGGATTGAAAGAAAAGATAGGATTTCTCATCCAAAAAGGATTGGAATGTTGAAATCGGTAAGTTAAGGAAGGGTGAGAGAGCTAATGCAATCGAAATCAAGCTAATCCATGGTGATTTGATCAAATTTGAAGAATCAAAGTGTGTGTAAGTGTGTGTGTTCTTGAGAGAGAATGGAGGGAAGAAGATAGCTTTCAAAAGTGTAATTCAATAAAAGTGAGGGAAAAGCTTACAAAACAAGTCATCACAAGGGTTTATATACCCCAACCTCTAAACACAATTAAGATGGACTAATTAAGCATAATTACATATCTATGCTCAAAACTTAGTCCTAACAATCTCCCCCTTTTTGAGCTTTAGCACTTCATCCCAGTTTTCCTTCTTCAATTTCTTCTTTTGCTCCGTAATGAAATTCGTTTACTCTCAGATGTGCTTCAAAATGTTGAATTTCTTTTCTTTAAGTTAATTCTTCGTTAAAACTATATTCAACATATCTATATTTTGCTTTTCAATGTTTACATCTGATTAGCTTGAGAAGAAATTGAGATTTCAAACACTCAACGGAAATAATTATGTTTCGTTGAATCTGTTGGTGTAAGAAAGTCCTAAAACTGGTTTACTAAGGATTTGAAAGTTCTGGAAATGGAAAATCAGTTTGATTAGGATTTGCCTGGGATTTTCAGAGATTGGAGATTTTGTGATTGAGGTTTTTGTGAGGATCGGATAATGATGTTTTGGATTAAAAAAAAAATGTAAAAGTTTAAGTTTTTCGATGTGTGTGTTTGTGTTGGTAATAATGATTTGTACAGTTAAGATTTGAATATTGATTGTTTCGAATGTTGGAAAGAATGATTTGTACATTTAAGATTTTGGATAGATGTGGTTGAGATTTTTAGAGAGATTTCAGTAGATGAATCGGTTTCTTATTCTTCACTTGTTTATCCGTTTAATACGTTGATTATCATTTTCTGTTTCTCTTAATCACATGATATACCCAATTTCTGATTTTGCATTTGATTTGAGTACATGAGTTATGTATTTTCTTCTTTGATGGGATGTTTTTGGTTCTTTTTGATGTTGTTCAGTTATAAATCCGATATTTGAACTATTTCTTGCGCTTTTTCTCCCCCTCATGAGGATCATGACCAGGGTCCTCATGATAAAGCTGAATAGTTGCGTTTTGGAAACGGAGAGAGGAAATTGTGTGTCGGTGTAAATCGAGAGCCAAGACAGGATAGTTTCAGAATCAAGAACCAGAAACATGTAGTACTCATGAAGTAACCACAGAAAAATTGTTTTGATCTAAAAATCTTTGAGAAAAATATTTGAAAAATGAAGAATAGCAGTGTCAATAATCACGTGAAATCATAAACAAATGCAATCTTTACTGAAGAACTTCAGTAAAGAGATCGTTTACGGATATGACTAATACGATGATTAAAGACACTGTTAATCAAATATTTGAGATTTAAAAGAAATCAATTTGCTTGGTTATATCAAAGATCAGTGAAGTATACCACTTACAAAGATGCAGTCTTCTCTGAACTTGTGCAGAGAAGAGATCGACGGATATAAAAAGATCAATGAGCTAACAGTGTGCATTCAAAACGATTTTGATTGTGTGAGAATATGAGAAAGTCATAATTGAATCTGAGCAGTATGGAGAAAATGAAAAATGATTTCTCCATTGATCGTTTAAGTATGAAAATCGTTTGAAAAATGGTAAGAACACTCAATCCAAGAAGGTGTTAAAAACAAATGCTATCTTTACTGATGGAAATCAGTAAAGAGATCGACGAATTTAACAGCAAATTGTGTTGAGTGTTGCAAACACGTATGTAAAAAATGAAAAATTGATGTGCAAAATCAGGGTTTTGAAAAATAGAGCCACAACGCAAGAGACGAAAATTTGTCATAAACAGATGCAATCTTTACTAATCGAGATTAGTAAATAGATCGTTTACGAATATAACAAAAATTTGTATCCTACGTTGTGAACACATCATTGTGAGCACAAAGTGAGATCAAAAAAAAAAATTTGGAATGTTGAGCATCACTGATTAAGAAAGAATTTATGAGAATGTGATGTCAACAATCCAATATGAGTAAAAAGATATTTGTAATTGAGTATCGATTTTGAAAAATGAAAATTGTATATAAAAGGAGAAAAATTTTGATTTACAATTGAAAAAATTTTAACAATGAAGGAACACAAAGGTAGCAATGAGAAATAAGAGAATTTGCAATAAACAGATGCAATCAGTACCAACCTAGACTGGTAAAGAGATCGTTTACGAATATTGCAAAAGCTAATACTCAACATTGATAACCTTGTGGGATTGTAAATTTGTAAGAGGTTGAAGAACTGTTTGAGGTAAAAAATTATTATCAAGATAGAATAAGAAAATTTATAATAAACAGATGCAATCAGTACCAATTGAGATTGGTAATGAGATCGTTTACGGATATTACAAAAATTGATACCCTATATTGATAATTTTTAAAAAAAATTTGAAAGGAGCATTGAAACAGTATTTAGTGATTATAAAAGAATGCTCCCCCTCGACAGTTGAATTTCAAAAATCATAAAGCAGTTACGCTCCCCCTTGACATATGAATGTCTAATTTCTCCCCCTTGACAAGTGAAAATAGAAATTCTTCCCCTCAACCAATTAGGATATTAAAGAACGGGTTTCAAGCAGATGTACTTGAAAGCCATTTTATTTTTACAAAGAAAAAGGAAAAACAAAAAGAAAAAGAAAAAATAAAAAAATAAAGCAGTAAAACGGTTTAAGTCTTGAGATTTAGCATACCAAGCTTAGACACAAGAAAGTTAAAGCGTTTTTCGTCTAAAGCCTTGGTAAACAAATCAGCTAATTGAAGATCGGTTGAAACGAAGTACAATTCCACATTACCTTGTTCAACGTGATCTTTGATAAAGTGATATCGAAGATCAATATGTTTAGTTTTGGAATGTTGAATCGGATTGCATGAAATTGCAATTGCACTTCGTGAATCACGATATAAAGGAATATAGGTGTATGAAAAGCCATAATCTTTCAATTGTGATTGCATCCAAATTACCTGGGATAAGCAGCTGGCAGCAGCAACTTATACTGCCTCTGCAGTTGAAAGAGATACACAATTTTGCTTCCGAGAAGACCAGCTCACCAATTTATCTCCCATAAATTGGACACTTCCAGATGTACTCTTGCGATCCAGCATACAATCAGCATGATCGGCATCAGATAAAGCAGACAAATCAAACGAAGTTTCTTTAGGATACCACAGACCAAGATCTCGAGTACCCTTCAGATAACGAAATATGCGTTTGACTGCTTGAAAATGTGATTCTTTAGGAGCAGCCTGATACCGAGCACATATGCAAGTAGAAAACATAATATCTGGTCGCTCGATGTTAGATATAACAGTGATCCTATCATCCCCCGATAATTTGTGATATCAACAAGTTTACCATCAGGATCAACATGCAATTTAGAACCAGGTGACATCGGTGTCGAAATCGGTTTAGAATCATCCATGAGATATTTTTTCAACAGATCAGTGATATACTTGGATTGATTAATGAAGATCCCGGTAGGTAATTGGCGTACTTGAAGACCGAGAAAGAAGTTCATCTCCCCCATCATACTCATTTCAAAACGTTTCACCATAAGATCAGAGAACTTTTTGCAGTATTTTGGATTTGTAGAACCAAAGATAATATCATCGACATAAATTTGAATAAGAACAATATCTTCCCAGAAACAACTAAGAATTTGGAAAGCACATCATACCACGCACGAGGAGCTTGTTTCAAACCATATAAAGCTTTGTCGAGAATATAAACATGATTAGGAAAACTTGGATCTACAAAACCTTCGGGTTGATGAATGAAGACTTCTTCATTTAGAATGCCATTTAAAAATGCAGTTTTGACATCCATTTGATAGATTGTAAAATTCTTATGTGCTGCATATGCTAAAAATATACGAATGGCCTCTATTCGTGCAACCGGAGCAAACGTTTCTTCAAAGTCAATGCCCTCCTGTTGAGCATACCCTTTCGCAACTAAACGTGCTTTATAATGAATGACAATCCCATTTTCATCCTTTTTATTTTTGAAGATCCACTTAGTACCAATAACAGATATTCCGGGAGGTTTTGGAACCAGACGCCAAACTTTTAAGCGTTCGAATTGATTTATTTCTTCTTGCATAACAAGTATCCAGTCTGGGTCTGACAAAGCTTCACTTAATTTCTTAGGTTCATCTAAGCTTAGAAAAGCAGAGAATTGACATTCGTCGGTAGTGGCTTTACGAGTTTGAACAGAAGATTCAGGATTACCGATTATTTGATGAAGAGGATGATCTTTTGTCCATTTTAGAGAATGTGGAAGTGGTAGTTGACCAGGATTAATATTTGATGTATCAGTGAATGCTGGATGTGGGATAATTGCAGTTTGAGTGTTGGATGTAGAGGGTGGTGGATCAACACGTTGAACATGGAATTTGGAGAAATCAATCACCAAAGGTTAAAATTGGGCTTGAGCTAAAGATGAGTCCGATGGATTAGCAGCTTGAGCAGGAGGTGAAGAAGTATCAGGTGATGATTGGTTGTCCAATGATGGAGAATAATCTGAATCAGCTAAGATTTTATTGGGAGCACTAGAAGTAGGAGATGGAGAATCAGTGGAACTTGAATTTTGCATTTCAGGTACAGTAATAGATTGAACATCGGCCACTGATGGAAATTGATCGTCATCTTTCTCAACTGATGTGTGTCGGAGGTTATGATAATCAACATAAAAATGTTCAAATAAAATATGAAAATCATTTTCCGATGTGGAGGGAAATGATGAAGGTAACAGAACTTCAATATCAGACGTCAGTGAATCCAAAGGAAAAGTCTCATCAAAAGAAACATTTACACTTTCACCTATCGTGCGATTTGACCGATTATATACTCTATAGGATGCGGATTCACGTGAGTACCCTACAAATGTTCCTTCATCAGCTTTAGCTTCAAATTTATTCAACTTGTCTTTATCATTTGTAGGTTTTGTTGATAATTGAACGATTTTGAGTGAAGCAAGCCGTACTAATGGCTTCAGCCCAAAGAGATAATGGGAGTTTAGAAAATGAAAGCATGGTACGAGCAGCTTCAACTAAGGTACGATTTCTTCGTTCAATAACCCCATTTTGTTGAGGTGTACCGGCAGCGGAAAATTGATGGGTTATTCCAACTGATGTTAGAAAAGAATCTAAAGTTTGATTTTTAAATTCAGTCCCATTATCAGTGCGAATGGTGTGAACTTTTAAATCCAAATTTGTTTGAGTTTTCTTGATGAAGGCGATAATGATATCGGGTGCTTCATCTTTGGTACGTAAGAAATGAACCCACGTGTAGCGAGAATAATCATCAACAATAACCAAGACATAACGTTTACCAGCTAAAGATTGAACACTCATCGGACCACATAAGTCCATATGAAGCAATTCAAGTGGTTTTGAAGTACTGGGAACTGGTTTGGACTTATGGGACTTTTTAGTCATTTTTCCCAGTTCACACGACGAGCAGAGATGATCTTTGGCAAATGCAACATCTGGAAGACCAGATACATGGCCACATTTGACTAATTTGTTAATCGTTTCATAGCCATGACTCATTTGATGTTGCTTTGGAAATTAGACACACTTCCTCCAGTGGAACCACATCATTTAAATTGATAGTAAACAGATTTGTGTCACGGGAGCCAGTAAGAAGTTCTTTCCCTGCATAAGTGCGAACAGCACATTTCTTTGTGCGAAAACTAACTTCCAATGTTTTATCACAGAATTGACCAATACTAAAAAGATTGTGTGCAAGATCTTCAACATAAGCCACATTTTGAATGACTAAATGGTGACGAATGATATCGCCGATACCCATGATGGCAGCTAAATGATCGTATCCAAACCGAACAGTTCCCAAATATTTGTCTCTATAATTCGTTAATAAGTTCTTGTTTCCGGTCATGTGTCTTGTACAACCAGAATCAAGATACCATACATTCTACATAAAACAATTAAAACAAAAAGATACCCAATCAGATATGGGTCCTATACGATTAGTAAACGATGTTTTATGAAGAATGATTGATATTGAATGAATTTAGAGAGTTTGAGAACTGCAAGGAGGCAGTTCTATTTTTGGTATTTTTATAATCCATTTGAAGGATTTTTCAGGGGAATGTAAAATCCAGTTTGGTTGTTCATTTTGAATCCATTTGTATATAACAAATTTGAGTGGTTTTTTATTTGTATTTTTAGATGGAGTCGATGAACCGGAATTTGACAATTTAGACGTAAAAACGACGCGATAATTTGACTTTGGAGGTTTAGTTGCAGAATCTACACGATAAACTGATTTTGAAGATTTGTTTGCAGAAACTACACGATAAACTGATTTTGAAGAGTTTGGAGAAGAACGTGTAGTTAGAGGTGTTTTAGATCTAGTGAGCATTGTTTTGCAGGGTGCTGGGTAACAAATTGTACATGAATGAATGATTGAACCATTTTTATGAAGTACATCATGTCGAGAACCACACGGAGCATCTTTTCTAACAAAATATCATGTATCATATTGAGAAATTGGTTTATTAGTTTTCGATCAAAATAAACCTTTTTACCATTTCTATCTGTTTTAACAATCAAATTTACACCATTAACAGAGTGATTAATAGGACGATAAATTGCAGAATCATACACAATGCCATAAAGTGTAGCAGGAGAAATAAAGTTTGTTGAGTTATTACATTTATTGGAATTAGAAAAAGAAGAAGCTAAAAATGAAGAAAATCTAGACTTCTTAAGTTCCTTTGACTTAAGCATACTAGACTTGGTCGAATTAGACTTCTTAAACTACTCAACTTCTTTCACCCCGCCTTGCATTGGTCTCCTAAGCTTGGAATTTAAATTTCTATCTGAAAAATTTAAAACAGGAGAATTAGAATCTCGTCTTAAAAGAATTGGAATTTTAGGAGTAGAGAAATTATTAGTGAGAGACTTTGGCTTTGGAAAAGCACTTTGACCCGAAACAGATGTGACGTTAGCTATTTTATTTTCTAACTCACGAATTTTGTTTTGTAAATATGATTTTTCTTTGTCAAATGCCTTATGTGTGTTATCGATTTCATTTTCCAATTGACAAATTTTCTTTTCTAGAATTAGAGATGGTACGTAAATCTTTGGTGTGACTTTTTGTTGAAGTAAAACATTACCTTTAATCTCAAATTCTTCTGGTCTAATAATTGGAAAATAATCATCATTTTCAAAGTTTGACTTTTTAGTTTCATATGTTTTATTTAATTCAGCGTAATTGAAACTAATTTGCACATTCTCCTTTTTAGCTCTGTTGAAAGTCTTAATTTCTTCATCTTCATTTGTCATCTTGAGAAATGGAGGCAAGATATCTCTGTATCTTGGATCATATAATGTTGGAACCAGTGTACAAGCCTATTTTAGAAATTCTGGATTATCAGCTCCTAGCCCTTCTCGTGAGTTGAAATATTTGAAGTCTTTAGGCTTGTTCAAATTGATGGTTTGATCAGTATGTCCTCTTTTGACAATTAATTCTTCAAGATGTTTGATATGTGAATTCAATTTATGATTATCATTTTTAAGTGTCTGAATCATATTTTGTTTGCTTTTCATTTCGTTTAATGAAATGATTTTCTGTTCATGTAAGTCCTCTGTTAATTCTTTAATTTGAGAATTTAGAGATTTAAATTGTTTTTCATTGTCATCAAACTCTTGTTGTTTACGTGCCATACTGTTTTTGTTAATTTTATAATCATACCATACTTTAGTGTAAAGTTTGTAATTATGATCATATTTATCTTTGAACTCTGATACGTGCTTTTGTAACTTCAGATTTTCTTGTTTGAAAACTGTATTTTGTTGAATATAATGAACAAGTTTATCACCCATATGGGCATTTTGTTCATTTTGTTTTTCCAAAATGTTTAAGCGATCTTGAAGATGATTATTTAAATTTTGTGCATTTAAAAGGTTTTGTTTTACAGAATCAACTTCAGAAATCTGATTTTGAACAAAACAAGTATCAGGATTAGTGGAATTATTTTCATTAGAGGGAAGAGAAGTGTGTACCTTGCCATCCTCGCCATCGGTCTCATTAAGTCTGTCAGCAACTTCAGCATTTTCTCTTGCCATAAAGCAAAGGTTGGCAGCATGTTCCTTCATCTTCTGGATCCGACTCCTCCATCCATTGAAGGTCTTCTGCTAACAACACTTTTCCTGCTTCGATTTGTTTGGCCATTAGCATCTTCCGTTTAAAGAACACAGAATCACGGACTTTGGGCTTCTTGCAATCACGTGAATAGTGTCCAGCGATTCCACAATTGTAACATTTTTTCTGTGGATCCAACGGTATGAGCTTTGGCTTTTCAGTTGGATGTGTTGTAGATGAAGTAAGTGGAGCAGATTTAAAGTTGGATAAGTATCTTTGGTTGTTGTTTGTTTGTTTTGAGTAGTACTTCTTCTGATAGTTTGAGATTAGGGACATTGCATGAAGTACATCCTCAAGATCTTTTTCCGTATCATCAGTTGGTGAGAACGCAGACGGTTATACATTTTCTGACATTTTAGGATATGTAGGATACTGATGATGTTGCTTGGTGAGGAATGAAAGAGTATCTGCAGTCTCTTGGCGGTTTTGAGCTGTCTCTTGTCGGTTTTTAGTTAGGTTTTTGACCATTGGCTCGTTTTGGTGCAAATATTCAAAAAGTTCATGAATATCAATCAGACTGAGATCTTTGTGTTTCATGGCACTATTCCCAAACATTTCCCAGTCAGGAAGAAGACTGTTGATGAATTTGATATTAATCTCCAAATTTTCTTTTCGCAAGTAGTTTTTGCGGAGATCATTCAACAAAGTACAATAACGGTGATAAGTGCTTTACAAGTCTTCTCCGATTGTTGCTTTGAATGATTGATAAGTATTCAAGGCAGAAACCATTTTAGCTTTGTTTCTTAAAACTGTGCCCTCCATTTGTTTTCTGATTTCATCCCAAAGTTCTTTACCCGTTTCAAGTGTAACACCCCGAGACCCGACCTAACATTTTTAAGGTTGTTGGTAAGTTTATTTTATTATTTATAATTTTATAGAATTTTATTAGATTTATTAGAATTTTTAAATAATAATTTTTAACCACGGGGTTAAAAATTAGCAAAACTGAGATAGAAATATATTAGTATGATTTTTATATATCTGGGACCACTTTTGAACCGGGTTTCTAGTGGTAATTTTAGTTTTGAAATTAGAGTTCGTTTAGGGTTCCAAATTAAACATTGTACTTTAATATAATATTGTTTTAATTAAATGAGGTTACCACCCATAGTTTACACGTGTGATTCAAGATAGGCTTTAGAAAGTGGTGTTCATCTCTATCTCGTTACCTCTCTCTCTCGCCTCTGCCAAAACACACACATGACACATATTGGGTTTATTTCTTTAAATCTTGAGATTAAAGCTTACAAATTTGGTGATAGTTCAGCCCTAAACTCGAAATTTAGCAAGGAATCAATAGGTAAACTTTCCTTCTTGTCTAGGGTTTTAGTTTTAGTTGTTTTGATCAATTTGAGGAACTGGGGTTTAGTGTTCTTGGTGGGTTTTGTGTGAAAACCGAAATTTATGATTCCTTAAGGTTAGATTATGATGATGAAGTATTATGTTTGCTATATAATTGATAGAAACATCCAAATTGAACCTAATTTATAGTTAGTGATTGTTGGGTCAAGAACCCTAATTTTGGAGATAATGATTTCTGTGAATTTGTGATTGTTTAGGATTGTAATTAGTGTTATAATTGTGTTAGAAACTAGTTATAACATTAAATTAATTGTTGGTGATATTTAGAGAAAAATTAGTAAGTTGTGAAATTGTGTAGTTTGACTTTTGAAAAGTCAATCTCGGAATTAAATTGACAACTAAATTGGTATTTGCATGAAATGTAAAAGAATGGTGAATGTGATCCATCAATGGTTTTAGTTGATTAGTTTTTGATGAAAATCGGGTTTTGACCCGTTTGGGCCAAATTGGTCAAATGATACCTAGATTGTAGAAATGGTAATTTGGATAGAAATCTTTGACTTCTATGAAGTCAAGATGTTAAAAGTGCAAATTTTATGTTATGTATATTAGCTTAAAGTTGGGTTAAAAGTTTATGCACATTTGACTTGAATTGATACTAATTCGGGTGTTATTTCAGTTAGCAGGAAAAGGGAAGGCGAAGACTCAGTGATATTAGACGACTGAGTGGTCATCGATAGTGCCAAGGTGAGTGGAATTATAACCTTTGTACTGTTTAATTGCAATGGTTTAGGTTGCAATTTGTTGGGTTTGGTTTGGAAATGGTGAGCTGGGAGAAGTGCAGGATTTTAACCATTTGAAGCAGTTCGCGACGCGAACTGTGTAGGTTCGCGACGCGAACCTGTTGCCATGAAACCAAAATCAAACAGCGACCCGAAATAGCGGACGCGAAGTTTTTTAACGGACAAGATCGCGACGCGATCTCTTAGTCGCGATGCGAATTCTGGCGCGAACAGGGGTTCGCGACGCGAACTTGCTGTTTGGCTGCAAAACTTGTGTTGTGTTTTACAAATTATTTTTCTAATGTTAATTAACTGGCTATGTGTTAATTAATTGATATGTGCACATGGAAAAAAGTAGAGGACAGTCTGCGTGGGGGGCTGGGCTTTCGTTTACTGTTAGTTAACAGTAATTGTACCTTGGCATATGTGTTGTGTTTTAAGGAAGCTTTACCGTTGCTAATGAGTAAAGGGCTTTCGGTAAGCTGTTGTTAGGCCCACAACAGTTGTAAGGTTCTGCAAAACCGCCGGTCCTTTCGTTATTTGTGAATTTAGTGAAAATTGTGAATCGAGAATGTTGGATTTGACATTATAAAGTTTTATGATTTTAATCACTTAGCTTTGTGCTAATTCCCCACGATGTTGAATCTTTTGCAGGTTTTGGAGATTGTATTTTGGAAGTTGGTGAATAGGAATGGATGACCAAATTATAAAGATATGTTTTTGGAAATCGAGCCGAAAGTTTTTAACACCGTTTTGTAAATATTAAATTACTTTTCTTTTATAACGTCTGTAAATTAATTAGTTAAATGTTTCCATGTTTTATTTAAAAAAAAATGGTATGAAATTGCGGTGTTACATCAAGGCTATCAAAACTGTTATAGATTTCATTAGGTAGACCTTGAAGCATAAAAGAATACGCTTGGACATCAGCTTTGGCATGTCGTTTTTGTTGAGCAGTATACTCATCGGGAGGAACTAGACGTTTACTACCAATGAGTGGAGGAGTAGCAGTTGGATCAGCAATAACATCATCATAAAATACTGCTTCCCCATTATTGAGTGAGTTAATAATTTCTTAATGTAACTTCTGATTCTTAATAAAGTGGAGAAATCGTTTCTTCCACTGAGCATATTCTCCTCTATACAAAACCGGTGGTTTTAGATCAGATCCGATTGTAAGTGCATCTTTTGAAGTCATTTTGAAGCGATTTTAATTTGCACTTTTCTGAGAGAAAATTCAAAATCTCCAAAATGATCAACTGATTTTTCCAGATGGTATTTGGGCCGAAGAGTATTTGGGCCGAAGAGTATTTGGGCCGAAGAGTGTTCGGGCCGAAGAGTGTTCGGGCCGAAGTCTTTGATCGGGTCGAAGAGTTGTTCGGGCCGAAGTCTTTGATCGGGGCGAAGAGTTGTTCGGGCCGAAGTCTTTGATCGGGCCGAAGAGTTGTTCGGGCCGAAGTCTTTGATAGGGGCGAAGAGTTGTTCGGGCCGAAGTCTTTGATCGGGCCGAAGAGTTGTTCGGGCCGAAGTCTTTGATCGGGCCGAAGAGTTGTTCGGGCCGAAGATTTTGATCGGGCCGAAGAGTTGTTCGGGCCGAAGATGTTCTTGAGGCCGAGAACTTTCAACAGTTACGTTCGTGACTCTCAAAAACTCACCATTTTGATCCAATCTCGCTCAATACTTGACCAAATTCAATGATTCAAATCCCTATCTGCTCGAAAATGAATTCCTAACACTCGAATCCAATAATATTCTTCAATCCATAACACTACAGCTCGATTTCTTCGATTTTCAGAGACTTTTTGAACTTTTCAACTTTTTCACTAAAATCACTGAATCATGATCAATTGTTGATGGAATTGATCGAAATTTGATTCTATTCCTATTAGAATCAATGGAGAAACATGAATCTTCAATCAAATCATCAATTCCATATGAAAAATTTGCAAATTAATTTTCACAGCTCGTAACAAACTTTTTCAACAAAATCTCAGATCTAAATCAAATAATCACGAATTTGGATCTATTCATTGAAGGATTGAGCTCTGATACCAATTGAGAGAGCTAATGCAATCTAAATCAAGCTAATCCATGGTGATTTGATCAAATTTGAAGAATCAAAGTGTGTGTGTTCTTGAGAGAGAATGGAGGGAAGAAGATAGCTTTCAAAAGTGTAATTCAATAAAAGTGAGGGAAAAGCTTACAAAACAAGTCATCACAAAGATTTATATACCCCATAAACACAATTAAGATGGAATAATTAAGCATAATCTTAACCTATATATGAGACTACATTTGATCTATTTTTGCCAACTATCAATTTCGAGCTCTCTGATTCGTCCATAATGCCACGTGTAATTCTACCATTGGTCATTGTAACACTCCAAACAACCACCTATCACCACACATTCTTGAAATCTCCTCCCTCCCAAAATCCTTCCGACCACATCTCTCGCCGCAGAGACTTCAATCCTTCGTCGAAACAAGAATTTGCAATTCACGATTCATCAGCCCTGATCTTTCTTTCAAATCATGAACCCCTAATGAACAATCAACGTCAGAATACTGCAAATCTTCAAACAGAAAGAAAAAAAAAAACACATAAAACATCCTTCAATGCTCTGACTATCAATGGAAACCCTAGCGATTTCTCACCGCCCTCTTCCGCTTTCTCGCCACCGTTCCTCCGTCCGCTCCGGCGTTTCCTTCATTCCTCCCTCTGCCGTTCGCTTCAATAACGCCTCCACCTCTCGTTTCCTCACTCTCAAATGCTCTGCTCAATCTCCAACCACATCTGGTACTCTTTAACATCCACTGATTTTGCATCAATTTCATCTACTCATTGTCGCATTCTGATAATTTAGTTGCCTCTAGAAATTTATATGTATTCCGTTTGCTTAATTTTTGATGAAATTGCAGTGATAATTGTGTAGTTTTTTTTGCTTAATTTGATATTTTAGATTTAAAACCCGATTATTATGATCATCGCTTTCTCCATCGCTTCTGATAACATGCTATTTTGGTTTTCAAAACCGATTTTCATTATTATAAGATACTCATTTGAGGGAATCATCTGATTGAAGCAGTGATTGCAGCAGTGATTCATGAAAAACCTTAATACGAAGTTGAATTATACACATATATCAAGGGTTTATCTTTCTTAATTTTCTTAAAGTTACCCAATATCCAGTTTCGTCAATTTCAACTTCTGTCCAGATTCCTCTAATCGCCGCTAACCCTAAACATTACATTCTTTGGATTTGAAAGGGCTTGCAGGTTGCGGTTTTGATACTTATATTGCCAAGGAAGTAAATGGTATTAAGGTAAATTTTTGCGAGAAAATTTTGAATAACTATTTAACAAACTTATGCATATATACATTTCCAATCTCTTCGATGGTTAATTTTCAAAATGGAATTTTTTCTCATTTTTGTGAAAATATTGTAGTATGAATTATATTATCTCTATTGATTCTGAAATGAGTGGTGAATTTTATTTTGCAATTTACAGAGCTCTGCAATTCGTTTTCAGATCTCAAACATAGATGATATTGGTTTCCTCTGATGGTATTACATATTTGTTATTCAATAGGCAACTGGAACCAATGGTGTTATGTTTTATTAGGGCACCATTTTTCAATTTGCAGCTTAGTATTCAACATTTATTTAAAGTAGTGATGAACATGTCTTTAACTATGTGATTAATTATTTTTAGCAAACAAGAACACACAAAAGCCCATCATAAAATTGACATGATAACAAAATGTAATCTTTTTTTATCTTTTTCTTTTAAGTTTATTTTCTGAGTTAGGGGAAGATATCAATTGCATACGTTAAGAATATTGCTAAGGAGTTAGGTGAATTGATGCAGAGATCAATTAGATGGTGGAGGAAGCAAATCATTATAGTTAGTTTTCATGTTATTTGTAGGATTTTTTTTTCTTATGCTTCCGGTTAAACAATAAAATTGATTTTAGATTAGATTGGATAATTCGTCCATGTGGTATTAAAATAAATTGATTTTTTTTCAGGCTGGATTTGTTTGGATTTGTTGTCATAGGAGTTGGTTCTGCATATCATGGATTAAAGCTCGTGATAGGAGTTGGTTCTTATACCTCATTGTATAGTCAAACATTTTAATAATTATAGTTGAATTTGAATTATGTGAAAATTTTATATTTTTCTGCTTTAGAAAATTCCTTTGTTAAAAACGGGTCGACGACCCGGTGATGCTGAGATCGTATATGCAGCACCAGAAAAATCAGAATGTGAATTGAAGATTTGAAGTGGAAGTAAGTTTAGCTTGACTTGTGTTTAATTATAGCAAAATGGGTGGGTCGGTAATTATACTTCAAATTGTATATCAATTATCAGGTTTTTTTTATGATATTTGGGACATTTTAAATAAGTTAATCTCTCTATTAATGTTTTGACCATCTAATTCCTGTCCATTCAAGTCATAGTGAAGCTTTTAATAAACTTGATGATTTATTGAAAACCTTTTACTCACTTTATTGCAATGATTCTTATTCCGTTACTCACTTTATTTCAATAATAATTGACTATCTGATTTCGTACGTTATTCTCATTGTTCTAATACTATATCTCGAAGCATGCCCGCCCAATCGGGCGGGCTTTGAAGCTAGTTACATATATAAGCTCAAAACTTAGTCCTAACAAAGGGACTACTGGAATTATTTAATAAAGTCATTCCTCAGAAACGTCGTCGTATTAGCTCTTTCATTTCTTCCTACCTAACCATCTACGAGCTTCACTCAAACCTCGTGGTTCCATCAATACCTTGATGAAAAAAGGCAAATTCCTGTTCATCGCATCATCAGTAATTTAAATCCGTTCACTGTTGCAGGTTTTAATCTCAATCAATCATCATCCTTATAGATTTATATGTCCTTCTTAATCAAGTAATTTGATTGAAACAAAACTAACTTCATTTGAGTTTTCTGCAATTCGTAGTTTTAGTTTGAGCTCCAAAATCAATAATACGTAGTCAAGTATCTAGATTGATGATTCTATTATATAGCTGACTTCAATTTAGCTCAGATCTAATTCATTTGACGGTCGTTTTTTCAGATGATTCGGTTTAGGGGTGATCGTTTTTTCAGCTTTAATTTAGTTCAGATTCATTCGAATTTTTGTCAGATGATTCGTTTTGTCAGACGATTTGTTTTAGGCAGATCGATCACATTCGTGCTGAATTAGAGTGTGACGGTCTTCTAGGGTTTTAGTTTCTAGTTTTGTGTTGTAAGCTCAATTAGAGTGCTGAAGATTAGGGATTTATCATTTATGTATGTAAATCTCCGACAGATCTAACTTTTATCATCTAATTTGGTTTTGATTCTTCAATTTGCAATTATCACTTTCAAAACACACATTGAACAATCCTTGTGTGATAGACTATTGATATGAACAATTTTGGTGTTTAAATTAGATAGCACTACCTCCTTACAGGATGCCTAAATGTCCAAAATAAGAGCTTGTTCGGGAAATGTAAATGGTGTTTAGCGGAATCAATCTTTAGCTAAAACACTTGCATAACTGACACTTTTTATATTTTTTTAATGCTCAATTATCATGACATTCAAATTATTTGTACTGAAACTCATTTATTAAAATTAATCATTTGGTTCCTTTCAGTAGTTCAAGATTATAATTCTAATGAACATACATGTTTACATGTTTCATTTTTAAAAATTGAAGGAAATTCTTCTTGTTCTTGTTTTACAGAACTTTAATCAATGACACCTGTTGGCCCGTTTATCAAAGCTGCCCGACCCGATGATGGATCTTCAAGAAGGTCTGATGAAATCCAAAATATGCAAGAGGGTTGCCCAATGAGTAAAGAAAACGATAATAAACTACAGGGACGACGCTCAATGAGTGAAGTCAAGCAAGAATCTGCAGAGTCAAATGTGATTTCCCCAAAATGCCCTTCTAGATATGATTCCCAAACTTTCAAACTGGGCCCGTTTAACTGTCTAATATGTCAAGAACTACTCTTTGAAAGTAGCAGATGTGTTCCTTGTACTCATGTATTCTGCAAGTAAATACATCAAAACCATTCTCTTCGTATGAATTTATATATATTACAAATTTACGTGTTCAGATTGTGTTTTGGTGTAAATACAGAGCATGCATATCACGTTTCAATGATTGTCCTCTATGTGGCGCTGGCATTGAGAAAATAGAAGCTGATAACAATCTTCAAAGTGTAGTGGATCGATTTGTTGATGGTGATGCTAGAATAAAGCGGTCCCCACTTGATTTATCACAACCACCACAAGAAACCGGCGAAGAAAAGGCAGCAAGAAAAGGCAAAGAGCCCGCCAAAAAAACGATCCGCCAAACAATTCGTTGGACGCCGGGGGAGGAAACTCTATTAGCCAAGTGCTATGTTGCCGTTTCTGAAAATAACCAAAAGGGAAAAGACCAAACGGATGAGTCGTTTTGGTACAAGGTTCATAATGAGTTCAACAAAAGTTGTCCACAGACACGTACCAAAGATATGTTAACAGGGAAGTGGGCACCGATGAACACTAACTGCCAGAAGTTCAACGCTATCTACAAACGTTTAAAACGTCTGAGCAAAACTGGCGAAAATGAGGTTAATCTTTTGGCCCGTGTTAGGCAAGCGTACCGTGATGACTCAAAAACGTCAAAACCGTTTACTCAAGATGACGTTTGGCAAATCTTGAGAAAACACCCAAAGTGGGATGCGGTTGACCACGCGGTTGACCCTGCTGATCTCACTGGACATGCCGAACTATTTGGAGATGATTCGAGAGTACAACTCCTCGGCAAACCTCGTGTCGCGAAAAAAAGTAAATCAGAAACCTCGTCCGGCACAACCACGGGAAGTTGCCGGCCCGATTTTACCGATACTTTACAAAATGAGTTTAGACTCAAACGAGAAGCCGCTCAATCGGCGTACGAGGTGGCGAAGGAGAAAGACCAGACAATAATGCGGTTGAAAGAATTGAAGTTCCTCGCCATTAGCACACTGGGATTGCCGGAAGAGGATGCTAAGTTGATCAACATGCAAAAAGAAGTAATCCGTCGAAAATATAGACGTGGTAACTAATTTCATAATTAATTTCCATGTTGTTTAATAGTAATGCACATAGTTACCTAAGTTTTTTTTTTTTTTTTGTACGAAGTAGTAGTTATGCAGTTAGTCTTACCTTCAAGTTCTTTTTACGTTGCTAATTTTGTTGCTAATGATATTTACCTACGAATCCGTGGCCCTCCATCCATCGGTGTTTCCAAGAAAACGGCTAGTTAATCGGCCTCTCCAATGTTATGAAACCAAAGAGAAAAAACAAATGCCCATTTGGATTGAATTGGATTCATAACACATTACACAAGATTAAAATTTATTTAAGATAGCACTACAAGTACCAAACGAACATAAACAACTAAAAATTTAAACTACAATAAAGTTATTGTTTGAAGAATTCGACTTACGAACCCATCCCTTCGAATAAAGATTGCATCATTTCTCCTGTGACACTACCAACAAACCCTTCAACCGCATGTCCAGCAATGTTATTGGCAAAAGTGGCGCCCATGGGTGGTGCCACCGGAGGGTAATATGGTTGGATGAGTGGCAGTGGCGGCAACGGCGGCGGTGTTGATGGAAAGTGGTGAGTTTCATAAGGTGGAAGACTTGTAGAGTTAAGTAATACTTGAGGATTTTGTGGTGGCGGGGTGTAATATATACGGGTGGATGGTGGCGGGGGAGTTGTGGTTCGTGGTGGTGGGAGGTGGTGAGTTTTATTATGAGGAAGAGATGTTGACTTTGGTAGTATTGCTCTAGAAGTGGTTCTAGTCATGACACACTTCATATGAGCATCAAATTCACATTCATCGCATCGGTAGAGCCACTGGTTCGAGCCGGTTCCCTTACAAATATCGCATCTAAAACTATGGTTCTCATAAGGTGGTATATAACAAAGACCAAGAGTGTGACCATGGGCCGCATGGTCAACCGAAGGCGGCATGGAAGCACATAATACGTGCAAATCATGTTGACAATCGGAACAATGGTACGAAAATCCGTTCCCGTGGGACCCACACGCGTTACATTTGAAAACGCCTTCTGGGTACGCGGGAGAAGATAAAAGAACAAGATCATGTGATTTATCACTTTGGTGTTTTAAGGTTCGAGGAATATTGGAAGATGTTTTGTGAAGGTAGAAATCACACGAAATACAAGTATAAACAAACGAGTCGGAAACAGTCCCGTTACACGCTAAACATGTGGTTCTACTATCGATCAAAGATGGTAAATTTTGAAGCTTTAAAGGATGTTCGTGACTAAAATGGTTTATTGAAGAATCACCCTCAAGTTTTCCCATTTTTGAAGGTTTATTATGAACTCGAAGAAGTTTAGTTACTATATAGATGCGATTCTTTCATTCACGTTAATTTCTAATCATATTTGTATTTATGCCTAAAACGAAATCTATGTAATTTCTTCGATAGTTCAGATGATGTGACATCTATTTTTTTAATTGCTAGTTAAACATCTTTACATGATCGATCAAAATTTATATCTTCTTCCTTATTTTGTATGTTTTAATTTGATTTGTTGATCAAAAGATTTCGAAATTATCCTCTCACACTCTTCATTAAAGGGATTGTGTATCATTGTTGTTTTGTAAATTAATCATTTTATCAATAATATCAAACATTTTTAGGGATTTATAAATACAAAGAGAAAAAGATACAACAAATTACTACTCGTAGACATGTTCCCACCTCTATTTTTTGTTCGGTTTGATCGCTCAGGTGATTATATTTATTGTGAGAGAAAAAGATTTGCGTATTTGTTTTATGGGTTTGATAATGACAGCACTTAGGGCTGTCATTAAGTGTATAAAAAATTGTACATTAGTTTATGGGGAAGTATTTTCTTAAATGCAGAAGTCGGTTACGGATGAATGTACAAGTTTTTTATGCATGTCTTATAACAGCCTTTAGGGCTATCATTATCAAAACCCTTGTTTTATTATGGGTAAGGTGTTTTAACTTATTGTTTGATGATTTTGTGGGTTCTTCACTCGTGGGTCGATGTCCAACTAAGACGCCTTGTTAGAACAAATCACAGTTCAACTTATTACTGATGCTGCAGTTAGTACTGATCATAGTTACTACTGGTGAAGACTATAACTAACTTACTACTGATCATGCACATGTTGAAGATTACTACTGATCATTAGTAGTTACTACTGACGTTGGTTTTAGACTTACTACTGATTATCAGAGTTACTACTGATCATCACATTTACTACTGATGATGCATATTTACTACTGGTGATTGCAGTTACTACTGATACGCGTATTTGGAGCAAATCAAGTCCGAGATCTTCGCAGAGTTAGTTATAGAATGTTATTCGATGTATATCTTTTATAATTCAATGTAAATCAAGTCCTAGAATAACTAGGGTAAATAGTTAGGCTTCAAGGACTGCTATAAGTAGTTCCTTACGAATTGTAAACGTACGTGTGTATTGTTAATCAATAATATACATTGAAGCTTTTTGTGAATCACTGTGTTCTTAATATTATTGTTCATTCAATATACAGTATTCTATTGTTCTTAATATATTAATACAAGTGTTGATCCGCTGCAACTTCTTGTTATTAGTAGATCTGGGTTGGCAATAACTTGTATTGGTTATTCGATCCTGACACGCTGTCGTCTATATTTTTCTGAGTACTGTTCATTGCCGGCGTTTCCAAGATTCTGATGTGGGCCAACGGTTGGGGGGTCGTTCATGTTGATAGGTATATATATAGTCATCCATATTTTGTCTATTTTTACAACTTATCTTTCATCCGTTTTTCCTTGTACAAGCCGAGAATGTTTTTTAGTGTTTGTTTTATTTATCTCATTTATAATAAACATGAAAATTGACTCACGTATAATTTTATAATGTGTTATGAAATTGAAGATTTTTTTAAAATAGAAACCTAAACTGTAAGAGAAAAGTTTAGAGAAAATGATCTCATGAAGTTTCTCTCTAATTCCATGTCAACTGCGTTCTAGTAGATAAGATAGTTTTCTATAAAGTGAAACTTATGTTCAATGTTGGTTTAATGGTTTTATATTGTTCTACGAGCGATAAACTGAATTTTAGCTTGGATAATTAGGCATACATGGTGCTTTTGAGAAAAAGAACATGAACAAACAACGTGAGAAAAGTGGTTTTTCTCTTGTAACACCACTCTTAATTGACGATTGGAATCGACTATTATTAACTCAATGCTATATCAACAAAATATCAAAACTGACTAATCACTTCCGACAATAGAATGTCGTTTAATATTTCTGTCCCCGCAACTTTATATATATTTATAATATAACATCTTGGACCGACGACTTATTCACCAATCACCACTCTTCGGTAAACCGAAGAAAGCACCGATGGTAGCCAACCAATGAACCCATGCTAATGTAGTTGGTTTAACTGATGACAACTCCATTATATGAATATTATTTAAATTATACATTTGTCATACCATATGCACAGTTCACAAGAGCGCGTCAAAACCACACAATTTGGAGCGCTGACGTTTCCATTGTTTTATGTGAAGTGATTTTGGGACCACATAAATTACTCTAAACACCACAACCATTGTTTTACAGTACTTGTACAATATGCTTTAAATCTTGTATAGTGCGGTGGGTTAAGTAATTTTTGTGGTCCTAAAATCGCCACCCTTGTTTTATTGGTCATATTTAATTTGGATACTCATTGTTATATGCAGCTCAAAATAAATTACATTAACAAAGCTACAAAATGTAAAAAGAATCCAGGAACAATTACAAAAGGTCCATACAAACAAAAAGAATCCAGGAACAATTACTAAAGGCCCATACAAACAAATAAGCCCATACAAAATGTAAAAAGAATCTAGAAACAATTACAAAAGGCCCATACAAACAAATAAGCCCATTAACTACTACCACCAAAATTTAGCCGAAGAAGAAAATGCAAAAAATACGCAAAACATATTTTTTTTTATTTATTAATGATATACTTGACTTAATACTTATAAAAGGATTATTTTAATTATGCAAATCAAGTTGATTGTTCTTTTCTATACAGAGTTAAGAATATTATTGAAGATTTTATTAGGTATAGATGTTAATTTTTGTCGGATTTAGATTGGCTGGTTGAGTTGATGTCATCGTCCCAAAAATTACTACGTGTTTAATTGGTCAAGTTAGGAGGTTTAGCATCAGTAATCTATGATATAGTTTTCAAAAAATTAAAAAAAAAAACCATGATTTATAATATGCAGATATAGTTTGTAAAAGACGATAAATTTAGTATGACATACTTATTAATGTAATTTACACAAATGTGAATAAAAATTCGTAGCAACAGACCATTATTACACTTGTTTCTTAACAATAGTTGTCGCAATTATACTAGCATGTGAATTAACTTTTGTGGTGCCTTATTCATGTTCATAATTATAAAGGACTGAAATGTTGAATTCGGTAAGTTAAGGGATTACTTTTGTAATTCATATTTAACAAAATTCATCCATCATAAACGATGTCGTATTAGCTCTCTAAATTCTTCCTATCCAAAATCATCTACGAGCTTCACTCAAACCTCGTGGTTCCATCAATACCTTGACGAAAAAGGCAAATTCCTGTTCATCGCCATCAATTATTGAAATCCGTTAACGGTTGCAGGTGTTAATTCCGATCAATCATCATCCTTAATAGATTTATATGTTCTTCTTAATCATGTAATTCGATTGAATCAAAACTAACTTCATTTGAATTTTCTGCAATTCGAATATTTAGTTTGTGCTCCAAAATCACTAATATGCAAGTATCTAGATTGATGATTCTATTTTATAATTGTCTTCAATTTAGCTCAGATTCATTTCATTTGACGGTCTTTTTTTGTCAGATGATTCGTTTTAGGGACGATCACATTCGTGCTAAATTAGGTCTTCTAGGGTTTTAGTTTCTCGTTTTGTGTTGGTAAGCTCAATTAGATTGCTGAAGATTAAGGATTTTTGTATGGAAATCTCCTACATGATCTAACTTTAATCATCTGATTAGCTGATTTGGTTTTGATTCTTCAATTTGCAATAGTCACTTTCAAAACACACATTAAACAATCCTTACGTACAATTTTGGTGTTTAAATTAGATAGCGCTACCTCCTTACAGGATGCCAAAAGGCCCAAAATAAGAGCTTGTTTTCTTCTTCATATCAAGTTCATCCTATTAGCTTACAAAATAGACACAGGTTTTTGTACTTATTGACCATCATATTTATAAATGTAGATTTCTTCTTAATCATGATGTGCGATTTTTCCACGTTTTTTTTTATTTTTTTAATGCTCAGTTATTTAATTTCTAATGCGAAAAAGCTACATTTATCATGACATTCACATTATTTGTACTGAAACTAGTTATTTAAACTACATCATTTGGTTCCTTTCAGTAGTTCAAGATTATGATTCTAATACATATACATGTTTACATGGTTTCATTTTTAAAGAATTTTAGAAAAATCTTCTGGTTCTTGTTTTACAGAAGTTTGATCAATATGACACCTGTTGGCCCGTTTGTCAAAGCTGCCCGACCCGATGATGGATCTTCAAAAAGGTCTAGTGAAATCCAAAATAAGCAACAGGGTTGCCCTATGAGTAAAGAAAACCATAATAAACTACAGGGAGGATGCCCAGTGAGTAAAGAAATGCAAAACAAACAACAAGGATGTCCAATGAGTAAAGTTAAGCAAGAATCTGCAGAGTCAAATGTGATTTCCCCAAAATGCCCTTTTGGATATGATTCTCAAACTTTCAAACTGGGCCCGTTTAGCTGTTTAATATGTCAAGCACTACTTTTTGAAAGTAGCAGATGTGTTCCTTGTACTCACGTATTCTGCAAGTAAATACATCAAAACCATTATCTTCATGTGAATTTGTGTATATGTATATATATATTAAGTGTTTTTTTGTGTAAATACAGAGCATGCATATCACGCTTCAATGATTGTCCTCTATGTGGTGCTGATATTGAGAAAATAGAAGCTGATAACAATCTTCAAAGTGTAGTGGATCGTTTTATTGATGGTCATGCTAGAATTAAGCGGTCCCCACTTGATACAGATGAAAAAGAAAAAATTGGTGAGAAAAAAACAGTTATTTATGAAGATGTTTCTTTGGAAAGAGGTGCTTTTCTGGTCCAACAAGCCATGAGAGTAAGTTATTAGTTACCCTACTAAGCATCTTATTGGTGAAAACCTAAAAAGTATGCTTTTTTATGACTTCATGAATATGCTGTTTTTAAAAATTAGAATAAAAAATAGATGATTTTTTTGTAGGCATTTCGTGCAAATAATGTAGAAAGTGCAAAATCGAGACTGAGTTTATGTGCACAAGATATAAGAGAACAAATTGAAGTAGCAGGAAACACATCTGAATTATGCTCACAGTTAGGAGCTGTTTTGGGTATGCTTGGTGACTGCTGGTAAGTCTTGTTATATTATATCTAATTAATTAATTATTATTATTTTTATCATTATTATTTATGTTTTTATATATTTAATTAATGATTTGCCGATATTGATGATGCTAATATTGTTTTGTAGCCGTGCAACTGGAGATGGTAGTTCTGCAGTTGCTTATTTTGATGAAAGTGTCAATTTCCTTTCAAAAGTACAAACAGATGATCTAGAGGTACTAATAATCTAATCTAATTTTTTTTAATATTAAACATTTATAAATCTATGAAAAAGGGAAAAATTGATGAAAAAGTGTTGGTTGTTACTAATGGTTAAATATTTGCAGGTGACACATACACTTTCAGTTTCATTGAATAAAATTGGAGATCTAAAATATTATGAAGGTGATTTGCAAGGTGCAAGAGATCATTATTTTCGGGCTCTTGATGTTCGTCGAAATGCTATAAAAGATTCTTCTAAACCTCCATCTCAGGTCACTAATTTAACTATTATTTTCCATTGGATATTAAATAATACAAAATAGCAATTAAAATATATTTATTTAATAGTTTACCTCAAACCTGTTTTCAGGTTCTGGATGTGGCTGTGTCTCTTGCAAAAGTTGCTGACGTGGATAGAAATCTGGATGCTGATAATGAAGCAACTGAAGGATTTCAAGAAGCCATAAATATGTTGGAATCATTGAAAATAGATTCTGAAGAAAATGCATTGGAACAACGGGTAAGAAACATATATGTTTAATTATTATTAAAAACTGAAAAATTAGAGGTAAAAAAGATCAACCCATTTACCTAATAAACGGGCCCATTTGGGTCAATGGGTACTTGAAACTCGCCCAAATATTCTATTTTTTTTCAATAACCCATCTAAAACATGTCAAATGACGAAAATGCCCTTATGACTTTAATCTTTAAATAATTAAATAGTTTGTAGTTAATAACACTCTTTTTTTAACTGCAGCGGCTTTCTGTGCTGGAGTTTCTCAACGGTCAACTCTCCAAGAAGCAATCCAGCCAAAACTGAAACGGGCCCGTTTTCCTGGTCTCATTAGAACCACTTAGCTTTAATGAGTTCATAATACGGGTTTATAAAAGTTAATCACAACATTAAGGAGCTAATTACTCGAGAATAATATGTAGTTCCTCTTGTTATATGCTCTTTTTTTTTTTTTTTTTTTTTTGTATAAAACGCACTCAAGGTGTGTCTTGGTTGTATGTTTTACTATGACTCATCACGTATATGTAAATAAGCCTATATTGTATCTTTTTTAAACTTTTTTGAGATTAAGGAATTACGTACGTAATGTGTGTTGGCTATCGAATTTGGTTACAAAATTTTGCATTTCTAATTAACATACCAACTACTATCTATATATAACATTACTCGAGTTGATCATGTCTCTCAAGTTATTAGACATGATGAACAATAAAATATTTCAATTTCTTTCATGTCTTTTTTTTTTCTTTCTGATAATTTGAGTTCCAACTTATTTTATTAACCCCAGGATGACCATGCATTGTGCGTATAACTTAGATTCAGCACAGGTGAACCTCTATGTCTTAAGGAAGGTTTTTTTTCCTCCTAAGAAATATCTTGAAACATATGTTTTGTTTTTTTAATATAAAATAAAAACAAATATAAAATTAGTATATTTATTTTAGAGTTATTGTATTGAAAACATCTTGGAACTTACGTTTTATTTTCTTAGAGGGTGTTTGAAAATGTTTCAAAAAGTAGCTTATTAACTTATTGACTTTTCAAGAAGTAACTTAATGACTTTTCAAGAAGTTAATAAGTTGTTTGTGTAGAAGCCTCAAAAATGAGTTTTCAAGAAGTAAGGGGTCCCTTACTTTTCAAAACTCTTTTTTGAAAAGTCAATAAATCCGTAATCACTTTTCAAAAAGCACACCCAAACATGCCCTTAATATAAAACAATCTTTTGGATGATGTATGAATATGAGTAAATAGTATTTTGGGTATCACATGAAAATATCTCGCAGCATCGCACGGATAAAAACCTACTACTACTTTAGTTTGGTACTAGGTCAAAACCGGTTTGAGTTAAAACGAAATACGACTAAAAATACTACTTCCTCCAATTCAAAATAAGTAATACACTTTAGGTTTCACGGTTTTTGAGGCAAAAGATTATAATGATAGTTAAAAGATTAATTGGATGGTTAATGGGAATGAGTCCCCTACTTTTTGAATAAAGTGAGTTTAATGATGTTTAAAAATAAAAGTAAGGATAAATGAGTCATTTCATTTTATTAAAATAGATAGTTAGTGAGTGTAGATCCCACTAATTTTTGCCAAATAAGGTAAAGTGTATCACTTATTTTGAATCACCCCAAAAAGGAAGGAAAGTGTATCACTTATTTTGAATCAGAGTAAGTATATTTTTTTTTGCAGCAATATACCATTCAAGAATTCTCATTTTCCTACAAATTCGTGTTCTTTTTTCTTTCTTTTCCATGAAAATAATTCTTAACAACATAAAAACCAGAGTTTTGTAACCCATGTAAATGATTAATCAATACGACCTCATCCCGGGTCACAAACGTTTTACAAACACTGAACAACACAAGTTAGGATAAACACATCTCATCATTCTAAAAATACAACTTTACAAGGGGCAGTTTGGGTATTTTACATTTCCAAAAACTTAAAATGTTGACCATCCCAACTGTCATTAGTCAAGTCCGGATATGATAATCAATAGTATATGCATGAATTTCTGAAGGACTCGTGCCAGGCCTGCCAAATAACCACAACAATCGCTTGTAAAATAACCAAAGATAACATTAAATATATCTAATTTATCGTATAAAGTGTTCTTCTAAATTTCTAATACTAATATTATTAATTTAACCATTGGTAATTTGTACACCACCAACTGGGGTGATTTGCACAGGGGGTCTCTAAGATTTCGAAGGCCCTGTGCAAAAATAGGAAATGGGCCCCCTGAATACAAGATTTTTATAAAAATTTGGATTTTCTAATTTTTTTTCTATTAAATTATTAAGTTGACTTAAATTTTAATATTATATATATAAGATATATATAAAAATTGGGCCCCTATAAAATATGGGCCCTCTACGGCTGTACCTCCTGCACCTCCTCAAAGACACCCCTGGATTTACATATCATCAATATTGTGCTTTTGACCAATTTACCCTTTCATAGTATCATATTATACAGTTTTATCTTAGTATACAAAGAAGAAAATACCTCTTGTTAATGATCATGTAGTGAAACTTGGGTCTTCCGACTTTAATGTCCTCGACATACTAAATAAATGAAAGACGGGAGCACTCAAATTACTAAATATAAACAAAACACAAAAACACGACAACAAAAACACGTACCAAATTTAAGGTAACAAACATTGATGAAAATGAAAGAGATTCATAAGGGATATCATCAACTGCAAAAAGCCGACATTCTGATGATTCGGGCCCCGGTGAAAAATGTGGCGTTAATAACTTCGCCAAGAATATTATATAACTCTGCCCAAAAAAAGTGAGCATCTTAGCTTCTTGTTACAAAACTGTTTTTGGTAATTATAAGTTTTTATCATGCCTATTTTGGTAATTATAGTGTTTAACAAACGTAAAAATATACGCATAAAAATGGACCAATGAGTAAATTATATTGCTATTTTATGACATTTGCCCTTGTAAGAAAAATGATAAATTTTCAACAAGTAGAATAGAAAAAACATAAAATAGAAACATATACATTCCCGCAAATTGTCAAGTCATTCTTGCAAAATTTAATGATTTTGATGATCAGTTTTGTTGCAGACTTGCAGTTAGTATGAAACTGATTAATCCTAATATTTTATTTAACAAACCCCTAAATATAACAAAAAGCCACAAATAAGAAAATGGACAATGATATAAAATACCAATATATTCAAAAACTAGTGGTTCATTTCCCTAATAAAACTCTTTAAAGCCCGTTTTGTTAATCACGAGTTTTTGGTAATTACAGCGCTAAAAAATGTAAATATAATTACCACACAGGCCTTTTTTTAAATTACCAAAGTGGGTTGGGCTAAAAACTCGTAATTATATATAGTATATTGCTATCTTATGACATTTTGCATATTAAGAGAAAAGGTTAAATAACTGAATTTTTAGGGTGTTAGTAGTCTTACTTGACCTATAAGAGGGATGTCTAATTGAGCAAAAGGAGAAATAACTTCCACTTTTGCCCTTGCTTCTTCCCAAGTTTCCCTAATTGCCCCTTCTGTAGCCGATTCCCCGATTTCCATGTAACCAGCCGGAAGTGTCCTATGAATAAAAGTTTATGGGTTGTTTTGTAAATAAATGTGGCAATTTTGGAAAAAAGGAAAAATCGTACAACAAAAATCATGTTCAAATTGGACTTTTATAGGAAAATAATTCATAGAAAAGAGAAAACCCACTTTACAAATTTATAACTAAATTCCGGTAAATAAAAGTTTTCTGCAACTAAACGCATCATTAGAAATCCACTTTCCATATACCCTCATTTGGAATGTTTTATAGATTAAATTTAAGGAATTTAAGTCTAAATTTCATGTCAAAACACAATAATTGTAAAGTGAGGTAAAAGGAAAGGAAACTCATGATTGTCTTTTGACATGAAATTGTTCAGCATGGATAAAAAGTGCTCTGTAAGAATCAACTATCAACTATCATATTATATTATAAGAAATGCGTACCAAAGACCAAAAGACGGTTGGATATTCCGCTTACATAGCAAGATTTTGTTATCATGCTCAATTAAGCAACCTACCACCTGAAATTATCACTTTTTTATTTTTGAAAAAGTATACTAAGGGGGTGTTCGGGAGAGCTTATTTATGGGGCATATGAGCTTTTAAGCTTAATAAGCATTTTAAGTGTTGGGGGAGCTTATAAGCTTGTACTTATAACTTTATATAGGGGGTTTTAAATAAATTGTTTTAAGGGGGATTATAAGCTTATTTACGGATTTTTACATCCTTACCCTCTTATTCACAACAAGCTTAACACTGAAGCTTATTAGCTTATAAATAATGTCATTTTTAGTCATTTTATAATAACATTATATAAGTTATTTCAAACACTTTGTTTAAAACAAAATTATTAACTTAGGTAAGCTCATAAGCTTATAAACTAATAAGCACAAGCCTTTTAAATAAGCTTTCCCAAACACCCCCTAATTAAATAATTAATACCCTCTCAATCCCATAATTTTTTGTCCACTAGACAAAACAGTTTAAGAAAAGTACATTAATTACATATGTCACTAATCAAATTTTCTGTTTCTCACTTAATTTTTTTTATTGGTTAAAACTTAGAAGTGGATAATTATTTTAGCACATACTAAATAGAAAAGTGGATAATTATTTTAGGACATACTAAAATAGAAAAATGGACAATAAGATTGGGACGAAAGGAGTAGGTTACATGTGTCCTTGATTAGTCTGTGTATAAGTTTTTTCTTCAATTGGGTCAAAAGAAGTTGGTTTTGTGTCTCATTTAGGTCATTCATCAACTAGATAAAATGATGATATGGCGTTTATGTGCAGAGGTGGCAAGTGGCATGTCATTTTTTGTGCCATATCATTGGTTAATCAAGTCATCGTGTTATCAAATAACACAAACATGAGACCAATCTTTTTTAGAACACAATTGTAAACATGAAATCATACCATTTTTGGATTCTCATATGAAATTCTATTGCAAAGTGTGCAAATTGCTCGTTCTATTTCATCTCCACCGGGTATCTCGTGTTTTGTGGGCCCCCCACATAACTGACAAAAATTAATCTTACTGCCCTGCACACGTATGAAATGGGATTAAATTCAATCAAATTAGCTTAAAGGAAGGGGTAAATACGGAATTTTATACTAATTAGAAAACCTAGATGATGAAAACACAATGCACCCTACAATACCCCATTTTAAATCATTGCAATATTCAAGAAATGAAATTTACATAAAATTGAACAACTTTTAGTACACCTAACATTGTAAAGATTATTTTTTCACAAATTAATAAACATTATGAATTAAAAAAACTTACAGTTGATCTAAAAATGGGAGGTGAAGGTGATTTTATATCAGGATTTGATTCAGAGCGAGTTGAAGATGCTCGAAATTGTCGTAAACATGTAGGTGTTCTTGAAATTGTTAAAAGGGGTTGTAATCTTGAAGATGATTTTGCAGAAATTGAAATAAATGAATTAATCCCATGAAGTTTTAATCTGTGAAAAATAAACCCAGAAGAAGAACCAAGAAATTGTATGCTTCTAAGCATTTTATTTGAATTAAAGTTACGAGCTTTTTACATAAAGATTCAAGAAATCTTGAGAAAAAAGGAGAATTTAATGAATCTTGATTCTTTCTTTTTGGGATTTTGATAAATCTGTTGAATCCGTTAATGGATTTTGTTTATCTATTTTTGTGTAAATTTGCCCCAAATCCAGTTGTGGCGTTTAACACCCATATCCGTCCAAAATGTTCGCATTAGAATTAGATAACAACAAGAGTGGTCCTCGTACTATGTTTCCATTTTCAGATTTTCCTCATTTACCCCAAAAGATTATAAAAAACCGAAAATAAAAAAGGAAAATGATAATGTCACTAATAAGATAAAACTAATAAAAAAAACTATCCTGAATTTTAGGAAGACTATTTTATCAATGAATGTACAATCATTTTATGCATGTTTCAGCCCAAAGGGCTGTCATTAACAAACCTAATAAAAAATAATCTTTGTTTTGGATTAATGTATGTGTCGGTAGTGCTGTCAAAACCTTGCACGACACGATAAAAAAACACGAAATGAAACAAAATTGGGACGAAATCGAAATTTGAATTCGTGTTCGTGTTCGTGTAAAACAAACACGAAGTCGTGTCGTGTCGTGTTCGTGTTTAGATATTAACACGAAATTGACACGATAGTTATGATTTTAGGAACATTTAGAAATCTATGTTATATTTTTGTCGTGTTTGTCGTGTTTTTAACATGTAATAAGTAAGAAATTTGATATATTTGTTATTTATCTCGTGTTGTCGTGTTTATCGTTTTTTAATCGTGTCGTGTTCGTGTTAGTAAAATAAAGGGCAAATTGCATAAAATAGCAATCAATTATTAGGTGATTCCTAATATTAGTAACATACTATAATTTTTTTCAAAAATAGCAACGAACTTTTAATTTTTTGCAATTTGAGAAACATTTTACCATGAATGTGAGTAATCGGTATTTTCTAGTGACATAAATCATTATAAATATATGAATATTTATTACGTGGACCGACAAGTGGAAAAAGGAGAAAAATAAGTAACCGGCCACGTCACTAGAAAATACCAACCATCATCATTTAAGGTGAAATATTACCCAAATTGCAAAAATTCAAAAGTTTGTTGCTATTTTTTAAAAATTATGATAATTGGTTGCTAGAATTAGGAATCAATTAATAGTATATTGCTATTTTTGAAAATTTTGATATTGATTGCTAGAATTAGGAATAGCTTAATAATATGTTGCTATTTTATGCAATTTACCCTAAAATAAAACACGACTTCGTGTCGTGTTGTTTTCGTGTTGAACGAATTAGTGCCGTGCCGTGTCGTGTCGTGTCATGTTACCCAAAAACACGAAACCATAGCACGCTTGACAGCCCTATGTGTCGGGCAACAATTCCCAGGACACGAATCCAACAGATAGAAAACAAAAACATGCGTGACATGTTTAATCCGTTTATAAATCGTGTCGGGCTCAACTTGTCTTATGTATAAACGAGTCGACCCGTCAACCCTTTTAGTTTTATAATGTGTTTTTTTTCAAAATTTATGAAAATACTATAAAAACCTCTAAACGCCGCTTAAAACATCTATGAATATTTGCTTAACATTTAAGTTCATCATGATCAACATTGTATTTTTGTCCTTTTTTTTTAATCGTCAACATGATTATCAGCACTAACCTATTTGACTTATCAATCTGTTAAGTTATATGAGTCGGACTATTTGTGTCTTGGTTACCATGGTTTATATATATTCATGTTAGGGCTGATTTTCTGACCTGAGATTCTAAACATGTTGTGTTTGAGATGACTGATTTTAACACTCCAACCTGCTAACATGGACACTAATTCAAATCGACCTGATTACCACCCCTACTATGTCAACTAGAGCTTTTAATTGTAGTTTTGGGTTTAATCTTCTAATTATATAGAATCGTTTAATAAGGTAGCTTTGTACATACACATTAAAGGACACTTTTATAAAATAAGAGTGCTCGTTAGAGGAGGAGCATGAAGGTTGTTCTAATAATTTTATTTTTAAAAGTTTTAGTTTCTTTTTTATGTTTGGCAACGAGTTTCTCGAAGTTCAAAGCTACTAGTTTTGAAAAGGAAAAAATATTAAAAAAACTCATATAAAGATGATTTTATAAATAAGTTTACCTCTTGAATTCAAACACAGTTTGCTTTCTGCACATAACTTATTTTCTTAAAAAACACCTTCTAAAAGTTTTGGAAAGCTCCATATACCATAAAACTCAAGCTATTATTTGTATATTATATTACACAAAATATCAATATACTTTTATTATCACCGTTGTTAAACCTTATATTTACCAAAAACATATAGAAAAATATATAATAACCAAAATAGATGAAAAACAAAACTGAATTATTCTATATCATTAGAATTTTATACAAAATATCTTCCTAATAGAAATATATGTTATTTAGTCAATTTATAGATATAATATTTTTGTTAAATGCTTATAAATCACACTAACATTGTGAATTTTTCAAATCATTACATATCAAAGATACAAGAGACCAACCTTAATTAACAACTTAACCACTAACTGAATTTTTATTTCTTCTCAATTCAATAAACACCAACCAAAATATGGTTTATAGCTAGAAATGAGCAATTGTACAAATTACAACATCTAAAACATCTAGCAATTGATTAAATTAAAATGAAGCCTCAGAAGAAGACTTGAATCGAATCGAAAGACCAATTTTTTTTTAATTTAAGGCTAATTTGTCGCATAAAGATTGATATGCAGCACTGCAGACCTTGAATTTTTCCTCAGCAATTGGCTGTAAATATACATCATTTTATTTTATTAGTTTTAACAATTAAAGTAAATCATAAGAATACACATATAATAAGAGCTATGTGATAATAATATTGGTATTATCACATTGTAAACAAGAGGTGGTAAGATTAGTGGGTCGGGTCAAAATGGGTCTGGTAGGGTTGACCCACAAAACCTTTTTGTCCATATATTATGAGTAACTAACTAATGCCTTAAATATGATTATGAAAACTATAGGGCAAACTGTACAAAAAAGTACTTAAGTTTTTGAAAATTTTCACTTGAGGTACAATTTATTTATTTTCACAACTAAATGTATTATAATATTATATTGATTTCATTAAAAAAAAAACTTCCTTTTTGGGATAAATATGAAATGCATTGTACCTTGGAAGAACCCGTGTGACGATCTGGATGCCATTTTAGTGCACAAGCTCGGTATCTGGAAAACAGAGTATCATACATCAATAACTGATTTTTACGGGTTGGGTTGACCCGAAACATTTCTTATCCTTATTTTTGGGTGTCATATACTATAACAAAAATAATATTATTTGACTAATAATATAACATTTTGAATAAAATGATTGACGAAGTTTTGACCCATTTGACATGTTTCATTTTTACCCGTTTGACTTATTAAAAATAAACATAACCCGAATTGACCCATTAATAAATAAATGGGTCAAAATCGTCAACTCAAGTTTGTACCAAACTATTCCGGAGAGTACAAATGTTCATAAAAAAAATCTTTTCGCTCTCAAGAAAGGAAAAAAAATATAATTTAACCTTGTCATTAGCACAGTATTAAACTGTGATGATAAATCATAACAATAAAATTATATAAAAAGGCAAAAGATTTAAAAGGCTTACGCGTTTTTAACATCTTCAAGGCTTAAAGGACCCGAACAACTCAATCCAAGGGCAATTCTGTCTTTTCCGAAACCAGTTTCCACTCGATCTGACTCAGATGATGACTCATCTTCATCATCATCATCACTTTCAAATCGATGTCTCCAATTCCATGAATTCCTATGATTATTATTTTTATAATATCCTGAAGAACTCTTTTGTGGTTCATCATTTATAAAAGACCAAAAATTAAACCCGTTTCCACCAAATGTAGACCGAAATATCGTCTCAACTTCTTCACCATCTTCATAGAATTTAATCCTTCTGAATAATTATATTAAAATTTAAAAAAAAAAATTAAATTGGACTTCATAACATCTGTTTAATGAAACTGTAATATTGACAAACCATAAAATCGAGGGTTTCGGTAGGGTCGGGGCCAGAACCATTTTTTTTCTTTATACTTGGGTTAAAAGAAGTAATTTTGGTAAAAACAAAAGGAAAAAATTAGGGCAGATGTCATCAAATTGTAATATACTTTAGACGTTGGTCAGTTGGCCCATTTTGGTAATTATAACTTTTAAGGTCTGTTTTGGTAATTACACGTTTTTAGTTAGGCTATTTTGGTAATTAAACTTTTTCTTTGCCCCTATATGGTAACTAAAAGAAGTTCTTTGGCCATATGTGGTATTATTTTTTACATTTTCTAATGCTATAATTAGCAAAATAGGCCAACTAAAAACTTGTAATTAACAAAATGGACCTTATAAACATAAACATATAATTATATAAAACGGCCACCACCTAAATTATGTTGCTATTTTATGACACTTACCCAAAATAATTAAGTTAAAATCACTAGCCCAAAGTTTAAATCCGGTTCAGGACCAACCCGGTACCATACTGATACTGACCCGTACTATGTGGGCCACTTACTTTTGCGGGCTCTAGCTTGGGCCCCCTTATTGTTGGTTTTGGGCCCGTTGGATCCTCTGGGACCACCACTATGACCTCTATACCATGAATTTCTATTACTTGAAGATGGATCAAGTTCATCATGATCATGCCACCCCTAAACATATAAAACAAGACATATGTTGATGATGAGGGATTTATAATTTAAATTAAAAATAACAAAGGTGGAAAATTCAACCCATTTACTTATGAACAGGTTGAATGATTATGTTTCATCTCTTACACATACATAATTGAGTAGAAAGGAAAAAAAAAAGTTAACTAAAAATGTGTTGAACGGGTTGAAAATTGCACAAATTGTATTTAATAATTTATTTGACCTCGTTAATAATTTAATTTGAAAAAATAGATTATTACTGAAATATCACAATTTTTGTAATCATATTTGATATAGTAATAATATATATTAAATTAGAGAAAAAGTGTTCCGGGTCAACTCAACCTGTTTTGACCCGTACAAGAAAAAAGTATATGTTTTGACCCCCAACTAATTCAAACATATGTGATTTACCTGAATAAGATTTTGGGCATAAGCATTAGCATTTCTCAATAATTCTTGTTTTGCATAAAACTTTCTTTGTCTTCTTGAGTTACAGTTGGATCTCTGTATATATCATCAAACAGATAAACTGATTACAAAATTGAAGGGGAAAAAAATAATATTATGATTTAGTTGTAAATGCTTTGTAATACAATAGATGACATAATAGTATGTAGCTTATTGAAATTTCATGAAGCAGAAACGAAAAAAGGGAAAATGTCATAAATACCAAAATACTTTGGCGAAGGTTTGTTTTGTTAATTATAATTTTTAAGGTCCTTTTTGTAATTACAAGTTTTCGAGATGACATGCTTTGGTAATTATAGCATTAATTAAAATCAAAAAAATAATAACCACTAGGGCCAAAAAAAAGAACTTTTTTAATGAAAATACTTCATTATCACAGCAAAAAACTTGTAAATGCCAAAACGGACCACAATTTTATATACCCACCGAAGTGTTGGTTATTATTTTGCTACATTGCCACAATAATCTTTCTTGACATTTTTTGCCTTTATTCTAATTATTACATGTTAATAATTTTTTCTCTATAAATTAGAAGCATTCTGAAGGAAAAACCAATTCGAAACTTACAAGTTTATAACCCAAATTGCCGAATTGAATCCCTTTATACTTGGACCCCAAAATTGCAAACAATTGGTCGTAATGGTTGAATCATATGAAAACAAATGAAATTAAATTAAACAAAAAAGGGCTTACAAATTCCCAGTTCGTCGATCGAGTGCAGGAGTTGAATGAAATAGAATAGATGAAAAGGGGAATTGCTGTTTAAGTTAATTAGGGCTAATTTCGTTGCTCTGTTCATGTCTGCAAATTACATGAGGAAGAAAGGGGGCAGTTTGGAGAAAGTAATTTTGCGGGCGTGGGTCGGACCCTGAACAGATGGATCAACCCTGTAGGAAGTTATATTCGTTTCGGTTTTCGAAAAAAACAGAACAAGAGTTGACTTCCGTAAACAAGCTCTGATTTCCCAACCGATTCGTATAACTAGGAATCTAGGATGGTCAAAAATCGTTTTAGGTAATGGACAAAATTTGCAACATTCATGTTGTTTTTTGCGATGAATGTTTGAATTGAATAATTAAAGAAAATAATCTATCAATGCAGTTTTATCAAATAGAAGTCAGTCGATGATAGCATTTAATTACACCAAGAACAAAAGAATGCTTAATAATGGAAACCCCAACAAAAGAATTGAAAAACTAATTAATTAATGAACTTCATTCACCACTTATCCGGCCCAAGAACGCCGGAGATCATCGTCAACTCATCAGCTCTCTTTTTTCTTCAATTCCTCCAACGAATTCTTCCAACTCATCAACATTCATCCCATCGACTTCCTCACGCTACACCGCCGCCGGAATCATCTCTCGCCGCCTCTTTTCCGCCTCCAATTCCCTCGAAACCTCCGCGATTAAACTCATTCGCCGGCAACGGATTGCTATTATTATTGTTGTTGTTTTCATTCAAATAACCAGGACATCGGCATTGGGGTGGCCGAATGCAAAAACCCTACCGCCGGGAGAGTTGACCAGAATAGCGATCTGTGCTCCGGTCAACACACAAAGTTCGGACGCTTTTTTGAAAAGTCCGGTCCGGCGTTTAGAGAAGGTAACTTGACGGCTGTTTGTTTCTACTATTTTCTTGATTTCTATTTTTTTCCGACCTTTGGTCGTCTTTTTCTTCAGGGTGGTGGCTCCGGTGAGAACCATGATGTGTATGATCGATCTTGATTAATTAGGGTTATGATCAGTAAGTAATTGAAGAAGAAATGTATGTAATGAAAAATATGGGAGGGATGTAATGAAAAAACGGAAAAGATTTTGTGAATCTTTAGGAAGTTTGGACGTGTTTTGTTCAAAAAGAGTTGACGTTAGTCGCCTTTTCTTATGTATTGACCGATTTATATAATTTATTAAAGGGTTTTTATTAAATACTTGATATTAATATGTGTATTATTAAAATGTAATTAAAGAAACTGGTCATTACTTTATAATTACCATACATATATTTCGACAATTTTATACTGTTTTATCAATAAAGTCAAATTTATTTTATCTCTAAATGTTATAATTTATTTTAAATTTTAATATTAAGACAACTTAAATTACTAATTTCATCCTATACCTTACTTTTGTTCTAACACTCACATAAGATTTTAACAAAAAAGATTAATATCTTATCTTACTAGACACGTCTTTTTATTGACACAAAAAAACATGTAGGACTCATCCTCCTCCACATGGTCGCTCTAGCGTCGTGGGTATGTGTTTATTGATTGCTTGTACATTATGCATGGTAAGTGATATATGTATTAATTAAATTAATTTTAAGGTTTAGTCATTGATTTTTTCACCACTATGGGGTTTTGGTCGAAATTTGTTATATACTTGATCTGAAGAGCTAATGTGATGCTAAAATGGCAACAGTAACTAAACTTATGCACAGTCACCCTCCATAAAAGAAATTGTTCTAACTCTTGTTATAGTCGTTTCCAAACTTTTCCCTAATCATCTGATAAGGTGTCTGTTTTGGTATATACAATTAAAATGACATAAGATATCGAATATACAGAATTGAAGTGGCAACTAACTTTTTATTCAAACATATACTAAAAAATGTAAAAAAGAAAAGATAACAATGTTGGTTCATTTAACAGTATGTTACATTTAAAATCAAGAATACTCATCCATTGTTAGAAAACTCAGACAAAACAATCTCTTTCATGCCAAAACTCACTCCTTATCTTTTAAGGTGCTAAAACTTGATGGTGCAGTAGCGTTGGTGAACCCGCGTATTGACAGCTCATCGATCCCAACATTTGTCTGTTGGTCGATAAAAATGACGGCTACTGTGATGTCATCATGAATCGCCCGTCTCGACCCCTTATCCATGTTTTTCACTTCTTCATATTTCTTTTTCGCCTTTTTAGCAGCCTCAATCATAGCTGATTTTATCAGTCTTCTTGCAATACCCTAATGTTTTTATATACACATAAATGTTACCATCATATATATTATATATATATATATATATATATATATATATATATATATATATATATATATATATATATATATATATATATATATATATATATATATATATATATATATATATATATATATATATATATATATATATATATAGGTTTCATGTAATTAAACATAAATGAAATAGAGAAAACAAACTTACTGTTCTAGGGTAATTATGAACAATTTCAACAACTTGCTGATTTGTCATGTGTTCCCATAATCCATCTGATGCAAACACAAGAAACTTGTCATCGGGCTTTAACACTCTAGTGTACATAGATGGCCCGTTTCTTAAAACGGGTCGCCGGATGGGTTCCCGGAGGTGGAACCGTGGAAATGACGGGTCGAGTGCAAATTCTGGTTTCTTCAAGTAGGCGTCTCCTATGGTTCTTGAAACCTACAACCACCAGTCAAAACAGTTAAATTTCCATTAGAAAAATCATATTATTTTGATATTAATATATAACTTTTTTAAAAGCATTATTAGAAGGTTTAATGTAATATAACTACATCTTCGGGTAATTTCATCCCGTTTCCTATTTAACTAATTCTTTTGATTAATACCCAGAACCGACCCGTTCATAAGGGTAACCTCAAAACAATTAACATATATTAAAATAATAATAATAATAATAATAATAATAATAATAAAATATTAATAATATAAAAAAACCTGAATAATGCCTTTAATTCGCCAGACGCCTTGTTTCATAACAACAATATGTGGATCATCAGGGTGATCTTGTTTAAGTTGTTGTCTAATCTCATCCATACAGGCATTATGATCTTCAGTAATTTGTTCAGCTACAATTTTATTTAATTTTCTTCCATTTAAGCGCCCTATAACAACCCTAGAATCACCCATATTAGCAACATATAATCTTCCTTCAGATATTAAACCAGCCAAACAACAAGAACCAACTGCAGCCATTAATGGTTTTATTCCACATGTTCTGCGAACTAATGTAAGAAATCCATCTTCGGTAGCAGAAACAGCATTTTTTAATATTTCTGAGGTTATTGATCCGTTTTCTTGAGCAAGACCTATAAAACAATGTTTAATTAGAATCTAAATAAGTAAATAACTAATAATTTTGGAGAAAGTAATTAAAATAAACGAAAACTCACGGATGAGATGAGGGAAAAGATGATCACAGATATATCTTGAGGCTTCTGGACCACCATGACCATCATAAACACCAATGAATGTAGCATTTTGACTGATTTCCACCTGACTATGATCTTCTAAAACCTCATTAGCTTGTATAACTGCAAACGAAAATTCACCAAACGCGTGTTTTTCAAGATCTTTACACCATAAAAGTGGATCATTATCAGCACCTAAACTGTCATCCTTGTTTGTACGGGCATGTAGACTTATTGGTAACCAAATTGCTGACACAAACTTCCCTACCCAAGAAAACATCCTTCATTTCCCTCTCAATCACCACCCTGAAAAAGTTTCAAACTAAAAAAGTGAGAAAACAACAATATAAAAGGGTTTCCCCTTGATTATGACAACAAATTGCAAGAGATTTACAGAAATTTTGTAATCCAGAATTCATAATTCGTACTTATAGTTAACATATCTAACAATAAAGTATATTGATGATCTGATGCATTAAATGATGCATTGAAAGAGTGAATACTGAAAACCCTAAAATATGTTTCTGAAAAACAACAAAAGGGAAAAACACCTGCGACATTCAGATTTTCTAAAATTAGAACATTAAAACGAGTGTTTATTAGATCCAAATTCCAAGAAGCTCATGAATTCGAAGAATTAATTTGAATTGAACAAATGCTTGAAGAACAGAGTATAACTAGCGGTTGTAAATTTTAAACTCCTTGAATAAAATCAACAACTTAAACCAAATTACAGATGAATATACAACATATACTGATTAATGAAGATTAATTCAATTTAATTCAAGATTAATTTGATCAATGCAGTTTGAGTGTGTGTGTGTGTGTTTAGTGCGTGAGAGAGATATGGAGAACTTACAGAGGAAGAGTGTGCGAAACAGTTGCATCTGCTTCAAGAACAACTGAGTTCGCCGGCGGTACGTATTGTGTGTTGTGGTCGCCGGTGAGACGACGGCGACGAGAGAGAAACGGGGAAGTAAAGCGTTGATGGAGAGAGTGAGGGAAATAACTCAAATAAGACATACGGTTTAAATGGATCATTTATGTACAGTAAGGTCCCTCATGTATACACGAATTGACATTTCAGCCCTTTTACCTTGAATTCTCACATAAGTTATATTTTAAAGTGGATTACAAATATAGTGCTAGGATGTTCAACAAATTAACATGCTTTTGTAGTTTGATGTATAGGCTACTGCCTACTGCTTTAACAAAAAAAAAAAAAACAGTTATTTACTTTTTGGTCATTTAATTTATCGCCAACAATTTTTCATATTTCGGTTTGGCTTGGTTCCGGCAGGTTTTCGATTTGATTCGATTCGATCCGATTTAAGAGTTAGGACGTCATCGGTCCGGAAAAAACCTTTTTTTTCGGTTCTAGATTCAATTCCAAGCAATTCGGTTCGATTCATTTCTTAGACCGTACACAAGCCCATACAATGCCATTTTCATTTTTAGTGTTAAAAAATGATTTTAGTCTTTTATTTATGGAAAATGATCATGACAACTCTAAGTGCTGTCAATAAGAAGACAAAAATAGTATAAAAACCGCCCCCTGAATTTTAGGAACACTACTCCATCAATGAATGTACAAACATTTTATACACGTTAGAGACAGCACTAAGAGTTGTCATTAACAAAACCCTTTATTTATACTACTACAATAATAATAATTTCATGTAAATCATGAGTTGCGATATCATAGGTTTTTAACGTATAACATTTCAGAATTATATTTACACCCACAGAATATAATAAAGGAAGGAAAATCATATTGTTTTTCATAAAATCTTTTTATTTCATTCTCATACTTATATAATGATTGACGTATGTAATCTACTAATTATCTAATAATTTATCATTTAACTTTTACACTTATATTAATTAATTAAATAACTGAAAAGATAAATATAAAAATTTAGTAAGTGTCGTAAAAAGCCTCATAACATGACACTTAGAAACCATATAAAGGGCTTCACATGCATATCTGAGCAAAGTCAAGGCGTGTAATGAGGTAGATAAATGTTCCTTTCCTCAACTTTTGGAGCAGCAAGTGATCCGTGAACTCACTTATACTACAAAATTACATTTATACCCCCGTGGAGCTGACTTGGGCTTTTAGTTGACCAAACCCTATCTCATATTAGTCTATAGTTGAGTAAAAACGGATTCTGTTAAACAAAGTAACCGAATTATATCGTTTAATTCGACAAACCATATGTATATGTGTATATATATACATCGTTTAATTTTTGTATTTGCTTATACTTTTGACCAATTGGCTAATTATAACGCTCAAAACAATGCTTAACATGTTATTTGACCAATAAAAAAACATTGACAAAAATAAAATTAAATGAAGAAACGATATAAATATGTCGTTTAATTTTTGTACGAAGTATATGCTTTACAATTGACCCAAATCCACCCATACTAACACCCATTTACAATTATACCCATGGAATAAAAATTATACTTCTTCCGATTCAAATTAAGTGATACACTTTAGGTTTTACGTTTTTTAGGTAAAAAATTATAATGATGATTAAATTAAATTAATTAGATGGTTAGTGGGGAATGGACCCACACTTTTTGAATAAAGTGAGGTTAATAATATTTAAAAGTAAAAGTAAGGGTAAATGAGTCATTTCACTTTATTAAAGTAGATAGCTAATGGGTATGGGTCCTACTATTTTTTGCCAAATAAGGTAATTTTTCAAAGTGCGTCACTTATTTTGATTAACCCTAAAAAAGAAAGTGTATCACTTATTTTGAATTGAAGGAAGTATGCCAATTATCAGTAGCAATATAATTTAGGGGAGCTGATTTTGGGACCACACATCCAACACAAACATTTTGCTTTGACTATTATACCCACCTATTAAATAATAGAAAAAACAAAATGTTTGTAGTTAGTAAGGATATAGTAGTCAAAAACAAAAAAGTTATGGTACATAACTTAAAACTTGGTGGTGCAAATATCACCACCTTTAGAGAATGATGATTTCACTGATTATAATATAAAATCTGTTTATTTCCCTTTATTTGTTTATATTCTTTCTAGGCCTTTAATAAACAGATCACACCCTAAAATATATTACAGTTTTGTAACATTTGTGGAAAAATTAAGTTTCAATGTTAAAAGATTTGCCTTTAAGAAACAATTGTTATTAGATAAATATGTTGATCTGGTTCTTGTAAGGATGAAAATTCTTAGAAGGTTTCATTTGAATCCCTAAGAGCAAAAGAAATAATGTTGTTGATTAAAATTAAATATACTATCTAACTAGGATCACAAACAATATAAATACAGCTGCACATCATACATAAGTTTTAACCGCTTAAACAAATCCAATAAGCAGTAAACCGGTAAATTATTGTTAATATCATCTTCATCTAAGTCTCACTTAGCAAACGTTTATGTGGATTTTGCTTCTCGATGAACATATTTGATGCTCCATCAACAGTTCTTCTCCATGTCTAAATATAAATAAAAACATCAGATTCTATAAATTTTGAAAAAATTATATATCTGCTCAAAATTATAAAATTTGAAAAAAAAAAATTATATACAACTTTAGAAGTTTATGCATCAGGTGCAAATGAACCGAACTGAGCTTGGCTCAAGCTTGACAATATCTCATAATCGATGCTTGAGCTCAGTTCAAGGAGTGTTCAAGATCGACTCAAAAAGCTCGAATTTTTGGTAACCAAATTTATGTGATATATATATGTAAAACTACATTCTATAAGAAAAACATCATTTCAAATATAATATAGGGTTTTTTCACTTTTTCTAATGTATGCTCATTGCTCATGGATACATTTAATAAAACAGTTATTTCTATTTAACATAAAATAGTAGTTAATGCATTTTTTAAAATGATAGAAATTAAAGTTCCATTAATTAAATACACCGTAATGTATACTCATATGACATAAATTAGAAAAACCACAACAAAATTTGACTAATATATACTTATTAAATATACACCTGGATATTACACAAGGCTTGAAAACGTCAATTAGGAATCAGAGTTATGTAAAGTATATTCGATAAGAAAAACCTCATTTCAAATATAAAATATATAATGATTACATCAAAGTTTGATTAAAAATATTGTATATACTTATTATATATACACCTCTACTTCAGCTCTTTGCTCAAGCTCGTTTTTAACTTTTTTTTAAACTCGTTTTGAGCTTGTTTTATGCTCGCGCTTGAAGTTCACCTCTAAATATTTTGATAAACGCTCGACTTAATTGCACCAATCTAGCCTAATTACTAGTGGATTCATTGGGGGGAGAAATTAGTATTGCATAATTAAGTACCTAACAACAATTAGAGTGATAATATTGCTTCATACTAAGTATTTTTATTTATCTTTATACTCTTTTTATTAATACATGGATCTAAATCAGATTATGCAATCAAAAAAAGAGAAATAGTGGATCCCAAAATTTAATCATTTTATAGGTAGGATTAGAAAGTATGAATATTTAGGGATTATACATTTTTTTAAAAAATTATTTAAAATAAACACTCGACATACTACAAACATTATCTAATTCAATGAAGTTTGATTCATTTACGGAACGTACCTTTTCAATTGTTCCAAAAAACGATCTGTTTCTGAAATTTCTAGTCCTAAAATGAGCTCTGCCAACTTTTAATTGTCTAACAAACGCCGCCGCACCGGTAGATCTCCGAGAGGTTACAACCGGAAGGAGCAACGACTTCCGTTCAACAACTAATGCGCCGCCGGTAAACTCACGGCGAGTCACCGGCGGAATTGATTGTGCTGATCTCTTTTGTCGTTTAAATAAACGTAACGATTTCTTCGAACGATGATCGTCAGGTGAATCTAATTCGGCGAATTTGTTGAGGAGTTCGTCGGATGAAGCTTTTGTTAGGTGTTGAATTGTAGGTGCAGATGTGATTACGGCGATTTCCATTGTTGTTGTTAGAGAGAGAAAATGTGTAGAAAGAAAGGAGTGCGAATTGAATCTTATGAGGGCGAACCGTTGGTGGTGGTGGTGGTGTGGTGGTGGTCGGAGAATGTGGAAATAGAGCCGTTAGGGGGACAGACTCATGACTGTATTTTTACTGTATATAATAAACAAATAATGGTTCATATAAATAATTAAAAAGAAATAAACGCGCCTCCTAAATTAATGATGAAAATGATAAAGTTTAATAACTTATGGGTTCTTTTGGTACGAATAATGTTTTACGGGATGTTTGGGAGTGTGTTTTCAAACTATTGAAATCTTGTAATCTTAATAATAGGTGGTGTGAGTGGTGCTCTAGTCCTATGAATTGTTGTTAGGTTTCTTGTTCTTGTTTTTGTTTTTTCTTTCTTGTTTGTTATGTTTCTAGCTTCTTGCTAGTTTAATATAATAGCCGTTCAAAAAAAAAACATGAAAATTAATAATTATTTTATTAAATATTTGATGTAATTAAGTCACTTATACTCATAGGTTGGAGCATTGTCAAAGCTCATATCTGAGTTCTCTTTGTTAGCTATTCAAAAAAAAGGTTGGGGTATGAGAACGCGATGGCTAGCCGGTAGCATAAGAGGGAATAGGTAATATGGTATCATTTGAATTTGAAGTTAAAAGTCATAGTAAAATCATTTTTAATTCTTTAACATGGTTTTAATGCACACCCAAAAATTACATTCACCGGTTTAATATCCTATAACATTCATTTGAGACCTACAAAAATACCATAAACCAATCACAATTTACAAAAAAAAAAAACCCCCATGTTTGTATACATATTTGGCAATCGATACCCTCTTGGCGAAACACATTTAGCGAATGGGTTACGGTATGGTTTAACAAAAGTCTGTTTAGCGAGGATTTAAATTCACCACACCGAGTGGTCTAAGGGTGATGTAGCGTTAGACTCGATCGTCTTCATAGAGCATCTCCAATGGAAGGTTATTCAGAAGTTTATTACTATTTAAATAACTTTTTTATCATTGGAATACGAATCTTTCTATTACTATTTGAATAAGCACTTAACATTCCCTAACCCTTTAAGAATCATTGGAGAGGTATTTTAAGAATAAATAAAAGCTTTTGGAAGATAACCATTGAAGAGGCTTTTTATGAATAGCTTATTGGTTAGTGAAAAGTTGATGTTTCGAAAGTAATAAGCTATTATGAGAGCATCTCCAATGATTAACCTCATAACACATATGTGTTATGTATATTATTGGGCCAATAAAAAAACATATGTTAATACATATATTGGGTCCATCATTTTAATAGGCACTGTTTATATGTATATTTGAAACACCCTTTAGGCCGATCAGGGTTAAGATACGTTGATCAACAATGGCGGTTTGATGGTTTCCAAAGGTGGTGATAAGGGGGGGACCACTAAAATTGCTGAAATACATTAATTAGAGTTTGGTTTGGCTTGATTTGGTAACTTGATGTCATGCAAAATTAAACACATATGGTCCCTTAGCTTAATCAATGGTTTTGTTACAAGATTCTGTTATCACACAAGTTAAACTTATAGTCAGTCTTGTTTGTGACTCATGAATTTGACATTCTTTAAGCCGGTTCTGACTCATTTTACGAGTCAATTAACTCAGGATCACCACATGTCTGCGAGCAGTCCGGAGTTGGTGCGGATGAACCTAAGTGGCCACAAGTGGGTATATTTTTGCTCATAGAGATTGAACATGAAACCTCCTGACAATTTCAATCTGGAGATCAAATTCATTTACTAGTTCAGCAAATTTGTGGTTGAGTAGACATTTTAACAATCAAGGGAGATTCATAGTTGACCTTTTTAGCTTACAATTTAAAATTAATTAACAATTTTATGCCATCTTTGAGCCCTTTTTGAATTTGCTTACTAATCTTGAAGCTTATATGTTTAATGGAACTTAATTGTCGTTTTCAATGTTCTTGTCATCGTATTTACCTGCTCTATATGCTTACATGTGTGTCATTATCATGTCATATTAAACTTCTAATGGTGGCCAAAATTAAATTCTCTGTTGTTTTAGATTGATGTTGATATCTTTTTATATTAAAATTTTTCTTTTTATGTTAACAATTAATCTTAGTGATTACTTGAACTGGATCAAAAGTTGCAATTTTCATACCGTTATATAAAATATTGTTACTGAAAAATAGATTTGTCAACTGCCATGGATTATGAGAATGATGACTAATATTTAAAATGTCAATGATATAATCTTAAATATCTAGTCAGCTTTCAGCAATTCAGTTAATTATTCAATATATTTTGTATTATGTTTCAAAAATGTTCGTTACTCACTGAAGTCATCCGCCAACTGAAAACAAACGCAAGACAAGCCAATATAGGTTTACTCATGCCAGAAGATACCGATCAAGTCAAAATTGAAAAGGTTGACCAGGCCTGCAGTCAACGGATGTTTGACTTTCCATGTTTCTTTCTGTTGCAAGTACTTATCCGAGCTGCCAATGGCACCTATAGTTCCCTCGTTCTCATATCATTTTTTATACTTCAAAATGATTTTTATTCATAAAAAAAAAATGTTCTATGTTGGTTATTATAAACTTAGCTTTTAAAATTTAAGATTCTCGTGTTTATATTAAAATACATGAAATTAATAGAGCACTTTTTAATGGTATTTTATTTTCCCTTATGGAGTACAAAATAAAACTAGAGAATACAGTGTAAAAGCAAAAAAATGAGAACAAGCCCAATTAAGATGGGCCAAATCAGACCACTTTGTAACCAATGGGTCCATCATATTGCCAATGGGCCTTACCTTGAAGTTATGAACGTCAATATTGGAATTAATGCTAATAATACAACATCTTGTATGTTTCCAAAAAAATTATCAACAATTTATGTATTACCATTGAATATATTCCTCTGGGTATTCACACAAAATTCAACATATAGATGTTCATTAATACAAATTACATGGCAAAGCTAAGTAGAACATATAAATTATTTTCTCTTGAACTTGAACTTAAAACTGAATTAAATAAAAGATTGTTTTATGTATTAAATCAGTATTATCTTTTGATTTTAATCCTAAAGATATTCTACTATTCTTAATTAAGACACATATAACTGAAAATCATGAAACCCCAATATTGATATAGAGAATATAAATCAAACACTAAAGTGCCAAAGAAAACCATTAGAAAATAAAACACAAACTCTAGATGTTAATAGTCGTATTTATAGTTAGAATACAGTTACAAAAGATAAGTGAAAACCTGATATAATTTACTAGCTGATTTCAGTCCCAAAACTGAGTGTGTGGCACTCAAGGTTTTTAAGGTTCACCTGAATCCAAAAAACCATAGGTTATATATTTGTAGAAAAATGTCACTTTTTAAAAGGCAATAAATATAATCTAATTTCTTAAATACAATAATTCTTTATTTATGAAATTAATATGTGACTTACCATAACAGCAACGCCAGTCTCGCTAAACTTAGGAATAGCAATGAGTCTTACCACCTGACCCTCTGACCCTGCATAAAAGTTTTATAGAAAATTACAATTAAATACTTGTAAAAATAAATAAATAAAATAAATAAAAATTGATGTTTATGAGAAGAACCTTTTAGCATTCGAGTAGCGTATTTATCCTGATTGCCAACAAAGTAAACATGTGGACAGCTCTCAATGAAGAAAGGGTCCCTATCAGTGAAGGGATAACATCCTGTAAATCAATAATCATCCATCAAATTCATCATTTTTATTTTTCACATTATTTAATCATTTCATTTGGAAGAAAATAGGATACAAATGGGTCTACTTTTTAGGACTTTTTTATTTTATCTCAAACGGGTCAAATTGGTAAAAGGGGTCGATCTGTTTTGACCCATTCTAAAACATTACCTCATTTGAATAAAAATGTTTTGAATTGTTACCTAACCCTCCCGAAACTCTTTGGATAATATATTATAAATATAAACAACAAACATATTTTTGAATTATTTATATTTTTATGTTACCGAGTGTATTTGGTGCAGTTGGGGCAAGGTGTCTCCACCTCAATGTCCTTTCCATGAATTCTAATGCATCTTTTGCTTTTGAATACTTTTTCAGATCATTAATATTTTGGCCAGATGTTCCAATAAATCTGAAAAAACATTGTACAATTACGAGTAAGACCACACACTAATAAGGGGAAGCATGTGTTAGCTGGGTAACAAGTTAAAGTTAGATATATATGTACGGATCAATACAGGTTGAGTTGACCTGAAACACTTTTTGTCCTTTTTTTAATAAAAAAAGATACATAATTTATAGTTAAATGGGATTATAAAGTAATATATTACAAATGTTATATGTATTACCTCACATTATCCACATTAAATAAATGAGGATTAGTGCAGGATCTAAATGTGTTATAGGTTGATGATCCAGGAAAAAGCCATTTGTTCAAAGGCTGTAAATTACAAAAAAAAAAAAATGGAATATTATATAAAAAAACATGATTTATTTTAAATATCTGAAAGTATTAACACCTGTTGTGGCAGTGCAAAGTTTGCAGGATCATTGTATCCAGGCATTATATCTATAGGTATACCTGCAGCAATCTGCAAAACACAATTAAAAATGATTAATATAATTAATAAATGTTTGTTAATGATTAATAGGTTAATATAATAAATAGTAAATATTTCAATAACCTGAGTCAAAAATATATCCAACTCTTTGATTGGCTCAGATAACTTAGATTGGTCCTTGGAGGCCAAATTCTGCAAGGAATAAGTTTTATAATCATAATTAATACATTTTATGTTAGCAGCTCAGCCTAACCCGAGCTGTCTAAATCGTACTTAGAAATTACCATTTTAACCCGAACCGATTGTGACCCATTACCCAAACAACCCGTTTTGCAACCTTTAGATAAGGTTTTTACCTGACCATTAAGAAGCCCGTGTTGAATTTGGACAGAATTTCCAGCAACAATTACTTGAACTATTTGAGCTGCTGAGTTTTGTTCCTGTTTAATAATAGAGAGAAATGATATATAAAATAATAATAATAATAATAATAATAATAATAATAATAATAATAATAATATAATAATAGTAATAAGAGAAATTATTATAATTACCTTTTCATCTCCTAAATGTCCAGTAATGTGGTCAACAAGAAGCTGCAATTGAAGTGGATTAGCACTGCTACTACCAACATTTAATCCAGATACTAACACAACATATTTGTCTTCCCCTGTTAAAAAAGCAGAAATATTTAATAAAATAATATAAAAAATAACTAAAATTTAGAAATGATACCTGAATTTTTTGGTAGATCCAACTGAGGTGGTAAGCCGGCTTCAAGAATATCTTGAACAAAAAAATCACCTTCACTAGTTTCCTTCCCATGTAATGCAACAACGTTGCCTTTTGGAAATCAATAAATATAATTTCAGCAATACAGAAAGTGATTTTAGTTCCAACATTTATCATGATACAAACCTGTTACATACACAGAAGGTGATAATACATTGCCTTTAAGATTAACTCTTCCACTTTCATCTTCAAGAATCAAATTGTCTTCCGGATGAACATAATTATCAGGGCTTACAAGTGGTGTTACAGATCTCTGCAAAAAGTAAATTAAAAATATCATGTGTTATGAGCTTATGATTATGATATTGAACAGAAAATAAATTGTCAGTTATGAAAAAATATACCTCTTTTGAATACTCGCTAAGAATTGTAGGTTTGAGCTTCATATGCTTATAGAGTGTTCCCACAATAATGCATTCTTTGCCTTCTTCTAACCCCAAAACCGTACAAACTACATAACAAATGTAGAAAATGATTATGTTTCATCACAAAATGCATTGCAAGTAAACTGAAAATAACATCAAATTATGATAGAAATTAAAGATATGATAACAATTAACAAATGAAACAAAGTACCTGGCAAATCAGGTTTCCAGTTGGGAAGCAGAGAGTAAATCAAAGTTCTCATCAAATGTAACCTGATATAATATATCTGACTATACTGTTGACCTTTGTACATCTCCTTTTGTATTTCAAATATTTCATCCTGTTAACAACAATACACACAGTCACACACACACACACACCCCACAGTAACTGAAATTTTGTAAATAACATGCTCAGAAAGCAAATAAAGTACCATAGATTGATAGAGTGAGTGTTTTCTTTGAAGCGTCCTCGTTTCAATTTCCATGGCTGTCATAGCTATTTCGAATCTGAAACTGCTAATTGAAAGCTGTAGCTGTAAAATCGGTATAAATATAGAATTCAAAAAATGCTAGGGTTACGAGTAAATACCTACAGCCGTTAATGTAGCAACAATCGACGGCGCGTAGGAGAGAGTGAAGGTATGACGGTGAATTACCGGCCGGCGATACGAGAGAAAATTGGGGATAATTGTTTGATGGGGGGCGGGAATCGGAAATTTTGGGGGGAAAGTAGTGAAAGAACACTGAAATAGCCAAATAGGTGTCGCATTTTGTTTACTTATATTTATAATTATAATAAAGAGAAAATACTGACAAAATTGGGGATGTAGCTCACATGGTAGAGCGCTCGCTTTGCATGCGAGAGGTACAGGGTTCGATACCCCGCATCTCCAATTTCTTCTGTTTTATTTTATACAAAATCATGAATTCTTTAATAATGTTTTAACCTTTGGATTATCGTCAAATCACGTTATGAAAACGTCTTGGAAAATAGTTTGGAGTTGGGTTTTTTTGTAGTTCTCACAATTATCAGTCTTGAGATTGAAAATATACATAAAAAGAGTTTAGAGTTGGGTTGTTTATAGTTTTCACCATTATTTTGCTTGATACTAAAAACACAATTAAAAATAGTTTAGAGTTGGCTTTGTTAATAGTTATCACCGTTATTTTGCCTGTGGTTGCTATTAACAAATAAGTATGACTGTCTAGTATTAATAATTCTTCCATATCTCTAATTTAAAGAGATTGAATATTATTACTAATGTCTTGCTATTAATAAAAAAGTTAGCAAGAGAGAAGTGTGTCAAATTACAAAATCGAGTCAACCATTGGTGTGGGTTATTTGTTTTCCACTTAATTTATTTGAAATTTAGTGTTGGGATAAGGATTATTATGTTTGGTAAATCGATTTAAATACATGTGTCTATTTCTATTTTCTAAAAGTTAAATAGTTTTTACGTATACGAAACCTTTATGCCACAAAAGATTAGTTACGCATAAACTTAATCTAACTAGGGGTGTTAAAAATTGGTTATCCGGATTTCCGAATACTCGGATTTCCGAATAGTGAATTTTATTATCTGAATCTGATAGTCGAAATACAGATACCCGATATCTCGAAAAACAAAGTATTCATACATTTTTCGGATATTTCAGATATTTTTCCTATATTTTGTATGCTTTTTCGAATATCAGATATCCAAATATTTTAAAACCACTATCCGAATCCGGTTTCCAAAATTTGAATAACCAAATCTTCAGATGCCCAAATTTTAGATAACATATATTTTTTCGGATATTTTTTTTTATATATTTAACATCCTTAAATCTAACTACGTAACATTAGAAAACAATATAGGTTTTAATTCCCTTTGTCCCTTGCTTGCCCAAATTATAGTTCAAGTTACAATTACTTTTATGGTACTGAAATTACCTAACAACAAAAACTATGTAAAGTTTGGCATTTGTTGCTCTCAAGTTTCAATTACTTTTAGGTTGTTCTCAACTAGCGGTTAGGTTTAGGGCAGGCTGTATATATCACACATTTATTATGATGTGAAAACTTTCAATTTTTTCGTCTCGGCGTTATTTAAAATCATTTGACATTTACACCTTTGATTGAGATTGGGTAACTATCAATCTATCATACGCACTTTCGTGTGTTCGCTAGCTTTATTTTGGTAAGTACTGAAACGAAGCAAAAAAACACACTTAAATGTGTGGTATATAATTCCCGTTTACTATAATATTCATTTGGAACCGACAAAAAATATCCTAACAAACACAATTTACCAAAAAAAATAAAAACTTTTGGCTGAACTCGTGGAGCACGATATGGCTTAGCTCTATAACAGAGATACACATTATGCTCTAACCACTGCATGACAAACCTAGGATTTTCAAACCCATAACTCAAGCATACAACTCATACCTGTATCGACCGATTCATACATCAATGATTGTAGTTAGAACACTAATCGTATCTACAAAACAAAACAAAAAAAAAAAAAAAAAAAAATCAAACGCGAAAAATGAAGCTAAAAGTCAACACATTTAAGATGCTAAACCAAACATCACAGTTCGGGTACAAAGTTATTCATCCGACTACCATTCCATATCTGTCTTAAAACGACCAAACATACACTAAATAACACCACTTAAAAAAGGAAGACAGATTTGCCATTCTCTTAAATCTTATTACGATACCAATAAACACCATCTTTAACCTCATCATCCTTATCAACATAAATGCACTCCTTTGTTTCCCGGTACATCGCCTTAAAAATCGAAGTCCCGTCAAACTGATAATAATCGCCCAAAATCGGTTTAATCACTTTTGTGGCTTCCATTGCATGATAATGAGGCATTGTGGAGAACAAATGGTGGGCCACGTGAGTGTCGGTTATGTTATGGAACACTTTGTTTAAAATCCCGTAATCACGGTCGATTGTGGCGAGGGCCCCACGTAACCAATCCCATTCGGTTGAGTCATAGTGCGGGAGTGATGGGTGAGTGTGTTGTAGGAATGTGATCAAGACTAGGAAACCGTTGACCACGAGTAACGGGCCACCGTACATGGTTAGGACCCACGTGAGCCCTTTGGTGATGGCGAGCCGAAAGAGTACGAACACAACGGCTAAGATCCCGGCGTCGGAGATGAAGATTTGAGCCCGTTCGCGGTTCGAGTAGATCGGGCTATTCGGGTCGAAATGGCACGCGAACCGATTGTAGTAACGGCCTGAAACGTTGAACGTGAGGTATAGAGGCCAACCGAGGGTTAGGGTTATGAGTAGGGTCAAGATTCGGCCCGGCGGGTTGTTGAGGTACCGGGCGGTTGACCGGACGCCCGATTTCAACTTCGGGACGAAGACTTCATCGTGCTCGATCGAGCCCGTGTTCGAGTGGTGCCTACGGTGACTATATTTCCATGAAAAGTAAGGCACGAGTAGGAACGAGTGCAAGACTAGACCCACAGTGTCATCGAGCCATTGGTAGTCGCTAAAAGCGTGATGGCCACATTCATGGGCTATGACCCACACCCCGGTTAAGACGCACCCTTGGACGGCCCAGTAAACGGGCCATGCCACGTAGGCGAACGGGCTAGGGAGGGTAGAGATGTAATTGTTGGCAATGTAGTACAAGATAGAAGCGATTGTGAGGTCGTAAACGACGTATGAGAACGAACGGATTACGGATCGGTTGAAACAATGAGGTGGGATGGCTTTTTTGATGTCTCCAACTGTGAATGGGGGTTTTTCATGTGGGACCCGTTGGAGTGGTTCGGGCTCGGTTTTGTTGCCACCGTTGGTGGGATCTTGCATTCGACCGCCTGCGCCCATCGTTCAATGACCTACAAAAGAAGTTAAAAATGAAACGTTATAAAATACGATTAAAGATATAAATATTATGTAATTTATGACATTTATTTCCATTTACAAAAGAATGCAAACATTATCACCAAAACGGGCGAGCCCGTTAACTAGGCAAGGGCATGTGCTAAAGTCAACATCAGAAATTGACAATTTAAGGGTACTTTGCACGAACAAGAGACGTATTACTACATGAAATCCAGTTTATGGAAAGTGATTGAAGTTACAAATCTTCATACGGCATTCTTGGCATTTACTACATTTTGCAGATATGGGCGGTTTTTGACATGTCACCAAATGTGAAAGGGTGTTTTTCATAAATAAAAAACCCGTAATTTGATCTAAATCTGCTCATTTCTTCTTATTTTCGCAAGAAAAACAGTAGGTTTGCTACAAGATTTCTGGTATTCTTTATGTTTAAGCAATCAAAGATCAACAATAAAGCTAGCGAGAAAGAGACCTATTGCATGAAGATAACGTCGCAAAGTAATATAATTATTAAAACCCTAAGAGAAAATATAAACTAAAAGAAGTATAATAATAATAACGGGCAACAAAAAACAAGAGCTTTGTTACTAACGTATTCAATGCACATGTCTCGTCGATAACCAAATAAGCATTTTTTTATTAAAATTCGGAAAAGGGCAAACACAAGCAGCTACCATCCAAAATAAAGTTAGATCTAACATTTAATAATTCATGACAATTCAAAACAAACTACATCAATGCATAAAGACAGACACCAAACATTTAATATTCAAGTACAGATTTTGCAAAAAAGACTTGTGTTTTCGTGAAATAAAAAACATCAATACGGCGTAAGGGGAAAACATATAAAAATAATAAAAAAAGGCTAATCATGCATTCATGCTAGTATTCGAATTTTGACTGCAATTTTTCAAAGCATACCAAATTTATACAACTAATTAAATCGAGGGTCAACTAATAAGAGTAAAGGAAATAGTTGTTTATGCTAAGAATGAGAGTAATACAGACAAATCCAGTTGGTTAAAACTTAATCACATATTATTGAACATCAACTTGCAATAGTATCAGTTATAGTCCAATCAGATGAGAGAACTAAACATTTAAAAATGTGTACGAAAATAACAGGGTCCGGTTTAATAGATTTGATGTGACTAAAATGGAATATGCTATAATTGTGAGGGTGGTTGGTAAAGGTATATTACAACTTGCTCTAAATACTTAGAAAATATAATGTATAAGAAAGCCAAATAACTATTGAAACGTTTATACAGACCACATGTATGAATCAAGTTTCGTTTTTACCGAATCTGGCAAAAAACATGCCGCAGCACGGGAATTTTCTTCAGTTTTTTACTGTTCAGTAAAAAATTTAATTTAAAGAGTTTATTATTTCAAATTTTAATATTAACTTCGTCGACGAAGCAGTATTTTTTTTCCAGATTTGGTATGCAGGCAGAAGATATATTATCCCTAAAAAGAATCAATACGCTAAGTTGCCAAAGTTGACTGAGCCCCATGTGACAAACACACAAAAAATAAAGAACACATATTGTGGATTTGTGGTAGTATCCAACTTTTAATTTGAGAATCTTGTAAATCCAGTAAGGGTGAGGTGTTGCATAACAAATTAGTTAGTACTTACATTGCCCTTTCAATCCAGAACACATCAAATGAGTGAAAAGGATACAAACCACAATCAAATGAGTGAAAACATTTCCCGAGCTTATAAATTATACCAAGTAATAAATAGCAATTTTCTATTACTTTTTAATTTAAAAAAAGGAATAGCAAGTCAGTAAATTAAGCAAACCACAATCAAATTCCACAGAGATCTGCATCTAATAAAGATTAAACACTTATACGAATAAAAAAAGCTAAGCAAAAAGAGAAATTTAACAGAAATGGAATGAATTTGTCACATATATGTTCAGATTCCTAATAATCATAAACGCTAACGCTTCCGACAAATTTAACACAAATGATTAAGATTTAAAAACTGATTCTCATATCAGATCCAAAAAATTAGAGCTGCATTCAACCTAAATCAACAATTTGAAGCTCTTGACGTTTAAATTTATAGATCTATCGAAACCATCACCTTTTCAACTAAATTTATACCTTCGAACAGTTAGATCTAACGACTACAATTACAATCGCCACATTCAAAACTTTTAAATTGAAAAATTCAGAAATAGGTTAATAACAAACACATATAACATATAGATTTCGAATCAATTAATATACGATTTAGATGAATGAAGATTATAAGCACCTGAAAGAAGAATCGAGAGTTGAATCTGCTATTTGTTTCTTCAAACCGGAAGAGCGAAATGGCCGTTCGGAGTGGCCGGCCTATTTCATTTCAGGCTCAAGGGGCTGGTATTTAAGCTTTTTAGGTTTCTTCGTCTCAATGTGTGTGCTTCCGTTTGAGGGTGTGGTCCACTACCTGACCGGGCCCCACTCAATCGTACGTTATACTTCCTCCGATTCAAAATAAGTAATACACTTGGGTTTCACGGTTTTTGAGGTAAAATATTATAATGATGGTTAAATTAGCTTAATTGGATGGTTAGTGAGGAATGGGTCCCACACATTTTGAATAAAGTAAGGTTAATGATGTTTAAAAGTAAAAAGTAAGGGTAAATGGGTCATTTCACTTTGTTAAAGTAGATAGTTAGTGGGTGTGGGTCCCATTTTTTTTGCCTAATAAGGAAACTTTTCAAAGTGTATCACTTATTTTGAATCACCCCAAAAAGGAAAGTGTATCACTTATTTTGAATTGGAGGAAGTATGTGAGTATTTTTGTTATGTAACTAAAAAGAAATGTGTAAAAATATAGAAATAAAATATTAAAGGCACCAGATTTTCAAAGCTTTTTTTGTAAAATGTGACCATACTTTTGAATAACGAATATGTCGATTCTTATATAGTGTAATTGTTGGTGGTGTTACCTTACGCCAAATTAATCTTTTATTTCCATACCAGACACATGACAAATCTTGATAAAACTCTACAATGATGAATGTACGAATATATATAACTTATCATGCAGAATGTACGAATAATCATTGCATACATTACCACGACAACCATCAATCGCCTGCATGACCAACGCGAACGAAATTAGAGGTAGGACACGTCTAGCTGGTTTCGCGAGACACAATCACCAGATTTCGTCACGGTCACCATTTGTCCTCTATCACGTTTAATCTTATTCGTCGGAAAAAGTCGATCATAGTTTATTAGCCTAATCTTTTATAAATTAGTAAATAATTATACTGTCCATTCACTTGTCTTGATATATATTCTAAAATACATGTTTGACGTGAGTTTAATATACACTACATATAGTGCTCTAATTAAAGATATTAAATTTATTAATTTCTTAAATTTCAATAAGTTAATAAGTGAATCAAAATAAGGTAAAACGAAAATTGAATGGTTGTGGTATTTGGATGTGGAGTATATCATATTGGTCGGCTGTGAAGTGTCTACGTGGCAACATATATTCTGCGGTGTTATTTTTTATTTTTTATTTTTTTAAACGGCAAATTTAATCTACTCCTAAATAACCACCTATGTCCACTATGAGACTTGAACCCTCAACCACTAGGTTGAAGGGCAAACACCTTACCGCTAGGTCATTGGCCCTTTGGTTGCGGTGTTCATTTAAGTTCTATTTTAAGCCTTTTTATATTTTCCAGCTTTTAACGAGGGATTCAGTTAAAGGCATGTGAATCAAATTGTTACCGTTGGATCTGTAGCAATGTAATTGCACGGCATGGATCGAGGTACAGTGGGAGATAATATCTAGGATATTTGAAGCCTCTGAAGGGCGTTTGTGGAAAAATGTTTACTTTTAATTTTTTTAATTATAACGGTATTCCTAATAGGCTATTCGGATAACTGACGTTGTGATTTTTTCCGATTTTTACTGACCATTTGTAAATATTTACTCAGAATAATCGAAGTTGTAACTTTTAGAATATCATTCTTAAAGTCTATACAATTTGTAGTTTTGTATAATCACAAGTTCACAATACAAAATAAAATTTATAATAAACAAAAATTTCCATGTGTTATTTCGGTATCTATATTTTTATCTCTAAACTTTATTTTTCATTATTTTATCAATGTGGTATTCATTTTACCTTTGTTTTATTTATTTCCCAAAATGATTAATATACCTTTACTTTACTTTTTTGTAATCAAAATAGCCTTTAAATTTTGTGATGGTAAAATTATTAGTATATCTCATTACAGTTGTACTTTTTTATACTACCTCCGTATCAAAATAAATGATACACAATCTATTTAGGAGTGGAACAAAATAAGTGATACATTTCTAAAACTTACCTTATTTGGTAAAAAAAATGTGATCCTTTCTCCACTAATTATCTATTTTGATAAAGTGAAATTACCCTTTTACTCTTATTTTTATTTTTAAACATCATTAATATCACTTTATTAAAAAGAAGTGGGACTCCCACTAACTATCCACTTTAATATATATCTTAAACTACATTTTAATCTTTTGCCTCAAAAACCTTTTTTCTTCAAATGTATTACTTATTTTGATAGGAAGGTAGTATTTTTGGTTACATGCTTAAACAAAATATTTATTAACCATTATCCGTGTAATTCTAATAATATCATTTTTCATGTTTGTCTAAATTTAAGAAGCTATACAAAATAAATCATTAGTATCAATCAACGTAGCTAACATAATTCCCTTAATTGTCTTATTTTAAGAGGATCGCGGAAATTACGGTCTCATTGTCGCACAATACCCACACCAACTTAGTTCATGGTGGTGATCGCGAATGCGAGAGAGATGTGAAGAGAGATTATTAACAAAATGGAGATATTAGTGGGTGTGATCCATAACAGAATATTTGTGATGGTTAAGGTTATCCGGTATGGTCCCATGGCGTGGCCATCGGTGGTGATGTGGCTTATAGCCACGGCGTGGCCAAAGGAGGGAACACCCCCCCCCCCCAAACGGCGTGGGGGGTGGGCGTGAAGGGGCAAGGCAACGCACAACGGGACATAACGGGCGTTGCGGGTTGCTTTTTGACAGATGGTTGCTTGTGATTGGATGGTGGGTATTTTCTTTTTTATTTTATTTAAAATTTAATAGAATAAAATGGTGTGGTGTGGTGTGGTGGGTATTTCCTAGAGATGATGTGGTGTGGGAGTGGTGTGGTTGCTGAGGTGGCATATGATGTGGCAGAAAAAATGAATGTGGGTGTGGTACCCATACCCCACAGCCTAATGGTGTTAAATGGAAATTAAATGTGACGTTGGTGTAACAATTAGTCGTGGTCACCCTGATCCTCTAACTAAAACTGGACAATAATAATACAATTATTATTTATTTATTTTTTGGTAACGTGAGTTTCAACTCGTTTTGTGAGTCAACTAATTCTATGGTGACCACCCGTTTTTTGGTAGCCCCGAGTTGATGCATGTGAATCTCCATAGTTATATTGAAGTTTTTTTTTTCTTGCTCTTAACAAAGATTAATAATAATACAGTTAACATACTTGTATAAACATTGATTAATGTTCTTTTTTGTTAAAACATATATATAAGTATATAAAGAGAAAAACACAATAACTATGTAAAATGCTTTCTCAACCTATACAAGTGAAATTATTTATTTTACTTTAAAGTTTAAAGTCAATTAAAAACAACAAAACAAACAATAAACGAGTTGAACCTTTACCTGCTAGGTTTTTGTCGCTTTATGCCTGTAGCTTCAGAGCACTAATTGTTGAACTGAATAGGCATGTTAGGTTCGAGGGAAGACATACTGCCCTTGTGAATGTCATTATCTATGCTCGAACCACTATCTTACTAGCTGACCGTTCAATAAAAAATAAAAAAAAATTGTTGAATTGAATATATTTCCACTTAGATAGGTGTGTTATGTGTATACAACATATACATGGGAACTACATCCATGTCAAAATTAAAAGCCCGACATTTTTTGACTGCGTTTGTTTCAATTATTTGGCTCATATGGAGGTACAGAAACGATGTAATTTTTAATAATAAAACTGATGGTTTTTACTTAATTCTTGATGAAGCCCAAGTCGAGGCATTTTATTGGATCAAGAACAGGTCGAAATGCAAGTGGAGTAGTATTCAATGGGCTCAGTGGATTACAGACCCGCAGGGCATATAAGCAGGCGGCTATCCCGGTTTTTGGTGTATTTTTTTTTTCTTTTTTTGTATATAGATTAGGTGCGAGGAGTCCTTGTTCTTTGGTTGATTGTATGCAAACTTGGTGTTTTTTGTGCTAGTCTCTGGCTGGCATGTTTAATATACTTTGGGGTCTCTTTGCATGGGTGATGGTAATGCCGAAGCTCCCGTTGAGTTACCTTTTTGCCGTTGAAAAAAAAACAATTTCGTGACTATGAATTAACTATTTTAACTTTAATGGCATCTGGAATGGTATATCAATAGTTTCTAATTTTTTTTTCTTAAACTAGTAAGAACACTTGGTATCGGCTCACTAAAATGCTATTAAAGGGTATGAGCGACACCAAACCAACATCATCCAGCTCGCCAAAATGTTGTCAATGGTTGGACGTTAAAGGCTTGGTGGAGCATTAAATGGGTTTCCATTCTCATTAAACTATGATTAGTTTGAGGTATTTTTGGTCGGTTTTATAGAAATGTTAATCGAGTAAGAATAATTTTGAGGTGAATATTATGTTAAAGATGTGAAAATATTTTTAACATAACTTTGACATTTATCTAACACCTTAATGCTCTAATGGTTCCTTAAATAATTTCATTTTTTTTTCTTTTTAATTTCTTTAATATTAGCAGGGATGATGGTTTAATTGTATTTAAGAAAAAAAAAAGAATATAAAGAAATTAAATGCTTGCCGAATTGGGGAACACAGGCCCATTATTAGGGTTCATGGTTTTGGGAAGAAAGGATATGGAATGGCCCGCTCCTAGTGATCCAAGTCAAGTGTTTTATGAATTTGAGTTCAAATAAATTCATAAAATTAGGGGTGATAATTTTTGACACGATAAGAAATATGTATGGATTGAGTTTAAATATGTCATGGTAGTAAACTGGTCAATACGACCAACCCTTTAAATAATAGATTGGATTAGGGATGAACCTCTCAACTTATTTACAACTCGTCAAACTTGTATAAAATTACAAATGAAAATAAAATATATTAGATTACAAGTTTAATTTCATTTACGCAAACTAATAGTTTAATTTTGTTCACTTAACAAATAAATAAATTCCCGCCAAATGACTCATGAATAATTTGATGAACATTTGGTTTGTTCACTAGAAAAATGTTCAAGGTAGTCCAAGAATTTTACCTAGTCACAAGGGATAATTAATAGCCATTGGATCAAGAAAAAGTCAAAGGTCAAGATCAAGATTCAAACCACACAAGCACATGTGCTTCAATACATCAATCCCCCACCCACCTCCGGCGGCCGGAGACGGCGGCGATGGGCGGCGGCCGGCGGCGGCCGGTGGCCGGAGGTGGCCGCCGGCGGTGGTGACCGGTGGTGGTGGTCGTGACTGGAAGCATATGTGTTTGAAACACATGTGTTTTGAAAATAAATGAGTGTATACGTACAGCCAAGCACATGTGTTTCAAGTAATGAAACACATGTATTTCATAACGTTAAGCACATGTGCTTCGTGATTTAAAGACAAATGAATTGCTTGTAAGTTACATGTGTTCAGGAACAAAAACACACGTGCTTGGCTTTATGAAGCACATGTGCTTCATAATGATATGTTCGTCACTTGTTCTGATTTTTTTTCTTGTGTACTAAAGCACATGTGTTTCATAACGTCAAGCACATGTGCTTTGTGATTCAAACACAAATGACTTGCTTGTAAGTTACATGTGTTCAGGAATAAAAACACATGTGCTTGGCTTTATGAAGCACATGTGCTTCATAATGACATGTTCGTCACTTGTTTTGATTTTTTTTCTGTGTAGTGAAGCACATGTGTTTCATAACGTCAAGCACATGTGCTTCGTATGTTCACTTGTGTGTTTAGAAACTCATGTTTTGAGTGACTTGAAACACATGTGTTTCGTGACCTGAAGCACATGTGCTTCGAAGTAATATGCTGTGTTTTAGTGAAGCACATGTGTTTCAATACATCAATACCACCACCACCCCCATTACCACCAGCACCTTCACTGTCAGCCACCACCGCCGCCGGCCACCGGCGGCGGATGGCGGCGATCGGCGGTGGACGGCGGCGGCCGGCGGCTGCCGGCGGTGGCTATAGGTGGTTGTAGATGGGGGATTTGATCTTGACCATCTTGATGCAATGGCTAGGATTTGTCCCTTGGGACTAAACAAATCCTTTGGACTTCCTTGAATACAACTCTCGTTCACTAACCTAAAATATAGCTTAAACACCTTATGATCACTTTTGTAACACCTCAATTTTTAATACAAAATATTTCCGTAAAATCCTTTTAAAAACATTAGAGTAATTGTCCCAAAAATATGGATTTACAAAATCTTTGGCATTAAATAAAATTCAATAATTGGTGTTACAAAATTATATCATAACCAAAGCCAAACGTAAATCCACCTTGCTAACTCTACCTAACCCGTGCGCCTTCACTAGCAAACGCACCTAATCCTTAGCTCCTGAACCTGAGTACATAGCATTACAAACAAACATAGTACGTAAGACAAAATTATCTCGTGAGATACATGGGTTTTAGACCCGACATTAACATATAAATAATCACATTTATTAGGTACATAAACACACACACACACACACACACACACACACACACACATATATATATATATATATATATATATATATATATATATATATATATATATATATATATATATATAATACATATACTTTAGTTACCTCCGTGGTAACCCTATCTTATTCATATACATCGATCACCTCCTTGGTAATCCTATCACATTCATTTATAGCCTATTCGACCCGTCAAGTTGTTCGGAATGCCTCCAATCCAACAAGACCCCATTTTTGTCCTAGTAACCAGAATGCCTCCGATTCAGTAGAACCCCCATTGTCACAGTGTTCAGCCAAAGTGACCTATCTTTATCTTACTAACCAGAATGCCTCCGATTCAGTAAGATCCAACATCTTGTTGGGTGATCGGAATGCCTCCAATCCATCAGTTTAAAGATACCGTGATAACCCAGAATACCTCCGAATCTATCACGTACCTGTCCTATCTCAATCTACCCATTATAACCACTACATGTGACTATATGTCACATCAATCAACAATGCCGTATGACCGTCACACAATATATCCATATACTAATCTTAGTTAGTATTCTCACAATTAAAATCAACTAGTTCATAATAACAATAAACAATTAGTTTAAACATTAGTAATCACAATTTATGAAAATACTTCTTTACCGCTATGTACTTAGTTTTAAAGTTCACATGTACTCACCTTAGCCAAGCTAACTCCAAATCGTGTTTATCAACACGAATCCTTGCTCTCCAACTTGTGAAATATCACCAATCCTTAGGTCTTCTTGACCTATTATCAATATCATCATACAATCTAGTTATTATCCATAACTAGACACCATTTAATCATTGTAATACCCTTAACCACCAAGTTCCCCAAACTTGGTGGAAATCTCAAAACTCTAGCTTGAGGTTAACTCAACAAATCCCAGATCCATCAAGAACACAAGGTTCTCATACAAATCTTGGGGTGTTTTACACTCACAATATACATCTTTCAACAAGATTTCCAACATAGACTCTTCATACCCATGATTTACCCAAAACTCAACCCATAAACTAATTAGAAGATGGAGATACCTTAGATCTTTGACAAGGGTTGAAGATCTCCAAGGATGGTGATGTTCTATGCTCAAGAACACCCAAAAACGTCCTCTCTCTCTCTCTCTAGAATCGGCTGCACAGTGTTGTGGGTGAAAAATGAGCAAAACCCTAGCTTTTCCCGTTTTTAATCTGTGTCTGAAGAGTTCGCGCCGCGAACCCCGAGTTTGCGCCGCGATCTTCCCATGTCGTGAACTTCTCGCGAACGTGGTCGGGTCGCGAACTCCGATCTCCAAAAACCCTAACTCTCTGCCCGATGTTCGCGATCGGGAACAAAAGTTCGCGCCGCGAACTGCCTGTCCCAGACAGGCTGCAGTTTTCGTTGATCGTCTCGACTTGGTTTCGTCCACAACTTTCTCATACGTTATCTAAACGACATGAAACCAATTTCCACGTTCTTTAAATGATTTATCCTTAATTATCATATTTTTATATAATTGTTTATTTATCAAAATTCGGGTCGTTACACCCTTTTGATAAAATTAAAAAATTACCTTGATTTTGTTCTCTCTCTATATCTTATGGTCCTCAATTATAAATAAACTTAAGTACATATAAATTAACATGTAATTTTATAACTTTTACGTAATTTTGTGATTCTAATTTCTTTCTCTCCTACACCCCACCGGCTCACCGGACATATATATGGAATCTTCCTAAGTATCGGAGACCAAGTGGTTATCAACTTGACAAGTTGTGGTGATTGCATCTTACTTAGTCACCATACAATCACCACGTGACCATCATCATCACGTGACCTTTGTCTTTTCTTATACGGGTCTCTTTTAACAATGATTTTCTGATTTCAAAATCAGACGGATAAAAAGAAGAGATAGATAGGTGTTTTTTTGGTATTAGTATATGTATATTTTATATATAAAATATTAAATATTAATTGAAGATATTGTTTTTATTTAGAATGTCGGCTTTAGTATCATTGATTTAGCAAAAACTGAAATATCAGTGTTCTCATAACCTAAACAAGCACCTAAAAAACACACATTACCCAATGCTAAAACATCGCACTATAACAGAAGAAAGAAAAAACAAACTTTTAACATCTTACAAGCCCGATTTACGCAACTCAGTAGCATAGCACTCGCTTCCTTAATTTGATCAAATGTTCCTTCAAGTTCAATGTTTTTAACATTTATATCATCTTCATGATCCCGAATCGAAAGTTTGACTCCCGTTTCTCTACAAATTTGCTTAGAATTCATACCGCCTTTTCCGATTATAACTCCGGCCAGTGAAGCGTCAACGCTGATTTTCGCGGTGGCTGAGGCGCCGAATGTGGCGGTGTTAGGCGGCCCGGTGGCGGTGGTTTTGTGATGTGGTAACAGATTTCCTGACCTCAAAATCTCCATGTGCAAAGTGACATTGATCACCAAATTTACAGCCTTCGGGAGAATTATATCTGTTGCATAATTTTGATTTATTGGTGGATGTGAGCCCGTTTTGGGCGGTAGTTGGAGCAGTTGAAATTGACGGGAGATTCATTAAATGTGCAACCGCATTATAACCGCCAGGAAAGTAATGTAGGAAATGGCAGTTTTCCCCAAATGGGCAGCCATCGATGCTGCAATGAAAGTATAAAAACGTTCGTTAATTCATGTTGTGAAATAAATATGAAATAAAAATAAATAAATAATGAGAACGATGTCATTTGATTGCGATTATTGATGTTTGAATTTTGATTGATTAAAATAATAATTTGTAAGGATTTATTAACCTGAAATACTTCATGCAAAGCTTCATTTTGCTTCTTATAAGTTATACCACTTGATAAAAACTCTGATTCGGTTACAAGATATTTACATGTTTTCTTCCGTTTAGATTTTCTTATGGTTAGATTTACATGTTAACTATGATTACATAAAAAATATTAAATCTTTATATAAACAATTTAGTAGATTGTATGCTTTAAAAATATACTTTTAACCCATTTGACCCGTTCCCCTCTCAGCTAAGTTTTTTAATTGATCCACTTAACCCGTTTGAGAAATAACACCACTGAAATCAGCCCATTCATCATGAAATGGGTTAAAATCAACTCTATTTTCTACCAAATCTAATCCAAAACCTACTCTAGCTCTAAACAAGGTGATCTCAAGTTTCAAGAGAAATAAAATTGGTTGGGACATAAAAGTCAATAATTGATTTATTAAATAAAGGTAAAAGTCATCCTACTAATTTGTAATTAGTTCTAAATTTATCGTCTGTATATAGAAGTATATAAAATTGTACATTTTACGCCTACTATAGTTTTGGCCCCAAAATAAAAATGTTCAAGTTCTTGGTGGTGTTATATGAGCTACAATTATTAACAAACTGTTAATAATATCCAATTTAACTTAATCACAAATCAATGAATCAGGTTAACAGTTCCAGATAATCAACTTATTCCTCCAAATAAACCATCGCTAAATTCAACAATGATTCATGAATTCCCCAAAGAAAAATTTCGAAACAGACAAGCAAATAAATACAATGTAATTATTGAGGAAGGAAGAAACAACTAACTTGATTTGGATTTCTTTGCAGCACCATTGGGTTTAGCATGAGGCCATTCTCTCTTTCATAGCTCCTAGATTTTAGTGAAGCTGCTATGCCAAACCCTAATTACAATCATAAATTGAAGAAATTAGAGCTCAATTTCCCAAAACCCCTAGCTAGGGTTTTGGTGATATATATTTTCTCAATGTTAATAGCAAAGTGAAATAGAAAAAATATCGTAATATAGTTTATAAAAATAACAACAAAACCAATAGTTTATAAATAAATAAATAAAATACAAATTAACGAAAAATAATTACAAAACTAAAAATATAGGTATAACCTATAAATTTTTAAAAAGTAATACCATTTGAACTAGATTCTCCCAAAAAGCCTATAAAAGAAATTAAAAATAAATATTTGCCAGCCACCCGGCCCACTCTGAGAGCACCCGGTATGAGGCTCGCCAAATGTTTAACACCATACCGTTAAAGCTCGCCAGATCCCCTTCCCCATCAGTTTGACGAGGCGTTAAACCCATCTGTATGACCGAAGACACATTCAGTTGGTGAGCCAAAGCCAGTTAACACCAAGAAGAGAGAGTTTAACATGGGTTTTAAACTCATATTAAAACCCAAAAACTATGTAATTTGGCTTTAACACCAATATCATGCCTAAAATAGAGCTCTAACCATGTCCATCTCAGTCTCACCACCTCAATTTTGTTCAACAAATATTGGGGATCTTTGTATTTTGCTCAAAACAAGGGTCTTTGATTTAAACCAGTCAATATATTGGGTTCAGATAGGTTTTGGTGGAAAAACCAGCCAAGACCAAACCGCCCCAAATTGTTCGTAACACCATTTTTCAATAAATCTGTATTTATTACGTGTTTGTAGTATTTGTGCTTGTGCGCGTTAACTCTATGTAAGAATGTAGTATGTTACTAAGTTCATTAGCAATTTAGCATATGTAACAATTTGCCAAAATAGTTTGTTGGCCCGTGAAAAATTGATAATTCAAGTCGAATTGGCAAATCTTATACAAATGGTCAATACCCAATACCAATAACTAAACCGACAAACTCCCATTTTTCAATGTTTTAAAACCTGAATTGGACCAGAAACACATAAGTTATGCTAGTCCTAATCAACCGGGTTAAAAAGTTATTTACAAGCCGTTTCAAAACGGACGGGTTAATGATGAACATAATTGGACCGAGATGGTTGTACCAGATTTTTTCCTATATATTCGTTTTCTTTTAATCTATATTTATTTATTAAAGGGAATCTATATCTATATATCTATATCTATCTATATTATATATAAAAATTGAGTTTCATGTTGATGTTGGCATTAGTTACAAATCATATTAAATTTTACACTCAAATAAGTTCCAAATAACCATGCATCATAGGTGAAGAGTCCATGTTAATATTAGAATTAATTATATCTTAATATCATGTTGTTATAACTCATGTGTCTATATAATTGCTCATATTTATGTATATTTAATCATTGACTCTTCACTTACAACCATTGCCCTATATAAAAGGGTTGTAATATGCATTTCTTAATGAGTTAATCTTATTTTTGTAACACACATATATATGAATCTATATTCTATATATCATAGTTGAATTTCAAGTTTGATGTAGTTTTAATTACCATGTTGTTGTAACTCATTTGTCTATATGATTGGTCATATTCATTCACCTATATAAGAGGATTGTAATATACATTTCTTAGTGAGTCGATTTTATTGTTGTAACACACATATATATGAATGAGAGTTTGGATTCATTCTATAAGTTTGAGCTAATTAATTTTATTTTGCTCATATTCGATCCATGTTCCTCACTTGGGAAGTAACAGAACCAAAAAGTTTAAGATCATTCTTACCACACGTTACAATGTAAGTTCTTCTTGAATTGAAATGGTGTAACTCATTTGTCTATATAATTGCTCATATTTATTCATCTCTTTACCTATATAAGAGGGTTGTAATATACATTTCTTAGTGAGTTGATTTCATTGTTGTAACACACACATATATCTATATCTATATCTATATAAAAATTGAGTTTCATGTTTGAAGTTGCATCTATTACCTTGCATTTAATATTAATAATAATAATCTAATAAATCCATTTATAAAAAATAATAATAAATTAATCAATTGATATATATTATCTATATCTATATCTATATATCTATATCTATATATCTATATCTTATCTTACTACTATATAAAGCATTTAGGCCTACCTCATTAGGCAAGTTTAAGGAGCTCCTTAAACTTGATTTTAAGGAACTTTCCACTTTTGTTAGTTAGTTCTCTACCTTAAAAAAAATCGTGGCTAATAAGATTTGAACCCAAGACCTCTCCTAACTTATCACTATGTGTTAACCACTTGCTATACATTACACTTTGGTAACACCACCCACACTTAATAACAAAAGTCTGTTACTCGAAAACCATTTTACCCAATAACATTAAATATACGACGCTGTAAATTATCAACTCTTACCAAAATCCACATTTCCGTTTAATTATTTATTTCTAGCAACAATTATTACCGTGTAAACGAACAACACTTGCTCGCCACGAAATATGGTTTATGGGTACCCGCCGCCGCATTGCGCGGGTACCCTGCTAGTCTTTATCTATATATCTATAAAAATTAAGTTTCAAATTGAAGTAGCATTAATACCATGTGATAAATATATGTTATCAATTTGAATTCCAAAATTCAATTCATGCATTTAAGTGAGTTCTTTGCAACAGGAACGCTCAAATGATGAACTTAAAAAGCCATGTATTTCGGTTATGAGAATGATGAACTTAAAAAGTCATGTATATATTAATGTGTATTGCGTTGATTAATTTCTTCATTACTAATAATAATTTGGAAACATAAAGTGCAATAAATTCATGCATTTAAGTGAGTTTTTGCAATAGGAACGCTCATCAAATCCAAGAGTTTATAGATAATAATCCAATATGCTCAATTGGTAATTTGGCAATTGGCTGTTCATTGTTATTTCTTGGGCTTTTCATTCTTTTTATAATAGGATATATTCCTTTATTTTATAATAGATGAAACCTTATTAACACTTTTATTTCCTTTCTTTCGGTGGTGTTTATGAAGATTTGCAGCATCTATTTCGTGATTTTATAATAGATTTTATTTGGTTGCGTGATCTTCTTTTTTGATAAGAACAGAGGTATATTCATTCCTCCACTTCTGGAGAAGAGCGTTGTAGGTAATATATCACTTTCTTTAATTATTTTAAATTATATAATCCGGCTTAAAATGACTGCTTATGGTTTTACAAATGCAGAAAAGTTTGGATTCAGTGTTAAATTCATTGAAATGAGGCGTCAAGCATTAGACACATTTGTGAATAGGATTGCATTACATCATGAGTTACAGCAAAGTGAGGATTTGAGAACATTTTTTTAGGCTGATGAATAGGTAATTGTTTTAGTTGTAAGCTCTAACTGTTAGTTAGATTCCTATAATTTTGGATTGTGTTGCAGAGTATGGAAAGAGCAAGGGCACAAGATAGAGGAATCTTCAAGAAGAAACCGTCTGATTTGATGCAGATATTCATGGTATAACATAAAATTTATTTTTTTATTTTGTTGTTATGTGTGGCAGGATTAGATAATAATATGATTATGATGTAACATTTATTACCATATGTTATACATTTGAATTCCAAAATTCAATTCATGCATTTAAGTGAGTTCTTTACAATAGGAACGTTTGGTTACGAATTCATTTCATGCATTTACGTTTAAGTGTATACGAATTCATGCATTTAATTACATGGCGACAAAAAAAACCGAAACCGAAATTTGCTATTACCTCTAATTTACTAGGTAATGGTTTAAGACCCAAAAATAAGTAATGATTGATATACACTCCTAAACCAAACATCATTAATCATTCTCCTTACTATTCCTTACCCATAAAACCCATAACCAATCATCCCCCAATAACTAATGACATACTTTAAAACTTTATTTGTATGTTTTTTTTTTTACATATTTAACACAAATTTATTTTATTGCATTTATTGTCTTTTTATGAGAGAATTCTCAACTTTCTAAAAGTCAAGATATGTTCTTATATATGTTTTATTTAAAATCACAATTATCTTATTTATGTTAATGACTCAAATACTTAAATCCGATGATAACTAGCTCATGTTTAAATTTATGAGCTATCGTCATAATTAGCTTATTTAAATTTATTATTATTCTCTTAAGAGAGTCACAATACTCACATGACTGAAAATCCTCATGAATGAAGATAATGACAACAATTTAACAACAACACAAAAAAATATTGTGTACAATGGAGTATTTCATAACATAAACTAGCAAGCAAAGGTATATTTCATTTTAAATACAAAAAGTATATTTGCACGATAAATCAATTTATATTTATGTTTGATGAAAGTTTTTTAAAAGGAGATTAAACATAATAAAACAAAAAATTAGACTTATTCTCTTTTTAATTTTCTTTTCTAAACACATAAATTTAAGTTATATTTTTAATAACTTTTAGTTGAAACACATAAACTGATAAACTGATACTGATTATTCATTACATATTATATTTATATTGCAAACAAATCAGTTATAATTATTTCTTTTTTAATAAACTTTTAAATATTGAATTTCAGGCACTATTAACTTACTGGTATCCCTTGAAGATATAACATTGTTTATCCATAGTTGCACTTATAAAATACAAAGCACGAAAATATTTGTAGTGTCACTTATGTGTTATGAACAACATGTTTTGTGTAAGGACTCATGTTTATTTTACTTTTCATTATCCTATGACACACCTTACTTTGTTCGTACTTTGCGGTTTATACCAACAATTCTTTATCATGAGCAAAGCCCGTGCATCGCACGGGCCATGCTGCCTCGTATCTATAAAAATTGAGTTCCAATTTTGAAGTTGCAATTAATATCATGCATTTAATATTAATAAAAAATATTATATAAATCCATTTATAAAAACAAAGTCATTAAATTGTAATACAAAGAGTTTTGAAAATAATTATAATAATAAAAGGTTCAATTAAATATGAGACTTTTCAAGTTTTATGAATGTTACACATTAGCATCTATAAATACTCATTCTTATATTGCAAAAAATGTAACACTCTAAAGGTGCATCCAAAAGAAATACCTAACAAGTGGAGTCAACAACAAAGATCTATAGGGTTTTTGTTATTTATCGTCGATATTAATTGTTAATCTAACATAATCTTTATTATTTGCATTTTTTAAGAAAAAAAGTCATAGAGATGAAATCTTTATGATTTTGTTTTAGAGAGAATATGTTAGTTGTTTTTGTTTAAAATTACACAACCTCTTTTGTATATATATATATATATATAAAATTGTTATTCGTTGTTTATGTACATTTTGTATAAAAATTATATCATATAATAATCTAATAGTTATCATTATAGTATATGAGATTGTGTATGATATCTTATCATGTTAACGGTCATAAATTGTTATTCATTTGATTTGTTATTTTACTTTTAATCCAATTAATATGTTTTGATCGTCGTTTTTCACAACTTGCGATTCTTTAATTAGTAGGAAAATATTAATTAAATATATTGATGGTTGTTGAATTTATGCTTATTTCTTTTGTATATGTATAAAATATAAAAAATGAGTTTCATGTTGATGTTACATTTATTATAATACTAAATAAATCATGTTACTAAAGATTGAGAAGCTCAATAGTTGTAAAATCAAGAGTTTTAAATTAAACTTGCGATTCTCTAATTAGTAGGGAAATATTAATTAAATATATTGATGGTTGTTAAATTTATGCTTACTTCTTTTGTATATGTATTATCTATATCTATATATAAAAATTGAGTTCCAATTCGAAGTTGCAACTAATTTCATGCATTTAATATTAACAATAATATTATATAAATTCATTTATTAAACCAAACTCATTAAATTGTAAGATCAAGAGTTTTGAAATAAATATAAATAATTATAATAATAAAATGTTCAATAAAATAAGAGACTTTTCAAGTTTTATGAATCTTACACATTAGCATCTATAAATACCCATTCTCATATTGCAAAAAATTTGACACTTTAAATGTGCATCTAAAAGAAATACCTAACAAGTGGAGTCAACAACAAAGATCTATAGGGCTTTTGTTATTTGCCGTCGCTATTAATAGGTAATCCAACATAATCTTTATTATTTGTTGTTTTTGAAGAAAAATAGTCATAGAGATGAACTTTTTGTTATTCGTTGTTTATGTACATTTTGTATAAAAAAAATTATATCCTATCATGTTAGTGGTCACAAATTGTTGTTCATTTGATTTGTTATTTTACATTTAATCCAGTTATTGATGGTTGTTGAATTTATGTTTATTTCTTTTGTATATGTATAAAATTTAAAAAATGAGTTTCATGTTAAATTGTTATTCGTTGTTTATGTATATTTTGTATAAAAATTATGTTATATAATGATCTAATAGTTATCATTATAGTATATGAGATTGTGTATGATATTATCACAATTTTTTAACATTAATATCTTATCATGTTAGTGGTCACAAATTGTTGTTCATTTGATTTGTTATTTTACATTAAATCCAATTCTTGATGGTTGTTGAATTTATGTTTATTTCTTTTGTATATGTATAAAATATAAAAAATGAGTTTCATGTTGATGTTGTATTTATTATAATATTAAATAAATCATGTTAATAAAGATTGAGAAGCTCAATAGTTGTAACATCAAGAGTTTTAACATAAATTATAGTAATGAATTCATTTAAATAACAATTTGACAAACTCATTAAATTGTAATACCAAGAGTTTTGTAATAAATATAAATAATTATAATAATAAAAAAGTTTAATAAAATAAGAGATTTTTTAAGTTTTATAAATCTTACGCATTATGATCTATAAATACTTATTTTCATGCTGCAAAATTTTAACACTCTAAAGGTGCATAAAAAAAACATCTAACAATTTGAGTAAACAACAAAGACCTTTCGCGCTTTCGTTCTTTCTCCTCGCTATAAATTTCTTTCATTGATTTGTATCAAGTGTATAACTTATTTATATCTTAACATCTATATCTATATTCTATATCTATATATATAGATTATTAAAAAATGAGTTTCATGGTTTATGTTGTATTGAATTCTATGTTAAAAAATTAAGTTTTTGTTATAAATGATGCTCATGAATAAATCTAATAGATTATATAAAGAGTTTAACATAAATGATAGTAGTAAATTCAATTAAATATTAATCTTTTCATTTAACTAGAATTTAACAGAAAAATAATAGTAGTAAATTTAATTAAATAATAGTCTTTCTATATAACTAGAAGTTACATATTATAAACTATAAATATCACATTATCATGATGCAAATGATATTATTTTTTACCCTAACAGAACACCATTTATAAAAATTGAGTTCAACTTTGAAGTAACAATTAATACCATGCATTTAATTTTAATAATATTATATAAATCCATATATAAAAAATAATAAATTAATCAATTATAAGATCAAAAGTTTTACCATAAATAATATTTATTAAACACAACAAAATAATATCCATGCATTTCTAAATCACAAAAATAGTTGAATATCTAGATTATGGTCAAATATTAATTCATAGCAACAAACTTTGTAGGTTTAGTAAAATTAATCAATATAAAAAAATCACGATGACATATATTTATTAAAAAAACAAGAACCGAACGAAAAAATGGTTTTGGACGGACCGAGCACCGACATATGATGCTCAAAACCGAACCGAACCGGATCGAGAACCGGTCGGAACTGAACCGAGACAATTTCTTCGACTTTTTTTAGTTTTTTTTTGGGTTTGGACCGAATCGGACCGCTCGGAACCAAACTGGTTAGAACCGAGAACAGATTTTTCATAAAATTAGAACCGAAAACCGAACCGATGGAGCTCGGTTCGGTATGGTCCAGTTCTGCGATCCCGATCGGTTCTCGGTCCAATTTGCACATGCCTACTCACGCACACGAAATTTATTTCAGGCTATAGAAATAATTGCAATTAACATACACAATACATATGACTCAATAAAGAACAACAAACCCTAAATCAATACACATAAAGAATAATTTTACTCATTTAGTAGAATACCCGCAATCAAAGTTAAACATGTAACCGATCACGCTTTTTATACTTTCCGGGTGATACAAGTAAATTATACACGATGTGCACTCAAAATAACTCATTATTGTCAACGAAGCCCGTACATCGCACGGGCCACACTGCCTCGTATTTTGTATATTTGTCTTCGATTCACATATTAATATATCATCACATTTAATATATTCAAAATAGCAAATGACATCAAAACTCCCCCCAAATAACGTCACAATCTAAATTACAAAGCTTAAAAAGCTGCAAAAATATGACATGATTCTCTACCAACATTCCAACAAGCTATTGAAATTAAATACATAAACTACTAAAAAACCAGTCAGGATTAATACTATCTTACTAACCACTCACACCTATCAATTTACATTACATAAAACAACACTCCACAAATTTAATAAAAAACCATATTACCTAACAATCCGTTTCCTTTTACGGATCCCACCATTTCTAGATCCCGAATCACCACTTTCAGGTGAGTCCTCAACAACAGTTTGTTCTTGAGTAACCAAACCACGGTTTCTTGAAAACTTCCTAATTGGCGTTGTGGGCATCCGTTCGATTGGTTCTCGTTGAGAAACAGGTGATGATGTGTCCACTGGAGTCCTATGTGGCATCAGCTCATCTCCTTCAGTAACTGAGTCCAACATTAACTGTTGAATTTGATACACAAATGTCAACACACGTGGACCATTTTCGTAATTTTAAATAAATTATTCACATTTTGAAAAAGTTACCTTCCAATCTCTGAAATCAAATCTGAAGATAAAATGTGTGTATGCAACCTCCTTTGAAGCAACAGCATTAGCAGCTGGCGCATTCCTTGGTGCTGAAAAAAAAAAGAATTAGTCAATTAACCAATAATTAAAAAAATATATATATTTGTGAAAATACTTACAAACTAAATGACATCCATTATCGCCAACTTTGATTTCAGCACGACCATCTTTAACAAGAAACGACAATGCAAATAGATTTTCAACACTTTGAGCAAAAGAGTTTCTGTTCAATACTAAGCTTTCAAGCTTCACATTTCTGTTCTTTCTTAACACATTAAACATGGTTGCCATGTTTTTATCTGTGTCTGTCTTCTCCTCTGTTACACTTGCAGCAAGCTGAAAAAGTCAACTCAAAGTCAATACAAAATTAAAAATTCAATAATCAAGAAAGAAGACAATATTACCTCTTCGGGGCGAGCTTTTTCTGTTGGTCTTGTATGTTTTCTTTGCACAACAGCTTTTCGTTGCTTAACTTCAGAATTCATTGGTCCAAGCCTGCAACAAACAAACATTATTTTAACAATAAAAATAAAAATAGAAAATATATCAATCTGTACTTACATTGTGCAGCATCCATCACCCTTGACAAAAACATTAGATACTGCAGTACCAATATCTTTCCACCTAACAGAATTCAGACTTCCATCACCATTATCACTTCCTCCACCAATTTGTCCAAAATCTTTTAGTAAAAATGACACAAAATCACTTGCAGTTACTCCTTCATTGCTTTGTGCTTTAACAGATGTCACTAATGTGTTAGTTATGTCCAATAATGCTTCTGCATCAGCAACTTGTTCTCTGGGCTTCTGAACTGTAAACCAAAAAAAAAAAAAAAAAAACAAGTTAGGTCATAAATGGGCTATCATCGTAATATTATTGCTAGCCATAACAAAAACAGACATCAATATGATAAACAACCTAGCCATTTAGCTAATTACATAATTATATACAATTAAACATTTTAAACAAACGAACACCACAATTTACTGAACCAAAACAAAACAATATCAAAGCATAACTTGCCTAGCTGATGCAAGCACTCAACTTCGTCAATAATTGACATAAATTTATCTGAATCTGCCTTTGTTATATCATCACGCTTGTCTGCAATAAAAACAGAACCATCAAAAACCCTAAAATTGACTAACATTACATAAGATTTACACAATCAACAACAATACAAACAATTTAACAAATTTAATAGCCAATTACCGCTGATTAGATTCTTCACAGCAAGATATCGAGATCGAAGAACCCTACGTTCGACTCCGTTTCCTTCACTTTGATCATCTCCTTCATCGTTATGATCACTCTCTCCCTTGTTTCTACGACCAACACCATTAGCTTTACTGGTACTACCACTCGGTTCGCCTTTCACAGTTCGAACCATGATTAACAACTCGCAGAAAAAAGATTGTTAAACGAGTATTGCAAACGTAAATAAACCCTAGAAATTATGACAGAAGGATTGAATCAACTAAGAGGTGATTAGGGCAAAAAAGATTCCAGAAATTGGGTGAATAGAATCGAAAGCGAAATTATTTAACAGGAGACTGTTAGAAATTGAAATTCGGGCTCTAAGATTTCAAAATTTTGATGAAAACCGCAAATTGGGGCCGCCTTCGTCTTCAAAAATTTTCGTCGTTGCCGCAATTTATTATTATTTGCCGCCCACATACATTTACTCCCTTAAAGTTTATTTTTTCACAAAAAGATCACATAATTTGCAAATGTTTAACAAAATGTCGTAATAATGTCATTTTACTTTTATGATTTTTAATAAGGGAAAACTTTGCAATTTAAAGGTGATAATTCGTGTAGAGTTGGGTTTGAGTATTTGCGGGTTGGAATGCGGCAACCCGAACATGACTCATTTAACTATTTGTGTCAATGAAACCAATACTAACTAAATGTTAAAATACGCATACCTTAAACACAGCCCGTTTATTTAAACAAATTAAACTGGTTGATAATTTAAATTTATAATACATGTAACCTGAAAAGCTTTTGCTTCTAGAGGATATTAACAATAACACAGATGAAAAGCTTTGAATATCAAAGAAATTGTGTATACAAGATACAACTATTATTTGAAAAAACCATTCTTATATATACGATTTATTTATAAGTAATATGACTTCACTAATGTAATCCATTTTAATTTTTAAGTTGGTCTTTATTATATAATTTTACGTATTAATTGAAAATCTTCACATTTACATACTCTATTGTTGTTGCATTAAAATAGAACAATCTATGGGCATTTTGGAACATAAAACTTAAAATACACTTTAAAAAGGTTGTAAAAACAACCATACCATTCAAGAATTATAAATTTTTACTAGAATTATTTCTCAATATAAACGACGAGAACACTTCAAAATGCAAAATTTTCAAATTAAAAATTGCTAATTTAATGAATTTAAATAAATAGTCACCAATAGTCCAATACGATTCAAACCCCATCCATCTACACTTCATCATTCACGAGCTCACCCTCCATTGCCTTCCCGCCAAAATGAGCATTCAACTCCTTATTAATCTTTTCTCCGCTGTTAAATCTAACGACGTTACTCCCAGATTTGACGGCAGAAAATTCACACTTCAAATTATCCATAGCTTTCCTTAACGCTCCGTTTTCAGCTTGTATGATCTCCAGCTGTTTCTTAACCCCTAAAAATGCTTCTGCCACGTCACTAGTTACTGGTCCCACTTTACTTGAGGGCTTACAATCGATACGCGCCACGTGTTCGATCCCGATTTTGTTTATTAGCAAAACCGGAAGTTTCTGCAATGAAATCCCAGCCGTTGAAAATTTGTTGTTTTTCTTCATTAGCACCGTCGCTGTTTCCTCCGACGGAAGCCTGACGCCCCAACGGAAATTCAGCTTGGCGTTTTTCCTCAATGGTACCACCGTCGTGGCGGCCAATTCAACATCGGACAAAAGACCATTCACCACCCCGGCCGCCGCGGAAAATTTCATGCCGTTTTCGTATAAATCAACCATCACTTGTCCGTCTTCATCTTTAACCCCACCTACGGTGTTAATTTGCTTCTTAAACACCGAAGACTGAGTTTTTTTCACTGTGAAATCGCCGAATTGAGGTTTGAAGTGAACAAAAAAGCTAGGGTTTTGACTTCCACCAATCAAATTAAATTCAGCACTCATGTTCAATGCGCTTGAAATCGGGGAACCGAAATGGCCAATTCCGGTTTTGAATACGAGACTAAAAGGATTAATTGAATCGTTTGGACGGTATGCGATCTTCAACGACGGACCTGATTCGAAGAAAGTGGTGAGATTCAACGAGAGTTCTTTGGATTCACCGGCTACAATGCCTGATTGAAACGGAAGGCCGATGATATTGAGAGGAATTTTTGCTCGAAACAGAGGCTTTTGTTCCTCTCTAAACTTCATTGAAGCTTTCATGGCTACTGTGTGTGAGAGGCCGGCGGCGAGGATTTTTAGAGAAAGGGAGAAATGGTAACTCGGTGTGTGATTTCCGGCGACAGTTTCGCTCAATTTAAAGATGGGGAATTTGATTATTCTAATTTAGAGAAATTATTTTGTGAATTATTTTTAATGTTTATTGTCCATAACGCCCCTTGTATATATGTCATTTTGGGAAAACATTCAAACCATGTTTGGGTACAAATGTAATGGGGAGCCGGGCATGAGGTGGCAACTTATAATTTTTAAATTTTGAATTTTCATAAACTTCAAATTTTGGTGTTTGCAAAATTTTGAAAAACTTGGGTGTTGTTTTGTCTGGTATTAATTTAAATTTAAATGTTGGGTAAGCGAAAGTCTAAGTTTAGAAATCTATTAGTTTAATTCAACGTCCAAATAAATTAAACCTTTTTATATGGGAGGCATTTCAAAATTCAAAAGTACATAAACTTAGAGTAGCCACGAATACTTGATGATGGTATACCATAAGTTCATAACTACATGTGATTGTAACATCAATTGAGTTAAAGCTTAATGTATCTAAAACGTTATGTTTTTAATTAACGGTAAGACCGAACATAATGGGTGACTAAAGGTGCGGCCAATAGTCACAACCATGTCCCGTCATTACGCGACAAAAGAGGACATGTTCTCATTCCATTTTTCGTGTGGATTTGGTTGCTCTGATGACCAAAATTTTGTGGGAGCTGGTTTTGTTGTATTATATACTAGATGTTATACTTTAAATCTTTGATAATAAATTAATGTGTATTTTGGTCACTACTACTGGTTTTTGGTCATAGAAAGAAAAAGTTTGAGCCCCGATGTGGTACGATTAACACATGAATTTTTGTCACCATGATTCGTCTAATGATCACTTGGATCTGAATAAGATATACAACCCTCTTGGGCTTAATTACTATAATAGCTCATTTCCTCCTACAATTAACTATTCTAGGCCGCCCCTTTGGAATTTAATTTTATGTTGGACATTTGGAGTCCTTCTTATGTATTTTTTAAGGCAAAATATTATAACTAACTCACAATATATACACATCGTGTTTATATGGAACTTGAAATCTTAAGTATATAATATTTTGGTTGTAAGATGCCTTGCATACGCTAAACTAAATACCTTTTGGTTAAGTCACTTTTATATAACCAAAAATGACTAACTGGTAGTCTCATTCAGAATTCTACCACATGTATTATGATGGTAGTAAACTTGATCATAGTAAATAGTAGTGCATGTTTAAATATTAAATGTCTTGATATATCCTTCTTTTTAACAAAAATAAAATAAAATAAACTCACATATGTTATAGATGCTCTCATAGTTTAATTGGAAGTTGAACTTACAATATGTTACTTATAAGATAAGGTATAAATAACGTGAATCATGATATGAATCATTATCAAGTTCAAACGTGATTTAAGATGATAATTTTATATATAAACTATAATTATATAAAACAAAGATGAAAAACACATAATTATAAATTTATAACATAGTTCATCAATTTTTTTCTTTATCTTCGACATATCCATCAATTCTTATAACTAATTAACTATATATATTTGGCATGTATATGTCAACTATATAATACGTCTTAAAAACACAAGTTATTACGGGTAAATGTGAGCCAAGTCGGACCCCAATATACACAAACATTATGTTAAACAAGAAACAAATCAAGGAAGATATTACCAATAGTGCCAGCCATATTCCAGCCATCATCTAGCCGTTGTACACCATAATCACAGCCACGATTTTTATTCACCATCAATATGTTTCCTAGTTTAGCTTATTCTCTTGTCTTTAAATATCAAACGATCCCTGTAAAGAACATACAATTCGATTATAATAGTTATTACCTTTATCATGGTATCAGAGCAGTGTTGCTCATCATTTACCAATTTCATCATCTAGTTTTTCCGATCAAAACCCTCCGAGCACAGCCATGTCCGTAGACGGCGACTCGAATGCAAGTTTGTTGGCACAATCAGCCAACCTACTCAGAAACAGTGTCAATCCTCAATCTCAAAACCCTAAACTTTCCGATAACCTTGAAACTCAGGGAATAGCTTCGGGACTCGCTGCTTCCACTGCTGAATCAGAAGGAACCGGGCTCGCTACACGTGGGTATCGCAAACCAGAAGGGAGAAGAAGCAATCCGACATACAAGGAAGATAAATCGCATCTTTGGTGTGAAAAATGTGCTATGAATCGACATACCAAAGAACAGTGCTTTCAACTCATCGGCTACCCCGACTGGTGGACTGATGGCCATAAAAAGGCTACCAAGCAAAACAGATCAGAGAAGGGAAGAAACGATAGCAAAAAGAGTGACCGAAAACCAGCATCTGGATCCGGATTTGGGGGTATCGCAACAGCGGATTTGAGGGCTCTCAACGATGAAGGAGATGAGGGTTTCTCGACAGGTATAGGGGTTGAGAGTATGAAAAACTCAAAACCCCTCCCCTGTTCTTTTAAAAATTATAAACATAACACCAAATTTTTTGATAATGCCGGTGTGACCCCATCAGAATATTTTAGTTCTCATTTAGACACAAAAGATTTTTCTTTAAACAAAGAGGACTTTAAACCCATAAATTTTGATGGGGACCCACTGCACGATACTTCAATTTTAATTCCACAAAAGGAAATTTATTTTAATTCCAAGGGAAATATTTCTTATAAAACAGTATCTTTTAATTCCTTTTTAAATAAAAGTCTTAAAAATTGTAAAAAATTAGATAGTGGAAATGGTTGGGTAAATATTGCTCAAAATAATGAAAAAGAAAGATTATGGATTTTTGATTATGGGGCCACAGACACTATGACCTATGATTTATCTGATTTCATGTCTACAATTAAACCAACAAAATCATACATCCAAACTGCTAATGGAGAAAAGTTACATGTGAAAACGGGGGGGGGGGGGGGGGAATATTGAGATATCTCCAACTCTTAAACTCTCTAGATGTCTCTATATTCCCGCATTGTCACATAAACTTTTGTCCATTAGTCATGTTACAAAAGAACTGAATTGTACGGTCCTTATGCACCCCACATTTTGTATATTACAGGATATAAGGACGGGAGCGATAATTGGGCGTGACACTGAAAAAGATGGACTATACTATGTGGAATAAGTAACTCAAAATGGAAAGGTTATGTTATCTCATGGAACAACAGAAAGAGAAGCATGGTTATGGCATAGAAGGCTAGGTCACCCATCCACCAACTATTTACATACTTTATTTCCTAAACTTTTTCCTTTAAATTGCAAGTCACATTGTGAGACATGCGTGTTTGCCAAAAGTCATCGAAAAACTTTTAAACCTACTAACACTAGAGTTGACTTACCGTTTTCATTAATTCATTCAGATGTGTGGGGTCCCGCACCAATTAATGGGGGACAAAATTACCGTTTTTTTGTCATGTTTGTTGATGATTGTACTCGTATGACATGGGTATACTTATTAAAAAATAAAAATGAAGTTTTTGAAAAATTTACTATTTTTTACAACATGGTTCAAACACAATTTCAAAAACCCATCCAAGTCCTAAGGTCAGATAATGGTGGAGAATATATTAACTCAGATATGAAACTTTTTTTCCAACAAAAATGGATAATTCATCAAACCTCTTGTCCTCATACTCCTGAACAAAACGGTGTCGCCGAACGGAAAAATCGTATTTTATTAGAAATTACTAGAGCACTCCTAATAGAGTCAAAAGTTCCTAGATCCTTCTGGCCAGAAGCCCTTGCTACCGCAGCCTACCTTATAAATCGTCTTCCAACCCACATATTGAAATCCAAAACCCCTCTACAAGTTCTCACAGAATATACAAAACCACCATCCAATCTCACTCTAGAACCCCGCATCTTTGGTTGTACCGTGTTCGTACACATTCCCAAATCTACAAGGTCCAAACTTGACCCGTGTGCAGAAAAATGTGTCTTTGTCGGGTACGGAGTAAACCAAAAAGGATATAGATGCTATAACCCGAAAACCCGACGAATGTTTACCACAATGAACTGTGATTTTCTCGAAACCGAGTACTAATATACATCCAACCTCAGTAGTCAGGGGGAGAGTACGAATAATGATAACGACAACCTGAGTTGGCTTGAGACAATAGACAGAACAACAAACGACCAACAAGAGAATGACACATCTTCAACAGAACAACATCAAGATAATGAAGACAGTGCCCCCCAAGACTCGACTCCTGACCTGATACCCGATGTAAGTATTCCTTCTCCTATACCTGTTGAGACTAATGATCTTCTGCCAGCAGATATTCAAACACAGGAATTAGGTACTGAAGAGGAAGAAGAGGTTAATAATAATATTCAAGAAGAAGAACCTCCACAATATACCTTACCTCCAAGGTCAAACAGAGGTGTTCCACCAAACAGATATTCACCAGAAAGGGAGACCAAGAAATGTAGATATCCTATGGCAAATATAGCTAAAGGAAATCTATCTGAAAACGCCAAAGCCTTTGCATTAGCCCTGTGTTTCGAAGAAATCCCTACAAATGTTGATCAAGCCCTAAAATCTAAACACAGGAAAAATGCAATGGAAGAAGAAATGAAAGCCCTAGAAAAGAACAAAACCTGGAGTAAATGTACTCTACCACCAGGGAAGAAGACTGTTGGGTGTCGTTGGGTATTTACAATCAAATATAAACCAGATGGAACCATTGAAAGACACAAAGCAAGACTAGTTGCAAAAGGCTATACACAAACATATGGTATTGATTACTCAGAAACCTTCTCTCCAGTTGCAAAAATCAATACTATTAGAGTCCTCTGCTCCATAGCTGCAAATCAAGGATGGCCTCTACATCAGTTTGATGTGAAGAATGCATTCTTACACGGAGAACTGCAAGAAGAGGTGTATATGGAAGCTCCACATGGATTCACAAGTAACTTTAAAAAGAGGGAAGTTTGTCGCCTTAAAAAATCTCTTTATGGTTTGAAACAATCACCTAGAGCTTGGTTTGGTAGATTTACCATAGCTATGAAAAGCTATGGGTTCAAACAAACCAACTCTGACCACACCCTGTTTCTTAAACGAAGGGGAAAATTAATAACATGTCTGATAATTTATGTTGATGATATGATTATTACAGGTAACGATAATGAAGAAATAGCAAAGTTAAAAAGAAGCTTATTCTCAGAATTTGAAATGAAGGATCTTGGAAATCTCAAATATTTTTTTGGGAATTGAAGTCCTAAGATCAAAACAAGGAATTTTCATGCTCCAGAAAAAATATATCCTCGATTTATTGGCAGAAACCGGTATGATTGATTGCAAGCCAGCAAAAACACCAATGATTATGAACCAAAAACTTCTCAATGAAGAAAAAGACCCTGTCGACAGAATGATATACCAACGAATGGTGGGGAAACTTATATATCTTTCACATACTCGTCCAGATATTGCATATGCCGTAGGTGTTGTAAGCCAATTTATGCACAAACCTCAAAAATCCCATATGGAAGCGGTCATAAGGATTTTAAAATATCTCAAAGGAACCGTAGGGCATGGAATCATATTCAAACCAAATGGGCATCTAGAAACTCAATTATATACCGATGCTGATTGGGCATGAGACAAAAATAACAGAAGATCGACCGCTGGATACTTCACCTTAGTTGGCGGGAATCTTGTAACATGGCGTAGTAAAAAGCAGAAAGTAGTAGCATTATCAAGTGCAGAAGCAGAATTTCGAGGTATCGCAAGGGGAATAACTGAAATCTTGTGGGTAAGACATCTTTTAACCGAGATAGGGTATTCTCCACAAAAGCCTAGCGAAGTATTCAGTGACAACGAAGCTGCGATTCAAATTTGTGAGAATCCAGTACAACACGATAGAACAAAACATGTAGAAGTGGATCGACATTTTATTAAGGAGAAACTAGAAGCCAAAATTATTACACTTCCATTCGTATGGTCTGAAGATCAACTAGCCGATGTCTTAACTAAAGCTGTTAACGGAAGATCCTTAAAAGAAGTTCTAGACAAGTTAAATTTTGGTAATCCTACTATTCAACTTGAGGGGGAGTGTTAAACAAGAAACAAATCAAGGAAGATATTACCAATAGTGCCAGCCATATTCCAGCCATCATCTAGCCGTTGTACACCATAATCACAGCCACGATTTTTATTCACCATCAATATGTTTCCTAGTTTAGCTTATTCTCTTGTCTTTAAATATCAAACGATCCATGTAAAGAACATACAATTCGATTATAATAGTTATTACTGATATACACTCACGTAAAATTTTCATAATATTTGGTAAACCCCAAGAACCATTTTTGTAATTTGCTCATCTTTTATTTGATCATGGATGATGTATAAGACACGCTGATAATTTCGAGCATTTATACTTTCCAATCACATGTTTTTCATGCGGGGTTATGTATTCAGTATTCACTATAACTTTGTATTGATATGTAAAAAAAGATTTAATTTGTCTGTTTAATTATTTTTTCATGAAACGGGGAAATCCAACAAATTACCGATTACAACGTTGTAACAACTGTTGACAATAAAACATTGAGTTTCTTACATCACACTCTCTATAACATAACCATTACTAAATGGAATAATAGTTGTTAATTAGTTAATAGGCGAAGCCATAGGCATTCTGACTTGTATAACTACATACTTAATCTATATCATAATATTACCTTTTATTTTTTGGTAGGTTCAAAATAAATGGTGCACATTAATAATTTACATTATTTAATAAAAGACAATGGAAGTCACAGATACTAATTTTCTTATTTAATAAAGTGAAATTATTCTTTAATTTATCCTAGTTTTATTTTAAATCAACATTAAAATCACTTTATTAGAAATGAGTAAGAATTATCATCCATTAACTATCAAATTTATTCTATCTTAACTCTTATCATAATCTTTTAACTAAAAAAAATCATAAAACTAAAAATAAATTGATTATTGTTATACCAATGAAGTATATACAAACACCTAGAAAACGTTTTTGCCCAAGTTTTTCTATACATAAACACACACACAAGTCATGATAATGACCATGTGCTCAATAAAAAGTTAAAAACTGGTACAATTGAATAGAAAATATATTTTTACAACATACTTTCGTTTTCTTTTCAGTGTATCCGCCTTTTGATTTTTCTTGAAATATTTGATCTACGACATTCATGGAAAACACCATATCATATGCATGATTCAATACACATAAGTACATAAGAATACCATATACTTCCACCGTATCACAATAAGTGATACACTTTCCATTTATAGGTGTTTCACAATAAGTGAAACACTTCAAAAGTTACCTTATTTGGCAAAAATGTAGGACCCAACCTCTACTAACTATCCACTTAATAAAGTAAAATTACCCTTATACCCTTATTTTTACTTTTAAAACTAATTAATACCCCCTCCGTCCCACAAAAAAGTACCCATTTCTCTCTAAACTTTTGTCCCACAAAAAAGTTCTCATTTCTCAAATTGATGGGGTCCACTCAATAAAATAATATAATTTTCAAAGACCCCACCACTAACTATCCAATAACCATCTTTCTCTCTCCAATCAAATCTTATATTTTGATCAAAAGTAATACCAATTACCTCACTACTAACCTTTTTCTTAAGACTTGTACCCATGAGAAATGAGTACTTTTTTGTGGGACGGAGGGAGTATCACCTTATTCAAGAAAAGTGAGACTCATCATCACTAACAATCTACTTAAATATATTTTAACCATATTTTAATATATTTTGATGTTACTTTAATCTTTTGCCTTAAATTCCGTGATCTTCCAAATGTATCACTTATTGTGATATGGAGGAAGTATTTAACTTCTGAACTTTTAATGTACTATTTTGGTAAATATTATAAAATAATAATATTTCAGAAAATGATATGCTATGAAAATTAGACTATACGTGGTAAGATTGGACACTAGTAGTGAGTAAAAGGCTTTTTTTAATAAATAAACTAAAATTTTATTAATAAATACATTAATATTTATAAGATATAATACATTATTAATATATAAAAAATAAAATTTTATTAATAAATATATTAATTAATAAATATAATAGAATATAATATTAATATATTAATTATATTATTTATATTAGTTTTGATAATGACAGTCCTAAATACTGTCAATAAACACGCATTAGAAGCTTGTACATCAATCTATAACTACCTCTGAATTTTAAGAACCACTTCCTCCCATGAATTAATATATAACTTTTATGCGCTTAGAGACAACCCTATGGGCTGTCATTATGAAAACCCTATTTATATATGGAAGAGAAGAAGATCAGATAATGCAGATGAGAATGGAGGAAAAAGAAGAAGAAGAAGAAGTAAAGAAGAGAGGAAGAGAGCCTTTGACCTCTAGCAGTCGTTGGCCGACCGAATGTTCATGTGGAACGCGTCACAAACAACGGCCGTAACAAAGGGACGCATTGCTGAGCAGGAGACATGTGGTGACTCCGGGCAATCGACGCACCACTACGAGTAGTCTTATAATATTTTATAGAATGATGACTTAAAAAATATTAGTAAGAAGCTAGAGGGAAAAAAAAAAGAACGTATGACTCAATAATCATCGTACCCAATTAATGTCTGATATACGTATAGGATTACATTAATCATACGATAAAAATACTAAATCATATGGTTAATTTGATATTTAAAGTTCTTTGTGTTCTTATTTGACAAATCGACAATCTACCTCTATATATGAGGCCTAATTTTGATTTCAATTTGCCAACTTGTCAATTTAACACAATTTTATTGGCTAACAATGATGACATGTGATTGCCTAAAAATGCCACATGTCATCAACTTCAATACACATGCGAGTTTTGAAAAAAAACCCCATTAAATCTACCTCTATATATGAGGCCTAATTTTGATTTCAATTCGCCAACTTGTCAATTTAACACAATTTTATTGGCTAACAATGATGACATGTAATTGCCTAAAAATGCCACATATCATCAACTTCAATACACATGCGAGTTTTGAAAAAAAACCCCATTAAATTCGGAATTTTCATTGATTTTGTAAATCTGCAAGGAAATTCCGGAATATATCCTTTGTTATAGAAACCAATAAAGCCTTTATTATAGAAACAATAATTCCGGATTACAACCTTTATTAGGGAAAGCACAACAACCTTTATTATAGAAACAATCATTTCAATTAATCCTAAATCAAACGTATAAAGTCTTTATTTATCAAGTATTTCAAATTAAACTTCATAATTTTAGAATTAAACTAAATAAACTCCGGATTAATTTTAAGGAAAATGATAATGACATCCCTAAGGGCTATCAATAAGAACCTAAAACATGCATTAAAAATTTGTACAAAAAAAATAACCACCTCCTGCATTTTAGGAATCATCCTCACTAATAAAAGTACAAACGATTTATGCATTAAACTACCCCTTAATGACAGCCCTTAGGGCTGTCACTAACAAAACCCTAATTTTAAATATCACATAACTTTTTAGTGACTTCCGTTAATAAGAATCAACCGAATCACAAGGGAATCCGGTATCGTTTTTTCAAAAAAACCATTCACCGATTCAATGGAATATTTCATGAACAATTGCATAAATGATGCACTATGTATCCAGATTGTACAAACAATGCAGTTTTTTGAGGCTTTGCAAAAATAATGCTATCCCACCTTCCAAATCCCGGATCCCCTAGTTTCCCCCCTTCCAAATCCCGGATCCTTGCTTTTATCACTGTTTTCTGTCTGTTTCTGGTACGAGCTGTACTGTTTCTGGTACGAGCTGTACTTGTCTGACATTCTGACGATCCCCTCTTGCAAATACCGGATCCCCTAGGGGTATCCCACATTGTGAATCCCGGATCCCATAGGGGTATCCCACACTCTTGATCCCGGATCCCCTAGGGTACGGATTCCATCGAAAATATGTTTATAAATTGATCCATATCACTTACAATTCCATCTCCACCCTTTGTGTGTTTTTATATCAAAGTTTTCATAACAAAAAAATTGTGATATCATGAGTTCATCTAACAATGAATCTCCTCCGTATCACTACGTGCATGATTCGCCTCGTAATTATGTAGATGAGATTGAGTTCGAGAATTTGATAGCTGAAGATTATGTCGAGATACACGCAGAAGAAACTAATGACGAGATGCAAGTATATTTTCAAAATTACGAGCAGGCTGATTATGATAAACATATTGAAAAGCTGGCTGAAATAGGACCAGATGTTTTGCATCTCTGGCAATTTAAAATAAAGTTCGCGAAACATGTAGTAAAAAATCAAAGGATGGTATGCTTAAGTCATATAATTTTTTTATATTTTTAATATTTGCTCAATTAACTAAAATCATATAATTTTGTTGTATTTTTAGACTATACCTGCTTGGTTTGTCAGGCAGCATAACTACCTCTTTCAGGACAAACATTGTATGATAGAAAGAGGCGATTCTCATGAAGTAATGAAGCTGCATGGTTATCCTGGTCAAGTAAAAATGAATGGTGACTTCAAGAGATTTAAGAATGAAAACGGAATTCTGACTAACGAAGTTTGTACTTTTACCATAAATGCAGACTATCAGACTAATGGTAGAAATTTGATTTTTAGTGTTAAACGTGAGAATGAATGATATGTAATTTCAGTTTTAATGTATCACTTGAAATAAGAAACTTTTATTATATTTAAAATTATATTAGTTAAGTACGAATAAGAAACTTTTATTATAGTTAATATTAAAAAACACACAACATTTTAAATTCTACAATCATTGAGGAGGATTTGTTGTTTGAGGAGGATTTGTTGTTTGAGGAGGATTTGTTGTCGGGCATTTCAGTCTGTTATGGCCTGGATTTCTACAAATCCCATAAAGTTTTGCCTTTCGTTGGGTTTGCTGGCTTGTACTAGGCTGGTCCATCTCGTTGCGTCGTCTAACATGTTGCCTTCTCCCTCTCTTTGTTGATATTCTTCCTTCACTGGCTAACATTCTCCATTTAGCATCCTTCCAGAGGGCCACATGAGGTAGTGGTTTAAAGGCAATACTATATTGTTGTCTGTACGCCTCTGTTGTATACGCTATGTTCACAAGTGTTAGCGGGTCGACACCCATATGACCACAAACAGCAATAACATGTGAACATGGAAAGCGCAACGTCTGCCACTTCCCACACGTACACCCACGCCTGTTCCCTTTTGTACTTTTGAAATTGACTGTGTAATCGTTCCCACCACTCTCACCGGTTTGAATCCTTGACTTCACACTGAAAATCTGTTTCACGTAATCAAAGGGCATTACTTCATGAAATGTTGCTTGACGGGTGCGCTTGTTGAAAAGAGTCCACATACGTGAGGGTAGTGGCGTCTCGCAATTAGACGAGATTTCAGCATGCTTGCTGAATTGCTTGACAGTTTTGATGAATGTGAAGTCAATCAGAGCCTTAATCGGAAGATGCCTTGCTCCACGCAACACATTGTTGTAACTCTCTGCAATATTCGATGTTAGGTTTCCCCAACGTCGGTGGCCATTGTCTCTAAAGAGGGTCCACTTATCTAACCCAATCTGCTCCAGATACACCCACCCGTCCTCGTCTATAGATTTCATTTCACGTATGGCTTCCTTGTACTTACGCTTTTGACTCGTGCTACCTATGATCCAACACAATTGCTTCATTCGATGGTTCTTGAAACGGCTGTTGAAGTTGCTTCTGATATGCCTTAGGCAGTATCTATGGTATGCATATGGCTCTTTCCAGTCTTCAAGTTCTTGCATTGCATTTAGAATCCCATGATGCCTATCAGAAATGACACCTAGCACTCTTGGACTGTCATTTACAACAAAATACCTTAGCTGTTCCAAAAACCATTTCCATGATTCGTTTGACTCCTCGTCAACAATGGCATACGCCAGAGGTAGAATATGATTATTGGCGTCTTTCGTGACGGCAGTCAGCAACTTCCCTTTGTACGCACCTTTTAAAAAGGTCCCGTCTATACATATAACAGGAATGCAATGACGAAAGGCCGCAATTGCTGGACCAAATGCCCAGAAAACAGATTTGAAAATCTTCAACGTGGGGTTGTTAGTTGGTTCGACTATCCACTCGACAATTGTGGACGGGTTTGACTTCTTTAAAGCACGAATGTACTTAGGCAACTCATCAAAGTTGCTTTCCCAACTCCCGAATAGTCTCTCTATAGCAATTTTCCTAGCACGCCAAGCTTTGGAGTAGGATATGTCATTCCCATTGTATTCTTTGATATCTGCCAGGATTTGTTTTACAGGGTATGCGATATCTTTACAGACAGAATGAAATATGCGGATGGCTACGACCTTCGCCGTCAAGCATTTGTTATTCGAACCTCGCACTACCCCACTACAAATGTGCACATTTCTCCATGATCTTAGTTGCCAAAGCCTCTCCCTCTGCTTCTTAATTGCTCGGACGTACCAATTACATAAAGAATTGTTATCACCAGAGTTGTTAGCAACAGGGTTGTTATCACCCTTTTTACGAGTACTGCACCTAGCACTCCACTTTGAAAGTGTGCTTTCAATAACCTTGATCTGCCTAGTTTGTTTTATATTCCAACTCCTCACGGCATCAATCAACTCTTGCTTGCTAGAAAAATACATACCAATTCGAATATCATCTGGATAATCGGATCTCCAAAAAAGCATATACTCTTCATCTTCCTATAATAGGCCTGAATTATCAGCCTCGGTGTCTTCCTGTGTGTCCCATTGACTGTAGTCATACAAAGGCAGTGGAGGTGTTTGATGAGCTTCATGGTTGCCTTGATCGTCACCACCATCATCATCAGATTCTTCGGATGCTTCAGCGCCATCCGGGTCAAATTCGTCTCTGGTATCGGCACTTCCTTCAGATTGTGGTTCGTCCTCCGATCTGTCGAACTCATGATTTTCATTGTTATTAAAATCTTGATATTGCGTAACTGGCTCTGGTGCGGTACCTAGTTCTACCACTGAAAGATCTTGGAACGCAGACGTCGAAGGACCCGCCATATCAAAACCTTGATAATGCGTTGGCGGTTCTGGTGCAGAAAATTGTTGGAACGCAGACGTCGAAGGACCCGCCATATCAAAACCTTGATAATGCGTTGGCGGTTCTGGTGCAGAAAATTGTTGGAACGCAGTCGTCGAAGGACCCGCCATATCAAAACCTTGATATTGCGTTGGCGGTTCTGTTGCAGAAAATTGTTGGAACGCAGACGTCGAAGGACCCGCCATATCAAAACCTTGATACTGCGTTGACGGTTCTGGTGCTAAAAATGTCGGAACGCAGGCGTTGAAGGACCAGCCATATCAAAACCTTGATACTGCGTTGACGGTTCTGGTGCTGAAAAAATCTGAAAAATGTTGGAGTCAGCTTGACGTGGTTGTGGCTTGATATACTCAATCTTCACAATAATATCGCCCATGAACTTTTCGTTCAAAGAGGCGATGTAATATAAGGTTTGTAAGGATTCATCACTTGTAATTTCAGAATCAAGGAAATTTCCGTGATATTCATAACATAATGTAAACCTTAATTTGTATTGCTCTTTCGAAACCATAACATGTCTGTAAACCAATTTCTCAAAATCTTCGTAATTATATTTGCTTAGAAAAAGAAGAGAACTTCTGCGCATGTTCACATCGCCTAGTATCGTGCCATTGTCATAACGAATGTTATCATCACCCCAATATATATTAACAAGGAAAGGGTTCGTCAAATCCATTATGAATGATTTTTTTGGTGAAATGTGGTTAATAATATGGTGAAAAATGTGGTTGATAATATGGTGAAAAATAGTTGACAATGATGAAATATACAAAATTACTGGTACCTTTATATAGGCATTAATAAAGTTAAAAGTGGTAGTTGTTGTTCATTAAGGAATAACGTGTGAGTTTACCTGTATATTTATGTTTGTATCTTTATGCTTGTATTTATTCTTTGTATCAGCTCTTCACGGGGTCTTAAATAAAAAGCAAAAGTGATTCAAAGCTTACACATTACAGTGATTTGATAATTGGATTCAAAGCTTACACCTATCCGGACAAAAAATAAAAAGAAAGCAAGTTGGATTTGACGTGTATGTAGGATCCAGGACTCAAACTCGGGGATCCTCAGAGAGGATCCGGGACTCAAACTCGGGGATCCTTGCTAAAAGACAAACTGCTCACAAGTGATTCAAAGCTTACACATTACAGTGATTCAAAGCTTACACATTACAGTGATTTGACAATTCACACAGGATCCGGGACTCAAACTAGGGGATCGTCGGATCCGGGTTCTTGGGTGGGGGGTCGCATGGCTAAAAGACAAACTGCATACAGCTTTTATTAAAAACCGAACAACCAAAATCTAAGTTAAAGAGCTACTATCACGGATTCTTCTTCAAAGTTAAACACTAGCAGCTTTTATTTTGATGTGACAATACAATATGGATTCTTTTGCATGTGGGAATCGGATACCTTTAGCAGTGTACAAGTTTTCAATATCCAACTTCTCTATAAATTCAACATTAGAACATCACAACTATCAGAGCGCTCCAACTATCACAGTCAAAAACTATCACAGTCAATATCCAACTATCACACTCAAAAACTATTTTTGTGTCGGTAAAAAATGGAGAATGTTGGAATTGTCCCCGGACCCACGAACCCTGAGTTGTTATTTGTAAGTACAGATCACCGAGCATATCATGTGTTTCACAATCTCAAAGAAGATCGTCCATGTGGTGTGAGACGTAATGACCAAAAATTATGGAACTTTGTAAGAGAGAACGAAATTGATGAGCGTGTTATGATTCACATACGTCGGGCAGGTTTCGCAGAAGTTTTCGTCTGTGGCTACAAAGGAATTGACCACGGACTAATCACAGCCCTGGTGGAGAGATGGCGTCCTAAAACGCATACATTTCACCTACCTTTTGGAGAGGTCACCGTGACTCTCGAAGACGTACAAGCTATTTGGGGTTTAAGGACCGATGGCGATCCGGTTACGGGTAATGAACCGGGATACACTTATACTCGTGTTATCGGTAAATTTGAAGAGTTGCTCGGTTTCGTACCGCCTATGGAAAAATTTAAAGGCAGCCAGGTCTCCAGTAAATATATGATGACCATGTTAAAGATGCCTCTGCCACAGGACCCAACTGACGAACAATTGGAGCAAAAAGCCAGGCATTATATACTAATGCTTTTAAATGGATGCTTATTTCCCGATTCAACAGATAGCCTAGTCCAAATGTATTTCTTAGTGTTGATTGAAGACCTGGATGTTTGCGGCCGACTTAGTTGGGGTGGGGCTGTGCTGGCCAGTCTCTACCGGAACTTGTGCAAAGCAACTATGCACAACGTGACCGAAATTGGTGGCCCTTTGATGTTGTTGCAGATATGGGCCTGGAGCAGGTTTAAAATATTTTCTCCAATGCTTCAACACCTTACTGCAGATATGATAGTTGGAAAACCATTTGGTTATAGGTATGTAATTCGTAATAATTATATTAAAATTATTAATAACTCTAATTATTGTTACATTTTTTGCATTTTTAAACAAACAGATTCAACCAGCCCCTTAGTTTCGCTGATTCAGTCAAGACCGTCTTGTTTCAGTTTCGGTCGATGTTAAGTGCCGTAACTGATTCGGAGGTATTCTGCTATTAAATTCAAAATAAACAAATTTCTGTACTCACAATTTAATCAAACTTTTGCAGTTCTTGTGGACTCCATACCAACGCGATTTCCACCTTTTAGCCCCTTCGTGTAGGACCGATACGAGATGCACCCTGTGTCAAACTTATGTTATTTTTTGGGAGATTGCTGAGCAGTATTTACCCAGCAGGGTTATGAGACAATTTGGCTTTGTCCAATTTATTCCTCAACCCCCACTCTCAAACAGACACGAGCATGAGGATTTACATCTTAAGTCTCGTAGAGGGGTGACCTCAAAAAAAAGTTGGAGACATGAGTTAAGGCATCAAATAGCACATTGGAACAACCGTTACCAATATCTTATCCGGGGTCAAAACTCGGATTTTCCTCAAACCGACCCTGGTTATATGACATGGTATTGGCCTCGTACGGTGCTCCATGTTACAAATCCAACTCCTGGTGGAGAAAACTACTCTCGGTCCTACAATCAGGGGGAAGTTTAAATGTTGCGGTAATATATAATGCTTATAATAATTTTAATAATTTATGCATTCTTTTACATATAAATAATACGTATTCAATGTATGTAGCTTGACGGGTTAAGCCACATGCAACAACATGTGCAAAGGATGATGCAAGATGCTCCTGCATTTCATGAGTTTGGGGAGGAACTCATGCAAACGTCAAGAGATTATTTGCATTATGCACATGGCGATGACCATCCGAATTATTTTTCGCCTCATGTGGCACCCGTTACTCAGTCATCCTTCGGCACGCAGTTGACTCAGGAGCAAAGACAGCATAGGCCTAGATGGATGCGGCCAAGACGGGCTCGTCAAGATCCTGAAGCTGGGTCCTCCCACCAGCATAATGCAGATGCGGGAACATCGAACCAATATAACGCTGGTGGTTCAGGATCCTCCCACCAGTATCAAAATCAATATGTGGAAACATCGAACCCGTATAACACTGGTGCTTCAGGGTCCGCTCAACAGCCTCAACCTACATATGTGGACCCATCGAACCAGTATAATACTGGTGGTGTGGGGTCATCACACCAGGAGGGCTATCGAGTGAATACGGATTTTCTCCAGGATGGTTCAAGTATGAATTTCGAAATGAATACTGGTGGTGACCTATTTTTTCAAAACATACTTAATATGAGTCATATACAATCTCCTATGAGAGATGATTGGGTAACACCACCCCCGTATGCCAATTTTGGGCAACATTTTTTTGCTGATAGTATCTTTGGTAATCCAAATCCTTATTACCAGCTCGGAGATACTAGTCAACCCCCAGATAGAGATGTTAGTCCGGTTCCGGTAAACTTCGATATTGACTTGAACAACCCTGGAGAAAGTGAACAAGATGGCGATGGTGGTAGACGGCGAAGAATCATAAGACCACCTCCTTGTGGGACGGGCGGTACATTAGGACACCGTCATTAGATTTTTTTTAATTATAAATGTACTTGTAAAAAAAACTATGATATTTAGTTTTTTTTACTTTTTGCAAACCACGTAACTTTGTCACTCGTGTTTTTTTTTAACGAATTTTATAAGCATGGAAACCTTGACCCGGGTACTACAAATACTGTATATACAATTACGTCCAACACCTTATAAATTTGTAGTTATCCATGCATGAAATTAGCACTTTGAATGTTTTTGCATTACAAAAAAACCATTTTTTGCATTTTCAAATTATTATAACTAATTCATTACTTATCTTTTTGGTCTAATTCTTTTTCATATGTTTACATACTCATCAATACAACAACTATCAATTGGAAAGTTAAATCTGAATAACTAAAAATTGTACTTTATTAAGCTCAAAAGTTAGACATTTAATTTTTTCGCTAAATTTTTTTTAGGTACTTGATTTTAAATGACAAGCAAACACAAACATCAAGATTTCATAAATTAATTCCAAATACAATTGAAATTTTATTCCAAATCGTCAAACAAATCCACAGATCTAAAAGGAAAAATTTCAGGTTGCGATTCTAAAATACGATAGCTATACAAATCACGAGCCATAAGTTGTCGATAACCCGTAGCAACCTGATTATTATCGACGACTCCATCTTGCTTGATTGATTTCCCTGTTACCAGATAATGCATAAACTTACAAACAAACACAGCAGAGTCTTCTTCCCTTCCTTGGGGTATGCCTTTGGCGAAATAAAGATTGACCTTAACTTGGGGGTTTCTTTCTTCATAGGAGAAACTCCTTTTAAAACCCGGCAAAACATCTCGCCAACGTTTTAGGGTTGCCGTAAGCACGTCACGCTTTATCGAACGACGACAACTGCAAATTAAACATGTCTCGTTGCTAACAAGATCCATCTGCACAAGCAACCAAACGTTATCATTTAAACGTAACGGGATGTATAAGACATCCACGTCCCCCCAAGCGGGGTAAGGTGTCAAACTGCCATCTGCATATTTTACAGCATCTGATCCGTGAGGTGGTAAGAGTAGAGACTCAAACTTGGTAGGCATTATTGTCCATCGCTTATATTCTCCAGTTTTATAGCCAACATACCACCGATAACGCATCCATCTTCTAACCCAACAATCTATATGCTGTAATAAATATACAATTATTTACCTTTGAGATTTTATTGAAAATATGGATAATAACATAATTAAATTACGTACCGCACGGATCAAAACAGAGCTGGAATTTTCTTCTAACAGGGTACTCCAAAACTCCCTAGGTACCTGGGTACGACCTAAGAATACAATATAGCAAAATGTTTCATTTCCGCGCCTATCCCCGTTTAAGTAAAATTCCTCTACACTCCTAGCCCAACCATACTCCTCAACCAAGTCAATTGTATCTGGTTGTTGATTACCTATTGACGAGTTTTGAGTTTGCTGCTCCACAACATGTAATGTTGGTGGAGGCATTTCCCTCGTACGTCGCATCTCCAACTCCTCCTCCATCGCCCCTTCATAAGCCAGGTTATCCATTTCATGAAGGGTACATTGCATCTCCTCCATGATAATTCGAAGCTCATGGGCTCGAGCTTGTTCACGCATTAGGTCAACTCTCTCTTCTAACATCTCAAGCTGTAGGTTAAGTTCAATGATTAACGTTTTTTGACTTCGCCACATTGTAATAAAAAATTGTTTTGTAATTAGTTTTAAAATAAAATGGGGATAGAAAGAAGATGTATGTATAGTGAACTGGTCATAATGTGTTTCTTTTATAGCAGTTCGTTCGAGATGGAATCCGGTACTTGAGGTGTGGGGTACCCTAGGGGATCCGGGATCAAGAGTGTGGGATACCCCTAGGGGATCCGGGATTCACAATGTGGGATACCCCTAGGGGATCCGGTATTTGCAAGAGGGGATCGTCAGAATGTCAGACAAGTACAGCTCGTACCAGAAACAGACAGAAAAGTACCAGAAACAGACAGAAAACAGTGATAAAAGCAAGGATCCGGGATTTGGAAGGGGGGAAACTAGGGGATCCGGGATTTGGAAGGTGGGATAGCATTATTTTTGCAACCCCTCAAAAAACTGCATTGTTTGTACAATCTGGATACATAGTACATCATTTATGCAATTGGCTCCTTTACACCAAGCCGTTACATATTATCTTTAAAAATAACAATTCAAATTTGACAAAATTTTGGGATTCTTTTGAATGGTTACCATGGTTCTTCAACGGAATAGGTGTTTTTGTTTTGTTTCTTTCGGCTAACTTGGTTCTTCAACTTATAAATATCGTCTCTTTAAATCCTTGGTTCATCTTTATTTTCCTTCCCTAATCCTTTGCTTTAGGAATGAAAGATGGTGATGACATCACAAACATGAAGTTGTGTGGACATATATTTTTAGTGACAAATTATAAGCATGAGTATTATTGTAAAGGGGTGATTTTCTTATAATAAATTTTAATTTATGTACCACACTTAATACTTAATGTAGTTATACAGTTAGCTGTAAAATTTGTAATATGTGGTATAACCATTAAAAGATGTGGTAGTAATATCAATTCTCTTATTGTAACATAAAATGTAATTATAAGGTGAGAGAATATATATAAGTTGTAATTAACAATTACAGTGATGTTGAAGAAATATATTTAACAACAAATTTCGTTTACAAATTAATAAGTCTTATTTCGTCTTTAAATTTCTTATAACATTTATTCGTGTATCAAAATTTGTACAAACTTATCATTACAATTATGAATTTTTATGTCATTTAAATTGTATCAATGATTTTTTTTATTTTTCTACATATCTCTTGAAACATGTCCGCCCAATCGGGCGGGCATTGAAGCTAGTTATAAATATAGCTCTTCTGGCTTTATAAGATTACTTTTATTTTCTTAAAGTTGCCGTGATTAATAAATTTAGAAACTTAAAATATTTTTTAGTTAATAAACAATGCCTACATAAGTTATATTGTTAATACTAATTTAATTAATAAAAATGTCTAAATTAAAATGATAATATTAATTAAATAATAAATAATCTTACATTCCAATTATTTGATGGATAGAAAATTTTTTGAAGGTAATATAAATTTTCAAATATTTATTATAATAAACTATTTTGCGCACCATGTTAGCGTTAGGCAACTTTCTTTAGTCATAAAACCATAAAATCAGAGTAGTAAACAATTGTTAGAAAAAAGTACAAGATCAACATATTAATATTAAAATTATTTAATTTTAGATTTTAATAATTACAGCCCTAAGGACTGTCAATAAAAATAGATAAAAATAAACAGTCTTGATTTTAATTGGAAGAGGATTTTAAATGTTGCTAAGAAAAAAAAACATAAATTGACTAATAGAATTAAAATAAAATAAATATGAAAATAATTTTCCTATTATTCGTTATTAATGACAGCAAACCCTTTAATTATTATTGTAAAAAAGTGTAGGATGGCAAACTGGCAACGTTTGAAAATTTGTAAAATATTGAGGGGTAAAATCGTCATTTTGTCAAGGTTAACATAACAGGTTACGATTTTTCATAAAATCGGTGCCTTGTTATATAATCTAAGCCGAGCCGATGGCTGTAGAGGAAACAAAAACAGAGAACAAAACACGGCGTAACCCTTCAATGATCATATCGGAACCGGAGGATAAAAAGGACTCACCGCCGGAAACGACGGCATGGGGAACATGGGAGGAGCTCCTCCTAGCCTACGCCGTCAACCGTTACGGCACCAAAAGTTGGGACTCCATATCCTCCGAGTTACGAAAACGGAGCTCCGCCCCGATCCATCTCACTCCTCATCATTGCGAACAGAAATACGGAGAACTCAAACGCCGGTTCAACCAATCGGACGTCGACGACGTCGATATGGATGACGGCAGTGAGACGACCGCCGCCACTGATATACCTTGGCTTGAAGAATTGAGAAAACTACGAGTTCTAGAACTGCAACGAGAACTCCAGAATTACGATCTATACATCTCGTAATAATAAAATTTAAATTATATACAGATCTATAAATAAATCTACTGTTTATGTCGGTATTTGAGAGATTTGATGGTTCCCGATTTGATTTTTTGGTGTCAGGTCTTTGCAATCAAAGGTGAAGAAATTGACGGAAGATAGTGAAAGAAACGGTGGAGATTCTGTGAAAAACTCCGACTTAGGGCACAGAAATGAAGAGATTGCATTCGAAAAACCGGAAGAAAAAGCGAAGAATGAACCGCCGGAGGCGGTGGTTTCCGGCGACGAATATTCCGACCGGGATAACCAGTCGGTGAACGGGTCTAACGGAAACCTAGAAACCGGGGTTGAGAAATCGGAAAACGAAAACGAAAATGAGAATGAGAATGAAGCGTCTCCGGTTCGCACTGGAGATGAGAAGCCCGAATCGGCGGTTGCGCTTTCACCGGTTCGTGAGGAGGATTCATGTAACGTTAGGCCGGAAGGTAAAGAACCGGTGAAAACCGAACCGGACACGGAAGCGACCGAGTCAATAGCTGAGTCGAAAAGTGAGGGAACAATGAAAGATAATTCAGATGTGCAAAGCTCGGCGAGTAAGTCGAAGAAGGAGAGAGTTGATAGGGTGCGGCGCGGGTCCACCAAAGGAGATGAACGTGAGAACGATGATCAATCGTCGGATAGTATTCCTGTTAGATCCTTGCCGTTGGTTGATTTCTTGCAGAAACTACATAAGCTCGGCTCGCTGGTCTTCGAACGCCGGCTTGATCGACAGGTAGGAATTCTATTTTTGCATTTTTAAAAAATGTTTTTAAATTTTACCTGATGCGATTTAAAAAATAAAATAAAACCACAAATCTCTGTTTTCTATAATTTGATTCAACGTATAAATTTCTTAAAACATTTTTTTTAAAAGAATTAATTTTCTTCATCACAACTTTTGATTTATATAATACAACGTACAACAAACATATAAAACACTAATTATGGTGTATCCATTAAAATATGTGGTACATTTAACATCCTTTTTATTTTAAGATACTCTCACACCGTGTTTTCTAGTTTTAATTTAATAGATAAGAAGAAAAGCAGAGATGTAAATCGTGTCTCAGAGTTCTTTTAAAAAAATAAAATAAGAAGCTATAATTAATTTTATCGTGTAAATAATTTTTTTCTTAATTTTCCTTAAAGGTTGAGAAAGAAGAAATTATAGTAAATTAAAAAAAGTTGCACTTACCACAATTCCTTTGATATTTCTAATTGATTTACGTTCTGTCCAGAACACAAATAACAAAAAAAAAAATTTGTTCTCTTTTATATATATTTTTTTATTTAAAAAATAAGGAAAACAAGCCAGTGTAGTTTGTCTGTTGTAAATATGTTTACATTCTTTTGATAAAATAATAAAAATTACATACAGAAGTACATGCATAAATACTCGAATATATTACTTTAATAAACGGATAAAAATACGTATACATATATGTATTTCTGGGCGTTTTGTTTGTAAAACCTAAAAAGCGTAGGAAAATGGTCTAGTTGGCGATAGCCCATGCGAAATATATGAAACAATATGATGTCGTTTCAAAGATTGACCACCAGCCAGATCCGTATTATTCCCTTTATTTATTTACAAAAATCTTTTTGACCAATTGAAAAGAAAAGGAGAAAAACGAGGATCAACTACCAAAATAAGCCTTTAATATTTTCCTAATTTTACACGATAAGGACGTTAATTCCTTCAATTTTATTAAGTTCTTATTAATTATACCTTTTTCCCTTATCTAAACGTATATATCCTTTCTACCTACAATCAATCATGTACGTTAAATATTCCTCACGTGGCATTTTTTTACCCCTTTTTGTCTTCCAAAAATATCTATTTCTAAAATGTTAATATAATTTCCTATGATGTTATATCTATAATCTATAATAATAATGAACATGTTTGTAGATGGTAAACTAATTTCGTTGATTTTTAAATCCTGAAAATACGGGTATTTTTTGTCCCCATCTATAACAAAACCACAAATGAAGGGATAGGGGTATTTTTTGGATATTTATGTAAGTTAAGGGGTCAAACATAAACCTTTTCCTTTCTTTTATAAATCTTTTTGCTCTTTCTTAACAATTGATATTTATTCGGACGATTTGTTCATACAATTTACTAATACTCTCTCCTAACAATTACCATAATGAAGATATTAGACACCTATCGTTTCTCTCTTTAAATTGGAAAGTATTTTAGGGAGTTGATTTTTACAAAACAAATTTTATTAATACAGAGTAATATTATATCAAAGGACAATGATGCCTTACTTTCTTTTTACCACATTTTGCATTTCACTCATCCTACCAGGGCATGATAAAACTTGCTTTGTCAGAATCAACTCTCTTTAATAAACCTATAAATCAAAATATATTTTTCTAAAGGTTTTTCTAACGTATGCCCCACGTGCATACATTAGGTGCAATCAATGAACATCAAGTTTCCATTTTAACCGAAACTCGTATTTATTGCATCTTTTAAAATGGTAAAATATTCATTAGATAGAGAAGATGACCAAGATTTCGTGATCCTGCCGAACTTATTCCAATAGAGCTCGGATCGAATCGGTATTGCTATCCGAGCTCTCTTATTGAATTGCTTCAAAATGTATTAGGAAATCATATACTTCATTAATTGCACTTAATGTATGTCCCTTGGGCGTACTTTTTCTAATTATGGAGCTAGTTATTTATAGTCACAATTTGTCATGTTATCAATCATTAATTACGATATAATTAAAGCTATCTTATTCATAATTTGCAGGAAAAAGTAAGGTACAAAAACTTAATTAAGCAACACATTGATTACGAAATACTACAAACAAGACTCAAAGAAGGCTGGTATTCAGACGGTAACGATAAATTCTTCCGAGATTTACTTCTTCTCGTTAACAACAATCGAATATTCTTCCCAAAAGATTCCCCAGAATACACTGCTGCCTTTGAACTTCGAAAGTTTATTCTAAAAGAGATGGCCTCCAAAAAGAAACAAAAAACCGTTACAAAATTACCTGATAAACAGACCTCATCAAAACGGGCCTCCGATCCCGATTCGTTGCTTCTTAAACCGAAATTAACCGGCCCAATTGTCGTTTGTAGAAAAAGAAGCTCGATAACCGCCAAAGCAAAAGAACAAACGGATTCGAAAAACTCCGAGGAAAATTCGATAAAGAGATCTCGGGATTCGTTTCCTTTGATAGTTAAGAAAAAGGGGAAAAACGTTGAAAAACCCGAAGTTTCGGAAACGAAAACCGATAAGAAAAAAAAGTCAATCGAATCGGAGGAAAAGAAGCAAAGTGCAGCTAAGTTTCTAAACCGAATGAAAGGGTCCAACAACGAGCCGTTGCTAACCACTTTGAAAAGCACGCCGGAGCGTGGCGGCGGCTCGGCCGGAAACAAGGGCGGCGGCGGTGGAAACAAGGGCTCCGGTGGGCGGCAAGTTAAAGAACAAGAAAGTCCGGCGAAGAGGAGTGTTGGCCGGCCGCCCAAGAGGGCGGCGGCCCCACTGTCGTTGTCGGCGGGGGTGGGTAAACGGAACCGGGAATCGATGGATTCGGAGACGTTGGGTTCGGGTTCAGGTTCGGGTTCGAAACAAACCAAAAAGAGAACAAAGAGTTGATTTTGGTGATATTAGTGTATGTTTTTCAGGTATGATTTGAAGGTTATTAGTTTAACTAACCCTGCTGGTTTATTTTCACAACTGTTTTTTACATTGTGATATGTTGTTGGTTGTTTTGGTAGTTTATATTTAAGAAAATTAGCATCTTGTAGTTCTAAATTTGTACCCTTTTTGGGTTAAATGACGAGAGAGAGAGAAAAATTACTCATTTTGACTCAGAATCTTGATCTCTATTAATATTTAGTTTGATAGTATTTTATGGCATCTTATGAACGTTGATACTTTAAATGTCATTTTCGCATAAATAACAAGTTCGACCAAAAAAAAAAAGTAGGTTACATTTTTAACATTCCATAAACGTCTTTTGGTCTCTTTTACAAAAAAATATTTTTCTAACATATGCCCCTAGACATATGTTAAGAGTCATTTAATAAAGTCATAATTTCTTAAACCGTTGCAATGAACATTTAATAAACTCGAATTTGATAGTTTTAAGTGATATATTAAATGATTTTTGTGGATTTCTTGAAAAATTTAAGATCATTAATTCACTTTAACATAATATGTTAGAAAAACCCTTACAAAAAAGCCTTGTAGTTAAATAAATGACGGTATCATTTCTGAACGGGTCAATATAAGTTAGTGCATCGGGAGTGGTACCTCACTTGCGATGTGGGTGACATATCACCACTCTCCATTGCCTTCCCGGTGTTCCTGGACACAGTCGGCTGAAAGACACTAAAGAAACCGGTTTTCTTGATTTACTTAAATCCAAACAGTAATATTAATAAAAGGGTTTTGATAATGACAGCTCTTAAGGCTGTCTGTAATGCATAAACAGCTGTACACTAAACTATGGAAATGTGTAATTCTTAAAATTAAGAAGTTTAATATAGTTAGATGTATAAGTTTCTAATGCGTGTTTTATAACAATCCTTAGGACTGTCATTATCAAAAACCTTAATAAAATTATAAAAAATGTTGTTTTTTGATTTTTCTTTTATATTTTCTCAATTCCTATATATACCTACACATCAAACATAGCCAAATCACAATTCAAACCTTTTTATTTTTCTATTATTCAAACTCTCGTCATTTTCACAAACTCCAAAATTTACTCGAAATATTAGTCAAATGACTCAAACAAATGACGAAAATAATAACTATGGTTTGTATATCTGATAGGATACTAGGAGAATATTATGGAGCGAGCATGAAGAATAATGGTTGCTGAAAGTTTTTTAGGGTCAGTGAAACCAAATTGTCTGATCGTTAATTCGAAGAATAATTTTGGGTTAAGAGTCATGAGATTTTTACAATCTTATAGATGAACTATTTTTCAAATAGATAAGTATGAGATGTTACAATCAATAAATTCTTCTCAATTATATTTATGTTTTTTAAGCTACTTTTTTGTAATGCTTTTATTTTAATTCAATGTAATGTTTTTTTTGTAAGTATCTTATAAATGTGTTTTAGTTTTAGGTAATACTCTCTGCGTCCATAAATAAAGTTTCTATTTCTCCTCCAAGTTTTATCCCTAAATAAAGTTCTCATTTCTCAAATTTAAGGGTCCCGCTTAATATAATAATATTATTATCAATACTTTTATCACTAACTATCTCCTAAAACACATTCTCTCTCCAATCAAACCTTATATTTTAATTAAAATTAATACCAAATACTCCACTACTAACTATCTCTTAAAATGTAATGCTCAAGAGAAATAAGAATTTTATTTAGGGACGGAGGGGAGGGAGTATATTTTAACTTAGATGTTATGTTTGTTCTAATTTTGATGAATATGTTTGTAATTTAATATAGTTAGCTATGAGTTGCGTTCAAGGAAGTCCATAATTTTTACAAAGTCCCGAGGAACAAATCTCAATCATTGATCAATATGATCTAATGGTCAAGATTAATCACATACTTTATACATGTAGGGGTATTTTGGTCATTTGGCACTAAAAAATTTTTATTTTATTTTATTTTATTTTTTATTTTAAAATTTTTTTATTTTTTAATTTTTAGTTGAGGGGTATTTTGGTCATTTTGAATTTTTTTTTTATTTTTTATTTTAAATTTTTAAATTTTTTTTTTTAAAAAAAAATTTAAAAAAAAACTATTTTTTATTATTAATTCTTTTTAAAATTATTAATTTTTCATTAATAACACGTAATGTTATTGCATAGTGAATCACTTGTGATTGCAAAGTGAATCACATGTGATTGCTTAGTGAATCACATGTGATTGCATTCTGAATCACATGTGATTTAACTAAAACCTGATTTTACACTAAAATCACATGTGATTTTACATTAAAATCACATGTGATTTTACACTAAAATCACATGTGATTAAGTTGTACACGTAATTATCAAATAAATATTATTTTTTAATTAAAAAATTATTAAAAAAATAAAAAAAATAAAAAAAATAAAAAAAATTTAAAATAAAAAATAAAAAATAAAAAAAATCGAAAATTTTTTGAAGTGCCAAATGACCAAAATACCCCTTCATAGTAAAAAAATAAAAAAAAATAAAAAAATAAAAAATTTAAAATAAAAAAAAATATTTTTATTTTTTAAAAAATGACCAAAATACCCTCAATGTATAAAATATGTGATTAATGTTGACCACTAGATCCTATTAATCAATGGTGGAGATTTGTTCTTTGGGACTTCCAAAAAATGATGGACCTACTTGAACGTTTCTCAGTTAACTATTGATTTTAGTTTATTAAATTATATGAATTCAAAAGACTAAAATAAAAAATAATAAGTTGTGAACATGTTGTTCTCGTGAGAACATTGTAAAGAAAGTGTCACCAGTCGATTCGGAACGGGTAAACACAAGAATCGAAATTCAGGATATACGAGTAACACAATTCCAAAACAATGAAGATACGAAAAGAAATAGATCTAAACAATTTTGGCCTGTTTTAAATTTGAACTTCAAATATTATCAAAATTTTAAAAAAATTAGCTTAAAAGAAATCAAAAGTTTTTAACATATTATACTGATTATTGGTGGGCCACAAACCAGAACCATTCTCCAACTAACCAATTCGACCGTATTGGCGTACATATACATTTGAATTTGGTCTAAACCAGTTCGTTTTTGTTAGCTCTTTCACATGTATTTACTATAAACCACTTGACACCAACTTTTATATATTAGTTTATTGATTTGATTAGACATTCTCTTGATTAATTTCAATGTATTCGATCAACTCAGAATGTTGCAATCATTTGTTAGATTATTTGCTTCCTTGCGGACGTTTTTATATTAATTTGAAAATTTGGATTCAAAATATAGTTCTACTTAATTGTCTACGACAAAAAAATAATATAATTGCGAACATATTATATCTCATGGTGTTTACGAGTGATTCGTTTCAGAGTTTAACACAATAATTTTCCGATGGTGTTTTAAGTTTTGTTTGAAATTGCGTTGAATTCCAACAGATAGATTGCAATGCTATACAAGTATACATTCTTAAAAGTATTCCTAGTTCATATTCTTCCTACAGTTGAAGATCATTTCAGTTTTTAAAATTGTGATTTCTACTCTCTCCCCTCATATATTCTCTTCATGTTGCCATATCTTATCATTAAATGAGTAGTAAAATTGGTAAATATAAATATAAATAACGTTTCTTCTTTTCAAAAAGTAAAAATAAAAAATTAAATAGCATTTCTCATTTCAAAATAAGTTAAGCATGTGAAATTTGATTAACAAGGATTTCCAACAAGTGTGAGTAACGTAGTAAACTCAAACATATACAAACTCCGATGAACGGTTCACAAACAATTAGTTAAATGTTCGGTTTGTTTACAAGCCTACATATAATAATATTTTGACTGTTAAACGAAAAAAATTGTGACGTTTTACATAGTTTGGTATACATACAATATTCATATAAAACAAAAAATAATACTAGAAATTAAAGAAAAAGAAACACAAATTCATCGGATTGGATCAAACATTAAGTTGTCTTTAACTAATTAATTAATTAATAAATTTTATTAATTAATTAATATAAATTAAAACTCCAGCTAAGTGTGTAAGAGATTTCTGAAAATTTGTGTACTCACCATCTATGAATCTAACCAAGTCTTTCCATGGTGATGCCTTGGTGGTGGTTACTCACAAGTCACAAAGATGAATCACGTGACTGATCACATGCTCTTTTATACCAATATTAATATTTCTTTATATTAAATTTCGTTTATCTTTGAATATTTTTGTTACGTTCTATTTGATTACAAAGTGATGAAATTTCAATCAGATAATTAACTAATTAACTGTAATGCGAAAAGTACGTTAAGTTTTTAGAGATAAAGTATAAGAGATTGAGAAATGGTATTATTACATACTATTTGTGCTTACTTATATGCATATCAATTTGATCATCACAAGTGTCAAAAATAAAAGAATGATATAAGCAAAAAGAATTAGTGATTACACATTTCAAATTTAGAAATTGGTAGACATATAAATATACAAAGATGATAGACACCAATATCTAAACCACAAAACTATTTCTTCACCGCATTATATAAAGTTTAAAACAGACTGTACACGTATATCAAAACACATGTTAGTGTAACATAACGGATTGTGAGGTAATTTTGTGGATATTGGCATCTCACTATCTTGTATGTGTGTATTTATGTATAAAATATTTAATTAATGTGTATTGTTGATATGATTATATCAGTTAAGTATTAGTCGAAATATCATACGGCGTGCAGATAATTTAAAAAAAAAACTAAAATGTAAATTAATGCTACAATTAGAAACAGTCTAAACGACGTCTTAGTTATCTTTCAATTTTTTTTTTTTTTTTTTTTTTTTTAACCACAAGGGTGGGCGCGGTTGGTAAGACTTGGGCTTCCTATGTGGGAGGTCCCGGGTTCGAACCCCGTGAAACCCCCCTTGTGGCCACCAGCCTCCGTTGAAACGTGGGTCCCCCTCTGTGCTGAAAATGCTGGGTCTCGTATATCGAGCCCAAGCAGAGGTGTGGATATCATTGTTAGGTGATTTATCGGGGAATGCACCTGTTGCTGGGTCGGGTGTCCGGTCACAATATGTGGCCAGTGTCAATGGTACACTCCTTTACCATTTTTTTTTTTTTTATCTTTCAAAATTTTGGTCGGAAATATTATAAGTAACAGAAGATATACTTTTTTTGAATGGCTTCCTAATCTACTCCTAAATTCATTTATATTTATTATGGGACTTGAACCATCAATCTTAAAATTAGGGACAAACATCTTTACCACTAAACCATTGGACCGGCAACAAAAGATACTTGTTTGGTCGAAAATATTATAAATTGTATTAGTCAAATAAACGGCACATGATCACCTGGTCTTTGCAAATCCCAACGTCCTAAAATTAAACAATTATCCACTGATTTGGATTATTTTCATTTTAGCCCTTTACTATGTATTTTTAACACTTTGATCCATGTCATGATTGTCATCTGATTTTGGAGCTTCATCTTTGATGTACGAACTTCTTTTCGTGATATAAAAGTGTATTAGGGAGCTTAGATGCGAGCTTTCAAATTGATTATCGTAATTATAGTATAATTAGAGTTAAAACGATAACTTCATCAATTATAAGTGGCTAATAAATTTGGATATTTTTAATACGGATGTTCCTTATACAATGACCAATTATTTATTTGTTTCACCAAATTTGCCGATTTTAAATTTAAAAACAAAAAGAAAAGAATGGTGATATGAAATTAAGAATATTAGTAGTGGTGCGTCGTGAGACGAACACGATTAAAAGTTGCAACCAAACCCTCTATTATGCGACTGATATTGCGACTAAACCCTTTTCTCCCCTTGCATTCGGTCGTCTAGGTGACCAAAGGAGGTCGTTGTGTGTTGTGGATTAGTCACTGGTATATTTATGCATGGTAAGTGATACATGTATTAATAAAATCAATTTTAAGATTTGGTCGTGTGTTTGTTCACCACTATAGACGTTTAGACGAGATTTGTAATATGTTTAGTCTATAGACAGAAAGCTAATGCGATATTAATGTGACACTTGTGATAAATCCGAGTTTAGTAACCACACTTAGTCTAAGGGTTTAGATGACATGTATATGCATGTGTATATGTATATTATGATGCACATGCATGGGATGCTCCCATCCTCCCTATTTAAAGATCTATCTAGCTAGTATCTACTCTTATTTTATTTTCCAATTTTAAGATCCATTTCAATTTTCAATTCCAAAAAGTGTGATAAAGGATCATGAAGACCGAAATTAGGGTTATGATCACAGTATTGGCTTGTTTACTTCTCTTTCAAATCTCTCTTCTCCAGTGCAGTGACAACAGTACAAAGAGCATCAAAAGTAGTACATTCTCAAATGAAGATAGCAAGATATATTCAAGGAGACTGCTTTTGAAATCTGTCACTATAAATCACAGTTCGTCGCAAAAACTGGTCAGTGGCGATAATTACAAGCATAGTTTGAGGAAGAAACCACGTAGTGGCCCAAACCCAACTCATAATAAGTAAATTTTGATTTTTGGTTATTTGTATAAGAGTAACTATTTTTGTAGAATTTATAGTAGTTTATTTAATTTTAGTGTTTTTTAATTTGATTTTCATTTTTCTATTTGCGCCTAGTTACGGAGTTATATATAAGTGTAAACTGTACAGTTATTTGAATTTAAATTTAATCCCTTTATTTTAACACTTAAAATTCACGAATTTTTATATTACATTAAAAATGGTTAATGATGCAACTTATTGTTCGTTTACCCTACTGGCTACTTCTGATCTCTTCTCTCGACATCATATATATTTTTTAATGTAACTGAAGGATTTTAGCCCACATAACCCACATAAATGACCATAATAAATTTCAAATAAATCAGTTGCAAATATATTGCTACTACGTACAAAACTGAAAATTGACCGTGTAGATGGGGAGAACCCGTCTGTTATAAGAAGTAACTATGTTTAAAACTATGAATTAGTTGACTCAGTTTATTATCAAATGGCTTGTATTCTAATGATATAAGGTATTTTTCTTTAAATTGTGACATGAGTTCAAGATCCGTTGTAAATAAATTGATGTAGATTTTTAAGTAATTTAGAGAAGATATGTGTTTGCTGTTAAATTTTTGTTGACTCACTTGATTATATTTCAATAAAGATGTAACAAAATATATGTTTTTCTTTTTTGTTTTTTCACAGTACAAATTACAAAATAATGTCAATTTGCCTTGTTCGCCAGAGGTTAGTAGTTGGACGGTAGCAATGTTAAAAAAAATAATATAAACGTGCTTAGAGCCTTAGATCACATGTATATTGTAGGACTAGCATTGATGTGTCGTTTAAAAAAATGCTTACGATTTTGATAATGATAATTTTTAAGAATATCAATAAAAGATTATTACATCCATTAGAAAGTTATATTTTTTATGGATTTTTCTAACACATGCCCCAGAGGCATATGCTAGGTGCACTTAATGAAGTATTCAGTTTCTTAATATATTCAAAATAATATTAATGGACTTTAATTTTTACCATTTTAGAAAAAGACAATAAATACGATTATCGGCTAAAATGGAAACTTGATATTCATTAATTGCACATAAGGTACGCCTCTGGGATATACATTAGAAAAACCCATTTTTTATTAAGGGTATTGCTAACGCGTAACGAACCTTAAATAACTCAAAATTTCTTTAACTAAAGTCAAATGATATTTATGAGTCATTAATACACTGTGTTATACTGATTTTATCTTTACCATAATTGAAAATGAAGGTTTGTGATTAATTAAATGCAAGGGCATTAAAGACATTTAATATTGTTATGATATGCCCCTGAGATACATATTAAAAAATCCCTTTTATTAATCGACAAATGATATCTAAAATGCGGGAACGATCGTTAATTAAACTACAAATATTAATGCATGTAATTCTCCCCTATATATGGAGCTACATATGATTCCTTCATGACACCTCATCACTACGCTGCATTCTGATTGGTGGACAATGCCACGTGTAATTCCTTCATTGGCCCAATCATTCTTCATAAACTACACATACGATAAGAATTAGCAGTTAATTTTGGCCCGAAAAATCAGGCGACCAAATCTGCCCAATCCGGAGACCTGCAGCCTGTCAAATCGTTATTTTCAGCATGTTGATTCTTAACGACCCTCCCAATTAATTACACACAAAATATAATACCAATAAGGAATGATAATTAAGGCATGTTTCAAACACCCGAATCAACTAACCATTTTCCTTGATTGTCTCAACTAAAATCCCGAAATATTTAATAGCCGCCATAATATATGCCTTTTTCATCGTGATTTAACTTACCTTATTCTGGAATTTAAATTTCAATAAGCATCCACCACTATATAAACCATGCATACCATACGAAACGCTTAAAAGTTTCACCCCTGCTATTAGAACCCTGCAACAGTTGAAGGTACATGTTCATATTTTCAATTTTTTATACGCAGATATAATTTTTTTTATATACTCTTTTTGGTTCATACCTCATAATTAACAGCTCTCCAATATAGTTATGAGGTTTCAGTTAAAATTCATACAATTAAAAAAGTTTGACTGCAACTCAGTCAAACAATTTAAACTGAAACCCTATTTTGATTGGTTTATTAACACTTTTAAAAAGCCCGAACTATTATTTTGCATTTTTTTGACACCTAATACTGTCGTTTTTTATTTTTACTTCATTATAAATCTAGATTAAAATTCTTAAAATAATAGTTCGGATTTTTAACACTTTTAAAAACTTTTGACTCTAATATTTTGATTGGTTTATAAACCCTGTTTCTATGACTGCATGATTTTTTTAGAACTTTTTGACTTTAATAGTCAAAAAGTTTGACTGCAACTCAGTCAAACAGTTTAAACTGAAACCCTATTTCGATTGGTTTATTAATAAAAACGTATAAAACTGAAAATATGGTATTAAACTGATATGAATTATTGGTAATTCTTCCTAGATATTTTAATAATTTAATATTCCTGGAATACTTTTATAAATTATTGTAAAATTTCGAAATTTTAAATGAAACATTTATAAATTTTAATTGTAGCACCAATCAACTATGAATTATACTGAAATTTATAAGTTACAAAATTATCTTAAAACGTTTATATATTTCGAAAATATAAGCTGTTTTGACTATAATTTTTATACTGTTAAAGTTGTCAAAATTCACAAAATAATGTTGAAGTATTTTGGTCGTAATTAACAAACTATCACAAAAACCGCAACCCTACCCTATATCAAGTAGTTTGAAGATTGATTTCGATAAAAGTAGTAAATATTAACAAAATATCATAAAAAACGGAATGTGATGTAAGGACCAAACTACAAAATGACCACTTTAAACAACATTTACAACCAAACCTCCCATAACCTAACTAAAATACAAGTTTTAAACATAATTACCAAGAGAAAATATACATGACATGGACCAACTAACTATATCGGATACAAACCACTAAACAACCCAAAAGATATACATCAAAATGTCACAAGTCTATACCAAAAGAGAAGCTTTTCCAAGCTTCAAGCAATTCAATCTTCAAGTACCTATTCACACTTGCCCTTGCCTTTATCTATCCCTGAAAAATGGTGACAACTAAACGTGTAAGCTATAAAAGCTTAGTGAGTTCCACAATGTATAATGTTATACTAATTAATTATATAAATTAACATAAATGAACAAATAAATGGTAACGGGTCAAAGTACCGGGTTAGCACAACAACATCCTCACAAAGTATCACATATCCATACCGGGTCAACAATGATCAAAGTACAATATTCAGATTTAACAAAGTGCGTCATTCCGCCATAGGCCATTAGGGAATGAGGCCGATGAAGGTGACCATGGTACCCCTAACCGAGTCCATGATCCAGCTTCACCACCACGGTCCATACCACTCCTCCGTCAGGTACTCCCGCGTCCACCGCCCGACATATCACACGAAGTAATACTCGAGCCGCCATGGGTCCTCACGAAACGAAATATTACTCAAGGAAATCCACTCAATGAGGCAAGGAAATGTTAAGGTTCAACAAGGTGGTCTCAAAGTCCAAGTCAATATTCAAGGTTACCAATTGAAACAAGTACCAATTAATCACTTTACATAAATATATTATATAATTAAAAGTATACACATTGCACATAGTGAACTCACCTGGGATTAAGCAACTTCAATGTCAAACCGAGCAAATTTCAACGTCACCGATCAACGGAGTTATCACAACCTCCCAATGGTTTACTAATATAATCACACATGTTTAAATCAATATTCTAGTCCATAAACACAACTAATATTGACCCTAATCTCAAATTCTCCCTAAATGGTGATGACCCAAAACCCTAATCTACTAACTACCCATCTAGGTGCATAATCACATGATAATTTCAAGTTTCCTAGCTAATTATCTGTTATACATAACATACAATCATCAATTTCAGTCTTATAACTCAAACCCTAACTAGGGTTCATGACCTACTAACTCACTACATCAATTTATACACATGCATGGTGTTAGGGATGATGATTTACCTAAATTATCAACATAATAGATGAAAATCCTTTGATTTCTAGCTGAGATCTGCTCAAGAACACCAAATATCGCCCAAAATCGTCCACACCCGTCGAGAGAAAATTTTTGAGAAGAATTGAGTTGAAATGGGTCAAAATCCCGATTTTATGTCTGATCTGCACAAGATAGCGCCGCTATCTACAAGATAGCGCCGCTATCTTGACCCCGCGGTTTTTAGCGCCGCTATCTTCCAAGATAGCCCCGCTATCTCTCAATTTTTCGCGTTTACCCCTTCGCTAAAACAGGTCGCTGTTGGATACCAGCCAAGATAGCGCCGCTATCTTCAAGATAGCGCCGCTATCTACCCAGTTGCTGTAATTTTCAGCTTTTTGTCCCTTTTAACTTATCCCACTTAATCAAACACCCCTAACACAGATTATTCATCAAAATGCTAACTATCAAGACTTAATTCCTTATCATTTATCATCTAATAATGAACTTAACAATTAAAATGCTTTAATTAGAAACACGTATGTTACAATTACCACCTCCTTTTGAGAATTTCGTCCCGAAATTAGGTTGACTTGAACAAGAACGGATACTTCTCAATCATATGATCCCTTCTTTCCCATGTGCAATTCGGGCCTTTATGATGCTTCCACTTTACTAACACTAACGGAATTTCTTTATTCTTGAGATTGAACAACTTTTGGTCCATTATTTCTTCCGGTTCTTCTACATACCTCAATTTCTCGCTGACTTTGACTTCGGTCAACGGCACCGTTTCATCATGCTCACCAAGACTCTTTCTCAAATAACTAACATGAAATACATTGTGAATACCCGCCAATTCTTCCGGTAATTCGAGTCGATAAGCTTGCTTTCCGACCCGTTCTATGATCTTAAATGGGCCGATAAATCGAGGACTCAATTTACCTTTCTTCCCAAATCTCATGACACCCTTCCACGGCGACACTTTTAACATCACATGATCGTCTACCGAAAATTCTATCGGCTTTCGCCTTTTATCAGCATAAGACTTTTGACGATCTTGAGCCGATTTCATTCTTTCTCGAACTATCTGAATTTTATCACTAGTATCTTGGATCAATTCAGGCCCCACCAACACCTTTTCTCCCACCTCTCGCCAACACAGAGGTGTACGACACCTTCTTCCATATAAAGCTTCATACGGTGCCATAACAATCGATGAATGATAACTATTATTATAAGAAAATTCGGCTAATGACAAATATTTATCCCAACTTCCCCCGAATTCTAAAATACACAACCTAAGCATGTCTTCCAAAGTTTGGATCGTTCTCTCGGTCTGCCCATCAGTCTGAGGGTGATAGGCGGTACTAAGAGCTAGTTTCGACCCCAACTCTTTCTGCATACTTCCCCAAAAATTAGAAGTAAACCGGGAATCCCTATCTGACACAATTCTCAATGGAACACCGTGTCTAGCAATTATCTCATCTAAATACACTTGTGCCCAAGAATCCATTGGTGCCGATTCCCTCATAGCGAGGAAATGCGGACTTTTGGTCAAACGGTCAATAATCACCCAAATACAATCGTGTTGACAAGTGGTTCTTGGAAGTTTAGTAATCAAATCCATGGAAATTTCCTCCCACTTCCAAACAGGAATGCTAAGTGGTTGTAAACTCCCATAGGGTTTCTGATGCTCAGCTTTAACTTGTGCACAAACGTTACATTCTTGCACAAACTTCCTAATATCCTTCTTCATTCCCGGCCACCAATAATACAATCTCAAATCATGGTACATTTTATTCATACCCGAATGAATTGAAAACTTTGAACTATGTGCCTCTCGCAACACATCATTTCTCAATTCTCCAATCTTCGGTATCAATAATCGGTTACTAAAAACCCTGACACCTCGACCATCTACTTCTAAATCTTTCTCAAAATTCACCATTCTCTCCTTCTTAATATTCTTGGGTATTAATGCCTCATCTTGCCACTTCTTAAGATTATCAAGCAAAATAAACTTCAATGTAGTGGAGGACATTGCATAACACATACTCGTACGGTAAGCCTTACGGCTTAGAGCATCAGCAACTACGTTCGCCTTCCCGGGATGATACAAAATCTCACAATTATTATCTTTTATGAGTTCCATGGCACGTTGCTGTCGCATATTCAATGATTGCTGGCTAAATATGTATTTGAGACTCTTATGATCGGTAAAGAGTTGGAACTTAGTCCCATACAAATAATGCCTCCAAATCTTTAATGCAAACACCACAGCAGATAACTCAAGATCGTGAGTTGGATAATTATTTTCATACTCTTTCAATTGACGGGATGCATATGCTATGACTTTTCCTCGCTGCATGAGAACACACCCGAGTCCCATTTTTGATGCATCACTATAAACAACAAAATCTTCCTCGACATCGGGTAATGACAATATGGGAGCATTCATCAAACAGTCTTTCAATATTCTAAAGGCTTTTTCTTGTGCTTCACCCCATTCATACTTCACATCTTTTCGGGTAAGACTCGTGAGGGGCACGGCCAATCGAGAAAAATCTTTAATGAACCGGTGGTAATAACCCGCGAGACCTAAGAAACTTTGGATCTCGGAAGCATTTCGGGGCACTTCCCAATTCTTAATCGCCTCAATCTTTGAATGATCGACAGATATACCTTCACCTAGATACCACATGACCAAGGAATTGAACTTGGCGCAACCAAAATTCACATTTGGAAAACTTGGCATACAATTTCTCTTTTCGTAACAGATTAAGGATTTCACGAAGGTGCGAAGCATGATCACTCTCAGATTTAGAATATACTAAGATGTCATCGATAAAAACAATAACCGACTTATCCAACATAGGACGACATACCCGATTCATCATATCCATAAAGGCGGCCGGGGCATTTGTTAAACCGAATGGCATGACCAGAAATTCATAATGTCCATATCTTGTTCGGAATGCAGTTTTAGGTACATCTTCTTTGTAAACCTTCAACTGATGATAACCGGATCTCAAATCAATCTTAGAAAAATAACTTGCACCTTGAAATTGATCAAAAAGATCATGAATTCTGGGCAACGGATATTTGTTCTTAATTGTTACTTTGTTGAGTTCACGATAATCAATACACATCCGCATTGAACTGTCTTTCTTCTTAACGAACAAAACCGGTGCACCCCACGGTGACACACTCGGTTGAATGAACCCTTTATCAAGTAATTCTTGCAATTGATTCATAATTTCTTTCATTTCAGCCGGGGCTAAACGATAAGGGGTTTTTGCGATTGGAGCCGCACCCGGAACCAGATCAATTCGAAATTCTACTTCTCGATCGGGAGGTAATCCGGGTAAATCCTCGGGAAATACATCCGGGAATTCATTAACAATGAGAACATCTTTTACTGTTTTCTTGACTTCTACCACCGGATTGAGGACATAGGCTAAATAGGAGTAACATCCATGGGACATCAATTTACTAGCCTTCAAGAAAGAGATTACCTTTCTATTCTTCATTTTACTATCACCATACACATACAAAGGTTCTTCTCCGCCCAACGGAATCTTTATCATCTTCTCATAGCACAAAATGCTAGCGTGATACTTCGACATCCTATCCATTCCAATAATTATATCAAAATTTGGCAAATCTATCAACACTAGATTTACTAGAAAATTATGACCATCTATCTCTAACGAGCAATCCTTATATATACGATCGGCTACCAGGGTCTCACTACCCGCAGTATCAACACAGAATGGGTTCAATAAAGGTGATGGAAGCACAAATAACAATTCAGAAAATTTCATAGAGACAAAAGAATCAGATGCTCCAGAATCGAATAATATATGGGCGGGTGGGGAATTAACAAGAAATATACCAGAAACGACTTTCGGGTCCTCCCGGGCTTCCTCCGGGGTCAACTGAAAAACACGGCTCCTAGCATTGGGAACCTCCCCCTTTTTGCTTGATGCACCTGCTCGCGGGGGTTGTTGCACAGAACCCCGGCTTTCCGTAGCTCGATTTGAAGGATTTGGGCATTGACGCCTCCGTTGTCCTACTAACCCACAACCATAACAAACCACGTCCTTATTCGGGCACCTAGATTTTATGTGGCCCTCTTCAAAACAACCAAAACATTTCACGGGCCCACGATCACTAGCACACCGTCCTCGGTGGTTCTTTCCACAAGTTTGAAAATCTCGATTAGCATCCGACTAAAATATTTCAAATAGTTAAACACAATTCATAAAATATATATAACATGATATTTAATTTAACTTCAATCTTACTTGAATAGAGAACGATTGGTATTGGCCACGAGGCCGAGATTACCCTTGAGATTGGGTTCGACGGTTAGGAATAAATCGATTAATACGACCGGAAGGAGACGAAGTAGTTTGTTCAACCTTTTGACGTTTAGATTCGGGAGTCAATTCCCCACGAAGACTCAAATCATGCTCTCTTCTTCGAGCATACTCCACCGCCTTAGTAAACGACGAGATATCACGGTTGCTCACAAAGTCTTGTATCTCATATCTTAACCCTTCTACAAACATTTGAATCTTCTCAGCTTCGGTTGGGATGTACTTCGTGGCAAACTGTGCCTTTTGATTGAACAATGTCTCATACTCATCTACCGACAAAGTTCCTTGCTTGAGTTCTAAAAACTCCTTCTCTAACCTTCTTCTCATATCACTTGGGCAATATTGTTCAAGGAATCGGGCCTTGAACGAATTCCAACTCATATGATCTTGTTCTTCCTCATTCAAGATATTAAACGTGTTATTCCACCAAGTTAAAGCCTTCCCGGTAAACATAGCGGTGGCATACACCGTTTGATCATCCTTAGCCACACGAGAAATACGAAATACCTTCTCCGTCTTTTCAACCCATAACAACGCCTCCACGGGGTTCGACACACCCGAGAACTCCGTGGCCCCACTACTTCGAAAAGTTTTGAACGAAACCGTTCCCGACTTCTTACTCGGGGATTCATCTACTACATTTTCCTTTTCTTTCAACTTCTCTTTCTCCTCACGTCTAAATTGTTCAAAGGTTGCTCGGACCATGTCCGCCATCCTATTCATCAACCTTTCCTCCCTCGGAGATAACACTTCTTCTTCTTCTTCACGATTACTAGGGTTTGTTCCTTGGGTTCGAGGACCCGAAGGAGTTAACTCAGGGTGTTCCGCACTTCTCGAACCGTCATTATCATTGTTACTACTTCTTTGATCCATCCCTAACTGAAATTTTATGAAAAGATAAAGAATATATTAAATAACACTCACCCTAACATTTCTTTAGACTCATACATACATGTCCAACCTATGGTCTGTATCCGACCTAAGCTCTTAGCCTATACACTATACCATCAATGCCTAAGTTTGAGTCTAGTACCACAATGATACCTAGTTAACTCAAACCAATGCTCTGATACCATATTGTAAGGACCAAACTACAAAATGACCACTTTAAACAACATTTACAACCAAACCTCCCATAACCTAACCAAAATACAAGTTTTAAACATAATTACCAAAAGAAAATATACATGCCATGGACCAACTAACTATATCGGATACAAACCACTAAACAACCCAAAAGATATACATCAAAATGTCACAAGTCTATACCAAAAGAGAACCTTTTCCAAGCTTCAACAAATTCAATCTTCAAGTACCTATTCACACTTGCCCTTGCCTTTGTCTATCCCTGAAAAATGGTGACAACTAAACGTGTAAGCTATAAAAGCTTAGTGAGTTCCACAATGTATAATGTTATACTAATTAATTATATAAATTAACATAAATGAACAAATAAATGGTAACGGGTCAAAGTACCGGGTTAGCACAACAACATCCTCACAAAGTATCACATATCCATACCGGGTCAACAATGATCAAAGTACAATATTCAGATTTAACAAAGTGCGTCATTCCGCCATAGGCCATTAGGGAATGAGGCCGATGAAGGTGACCATGGTACCCCTAACCGAGTCCATGATCCAGCTTCACCACCACGGTCCATACCACTCCTCCGTCAGGTACTCCCGCGTCCACCGCCCGACATATCACACGAAGTAATACTCGAGCCGCCATGGGTCCTCACGAAACGAAATATTACTCAAGGAAATCCACTCAAATGAGGCAAGGAAATGTTAAGGTTCAACAAGGTGGTCTCAAAGTCCAAGTCAATATTCAAGGTTACCAATTGAAACAAGTACCAATTAATCACTTTACATAAATATATTATATAATTAAAAGTATACACATTGCACATAGTGAACTCACCTGGGATTAAGCAACTTCAATGTCAAACCGAGCAAATTTCAACGTCACCGATCAACGGAGTTATCACAACCTCCCAATGGTTTACCTAATATAATCACACATGTTTAAATCAATATTCTAGTCCATAAACACAACTAAAATTGACCCTAATCTCAAATTCTCCCTAAATGGTGATGACCCAAAACCCTAATCTACTAACTACCCATCTAGGTGCATAATCACATGATAATTTCAAGTTTCCTAGCTAATTATCTGTTATACATAACATACAATCATCAATTTCAGTCTTATAACTCAAACCCTAACTAGGGTTCATGACCTACTAACTCACTACATCAATTTATACACATGCATGGTGTTAGGATGATGATTTACCTAAATTATCAACATAATAGATGAAAATCCTTTGATTTCTAGCTGAGATCTGCTCAAGAACACCAAATATCGCCCAAAATCATCCACACCCATCGAGAGAAAATTTTTGAGAAGAATTGAGCTGAAATGGGTCAAAATCCCGATTTTATGTCTGATCTGCACAAGATAGCGCCGCTATCTTGACCCCGCGCTTTTTAGCGCCGCTATCTTCCAAGATAGCCCCGCTATCTCTCAATTTTTCACGTTTACCCCTTCGTTAAAACAGGTCGCTGTTGGATACCAGCCAAGATAGCGCCGCTATCTTCAAGATAGCGCCGCTATCTACCCAGTTGCTGCAATTTTCAGCTTTTTGTCCCTTTTAACTTATCCCACTTAATCAAACACCTCTAACACAGATTATTCATCAAAATGCTAACTATCAAGACTTAATTCCTTATCATTTATCATCTAATAATGAACTTAACAATTAAAATGCTTTAATTAGAAACACGTATGTTACACGTGATTAGCATTTTTGAAGTATTTTAAAGTTTACATTTGTAGAGTAAAATCAAGTAACTAATTGTGCAAATTTCATTCTTAAAATGAAATTATTGATAATAGTATTGAAGATGCAAAAAACTAACATGCAATGATAGCTAGATTACTAACCCTAATTCAGTAACCCATTTTCTAATTTGAAAATTACCGGTCTAGGGTTTGCGATTAACAGCAGAATCAACCAGTTTACACAAGCTCAAACGGAGGTGGTATTGCCCGATCTGCAAGGTATTTCTCTGGTATGCGTCGATTTACATTCCCTCGCATCAATTTCTGGTTGAACGGTCGTAATATGCATTCGCCACACTCCTCTGCGTTTTGCTTTTGAGTGATTGTGTTTTTGCACAATTCAAGGGCCACAGCTTAAATCTGTTTTGGGTCGGACTCCAGTTGGTTGCCAGATGGGCTTGTCGGATAGTTCCAAAAAGGGCCAAATGTTTTGGCCAAAGTGCAACACATTAATTCGGGCAAATGGGCTTAATAACAGATTTAAGCTGCGGAAATAAATTTCGTAATCTGTTAATTTTAAACGTGCATGTATATTATCAACTTAATCACGCTGATAAATTAGCCAGAAATTGTGATTGTCCACTTAAATATTAATTAAAAGGCAATATATCAATTTATGTGGCTGTATCACGAGTTAAGGTCAGATGTTGTCTCAGGTTGGTTTGTTTTTGCAAAAACCGGTATTCTCACATGGCCAAATTTATGTGGCTGTATCACGAGTTAAGAACAAGAACGGATTGAAGGTCATTTGTTGTGACATAGTTGGGAATTATACTAATTCAACAGCAAATGTCGTTTACAAAGAAGTCTTATTTCGTTTGTAAATTTTATGTAACATTTCTTCATGTATCGAATTTTCTACCAAATCATCATTACAGCTAAAGCATTATTATCTCATTTTTAAAATTATTAATCTTTGTTGGTATTTTTCTACATAATAAATCTTGAAGCATCCCCGCCCATCGGGCGGGTTATGAAGCTAGTATTTTTATATAGACAACAATTATGGCTTTCATTTATTAATGTGAATTATTTTTTATAACTTCCTAACCATATATTAACCAGGAATTATTTTGGTCAGAAATCAAATATTTGTCAATTTGAGATTTGAAATAGCAGTTATTACGGTGAGATATCGGTGGAATATCGATATTTTATACTACCTCCGTATCAAAATAAGTGATATATTTGAAGAATTGCGGTTTTTGAGGCAAAAGATTAAAAAGTGATTTAAATTAGATTAAAGTTGATAGTTAGTAGATAATGAGTCCCACTTCTTTGGAATGTAGTGATATTAATGATGTTTAAAATTTAAAGTAAGGGTAAAAGGGTAATTTTACTTTATTAAAGTAGATAGTTAGTGGAGAATGGGTCCCACTTTTTTACCAAATAAAGTAAGTTTTGGAAGTATATCACTTATTTTGTTCCACCCCTAAATAGAAAGTGTATCACTTATTTTAATACGGAGATAGTATTATGTAGAATATTTAAAAACATAGCATAAAACTCATTAGATAATAATATAAGTGAATTATATGTTAATAATTGATGATGAATTGAGAAGGTTTAGAAAGTTCATTAATCTCATCATGGCAAAATGTGTGACCAATATCAGTGAGATTCTAGGCTCCAATATTTATTATGCATCTGGATTTTCAATTGAGATTATTTCTAGGTCTGAGATCAGACATCCCGATAAGATCTCAACAAGTTCTCTCCAAGATTGATTGCCTATATATATATACAACGAACACCTTAATAACTCTTATTTACGACTAACATTATATCTATTATACAAATGTCAAAATTTTCAGACTGTTCATAAGAAGACTATTGGTTGAAAAAATAATAATAATGTGATGGTAGATTGGAAATAAAAATTAAACAAAATTTATTTTACTGAGGACTCAAATGTGAGGTGAGATGCGGATGAAAATGAAGATACATGCTTTGTTTTTATTATTTATATTTTTAAAAATATCATATCATTATATATGTGTATATATAAATTAATAAAAGGAATAGCGAATGGTGACAATGTTTTTACAGCGTTAAGGAACATTGTTGGTAACAAATGCAAGAATGGAGGAATATTATCACCTAAACACTTTGAAAATTTAATACTGTAATATTTAAAACAAATAAAACACTCTGACACTTCGAAATAAAAAAAATTACTGACCAAAATATTAGAATTACTGTTACATATACGAAAGCCCAAATTAACGCGAGACACCACATTATATATATACATAACATTTCTGCTTTAATGAATAGTGACTTGGCGAATGAAATTTTGCCAGCATTTAAATTTTCGTTTTATATTGATAGACTTTAAGCGAAATTTGATCAAATCCTTCATCCAGCTGGAGTGGTTAATGCATGGTTATTAACTGTAAGGTCTTTGTTTCGAATCTCGCAATCAACTTTTTTGATCCCTTTCAAATAACTTTCTTGATATTACAAATTACCCTCCTTTCAAATAACTTTCTTGATACTACAAATTATTCCCCTGTACTATATTTTTTCTATAATAACAATTTACTACCCCTGACTTTAATATTAAAAATCTAAATATTCCAAGAATGATGGTTTATATTCAAACATTTTATATTCCTACATAACTAAATTTTCAAAATATATATGATCCTACATTTAGCATAAAGTTTTGGGTTGATATGAATAACATATTCTTACACAAAGTAATAATAAAGGAGATAAAAACAAATTGTATACAATCAACTCAGGTAACACATGATATAGAAGTTGTACAACTAAATCATTTTTTGCTTTAAACAATATTTTTGACGTCGTATAAAAATCCTCACAGCAATACGTAGGGTTACACACTACTAGTTAAAGACATAAACTTTCTCAACTTGGAAGGGTTGGGCTCTGAATACATATATATGGGCTAATTATAGTAGCCTAATAATGCGACAACATATATGCATCTAATAGGACATTGGTCCAAGAAGTAGACCAAAAGGCCCATACCATCTAAATACAAACTAATTCATGAGTAATGATATCGACTTTTCAAAGCCATGCCAAAGGTATTTGTTAGCGCTCGTCAAACATCCGCCATTGGACCTCCGTTAACATCTCGGGCAGAGCGTTAAATACGCTTGTGTGTGTATTTTTTTTTATTTTTTAACTAGGTTATAACTCGTGAAAAATCACGGGCTGTCACTCTTTATCATGAACGTTAAGAATATATAATACAAAGCTTTTTACCAGATTTAGTTTCACCTATATTATAATTTTATCGTATATAAAAAATACCTCATATTTATGAGGAGACCAATTGGGTTGCAAAACACGTACATCATTTCAATAATAAAATATCGAAATAAAACTAAAAGGAAGTCCAACATCTAATGACAACATATTGATTCAAAATGTTTAATTATAAAAATCAAGATAAATTTCTAAATACTTTTTTAAACACAACGTTTGAAGTTTTATTCGTCACACCGCTATCTTTATCTTCTATTAATATCTTCAGTCCTTTTCTGCTTTTTACTCTAGATAAAGCCACATACAATTGACCGTGTGAAAAAACAGGCTCTCTCAAATACAGACCCACCTTCGACAATGATTGACCTTGACTCTTATTTATTGTCATAGCAAAGCAAATAGATAGTGAAAATTGCCTTCTTTTAAATTTAAATGAGATATTGACGTCTGATGGTGTCAGAGATAATCTTGATATAAAAGTACGATATCCAACATTGTTACCAGATATAACAACTGTTTATATAACACGGACACCCAAAGCCACAATCTGAAGTCTTGTACCATTGCATAAACCATTTTTCTGGTCAATATTTCTTAATAACATAACGGGAACGCCGACTTTTAGAACTAACTGATGATTTGGAAATCCACCTATTTTAATACCATTAAGCACATCTGGTGAGTACAAACTATCATCAAACCCTTCATTCAAAAACTCTTCAGGACAAATGCTATCTGAACTTAAATATTCCTTGGCTTCTCCGGGGAAAATTGATAAAAAACGATCATTAATATCTCTAACAACTTCATTTTTAGGAGTTAGTATTGCTCTTTCTTGAAAATAGCCAGGAGTGTTTATGTTTTCTAGCAAAGAATGATAAACAAAATCAATCAACGTACTTAACGGGTCTGCAGATGTAGAAATTATAAGATCTGGGTCAATATCAACAATTGCGTTACCATCGTTCGGCCCACCTATTTTTCCTTCGCCAATATCCAAAAGCCAATTTGCAAATGACGTGGTTTCTTCAATATCAGCTATATCACTTCCTACTGTCAACCTCATATTTTTTGTTAACGTTTTAACTTTGCAGCTTTGCCATATATATGAAGAACTCAACGATGCATTTACTATATCTTGTCTGCTCCCGTTTGGCACAACAGGTAGAATCTGTCTGAAATCTCCACAAAAAACAACAACTTTTCCTCCAAATGGTAGATCACTGTTCACATTATTACCAGCTCTTAAAATATCTCGAAGTGTTCTATCCAACGCTTCAAAAGCATGCTTATGAACCATTGGCGCCTCATCCCATATTATAAGCGATGTTTTTTTATTAACATCGCCATATCGTTGTTTGGCGTTATAGAACACATTGAATCTTCATTAAGATAAAAAGGAATGTGAAACCGAGAGTGAGCAGTCCTACCTCCAGATAGTAATAAAGAAGCAATACCGCTAGAAGCAACATTTAATACAATTTCCCCTTTAGACCTTATGGCGGATGAAAGAGTTCTCCATAAAAATGTTTTACCAGTTCCGCCATAACCATAAACAAAGAACACACCCCCGTTATCAGAATCAACAGATCTCATAATATCATCAAAAACACCTCTTTGTTCATCTGTTAATGACTGCAAATTTTGATGAAATTCGTTTTGCAAGGCTGTCTTATCATAAGATAGCTTGTCTGCAATCATACGATTGTTTGAAGATTCTAAAGAATTGTCATCAGGATATGGCATATGAGCAAAATTTTTCAGGCTAGAATTGTTAAGGTTTAAAAGAGATTCTGTCTCGCACAACGTAATATTTTTGAGTTGATCATCTGTAAGAGATAAATCTGAAATGCAAAAAAAAAATTTGTTAGCAAAAATATAACAATAAAAAATACGGTAAAATAAAATTTTATTATAAGTGAGGAAGAAATTTCATGTGTTACCTGGATTACTGAACCTTCGTTGTTGACGATACAAAATACCATCTGACAAATACTTCCATGTGGTTTCCCATACTACTTCTGGTCTAGACAAACTACTTGTAGTTAACATTATTGCAAATAAAGAACGTAAATAATAACCAGTGCCAGAGAAACTTGCTTCTTTAATAGCATCTATGTATTCTCTATCATCATCTAATAGACCCCTTTCAAAACACTCATCTCTAAATGTTGGACATAAACGTTTGTTCACAGTATGAATATCTTCAAAAGATTTTGGGCATACGACTTTGTTTAATAAAATTCGTAAAAAATATGTTTCACCGAAATTAGGAGGAACGGAGTGAATTCTACCGATTGAAAATCCTTGATTACGTGGCTCCCAACAACGTTTATCAGTTTTCCATACAAATTTTGTAGGGAATTGAATGTAGGTAAGGTGTTCAGCTTGTTTATAAATGCGGTTACACTCCATCCAAGATAAGAACATCGAAGAAGCAACTGACGGTTTATTTAGAACATTGTCCATATGATCAGTTTGACCGTAAACAATACTCTGTTTACCAGGAAGATGGAAAGGAAGCCTGACAACAGAAGGAGTCCTGTAATGGACGTCGTACCCAAAAATTCTCCACGTAGCTTCACAAGCAGATAAATACCTACAATCGTAAAATTCTTTAATTTCATCTACCGGTTCTTTATTTACGCCTTCATTGTTTGTTTGTACAACTTCAAGAGTAGCTCTATCAGGACCTTTGTTAATATATTTAAACAAATATTTTATTGACCCGGATTGATTACACCACTCAACATTAATGTGTGCTTGGTATCGTTTCAGAAGATATGGGTTGTAAGCAACTACACTTCTGTTATCCAATTTCACTCTCGATTTCTCAACAAAAGCTCCATTTTCTCGCCTTCTATACAGAGGGTAACCGTTGCCATCAGCGGATGTTTGACTGTTGAATTTTTTTGAAAAATTCTTTGAACATTTTTTGTCTACCATACACGGGCAATGTATGTTTTCACCACCACACGGGCCGTGAATCATATATTCGCTTACGAGAGAGTACAAATCCGGATGATCATGAACATTAGGAATCTCTGCCGAAATGAAAGGATCAATATTTTCAACAGTATGAAGCTTTGCATCAGAATGTAAAAAAACACATATATGACTATGAGGCAATCCACGTTTTTGAAACTCGATTGTATAAACAACTGCATTTTAAATACATATTAACATTAATACAAAAATTATAATGTGAATTTCGAAAGTGTTAAATAATAAAATATAAACATAGGCCTGAAATAGCGTACCAGCTTGAGTCTTTCCGAAACATTCCTTCTCTTTTATATCTTTAATTAAGGCGTCGAGCTTGATTTTAAATAATCTACATAGTATATCAGGCCTATCTTCTGGACGTAGTGTTGTGTCCTTAAGAAATCTCTTAACTTCTGGCCACTTTGGATTGCATGTTACCATTATGAAAAAATCAGGATACCCATACCAGCTACAGAGGGACATGGCATCTAAATAATTTTGCCTCATATAACGTGCACCACTAGTAAAAGAAGAAGGCAATATAACACGTTTACCGATGCTATCCATATTTTTATTACCTTGGTTGTATCATTTAATATATTTTCGAAAGTATCACACCTAAGATCATCTTCTTTATTCCTTATGTAATTTAATCTCTCGGTCTCAATCATAGAAAGGCCATCAACCAAAAATTGCTGTAACAATCTTCTTGAATTAAGAATTAATGAAAAAAATGTGATCTCGGTCTTGAATTCTATACGCAAACCATTCACGCATTGTACATTTAGCCCATGTTAATTTCGTGGTATCAGTAACATGTCTATGAGGAATGTCTATTCTGTATCCATCTTCACCAAAAGGAAGTATTAGTGGATATTGAAGTGCAATATAAGAAGCATGTGTCTCGTTAACACGTTGAAGAGACCCATCTTTTGTTTGTACAATAATGTCCAAACTTTTGTTTGCATCACCAATGTCACCTACAATTAAGGCCGCCACTTCGGAAGCGGTCGGTAAATTGTATGTTCTTCCATCTTGCACTCTGTTCCCTATAATTCTTAATTTGAGATCTAAGTCAGGGTAACATTTCAATGTTTCGCTTACCATCCTATAAACCTTAACTAAAATATTCTTTTCATTTAACATCTCTTTAACTTCTTGAATAATACATAGCTCCATTGATGAATCCTTTGCTGAATAACTGTTTTTATATCAAGCACATATGAAGTCAAGTCAATAATGATCATATAAATATGTAATAACAAATCAATTTAATGTTTGATGTAAAAAATTTGTAATTAAATACTAAAAATTAATAACCATAATAATAATTAATTATCTATTGCATACCTGAAACATGACCGCCTATTTGAATTCTCATTATCTGTATCATATATGTATAGCTGTGAGAATTTGGGTTTGACTCCATTTGTTGGTAGAAGACTTCTGATATTATGATCATTTTTGCCCTTCATTCTGAATGAGTATGGAGCATTGCCTTTATTGATGGAGTTATCAATTTGTCCAGTCATTGAGGTAAATGCAAACATTGAGTTAAATTTTCTTATATTCTTAAGGAAATATTTGCTCTTTGGATCCATTGACCTAAACAATTTTTGGTAGCTTGGAGGTGAATTTTTAAATCAGGCAACTCAACTTTACCATAATTACAGCATATTGAATAACTATTTTTTTTTTCTTATGTCTGCATCTATCGGCTTCAGCCTTCCAGAATTTGGCATGACACATTCCACACACAAATTTTTGATCACCATGATCTAGATAATCTGTTAAAATGAAAAATTTTATAACGTAAATTCTTAATAATTTTGTCTGATTTTTAAAATAAGATTAAAATTTATATGTGAAAAATAATTTGTCATAAATGTATACCTTTTGACAAGCCTACATGATCACTTTGAATTACATCTTCAATAATATCATCTTCATCTACTTCCAAATTAAATACAGGAATATCTGATATATTATGACCAACCTTTCTTTGTGTAATTCTACCGTTGATAAATGAGGTAGTAACTGCAAAGTTTTAAATGATATGTTATAATAAGTAGGTAACGAAATATTCGAATAAAATATTTTAAATACTCGAATAATATTTTGATTTGAAATTACCATCTGAAATGTTAGAAAATGGAGTTCTACCAATTCCTGTTGAAGATGATGATGATAATATTTTGTTATAAACAGGTGTAGTACTTGAATATACTGCATAACACAAATTTCAAAAATTAGGTCTATTAAAAAAAATTTGAATTAAATTGTATATAATTCAAAAGGCTTACCATTTGTTATATTAGAAAATGGAGTTCTAACCCTTTTTGATGAAGATCGTATATCTGTAATTCCATAACACGATTTTTTATGGACATTGTTACTTTTATTTCCATAAATAATATTATATAAGTCAAATAGCAAATTTTGTCACATTTTGACTTTATAAGTCAACGTGTGCAGAAAGTAATATATAGATTCAAATCACTGTTTATATAGAGACCATGACTATAATCGAAAAATTAAAATTAAAATTAAATCTGCACTCAAATATTAGAATTTTCCAGACTAATCACAAAATTTAAATCCGGGCTGTCACATTTTCCTTTTTAAAGTTAAATTATAAAATTTTAAGTCAAGGTTACACATTCACATCTTCCTTTTATAGAAAATTATAAGTCCATGTGTATGTACACGTTGACTTATAAAGTTAATTTATAAAATTGTTGACTTATGTAGTTCCAGATATATAAAGTTTTTTTAATATTTTCAAAAGCTGTGAATATGACTCTGCACAGTTTTAAAAATATAAGTCAAATAGCAAATTTTGTCACATTTTGACTTTATAAGTCAACGTGTGCAGAAATTAACATATAGAGTCAAATGACTGTTTATATAGAGACAATGACTGTAATCGAAAAATTTAAATTAAAATTAATTCTGCACTCAAATATCAGAATTTTCCAGACTAATCACAAAATTTAAATCCGGGCTGTCACATTTTCCTTTTTAAAGTTAAATTATAAAATTGTAAGTCAATGTTACACATTCACATTTTCCTTTTATAGAAAATTATAAGTCAATGTGTATGTACATCTCGGGCAGAGCGTTAAATACGCTTGTGTGTGTATTTTTTTTTATTTTTTAATTATGATTGAAAGAATGTTATATGAAAGAATGTAAAGTTGGATGTGTGTTAAAATCATGTTAAAAGAGCATTTTTGTCTTTAACACGAGTTTAACAAGCTTCCAAACTTATGTTGAAATATTTCAATTTTTTTTTTAAATTCTAAGGAAAATAAATGCAAAAAAAGAAAGAAAAAAGAGATGAATGAGTGAATCCAACAAATGAGTGGGTTCTCGCCATATTAGACGAAAGATTTAGGATTTGTTTTATCTGGTTGTCCTTTTTTTATTATTATAAATCATGTCAATTTTAGGGGTGAACATGATACGGTATTATATATATTTTCTTCATATTGTGTACCGTATCCACTATAATTAGTACACTAATTTAGCTACCAATATCATACCAAGTTTATTTGGTACCAATTTGTTTGGCTACCAATAATCGTGGTTGGTACAAATTGGTAATGGTATATATCAACATCACAAACTTATATGAAATTAAAAAAAATTAATAACAAAATAACAATGATATTTTATCATTATCGACTATTAAACATATTAACAAGTTTTCCGAACACGGAAACAAAATAAGAAAAATGATATAATATGTTACGTGCTACATAAACATAATCTAATACGATAAAGCGACAAAATATGTCGCTATCTTGTCTTGATTAGAGTCTTGGACAAATAGGTTGGTAGTTTGGTACAGTATATTTAAGTAAGAATCATATAATATATATATCTTGGTTGGTACGGTATACCATGATATCCTAAAATTTTGTACCATTACTGTACCATGATTACACAATTGGTACGGTACTACCAACCAAATATGTTGGCTACCAACATATTGAATACCAACTATTCTTGGTACAGTTGGTAGCATTTTGATTGGTTTTGTTAGGTACAAATTTGACACCCCTGGTCAATTTTGTATGAAGTTTTATTATTGTCATCTAAAACATCTGAAATAGATTTTTGTAAATTTAACAGAATTACATTTTCATCGCTTTGGTTAGTACTTATAAGTTATAATAGCCTAAAATGTGATACATTTTTCTAAGCCTTGCGATTTTTATACATATACATAGTAACCTTTTTATACCGCAAGTTCGTGTTATAAACTTATACTCCGTAATAGCGTAACACATTTTTTAAACACTAATAACTAGATAATTAATTCCAGATCTCATTATAAATTAGTATACACAACTTTAAAGAACTACAATTAGATTTTTTAATACTATCTGAATTATTTTTTCATGCGTGACACGAATAATCCCGTGCTACATACTAAATCCTTCCCTATGTGTAAGAGTCAACTTTCAAAGTCAACCAACTCAACTCAAACATCTAGAGCTACACCTACTTTTTACTCATAAAAAGGTATCAATAAATTATAAAAATATAATTTTATCTCGAAGACATGCTTCCAAACATAAATGAATTCCGATAGCATTTTACATGCCTCAAAATGAAGCTTTTTTCTCTCTCATAGTTTCAGAAGTGTTCCGTTTTACTATTCCGTAAAATTAACCCTAAAAACAATCACATGTTACGCTATTTTTCCATTTTTCATGCTATATTATTAAACATCTATATGCTTAGGATTATTTAATTTATTTGTTGAATTAATGAAAATTTAGGAGGCGATGAATGTATCATGATCATTAGAATCAATTATTTTTCCAATGGGGAATTATTCTTCCATGAGTTAAGGAAAAATTCTGGAAAAATGCTTCTAGGAGACTCTCGTAATCTTTTGCAATTGTCACACAATTCTTCTATCCAACTCATCATTCTACATATGTAATTTTCTCGATATTTACATTTAACTTCAGTTTTCTATTTTTCTGATTGTCACTTTAAGCGTTCATAATTTAGTATTATTTTTGTAAAACCTTTAACATGTTACAACTTTAAATATCTTATGATTAAAATAATCTTTTCATCATTAGTTGAAAACTAATTAATTTTCATGTTTGTCACGATTTGTATATATATATCAATTTTCAATTGCATTACTAATACTTCATATATTAGTATATGATATATTCCCGGTTGTGTGTTATCACAATCATTTAATAAGAATTACATGTTCAATGTATATATTTGTTACTTAATATTTAAAGGTGTTTGCATGATAGTCCTGTGCACTTATCGTGATGGAGAAATCGAATCTCGGTCACATATGGCTATTTGAAATTTCGTATATCGCGGTGGTATAACAGTCTGTTTTATATTATATATTCTTAAATATAGTGAAATGTTCAAGGTAATCCATTAATTTTATCTAGTCCCAATGGATATTTATTAGCCCTTGTATAAAAAAAAATTAATGGTCAAGATCAAGATTCAAAACCACCACCACCACTACAAGCACATCTGCTTCTCCGGTGGCCGGAGACGGCGGACGGCGGCGATGGGCGGCGGTCGGCGGCAGCCGGCGGCGGAGGACGGCGGCCGGAGGTGGCCGCCGGCGGTGGTGACCGGTGGTGGTGGTCGTGACTGGAAGCACATGTGCTTCGTGACTTGTTTTGATTTTTTTTCTGTGTAGTGAAGCACATGTGTTTCATAACGTCAAGCACATGTGCTTCGTGATTCAAACACAAATGACTTGCTTGTAAGTTACATTTGTTCAGGAACAAAAACACATGTGCTTGGCTTTATGAAGCACATGTGCTTGGCTTTATGAAGCACATGTGCTTTATAATGATATGTTCGTCACTTGTTTTAATTTTTTTTCTATGTAGTGAAGCACATGTGTTTCATAACTTTAAGCACATGTGCTTCGTGATTCAAACACAAATGACTTGCTTGTAAGTTACATGTGTTCAGGAACAAAAACTCATGGGCTTAGCTTATGAAGCACATGTGCCTGGCTTTATGAAGCACATGTGCTTCATAATGATATGTTCGTCACTTGTTTTGATTTTTTTCTGTGTAGTGAAGCACATGTGTTTCATAACGTCAAGCACACGTGCTTCGTGATTCAAACACAAATGACTTGTTTGTAAGTTACATGTGTTCAGGAACAAAAACACATGTGTTTGGCTTTATGAAGCACATGTGCTTGGCTTCATGAAGCACATGTGCTTCATAATGATATGTTTGTCACTTGTTTTGATTTTTTTTCCGTGTAGTGAAGCACATGTGTTTCATAACGTCAAACACATGTGCTTCGTATGCTCCCTTGTGTGTTTAGAAACTCATGTTTGTAGTGACTTGAAGCACCATGTGTTTCTGACCTGAAGCACATGTGTTTTGAAGTAATATGTTGTGTTTCAGTGAAGCACATGTGCTTCGATACATCAATACCACCACCACCCTCATTAGCACCAGCACCTTCACTGTCAGCCACCACCACCACCGTCGGCCGCCAGCCGCCGGCGCCGGCGGCGGACGGCGGCGGTCAGCGGCGGCTGGCGGCTGGCGGCCGGAGGTGGCCGCCGGTGGTGGCTGTAGGTGGCTGTTAGGTGGGGGATTTGATCTTGACCATCTTGATCCAATGGCTAGGATTTGTCCCTTGAGACTATGCAAAACCCTTAGACTTCCTAGAATACACCTACTTAAATATATAACCAACTCCCAAAGTATAAACCACAAAATCAACAGATTATAATAAACGTAAAACAAACGACAAAATAATGTATAGCTATGATTGATATTGATAAAATCACAAATGTTAATATTAATAGTAATAGTTAATACATACCACCACGATTTACCGTTATTTTCATGATTTTTTTGTTTTACTCAATGTTACACATTTTACTACGATTTACTACACATTTTTGGTGTTGCGGGTACCTACTATGAGATTCTAACAGAGCTGGTCTAATCAAATTTTGAGTCCTGGGTAAAATCTAAAAAATGGGCCCCTTGAAGTATTTTTTTTCTCGGAATAACTAAAAAGTTTATGCCAAATTAAAAATGTCGTCCCAATCCCTAAGTTAAATGTCTGGATTGGACCTTGTAGTTCGCCTATTTTCAATATTCCGTTTGATTTACCTTGATTCAAATAAGTTTACACATATTTATACATGAGCAATTTTTTTGAAAATAGATCCCTAAATTCTATGGGCTCTGGGTGGTTAACCTTATCGCCCGTACCCAGGGGCGGCCCTGGATTCTAGTAGACAAGTTATCCATCCCTTTCAAAACTCTAGACGGCAGATTTAATAATTTCCAAACGAGTCCTTTGAACTCTTTCTACTTTTGGCATCCCCTAAGGAAACTATCAACAATTATTTTTATTAAATGATTTTATATATGAGTTTTTCTATTATTTGTCCCTAGGTATATATTAGAGTGCAATAATAAACTTTAATCTTCCTAAAAAATCACAAAAATCATTTAATGCATTACTTTATTAATGTTTACTACACTTTTAGAAACTTTAGACTTCATTAATGCACCTTAACATCTGCCTAGAGGACACATGTTAGAAAAACCCTTTATATATTTAAGAGTAATAGTATTTAGGTCTACCATTTAGACCTACTCATAGACCTACTCATTAGATGAAGACACGTGTCAAAATCAAGAGATAATATTAGGAGAGATATTTAGTGGAATACAAATGCTATCTTATCAAGTGGGTAGACTTATGAGTATGTCTAAATGGTAAGACTAAATATCATTTCTCTATATTTAATTGCATAATAACCATACCTCTACCACTAAACTACAATCATGTAGTTCCAAAATAACTCATTGTATAATCCTAAGCAAGTGATTAGATAATTTATTTTAACAGGTTTATACGTATTTAAATTGGGGGTGTTGATCGAGTATATTTTTCGGGTTTCAGGTAGTTCGGATCGGGTAGTTCGGGTTTTCCATATATAAAAAATACCCAATGCCCAAACCAAATTAAATTCGGGTATTTGGGTATGGGTAGTTCGGTTAACGGGTCAGATACGGGTATATCCACTAATACCCGAGAATTTACGTACTTTTATTTCCGCGGAAATTATGTTCATATTTCGATTTTAATATACCCTTTTTATCCAAAATTCTATTAAACTCCAACCAAAAGGAAACTCTATCATTAACTTTTAGATATAATTCATGGACTACACGCATTACGGAAAAAAGTGCTGCTATTTCTTGAAATGCAATTTCCTGAAATTGAGTTCACAACCACTTATTATAGGTATTTTCTATTTTGACATAGCATAGTACTATTATGACATACTACCTTCGTCCCATTTTTATTGTCCACCTTAATATTTTAGTTTGTCCCAAAATAATTGTCAATTTCAAATTACAACCAATCATATGAATTATAAGTGGGTAAATATGAGATTTGATTGGTGGACAGTGCAATAATTGCACTTTCTTAAAACTGTGTGCCCTTTGTCTAGTGGATAATTAATTTGGGACGGAGGGAGTACCATAATACAACATAATTAAGTAATAATTACTAATATACATAATTTATTACTAACTAATCATTACAATTCATAATTGACAATAATTACTAATTTTATTAATTTATATATCATATCTTTATTTATTTTGTACTTACTAATTTAAAGTGACTTTACTTTATATTTAATAAAATAACAACACATTATAAATAAGTTAAATAATATTAAAAATATATGTTAAATAATTTCAATAATATATGGTAATAAGCTTTTAAATAACCTCCCATTGAAGATATTTTTATAAAAATAAGATAATATTAAAAAACTTTATAACTATCTACCTTATCCGTAGAAAATAGTGACGACTTTTTTTTTTGTGCTAAACACTATATATTAATAAAATAAAAGTTAGACAAATAAAATAATGAAAATAATATAAAAGAAAAGAATTAAAAAGGAAAAGATTAACATGTGATGTGATGACGGATGAAAGAAAGAAATAAAAAAAGAAAGAAAAAAAAATAATTGTCAGATTCACGTTTCCCTTACCCTCTCTCTCTTTCAAAACATTCTAACCTAATCTCAAAATCAAAACCCACGCCCCCTTCTCTCTCTCAGCCACCACCACCACCTCCATCAACTCCGATAGCCACCACATCCATCAAATCTGACGGCGATCGAAGAAAACCACCACCACAGTCGATCATCACCAAGCCGGTCGAAGAAAACCGACGCCGACGCCGCCATTAGCGAAGAAAACCGATCCACCACCGTCGCCACCGCCATCACCACCGTCGACCACCAGAATTCTTTGTGTGTTCGCCGGAGGTAGTGGGTTTCTACAGCAGCTAAAGGTAGGGGGTGGTTGTTGGTGGTTAGATCTGATTTTTTAAAAATTACAGTAAGAATTTGTTTGCTTTCTTCATTACCTGAATTTATATACACTACTGATTTGCTCTTTTTGTTTAATCTTCATTTTTATATGTGAATCTACTTTATTAATTGAATTTGGTTTAAATTAGTTGTTTTTTTCAAAGAAATTGTTGATAATCATAATTTATAGTAACTAGCTGCTTTTTTTTGAGGCTAATACAGTCTTCGAGGTTAAATGATTCAGCTTTTTGACCAAGCCTGTTCAAAGTGTATTAATTTTTTGAATATAGATATGTTCAAGTATATTATAGGTATGTCAAAATAGTAATACCGCTTATTATATTCTAATTCTGTTAGTTGTCTATCTCTAATATTGTTTCTTCTTTTTATTTATTTATTTGAAGATTCGTATTATCTGTGAATCCAAGTTTAGTATACGTAAGGCATTAATGTGTAAAGATATTTTGTATATCTTATTTTCTAATAATCTGAGTATTGTTCTTGTTTATTAGTCATTTAGATTATTAGTTGTTTTTTATTTATAAAGTTATAAAATATTGCTTTTAAAAAACACCTTTAAAAACCTTCGGGTATTCGGCTATACCCGCCAACTTAAAATATTACCTAATACCCGATCCATATTATTTTCGGATTACCTGATACCCAAATGTTCCTATCCGATACCCGAACTAGCCGACCTGATCTACCCGAATTCGAAACGGGTCGTGCGGGTAGAGCGGGTTTCGATTATTTTCGACAGCCCTAATTTAAATACATTAACCTAATTACAGTTTTTAGAATCCGGATAAAATTTTCGAGAATCCCATTAATCGAATATATTAGAATTTCCATTCTGGGCAGTTTTGATCATTTTTTTGGTAATGTAACGATAGATAGTGTCTAACATAAACACCACAAATATACTCGTATATCTTCAATTTATTTAAATGTTAAGTGTGCGCGCGCACATACATACGTATGCATATATACGTGAACTAACTATAACTATTTCCATAATCATTTCTGAAACTTCCTCTAGACATATAGTAAATGTTGACACAAAGAAATGATCGAAAACTATGTAAACTAAACATAGATACAAAAATATGGTTAAAAAATATTGCCATATACGATGAAAATAAGGGTCTATTTGTGAATTAAACTAGATACAAAGATTAAAAATAACAACATAGAGTAAAACTATAGAACTTAATCGATTTTTATTTTAATTTATCAATGCAACTTTTCCCGGTTTACTTACAACATACGATTTGCATAGATCAATGTAACCAGGTTACACCATAGGATAGATTAGTGTAACACCTCAATAATCTCACGTCATTACATCACCAAAAGATATAAAGACGTTGGTCATTTAACGAATTAGCCCTTCAACTATATTATATCCAATGTTGTAAAACTCCGGTGGAATCTGGAAATGAGAAGGTATGCGGTCGGATTAAGCTGGTTAAATGACTAGATTGATGATTGTAGCTCGGTCGGAACCGACAAGTTGTAGATAAAAACTCGGTGAAATCGCAAAAAACTAGTTTTCTAAAAAAATTAGTTAGATAATATAGACATATGGAACTTTTATTTATGTTTTAGAACTAAAAAATATAAATATAGTTGAAAAATATGTTTTGAAATTTTTTTGATTTTTTTATGGTATATATATTGTGTTTTTTAGCCTTAATTACGATTTACATAATTATTGTATTCTTATACATAACATTATTGTCATCCAACTTAACCGACATACTAATCCAGTCAAACCGATTCAATCACGTGTAGGACATTAGCTAGTTAATACATAAACTAGTTTTCAAAACATTGGTCATGCCTATATGTTTTAAAAAAAACACAAGTTAGGTAGAACCTTCCTAGTAAGTGAACGACATATCACTAACGTTATGGTTAGGATTGTCATCCGAAAAACAAAAATAAAGCAACGTTCAATTGATTCTAGTTAATATCTCTCAACTACCCCAACTCGATTCAGTTCAACCTAACACACATAAAAGATTTGCTTATTCTTATTTACTTTATTGAATTTGTGCTTGGGAATAGAATGGAAAATTATGAATATGAATATATGCTAAAATTCACCTAAAATATTATATTTAATAAAATAAATAAGATGCCTTAGATCTATTATTCTTCTACATATTATCTCATAATTTATAAATATAAAAAGATTAAATTAAATGAAAAATGATAATGACAGCCCTAAGGACTGTCAATAAGAAGATAAAAATAATGTAAAAATCGCCCACTGGATTTTAGAAACATTACTCTACAATGAATGTACAATCATTTTATAGATGCCAGAGACATCCTTAAAGGCTGTCATTAACAATACCCAAATTAAATTACAAAATATTATATCATACGGCTCGTTAAACCTATTTGTCCTCTATTTTCTTAAAAGGCGTATGTATTTTTTATCGACAACATATGGTGAATCATGCAAGAGACATATTTTTATTAAGATAGTATAGCAAAATAATTATTTTATTTATAAGTTATATGATTTTTAAATGATCTGGAATCATCGAAAGACGAATAGATGTTGATTTGTATTCTAAATAGGAATAATATATATGAGTGCCCTCCTTTATGTGTTCACAATGTAAACATTACAAAAAAAATATTTCTTTAAATTCTTCCATTTTTTTTTCTTAATGTTCTTCGTGTTCTTATCGCTACAAGTTTGATCCGATAAAATCTTTTTGTTTCTTGTTTTGCAAGAAATAATGAATACTTTGCAGATTGATTGTAACCAGGAAATGGTCTACAAACAACCATCATGGCAAGTTGGAATTACCATTTTGCCCTCCGAATTCGTTAAGTCACAAGAACAAGAAGCCGATCAACAACAACAACAACAACAACAACAACAACAACAACAACAGATGATAAATTATGGACATGATCAAACTCCATCTTGTAGTAAAACGATTATGGAACAAATCGGATCACCATCTTCTGCACTTTTTGCCACAGAAAAATATTTGGAATTTACACAAAATGGTGTTCATCGATCATTTAATGAAGATAACGATCTGATGAAATTTAATAATTTTGTTCATCCTAATGAAAATGGGTATTTTAGTACTTATGATAGATCATACAAAATGAGGTGTGGGAATCCATCCGAAAGTGATAAACTTAGGGAGCTAAAAAGGAAATTACTTGATGAATCCGATGTTTCTGATTGGAGACAATCACAACCGTCAATTTGTTATGATGGAAATCAAGATCTTGGTGTAAGTTTTTATGTTAGGTTTTGTTTTAATGATCTTTTCTTTGTTCTGTTCTTTATGATAGATAAATGATGTGTTTCGTTGACAGGGGCAATTTGGTCATACTAGACAAACGAGTAGACCACCTTCAAGTCAAACTTTGGTCAACTGTACTAATTCTGGAAATGTTGTCCCAAGTAAAACACGAATTAGATGGACTCAAGATCTTCATGACCGGTTTGTGGAATGTGTGAATTGCTTAGGTGGTGCGGAAAGTACGTATATTTGTTTATATTGACGTTTTTACCCTTTTCGCGTGTTTGGATTTTTTTTAATCTTTTCTTAATAACTTTTTTTTACTAGAAGCAACGCCAAAGGCGATATTAAAATTAATGGAATCAGAAGGGTTAACAATCTTTCATATTAAAAGTCATTTACAGGTATTAATCAAAACTTATACTCCATAGCATATTTAGCTTTGTGTCTAAAAATAATTTGTATATTAATATTTCAGAAATATAGAATAGCAAAGTACTTGCCAGAATCTGCAAAAGGTACATTTGATGCTTTGTAAATGTCTTAGTGTTTTTTTGTTAAGAAATGTATTTTGATCAAGACTCTGTTGTTTGTAGGAAATTTGGAAAAGAGAACAAGTATTGATACCATATCACACATTGAAAATATAACGTAATTTTTTCTTTTTTTACTTTAAAAGTTGTCGAAAATTGGCATAAATTTACTGGTTTTGACTTGAAAGTTGAAACTTTGAATTTTTCATCAGTGGGATGCAATTTAAGGATGCACTGCAAATGCAACTTGCTGTTCAAAGACAACTTCATGACCAACTAGAGGTATGGTTTGGATGTTAGATAGTAAGTCTATATATAAAAGTCAAACTGTTACTTTATTAATTATAATAGCTAGTCCTTAAAATTAAGTTTTTATCTGATTATGATATTAGTTGTAAATTTTAGTTTAATTATCAAATTGTCATAAAAATTTGTGAAATAGACGTCGATTTTGATGTTGAAAACCGATCCTTTGGACCTTAAATGTCAAAGTTTGACTAGTCAAGAAATTCTGCTTGTGATTTCAGATTCAAAGGAACTTACAATTGAGAATAGAAGAACAAGCAAAGCAACTGAAGAAGATGTTTGATCAACATAAACATCAGAAATCTAACAAATCCCAAAACTCGGAAATCACATCTTTACATGATGATCATCGAGCCACAAATCTTGATGATGATGAGATTTTGAATTTGGAAGATGATTCCGAAAGTACCCTTTTCCCATCGAAAATAAGTTAGATTTCCATCAAGAAAACTCAAAACAGTTTTGATCGAATATCGGTATGTGTTTAAAAGTTGTGGGAAATGCAAAATTTCTCATTTACATGATCAAGAATCAAAAGTTGCAAATGAACAAGATTCAAGAAAAAAGCTTTTATTGTGAATCAACTCTATTATCTTGAATGTAAAACGCGTGTGTTTATACTCGATAACTGTACTTGTTATTTAGTGTACAGATAAGATAATATAGTTAGTAAAATTTTGCAAATTGTTACAAGAAAAAAAGGGTCAAAAGGCTAAAACTTTCATTCAACAAACGAAGTTATGATCATGTATCCGATTCCAATTTGCTATAACAAGATTCACCCGCTAAATGTTTTTGGAATCGTTTTATGGGATTCTTGTAAAACTTACCAAATCACGGTGACAATTAGTTCTACTACTTTCTTTAGCTTCTTTATAGTGAAAATTTACAATCTTTTTGCAATGAACCTTTATTCTGACACACTATTATCATCATGTAATACTCCCTCCGTCCTACAAAGAAGTTTACGTTTCTCTTGTACACAAGATTTTAGGTTATAGTTACTGGTGGGGTCAATAGTAATACTTTTGATTAAAATATAAGGTTGAATTAGAGAGAGAAAGATAGTTAGTGGATATAAATGGTGGGGTTCTTAGTAATAATAATATTTCCCACCTATATATGGAGCAAGGACTTGAATTGATTTTGATGACATGTCTTGCCCACCCAATCAGATCACTCCTTAATGATGAATCATACGCTGACTCAAAGGGTAACAAGGTAATTTCACAATACACCATGTACATCTCACGCATCTTTCATTCTAGGGTTTTTCCCCCACACACTCACACATTCTCTCCCCACCGGTTCCATCCTCATCCTCCATACAAGGCAACCCACTTCCAAACAGCGATCTCAACGTATGGGTTCACACCATCGAACAATCATAGCAGCGTGAAGAATCAAGGCAAGCGATACAACCATAAATGAGATCGGCGCAAGGCGTGCTTCGATGGTGTTCCGATCGCTGCTCGCAAAAGAAAAACCTTGCCTTCAATCCACAATTGTTATGGATTCTTAGTTTAATTAAACCGTCTTTGATTTTGATTTTAAATTCAATAATGTTTTTAATTTTGATTTTGATTTTAAATTCTAGGCGGCGGCTACAACCACCGATGAGATTGGAAGAATTCGTGTTCGTGTATAGGTAGGTGATGATTTTTGGCAGTTCAATTGATTCGGTTCTGTGGATGCAATTCATATATTATTTTCTCGATTTGATGTTTATGCATTTGTCATACGATTTTTTTCCGTTTATATTATTCAAAGTCGTATAATTCACAATTATAGGTTTTAGGGTTTATGGCTTCTAAAGGAAAAAAGTACAGGTTTTTGGGCCTTTGATCGAAATTAGTTATCAATGCTTTTTCGCAGCAGCCAACAAAGATTAATTTTTGTTGGAAAACAATTAGAAGTTGGTTGAACTCTTGTTGATTACAATGTTAAAAAAGAGTCAACACTTCATTTGGTTCTTAGACTTATGGGAGGAACTATGATAAAAGTCAACATTTTTAATGGAAAAGAAATTGATATTGAACCAACTGACACCATTGATCGTCTTAAGGAAAGAGTTGAAAAAAAGAAAGGAATTCCTCCTGCACAACAGAGGTTTGTTTTTTATCTTTAATTTTGCTGGAATGAAAATCATCCTGTTGTTGACGTTTTGAGGTGTAGTAAATTGCATATATTTGTAGGCTGATTTATGCTGGAAAGCAGCTTGCAGATGATTAGACGCCAAAAAACTACAATATTGAATGCCATATTTATTAATTAATGTAGTTTATAGAGTATATTTACATACTTCAATGGTTATATACATATATTTGGAAGATGCATTTTTCGTCAATGTTTTTCTATTTTTACTTATATTACTGTTATGTAGTATTCAGTCTTATATTTTAGTATGTACAAATATGTAAATCGTTTAAATGAAATAATTAATTTTTCCGTGCAGGTAAGAATTGCTCTTGCTGAAAGCACTCAAATCCTTTAACCTCATTCTATAAATGAATTTCACCAAGAGCAATGAGTGACATGTATACCAATATAACGAAACTCGACCTTTCAATCAAGAGTTTCTACATAAAATGGACTAAAATTGACCCGTTTTGCAATTCTTCACTCCAATAAAACAAAATGAATACATAATTTTATTTTATTGTCAAGTCACATTATCATAGTTGCTTTGTTCATTAGTAAGTAAAGTCAGTTGCTCTTGGAAATAAATATCTCATGATTCATGAATTCCATTATATGATTCTGTATTTTTGTTGCAGATCACAATGTGTAACCACCAACCTGGTTACCTATGGAACCGGAAACCTCAACATCTCAAAGGTCTGGTTGTGACCCATATGTTGTAAGAGATCCTTCTACACCTTCAACTCCAAATGCCACACATGCTTCAGTTGTTAGTACACCAACCTTTAAAGATGCTGAATTAGCACTGATGACTCTCCACCCCTTCATTTTCATACAATGTTCCTCCAAATGCAAATAATACAAATTTAATCCAAAAAGAATATATAATTTCATATACTTTACTGCAATGAAAGTTATGTTTTGTGTAGGCTTGGTTTAGGGAACTACAGAACGTAGTAATGGACTGAATTGAGCCCAAACAAGTGATGCATATTGTAAATGATGATGATCTAATATATGCTATTTGATGACATATCATATTAGACCATTACAGAGAGTTTTATATATCCGTTCATTTCCCGAAATTGCTTACCTTATAATGATTCAATAATAATTGACTATTTGATTTCATACGTTTTTTTTCATACTTATGAACTTCATTTCTCGAAGCTAGCCCGCCCATCGGGCGGGTTATGAAGCTAGTTTTATTATATGGGGTCCATTAAATGTGAGAAATATAAACTTTTTTGTGGGATAAAAATTTAATGAGAAATGTAAACTTTTTTGTGGGATGGAGGGAGTAGTAAACAACTAAACATACATAATCTTGGAAACATTAAACCATTAAAAAAAGAACAAATTTGGACGATTTTCGATAATTTGACAAGGATGTTCTAGAAAATTAGATAGAACATGTTTCCATTTTGGTAGCTTTATGTTGTCTTCTTCGATATGTAAATAGCACCTCTAATATTTGTCCTCATAATATGAAACTTAACAAACACTAAGACTTGTTCTTGCATTTTGAAACATCAAGATATAAACAAGAGATAATTACCAAAATAAACAAAAAAACAAACCTTTTTTTGTTCCAAAATAGACTTTATGATTTAGTTTTCCCAAAATATATTATGCGACTTGATGTTTTTTTTGTCGATTGTATGACTTCAGATTTTTTTTTGTGACCGGATATTTTTTTGCGGGCTGACCATTTTTTGTGCAATTGATGTACGACCAGACAAATTTTTTGTATGACCACATGACACTTGTCAAATTTGTGCCGTCTTTTTTGGGAATATTAGATATTAGTAGGTCTAATTGGAAATGACCCTACAAACAATCGTCCAAATAATATTGTCAAACGAGGAAAATTTCAAGATAATTACAAAAAACAATGTAAAAGACTATAACAATGCATCTAGTACTAATCGGTCATAAACTCCAAAGGGACAAAGACGAAGCTCGCACTTTCTCTAACAGTTGGAAGAACAAATGGATGGCATAGATCGACAAGTCGGGCAATGGGTCAACTAAGACAATTATTAAACGGGTCGAAACAGGGCAGGTTGGGCTGACCCGTTGTCATGACTTGTTGTTATTGACGAAATTATAGCTATCTACATTGTAATATTCGTTCGTTAAACTCTGAGAAAGACACAAAGACAAAAACCGGAATATTGGCAAGTTTAATCTAGATTTACATAGCTAATTCTCATTACAATATTTCAAAAGATTTTATGTGAGATGGATGATTTAACAAGGAGGCTGCTCGTTGGAGAAATTACTGCGGATACGTATGAAGAATTGTTGCGGGATTTATTATATCCACCTGCCAGAAATCAGCCAATAGATCCCTTACCAAAGTTGTACGTTTTTTTGTATTCCAAAATCAACCTCTTAAGTACTTTAATCTTTTGGATCATGGATTTTGAGTAATTGTTATGAGGTGTGTTTGATTTTTGCTTAAGGGGGGTGTTTCTGATTATGTACAACTATACACATTTTACTACTAATTACGTGTCGTATTTCAAATGTTAACTTTTGATGTAACAAACTTTCAAAACTTAAATTTTTGCGTTAACTGACTAAGTTATTAACATTTTTATGCAACCGACTTGTATAATTACTTTTTAGTATTTGATATTGCCAAATTACATCAAAAGGTAATTCAGGAAGCTTAATGCATAGAATTGATGTTTGATCGACTGAACCACATAAAATCCTTGTGTCGCGTGTTTATTTTCTCTAATGTTTATTTTGTTTGGCCTAACAAACTTGTTCATTAGTGGCATGCAAGTTAAGGATTTACTGCAAATGCAACTTCTAGTACAGAGACAACTTTCTGAGCAATTAGAGGTAAGATTAGATCAATAGCCCTTATTTTAATCTCAATTATTACTCTTCAATGTTTTAAAAACAAGAAAGTTCTCTATTTCCGAAAAGGAAAAAAGTTGATACCAATAAAAGTCTGGATAAAATTGAACACTAGTTTTCTGTTTTCTAAGAATCTCATTTTATTAAAAAGTTAAATTTGTTGCAAAAATGTATATAACAACACCAACAATCAAAATCTATTATATTCCGGTAGAACGTTTTATATATCTATACTATATTATAAAGAGTTTACCCATTCCATAATTAGCAAGGCTGAAAATTCAGCCAACACACTTGCCATTTTTGTCTTTAATCACGTCTTAAAAAAGTAGTGCTAGCACTAGGATTCGAACCAGGAACTACAAGTATAAAGGCAACATACTCTAGCCAACTGAGCTAACGAGCTTCTTGAGAAGTAATTCATTGTAATGGATTAAATACCCTTAAGGAATCTCCCATCTATTTTCCAAATTTCTAGGGCATGCCAAACGTTGTCTGGGAAGTGTAAAGGATAATTAAATCGAATGGGTTATATCGAGGCAGAGAATTGCATGCCCTCTCGCCATCTTCGCTCCATCGTCATCTCCTCTCCTCTCGCCGTTGAATTGCTACCTCCATTGCATACCCTCGTCGTTACCCGTGTTTCATTTCAAACTCTCAATTGTTTTTAATGTTGATTTTTTATTGATTTCAGAAAGCAGATGGCGACCGAACTCCGACACCTTCCTGCTCGGCGGACAGTGGTGCTCCTTCCCCCTTTACAAACGACGACCGAACTCCGACTACACATCCTGCGACCGATTGTAACTTTCTCCGGGCATGTCTTTAATTTTATCACATGTAGACCGATTGTATGCTTTGATTTTGTCATTTTGTTTCATTTAGTTTGATTCATGAAGGATAGTTCAATATTTATTTGGGATTTGTGAGGGATTCATGAAGAATATTACAGATTCACAGTATTATTGTGAGTTGTCTGTTATATACTAATGAAAAATATCACAGATTTTCATTTTTTTTTGGGTTAAAGTATCGATTAATAATACTTGCATCGTTATAAAGACTTTGTTTTCTGTTTTATTGTAGTTGGAAGGTTAATGGAGATGGCCAATGGTTGTGCACCAATTGAGCAAACTAGATCTGCTTTCATGCTTCAAATTGGAGGATGGTGAGTTGATCATGATATTGATTATGTTCTTCAATAGAATGATATGGATAATGTGTAACACCCTTATTTTTATAACATCGTTTAAATCATTTAAAATACAGTTTTCCCAATAATTGACATATTGTCCAAAATACAGTTTAACAAAAACCTTGAAACCTTTATCAAAGTATACAAAAATACGGTGTCACCAAGTATATCAAAACCATAGGCAAACGAGATCTACCTACGAGCTCACGAGCTAAACATCTCTAGGCCACTTCTAGTGCAACCTTCTATCACTTTCAACCTGTACCTGAGTACATAGCCACAAAAACAAACGTAGTACGTGAGACAAAATAGTCTCGTGAGATACATGGGTTTTAGACCCCAATAATAATCAATTCATAAATATATAAACATATATATATATATATATATATATATATATATATATATATATATATATATATATATATATATATATATATTCACATCAATACCGTCAAGTCACCCTATTGTGACCCTATCGCTTTCTGCTCCTTGGCAGTCACAACTAGTTATTTGGAACATCTCCAAATAACCTATCAACTCACGTACTTATTAATCGGGGATCCCCCGCCTTAATAAGCCTTATGGTAACGGCAAGAGGGAATCGCCCAATCTACCGTTACCCGACTTCTAGCCGGATCTCGTCCGGTAGCAAGCCTCCTAACACATGATGGTCCATGGGTCGATGCCCAATCCGCCCCATCCCAAGTGACCGGGGATCCCCCGAATCACCGCCACACTATCACTCATAAGCACCCGTGTGCTTAGTGTATAAACATATATACACTCGGTGTATAAACATATATACCACCGCTCAGTGACCGGGGATCCCCCGCGTCACCACCATCCGTCTCCTATTATAACCTAAAGGTTATGTCAATCAAAGCCTTCGGCCATCACATCTATCATCAAACAAGTTAGTTATCTAAAAATAACTAAATATAATTACTTCACCATAGTGTGAACGTACTCGTATAGTCCCGTGGACTCGATCATAAGCAATCACATTTACTTAATTCATAAGATTTATTTCTTATTTATCAACATCATAATCCTCTTATCTTTTCCTTGACTATAACATATATATATTACTAGTCACACCATATTCATTTTCATATACATTCATTCATCACTTTTATTAGTATAATGTACTAATCAATACTCTTTACTTAATATCATCATCATTAGTTTTATTAATGCATATTATTAATAAACCAAATATCATACATCATATTAATAATTAGATATTAATCACTTTTCATTATCATGATCTCTTTCACAATCATCAATCATTTTAGACATACTTAGATAGTCTAGTATTTACATTTTCTCATCTTTTCAATCATATCTTTATTAAAAAAATTTATTAATAAAGACCCATAAAATATCATTTGTATTTTCAAAACTCTTTGCTATGTACCCAGTTTAAAAGTCTCATGTACTCACCTTAGCAATAAAGTGCTCCAACCGTATTCTTTACGTCAGTTTCCTTGCTTCACAATTCGGTCAACCTTCCAAGACCTCACCAAATGCCTAATACAATAATCACAAGATGATCAACATCACATACTACTACTACCAATGTGTCCATCTATTACTAGATAACACTTACTAACACATTTCCCCCAATTATGGTGATTTACCAAACCCTAGGTTTAACCACCCATAAGATTCTTATAAATCCAAATCATACACTTGATTCCCTTGTTTAAATACCATCTATTAAGTGTATACATCATTTATTTCACCATTAATCATAACCCCAAGAACTAGGGTTTCAAACCCAAGCCAAGAAATCCATAGATCTAAAGCTACAAAGATCGAGGAGTGAAGATATACCTTTAATCTTCAACTAGGAGTGAAGAATCACAAGATTTGACCAAGAAATCTGCTCCAAATGGTAGTTTGCACTCAAAATCGTCCACAAACTCGAGTAGGAGAGAAACTAGGGTTAACAATGGCATCAAATGAGCCAAAACCCGTTTTTAATGCTGCACACAAGAAGATAGCGTCGCTATCTACAAGATAGCGTCGCTATTTCAGAGCCCGCCATAATTCGCTTCGGAGATAGCGCCGCTATCTCTGACTCTATCTCAGAAATTCTCATTTTCGCGACGGAACTCGACGCTATCTTAGGTCGCTGTTTGGTGACCACCATAAATCGCGTCGCTATCCCAAGATAGCGCCGCTATCTTGGGCTATGCAGCCCATGCTGCATTTTTCGACCTTTGCTTCGACACGGTTTCGTCCATAACTTTCTCATACGATGTCCAAATGACACGAAACCAATTCCTACGTTCTTTAAACGATTTATCCTTATTTATCATATTTTATTAGAATTTATTTATTTGCAAAATTTCGGGTCGTTACAACTATCTACCCCTTAAAAGGATTCCGTCCTCGGAATCACTACGAATTCCAACCCACATCCGACCGAGCATTCCGCCCTCATTCCTTTGTGGTCATTGCCATCAAACTTTCCTCATTCCTATTCCGTTACATTACATATCCAAACATTAACTTAACTCCGTTAAGCCCGAACGGTCAAGGCCCAACTCATAATACTCAAACGGGTCAAGGTTTCACAATTTGACCACAACACTTTCAACCCTTCAATCAAACCCGATCATTTTATACACATAGAAATAACATGACCCACTCATTACAATCAACTAATTGACCAACACGAATGTCAAAGTCTAGCTTCAACCAAGTTGCCATATTCCAACATCGTCTAACCTTTGACTTTAGAACAAAGTCAACTATACTTTAACAATTTCCCTTCTCGTTAAGGAACCCATAAATCCTTCTTTCCTTTACATTTGGCCTTTAATTTATGATCCATCTACAGTCATATACTCGATTCTCACATTCAATCTTGACAACACCCTAACGGGTCAAAGTCGCACAATCCGACTATAACTCTTTTAGTTATTCCATTAACCTTTTTCTCGCACATACCATCGACGCATGATGCTCTCAACATTCACTAATCGTTCATAACGGAAGTCAAAGCCCATCTTTGACTAAGTCAACCAATCACAAATTGGTCAACCTTGACTTTTACGTGAAGTCAACCAAATTCTTTCAAACTAACAAATTTCATGCTCACAGGGCACCGTCACTAATTTATCCCTTCCGGTTCTACTCATTATTGTTCCTTTAACAATTGTCCCCGTTTTTCCACACTTTCAATTTCTCCCCAATTATCTGAGGGTTGTACATTCACATATGGTCACGTCGACCTTTACCGATTCTTGACCAACATTTGGTCACCCACACCATCACTTAGTTTTCTTTCAACCATCTTTGCATCACATCGATCAATTTCATAACCCTTATTCTCAATTACCGGAATTTGATCTCCTATCGCAACATATTCCACTATTTCATACAAGTTTACCATACTTTGGTTATCAAATGATAATTTGCTCACTAGGAGTTTCTCTTTCCTCCTATTCTATAAATCGTAGGCATCCCCTACATTTCCATGACCTAAATGCAACCCGCATTTCGAACCAGGTCCTCATATACCATAACATAATAGTAATACATCATTAACCACATGGTTCTACATTCATCATTTAAACACATAAACATATACACACACACATATATATATATATATATATATACACATATATATCACACCAATTCAATCTAAACACCTCTATTGTGCACATATACAAACATATGTATATGTCACACCAATACCATCTATACATCTCTATTGTGCACATATACAAACATATGTATATGCCACACCAATACCATCTGGTATCCATCCTTTCACATCACGTAGCTTTGCTACTTTCTCACTCGTTCAATCACCCAATTATTCGTCATGCATTCTAGCACCATTCACATAATATCACATTATCGTTTTCTTTCATATCTAACATATTTCTCATTTGACATATTACTCAACACGATCCACATGACACTACCTTTTCATTGTCATATGCCTTTGAAGGCCATCATATAATGCACATGCATTGCATCTCGCGGATAACTAGTAAAATCTCGTTTCACTTACACATTAACCACCATTGACCAGTTCATTTCATTTTTACCACATTTCCAAATCTTTTGTCACTACAGGAGTAGCTATCACTCCATTCCATTAATCATAACTCGCCGGTCATCCCGGTCATCTTTGAGTCAACCAATCGACTCCGGTCTACACTTGTAACCCATGACTTAGCACCCAATGGCCCGACACTCGATTTTCTACTTTCATACATCGTGGGACTTGGGACTATTCCTTTCCCAATCGTAGTCTTATACTACACTATGTCATACATTATCACGCTATTGCTATCACACTTTTACCGACAATCTTCTTCTCACTCTAGATTGTCGAATCCATCAATCCTGTCACATAACTTACTATGGCTACGCGCCAACTTTTACTTAATTGATTCCAACGATTAAATTTTGTCGTCCCCGACATTTATTCTTTTCCACATAGTTTCCATTTATAAATTCTAAGGCATCACTATACCTTAGTCATTCTTTCCTTTACCGTTCACGTATAATAACATTACATTGCGTATCCGGATTCCTGCCGAATATCAAAGTCCCATTTCCAAAGCTTCTATTTCTATAATCCTCATCCAACTAACAATTCTTACCAAGACTTAGTACTTCATTATACTATCATTCTTTTGTTGACAACATCTACCATTCTCATGGTTCCCCTTTTGACACTACATAGTAGCATCAGCCCATATATCTTTACTACATGCGACACACCGGCCCATAATCATTTCCAACGTATGATTTCTATACACATACTAACCGGGAAGACTATTCCCGAGTTAAATCTCCACATCATACAACTTATCTACAATCTCTATAGGCACCAATTCGCGCAACAACAACAATTAAGTCATAATCTCAAATCATTCACCTTACCCAAGATCTCCGAGGTGGCCCTTCCGGGTCAATTCCCTATTTCAACTCACTCGTGAGTTCATTTCACAACATCTTGTACCGTGCTCTCCTTCACAAGGTTTCGTACAACACATTCTACCGTGTCAACACCTCATCCTTCAATAATGGTGACGTCAATGTTGCCATATTGTTCTTCCTTCATTTGCTACTCTCTAGCACTTGCTAAATCTACCGAATCCACCACATCGTGACCTTCAGCTCAAAACTTCCGAATTACACATAGGTTTTACACGCTATGAAGACCCTATACAATATTCTTCAATTTCTTCCGATTAGATCTTGCTACCTTTTTATGTAGGTAACTTCCACTATGGACTTCGCCATTCGATGACTCTTCCTTCGTACGGGTATTGGAATCATTCCGCCTACCCTCATTCATACGGTTATCAAACGTCTGGTTTACATTCTCATTCATAACTCTTCCCAATTTAGTGGGGCTCATTCACTTTTCACATTCATTCTTTCGCCATACTATCGTATCCAACAGACAAGGTTCAAACGGTCAACTCGACCATCGAAAACAACACAATTAGATCAAAACATGGCATTTCTCATAGGGTCGACCCTATCTTACCAATGCCCTACGGTCTCAAAAGACTTCACATTGCACATTTCATAAGTCTCAAGGTCAACCTATCGATCTCAAGGAATCTTACATTCCTATTGCTACAGTCTAAGACTAGGATGGACATCCAACCTAATTCACTTAAACTATAGCTCTGATACCAAGTTGTAACACCCGTATTTTTATAACATCGTTTAAATCATTTAAAATACAGTTTTCCCAATAATTAACATATTGTCCAAAATACAGTTTAACAAAAACCTTGAAACCTTTATCAAAGTATACAAAAATACGGTGTCACCAAGTATATCAAAACCATAGGCAAACAGGATCTACCTACGAGCTCACGAGCTAAACATCTCTAGGCCACTTCTAGTGCAACCTTCTATCACTTTCAACCTGTACCTGAGTACATAGCCACAAAAACAAACGTAGTACGTGAGACAAAATAGTCTCGTGAGATACATGGGTTTTAGACCCCAATAATAATCAATTCATAAATATATAAACATATATATATATATATATATATATATATATATATATATATATATATATATATATATATATATATATATATATATATATATATATATTCACATCAATACCGTCAAGTCACCCTATTGTGACCCTATCGCTTTCTGCTCCTTGGCAGTCACAACTAGTTATTTGGAACATCTCCGAATAACCTATCAACTCACGTACTTATTAATCGGGGATCCCCCGCCTTAATAAGCCTTATGGTAACGGCAAGAGGGAATCGCCCAATCTACCGTTACCCGACTTCTAGTCGGATCTCGTCCGGTAGCAAGCCTCCTAACACATGATGGTCCATGGGTCGATGCCCAATCCGCCCCATCCCAAGTGACCGGGGATCCCCCGAATCACCGCCACACTATCACTCATAAGCACCCGTGTGCTTAGTGTATAAACATATATACACTCGGTGTATAAACATATATACCACCGCTCAGTGACCGGGGATCCCCCGCGTCACCACCATCCGTCTCCTATTATAACCTAAAGGTTATGTCAATCAAAGCCTTCGGCCATCACATCTATCATCAAACAAGTTAGTTATCTAAAAATAACTAAATATAATTACTTCACCATAGTGTGAACGTACTCGTATAGTCCCGTGGACTCGATCATAAGCAATCACATTTACTTAATTCATAAGATTTATTTCTTATTTATCAACATCATAATCCTCTTATCTTTTCCTTGACTATAACATATATATATTACTAGTCACACCATATTCATTTTCATATACATTCATTCATCACTTTTATTAGTATAATGTACTAATCAATACTCTTTACTTAATATCATCATCATTAGTTTTATTAATGCATATTATTAATAAACCAAATATCATACATCATATTAATAATTAGATATTAATCACTTTTCATTATCATGATCTCTTTCACAATCATCAATCATTTTAGACATACTTAGATAGTCTAGTATTTACATTTTCTCATCTTTTCAATCATATCTTTATTAAAAAAATTTATTAATAAAGACCCATAAAATATCATTTGTATTTTCAAAACTCTTTGCTATGTACCCAGTTTAAAAGTCTCATGTACTCACCTTAGCAATAAAGTGCTCCAACCGTATTCTTTACGTCAGTTTCCTTGCTTCACAATTCGGTCAACCTTCCAAGACCTCACCAAATGCCTAATACAATAATCACAAGATGATCAACATCACATACTACTACCAATGTGTCCATCTATTACTAGATAACACTTACTAACACATTTCCCCCAATTATGGTGATTTACCAAACCCTAGGTTTAACCACCCATAAGATTCTTATAAATCCAAATCATACACTTGATTCCCTTGTTTAAATACCATCTATTAAGTGTATACATCATTTATTTCACCATTAATCATAACCCCAAGAACTAGGGTTTCAAACCCAAGCCAAGAAATCCATAGATCTAAAGCTACAAAGATCGAGGAGTGAAGATATACCTTTAATCTTCAACTAGGAGTGAAGAATCACAAGATTTGACCAAGAAATCTGCTCCAAATGGTAGTTTGCACTCAAAATCATCCACAAACTCGAGTAGGAGAGAAACTAGGGTTAACAATGGCATCAAATGAGCCAAAACCCGTTTTTAATGCTGCACACAAGAAGATAGCGTCGCTATCTACAAGATAGCGTCGCTATTTCAGAGCCCGCCATAATTCGCTTCGGAGATAGCGCCGCTATCTCTGACTCTATCTCAGAAATTCTCATTTTCGCGACGGAACTCGATGCTATCTTAGGTCGCTGTTTGGTGACCACCATAAACCGCGTCGCTATCCCAAGATAGCGCCGCTATCTTGGGCTATGCAGCCCATGCTGCATTTTTCGACCTTTGCTTCGACACGGTTTCGTCCATAACTTTCTCATACGATGTCCAAATGACACGAAACCAATTCCTACGTTCTTTAAACGATTTATCCTTATTTATCATATTTTCTTAGAATTTATTTATTTGCAAAATTTCGGGTCGTTACATAATGAGTCTACTTGTGTTGTAATATTAATAGTTAATAGCCTTCGGAAGAAATTTGGAATGGAATATTTTCCTTGTATTTTTTCAGCTTGCAATAATGATAAATTGATGATTGAGTATTACCATCTGTTAATAGTTATTTTTGTTCATCAATTTCTGTAACAACATGAACACTTTCAGGTTTCACCTTTGTTTCTACTGATTGCGGTCTCTCTACAATTGTTGTTTTGGGGGTTAACCTTTTCAGTTTATGCCTCTATAAAACCCATCTTCTCTTTTTTTTTTCTTCTAAAGGTACACGAATATCAGCATAATATACAAGTAAACAAACATAGATGTCGATTTTTTGAATGTTGTACAGCAGCACATAGTCTCAAATAACTTCACATTCCTTAAGCAAAGGATTTTAGTTGTTGAGCCTTCTAGAAACCATTTTTAACCATGACCCAGTTTGACCTTTTCAACCCGTTCAGACCATTTTTACTCTTGGCCCGATTTGACCATTTGATCAGTCAATGTTTTTCAAGTTGCAAGAATAATAGGGAATATGATTAGCAGATATACTTTGAGATTTATTGATGATTTTGTAACAGAATTTGTACAGCCATTAGTTGTAAAGACAATAGCGTTGGAAAGACATAGCAAAGATGATAGCCTGGGAGAAAGATAGAGGCACTAATTTCACTTATGATGGAGTAAGAAATATTGGTTTTATTAAAATCATGATTTATATTGTTAACATTATACTTTAATTTTCAGTTTGACCCGTTTTAACTCAACTTGCAAAGTTGCTACTTTCAGCAGAAGAAGACAAAACACAGTCAAATGCATATGGTGCTCTTAGCAATCTTGTTTACAACGCAAACAAATTGATGATATTATTCTGTTGAAACTGTTACGGTAAGTGGAACGGTATTGTTTGGACACTAAAATTTTATGAAATAGATGGCAGCAACTGATTATTGTAATAGTTTAACTTTTTGTTATCAAATGTAGTACACAAGTTACTAATAGATCAGGTTCTTAAATCATCAATCATCAATTTTTGAAAATGTGAAATGCTCTCGTCAGAGGCGATTTGGCGCGAAAGTTTGTTGAGCACTGTTCCATCGATTTTGCCCTAGTTTTCTGATTTCTTCTTCGATTCTTTCCGTTTCTCCTCTCTTTCTGTTAATTCCTTCTGGTTTTTCAATAGATCTCAGTTGTTGTATTGCTTGGTATGTCGAATCGCAGAGCTTCTAAGCGTAACGTGAAAATCCCGATGAAATTTGGGGATTCAATCCATAAGATGACGATTGTGAAGCCAACTGAGTTACAGAAGGATTCAGATCTGAATAATTCTGTGGAGGTTGATGGATCTGGAAACAGTCCTAATAAGGGAGAATCAAATATGTTGAAGGAAGTTCAAGTTGAGGAGATTTCTCCAGAAAGTCAACCTGAAGCGGAGCAAGTGAATACACCTGTAAGTAATTCTGGTGATATATTGAATAATACGAATGTTAGTCCTATTGCATGTGTTGATAGTGGTGGAGTGAATGAGAATAAGGATGCTGTAAATAATAGGGATACAAGGCATATGAATTCTGGAAAATCCTATGCTAAGGTGGTAAATAGTGGTACACAGAGTTTGATTAATAAGATGGATTATATTCCTACTCAAGTGAATGATGAAGGTGTAGAGGTTGTAGTCTTTGATGAAGAAATGGTGAATATAGGTAGCCAAAACTGGAAAATGACAGTATGTGGATACTTTGTAGGCTACAATATGCATATTAATGAATTGAGATACAACATTAGAAGAATGTGGGGCAAGTTTGGATTAAATGATATAAACATAGACAGTAATGGTATGTGTTTATTCAAATTTAAAAATGAGGAAGGAATGAACACTGTGATTGAGCAAGGTCCATGGATGGTGAACAAGAAGCCTCTTTTTGTTCAACAATGGAATCCAGAAATAGGCATGGAAAAGGTTGAACACTCTAAGATTCCATTATGGGTTAAACTTTATAATGTCCCAGTGGAAGCATGGAGTAGGGAAGGACTGAATGCTATAGCGAGTAGTCTTGGTATTCCCTTGATTATGGATTCTGTGACTGCAAGTATTTGTAAGAATGGGACTGGTAAAATGGAGTTTGCCAGAGTGTTGGTTGAAGTTGATGTTTTGAAAGGATATAAGGAGGATATTGAGATTCAATATAGAGATATTAACGCAAGAGTTAAAGGAAGTAAAAAGATAAAAGTGGAGTATGTTTGGAAACCTGAAATTTGTATACATTGTAAGGTGTTTGGGCACAACACTGTTAGGTGTGTTAAAAGACCCAAAACTGCGGAGGAAGTGGAGGAGGAAATAAAGAAGAATGATACAAAGAAAAATGAGGAAGGAAAATTTAAAGAAGTTACATACATGAAGAAGATGAAAAATATGCACAATAATGCAAGAATGGGGGTTAAAGTGAATGATATGAAATGCGAGGAAAAGAAGGAGGGACCAAGAAGAGAATGGAAAGTAAGTAAAGGAATTATTAATGACCATAAAGTCATAGCTAATAAATATGCAGTTCTTGGAGATTATGAGGAAGAGAGTGATCTTAATTCCACAATCCAGAAGGGTAAAGAGGAAGTTGAATTGATGGTTGATATGAAAATGCAGCCTACTAAAAAGGAGTATATTAAATGGCCATTAGTAGTTCAAGAATATTTCGAAGAAAAATGGAAAGATGCAGGGTTAGTAGAATTGCCTCACCTAGAAGAGCTATATGAAGATGTAATGGTTAATACTGATAATTCAGTTTTGGAGGTGATCAATATAGAGGGGGGTGACAGTACTGTTCTAAATGAACAGTAGGTTGTTTATGTTTTTTATGAATCTTAAAATAGCTTCATGGAATATTAGAAGTATGAATCAAGGAAGGAAACAGAAAGAGGTTCTGGATTTAATAAAAGGTGAAGGGCTGCAAGTTTGTGCTATGTTGGAAACCCATGTGAAAGAGGAAAAATTGGGGAAAGTTATGGATAGAGCGTTGGGTGGATGGGATTGGATTTCCAATGTTTGTTATAGTAAAATAGGGTGTAGAATTGTGGTGGGTTGGAATAAGAATGAAGTGCAAGTTACTCCTCTGTACATATCTAAACAAACAATTTTATGCTGCATTGAGGTTATTCATAATAAAAGTAGTATTCTGTGTAATTTTGTCTATGCATCTAATAATGGTAGAGAAAGGAGGATGCTGTGGAAAGACCTTCATTTAGCCAAGAGTGTTGCTAATGGAAAACCCTGGATATTGATGGGTGATTTCAATGTTACCATGAAATGTTCTGAACACTCAATGGGAAGTTCTACAATAACATGTGATATGCAGGAGTTTATTGATTGTATTAATGATATTGAGGTGGAGGATATATGCAGCTCTGGCTTATATTACACATGGATAAAATCGCCTAAGAAGCCAGTGTGCAGTATAATGAAGAAACTGGATAGGGGTTTGGCTAACCACCAATTTACTACAACTTATGGGCATGCTCAATTACAATTTAAACCTTTTATAACTTCAGATCATTGTCCAGTTGTGCTGATTATAAATGGGTATTTACCTAAGAAGAAAAAGTCATTTAGATTCTCCAATTATATAGCAAAGAAGGATGAGTTTATTCCTACTGTTCAACAGAATTGGGCTGTCAATGTTCATGGGAAAAGAATGTATATTCTAGTTAAGAGAATGAAAGCTCTAAAATTCTACATGAACAAACTTAGTTGGAAGAAAGGGAATTTATATGAGCTAGTTGTGAATACTAAAGCTAAGCTTAAAGATGCCCAAACTAGAATGGTCGCTAATCCCAATGATAGTAATGTTAAAAAAGAAGTGTCTGCTCTTCTGGAAGAATATGAGGAAGTAGTGAAAGATGAGGAATCACTGTTGTATCAGAATGCTAAAGTAAATTGGATAAAAAATGGTGACAAAAATACCAAATTCTTTCATAAGTCAATCAAAAGTAGGCAACAAAGAAACAGAATTATCAATATAAATGATGAGAATGGGAATAAAGTAAATGGGGATGATATGGCAAACCAATTTGTGAACCATTTCAAAAACTTTCTGGAAGCAAAAAGTAATACTAAACAAATTGATAATGTTGACAGTTTATTCACTAATAAACTGGATATGGAAGCATTATTAATGGTAGCAGATGTCACAAATGATGAAATTCAAGAAGCTATGTTTAGTATTGGTGAAAATAGAGCACCAGGGCCGGATGGATATACTTCTACCTTTTTTAAATATGCATGGAATATTGTTGGTGATGATGTTTGTGAGGCAGTGAAGGAATTCTTTAATTCTGGTAAACTGTTAGGAGAGATTAATGCCACAATTATTAATCTTGTTCCTAAAGTAAGCAACCCTGAAAAAGTTTCTGATTTCTGGCCTATTGCATGCTGCAATGTGATTTATAAGTGTATAAGCAAGATTTTGACCAACAGAATCAAAAGCAGTTTGGATAAGCTTGTGAATAAAAACCAGAGTGCTTTTATTCCTGGGAGAATCATCCATGACAATCTGATGGTTACTCAGGAATTAATGAAGGGTTATGGTAAGAAGAATGGGCCAAAGAGATGTGCTTTTAAGATTGACATTGCAAAGGCTTATGATACAGTCAATTGGGACTTCTTGAAAACTATTCTGATAAAGTTTGGTTTCCATCACAAAATGGTCCACTGGATTATGACATGTATTTCCACAGCTTCATTCACAATCTGCTTGAATGGAGAAAGGTATGGTTATTTTAGAAGTGGGAGAGGTTTAAGACAGGGGGATCCTATCTCTCCTTACTTATTCACTTTAGTCATGGAGATATTCACTATTATGATGAAAAGAAGGATACATGATAACTCGGGTTTTAAATTTCATAAAGGATGTAAAGAGATCAAATTGACACATCTATGTTTTGCAGATGATTTGCTAGTATTCTGCCATGGTGACATAAACTCAGTCAGAGTTATTAAGGATAATTTGTTAGAATTTAGTAGCACATCTGGCTTAATCCCTAATATGGCCAAAAGTACTTTGTTTTGTTGTAATATTTCTGAGGAGACAAAAAAGAAAATCATGGAGGAGTTACCATTTGTGATTGGTAAATTGCCCATGAAATATATGGGAGTTCCATTAATTGATAAGAAAATTGGAATTAAGGATTGCAAGATGCTTATTAATAGAGTTAAGAATAAAACAGAGGATTGGAAACACAAATATCTCTCTTATGCTGGGAAACTTCAGTTAATCACTTCTGTTCTTGCTTCGATCCATGTGTACTGGGCTTCAGTATTTCTGTTACCTAAGATGGTGATTAGAGATATTGAAATTGTTCTTAAAAACTTTCTATGGAATCAGAGTACTACTAAGAGAAATAATGCTAAAGTTGCATGGAAAACAGTGTGCAAACCTAAGAATCAAGGAGGTTTAGGAATTAAAAGATTAGGGCCATGGAATGAAGCTCTATTGAGCAAACATATTTGGAATATAACAGCTAAAAAGAAGTCTCTTTGGGTGGAATGGGTTAATCTAGTTAAACTCAAAGGTAGAAGTATATGGGATATTGAGGTTAGGAGAAAAGATAGCTGCATGTGGAAGTCTCTGTTGAGTCTTAGAGAGAAAATTAGAGACTCCATTATACATATTATTGGGGATGGCAAAACTGCTTCAATGTGGTATGATAACTGGTCCAACATTGGCCCTATGAGTTCTATTATAACGAAAAGGCAAATTTATGAAGCAAGAATTGCTGATGATATCACTGTAAGTGAAATGATAAGTACTGGCTCATGGAATTGGCCTGCAGAATGGTATAATATGATTCCTAACCTGATAAATGTGATGCCTCCTGGTATAAACCTGGATAAGAAAGATGAGGTTAAATGGAAGATGGAAAATGGGAATTTAGTAGATTTTTCCATTAAAAATGTTTGGGTTAGCTTATTCCAGAGAGGAGATGTAGTGAAATGGTGGAAGTTTGTGTGGTTCTCCCAGGGTTGCCCTAGACATGCATTTGTTATGTGGATAGCAATGTTGGGGAGGTTACAAACACATGATAGATTAATGAAGTGGCAGCCTCTGAACATTATGATATGCCCTCTTTGTATGAATGGAAATGACTCACATAACCATCTTTTTTTTAACTGCAATTTTACTAAAAAAATATGGACTAAGCTGAAGTGTATGATTTATGCTACTGATTTTCCGGACAAATGGGATGATATTATAGCTAAAATTTCTGATGTTAACTGCAGTAATAATATCAGAAGTGTGCTTAGGAAAATTGGTATGGCTGCAGCAGTCTATGGTATTTGGATGGAAAGGAATGCTAGATTGTTTTCTAATAAAAAAGATAATGAGGAGGCAGTGTTTGAACGAATGAAGGAAAATATAAGAGGGCAACTTGCTTGTTTGACTGTTAAACCTTCGAAGCAAGTTGATATTGTTGCAGCTAATTGGGATGTTAAGTTCTTGGTCAAAGAAGCTACTACTAGTGTAGGTGTTTAGTAGTTCGTGTTGTTTTATGTGTTTTGTTTGTATTTTGGTTGTATGTACTCTGTTATTTGATGATGATATATATTTGCGAGGTCTTTTGGTTGGGGTGATGGCAATGCCGAAGCTCTAATCATTAGTACCTCTTTTTCTAAAAAAAAAAAAAAGTTACTAATAAATCTAAAAAAACTGCACAAATAGTGTTGCGGGTACCCGATCCGTTTTGACCCACTCACGACACACCTGACCCACTATTTTGCCACTTCTAGCCTTCTAGGTATAACATTTAAGCCAGATTGTGGATGCTAATGGTGGAGGTCTAGAATCTGGTAGTAACGACAAGGGTATACCGACAATTCATCTTTAGAGGAAATGAACCAATTAAATCTCAATGGAGATAAAAAGTAGAGGACATATGTAGTTCAAAATGTTGCTCCTAGGGTTCATGAAAATGATGTAGATACTCAAAGGGGGAAAAGTTAAAGAATCTTGCATAACTATATGTTGAATATGCCAATAGGTAAAAAATAACAAGTAAAAAGAGTATCAACTGGCGGTTACCCAGCGGGTAGCGGTTATGTGGCAGTTCCAGTTAGCCGTTTTGCCCATTGCAAAATATAAGGACATTAAGGTACCCACCGCCGTAAAATAACATTGTTCACCCCAAAAATAATTACACATGGTACCCGTCGCTGCATTGCGCGGGTACCTGCTAGTATATATATATTTGTAGAGTTACTATAAATCTAGACTCGAATATGAATCGAATACTAGAAATTAACAAACTATGAGTAGGGGTGTCAAAAGGGTCAACCCGAACCCGGCCTTATTTTTGCTAGTCGGGTCGGGTGTATTCGGGTCTTTTTCTAATATCGGGTTATTTTAACCCGACTCGACAAACCCGACATTAGCATCGGGTCGGGTATCGGGTTAAGACTACTTCATTTTGTCGGGTTTTGGGTTGACCCTATTAGACCCGACTAAATTAATTCATCTATTTTACTTATAATTAATTGAATATGATAATCTCCGAGAGCTATTTATCTCACTAATCAATGAATAATTCTAAATATTCTAACATTCATAATGTAATATTGATGTTTATAATTATCATATTTTCTCAATAAACTGTTTTATGATAATAAGTTTGTGTACTTTTAACATCTTATAATATATATTTATTATCAAATCTGTTGTTAATCTATATTAACTATAAATACAGTTTATTTTAAATTTAAAATAATATTTCTATAAAACTAATATTTGTTTTGTTGGTTCATTTTTTTGAAACCCGTACCTATTCTCGATATTCTATGTACATATGACTATCATGGATCTTGTAAAACATGTAGTCTATGTATAGAAAAATTGTAGATGGACATTTTTTTATTATAAATGTGTGTTTCTTATAGGTGGAACTATCTAACCCGACCAACCCGATCGGGTCAACCCGACAGACACGAAACCCGACAAACCCGAACACGACCAACCCGATTTCTTATATGGTCGGGTTTCGGGTTAGAACCTTTTACCTCAAAACCCGACAGACCCGACCCGACAAACCCGATTGACACCCCTAACTACGAGCAATCTATTTGTAGTAAACGAAATGCTACATTTAATTGATACAACCATTTAAGGTAATTAGTGCCAACTTTTCTATAGCGAAACAACTTTTTAATGTCTAGATCTTTTATTCTAAAATGATTTATATTAATCTTTTCAGAAACAGAGAATAGCCAAATCCTTGCCAGAATCTGATGAAGGTGCATATAACTTTGTTAAATTTTATTGTGTAAAGTATAATATTTGATGCATTAGAAATGTTTTTTGTTTATTTTCTTCAATTTTTTTTATCAAGTTGTTGTTTGTAGGAAATTTGGAGAAGAGAACTAGTATTAATACCATATCGCAGATTGAAAACATAACGTAAGGTTTATATTTTCCGTTTTAAATGAGGATCAGTTCAAAAAATTCTTTTTTTACTTTGAAATTTATCGAAAATCGACATAGATATACTGGTTTTGACTTGAAAGTTGAAACTTTGACTTTTTCATCAGTGGGATGCAATTTAAGGATGCATTGCAAATGCAACTTGCTGTACAAAGACAACTTCATGACCAACTAGAGGTAAATTTTAGTCCAGCTCTTAACTTTTTGTTATAAAATTTGAATTGTAGATGTCGATTTTGAAGGTCCAAATCCGGTCCTTTTGACCTCAGAAGTCAAACTTTTACTAGTCAACAAATTTTGCTTTTGATATCAGATTCAAAGGAACTTACAATTAAGAATAGAAGAACAATCAAGATATATGAAGAAGATTTATGATCAGAAACAACAGCATAATCTTGAAATCACATCCCGCCATTCCATGAATCTTGATGATGGTAAATTGGTGATGACTGATGAGTTTTGAAGATGAATTCGAGAATACCCTTTTTAAATCCAATAAAATATAGAATTCCATCAATAAAGCTCGAAACTTTTTGATCAAATATACGTTTGTCAATATAAAACTTATTGATAAACCTGATCTATTAGAATTACATATATAAACTTGTTCATCAATGGCACTTAAAATGCAGCGTGTTGTACAAATAAATGTATAATCATGTCTTTTCGCCATTCAAGTTTTGGTCTTAAAGGTTAAATATGTATGATATATCATATATGCTCCGTGAGTTCAATTATGACAATTGTAAATCTAAATACAACTTTGAATATATAAATTAAATTGAGGAACTAGTTCAGTCGTATTTCAAGTTTAATCATGTTAAATACTATCAACCTTTAATATTAGTCAATCAATTTTTTTATATAAAATAAGATATTCCCATACGGGCAACGTATCCACTTACTCTAAAATCGTAATCTTTAGCTGCATAAGATAAGATATTCTGTAAAAAAAGCTATTTGGATATACAAATTAAACATACAAATAAACATATTCACAAAATAATAATACTTGACAAAAGTAATGGAGGAATTGAGGAGAGATGAAAATGAAAATTATCTGTAATGTAATGATATGTGTCATATTATCGTCGTATAGATCTTTTATATGTCCAATTTGTAAACCTAGATAGCAGCTCTCATAAAAAAAGATGTTGCTAATGATAATTTTAAGGTTTTCATTATTACACTAAAAATGAAATTGAAAAAAAAAGGCTGAAATCCAAAGTACAAACTACAAACCAAGGGGCCCACATTTGACCCGTATCCTTATACACCCGCCCACAGTCTTCCGGGTTGTAACCCGACAACTCCACCCGTTTCGTCAAATTCTCGAAAGGCGGTCGTGAAATCCACAAACAAGATTCATTTTTCAAACGATTTTAAACAAGGGAAACAGAAAGAAAACCCTTAATTTTTTCACCCACAGAAAAATGGAAGATTTGAAAAAAAGGAAGCTAGATGAAACTAGCAACAACAATGGCGAAATTACCACCGATTGCAAGAAGAACAATTGCGTTCGTTGTTAGACCCACTTCCCAAAACCCAGCTCGTCGATCTTTTATCAAAATTGCACCTCTTTAATTTGTATAATAGTTAGCTAATTTATGTTACTTTTGTGTAAATGATATGTTTAGTTGCTGTCTGAATTGTTAAAATTATAGAACATGTTGCAGAATTTATATTGCTCAATTTGGGGTTTCGGTAACATACGAGGAACCAATATAGCCATATAAAATAATAATCATACGATGTGTTAAGTGAAATAATAATAATAATAATAATAATAATGAATAAAATGTGTGCATGTTTGAAAAAATAATGAAGCGGATGCGAATACCCTTCAATTGCTGAAGAAATAAAAAGTGTTGCAAGTGCAGATCCTGCCAACCGAAAGCTTTTTGTTCGTGGTTTGGCATGGAATACTTCTACCCAAACATTGTTTGATGTGAGTGCATTTTGTTGTATGTTTATCTTACTACTATATAAAGCATTTAGGCCTACCCCATTAGGCAAGTTTAAAGAGCTCCTTAAACTTGATTTTAATGACCTTTCCACTTTTGTTAGTTAGTTATCTACCTTAAAAAAAAAAAAAACCGCGACTAATAAGATTCGAACCCAAAACCTCTCCTAACTTATCACTATGTGTTAACCACTTGCTATACGTTACACTTTGGTAACACCACCCACACTTAATAACAAAAGTCTGTTACTCGAAAACCATTTTACCCAATAACATTAAATATACGACGCTATAAATCATCAACTCTTACCAAAATCCACATTTCCGTTTAATTATTTATTTCTAGCAACAATTATTACCGTGTAAATGAACAACACTTGCTCGCCACGAAATATGGTTTCTGGGTACCCGCCGCCGCATTGCGCGGGTACCCTGCTAGTTATTATTAATTAATCGTGTTTGTTACGGTTTTTAAAACAAAAACGCAACCAAAATAAACAAAACCACAAAAAACCCACCATAGGATAACTTCAAGAACACATAAGATAAGAAACTTATTAAGAAACTACCTCTTAGTTGATTTCTGACGATTCAAATGCACGAATGGGAAGTTATTTGTGCGTTAAAATTTGCATATAAAGTTTCAAGATTTTGGTATTCTTGAATATAGCTAAAGATTGTTGATAACGGTTGTTATTTAGGCGTTTGTTGAGCATGGTGAAATTGAGGAGGGTGTGGTTATAGTGGATAAAGCAAGTGGGATATTACTATTGTGCCTAATTAAATACAAATTTTATATTGTTCCTCAAATGATTTATTTATTTATTTATGTCAGGGCCGAATGGCGCTTTGTACCCTAGCATGTGAAGGTGTAAGTAGCAGTATTAGTACGGATCAAGCACAAAGGAAATGCTTCTTTTTTTCAAGAAACATGGCAAGAAGGCTCCATTGCATATGATAAAGACACAGATAAATCACGGTAAATACATCACACATCTATCCAATAAAATTATGATATTTTATTATGGGAATTCATTTTTGCACCACAACTTTTACTCCAAACAGTACAAGTTTTAAAGCCAAATGTACAAGCATATCAAGCAATAATTGTGGTAGATGAAATAAAAATTGTGGTGTAAAAATCACCCCCTTTTTATTATAGCTTTTCTTACAAAAATAACAATGTCATTTTGTATTTTGTTCGTATTTAGTTATTGTCATGATTGGGTCACTAAAAAGATGGTTTTATGTACCCTATGGGTCATGAACATGATAAAGCGATGATTTGGTTACCAACACGTTATCGCTTTAATTCAGAACATGACATATTATGCAAATTTGTATGGCAACTAAACGTGACATATATAAAAGTACGTTGTTATTTTAATTAGTATAATATTATAAAAAAACAGGTTTTTTTACAAGTTTTTGTGTGGTTTTATGTGAAGTGGTTTCGGGTTTATTACCTACAAGAGTGTAGAGGCTGCTAAGAAGGCTATTGATGATCCACAAAAGATGTTAGGGGTAAGTCTTCATTTTTTATAATTTTTATTACTCATAAACAGGTCAATTCAAGTTATGTTTTATCTCCAACAAGTCAAACATATAAGAAATAGTCAAACAGATCAAAAGTTGTCCATGAAATATTATTATTTATCTGACACTAATTATTTTGCAACCTCTATAATATAAATTCAATTGCAGGGTAGAAACATAACTGTAAAGCTGGCAGATACCCCGAAGAACAAAGTGGCGACATTACAAGGCGGTATGCTTCCCGGATACACTGCCGCCATTCCTTACCAACCACCACCTGCCGCCACTCCACCACCATACTCAATCCAACCCCATATTCCATATACACACCCCAAAGAATTTATGGCCACCTACCCTTACTATTACACCAGATAGTCAACGTGGGGTGTGGTTGACCGTTTGACCTGTGTTTTCGGGTCAAAGTTGTATTTAAGAGTTGCTCACCTGTTGATGGTAAATGTGAAGTTACTATCGAAAGTGTTTACTTCTAATAGTTGTAAGATTTGGAAATGTTTATAGTATTATTTTCAGTTCAGGTTTAGAGTAGACTGTAGAATTTATGTATTTTGGTTGGGTATGGTTTTTGATTGTTGTGATTTGGGTTGTTGTGGTCGGTAGATCATTATTTTGTTGGTTGAGTTTACGAATATGTTGTTTTAGCTTTCGGATTTATGTAGATAATGGTCCGTTACTTTTGAGATTCGTTTCTTGAGTTGGATAAATCCCTAAATTGGTTTTTAAAATCTTTAGGATTTTAACATTAATGATAACACATTAACATGAAAGGAAGAAGAGAAAATTCACAAATAAAAGTAAATCAAAAAGAAAATGGGAGTTCATATCACAAATTTTAATGCCTATATCATATTGTACAACTATTTCTGCAGATTGTACAACTACGTAAAGTAATTGTTGTAGTATATGAATTAAAACATGTGGTGTAAAAATCATCACCTAAAGAAAATAGGAAAAATAAATTAAAAAATTCAAAACAAATATAGTAAGAGTATTTTATTTATTTATTTTTGGTTATTCCATATGATGGTAACTTAGTTTGCAAAAAATAATTCCATAATGATACAAATCGCAGAGAAAATCGAAAGATGAAATTTAAGAATTTGAAAAACCAGATTTTTATAATTTAGTCTTTTTAATGGAAAGATGTAGTTTCTCTTTTTTTTAAGTTCTGAAAATTTAGTATTTAGATCAAATGTGGTTAAGATCAATCCTCAAACCACCACTACCACCACCATCACCCAACTACCGCTGCCCACACCGTCACCACTACCGGCAACCTCATGCCGCTTTCAATCACATGTAATTGTGTATTAAATCAAATGTGATTACACACTGCCGACCACCACCACCACCGCCACCCTCTGCCGGCCACCATCTCCACCACCGGCAACCTACCGTCACCGCCGGCCGCTTTCAATCACATGTGATTGTGTATCCAGTTGTAACGACCCGAATTTTTGTAATTAAATAAATTGTACAAAAATATGATAAATAAGGATAAATCATTTAAAAGACGTAGGAATTGGTTTCGTGTCATTTGGACACCGTTTGATATGTTTAGGTCGAAACCGGGATAAATTGGACATCAAAAAGTTGCAGCCTAGCTGCCTGGAGGAGTTCGCGGTCGCGAGGATGGAACAGAGAGTTTGGGGTTTTGGGACACGGAGTTCGCGACCTGTTCCCGATCGCGAGGAGTTCACGGCGGGGGAAGTTCGCGGCGCGAACTCCAGTTCGCGAACGCGAACTGTGTAAAATCTATATAAACGAGTTTTGGGGCTAGGGTTTGGACACCTACACCCCCTATACCCTACCAGCCGTTTTTTTAGAAGAGTGCTCGGTTTTTGCTGTTCTTGAGCTCAAATCTTCACATTCCTTGGAGATTATTGATCTAAGGTAAGAATCTTCACTAGTTTATGTATCTCTTTGATATTTCAAGCTTTATTTGGGCATTAATTGTGGTTTGGACAACTCACCATGTCATCTTTGGGGAAGATGACCAATCATGGGTGTAAAACACTCATTGTTGACTTGTATTCAATGTGTACAAGTTGGATTTGGGTTTTATGGATTGAATCTTGAACTAGGGTTTGAGATTCCACCAAGTGGTATGAACTTGGTGATTTGGGGATGTTAATATGAAATAATTAGTAGCTAGTTATGGATTTTAACTAGTATTTGTGATGATATTGATTTTAGGTCAAGAAGACCTTGTGATTGGGAGTACTTCTTTGTCTAAGAAGTAAGGATTTGTGTTGTTTAACACAAGCATTGGACAACATTGCTAAGGTGAGTACATGTGATCTTTTCTGAGTACATAGTAAACCATGATCCATAGTTTGAATTGTTTTTCTTAGAGCCTTTATTAGATAATTGTTTTTAATAAAGAAAAGGGTATATTGAATTGAATTGAATTGAATTGAATTGAACTAAATTGAATTGATTTGTATGTTGATGTGTTTAGTTACCACTAGTATGATTTGAGTTGTGATATGGGGCTTTGACCCAAGTTGATGATTTGTTATGTGGTAGCTAATCAATTGGATCCTAGATAACCCACACAAGTTGGGGGAGCTAGTGACTACTACTTGGGGCGGTACCACCCTGCGCAAGAGTAGTATGTCGAGAAATAGATAACCCGGAAAGCGGGGGAGTTTGAGATAACCCGGAAATCGGGGGAGCAAATAGATAACCCGGAAACGGGGGAGTTTACCTAGATAACCCATATCGGGGGAGTTGTTTCGGGGAGGCCCGTTACGTATGTGTTGGGCTTATGGCAAGCCTTAGAGTATGATTGATTATGTGCAATGTGATAATTATTTAATTATTATTTTATTGCAATTATTTCTAACCGGGTCTAAAACCCATGTTTCTCACGAGACAATTTTGTCTCACGTACTACATTTCTTTTGACTATGTACTCAGGTTCGGGAGCTAAGGATTAGGCGGCCCGTAGTTAGCATTGGAAGTGATTAGCTCCGCGTACTTATTTAATTCCCTAGACTTTAGTTTTGGTATTATTATAACACCGGTTTTTGATACTTATTAATCCTTCCAAATGTTTTGGTTAAACCATGTTTTGAATATTTATGGATTTTTGTATGATGGATTTTCATATTTAAAAAGTTTAAATTGTTTTGAAAAATTGGTGTGTTACAACTTGGTATCAGAGCTTTAGTCTAAGTGAATTAGGTTGGTTTACCACCCTAGACTTAGACTTTGCTTTTGAGACATTATGTTCTATAGGAAGTTAGGTTGACCTTTGAGAATTAGGGTTGACCATTTAGGGAATTGTTTTTAAATCGAGCTTTTCTTATATCTTATGTGACTATTTAGTCAAATAATTAGGTTCTAATTGGTTGACATCTTATGTTGGTAAGATGGCTAGAACAAGAAGTGGTCGAGTTGTACCGGATGGTGAAGGGGATTCAAATGTGATTCCTAATGCGCCTCGTAATGGAAATGGTGGGGCCGCATCCGGTGTGGGTAATAACAATGTACCGGTAACAATTGAAGCTATTCAATCCATGCTCACCCACATGAGGGAGGTGATGCAACAAGATGTGAACCGGATCATTAACGATCGGTTGAATTGGAATGATGATGAGGAAAGGGACCAAGAGGATGGTCGTGATGAAGAAGAAAGGGAAGAGAGGGAGGATACTCCTCCTCTCACAAGGACCCGAACAACGGGTGATAGTGTCCCGACAGAAAAGTCCTCCGATGAGGATAGGAGTGTTGATAAGATTGACCGAGAACGATGTTCTTACAAGACATTCTTGGCATGCCGACCCGACAACTACTACGGGAGCATGGAACCAAAGGACACCATCTGTTGGATCCGGGAGATGGAGCATGTCCTCGAGAGTAGCAAGTGCAAAGAAGAAGACATGGTGACCTATGCCTCACGTTTTCTTAAGGACGATGCATTGACTTGGTGGGTCACCGTGTATGAATCGTTGGGAAAGAAAGCCGTTTACAAGATGTCTTGGGATGAGTTCACTAGAAGACTCAAAGAGAAGTTTTGTCCCGAAAGGGAGTTGGAGGAGTTGTTGGAAGAGTTTTTACACTTCAAGAAAGGGAATCTAACCTTGGATGAGTATACCAAGAAGTTCACAGGATACCTCCCGTTTGTGATGAATGCCTACCCAACCGAACGTAGTCGTGTGGTTCGGTTTGCCAATGGGTTGCCATGGGAGTATGAACTTGAGGTGAAGAGGGCGACCACTCTTGATGAGGCCATCAATGTCGCCCGAAGTGTTGAAAAAGTGGGAAAGAGAAGAGTTCAAGAGAGGTCGGTGGGAAATGAAAAGAGGAAGTTTGAAAGTTTTTCGGGTCCATCAAAGAAGAGCAAGTTTGTCCCGAGCGGTTCAAAGCAAGGAAGTGTTGGTGGTTGTAGAAAGTGTGGTAGGGACCACAAAGGTGAATGTAAGGCGGATTCGGGTGGTTGCTTCAAGTGTGAGCGTTTTGGCCACAAGGCTAGGGATTGCAAGGTGAAGAGCCTTGATGAGGTGGAGTGTTTCTCATGTCATGAGAAAGGGCATTATAGTAATGTTTGCCCAAAGAAGGGAACCGAAACGTTGGTGTCAACCGCTCACAAGAAACCGGAGCCATCGAAAGTCAAAGGGCGTGCCTTCCAACTAACCCGAGAGGAAGCAAGAGAGACTCATGATGTCGTCTCAGGTACCTTATTCATAAACTCCATACCCACTTATGTACTGATTGATTTGGGTTCTACTTATTCTTTCGTGTCTCATGAATTTGGTGCTAAGTTTAAGGTTCCACTAGAGTTACTTGATGATTTGTATGAGATAGAAGTAGCCGATGGGAAAACCTCTATGGTTCAACATGTCTATAGAGATTGTGAGTTAGAAATCGATAGTAAGAAGTTCAAGATTCATTTAATGCCTATGGGAATTAAGGCTTTCGGTGTAATTATTGGGATGGATTGGTTGGGAATCTACCAAGCCAAGATTTTGTGTGGAAAGAAGTTGGTGTCAATCAAGTCACCCGAGAATGAGAAGGTATATATTTATGGAGAAAAGAGGCATCATATGCCAAATCTTATTACCGCCATTAAAGCAAGAAAATGTTTATCAAAAGGATGTTCATCATTCATAGCCTATGTCCTAGATGGAAGAAAGGAGAAGAAGACGGTGGATAACGTGAAGATTATTCGGGATTTCCCCGAAGTTTTTCCCGATGACTTGCCCGGTTTGCCACCGGAGAGATAAGTCGAGTTTCGTATTGATTTAGTTCCGGGGGCGACGCCGATTGCCCGAGCCCCGTATCGTTTAGCTCCTACCGAAATGCGGAAATTAATGACTCAATTACAAGACTTACTTGATAAGGGTTTCATCCGTCCTAGCTCATCACCGTGGGGTGCACCGGTTTTGTTTGTAAAGAAGAAAGATGGATCGATGAGGATGTGTATTGATTACCGAGAGCTTAACAAGATGACGATTAAGAACCGATATCCTTTGCCAATGATTGATGATTTGTTTGATCAACTTCAAGGAGCCGATTATTTCTCCAAGATCGATTTGAGATCGGGTTACCATCAAGTTCGTGTTAAAGAAGGTGATACCGAGAAGACGACCTTTAGAACTCGTTATGGGCATTATGAATTTTTGGTGATGCCATTCGGTTTGACGAATGCCCCGGCTATTTTCATGGATCTCATGAATAGGGTTTGTAAACCTTTTCTCGATAAATTTCTCATTGTATTTATTGACGATATTCTTATCTACTTCAAAACCGAAGAAGAACATGAAGAACATTTGAAACAAACTCTAGAAGTTTTAAAACGAGAGAAATTTTATGCAAAGTTCTCAAAGTGTGAATTTTGGTTGCGGGAAGTTCAATTTCTTGGCCATATAGTATCTCGAAGCGGGATAAAAGTTGACCAGTCTAAGATCGAAGCGGTAAAGAATTGGGAAGCACCAAAGACTCCAACCGAAGTAAGAAGTTTTGTAACATCCTAAAACCGGCCTAGTTGTTTTAGGTATATAATGATATTTGATAAATGTATATTTGACCCTATGTGGAATAAATTGATTAAGTGTTAAATGAATTGTTTGACTTTTTGTCCTTTTGTGATATTTTAATCAAGGGATTAAAATATCTGTTTTCTGAAATGTTTAAATGAAAATGTGATTTTTATATCTTTGGATTCCCCTTTTTATATCGTCTCCGAATATACTTTCGTTTTTAAATTTTGAACCCGTTTGGTATTTTAAATAAATTAACTACGAAAGGGACTTTTTATATTGTATTTGCTAAAAGATGGAAAAAGCCAAGTGGGTCCCACCCCTCCCCATTTGGACGGTTTTAGTGATGGGGAAATGCCCATCTTTTTGTCATTCATCCATCTCACTCTCTCTCCCTCTCCATACGTATATCTCTCTTTCTCTCTCTAAAACCCCATTAGTGTTCTTGAGCTCCAAGGAAGATCTTGGGATTGTTTCTTGGCCAATCTTTAATCCAATCACGTTTTTGAGTAGATCTTGAGGTAAGCTTCAACCTATATGTGTTCATTTTCGATTTCATGATAGTTGATAAATTAGGGTTTATGTGTTCTTGAGATTTGGGTGGTTATTATGGTGTTAGATGTTATGTTAAGTGTTTATACAAAGTTTGACATGTTTTGTTGTATGGGTACAAGTATTTTAGCACAAGGTACAACCTTTTTAGCAAAATGTACACATGTGTGTGTGTGTGCGTGGCGGTGTGTGTGTGTGTATCAATTGTGTGGTTTTGGATTATGCTTCTAACTAGACTTAATATGGGTTTTAATGTTAATATAGGTTAAATTAACATGTAGGAAGTGTTAATCTTGTAGAATTGGGTAACTAGTTATGACTTGCTAGTGAGATTGTGATTTATGGAATTTATGTCTAATTATGTTAAATGACATGTTGAATATGTTAGTTGTGATTATAATCAACTAGTGTGTTAATTGATAAAATGACTAGTTGTGATAGTGTGAGTCAAAATTGTTAGTTAAAGAGCTAATTGGTATTTTACGTTTAAATAGTAAACTAGTTGTTATTTTGGTTTAAAATGTCATATAGGTGTTGTATGACTTTTATTACTAGAAAGGTTAAATTAACATGCTAGAAATGTTATTTAATGATTTGTGTCAAGTTCGGTGAGATTTGATAAAAATGCTAGTTTTATAGTGTTTGGATAGTTTATGTTAAATTATGAACTAGTAAGTGGTATGTATGTGATTTTGTATAAAAGATAGAATTTGGTCTTGTTGAAATGACTAGTTAATTGGGAATTGTTAAATGGTATAATTATAGCAATTAAGGTTGTGTTTGGAAGTGTTAAAGTTAAATATGTGGTTTGACCCGTTTGGGCCAATTAGTAGTAAAATGACTAAGACACTTGAATTGCGAAAGTATAAGTATTTGGTTGGGTTTGTGTGATTAGAAATGTTATTGATAACAATTGGTGAATTGTAAGTTGATGATGTGATCATAGTGGTAGGATGTATTATCGTTTAATAATCCGGTTTGACCCGTTTGAATGAAAGACTTGCAAACGGATTATTTGACTTGTTGTGTAAGTGTAGATGGTCATAACATGTTCATATGATGGTTTAAGTGTTTGGCTATCTAGTTAGTGCAAGTGTTAGTGTTAAATGTATATTTAACATTGTTTATAATTTGGTGGAATTATATACTAATTCGGTATTCCTTTGGTGTACAGGAATCGGGATCGTGACTCAGAAACATTAGACCTCTGAGTTCGACAAGTGGAAGTAACGGTGAGTGGATTCAACCTACGACTCGGGTTTCGGTTTATTTGGTTTGGTATTGGTTATTAGTAAAAATTGCAGGAACATACCAGACAAGGGGAGTTCGCGTCGCGAACTCCACTTAGCGATCGCGAAGTAGCTCCAGCGGATTTGGTTGGTCGTCGCGAACTAGATCACGATGCGAGTTCCCGACGCGAACACTAGTTCGCGATCGCGAACTAGAGTTCGCGATTGGGAACTCAGTTGTGACGTTTTTCGCGGTGTTTTTTCGTAGCTAGTCTACTTGCTAAGTATGCCTAGTGTTAGGGAATACCATACATGACCATGTGCACATAGGTGAAGAGACTTGGCTCGATTGGTAGCAACAACTCGGTTTGACTTGGTGACCAAGGTTTGAGGAGTAAGTGCGCTGGGCAATGGGTATCGACTAAAGGGTATCCGACCTTACCTGTATTTGTTGCATGGTCAAGGGGAGGGAGTTGCCCGGGTGTTGGATACGAAACGCTATCGGTTACCGTGGTTTGGCCGACCATGGTTTAAGGCTCCGGCAGGACCCTGATCTTCTCGAACGAACCGGAGATGTTTTTTTTAACTTCCGTGTTCCAGTGATTTCCCCAACCGGAGATGTTTTATAACTTCCGTGTTTTAGTGATGACCCAACCGGAGATGTTTTATAACTTCCGTGTTTAAGTGATTAGTGTAGTGGCTATGTGACTTCTAGATCGTAGAGATGTCTATGCTAGCTTGTTGGGCTTTACAGAACTTGTAGATTATATTCATTCACTTAGCTTTGTGCTAATCCCTCCCTCGTTGAATCTTTTCAGGTTGACCGGTGCTTTGGACGGGATGATTGACCAAGCTCAGTTTGTTATGTTTTGAAAAATGAGCCATGTCGTTTAAGTGACACCGTTTTATATTGTTTAAGTAATGTTCATTTTGGAAGCTTATTGTGGGACCTTGTTTGTAAACTAAACTAAACTAAACTAACCTAGAGGATAACCTAATCGCCTTCGGGCATTTAAAAAAAAAACGCCTCCTAAATTTTGCGGTGTTACAACTTGGTATCAGAGCTTCGGTTTGGCGATGGATACACGGGGTTGGTGTTCCATTCCCAAATTGTGGCTCGAGTTTGGTCAAGCATTCCGGACGAGTGGGATTAGAGCAAATGTGAATGAGTTAGTTGATAGTTAGTATGTAGTTACTAACGATTTAAACTAAGCTTTCGTGAGTTGTTGTGATTGTTATAGATATGACAGGTAAAGAGAACCCGACCCCCTTGGCCCTAGGAAATTGTGGCACATCAAGTAACGATGCGGGAACTAACCGAGGAGCATATATACGCACGTGGGGAAAATGAGGTACATTAGAGGTGGTCGATTTGGGCAAGATGGGAGTTGACATTGGGGAAAAGAGAATGGGTTGTGGGTCAAGGACGGGGGCGGTCGGGGGATCTTCACCAACGTTAGACCGACAATGATAGCTCGGGTATGATCTAAAAAACTCAATACTTGTGTTTATGTAGAATTGTTAATTGAGAAGATCGCTTAATTAAGACTTGTGAAATGTTGTGATGAATTGAACTGATTACCTTCGGTGTGTTTTGTCACTTGAATTAGAATAATTGATTGCTTGTTGATTAGGGATACATCATATATGTCGGGAGTTTTGTGGATATAAATGATGCATGCTTTCATGTCTTTAACTGTTGGAAATTGGACTAAGATTAGTGTGTTATGATGTATGGATTAGTCTAATTTAATCAGAGTTATGAATAATGTTATAAGCGATTGAATCTTTTCTGGTTGTCCGGACACACATAGTGTCTCGGTGGTTAAAGTTGCTTATTTCCATTTTGTGCAAATTGGTGATAAGTTGATTGTAACTGTTTGTTTGTTCCTTCACTTTAGGAGAAGCGAGGAGAATTGGTTGTATGTCGGTTTCGGTCACAACGTATGTGACCATGGATCAAATTGGGTATAATAGTAATTATTGTAAACTGTGGGAATGAGATACCCGTAATTAAAAGGGATGGAATTGTATGCGTGAATTAATAGCCCAAGTAGGACTAGTGTTTGTTATGTGAAAAAGTTGAAACTTTTACTGTGACCCGTCGGGTCACATGTAGTGACTTGTATAGTGAGAGTCGGAAATGCATGTCCAAAGTGAATAAATTGATGCTTGTTTTTGTTATAGCTATTGATTATGACCGTCAGTTAATGTTAAATATCTAAATAACCTGAAATGTTATGATGCAAAACGTGATTTGTTTCCTATGTCGAATGTGGAGTCCGAAAATGACTAATGAATTGTGTGAAGATCTTTTGCGATGACTTGCGATAGTAACAATTGAAGATAAATAGTTTGTGAAATGATTTACATCTATTATGAATTTGTTTGAGAAGAGTTTTGTAAATGTGATTTATACTTAAATCTAGTGTTTAGATTTAATGATGGTATTGAAACGATTTATGTTAATAAAATTGAACATAGTTTAAATTGATAATTTAAAATTACTCAGAGTGATGATGATGTTTATTGATTGTAATGAAATATGTGGGGTAGACCTGAATTGTGTAGACTTCGACTTGTTTTGTCAAAACGTGCAACTTGACTTTGTAAAATTTTGTCATCCTTGTAATATGGCTAATTATGCATTAAACAGTTGATGATTGTTAGAAGTATTGTTAACTAAGGACTTTGATAGTGTCACGATGAATTGCTTGATTTTGACCAGTTCGTGCCTAGTATACAAAAAAAAATTGATGTGACTTGATGTTATGAAAGTGTATTTTTTGAAATTAGTTGATTAAGACCGAAAATTTTTATTGGAAATTCTTAAAATTGCGGGTCAAGGTTGTAAATTTTGTTAGAATAAAGAAGAAAATGAGTAGATAATTGAGACTTGGGTTAATTGTTGTGACTTTGTGTAAGGAATTCTTAAACATATGCTTGTGGATCACTTTTCGGCATGAGGAATGCTAACTTGTTATGAATGGTAAATGCTATATGAGTAATGAGATTTTTTTGGAGTAAGTGTAGACTGCAGAAATGAATTGATTGTTAATTGAAATGGCGTTGTTTTGCGGGAACATAATATGGAAAAGTTGGAATTGCTAAATATACTATGAAGTGTATGACAAATTGAATGAAATTTTATTTGAGCATGTATACGTGAAAGTGATTGGAATAGTGTCGTAAACTTTTTGTGATGAATACGTGCTAATTGAATATTGTTGTTGGATTCCGGGGACGGAATCCTCTTTAAGGAGGGTAGAGTTGTAACATCCTAAAACCGGCCTAGTTGTTTTAGGTATATAATGATATTTGATAAATGTATATTTGACCCTATGTGGAATAAATTGATTAAGTGTTAAATGAATTGTTTGACTTTTTGTCCTTTTGTGATATTTTAATCAAGAGATTAAAATATCTGTTTTCTGAAATGTTTAAATGAAAATGTGATTTTTATATCTTTGGATTCCCCTTTTTATATCGTCTCCGAATATACTTTCGTTTTTAAAATTTGTACCCGTTTGGTATTTTAAATAAATTAACTATGAAAGGGACTTTTTATATTGTATTTGCTAAAAGATGGAAAAAGCCAAGTGGGTCCCACCCCTCCCCATTTGGACGGTTTTAGTGATGGGGAAATGCCCATCTTTTTGTCATTCATCCATCTCACTCTCTCTCCCTCTCCATACGTATATCTCTCTTTCTCTCTCTAACCTCTCTCTAAAACCCCATTAGTGTTCTTGAGCTCCAAGGAAGATCTTGTGCTTGTTTCTTGGCCAATCTTTAATCCGATCACGTTTTTGAGTAGCTCTTGAGGTAAGCTTCAACCTATATGTGTTCATTTTCGATTTCATGATAGTTGATAAATTAGGGTTTATGTGTTCTTGAGATTTGGGTGGTGATTATGGTGTTAGATGTTATGTTAAGTGTTTATACAAAGTTTGACATGTTTTGTTGTATGGGGCAAGTATTTTAGCACAAGGTACAACCTTTTTAGCAAAATGTACACATGTGTGTGTGTGTGTGTGTGTGTGTGTGTGTGTGCGTGGCGGTGTGTGTGTGTGTATCAATTGTGTGGTTTTGGATTATGCTTCTAACTAGACTTAATATGGGTTTTAATGTTAATATAGGTTAAATTAACATGTAGGAAGTGTTAATCTTGTAGAATTGGGTAACTAGTTATGACTTGCTAGTGAGATTGTGATTTATGGAATTTATGTCTAGTTATGTTAAATGACATGTTGAATATGTTAGTTGTGATTTTAATCAACTATTGTGTTAATTGATAAAATGACTAGTTGTGATAGTGTGAGTCAAAATTATTAGTTAAAGAGCTAATTGGTATTTTACGTTTAAATAGTAAACTAGTTGTTATTTTGGTGTGAAATGTCATATAGGTGTTGTATGACTTTTATTACTAGAAAGGTTAAATTAACATGCTAGAAATGTTATTTAATGATTTGTGTCAAGTTTGGTGAGATTTGATAAAAATGCTAGTTTTATAGTGTTTGGATAGTTTATGTTAAATTATGAACTAGTAAGTGGTATGTATGTGATTTTGTATAAAAGATAGAATTTGGTCTTGTTGAAATGACTAGTTAATTGGGAATTGTTAAATGGTATAATTATAGCAATTAAGGTTGTGTTTGGAAGTGTTAAAGTTAAATATGTGGTTTGACCCGTTTGGGCCAATTAGTAGTAAAATGACTAAGACACTTGAATTGCGAAAGTATAAGTATTTGGTCGGGTTTGTGTGATTAGAAATGTTATTGATAACAATTGGTGAATTGTAAGTTGATGATGTGATCTTAGTGGTAGGATGTATTATCGTTTAATAATCCGGTTTGACCCGTTTGAATGAAAGACTTGCAAACGGATTATTTGACTTGTTGTGTAAGTGTAGATGATCATAACATGTTCATATGATGGTTTAAGTGTTTGGCTATCTAGTTAGTGCAAGTGTTAGTGTTAAATGTATATTTAACATTGTTTATAATTTGGTGGAATTATATACTAATTCGGTATTCCTTTGGTGTACAGGAATCGGGATCGTGACTCAGAAACATTAGACCTCTGAGTTCGACAAGTGGAAGTAACGGTGAGTGGATTCAACCTACGACTCGGGTTTCGGTTTATTTGGTTTGGTATTGGTTATTAGTAAAAATTGCAGGAACATACCAGACAAGGGGAGTTCGCGTCGCGAACTCCACTTAGCGATCGCGAAGTAGCTCCAGCGGATTTGGTTAGTCGTCGCGAACTAGATCACGATGCGAGTTCCCGACGCGAACACTAGTTCGCGATCGCGAACTAGAGTTCGCGATTGGGAACTCAGTTGTGACGTTTTTCGCGGTGTTTTTTCGTAGCTAGTCTACTTGCTAAGTATGCCTAGTGTTAGGGAATACCATACATGACCATGTGCACATAGGTGAAGAGACTTGGCTCGATTGGTAGCAACGACTCGGTTTGACTTGGTGACCAAGGTTTGGGGAGTCAGTGCGCTGGGCAATGGGTATCGACTAAAGGGTATCCGACCTTACCTGTATTTGTTGCATGGTCAAGGGGAGGGAGTTGCCCGGGTGTTGGATACGAAACGCTATCGGTTACCGTGGTTTGGCTGACCATGGTTTAAGGCTCCGGCAGGACCCCGATCTTCTCGAACGAACCGGAGATGTTTTTTTTAACTTCCGTGTTCCAGTGATTTCCCCAACCGGAGATGTTTTATAACTTCCGTGTTTTAGTGATGACCCAACCGGAGATGTTTTATAACTTCCGTGTTTAAGTGATTAGTGTAGTGGCTATGTGACTTCTAGATCGTAGAGATGTCTATGCTAGCTTGTTGGGCTTTACAGAACTTGTAGATTATATTCATTCACATAGCTTTGTGCTAATCCCTCCCTCATTGAATCTTTTCAGGTTGACCGGTGCTTTGGACGGGATGATTGACCAAGCTCAGTTTGATATGTTTTGAAAAATGAGCCATGTCGTTTAAGTGACACCGTTTTGTATTGTTTAAGTAATGTTCATTTTGGAAGCTTATTGTGGGACCTTGTTTGTAAACTAAACTAAACTAAACTAAACTAACCTAGAGGATAACCTAATCGCCTTCAATGCATTTAAAAAAAAAACGCCTCCTAAATTTTGCGGTGTTACAAGTTTTCTTGGGTTAGCCGGTTATTACCGAAGATTCATTGAAGATTTTTCCCGAGTGGCGGTACCACTCACTATGTTAACAAGAAAGGATGTGCCATTTGATTGGGGGAAAAAGCAAGAAGATGCATTTGCCTTGTTGAAAGAAAAGTTGTGCAATGCACCAATCCTTACACTACCCGATGGTATGGAAGATTTCGTGGTGTATAGTGACGCCTCGAACAAGGGTCTCGGTTGTGTTTTGATGCAAAGAGGTAAGGTGATAGCTTATGTTTCAAGATAGTTGAAAAACGCGGAAGAGAGGTATACAACTCATGATTTAGAGTTGGCGGCCATTATTTTTGCCTTGAAAATTTGGAGACATTACTCGTATGGAACAAGGTGTACATTGTACACGGATCACAAAAGTCTTAAGTATGTGTTCACACAAAAGGATTTAAATATGAGGCAAAGAAGGTGGATAGAGTTGATTAATGATTATGATTGTGAAATTGTTTATCATGAATGGAAGGCTAATGTGGTAGCCGACGCCTTAAGTAGAAAAGTTTATGAAAGGTCGGTCAAGGCTAAGTTGATGCGTATTGAAGTGGTATCTAGTTTTATTAAAAATATAAAAACCGCACAAACCGAAGTGATGGGAAAAGACGAGTATAGGCGAGAGAGATTGGGGAAGAACCAAGTATTTGAAGAAAATACCCAAGGGTTGAAAACCGTCAATGGACGGATTTGGGTTCCGAAATTCGGAGGAAACCAAAAAGTATTGTTAAATGATGCTCACCAATCCAAGTATCCGATTCACCCCGGAAGTACAAAGACTTATCAAGACTTGAAGAGGATGTATTGGTGGCCGGGGATGAAGTCAAGAGTAGCAAAGTACATTTCAAAGTGTGCCACGTGTGCACAAGTGAAAGCCGAGCACCAAGTGCCTTATGGTGTTGCATAATCGTTGCAAGTGCCAGCCGGGAAATGGGAAGACATCACTATGGATTTTATTGTTGGTCTTCCAAAGACAAGTAGGAATCATGATGCCATTTGGGTGATTGTTGATAGGTTGACGAAAAGTGCGTTATTCCTAGCTATTCGGGAAACTATGCCACTCGAGAAGTTGGCTAAGTTGTATGTTGATGAGGTTGTTCGTTTGCATGGGGTACCGTTGTCGATTGTGTCCGATCGGGATGCAAGGTTTACCTCGAGATTTTGGATATCACTCCAAGAAGAGTTGAGAACTAAGTTGAGGTTGAGCACGGCTTACCATCCGCAAACCGATGGTCAAAGTGAAAGGACGATCCAAACGGTAGAAGATATGTTGAGATCGTGTGTGATGGATTTTGGTGGTAAATGGGATGAACATTTACCGTTGGTTGAGTTTTCTTATAACAATAGTTATCACTCAACAATCGATATGCCACCGTTTGAGGCATTATATGGGAGAAGGTGTAGAACGCCTTCTTGTTGGTTGGAGGCGGGAGAAACGAAACTCACGGGTCCCGAAATTGTAAAAATCACAAATGAGAAAATTGGAATAATTCAAGCAAATATGAAAGCCGCACAAGATCGTCAAAAGAGTTATTCGGGTTTGAAAAAGCGGCCCTATGATTTGGATGTTGGTGATATGGTGATGTTGAAAGTGGCGCCTTGGAACGACGTGATGAGATTTGGAAAGAAGGGCAAATTGAGCCCAAGGTATGTTGGCCCATTTAAGATTTTGAAACGGGTCGGTCTACAAGCATTTAAGTTAGAACTCCCACCCGAGTTGCAAGGTGTCCATGACACATTTCATGTTTGTAATTTGAAGAAGTTCTTGGGTGAAGTGGAGAATGTGATCCCACTTCAAGATTTGAGGGTCGATGCAACCAATCGATTAATCGAAGAGCCCGAGGCCATATTGGAGGCCCAAACAAAGAAATTGAGGAATAAGGAAATTGAGCTAGTGTTGGTCAAGTGGAAGGTTTCCCTTGGGCCGAACTTGACTTGGAAAGTCAAAGATGAGATGAAGAAACGCTACCCGAATTTTGTGGATTATGAGACGATTCCGAGGACGGAATCATCTTAAGGGGTAGGTAGTTGTAACGACCCGAATTTTTGTAAATAAATAAATTGTACAAAAATATGATAAATAAGGATAAATCGTTTAAAAGACGTAGGAATTGGTTTCGTGTCATTTGGACACCGTTTGATATGGTTAAGGTCGAAACCCGGATAAATTGGACATCAAAAAGTTGCAGCCTAGCTGCCTGGAGGAGTTCGCGGCGCGAACTATAGTTCGCGGTCGCGAGGATGGAACAGAGAGTTTGGGGTTTTGGGACACGGAGTTCACGACCTGTTCCCGATCGCGAGGAGTTCACGGCGGGGGAAGTTCGCGGTGCGAACTCCAGTTCGCGAACGCAAACTGTGTCAGATCTATATAAACGAGTTTTGGGGCTAGGGTTCGGACACCTACACCCCTATACCCTACCAGCCGTTTTTTTGAGAAGAGTGCTCGGTTTTTGCTGTTCTTGAGCTCAAATCTTCACATTCCTTGGAGATTATTGATCTAAGGTAAGAATCTTCACTAGTTTATGTATCTCTTTGATATTTCAAGCTTTATTTGGGCATTAATGGTGGTTTGGACAACTCACCATGTCATCTTTGGGGAAGATGACCAATCATGGGTGTAAAACACTCATTGTTGACTTGTATTCAATGTGTACAAGTTGGATTTGGGTTTTATGGATTGAATCTTGAACTAGGGTTTGAGATTCCACAAAGTGGTATGAACTTGGTGATTTGGGGATGTTAATATGAAATAATTAGTAGCTAGTTATGGATTTTAACTAGTATTTGTGATGATATTGATTTTAGGTCAAGAAGACCTTGTGATTGGGAGTACTTCTTTGTCTAAGAAGTAAGGATTTGTGTAGTTTAACACAAGCATTGGATAACATTGCTAAGGTGAGTACATGTGATCTTTCTGAGTACATAGTAAACCATGATCCATAGTTTGAATTGTTTTTCTTAGAGCCTTTATTAGACAATTGTTTTTAATAAAGAAAATTGTATATTGAATTGAATTGAATTGAATTAAATTGAATTGATTTGTATGTTGATGTGTTTAGTTACCACTAGTATGATTTGAGTTGTGATATGGGGCTTTGACCCAACTTGATGATTTGTTATGTGGTAGCTAATCAATTGGATCCTAGATAACCCACACAAGTTGGGAGAGTTAGTGACTACGACTTGGGGCGGTACCACCCTGCGCAAGAGTAGTATGTCGAGAAATAGATAACCCGGAAAGCGGGGGAGTTTGAGATAACCCGGAAATCGGGGGAGCAAATAGATAACCCGGAAACGGGGGAGTTTACCTAAATAACCCATATCGGGGGAGTTGTTTTGGGGAGGCCCGTTACGTATGTGTTGGGCTTATGGCAAGCCTTAGAGTATGATTGATTATGTGCAATGTGATAATTATTTAATTATTATTTTATTGCAATTATTTCTAACCGGGTCTAAAACCCATGTTTCTCACGAGACAATTTTGTCTCACGTACTACATTTCTTTTGACTATGTACTCAGGTTCGGGAGCTAAGGATTAGGCGGCCCGTAGTTAGCATTGGAAGTGATTAGCTCCGTGTACTTAGTTAATTCCCTAGACTTTAGTTTTGGTATTATTGTAACACCGGTTTTTGATACTTATTAATCCTTCCAAATGTTTTGGTTAAATCATGTTTTGAATATTTATGGATTTTTGTATGATGGATTTTCATATTTAAAAAGTTTAAATTGTTTTGAAAAATTGGTGTGTTACAACTTGGTATCAGAGCTTTAGTCTAAGTGAATTAGGTTGGTTTACCACCCTAGACTTAGACTTTACTTTTGGGACATTATGTTCTATAGGAAGTTAGGTTGACCTTTGAGAATTAGGGTTGACCATTTAGGGAATTGTTTTTAAATCGAGCTTTTCTTATATCTTATGTGACTATTTAGTCAAATAATTGGGTTCTAATTGGTTGACATCTTATGTTGGTAAGATGGCTAGAACAAGAAGTGGTCGAGTTGTACCGGATGGTGAAGGGGATTCAAATGTGATTCCTAATGCGCCTCGTAATGGAAATGGTGGGGCCGCATCCAGTGTGGGTAATAACAATGTACCGGTAACAATTGAAGCTATTCAATCCATGCTCACCCACATGAGGGAGGTGATGCAACAAGATGTGAATCGGATCATTAACAATCGGTTGAATTGGAATGATGATGAGGAAAGGGACCAAGAGGATGGTCGTGATGAAGAAGAAAGGGAAGAGAGGGAGGATACTCCTCCTCTCACAAGGACCCGAACAACGGGTGATAGTGTCCCGACAGAAAAGTCCTCCATTGAGGATAGGAGTGTTGATAAGATTGACCGAGAAGGATGTTCTTACAAGACATTCTTGGCATGCCGACCCGACAACTACTACGGGAGCATGGAACCAAAGGACACCATCCGTTGGATCCGGGAGACGGAGCATGTCCTCGAGAGTAGCAAGTGCAAAGAAGAAGACATGGTGACCTATGCCTCACGTTTGCTTAAGGACGATGCATTGACTTGGTGGGTCACCGTGTATGAATCGTTGGGAAAGAAAGCCGTTTACAAGATGTCTTGGGATGAGTTCACTAGAAGACTCAAAGAGAAGTTTTGTCCCGAAAGGGAGTTGGAGGAGTTGTTGGAAGAGTTTTTACACTTCAAGAAAGGGAATCTAACCTTGGATGAGTATACCAAGAAGTTCACGGGATACCTCCCGTTTGTGATGAATGCCTACCCAACCGAACGTAGTCGTGTGGTTCGGTTTGCCAATGGGTTGCCATGGGAGTATGAACTTGAGGTGAAGAGGGCGGCCACTCTTGATGAGGCATCAATGTCGCCCGAAGTGTTGAGAAAGTGGGAAAGAGAAGAGTTCAAGAGAGGTCGGGGGAGTTTGAGATAACCCGGAAATCGGGGGAGCAAATAGATAACCCGGAAACGGGGGAGTTTACCTAGATAACCCGTATCGGGGGAGTTGTTTCGGGGAGGCCCGTTACGTATGTGTTGGGCTTATGGCAAGCCTTAGAGTATGATTGATTATGTGCAATGTGATAATTATTTAATTATTATTTTATTGCAATTATTTCTAACCGGGTCTAAAACCCATGTTTCTAACGAGACAATTTTGTCTCACGTACTACATTTCTTTTGACTATGTACTCAGGTTCGGGAGCTAAGGATTAGGCGGCCCGTAGTTAGCATTGGAAGTGATTAGCTCGGTGTACTTATTTAATTCCCTAGACTTTAGTTTTGGTATTATTGTAACACCGATTTTTGATACTTATTGATCCTTCCAAATATTTTGGTTAAACCATGTTTTGAATATTTATGGATTTTTGTATGATGGATTTTCATATTTAAAAAGTTTAAATTGTTTTGAATATTTATGGATTTTTGTAAACCCCATCCTTCATATAAAATTAAAACTCATGCATTAATCCAACTAAGCTATACATCATTTGCAAATAGAACCTAATTCAAACACATTTTTAAGAGTAAATTACATGAATGGCCCTTTAGGTTTATAGCAAATTTAACCAATGGTCCTTTAGTTTCAAAAATTACACCGATGGTCCTTATTCTTGAAAGGTTTTTCACCGATGGTCCTTTACGAAAAAATCCGTCTATTTTTTAAGTTAACTAACATCACATGTGATGCATTTTGGTCAATTTGTCTTTCTCCTTCTCAATTAAATTACACGGATGGTCCTTTAATTTCATAGAAAATTTCACAAATGGTCCTTTAGGAAAGACAAATTGACCAAAATACCCCCATGTGCATCGCATGTGATGTTAGTTAACTTTAAAAATAGACGGACTTTTTCGTAAAGGACCATCGGTGAAAAACCTTTCAAAAATAAGGACCATCAGTGTAATCTTTGAAACTAAAGAACTATTGGTGAAATTTACTATAAATATAAAGGACCATTCATGTAATTTACTCCATTTTTAATAAAGTTTAAACGTCTATCCAAACATGTCTAGGTGACTCTCATCATTTCCCCATTGAGTTTGTTAACATTAACATACACCACCCCTCCAAACCCTAAAATCAGGCCGATACGAACAGGAACCCTAAATTTAAAAATAATCAAAATTGGAGCTCTAAATCTTTGCCCTCTGCCTACCTATATGCAATTCAGGTCAGAAATCAACTATAAATCTGTATAATTAAATCAGTTCTTGTAAGGACTGTAGCTTTATAGATCTTAGACTCATGTTTTACAAAACGTACTGAATTGTTCATCAATTTCATCATGAACAATCTGTCAAAGATTCGAACTTACTCTGTTCTCAAATGGGGTTCTGCAAATTTTGCCGAAAATAGTTTCACCCAATCGAAAACCACCATTAGAGGTATTGGTTTTAACCACATTACTCAAAACCCTAGATTCTATGGTAGAAAAGCAACTGTTCAATCAAAAAATGGTCAAATTTCAAATGCTTTGACCGAAGAAAACGATAGTCTTGTTGAAGCACAAGATACTTTGATTGACTACTTGCACTCTACAAGAAGTTTACAGTATGTGGATGCTGAAAATATCAGTCGAAATTCACCCAAATTTCTTGAAAAATTGATGAAAAATGTAGAAAATGAAAAGGATGCTAAACAATCATTAAGAAGATTACTTTGTTACCATCCGATTAATGAATTTGAACCTTTTTTTGAGAGCATGGGTTTGAAGCGTTGTGAATATTCTTCATTATTACCGCGTAATATGATGTATTTAACGGATGATCAAAGTTTATTATCAAATTATCATGTGTTACGTGAGTACGGTATTGCCCCAAATAAAATAGGTAAAATTTATATCGATGCTCGTGAAGTTTTTAGATATGATAATGGGTGTTTGCTATCAAAACTTCATTTTTTTCAAGCAAAAGGTTTCACTCAATCTAGTGTTGTTAAGCTCGTGATTTCAAGCCCGAATATTTTAGTAAATGGGGATTTTTTGAAGGTTTTTGAAGTGTTAACAAATGTCGGGATTGTAGATACTTGGTTTGAGGAAAATGTTTTGGTGGAAAATTCTTATGATTGGAGCAAGATTCTTGAAACTTTGTGTTTGATTACGAAATATGGTTTAAGAGATGAGGATTTAAAGGTGTTATTAAGTAATAATCCTGTGGTTTTAATGGAAGACTCGGGAGCTACAACTATTTCATCAATCGTGTTCTTGATAAAGTTTGGAGCTTCGGATGATGATATTTTATCGATGTTTAAGCAATACCCACAAATCAAGATTCAAACTTTTCTATTAAATTTGAAGAATTCTTATCATTTTCTTCTCGCAATCGACATGGAAATTGATGATATTGCAGAAATTATCCGTACCCAATCGGGTATTCTTGGTTCTTGCAAGCTAAAAACAGTTAAAACTCTACTAACCGGATTAAATTGCGGGAAAACACGTCTTTGTGACATCATAAAAGAAAACCCACAAGAATTAAAGAATTGGAATCTTGGAAAAAAGGTAAAACCGTTACCAACCTCAAAGAACGAATTTCCCCAAAAAAAGATTGAATTTTTATTGACTTTAGGGTTCGTTGAAAACTCTAGTGAAATGAGTAAAGCTTTGAAGTTATTTCGGGGAAATGGAGGTGAGCTTCAAGAAAGGTTTGACTGTTTGGTCAACGCTGGTTTGACCTGCAAAGATGTTGCGAAAATGGTGAAAAGTGCTCCTCAAGTTATTAATCAAACAAAAGAAGTAATTGAAATGAAGATAAATGTTCTTGTTAATGATTTAGGTTATAATGTGTCTTCATTAGTTGCATATCCTGCATTTTTATCATACTCGATTCAGAAAATTAAATTTAGGTTTGCAATGTATAAATGGTTAGTTAATCGTGGGAAAGTGAAGGGTAATTTAGCATTAAGCACGATTCTTGCTTGTTCTGATAGAATCTTTATACGGGAAAAAGTAGATCGTGATCCCGAAGGGTTGTTTGTTTGGGATAAATTCAAGAAACAATTTCTTCCCGAATGAAATTTTGTTTAGAAGATAGAGAAATTTTCATTTTTGGTTCGAAATATGGTTGTGATTTAAGCAACTAATGAGTTTTGGTGTACCAAGATTGGCTTTTATATAGGTTTAGATTATCTTTTGTATTTGATGGTTGTAGAGATGTTTTGTGAACAAGAAAAGGTGTGTTTTGACTTCCAAAAGTCAAATAGTTAACTTACCAAGATCAAGACTGATGCAACATTGCAACTTCCATCTTTTTAGGTCGGTTATAAGTTTTTTTTAGTGCTATAAACAAACTGAAAGTTGAAGTTTGTTTATGTTCATTTAATTATTTAACAAATGAAAACGAAACGTATTTTTTATTTATTTTCTTAAATGAACCAACGCCTAGGTATTATTTTCTAATTCACAATCGTCAACGTTTGATATATACTTATTGTACCTTATATTGATATCTTTAGCTTAAAAACACTCTCGTCACATTAAAAAATAGGTGAAATAAAAATAGTAAATTATTTTTTCAATCTATACCAAAAAATATATATAAATACTAATACCATCCGATGATAGTTAATGATTATTTAGAGGTAAATATATTTGATATGAGAAATGATATTTAGTCCTACCATTTAGACTAACTCATAAGAGCATGGGGTATGGTGGCTTAACCCCTACCCAAGTCGGACGCCACATCACTTCCGACTCGCGCCACCATACCGTGAGCCATGTTAAACCCCACCTCAAGTCGGATAGGTGGCGTAGATGGCGAGCCAATGAGAGAAAAGATGATATTTTTTGACCAATGGGAGGAGAGAGGTTATTATTTTTTTAATGGTTTTTATTTCTTTAAGGGGTATTATTGGTTAGTGATGGTAGATGGGGTATTTAGGGGTTTTGAATGTGAAATGTGAAATGGTGATGTGGCGCATAGGTGGCGCGGAGGTGGCGAAGTGGCTTAAGCCACCACACATAATGCTCTAAGCCTACCCACTTAATAGGATGACATGTGTATTCCACTAATTCTCTCTCATAATATTATCCCTTGATTTTGACACGTGTCTTCATCTAATGAGTAGGCTTATGAGTAGGTCTAAATGGTAGGCCTAAATACCATTACTCATTTAATATATTTTTATGTAAACATGTATTAGATTGATCAGTAGAAAGTTTAGAAACTGACAACAGTTAAATTGCGTTTAGATGACTAATAGAAAGTCTAGAAACTGACAACAGTATGCGTTTATCCCGTCCTAAATGGAAATATCCTTAAAAAAAAGCAAAAAAGGTACAATGGACGTTTGGAGAGGGTTTAAATGTAGTTTAAATAAATAGAAAGGGTGTACTTTGCATAAGACACGTAAATCAAGGGGCGGTAAAACAATTCGCCCTAAAAACAAGCAGATCACAGCTATACACCATTCATATGTGGGCTAATCCTTGTAAAAAGACAGAAATGCCCTCGGAACAACATAGCACCAAGCCACCGGTGAATGTGCATCACATCACTAGTTCACAAGTTACAAGGCGAATAGAAAGTAAGGGGTAGTTTAGTAAAGTGAAATTTCCGACATGTGGGAAATACAGGTGAGCTTTTTGAATTTAAACCGGCCGGTCCACCAGCATGTTATCACGCGCTACAACGAAACCGTGTTTTACTGTCTCCCATACTTCTTTAACTCCCGGTTCAAAACAACTGTCTTCACGATAATTCACTATACATAAATAGTAATTCCACATATCACTAAATAATTTTCTAGTCTCGATCGAGTCCTACAAGTCCAAGTTCAATAATATATTGGAGCTGATTTTAGTATAATTACTTATTTTATGTAAATGAGATTAGACATCTGAAATTGGACCAAGAATCAGTCGTATCGCTAGACTGAACCAAAGCTATATTTGTTCGGTTCTTGGTTTTAATTTTCATAAAATATAGGTTTTTGGTCTAGTTCGATTCTGACACGTTCTCGGTTCAGATCGGTTATTGGATCGTGCACAGGCCTAACTGAGATTTATACATTGTTGTGCAGATTTCATATCAAGTTATAGCGTTATGAGTTGCAACATGGTACACCATGCTAATATGGGTTTTTTCATTTGGAATGGCTTAGCAAAATAGTTTGGGTCCAGTCTGATATGTGGATGGAATTAGACGAAATTGAGGAAATCAAATGTATTGATTTAGATTGAGTCCAAACCAGGACCGAGTCCAAAGCAAATTAAACAGCCCCTGAGTATTTATCCTGATTGTTATCGACTTGATATTCCCATAAATTTACGCGTTAACTCCAATTTTGACTTTGATGTATGTGACATAACTAGTATTTTCTTGAGCATTCTCAAATTTTTTCTTAACCATCATAAAGTGTTACCTGATGTGTGAGATACACGAGTTCCACTAAGATACCTTAAGAATGTATAGTGTATATTGACAATGTCGTTTAGATAATGCGTTGTAACGTAATACAAGGGTCATGTATGATTGTTAAATCAATTAATTGCATGTTAAAATAGTGAACAATATTTAATACTAATTAAGAGTTAGTATTATGATTATTTTGCTTAGAGAACGGTTTATGTCAAAATGCTCCGTGAGAGCTCGTAAAGATGTACTAGCAGGGTACCCGCGCAATGCGGCGGCGGGTACCCAGAAACCATATTTCGTGGCGAGCAAGTGTTGTTCGTTTACACGGTAATAATTGTTGCTATAAATAAATAATTAAATGGAAATGTGGATTTTGGTAAGAGTTGATGATTTACAGCGTCGTATATTTAATGTTATTGGGTAAAATGGTTTCGAGTAACAGACTTTTGTTATTAAGTGTGGGTGGTGTTACCAAAGTGTAATGTATAGCAAGTGGTTAACACATAGTGATAAGTTAGGAGAGGTCTTGGGTTCGAATCTTATTAGCCGCGATTTATTTTTTTTAAGTTAGAGAACTAACTAACAAAAGTGGAAAGGTCCTTAAAATCAAGTTTAAGGAGCTCCTTAAACTTGCCTAATGGGGTAGGCCTAAATGCTTTATATAGTAGTAAGATAATTGAATAGGGTCATATTTATAGAGTCAAAATATAACACATATCATAAAATATCAAGAATTTAAATCTTAAATTCATTTTTGAACACGTATTTTTTATTATATCATATTTTATTGACATACATTATATGTTGCTATTTATTAAAAAAAAAAAAACTTAAAAATAGACCATATAACAAATGTGTTATATTTTATCACTAAAAACTACATAAAACATAACATGATAATTAACTCAAAAAGATGGGTTATATTTTGATTCTAGAAAATGGTTATATTATGGTTATTTTCTTTCATCATATATAAGAACAAAATAAATATCTAGCAAAACATCAATAATGTATTTCATATATATGTTAACTTTCAAGACATCAATAATGTACTCCTTCCGTCCCATAAAAAAATTTACATTTTATTTGGGCACAATCTTTAAAGAGATAGTTAGTGGTGTGGGTCCTTTGTAATACTTTTTATTAAAATATAAGGTTAGATTAGAGAGAGAAAGTATTTTATTGATGAAATGATTGGTAATAATATTATTTTATCAGGTGGGCCATCAAATTTGAGAAATGTAAACTTTTTTGTGGGATAAAATTTTAAGAAGAAATGTAAATTTTTTTGTGGGACGGATGAAGTATTTCATATATCTGTTAACTTTCAAGACATCTTATATTTTATCTAATCTAATTAACTATTTATTTTCAAGATTACTCCTTCTGTCCCTAAATAAAGTTCTCATTTCTCCTTGAATTTTTGTCCCTAAATAAAGTTCACATTTCACAAGTAGATAGGGTCCACTTTTTTTTTTTTTTTTTGAACAGCTAGTTAGTAAGTTAGTAGTTCAAGCTTAGACAGTGACATCCACAAGGGGCAGTATGCCTTCCCTCGAACTCTCCACCTTTTTTGTCCACGACGAGACTTGAACCCATGACCAATAGATCATGGGCAACACCTTAAATTCTCCTTGGATACCACTAGGCTAGAAGCCTTGGGTAGATATGGTCCACTTAATAAAATAGTATAATTATCGTAGACCCCACTACTAACTATCTTTCTCTCTCCTAACTAATTTTATATTTTAATCAAATTTATTATCAATAACTTCACCACTAACTTTCTCCTTAAAAATTATTTTAAAGAAAAATGAGAATTTTATTTAGGGAGGGAGGAAGTATTATATTACTCGTATATATTTACAATACATAATTTTTCTACTATACGCCCACAATTCCTTCTCTCCCTTCACTTGTGCAATTAACTCCTTCACACCACATTTCTGTCTTTGCTTCATATCTCTTTGAAATCATTAATGGCAGATAAAACCCCCTTCAACCCTTGATTGCATTTCATAAATATTTAATCTTTCTGGTTTATATTTTGTTTTCTGATCTGATTTTATCAGTTCTTCATATTCAGATCGAAATCTTCAATCTTTGACTCTTTAACATAATTTATATCAATCCCCTTAAAAAACAGTTACAATTATAGCAAACCCGTAATCTTTTTTTCATGGGTTTTTCTTGATTTAATTAAATCTTGTTTCAGAATTCGGAGTTTGTTTAAAGATTCAAATGGTGGTTGTTTCTTATCAGTTTAGCTTCATTTGGTATGTGTTCTTTCTTTCACTCTCATCTTATGTTATCGTTTTAGATTGATTAAAGATTAAAGATTCAATTTTTATTTTTATTGATGTTTTTTTTTTTGGGTATTAAATCACTTTGTTTTGTGTCATTTTATTTGGTTGAAAATGGATATTTAGGTTAAATCCAGTTCGGTTATGTGATTTCTGATGTTACAGTTTTAATAATCTTCGAGGTTTTGTGGGTATTGCATTATAGCTATAATAGTCAAAATCTTGACTTAAAAAGATTCAAGATAAATTTATTTATTTATTTCCAAAATGTTCTTGTTCTAATGAACTTCATAATGAGTATATTTCATATCCATTTCAAAGCTAAGCAACTCATTTTGCACTTAAAAATCAAGTGTTTGACTTTTTTAAGCATATATTTATTGGTATAATATGTTAACTAATAAATTTCTGAATCACGTATTGGTTTTGAACCTAGAGCCTAGGGGAGTTCAAAAATATCCGAAAAACTGGGTATCTGAAAAATATTTGATATACGAAATCTGGATATCCGAAAATCCAGGTATCCAATAATCCCGATATCCGAATTTCGAATACCCGATCCGGATAGTGTTTTCAAATTTTTTGGATATCTGATATCCAAAAGGTTATCCGGAATATCCGAATTGAAAAATATGTTTTTTATGGATACCGGATATCATATATTAGAATTTCAGATACCAGATATTAAAATTCACTATCTGGATATCCGAAAATCCGATTTTGAACACCCCTAAGTGGAGCTCATATGACCACTAGTCTCACTCATTTGAACCATTATGATTTTCTTATTTGTTAATTATAATATTTTAAGCTAAGTTTTGCAAAGTACACGTTTTTAAGTCGGCCTACTTTGGTAATTAATTTTTTTTCCGTCTATATATGGTAGTTTAAAATTAAATTAAAACTGGCCCTATGTGATTATATTTACAGAAGTAGGTTTGCTTAAAATCTTGTAATTATCAAAACATACCACTTTTAGAATATATTGTTATTTTACCACATCTGTAAGTTGTTCTAACTAAGGCTAAGGTTTAGAATGAAGAACATCAAGATTTACTTTAATCACTTTATTGAAGCAACTTTATCTTAATTTGATTGTTGGCTGTCAAATAATCACTTTTTAAGGACACATGCAACATCCGGTGATTAGAAATTCATGAAGGTGGCAATTCAACCCATTTACTTGATTGTTGGCTGTCAAATGGTTTAAATAAAAAAATTAGCTAAAAAGGAACAAGTTAGAAGTGTATTTTAATCCGTACAACCTCCTAACTCGCGTTTTCTAAAGAGTTAGTTTATTAATAGTTGTAATAATATTGTTTTTGTAATCGTATTTAATGCATTAGTTATTTATAAACACTTCCAGAAACTGGACAAAAAATTCTTTTTGGCTCAGTTCAACCCGGCTCAAGACCCGTTTTGACCCGAACCAGTTTCAACCCGTTAATATTCTACAAATCCAATTGTTCACACATTTCTTGCAGAAATCACAACAAATCATTCAAAATTTAGTTATCATTTGAAGTATTTTCAACAATGGGTAGAGGTAAAGGAAAATCGAAAAAAAGTTCAATCGCCAATCACCATGAAGACGGAAGTGGGGAAGAAGAAAAAGTACCCGTTAAACGAAGAGGAAGGCCCACAAAAGCCCACAAAGAAGAAGAAGAGCCCGAAAAGATTCAAGAAAACCAACACAATAATCTTGAAACTTCTTCATTGGAAAATGGAAACAAGAGAAAGAATCCATCTTTACTGACCGAAGAAGAAAACCCGGAAGACGAAAACGGTGTGGGCCCCACAAAAAACGGGCCCGGGTTGACCAAAAACGTTGGGTTTAGACATAATGGAAGTAGGAGAAAAAACAAGCCACGAAGGGCGGCTGAAGTTGGTGTTAGTGTGTGTCAAGTTTGCACTTGGTTGGTGTTGAGAAGCTGAAGGTCTTCGGGTCGGGTTGGCGGGTCGGGTCGGGAAATGGTAAATGGTTTTTTTGTCTATGGTATTTTATGGGCTTGTGTAATGCTTAGATATGTTGATTTTGCTACACTTTTGATTTACATTGAGAATATTTTTGCAGAAGGTTTATAAACCAACCAAATTTTGGTATAATTATGTCTTTTTTTTTTTCTTCTTGTTTTGTAGAGATCTTGCAATATCTATATATCCCTATCTTATAATTAAAGAGTAGTTATTATGCAAAAACATACCGACTTAAAGACTTATTGTTACCAACGGTAGTGTGCCATTTTTTAATGGTAACCTAATAGTTAATACACTTGTTTTTTCTTGCAAATGTTACAATTACAAATTATAGCTTAAAACATGTCAATGAAACTATTTAAAATTAAAATCAAACATTACCATCATATCTAAATTATAAGCAAAAAAGGGTTTATTTAATTAACATAAGTAAGCTTGATTAGGAAAAAAGAGAGTTTAGTTTAATTCAGGTACCAGCATTACTTAACAGGCTGTTAATCTCTCCAATAATCTTGACATGCCTTCCATCAAACATGGATGAAAGTGTAGTTCCTGCATTTAATTTATAAAAATTAAAAGTTAAATTAAAAAGACTGAAGAATTTAGAATGCTTGCAATGGGTTGACTTTTCCTATTCATAAGTGAAGATATACGCATAAAGTTTATCTCCCAAGAAAGGAACGAACGGTCATGAAAAATGTTTACCATAAAAATTGCAAAATTTTATTTTTTTTATTGAGAAACTTACTTGCTTAGGCCAGATTCGTGTTAACGAGTTGAGCTTTTAACGTGCTAATCGAGCTTGAACTCGTTTATATGATGCTTGAGCCTATACCAATTCGATCTCGAACATAAAACAATACTCGATTAATCTCACGATCCGAGTCTAATAATTTAATACCCGGCTCGGTTCGTTGGAAAGCTCGTTTACTAGTCTCGAGCCGAATGAGTCAAACAAGCCAATCGATCTTAACGAGTCGATCCTAATGAGAAAAACAAATGTTTTATACAATAAGTACAAGTGTTGATACAATAAGTACAAGAATATACATGTATTAATAGGGTTGTTATCGAGTCGAGTAATAACGAGCTTCTCGAATTTGTAAATCAGTTCATTTAAAAAAATATGAAATCATAACCGAGTATCAAGCTCGAACTGGAACATAAACGAGTATCGACATTTCGTCTCCTTCCCCCTTGTTGGGTATTATCGATATATTAATTTGATGTGTCAAAACTTGGAAAGAAGAAAAGTACAAGGACCTAAATCAATGATATGGAATTCGAAATTTGAATGAAGATTTAGAAGATATTGATAAAAGTTTAAAAATATTTAGTTTATTACGTCATGTATATCCTTGTAGAATCAAAAAGATTTAATTTATCATTTTATGTTTATCCTTGTAAACCCTAGGTTCTCTATTATATAAAGAGATGATATTGTATTAGTTGTCGAAAAGACTCACGTTAAGAAAAGCGTGTATGTGTGTGTTTTGACACACATAGAGGTATTGCAGCATGCTAATGAGTTTTTTAACATGTTCAAAGGGCTCTTTGTTGATCTCATTTTCACCCGACAAGAAAAACCGGGATTTTTTCCTAAACGGAACCGCAAAAGATGCTTTTGAAGTGGGTGAGTTGAATTTATTCTATGAAGCTCTCTTTTTACCAAAAGGAATATTAATCGTATCTTTGGAGACTGGAAAGAAGAAGCATGGACACGTGGATGGCCAATCCTACCCTATATATAAGGCCTAAATTTGAAGAGCGTTTGACACCATGGTAATTCCAAGCATTCCTATTCGTCCATAATGCCACTTGGAATTCTCTGATTGGTCCACGTCATTTGCACTAATACAAACGAATCTGGTACAGCTTACGGTCTACATTCATACGCTCCATATACGGCAAACGAATCTGGTACGGCTTACGGTCTACATTCATATGCTCCATATACGGCTTCTTACATACAAGGAAACAAATAAATAACTATTTAAAAGATCCTACATACAAGGAAACAAATAAATATTTAAATACGACTTCATACATACAAGGAAACAAATAAATAACTATTCAGAAGTGATACACGACTCAATATAATTTCCATAAAACCGGCATTCTATGATTACGGCATAAAAATATCCTTTTCCCAGTCTTTTATGAAGTTTTATTTCCAATTCAATTTCAACCGAAAATAGATAAAACAGTCTGGATTGTGCAACGGAACCAGACTTCAGATATTACGGATTACGGCATAAAAAGCTGGATTCTTCATTTAATAAAATGCCCGTGTAACATTTCTTCATTTACCGTTTTTTTGTACAAAATCATCATCACATCTATCGATTATTATGTCATTTAGAAATATATAAAGTTTTTGGACATTTTTCTACATACTAAAATTTACAGCATACCCGCCCATCGGGCGGGTTTTGTAGCTAGTTAATTAACTATATAACATTTGCCATGGAATGAATAGTGCATTTTTGTCTTATTCTACCTTTTTCGGATTTAAATATTACATAGCGCTGAACTTAATCAAATGTTGTTTTGTCGTAGTGGTTCCATCTGTGGGACTCCTCCCATGCCAGACCCAAATTCAAAACCTGTTAGTTGCAACTTTTTTTTCCCTTATATTCTAAACCTTAAAAATAACAATTTACCCCCTAGACTTTAATATTCTTTTCCTTTTATCCCATAAACTCTAATGTAATATATTTCACACTTATAAAAGAACACCTTACCCCTTAAATTTTATAATATAAATAATATGGAAAAATATTTATTTATTTTTAGTTTTACAAAAATATTTTATTTTTTTCTCTTAACTAGAAGATAATTTTGATTGTGACTCTTTTATATATAATTTTTAGATGATGTACAACTGAAATTGATATAGACTATCTTTTAGGTATCGTAAGAAAAAATCCCTACGGCATCACGCGGGATACTATCCACTAGTTTGATTTCATAAAACGAAGATGGTCAAAGTCCATTACAACTTACAACCTTATCTATTTATGTTTTCACCCACGTTCAAGATTCAAGCATTTGAAAAATTGGGTATTTTACTCAACACTTATTTATTGTAACCCATCTTTAATGTAGAACAAAGTTCTCATTTATGAATGTAATTATTTTGCAATTAAGTCTAGCAAAACCCTCAAATCATGTCTCATTGGCACACATAATTACTTGTGCACTAGAATTTTTGTACTTGTTAGTTAGTTGGTGACTCAACATAATTATGAACCAAATTAAAAATATAATTTTTTATTAATTTATAATGATACACTAAGCTCAACCAAATAAAATGGTATGAAAAGCAAAGTATAAAACATTTTATGCGGTTAATTAAACAAGTAACAACATTTAAATAGTCGGTATGATACAAGTATTCTGAAAGTGGCAAAATAAATACCCAATAATAAATTCACTCCAAAATATATATTTAACTAGACAAATTTATCAATAACCACATATACCATTTAACAAATTATAGCTTAAAAACATGTGACCAAAACTGTTTGAATTAGAACACACACATTACATTACCATCATTTGTAAATTATAAGGAGAATATTTGATATCCATAGAACCAAAAACAGGTTTAACTAACATAACTAAGTTTGATTAGAAAAAAAAGAGATAGTTTAGTTTAGTTTATTTTAATTCAGGCACCAGCATTACTTAATACACTGTTAATCTCTCCAATAATCTTGACAGGCCTTCCATCAAACATGGATGAAAGTGTAGTCTCACAAAGCTTCTTTAACTCCCGTGTTTTTGCAACCGCCGCTTCCTGCATTTAATTTAAAAATTAAACTATAAAGATTAAAGTATTAAATTAAAATTTTTAAATTAAGAAAGTACATAAACTTACTTGTTTAGGCCAAAGGGAAGATAATGAATTTTGTAATTCCATACGTTTAATACTCAAATCCTTTAATCCCTCTTTCAACTTTGCCTCATGATGCTTCTTTTCTTCAACCGTACTCCCTAATCTTTCCAGAAATCTAAAATTTTCACATTGTTAACAAATCTTACTCCATAAATAAATATCAATGATTTAGATCATTAGTGTTATAACTTATAATATTGTTTTAAAAAAAATAAAATTAAAAACATACCTTTTAGAGTTAAGAATCATAATTAGGTCTCGTGTTTTCTTATTTGTGAGCAATGAAATTGCTGATGAAACATCAGATAGCATTGATTGGATAGCATCAGAAGTGTATTGCTGTAATACAAATGGAGCAACTGCTTGAACTTGATTTTGTAAAGATAATGTTTCTGTATTTGTTAACTCCATTATTCTTTGATTCAGAAATGCTTTAATCTGACATAAAAAAAAAACATCAATTGTAACCTTAAATTTCACAAATATAAAAAAAGTTTGTAACTTTATAAAATTATACCTCAAACAGATCATCAAGGATCCTACTCCTGTACTCAGTCTCCAAAAGCCGGCTCCTAAGTTGACCAGATCTTTTACTTTGACTTTCACCCAAAATATTTACCCCTAACACACGCTCACCCGAATCACTTTCTTGAGTCAACTCAATTTCAGGATGGTCAACACTGATATCCCAACAAATTTCATCAGGCGCCACGTCAGCATTTAAAGAAGTTTCTGGAATCTCACTAGCATCAACAATTTCATACGGGCCCAACCCGTTACCATTATCTTCTTCCACATCGCCAATATCCCAATCAATCTGTGAGCTATCTAAAGTAATATCCCAGTCAATGGTGTCAGTTGTAAGATTGGGCTCAAAAGTCAACTGATTTGGGTCATTAGGGTTTGTTTGAGTGTTGATAGAAGCAATCACTTCAGAAGCTGCAGAAACTTCAAGATTTGGTGGATTTTCGATTATGTCCCTCAGATTTTGTAGGACTGTTTCCGGAACTTTCTGTCAGTTAAAAAAAAATAGATTTTACTAATCAAAGAACAAGGTATCCTCAAATGTTATAAGCTAGAGGTTTCAAAACGGGTCGACCCGTTAATAAGTAAATGGGTCAAAACTAACAACATGAACAAAACTTGATATAAACTTACATCTTTCTCTGTGTGAGCATCTTTAACAAAACTGGAATAATATTCAATAGCCCGTGTAACCGAATCACAATTCAAAACTTGAAGCATTTTGCTAAATGTGCCTGGTAGTGAACTTGTTGCAGTTTCTAATAATTCCAACTTCACATTAATTCCCTGAAACAAATAAACAGTTAATTGTTGTAAAGACAAGGCAAAGTATCATATCAACCGTTTATTTAGTGTTAATTACATAATTTAATATTGAAAATTTTGAAATTTTGAAATTTTTAACGTCAGTAGTCCCTAATTTTGAATATTGTAACATCAATGATCCCTAAAAAGTAAAAACTTAACGGGCTTTCTTGCTTTAGGGACCGATAGTGTTACAAGTTTAAAAAACAGGGACTACCCGTGTAATTTAAAGGGTCGATGGACGAAACTCGTAACTTCATACAAACCATAGGGACGATTAAAGTAATTTACAACCTGCAATCCTAGCTCCTGACATGCTTCTGCATATTTAGCAGCAGAAAGAGCTGCATTTCTTTTTATATCGGTTTCTTTTCTTTCCAGCTCAGCAAGCTGTTGTTGGTTCCTTTGAACAAGCTTTTTCTGATACGGGCTTTAAGCAAAAATAAATTTTAATTAGTATTAATAGTGTTCAAAAAAAAAAACATGTGAATTCTTTATACTCCGTAATTCAATATTCATACATTTCATAATTAACATTTTGGACCATAATCTGAGCAGCCTCTCCAAGATAAATATGGTCCTTCTCAAAAGCGCGTACAATTGCTTCCCAAGTACCCTGCCAAAAATTGGAAATGATATGCAATAAAATACGATTATTTTTTAACAATTTGATTTAAAATTTAAAAAAGTATATGTGAGAATGTTGGGTCGGGTCTTACAGCATCACCTGAAAGCCGGCCAAAAATATTGCGGCTTTCTGAAGTTGATTTTAGAAGAATATCATATATTTTTTTAGCTTCCAAGTATCCAATTCCTGGTAACAAAAATAATATTATATTCCATCTGAAAGAGCAAGTAACAAATTTTAGGTCATTTTACAAAATTTTCAAATTAAAATCATCTCAAAACATGCTTATACTGTTTAATATGTAAATGTGCATGTAAGCTGTTTGTTAGTAACTAGCTACTGAATTGCAGATAACTAAAAGCCAAATTTAGGGGTGTTTTCCCTACAAATGCAATCAGGAGCTACAGACTAAACAGATTGTGTAATCTAAAGGAAAAATCAAAATTAGTTACCGAATGAGTGTATATTAGTCAATTGAATCGGTGATAGGATCGAATTTACTAACCATCTAGGTCTAGGGTTTGGAAATAAGGATCAACGTCTTTAGGAAGAGACTGAAAAGCGGCTGAAATCTTTGCTCTGAGCACCGCAACACGTTTTCTCCAATCCGATGGAATTCTCATCCGATCAACCAGCCATTCTTCACCGACGTAATCAAATTGAGAAATCAATCAATCAAAAAGGGGGAAATGAGAATAAACGGAAATGATTGGGGTAAAGGGGAGAAATTAGAGAGAGATGTTTACCACCAAGACGTGCGAAAGCGATGTCGATCGGAAGGTTGCGAACGTCGTCCGAATTCTGCATTCTTTTGAACTGAAATCTCCGGCGACCGACGATCTTGTGTCAGTGGACTCGTGTAGAGTTGTTCTGTATCAGCGTTTGTAAATTGTAACGCCTTGTTGTTATTGGTTAATATTATAATTAGTTTTATTTTTCTTTAAAAGCTTTACGATTAAAAGTAGTAATCTTATAATGTTATGAAAGAAAATATTAATTTAAATATACGGATAGTAAAGCTAAAAATGACTTTAGAGAAATAATATTGATTCTTATTATGTATCTATCTATTTAATTATTACAAGTGTTAAAATTAAATAATAATATAAAGATTGAGAATTAATGAATTATACATATTAAATTTAAAAATTAGTAGAAATATAGATAAGAATAAAATGTAGAAAAAGAAAATGTAAAAAAAAATACTTAGTATTATTTCTTAAGACTTTATATAAGCACTTTAGATTAGACATATACCAACTCATGATTTAGTGGTATGATACAAATGCTTTAGATATTTCACACATCAATAGTAATTTCTGATAGTACATGAACTCGACACTAAAATAAGGGTAAATGTCAGAAATTGTCCCTGTAGTCTTGGGTTTTCTAGCTTTTTGTCCCTAAACTCTTTTTTTTGGGTTTTTTGTCCCTGTACTCTTTAAAATTCTCGTTTATCGTCCTTCCGTCCAATTCCGTTTCATTATTACCGTTAAATCGCCCCACACGCCTGACACATGAGGGTATTTAAGTCATTTTTCATTTCCTATCATCTTAATTACAAAAAATCGTCCTTTTGATATTTCATTTTCTCACTTTATACCCTCAAACTTTCCTTTTTCTCAATTTTTATGTTCATCTTCTTCATCTCTCCTCAGTATTCTGCAACTCCGGCCGATCTTCTGCCTTCTGCAACTCCGGCCGCCACCTTGGTCGTTTTTCAGCCAAAAGGGGGATTTTTAGATCCGTTGCTTTAGAGGACAGTACAAGTTTCATTAATCGCAATCGTTAGCCGGCACCTCTCAATATCGTACGTGGATCATTAGTTTAATTTAGGGTTAGGTTTAAGTGTATATAGGATAAGGGTAATATAGTAATTGTTTAAATAAACACATTTAATGATAATACTTATTGATATTCAAATGATTTAATAAATTATAAAATATGTTTTTGGACATAAAAGTGAGTTTTTAAAGTTTATGAGGATGTGAAGGTAATTAAAAGATTTAGAAGGATATAAAGACAATTTTGAAATTTTGCAAGGATATATAAATAATTTGTAATATTTGCAAGGACATATAACCAATTTTCCCTTTTAAATATTACATTTGACCCACTGGAGTCCATTAAAGCATATCAAATTTAGTGGTTTCTTATCCAATCTTGATCTTCAACTTTTGCTTAAAAAACTCGAATACCTTCAAAAAAAATTCCATGGTTTCTGACTTCCAAATTTTCAAACTAATTAAAAACCACATTCATAAATCTAGCGTATAGTTTTCGTTATACCTAGAATGACTGAATCCAACCATCACGAAAACTGATTTAAAAAAACCTCAAAAAGAGTCTAAAATCCATCCATTTACACTCAAATCCAACGCTTAATCCGTTTGTTGTAGCTGAAGCTCATTAAAACTCTCCATACTCCCAAAGAACACGAAAAGGACCCATTTTGGGTGTTGAGTGTCAAACCAATTCTTGATATCAATTAAGGCAGTTGACTTATTACGGCTCGATTGATGGGTCCAACTGGAAAAACTGTTTTTTGCGCTAAGATTGAATCAATCGCGTACGGTTCGAGCTCAACAAATGAATTTACAATAAAACCTTTTGATTCTTGGAACTTTGTACCTTAATCTGGCATCTCCCATTCTGAATCGCCGACCGATGAGCAGATACTTCATTCTAGATGACGAGGCTCAATCGGATACCCTAACTCATACGACACCTTTACAAAAATTATAAACCCATTAGTGTTTAGGTCCATTAGTATTAACTAGCAGGGTACCCGCACAATGCGGCGGCATGTACCCGTAACTAAATTGTCCGACATAAAAAGAAATTGTTGACTGAGCGTTTTAAGTTTATGTGTTATGTTGGATGTTTTTTTGGGATAAAACAAAGTATCAAATAGATCAATTGGTTAACACACAGTCCGTACTTGTAAAATGTCTTGGGTTCAAATCCCCTAAGCAATATTTTTTTTATTTTGTGGTGTTAAAATGTCTCCCAAAGTAGAAATTTAAAATTAATTCAAGATTAAGACCTTCTAAACTTAGAAGGCCTAAATCTATACTACTTTATAAAGCAGATTGAACTTTTCTAAATAAGGAAGGTCTGAATTCAAACCTTCCATTTAAGGAAACCACTTAATTTTTCAATCTCAAAATAAAATGCAAGGTCTAGGAGTCGAACCCATGACCAAGTGGTTACAACTTTCAAGCTTTACCATCTCAACTACAAGGATTATTGATACTCTTTCATTTTAATTATAAATAAACACATTTTTGGTTATCCTAAATGCATTTCGTAACAGACCCAAAACATAAGTTGACTTCATTGCCTTTGAGTAAATATTTTGTAGCTGTCTAATTTAATATGAGTAAATATTTTGTAACTGTCTAATTTAATATGAGTAAATATTTTGTAACATCCAATATTTGCTACTCTAACCGAAACTCCTAAACCATATGATTTAAATTTAGGCGGATTAATATTTGGTATTTATTTTTTGAATTTTTTTTTTCCATTTTTACCACCCTATTGACGGGAAAAATTAAATTCGATTTCTTTAAATTAATGCAGTTATTTTGACGGAAAAAGTAGATATGCTGCAAATGTAAGTTTTCTTTTAACATCTAATATTCTACTATGAAAAATGTAAGTCATCTACTAGGCTACTTGGTATTTTTATTATTCTTTTGCTGTTTAGAAGTATAAACAATTTTCTTACACATTGCGTACATAAATATTGAATTTATAAATGGTAGTTCGTAATGGGCAGTAAAAAATATTGACAGTTTTAAGTGACGCAATGTGTTAATAGCAGTTCGTAATTGGCTGCTGAAAATATGGTAAATATTGAATATATTGACTACTGAAAAATGGTAAATCTTGAATATTATGTAAATACCATAACTGTCGGCAATAAATTACCAATCCCCCCTTAATTGCATATGCTATTTACTCGTACTGTATATCGTTTTTAAAAATGATTTTTATTTCACCCCGCAAAGTTGCCATCATTACTAACTTGCGATGTCAACTCCTTATTTATTATAATGAATACCATAATTATGATAATTAATATTATCCGTGTCTGTTAAAATTTTATTTCAATTAACCATAATAAAGAAATTAAACAATCAAATTGAGATTAATGCAAATAAATCTTACTACTTACTAATGCATTTAAGCCTACCTATTTTAGTAAGTTTAAGGAGCTCCTTAAACTTAAGTTTAAGGAGATTTCCACTTTTAGTAAGTTCTTTAACTAAAAAAATAAAGTGTGGCTAAGATTCGAACACAAGACCTCTCCTAAGTAGTCACTATGTGTTAACCACTTGTTATAACTTACACTTTATTTCAAACCGCAAACACTAAATGCCTTAAGGTGTAATTCTGAGCATTTGACCACAACACCTTATATTTCCGGAAGTCCATTAATGTACCTTTTCGGTTTCGGTTTGTATTTCCGGAAAATCTCCTTATAATACGATGTAATTCCAAACATTTGACCTGCCCTTGTATTTACGGAACTTAATTAATTGAGCTTTTCGGTTTCTGTTTGTATTTCCGGAAATTAATTAATTGACCTTTCTTACCATCTTTTATTTCCGTTTTGCTTTTTATTTCCGGAAACTATCTTACCATCTTTTATTAATCAGTTTTGACCTTTCTTACCATCTTTTATTTCCAACCTACGTTTTTTATTTTCGACCACAACCTACACATAAACACAACCTACACATAAAAACGATACTACAAATCAGGCGACGTTTTACCCATGACGTATGCTCCGATGTTAAGGTTTCTTGTCGGTTTGCGATCATATATATATTAACAACCGATTGTTATCTTCTCATACTAATCTTACTAAAATGTCTTCAACCACACATATTGGTACTTCAATGCTCACTGCACCACCTCATCCGGTTGCAGGGGATTCAACTTTTGAGGCTCAAGAGGTACAACTTTCATAACAAATTTAGAAATACTATTATGGAGCATTGTGATCAATAGGTGTGTATATATCAAGGGTATTTTATTCTAATGGAATTTATTCATTCTATTTTTGCAAGGTTTTGGACCATACGAGACAATTGAAAACTTTCAAGACCTCTGGAAACCTCAGTACTGGTACAAATGCAGATGCGTGCGCGTTGAATATGTTTGGTTTGACCACAAACAAAACAAACTATATTTGTTTTTGCTTGACAGATTTGTAAGTAACCGCTAATTGTGCAAGATACTTATGTATTAAATAACCATTTCTTTTTATAGCAAAAAAAAAGGAAGTATTCGTATCTTTAGCAACGTTGAATTAAAGTGCACAATGACGTAATACATATTCAAATTTATTTAACAAATTTAAGAAGTTATCAATAATTGTGCGCGTCAAATATGTATTACTAATAACCCTTTCTTTTTAGAGACACAAAATTGCAGCGGTAATTCCCTCCACTTTAATACCTGCCTATCAGGGACGGTAACTACAAGGTGGTCTGTTTTCACTGAAAAATTTCAAGATTGATTACAACGACGTCGATAACTTTCCACGACTAGACAACTGTAGATTTGTTCGCAATGAATGGGCTATAATATTCAACATAAAGACCGTACTTGCCGAGACTACGAATAGAGAAAATGCCTGGTTTCCTAGGTACCCGTTGGTCAGATCTCCCACATGGCTCTTGAATGATCACTCAAGGCGACAAATGTTGATTGGTACAACTATTTTGTATACCTTTTTTTAATTAAAAATAATATGTTTAATAACTTGTCTATATCTTTTGCTTAACCATCTTCTTTTCATTAATACCGCTATCATAGATGTTGCTGGGAACATTTCGAACGGTTGCTTTTTTTTTACCAACGATCGGATATCGTGCGCGTTTCTTTTACATGATTGTCGGTAAGTGCTTATAAATACTTTACATGCGTACATGAACTTGGAATTAACTCATTGTAATTTTGTCTCCCGCAGGGGCAAAGACATAAAGATAATCTTGTATCATATGCCAGCATCCACAGCCACCATGATTGGAAGATCATCTACAGAAAACATAACCGTATACGCAGCGCGCGTTAAACTGGTTCGAATAGATGGAGGTATTAAACAAAATTAATCGAGTGTTCATTTTAAGCAACATTTTACTACTAAACATTTAAAACGTAATTAATGTAAAAAAACACCCCTAACATATGCGTTAAATACATGATTTTTTTAAATAGAAAAAGTTTATATAGATGGTCAACTCATTAAAGATTGTTTTTAAATAACCCTTAACTCAACGGATGGTTTTTTTTAAGGGAAATGATTTTCTAATGTCAACGGTTAAATTAAATGCATTTTCGGTTTTTATACAAAATTTATTGATAACCCTTTTTTTTTTACATTTCAGGCCACATTCTTGTTTCTACCGACGTTACAAACATTGAATTCAATCATGTAATGCCAGAAGCATTTGCACTTCAACTTATCCATCCGATAGTACGAGACGTCGATGATGTCGATATGAGTGGTGAAGAACCCGAAGTGCCACCCGAGCCTCAGCCAACAAGTTATTTCAGCCGCTCAAGAACTTCGTTGTTTGGAAATAAACGTCTTCGCGTTTACCACCGCAACATCTAAACACACAATCAATGAATTCAACACCACTAATAAAATGTACCCCAAATGCATTTATGCAACAATAAAATGAAATTTTTTTATGATCCTGTCAAGCAAAATTATACGCCCTCCGTCCCTTAATAAAGTTCCCAATTCTATCAAAATATTTGTCCCAAAATAAAGTTCCCATTTCTCAAATTAGACGGACCCACTCAATAAAATAATATTATTACCATGTACTTCACCACTAACTATCTTTTAAAAACAATTTCTCTCTCCAAAACAACCTTATATTTTAATCAAATCTATTACCAAGACCCCACCACTAACCAACTCCTAAAAACTTGTGCTCAATTGAAATGGGAACTTTATTAAAAGACGGATGGAATATAAAATTCTCAACTTTCCCAATTACTGTTGTTTGGTTACCAAAAAGATATCCTTTTAATTATGCGATATCCTTGCATCTAACTCGAATTTACATCAAAACGTATCTACTGTATTTCATTTTCATATTAAATGCTAACCGTCTTACACTTTTATTACCTCAAAATTCCCAAATTTAAATGGTCAACGATTTTTATATACCATTTACGCCATTACACTTTTTATATACCGGTTAGGCAAAGCTTTGCCATGACAATCAACAAAACCCAAGGACAGACAATTCCAAACGTGGGCGTTTATCTTCCGGAATCGTTGTTTTCGCATGGGCAACTTTACGTTGCCCTGTCAAGAGGAATTTCACGTCACACAACAAAAGTATTAGTAGCTCCAGGACAAAACTTTAATCTTGATGGAGTTTACACGCGAAACGTGGTGTATCGAGAGGTTCTACATGATGAGTAAGATGCATCATATAGTAGTAAGATTTTTTATAACTCTATTTGTACTTAATTAGGTTTTTTATTTTTAATGCCAGTAACATTGGAGATGCATCATTTGTGTTATTATATATCAAAGCATGTAACCGAACAAATTTTACACGTCGATAATCATTCTTGATTTATGTAACGACCCGAAATTGTGAATAAATAAAATATGTAAAAATATGATAATTATGGATAAATCATATAAAACGCGTGGAAATTGGTTTCGTGTCGTTTGGACACCGTACGGGAAAGTTATGGGCGAAAACGGGTCAAGACACTTGATGAAAAGTGCAGCCCTGCTGCCTCATGGAGTTCGCGTCGCGAACTATAGTTCCCGATCGGGAACTGGCTCCAGGGAGTTTGGCCATGGGTCGCGATGTAGATCGCGTCGAGTTAGCGATCGCTAAGTGTTGCCAGATATGGAGAGTTAGCGGCGCGAACTATGTTCGCGCCGTGAACTCTGGACGGCCAACATTAAAGTCGGGATTTGGCTCATTTATTGCATATCAAAACCCTAGTTTTCTCTCTTGGCGATTTTCGAGCTTAAAGGCTGGTATTGGTTGATTTCTTCACAAATCCTTGGTAGATTTCACTCCTAGTAGAAGATTAAAGGTAAATCTTCACTCTTTCATCTTTGTAGCTCAAGATCTATGGATCTTGAAGCTAGGGTTTGAAACCCTAGTTCTTGGGTTGGTGATTAATGGTTAAATAAATGGTGTGTACACTTAATAGATGGTAGATTAACAAGGGAATCAAGAGTATGGTTAAGATTTGTAAGAATCTTAAGGGTTGGTTAAACCTAGGGTTTGGTAATCACCATAATTGGGGAAAATGGATTGATGGGTGTTATCTAGAGGTAGATGAACACATTGGTAGTAGTAATTGATGTTGATCATATTGTGATAATTGTATTAGGCTTTTGGTGAAGTCTTGGAAAGTTGATTGGATTGAGAAGCAAGAGATTGGGTGTCAAGAACACGGTTTGAGCATCTTATTGCTAAGGTGAGTACGTGTGGACTTTACTGAGTACATAGCCTATGAAATACATTTTTATTACTTGTGTTATGGTCTATTTGCTTAATTGTGTAGACTAGTAGTTGATAGTTAGTTATACCGATTATAGTATTGAACTAACTTGTTTGATGATAGACGTGATAGCCGAGAGCTAGATTGACATAACCATCGAGTTATGATATGGTGAGATGATGTGATGATTCGGGGGATCCCCGGTCATGAGGTATGGAATGGGGAGCATTTGGGCGGATCCCCATCGGCCCATTCCATGATAGTAGTCTTGCTAACTGGAAGTAGTCCGGCGAGTAAGGCAGGTATTGGTAGATTGGGCGATTCCCTCTTGCCTTTACCTTGAAACTTGTTAATGCGGGGGATCCCCGGTTAATAAGTTAATGTGGTTCTAGTTGGTTGGGGATGTCCCGACAACTAGGTATGATTGCTAGGAAAGCAAGGTGTTAGAGTCACAATAGGGTGACTAGATAGATGGGTGATAGCTTATGAGTTTGTTTGTTTGTTTGTGATTCGGTTATTATTATTGACCTTGGAGTCTAAACCCATGTAGCTCACGAGACGTTTTTTGTCTCACGTACTCCTTGTTTTGTTTTGCTATGTACTCAGGTTCGGGATCGAAGGCTTAGGTACGCATGGATAGAGATGCGGGACCTAGAATAGAGGAGCACTAGATTGGATTTAGTCTTAGCTTGGTTATGATCTATTTTGTAACACCTACTTTTATACTCTGATTTCATACCAAGGTTTTTGTAAATCCGAATTGAGGATGTTCTTCTATATATAAAATGTTTTATTTTGGCCGATTTTTGGTATTAAAATTTGAGGTGTTACAACTTGGTATCAGAGCTATAGTTTAAGTGAATTAGGTTGGATGACCATCCTAGTCTTAGACTGTAGCATTAGGAATATAAGATTCCTTAAGATCATAGGTTGACCTTGAGACTTTATATTAAGTTTAGGGTTGAACCTAGGGGACCGATGAATTCGATATGATTTTGGATATTGAGTCTTATGCGACTAATGGGTTGTACACAAGGTACTAAATGTTTAATGTCTTTCGTATAGTCTGGATTGAAAGAAAATGGTGACCACACGTAGAAGTGGTAAAGCCCCGGAGGGCCGTGAGGAGGAAGTATCTCCTGTTGAGAGGGTGGATGAGCAAGAAAGTCAACCGTCAATGCATCGGGTTGATGAGTCGGAGGTCGGAGCTAATAGAACTCCGGTGACCATGGCGGATCTCCAAACTATTATCGACCAAATCAAGGGAACGGTGGCCGAGGAAGTGCACCGAATTATTGGAGACCGTGAAAGGTCGGGTGGAGACCGTGAATCCGAAGCTAAATCGGAAGAGAGAACCGGGGGTAGTGGCACCGGGGAAGGAAAGTCCTCCACGGGTGGCCAAAGTGATGCTAGGGCTAGGCCCGCTATGAAAGAAGGTTGTTCGTTTAAATCCTTCATGGCTTGTAAGCCAAATGTGTATACGGGTAGTTCGGACCCGAAAAGTAACGATGAGGTGGATCCGAGAAACCGAGAGGGTTATCGGAAGTAGTAAGTGTAAGGATGTTGATATGGTGACGTATGCGTCACAATTGTTGAAAGAAGATGTCATGGTTTGGTGGGATATTGTTTATGAGACCCTCGGGAAGGAGGTGGTTGAAAAGATGTCGTGGGAGGAGTTCACCACGAGGTTGAAAAAGAAGTTTTGTCCCGAGAGGGATTTGGAGAAAATGCACGAGAAGTTCGTGACCCTCAAAAAGGGTGATATGTCGATTGAAGAATACTCGAGGGAGTTCACGGGATTGCTCCCGTTTGTTGCTAAAACCTACTCGGATGAGAGGTTGAGGGTGGTCCGGTATGCTAGTGGGTTACCGTGGGACTACCAATTGGAAGTGAAGAGGGCGGTCTCACTTGACGAGGCTATTAGTGCCGCCCGGAGTGTGGAGGAAGTAAATGAGGCACGTGTTGCCGAAAGGGCCCATGTGGGCGAGAAGAGAAAAGCCGAGAGTGGCTCGGGTACTTATAAGAAGGGGAAGTTCACATCGAGCTTCTCTAAGCAAGGTAGTGTTGGTTCATGCAAGAAGTGCGGGAAGACTCATGCCGGCGTGTGCCGAGGGGAGTCGAAGACTTGTTACAGTTGTGGGAAGCCGGGGCATATGGCCCGAGAATGTAAGTCTAAATCTTTGGCCGAGATCGAGTGTTTCTCGTGCCACGAGAAGGGGCACTATAGCAATGTGTGCCCAAAGAAGGGAATCGAGTCGATGGTGTCCACGGCTCAAAAGAAAGTGGAGCCGGCAAAGGTGAAGAGGCGATCCTTCCAACTTACTCGGGAGGAGGCGAAGGAGGCACACGATGTGGTGTCAGGTATTCTATTCATTAACTCCTTGCCAACTCATATTTTATTTGATTCGGGTTCTAATTATTCGTTTGTGTCCTATGAGTTCGGTTGTAAATTGAATGTGCCGTCCGAAATGTTAGATGAGGTTTATGAGATAGAAGTAGCCGACGGAAAAACGTCTATGGTTGAATGTATTTATAGAAATTGTGAAATAGAAATAGACGGTAGAAAGTTTAAGGTGGATTTGTTGCCCATGGGAATTAGGGCGTTTGATGTGGTTATCGGTATGGATTGGTTGGGTATGCACCAAGCCAAGATTTTGTGTGGAAAGAAAATTGTGTCGATTAGGACACCCGAGAATGAGAAAGTGTATGTGTATGGGGAGAAACGACATCACATGCCTAATGTGATTACCGCTATTAAGTCGAGGAAAAGTATATCGAAAGGTTGTGCATCGTTTATTGCATATGTATTAGATGGCCGAAAAGAAAAGAAGACAATGGACAGTGTAAAAATTATTCGGGAATTCCCCGAGGTATTTCCCGATGACTTGCCCGGTTTGCCACCGGAGAGACAAGTCGAGTTTAAAATTGATTTAGTGTCGGGGGCGACGCCGATTGCTCGTGCTCCATATCGTTTAGCTCCCACCGAGATGCGGGAATTGATGACCCAATTGCAAGAATTGTTAGATAAAGGTTTCATTCGTCCGAGTTCGTCACCGTGGGGTGCACCGGTGTTATTTGTTAAGAAGAAAGACGGTTCGATGAGAATGTGTATCGACTACCGAGAGTTGAACAAGGTAACTATTAAGAACCGTTACCCGTTGCCGAGAATTGACGACTTATTCGACCAATTGCAAGGTGCTAGTTATTTCTCAAAAATCGATTTGAGGTCGGGTTATCACCAAGTTCGGGTGAAAGAAGGCGATACCGAGAAGACGGCTTTCCGTACTCGTTATGGTCATTATGAATTTCTAGTGATGCCGTTTGGTCTTACCAACGCACCGGCTATTTTTATGGATTTGATGAATCGGGTTTGTAAACCGTTTCTTGATAAGTTTTTGATCGTGTTTATTGACGACATTTTGATTTATTCGAAAACCGAAGAAGAACACGAAGGTCATTTGAGGCTCGTTCTAGACGTGTTGAAACGGGAGAAGTTGTATGCAAAATTTTCAAAGTGTGAATTTTGGTTGCGGGAAGTACAATTCTTAGGTCACGTGGTGACGTGTGATGGTATTAAGGTTGATCCGTCCAAGATTGAAGCGGTGTCAAATTGGGAGCCTCTGAGGACTCCTACCGAGGTTAGAAGTTTTCTTGGATTAGCCGGTTATTACCGAAGATTTATACAAGACTTTTCGAGAATCGCGATTCCACTCACGAAGTTAACAAGAAAAAGTGAGAAGTTTGTGTGGGAGAAGAAGCAAGAAGAGGCGTTTAAGTTGTTAAAAGAAAAGTTATGTAACGCGCCGATCCTTACGTTACCGGATGGTATGGAAGACTTTGTGGTCTATAGTGATGCTTCGAATCAAGGGTTCGGTTGTGTGTTGATGCAACGAGGTAAAGTAATCGCGTATGCCTCGCGACAATTGAAGAATGCGGAATTAAGGTACACGACACACGACTTGGAATTGGCGGCGATTATTTTTGCCTTGAAATTGTGGAGGCATTATTTGTATGGTACTCGGTGTACGTTGTACACGGATCATAAGAGTTTGCAATATGTGTTCACACAAAAAGACCTTAATATGCGACAAAGAAGGTGGATCGAGTTGATTGCCGATTATGATTGTGAAATTGTGTATCACGCGGGTAAGGCGAATGTGGTGGCCGATGCCTTGAGCCGAAAGGTATATGAAAAACCGAACCGAGGAATTTTAACACGTATAGAAGTCGTCTCGAGTATTATCGAAAGGATCAAGAATGCCCAACGAGAAGTTATGGGAAAAGACGAGTTAAGACAAGAACGGTTAGGTAAGAACCAACATTTTCTCGAAAATGCACAAGGGTTGAAGACCGTAGGCGGTCGTATTTGGGTTCCTAAATTCGGGGGTATCCGAAAAGAGTTGTTGTATGATGTGCACAAGTCGAAGTATTCGATTCACCCGGGAAGTACAAAAACGTACCAAGATATGAAACGGGTTTATTGGTGGCCCGGAATGAAGGCGAGAGTGGCCAAGTATATCTCTAAGTGTGCCACGTGTGCACAAGTGAAAGCCGAGCATCAAGTACCGTATGGGGTAGCTCAATCATTAGTTGTACCGGCCGGGAAGTGGGAAGATATAACTATGGATTTCATAGTAGGTTTACCGAAGACGAGTAGAGGTCACGATGCCATTTGGGTCATAGTTGACCGGTTGACCAAGAGTGCACTATTTTTAGCAATTCGGGAAACGTTGCCACTTGAGAAATTGGCTAAGTTGTATGTTGATGAGGTGGTTCGACTCCACGGGGTTCTGTTATCGATTGTATCCGATAGGGACGCGAGGTTTACCTCGAGATTTTGGCGATCTTTACAAGAAGAATTGGGTACAAAGTTGCGGTTGAGCACGGCTTATCACCCGCAAACCGACGGTCAAAGTGAAAGAACGATTCAAACAGTTGAAGACATGTTGAGATCATGTGTGTTAGACTTCGGTGGTAAATGGGATGAACATTTACCGTTAGTCGAGTTCTCGTACAATAATAGTTATCACTCAACTATCAAGATGCCGCCTTATGAGGCGTTGTATGGAAGAAAATGTAGAACTCCATCTTGTTGGTTGGAGGCGGGAGAGACGAAACTCACGGGTCCCGAGATCGTGAGAGTGACAAATGAAAAGATCGGTATTATTCAAACCAACATGAAAGTCGCCCAAGATAGACAACGAAGTTATTCGGGTTTGAAGAAAAGGCCATACGACTTGGATGTCGGTGGCATGGTCATGTTGAAAGTGTCACCTTGGAAAGGCGTGATGTGGTTTGGTAAAAAGGGAAAGTTAAGCCCAAGGTATGTTGGACCGTTTAAAATATTGAAACGGGTCGGGCTTCAAGCTTTTAAGTTGGAACTTCCACCCGAGCTTCAAGGTGTGCATGACACCTTTCACGTGAGTTATTTGAAAAAGTTTATCGGGGAAGTTGAAAATATCATTCCATTGCAAGAGTTGCGGGTTGACGGCCCGAACCGGTTGATTGAGGAGCCCGAGGCTATATTAGAAACGAAAACAAAGAAGCTTCAGAATAAGGAGATCGAGTTGGTGTTGGTCAAGTGGAAGCATTCACTTGGGCCGAATTTGACTTGGGAAGTCAAGGACGAGATTCGGAAGAGGTACCCGGATTTCGTGAACTATGATGAGATTCCGAGGACGGAATCTTCTTAAGGGGTAGATAGTTGTAACGACCCGAAATTGTGAATAAATAAAATATGTAAAAATATGATAATTATAGATAAATCATATAAAACGCGTGGAAATTGGTTTCGTGTCGTTTGGACACCGTACGGGAAAGTTATGGGCGAAAACGGGTCAAGACACTTGATGAAAAGTGCAGCCCTGCTGCCTCATGGAGTTCGCGTCGCGAACTATAGTTCCCGATCGGGAACTGGCTCCAGGGAGTTTGGCCATGGGTCGCGATGTAGATCGCGTCGAGTTAGCGATCGCTAAGTGTTGCCAGATATGGAGAGTTAGCGGCGCGAACTATGTTCGCGCCGTGAACTCTGGACGGCCAGCATTAAAGTCGGGATTTGGCTCATTTATTGCATATCAAAACCCTAGTTTTCTCTCTTGGCGATTTACGAGCTTAAAGGCTGGTATTGGTTGATTTCTTCACAAATCCTTGGTAGATTTCACTCCTAGTAGAAGATTAAAGATAAATCTTCACTCTTTCATCTTTGTAGCTCAAGATCTATGGATCTTGAAGCTAGGGTTTGAAACCCTAGTTCTTGGGTTGGTGATTAATGGTTAAATAAATGGTGTGTACACTTAATAGATGGTAGATTAACAAGGGAATCAAGAGTATGGTTAAGATTTGTAAGAATCTTAAGGGTTGGTTAAACCTAGGGTTTGGTAATCACCATAATTGGGGAAAATGGATTGATGGGTGTTATCTAGAGGTAGATGAACACATTGGTAGTAGTAATTGATGTTGATCATATTGTGATAATTGTATTAGGCTTTTGGTGAAGTCTTGGAAAGTTGATTGGATTGAGAAGCAAGAGATTGGGTGTCAAGAACACGGTTTGAGCATCTTATTGCTAAGGTGAGTACGTGTGAACTTTACTGAGTACATAGCCTATGAAATACATTTTTATTACTTGTGTTATGGTCTATTTGCTTAATTGTGTAGACTAGTAGTTGATAGTTAGTTATACCGATGATTGTATTGAACTAACTTGTTTGATGATATACGTGATAGCCGAGAGCTAGATTGACATAACCATCGAGTTATGATATGGTGAGATGATGTGATGATTCGGGGGATCCCCGGTCATGAGGTATGGAATGGGGAGCATTTGGGCGGATCCCCATCGGCCCATTCCATGATAGTAGTCTTGCTAACTGGAAGTAGTCCGGCGAGTAAGGCAGGTATTGGTAGATTGGGCGATTCCCTCTTGCCTTTACCTTGAAACTTGTTAATGCGGGGGATCCCCGGTTAATAAGTTAATGTGGTTCTAGTTGGTTGGGGATGTCCCGACAACTAGGTATGATTGCTAGGAAAGCAAGGTGTTAGAGTCACAATAGGGTGACTAGATAGATGGGTGATAGCTTATGAGTTTGTTTGTTTGTTTGTGATTCGGTTATTATTATTGACCTTGGGGTCTAAACCCATGTAGCTCACGAGACGTTTTTTGTCTCACGTACTCCTTGTTTTGTTTTGCTATGTACTCAGGTTCGGGATCGAAGGCTTAGGTACGCATGGATAGAGATGCGGGACCTAGAATAGAGGAGCACTAGATTGGATTTAGTCTTAGCTTGGTTATGATCTATTTTGTAACACCTACTTTTATACTCTGATTTCATACCAAGGTTTTTGTAAATCCGAATTGAGGATGTTCTTCTATTTATAAAATGTTTTATTTTGGCCGATTTTTGGTATTAAAATTTGAGGTGTTACAATTTATATCTCTACTTTTATACACATTATCATGTTGTTGTACTATAATCGTTATAAAAAAAATGCAACCAAACAACATTTTTGATCGCCGAGAAAATATAGTTCGCAGGGTACCCGCCGCCGCATTGCGCAGGTACCCACTAGTATTCTTTAAAACATTTCACTTTTAAAATTCTAGTTACGGACTACCATATAATAAAATTGGTAATAATGTTTTGATTTTATGGTTCTGCTTTTAATGAAGAATGAGATGAAGGTAACAAAAGGAATAAAGATAAACTTAACCCTTGATTATGATAATTTTGATTTTAATTTTAATTTTATTTCCGTTTTCCATATTTCATGCATCGGTTTTTTTTCTTTTTTCCTATTTAATGTGTTCTCACTTTCACTAACTCTTCCATCTTTTTTCTATACTACATCTTGCAACTCACAAAGAAGGTACATCCTTACATCAACGCCAGTGATGAGGTTTGCACATTACGAATTATAAATTTTGTGTAATTAGAATTACTAAACTTTAAAAGCCTAAAAGGAGTTCCGGCGATTCCATTCTTTGAGGTAATTGAACCTTTGATTCTCCAAATGACATTGTATATAACTAAAGTAGTGAATTTGGAGGTTGAAAAACTTATAAAGAACGATGACTTCATGTGTAGTCTTTGTGTGTTTATTGTATTTAATGAATTAGGTAGTTATTTGCAGAGCAACCCAAGAAACAATTACATTTATTAAAGGTGTTATATGTGATGATCAATATGTCTTTAAATTAATTCATGGTGTTCCAGGAACTATCAAGGTATATTTTAATAATTGTGAACCATATACTACTCTAGAACCTTGTTTGGACAGAGCTTCCTTTGGAACCTTCATTTGCGAGGACTTTAATCGAGGTAAATGAATATAATTGTTTACCATGAGCTTTAACTATAGCTGTTATGTTATCCGTTGAAGGTACCTTTTATGAGTTGAAGGTACCCATTTGACCTGTTTCGGCTAATACATATTTGACCAATTTTTGGTTTTTGTATAAAAAACGAGTTTTGATTCTGCATTGAATTTTTTTTAAAAAAAAATAGTGTTTCCAAATGGTGTTTTGAGATGTGACCCTTATATATAGACGTGTGTTTATCCGCGTGCATCTTGCTTTTGATGGAAGATCTCTTATGGTAAGAAGAAATATGTTTTTTATAATGGTCTGAAGGTTTACTGTTGCATCTAAAATTGATATTGATCAATTACTTATCTATTTTATTAATAATGCAGAAAGAGGAACATTTTGTTAAAAAAATCCACATGAAGTCTATAATAATTTGCTAGAAGGTGTTGGTGGCATTACAAAATTGAGGCCTTCAATTGTTCTAACGTCCAAACTGTATGTTATTAGACTAAATCTATGTTTGTGTGATTGTGATTACTTAGAAAATTTTATTTTGTGTGTGTGTGTGCGGATTATAATGGTAGGCTTAACTAATATTTAGATACTCATATTGATATGTAAATTTCATATATTACCCTCTTCACCGTGTGATGATGATTACTTTATTGATAACAAGTATTTGTTTTTAAATTATTATCCAAGTCTAATCGGATGTTGGCAATTACATAACCATTGACAAGTGACTCGTTTTTATAAAAACTCATTTTATATATGATCCAATTTTCTTTTCCTATTTGTAAATTTCTAAATTGTTTATATATATAGTGTTATTGATCTTGGCATACGGGATCAACGTGCTGAAGCCTCACGTCACCTTGGTTTTGAGTATGAAGTTTTGTATGAGCATGTTAGCTAATTGTATAGGTTCAGGTCAAAAGTCAAATAGGACGGGTCATGGATGAAGACGGATTTAGGTCAAAACGAATCAGCTTGAGCTAACCAAGAATTTCTATTTCATTTTGTTTTTCTCGACTTTTATATAAATTGAATATGATCACATACCTATATATTTGAAATAATAATATAATTTCTTTTCAGTAACACAATTTACAACAATATAGACATTTGAATACATGTTTAATGACTTTTTTTACCCATTTAACCCATTAGACCCATTTTACTTTTAACTATATTTTCTTAATATTTAACCGTCTGATATGATACCAATCAAATTTATACAATATATATGTTCATCATTGAAAAATTTTAGTTACCCTACTTCAAATTATCATTTGTACATTTATTGTACGAAAAAAATATTTATTGTTTCGGGAGGTTTTACATGATAAGTAATACGCATAAACATTCCTTTTTTTCTCTTTATTTTATACTTAATTAGGTTTATTTTCTTATAACAAGAAACATTGGAGATGGAATCATTTGTGTTATTATGTATCAAAACATGTAACCGAACAACATTTGAACGCCAATGCTAATTCTTGCTTTTTACCGCTATTTTATATACAGTTTTCATGCTTATGTACTGTATTCGTTATAAAAATATGTAACAAATGGACATTTAATCGCCAGCAATATATAGTTCGCAGCCGCCGCATCGCGCGGGTTTTAACCTAGTACTTTAAGAATGAAGTAAGATGAGGAATTTGCTATATATTTGAAATTAAGTACATATTCTATAACGAACGAATATTATTTACAAACGGAGTTAATGATGATAACTTTTATAAATAATATTATTCCTTAGCAAATACTCTAGACGAAATTCAAATTGTGAGATGATGGTATGTATACATTAAAATAGTGTAGAAACTACATTTACAATAGACATTAGAGATAATTTTAATTGTGAGAGTTTGGTGCACTGTAAACAGGTTGCTTGATTTTAATGAGCTTGGAACATCAAAGTTTAGAGATCTAATAAGGGTATACAATTGTATGTTTTCATTGCTTTTAATAAACTTTTGAACACTTTTCAGGCACTACTAATTTATCGGTCTCGCTTGAAGATATAGCACGTTTATCCTTAATTGTACTTATAAAATACAAATCACGAAGATCTTTGTAGTGACAGTTATGTGTTATGAATAACATGTGTTGTGTTATGCTAATATAAGCACTTATGTTTATTATTTCACATTTCCATCCGACACACTTTACTTTGTTTGTACTTTGCAGTTTATACCAACAACTCCTTATGGTGAACGAAGTCCGTGTATCGCACGGGCCATGTTGCCTCGTATTCATAAATAAATCGACATGACGCTTAATAAATGGGTTGAGTTAAGATTCTCAGCTCGTTTACAATTCGCAAACGATTTAAAAACATATTAAAAAACATATGTTACATATTATGACCTAGTTATATTTATGTCTTACGGAGTAATAATTTATCGACTTTAACCTTCTACTAATTATTATCTATAATATACAAATGTCATACCATATCCTGCGATGTGAACAGTACTAAAAGGGTTTGCTATTTTGCGCTGCTAAAACTAATATTTGGTCTTTGCTAATTTAGGTAGCAAATGTTTCTTAGATGAGCTGGTAAGCAATTTGGTAGAATTCATCATGAACCAATGCACTTCAGTCTTTTTTTTTCTAGCACCATTTATTAATTACGAAAATGAGTGATAAATTTATCGAGGCATCCAACGACTAACATCTATAGTTTTCGACATCATTTACATCTAGGTATAAATAAAAAAAATACTTATGGTTAATACCATTTTAACAACAAATTACACATTTGCAATGAATTACAAACTTTATAACTATTGAATTTATTATAATTTTTTTACTTTGAGTTATGTTTTCATTGAAATCATATAAAGATTATGCTTAAGAGATAATTTCATACACACATCATGTATATTTCAACCATAAATCAACTATTTAATAACTACTAACCACTTAAAGGTAATTATGCTATAAAAATGTATTAATAACTACAATAAACTGTAACTATAGCATTGGGTTATAACATTCTCATTTTTTTAGCATGTGTTTTTTTAAACTTTATTTCAATTATTTAATTTTATATATGTATACTTTTTTGATTTTTTTCAAATATAGAATGAAATTTATGAACTCCAACCTGAATAATTATAAATAGTTTCAAACACAAAAGGTTTCAAATTCTTGATATTAGATATATCTCGATCATGTGGTTAGCTATATAAACTGAAAGAAATTTTTGCTAATAACGCGTGATTAATAATAACTATATATCTCAATTACAAATAGTTGTATGAATTGAAACATTTTATAACTTTAAAATTAGATGAATAACTAATATTGATTTCGTCTCCTCGCAGCGGAGCGTGATGGCATAATACTTGTTATGTACATTTTTTATACTAAATGGAATCATACACTTGACTATGTTTAATGAACATGTTCAAGTTAAAGTTGAACTTTTAAACACGATTAATTTAACACATAACTGATTTTACACCACTAGTGATATCGGAAAACAACGATCAAAACTTGAATCAAGTTCCCACGCAAATTTGCATCAATCCTGATCAAGAAAACTTGAACGAAAATCTTGATAACTAAACCAAAAAGTAACAAAACAAAACTACAAGACCCACAAAATACAACTGAAAAAGGAAACGTTTTAAACCTCTACTGATATGGGAAAACTACAAAAGACACTAATCTTGATAAAACTTGAGCAAAAGTTGCCATCTTTTTGCTCATTATGCTCATAGCATGCAGTCGGTTCTCGCGGGTAATCTTCTAAAGAAGTTAAGTGGCACAGAAGGCAACTTGCGACGAAACCTCGGGTGTCGCAAAACATAAAATCCCATAAAAAACATGATAACCTGAAAAGGCGTCACGTAAAGTATCACAGCAGCAATCAAACAGAATATCACAAACAGAGCAGTTGCTCTCGGGTCTCTCCAACTAATTAGCGACTGGAACCGCTCTCCTTGTGTCGCTAAATCACCAATCACCGTTTGCATTCGGCCCGCAATGCTTCTGACCCGATCATACCTCATACGCACGATGTCGGGCGGGCGTGAAGTCGGGAACGTGTCGAATTCTTCATCGAGTTCATCCGGGTGTGCATTGTCAGCACACGAAAGCCGGATGTCCATATGTGTCGGGTTTCTCGGTTTCCATTTATAATTCCAAATTCCAATTAAAAAAAGGTACAAAAAAACCGTCGGGAGAATAAGTTCGGGATACAATACGAGTATCACAAACAGAACGTGAATCAAAACGGTGGTAATCGGGTTTTTCCAATCGCAAATCTGATCAAACCATTTTCCAATTGCAATCAGCCCGCTTAAAACCGACATTATTCGCAAGAAATTAGCTTTACTTCTTCTCATACTCCACATATGCGAACCCACATCGAGCATATACTCCACAATCTCCTTATGTAAAGGTGGTTCGGCCCGACCCAAACGGGTCGACACAATTTGGGTCGCTTGGTGCCTTAAGCTATCAAGTTGACTCACAGTCAACGGGTGGATATAATGCATTTTCGGTAACAACGGTTGCGAGTACATAAACATCATATTCACTAAAGACGAACACGTAAACCGAACCGCCAAATGGATCTCACCCATTTTCTTCACACCCGTTGGATGCAAAACCAAAAGCGGGTACGAATGGGTGTAAACCCGATCCGTTTCGAGTGTCGATAACCGGATCCGAACCTTCCCGATTCGCGAATCACGGGCCCCGTTGACTTTATCGCCACCTTGCAAATGACAGTTGTCAAAAACACCGATTGTAATAACCGTACACGGGTCAAAAACTTCCCATGTGTATTGCTCATTCCATTTGGGTGTGAAACTATTGATTATGGTTCGGGTTCTGACCCATTTCGTACCGTATTTAGCGACACAATAAGCGTCAGTTGTCGCTAAACCGTCTTTCGTTTTCATAGGTGACAAACCGGTTGCACTCAAAACACCTACTTCTAGAACACCAATACTGTTTTTCCATAACTGTTTACCCGTGGGTCGAAGATCACTACTGTAATGGGTCGATTCGTCTAGAACATGGTACCCGCCTTCTAAACAAACCCGTGTGTGGATCCGGCTCGCGAATTTAACTTCTTTTTTCTTCTCGCCTTCAACCACCGTGACATGTTTTTCAAGATTAAACCACCGTGTGTTAACCGCTTTATGATCTAACCGTCGATCCACATATTGTAACGGGACCGCACACCGCCCGAGAATCTCGTCTTGATTTGGGCCGACCCGATCTTCAACGCTCAAAATCAACGGTTCTTCAAACGGTTCGGACACCACAAACATCAAATCCTCGTTCCATAACGGGTTAATCGTTTTACTAACCGAAACCCGAGTCCTCAAAACCTGATTCCCGAGCATGGCTTTTACATAAACCTCGGGAAACCGGGTTTTATCGTTGGGTATCAAATCTTGTGCTTCAATTATATTAACTCTAAGATACCAAAGTTTGGGTGATAAGTACACTTTTGACCTAATACTCGCGAGCCCGTTTGCACTTATGGTTGCAGCATCGGAATGCCAAGCGTCGGGAAAAGCTTCGTCGGCTTGTGTGCCCCACCAAACCGCTAACATGAGCTCGCCTTTAATCTTGTCCCCTTTTCGGTCTGCTAACTTGTACCATTGTGGAGCTAACGGGCTATCGGGCGGGACCCGTTTCGGGACCTCGTTTAAATCAAACAAAACCCCACCGATGAAATCGTCTTTTAAAACGTCTTTATCTTTGACCACAACCTCGAGCATGGTTGACTGAATTCGGTCTTTTGAGAAGGCGAACACTTGGTTCCAATCGGGATTTGTGTTTTTTTCAAAATGACGGGTTGTGCCCTTGTAGTTGCCCATTCGGATTTCTACATACGGGTCGCAACTGCCCGTTAAATCTTTTGCGGGTAAGTCTTTGGCTTTGACCACACGAACGTATAAATACTGCATTTGTTCAACAAGATCATAAGTGCTTGTGAATTTGTCACCTGTGATTTTGTTTCCACCTAGGTGGGGTTTGGTTTCTTTGAGTGAAAAATCTTCATTTGGGGGCGGTTTGTTCATCATTTGAGGAGGTCTGTTCATCATTTGTGGAGGTCTGTTCATCATCTGGGATTCAATAAAAAAAGAAAAATAAATAAACAGTTAATAATCAATATTTAGAACATAAAATCGTGTACCGAAAAAACCAAAATAACTGACCAAAAGCAAATACTTATGGTTTGGGCAAAAAGAAACAGGTCGGGTTGGGTTGACCCAAACTTCCGATCCATTTGACCCGTTTGAATTTTAGGTTAGTTTTTCTATTTTTACCAGTTTGAACCAAACCCAAATCGGCCCATTCATATGTAAACAGGTCTAAATTGCTACTTGAATAATCAGAACTTGATTAAAGCTGGTAATTTTACATTATGGTGATGCAAATCTTTGACCCTAAATAGTCAAAAAAATTATTGCTTTAAAAAAGTATTACAAGTATATATTTCCAATGGTTTAAACTATAAACGCACATCCAAACACCCCTTAAACCTCAGATCATGTGACTGAACTCTGAAGAAATAAACCGCATAAAATCTTTCTAGGGGTGCTTGGGTAAGTTTATTTTAGACGTTAGAAAATAGTTTATTTTTTCAAATTTAAATAAGTTAAGCCCGTAACCAAACACCCCTAAGCATGCAAGATTATCAAACCTACCTTGTAAAACTAAAAAGGTAAATATAAAAGCTGCAGATCTGGATGTTCTTCACCTGCAAGAAAACCATAAGAAGAAAAAAAATCAAAACCCTAAAAAAGACACATCCAACAAATGAAATGAACATAAATAATAACATTTTGACCTAAAAATGAAAACTTTATGGTGGGAAAAAAATCATATTCAAGATTTCATATTTAACCCTAGTGTAATTGAAATACCATCTAGCATAAAAGATAGTTAAATACACAGCACGATTAAAAACCCAAAAATAATAAGAACACTAAAAGCATTGTATGTAGTATGGATGTATATGAGTCATAATATATAGATACATACAGAAAATGTGTGTGTGTATACCTATGAAGAGTGGGAATGAAAGAGAGATTTCATGGAATTTGTGTGAAGATTTGCAGAAATGGTGAGAGAATTTGTTGTTTTGTGTTGTGGAATGAAATATTGGAGGGTTTTGGAGAGAGGAAGGCATGGGGATGTCTGTGCGTGTGTGTTGTAAGAATCCGGTGAGAGTGTCAGAGTATATATTTATTTATTTATTATTTTCTACTAAATTATCGTATTTATTTTCTTAATTATTTCATCAATTCAATAATTAATTCTTCGGCGATCAAACATAGCATAATTTGGTAACTATTCAAAAAATAAAAAATAACATAATTTGGTCAATATAAATATCTAAAATTAATGATAATATTAGAATATATAATTAGTGGATTCAACATTATAATACTCTCTTTGTCCTAAATTTATTGTCCAGTAGATAAAAATATGTAGTTTAAGAAAAATATATTAATTACATTTTACTACCAATCAAATCATTTTTTACTACTTAAAAGTTTTTTTATTGGTTGAAACGTAGAGTTAGATAACTATTTTAGGACAAATAAAAATAGAAAGAGATAATAAAATTAGGACGAATGAAGTAATATTAAAAAATGGGAGGTGATTTTCACAAGGAAATGAGTTATTTTTACAAGAAATAGACAATATTATCCTTAAATATGATATTTTTATGTTGTAACAAAATTATGTTTAGGGGTAGAATTTGTCCATTTTATTTATATTTCCTTGTGCGAATAAATGTATTTCTTTTGCAAATCACCACTCAAAGATTTAATGCGCTTTATATTAATGCTTTTTTTTTTTTAACAAAATGGTTATAATCAAATTTCTTTTACATTTGGATGTCAAATAATTTAATGCGCTTTATATTAATGCTTTTTTTAATTAATGTCTTGGGGGTTTGTCTTTAAAAGATTTTAGGTATTCCCCTATAAAGAAGATATGTTCGAAGAATGCATACTGGCCACTTGAATGTCACTGCATATATTAAACGACTAACTTACTAATTTGTCGTAAAAAAAAACTTCAACACCGTGTAGCATAATCTCAATTGCATCCTGAACCCGGTAATTTATAGAAGTGTTTTTCTAATATGTGCCCCAAGTCACATGTTAATGTGTATTAATTCACTCAAAACTTCCTAATAAAGTGTTATTGAACATTAATGACGTACATAATTTACATTTTAAAAAGATGTATTAATTAAATTTTATGATTTTAATAAAAAGTTTTGAGTGAATTAATACACCCCAATATGTGCCTTGGGGCACATGTTAGAAAAACTCTTTATAGAATTGCTAGTGATTTTGGCAATTTAAGCTTATAAAAATGGATAAACGGAATCGAAATATTGTTGAATCTTTGAATGCATGCGTAATTTATGCGTTAAAAATGAAGCACTGACTAATTTTAAATATAAAAATGTAATTGAGCGCTTTAAAAATATGGATGAACATAATGGACAATTGTAGTTTGTAATTTAATCTTTAAAGTTTAAGAAAAGCTGTTGTAATATACTTCGTATATATTTTTTTTTGTTGCCTTATCTTGGATCCATCATCATCGACTAAGATAAGAAAATGAATTGAGCTAAATTTTGAAGTTCCATAATTTTTAATTTTATTTTCTTACATTATTTTTATATTTAACAGAAATAATATGCATCACAGTGCCCAAAGGTAAAGGATTAGTCAGCCCCGCTCTTACGTCCACAAGCATCCTATGCGACATGTGTTGTACGGCCACCCCTGACTCACTCCTTTCGGTGCTTGTTTTTTATGACTAAAATCCCAAATCAGTTATAATAATCACTATTATTTATTTATTGTCACTATTGTAAAAGTTAATACAAAATGTAAGTTTTAATAGATGTAAAAGTTAGTACGAAATGTAAGTTTTTAATAGTAGTTTTAGAACAACATAATTGAATTTAAAAATATTGTAAATATTTGAATATAGTTAGAGCATCTCCACTGGGAGGTTGAAGAAGAGGTTGATACTATTTGAATAACCTTTAAAATGACTTTTTACCATTGGAATTGATTATTTTTTTAAGAGGTTGCTCCAACCACTTGATCTTCCTCAACCACTTGAACATCTTTCAATGTTTGATTCTTTTAGTCCCTATATTTAACAATTTTACATTTTAAACCCATATATATATTTATATGTAAATCATTTATTATTTCTATAACTATAAATTATAACTTTATCATATTTCAATAATTTTTAGGGTCTAACATTATAATCGTTATGTAAAAGACATTTTAAAAAAATATTAAGTTTTGTAATGCTATAAGAATTGTTAAATTAAATAAGTGAGGGGTATTTATAAAACATTTGATATAGTTAAAGGTAAATTAGTAATTTTTAAGAAAAAGTCTTTGGAAAGGTTAACCATTCGAGAGGTTTTTAAGTAATAGATTATTTGATGATGTGGAAAAAATAATAAGTCATTCGATAGGTTGACCATTGTGGATGCTCTTATAGATATCTTTCATGATAGAATGATATATAGAATCGCAAAAATATGAATTACCGGTTAGAACTGGATTATTAAATTCAGTTTGGGTATTGGTCCAATTTTTTCGGGTCTTTTAAGTCAGGGTACATAGGGTACATGCATAGTTCTAAAAAGCCCGCCTTGGCTCCGCCATGTCTCGAAAAGGCTTAAGGCTTGACAATGCCGCCACGCCTTGGTCCAAAGCTTGGACGTTAAGGCTTGGCGTATGTTAACGTCCAACTTGCCTCATTTTTACCCGTCATAAGTTGTATTTTTAAGCGTATTAAAGATATTGAGTCATATAAGCCATATATATATATAGGTATATATGTAGTTATTTAGTTATAAGAATCGTTGAATATGTCGAAAATGATGAAAAAAATTGATTAACTATGTTATAAATTTATAATTATGTGTTTATTTTATCTTATTTGTATAATTATATATATATATAATTATAATTTATATATGAAATTGCCGCCTTAAGTCACGCCTTGAAAAACGCCATGTCTCGCCACGACTCGCCATGTCTTGAGGCTTGATGGTGCCGCCACGCCGAAACCGAAATCTAATTAATCGTGTACATGAAATTTGTTATTGCTAGTGTTTAGTTTATGTTTATTACACATTATTATTTGTGGAATGATATTATTAATTCTGTGATTTCATGTAAAAAATAGGATTTAAATCTTCGTTCTCCGAAGTAATTTTCTTTGTCTTACTAAAAACTTGTGTAGAGGTATTGTTAGCGTCAAATGTCTTTCTTTCTGAACATGTACTAATATTGTGACCAAAACACCTACAAAGCTTACAACATATTGCTTGTTTCGTCAATTCTTTGGTACTAATATTTGTTAGACTTATTTCATGGAAATCTAATATTGTTAATGCTTATATCGTTATTATATGCTACAAAATACGTTTATAGTTTGTATTTTGGACTGAAAATGGTATTAATTGTTGAAATATGTTATTAGACATTAAACTTAATGATGTAAGTTAGATATTATTACTAAAATTTGTATGCGTAATTTTAAAAAAAATAAAGATTAGTGCATGAAATTATGTATCTATGTTTAAGACGGGGTGGTTTCGGTTTTAAAACCGAAACCGAACCGTTAAAGGCTAAAAACCGTTAAAACCGAAACCGTTAGAAACCTAAACCATTGGGTTTGAAAATCCTAAAATCGAAATTAGCGGATTCGGTTCGGTTTGAGCCTAAAACCGCCCCATGCACACCCGTAGATCAGTGGGTTCAAGGTAGGGCCAAATGGGTATTTTGTATGTGTATATTGTAATGGTGGGTCCCAAAAAACTGATGGGAAGAGGTATTGTGGCATGTGTACGTCAGTTTAGTGTCGATTGAAGAGTGAGCTGACGTGACGCTGATTTGACAAAAACTGACGGCACTTTTGGCAGTGATCTTAGTTGCCTAAGTATGTATTTTGTGCCCTTTATACCAACTCCGGCCAAATAGTAATATAAATGTGAAAGACCACATTTACCCTTCTTCTAAGCGCATCTTCATTTTTCAAATTGATTTAGAATGGCCTAACTAGTATTTCACATTTTAATTTTGTTTTTTATTTTAATATGTTAAAGTTTGGTTCATTATTAGAATTTTATATAGGGGTTAACATGGTACGGTACCACGTATATCTTCGTCATACCGTGTACTGTACCAACTATAATTGGTACACTTATTTAGCTACCATTACCATACCAAGTTTACTTGGTACCAATTTGTTTGGCTACCAACAATCTTGGTTGGTACAAATTGGTAATGGTATATACCAACATCACTAACTCATATGAAATTAAAAAAATTAATAACAAAAGAACAATGATATTTTATCATTATCGATCAGTTAAACATATTAACAAGTGTTCCGAACATGGAAACAAAATAAGTAAAATGATATAATATGTTATGTGTTATATAGACATAATCTAGTACGATAAAGTAATAAAAGATGTAGCTATCACTGGTAAAATCATGAGATTGGTAAAATCATGAGATTGGGGTACTTTTGGCCAACGATGCATCAAGATGCAAGGGAGGAAATCGAAAAGTGCACAGCCTGTCAGCAACATGCTTCTGTCGCCAAATTGCCAAAGCAAGATCTTATTCCTGTTACCACTGCATGGCCATTTTACAAGTGGGGGATCGACATTGTTGGGCCATTTCCACCAGGCGTTGGCAATGTCAAGTTTCTCATTGTTGCTGTCGACTACTTTACAAAGTGGATAGAGGCAAAACCCTTGGCAACTATCACGGGGAAGCGAGTTATCAATTTTGTCTGGGAACACATAGTTTGCAGGTTTGGGGTACCGCATGTCATGGTGAGCGATAATGGCAAGCAGTTTGCAGAAGGTCCGTTCAAGGCTTGGTGCTCTGACATGAACATACACCAGACATTCACGTCAGTGGCACATCCTCAAGCCAATGGCCAAGTCGAGGTCATGAACAAAGCCATCGTGAAAGCAATCAAAGCAAAACTGGGCCGGCGCAAAACTGCATGGGTGGATCTATTACCAGGTATCCTTTGGGCTCATCGAACAACCCCAAGTACAACTACGTCTGAAACACCTTTCAGCTTGGTTTATGGCACGGAAGCAGTCATTCCTCCAGAACTTACTCATCCAACCCAAAGGGTTATGGACTTCCACCCTGAAGAGAATGAGGAAGCACTACGAGAAAACTTAAACATCGTAGAAGAGCGTAGGGAGATCGCTCTCATCAAACAGGCCGCCAGTCACATGCAGATGGCCAAATATTACAATCAGCGAGTCCGTCCTCTCTCTTTTCAGCCAGGCGATCTGGTATGGAGGAAGAATGAGGCCAGCAGGGTGGAAGGTCAAGGCAAGCTAGGCCCTACATGGGAAGGCCCTTATCGAGTACCTCATGCTAATGGCAACGAGTCTTACACCTTGTCAGACATGGACGGACACGCTATGCCTAGGACATGGAATGTCATGAACTTGAAGAAGTGTTATGTTTAATAATTTTTGATCATGTATCCCAACTTTTATTCCATAAAATCACTACGATAGCACTTCTTATTATGTACAATGTTACAACACATGCATGCCCAAATGACATAGTCAAGAACATCGTTCAATATAAATTATACCAAGTCAAACAAACAACCTTTGCTTGGTCTATACACATGCATTCAATTTCATCTTTTGATCAACTTGATAAAAGATAAGCACTTCCTATTCGGAAGCGACATCCTCGCGAGTAAAACATTTTTTCACCGGTTAACCAACAAATACATACATAATTTCTATAGCAAAGTACACGCATAGAAAGAAACCACGTAATTTCAATCGTAAGAAATTCCACAAAATTATTCAAAGGCTACAAAGTAATAATCCAACCACACAATAAACCAAGTCACAAAGTCATAACGTATCACATGCAGGGACAAACAAGCTAAGGTTGTGGTTGTGCCGACAATAGGGCAATAATAGCTGGAAGTGACAACTCCAAATCTTGCACCAGGGTAGTCATAATGGGAAAAGCCCTGCTTGTAAATATTTCACTCACACGAGTCATATTACCACGCGTTGCAGGGTCCAAAAAAGGCAAGCTCTCGGGAGAAATATTGGGGAATGCATCTTTCAATTTTTTGCTGGCAAGATGTCTCCCAAACATATGCGAGGCACGATTAAAGTCGTTAAGAACATTCGCAACATCGGGATGTTTAAGCATCAAATCAAATAGCTGAGGCAATGCAGCAACTAAATCTTTCCTCATGAGCATAGCAGCATCGCTTTCTTCGCGCATCTTGATCATCGCTTGCCTCATAGTCTCCAGATCAACATCTTTATCCATTACCTGTTTCTCTTTTTGCGCCAACTGCTCATCACGGGCACTCAGGGTTGCGGACATCTCGTGTTTTTCCGTTTCAGCCTTAGTCAAAATGACCCCCTGCTGGGATATTTTCTCCCTAAGCACGCGCACTTCCTCTTGACAACGACTAGCTGTCGTCTGCTCCAGCACTAGACCTTTCTTTAGCGAGGTAATCTCATCTTTGCTATTATCAACTTGCACTTGTAACTCGGCGCACGACCTCTTTAATTCCCCATGTTCATTGCTTACAAGCTGTCGGACATAATCCTTAGAACAATTGAACATATGTATATCTGCTGCGTCAATTTCACTCTCTTCACTACCGTTTATAGATCTTGATGGCACACCCTCGCTAGTTGAAATAGGCAGGGTAGTACATTGCAAAGTGGGAGACTGTGTCATGCCGAAATTTCGGCTCGATCCAAAGCAGGTAGATCCAAAAGGAGCGTTGATCGCCCCAAACATACCACAGGTTGAACCAATTGTGACGCTTGCTCCATATGATCCAGTATTACCCCCGCGATTTACCAAAGTAGCATTCGAGGGAAGATTCGAGGGGAAAGTCACTTTTGGCACCTTCGGCAAAGGGATGTCATAATCGCTTACATCTAGGCTCACCGCCCTTTTACCTAGTCCTAACATATCTCGGTCATCCAATCTGGGATCTGGAATTGACGTTGCCCCCAGGTCGTCGAAGCCGTCTGCATATTCACAATAAGATCGTTAAGTACCAGGTTATAAGTTGGCAACGACTATAATTATAATGGTACCTGTTTCATCTTCGTTGTCACTCTCAGCCATAGTCCTGGATAGTGACTTTTCATTATCAGTGGCACCTGTGAAACATAAAGCATACGCTTACCTTTTACCATAGTAAATACATATGATCTGGAATTGTGCAATTACCTGGTGTCGAGTTTGATGTCACCTCGTTGGTTGAGGTCGTGTTTATCCCAGAATTAACATGCGAAGTGGCACCAGTTTCTTGTTCACCAAGGGTAACATCAGCAGGATGACTTTCAATCTCATACTCCATAAAGGCAGGATCTCCCTCCATGAAATCCATCAAGCTCATGGCTGCAGGAAACGTACAATGCGTCAGTACCTGTTAAAAGATAATATAAAAACATGACAATATAACAACAAGCACCCACGTTTCCCGGTATCTGAGTCCACTATCACAGGCTTCATCCCTTCAGCCCAATAATCCGAAATACCAGCTAACACCGAGGCACCTTCCTCATAAACTCGAAATACAATTGACTTTCGTGAAATCTGCTTGCACAGCCTTCCGCTTTGAGGCGTCATGGCTGGCGCATCGTTTAACGATTTATCAAACCCAGTTCTTCATTTAAACAAGTTACTAGCCCAAATATTTCTGAAAGCCGCATCGACAAACACATATTTATATCTCCAATTCCAATGACTAGTAAAACACTCCCGAATAAATTTTTTCTTTCTATCTTTTAACTCTACCGAATACCAATCATGAGATTTCATCAGCTTATAACACGCCCTAAACAAGGGTACTGAGGGTTTTATTCCCATTGCCACCAATAACATCTCAAAAGTCGTGATTTTTGATACAACTACTGGGTGTAAGTGTGCAAATCCCAACTTGAAGTAGTTCAACACACTCAAATAAAAAGCGGTGGCCGGAAATCAAAAATTGGAGTGGGAAAGGTAATGGATATAGAGGGCTACTTTTCCTTGCGGAGGGGAATGGGCTCGTTGGTTTGACGTGGGTATCACAGCATTATATTTCCTAAGGCATGGATACTCATCCATAAGTTTGGTTAGCATTTTGTCATTGACTGTGCTAGGACTCCGAGCAACTGATGGAGTTTCTACCACAATCACATCTGGCTCTCCCATGTTAAAACCACGACAACTACAATATGCCTAATAAAAGAGGATATACGCTGTTACTAACTAAAGGGGTATAAGCAAAGCAACGCAATGGAGAGGCAAAAAATACGTACATGTAAGTAGCGAGCAACTCAATTAAACCTGCAGCAAGACGTGCAATTACAGTTAGGAAGGGGTTAATAATGGCTCTCTGAACCGCCGGTCCAGCAGGCACCGACCGCCGGTCCCGCCGACCCACTTGGCACCTTGCGAACCGCCGGTCACCTTGCGACCGCCGGTAAACCTTGCTGGTCACGCTAAAACCTAAACGTCGCCTACGGTCGCAAGCTAAACCCTTATCCGCCGGCCTAAGTCTAAACCGCCGGCCGAGCTAGGCTAAACACTTATCCGTCGGCCTAAGTTTAAACCGCCGGTCGTTAATCAACTCGCCCGGCTTGCTTTGTACCGCCGGTCCGCTTTCGAACCGCCGGTCCCCTTCGGATCACTTGCGACCGCCGGTCCTCTGCTGCGACCGCCGGTCCCCTTCGACTACTTGCGACGCCGGTCTGCCTTAGGCAGCCGGTCCACCCTTTGACAGCCGATCCGTTCACCGCCAGAACCGGCCCACTCGTCGACCGCCGGTCTGCCTTGGGCAGCCGGTCCCCCCACCAAGTCGCGGATCAATCGCCGGTCAAGTTGCCCAAACCGCCGGTCTGTTGCAACCCTAAACCGCCTGCGCTGCACTATACCGCCGGTCACATTGCGACCGTTGCGCTGCCGTTGCCGCCGGTCACCTTCCGCGGTTGTCGGCCCGATTCAATAAAAAAAAAAAAGACTTACTAGTTACGCCTTGCAAACCGTTGTGTTGGCAAATCCTAACTCGGGGGCATGATGAGGTTAGTAGGGATTCCTATGTATATATAGGTGAATCCCCAAACCCTAAACAAGAAGGTGGGCTTTTATGTCCACGAGCCCATGCGTCACAATTGGATCCATGCGTCACCTTTGTCAACGTAAAGAAGTGACAATCCCGTCCAAGTCATCAACGCGTCATATTGTCACCGCCTGTCAAGTTATCAACGCCTTTTAGGATGGTCAGCGTCTGTCATTGAAGGCACGTGCCTTATTGGTTGACGTCGTCATAATGGTGCTTCATGGTAAATACACTTTAATGGGCGTTGCATTAGACGGTTGATGATCAACGTAGCTCAAACGTTCACGATCATCATTAATGGGCAACGTTCCATATACTTAGGACTAGCCATATAAATACACGGTCTAAATCTCATCTAGGGACAGACTGAAGCCTAAAACATGGAGTTCGTATACTCTCACTTTCACACTCGTACTCAACCTTGATCACCCTAGGTTCGTCAAGAACTTGTTGGGTCTGCACTGTTGTCATCGCAGGAGATCCAAGGTTGACGTCGCCTAGTTTTCGTGTTTGACAATCGTTGTTCGAACACTTGTCGTAACTGAATCACTGATTTATGTGAATGTAGAGATAAAATATTATATTTTCAAAGATATTTTTAGTTTCATTGATAAAATAAGTATGTGTTATTATATTATATTAGTTTCAGAGATATTTTTTGGGGCACATCTATAATTTAAATAAAATATCGTATACTTTAATATTTAATTGGAATCTTGGGCAAATAGGTTGCTAGTTTTGTATAATATATTAAACTAAAAATCATATAATATATATCTTGGTTGGTACGGTATACCATGGTATTTAAAAATTTTGTACCATTACCGTACCATGATTACACAATTGGTACGGTACTACCAACCAAACATGTTGGCTACCAACATATTGGCTACCAATTATTCTTGGTATGGTTGGTAGCATGTTGGCTGGTTTTATTCGGTACAAATTTGACACCCCTAATTTTATATCTTTCCAACATGGCCTTCACATACATGATCCTTTTTTATTCTTCTAAATATTTAATGCGCCACCAAAAGGCCTTTGGCCTAGCGGTATGGTGTTTGCCTCTCAACCTTGAGGTCAGGAGTTCGAGTCCCGTCGTGGACATAGGTGGTAATTAGGAGTATATTAGATTTGTCGTTTCAAAAAAAAAGTATATTTAATGCTCCAATAAATACTTAATTTTCTCGAATAAAGTGATTTACGAGTTTTTATGCATTAAAAATAGCTTTGAGCACATTTCAACCTATCCGACCTTTTGCCCATAAAATTTCCAAAAAACTAAGACCCCAAATCAATCCGTTTATAAGTAAATGGGTCAAAATAGTCACCTTTATTCTTTGTGAATTTGATTTACATGTAGCTGTCTGACATGTACTGTGGTGATTTTGCAGTAAAATTAGCAATACAGAGAGAGCAATGGTTGGTGGTTTGGGGTGATTGTTCTTGGTACCAGTATGTGTTTATTTAACAAAAATATATTCTTTCAATATGTTATAATTCATCTTCTGACTTTTTTTTTTCTTTTTGTGTGATTGTGTTTAAAGAAATATGACGGTTTCACCAAGCGGATTCATTTCATTTGTATCTGAAATATTTCCTCTTCTCCAGGTACATACATATACACCACAAAATATATTAATATTATCCCGTTTATATCAACAAGGATACATAATCAAGTTTATTGTTAAGGGGTTAAAAAAATGATAATATGACGAAATCTTTTTTTTGCTATTCCTTTGGTCCGATGTTTCATTACTCAAAAAACGAATGCTCGAGAAAAGAAACATAGCAAGAGACTTGAACTGCCAGATGTCTCTCTCACACGAAGGGTACGTATCAAGGCTTTCGTTGACTTTCTTTGACCAAAATCAAGGGTTGTTACTCGCCAATATTTGTGAATGTATTTTTGTTGAAGAAAGTGGATTCTCGTGAATACAGATTCTGAGTGCTCTTACTTACTTTCCCTTCGGATGTTAATCACAAAATCCTGCCTGAAAATATCCAGCATACATAAACAGAAAATGAATTCAAATATCCAGAAATCAGAAATTGAAACCCTAAATCAAATATCCAGAAATCAGATTTAGGGTCATAAACATTCTCCATTCAGAAATCAAATTAATAAATATCCAGAGCAACCACGTAAAAGAAACAAAAAACAAATCGATCATTTTCTACAAAGATGCGTACCTCTTTGGTTTTTCTTTAATGTCATTGATTTAGTTATTCCAATCAGAGAGATGAAATCGTCATTTTATTGGGTGATTGGGGGTTGACAATGCACCGATCAGATTTAGGGTTTGTGAATTGCAACGATGGTTAACGGTTGTGACGGTGGTCGGAAAAAATCCAGAAGGTGTGGAGAAAAAGATGGTAGTAGTATCTAATCTAACATTTACAGAGGTTAAGACATTCAAATTATAACGGTCACCAAATCTACTTATTTTTGGAAAAGATTTCCCAATAAACCCCACTTAACATTCCTAAATTAAATCAACCCCTAAATTAAATCAATTTCTTATAAATAACCCATCACTACAACTATTACTGTCTTCTTCTTCCACCGCCAGCTTTTAATTCAACCATCATCTGTTTCATGTCGAGATCATGAATGGCAATTACTACAATAACACCCAGATGATCCCTACGTATTATTCTTTCAACATTTGATCAACATGACTATCATCATCACCATCCGTACATACTCCAAGAACTCCTGCAAAACGCTCATCCTGTTTCATATCCGTACGCTTGGTATGTATACACAGATCAACCAGTTATCATTAATGTTAATCACTTCTATTTCCCAAGTCAAAGCCACCAACTTTCGCATGCACAACAACATCATCATCATCATCATCATCATCATCATCATCATCATCATCATCATTATCATCCCTATGTGCCTTATATTGATGAAGTTGCTATTCTGTAAGAAGAAGAAAACTTTAATCATCATCAACAAGCATCATCATCAGGCTGTGGATTGACCGAGAATGAGAGTTCAAGAAATCTGAAAATAACCACATACTGTGAAGAACAAGAACAAGAAGACGAAAAGGAGATTTGTGTGATTTGTTTATCAGAGTTTGAAAAGAATGATATAGTCGGGGTCCTTAAATGCAACCACAATTATCATCCCGAGTGCATCAAGTCCTGGTTGACTCAACAAAACTCGTGTCCACTATGTAAAGGTAAAGCTTTGACGATTAGATAGACTTTGCGTAAATCCATTGTTTGTGTACGGATAGATCTGATTTTTTCATATTGAATAGGATCGTAAATCAATTTGTTTAGATTTTTGTTTAATGAATGAATGTCTATATGCATGTTTGATGGGTACAAAATACGTTGTTGTCACAAATAACAAATTAGAAAGCCTAATATATGACAAAACATACTATAAAAAACTTAAAGTCATGACATTATGATGTAGAACTGAAAAGATAGAAAAGATTAGGATCCGTTGATTCAAAAAGAATACCGGATTAATCTAACACAAAACACGTTGATTCGAGAGAATACCTTGGATTAGTCTTCAAAACTTGTTCTAACACAAAGAACACAATTTCGGGAGAGAAAAATGAATTTCACCAAAATATTCAACTGATTATTCCATATGACAAAATACACTTTAAATATGGCCCAGATTTTCGAATGGGCCTAAAACGACAAACGGGCCAAAAACTGGGCCTAAACAAAGTTCGAAAATTTAACGTAAAAACAGAAAAAACATAAATAAAGTGTCCAAAACAAGGCTTTTTGGGCCGGGAAGTCGGGTAAACCGCCTACGGCGTTTATCATGTCGTAGCCTTCGTCTCGAGCTTCGATTTGGTTATTCGTGGGCCGGAAACGGAGACACGAGCTGAAAGTTATGCCCGTTTTACTAAAGCCCATTTTCTCACACGATCATGTACTTCCATAAACATTAAGGCCCGCTCTTCTATCATTGGGCCTGCATCACATTAGGAAATATTTAATAATACTCATCATGTTTGAATCTAACCTACAAATTTAAGTATCAATGCAGAAACTGAATATATAAATGTTCAAGAAGCAAAAAGACTCGTTTCAGATTCAATTGTGGATGTTAGAGATACAACTCAATATGATATAAAATCATGTTCCACTTTTTGTTCAAAACTAGTAGAGTGTACCCCGCACGATGTTACAGAGTTCTTTATACTATGCCTAAAAAGTTGTTTACATCAGTAAATATTTTAGTTTATACTATGATTGGTTATATGAGTGACATGTCAAATCAAAAAGTTTATGGTAAAAATAAAAGCACATAGTTTATTATTTTGAAAATTTAAGACCCGTTGAAACCAATATTGTAAACTATTATATATAAGAATAATAAGAGCACGATGTTGATGTTCAATATATATTAGTAATAGTTTTCAGTCACCATTACTAATTTGCAAGTAATAAGTAATTCAAAATATTCCAAAATTCCAAATTATTATAGCTTGAAATAAGTTGTATAGAGTAGGGGTGTAAACGAGTCGAGTCGAGCCGAGTTCTGGCAAGCTCGAGCTCGACTCGCCAACTAAAACTTGAGCTCGAAACTCGACTCGATACTCGACGAGCTTCCATTTTTAAGCTCGAACTCGACTCGGTGAAAGCTCTATTAGTCCCGTAATAAGTGAATTACTGCACTTATACGCTTTCAATGATCAAATAAAATTATAAATGGTAACACTCAACACTTTTTAAACTTTTCTTTATTAATCAATAATGATACAATAAAGATGCAAGCAGTTTGCGGAATAGTTAAGAACAAATCCTAACTAAACTGCTTGCATGTGATAGACAATAACAAATACCATCTAAGACAAGTTTGTGATCAACAAATGATCAAGTACAAGACCAGACACCTTCGTTATGAGATTTAATTCTCAAATCAAGTAACGAGAGGTTAACTGGTGATATACACTCTACTCAAAAAATTAAGTCTGGAGTAATTTTAGCAGCGTGTAATCTTGTTGGGTGCACACAGAAATCGATCGCTCAAGTCCTCAATATATAACATTGGGAAACGTAGAGCCAAAAGAATGATTGATCGATTCCACGTGTGAGAATTCCGTTGGTGCAGAGGATATATCATGCGACGAGCACGACTAACGGAATTCTGACAGTATTTTCTTTCGTCTTGTGATCACCGATATCTTCCAGAAGATTTGCAAGATATTCTCATAATCTGCGATGCACAAATTTGTGCTTTACTTGTGTCTTTCTGTGACGCTGAAACTTCAGGCCTATGTGCACTTTTGACAATCATGAGATTTCGGATACTCATGCTTCTTCAGATGGTCTTCAGCTTCAGCGACCTTCACTAAGAGTTTAGCTTAGAGAAGTATATGTTTGATGGTTCAACGTTATTGTCCAATGTGCGCTGAACCTGTTACAACTATCTGATCTGTTAACCAGTATCTGATTCCGCACGGGGAACTGATCGTTGTTTCATATAGTAATTAGATAGTGCAACTGGGTAACTGAAATCCGAACTGATCAGATACATTTACCCACAATCTGAGGAACTAATCCTCAGAATGTCTTCTAACTTTTTGCCTTTTTGTCTTCATTAAATCTCTTCAGTGGGGGATGCTTTTTAGCGACCCAACAAGCTCGATACTCTCGAGCTCGACTCAACTCGGCTCGAAAAATCTTAGATTTCTTTAAAAGTTCACTTTTTTGTTGTAAATATGTGTGTGGAAAAGGGTAAAAAGTTAATTATGTACATGGGAAAGTGTAAAAAAGGAATTAAATAAAAACTCGATAAGGCTCGCGAGCCTAGCGAGCTGTGTATTTTGGAACTCGAACTCGACTCGAAGCCCTACTCGAGTAGCTCGAGCTCGACTCGGTTCACAATGAGTCGTATCCGAGTATTCTTCGAGTCGGTCTCGAGTAGCTCACGAGCTGTCTCGACTCGATTACACCCCTAATTTAGAGTAGTAATGGTAAAAAAGTAAAAGTTTAAGGATAAAAAAGTAATTTTCATTACCAAATAGAAAAACAAAGTCAAGAACAAAATGGTAGTTAAACATTCAATGCTAAATAGAAAAAAAAAAACATTCAAGGACCATTTTGGCAATTAAACATAAGAGGATAAAAATCTAAATTGGAAAAAAATCTCAAGGACAAAAGGGTAATTGAACATCCAATGGGAAATATTATACTTCCTCCGTTTCAAAATAAATGATACACTTTTTATTTTTGGGTGTTTCAAAATAAGTGGTACACTTTGAAACTTTCCTTATTTGGTAAATTATAGTGGGACCCATACCCACAAACTATCTTCTTTAATAAAGTGAAATTACTCTTTTACCCTTACTTTTACTTTTAAATATCATTAAACTCACTTTAATCATAATATGTGGGACCCCTCACTCACTTACTATCCAATTTAATCTAATTTAACCTTCATTACAATCTTTTACCTCAAAAACGTGAAAACTAATTTGTATCACTTATTTTGAAACGGAGGAAGTATATAGAATTAGGATAACGATCCAAGTAAATTAAAAAGATATATACGATTAAAAGAAAATATGTTAAGAGCATCTCCAACCATAAACTCTATAAAACTTACTCTATCTCTATAATTGGTTGGTCCATTCACTCTAAACATATCCTCAACTCCAACCATAAACTCTATCAGTCCCTCTAAAACTAGTGGGACCCATAGAAATCATATTGTTAATTAATTTATTTTACATTACAAAAGAAAATTAGAGTGAAGGATATGTGGGGTCCATGGATAGAGGCATGGATAGAGGGGATACCCTCTTACTTCATATATAGAGGTACTTTTTCTCTCACTCTATATTTAGAGTGAGGGATAGAGGTGAGTTAAAGAAGATAAAACTTCAAATATAGAGATAGGGGGATGGATAGTGTATGATTGGAGATGCTCTAAATGGGCCAAATGTTTCTACGCATGTCTATACTTTGACATGTGTAATCCATTAATTCTCTTTCCACATATCATCCTTTAATTTTGACACGTGTAATCATCAAATGGGTAGACACATGAGTAGTGATATGTGTAATCCACTAATTCTCTTTCCACATATCTTTCATTGATTTTAACACGTGTAATCATGAAATGGGTAGACAGAGTAGACACAATCACTCCTGTTAATAAAATATTTTGAATAAATGTTGTCCCAATTTCTCTCATATTCCATGGGAAAAACCTAAGAATCCTTGTCAATTCGTGATCATCATCATCAGAAATTTTGAATACCCCACAGAACTGTTGCTATCAACATCATCCAAATAATCAAATTAATGGCCTCCATTTCCACATGCATCACAATAACACCAAAACCCTTCTCAAAACCCTCATCAATCCTTTCCCTAAACCGTTCCCGCCAACTCCACTATACTCTTAGAACAAACAATGACGTTTATCATACGCCATTTGTGAAATTAGGTCATCATCATAATGCTAGTAACTGTAGAAGTTTTGTATCTGAAATTAGGGCTAGTTCTAACGTTCCGCCTGTGGAATCGATGGCGAAGGTTACGCCGGGAAGGATCATTGAGACCGACAAGTTGCCGGCGGATGTAAGGAAGCGTGCGATGGACGCCGTTGATAAATGTGGACGGAGAGTGACGGTTGGTGACGTGGCAGGTAAAGCTGGAATTAAGTTGATTGAAGCTCAGAAAGCTTTACAAGCTATTGCTGCTGATGCTAATGGCTTCTTGGAGGTATACGCATATAATTATTTTATGCTTTTCTAATTTTTTATTCATTCAATTGTTGATTATGTTAATTTTTTTAATATCAGCAAATATTATGTCAATTAGGTCAATTTTGGTTCATAAGATTTGTTTATATGCTAAGAAGACCTTATATAGGCAAACTAACTGCTGCATTTGCAATAAAAATACAATTATATTTTTTTAAAATTTTATTTTTTACAGGTTTCAGATGAAGGTGATGTTCTGTATGTTTTTCCAAAAGATTACCGTTCAAAACTTGCAGCCAAATCACTTAGGATCAAAACAGAACCTTATTTTGAGAAGGCTAAGGTATATAATTTGATTAAGTTCAACTGCTAACTACTTTTTTAATAATATCAGTACAATTTTAATCCAAAATGTATGTTTTTTTTACAGTCTGGTGCTGAATACTTGTTCAGGGTTACTTTTGGAACAACATTAATTGTTTCCATTGTTATTGTTTTTACAGCAATAATTGCTATTATCACAAGTAGTGGGTAATTGGTTTTTGTATCTTTATAGTAATTAGATCGAATATTTTATCATATATTCATTTTTTATTAAAAATGTTACTAATAATGACAGCGACAAAGATGATAGAAAAAGACTCAGAAGAGTATCATTTGCCTCTTTAATTCCTAGTCCATCTGATTTAACTTGGTAATAATTTGAATTTCTACCTATTTTATTGTAATTTATGTGCATTTTAAAGTACTATATAAAAAGTATTCTACAAATATGTTTAGGTATTGGGATCCATATCACTATAGAAGAGGACGGATTCAAAACAAAGATAATGGAATGGGTTTTATCGGTGCTGTAAGCCGAAAATAATAATTTATTTATTCTATTTTATTTATGCTAATCATTTGCTGATGTGGACAATGAAGTAGTATATTTTATCGAATGTTTTGCAGGTTTTTTCATTTGTGTTTGGTGATGGTGATCCAAATGAAGGTATTGAAGAACAAAGGTGGAAGATGGTAATAATTTAGTGGTCCATTACTTTTTATTTTATTTTTTTTTTGTATTTTATATTGGTAATTTGATAATATTTAATCCTGTTATTGCAGATTGGTGAGTATATTGGATCAAATGGTGGTGTTGTTACAGCAGAGGAACTTGCTCCGTATCTTGATATAAAAACTGCACCCGAGATAATGGTACAACTTTTGTTTTTATATATATATTTTTTTCTCTTAAAGAACTATTAAATCTTATTAATTATAATTTTTTCTAACTACAGGATGATGACTCATACGTATTACCCGTTCTTCTACGTTTCGATGGTCAACCACAAGTAGATGAAGAGGTATGTTGCTAGATGAATGGTCCGTTTATACTTTTTCATAAATCAAAGTTGAAATAAACAGAATTTATGTATAATATTTAACAAAATAAAAGTCTAATTTTTTGAATAAAATGATTCAGGGAAACATCTTATATCAGTTTCCATCACTTCAACGTACAGCTGCTTCAAAAAAGAATTTGGAGAGAGAATTTAGTCAATGGGTTGGAGGGTCTTCTAAATTCTTCAAGGAAAAAAAATGGGTCTTCAGGTTTTATAAATTTTATTTTGAGTAAATTACAGAAACAGTCCCTGTGGTCTTTCGAATTTTACGATTTTGTCCTAATACTATTTTTTTTTGTTTTTTTTTTGTCCTCACAATGCAGTGAAACTAGCAGCACAGAAAGAGTAATGGTTGGTGGTTTGGGCGGGCTTAATTTGTTTGGGGTGATTGTTCTTGATGCCATGTTGTGGTACGTTTTAAATAAGTATTTTAATATATTTATTATTTATATTAAATTCTCTAACTACTATTTAAACTGTATTTAAAGGAATGTGACAGTTGAGCAAAAGGGATTCATTTCATTTGTATCTTTAATACTCCCTCTTCTTCGGGTACGTGAAGAAAATCAAAATCCCAACCCGTTTATGTGAATTATGGGGTTAAATGGGTAATTATTTAATATTTTATTTTTATTTAAATTTACATGATGATTTACACAGATCTATGCTGCCTCCTTTTTTGCCATTCCTTTGGTCAGATGGTTTATTATTAAAAGAACAAATGCTGAAATTGAGAAAAGGAACCGAGCAAGAGAGGTGCATGCACGAGCACTTGAACTGCCAGATGTCTCTCTCAGACGAAAGGTATATGTTTGACTTTTTATTAGTCAAATCTCCATAATTGGTTCTTTTATTTTATTTTTTTGGATTTTATACAGATTGTGAATGCTCGAGAAATGTGTGAGAGGAGTGTGATTGGTGAAGATCGGATCGTTTACACTACCAAAAATGACATATCTGAACAAGAATATGATACAGATGACTGGGATACAAGATTCAAAAATTATGATTGAAAATTTTTATATTAACTAACTCTAGGGAGTTGACTTCTGTTTTTGGTTTATATTAACTAACTGTAAGGAATTAAACTAAAAATCAGATCGATTGCAATCATTGTTGTAAAAAGGTTATCGACAAGACCTCTTTGCCTTTTTTTATTTTTAATATTTATCATGTCTATTGAAGCCTTAATGTTCTTATTATGGATCCCACAAATAAAAATATGTTTTTAGGGAGTTGTGTTGGAAACGACCAAAACCTTTTTAGGCCCATAGAGATGTTGCATTTATGGCTTCTCTTTTGAATTGTCAAGCTTCAATCTTCCTTGTTCTTAGTTGAGAATTGATATTTATACCAAAATAACTACTTCTTTTACCATATTGTACATATTTTAAAATAATTTGTACAAGTATAGCAAAACACAAGTTGTGGTACATTATTAAATTATGTGGTGTAGAGATATCATCACGTTTCTTAATTAGGAATTCCAAAATTGATAACTGGATTCCTATCTTAGAGCGGTTTAAAAAGAAATTCTCTTTGGAAAATTAAAACTATCCTATGGTGGGCATGCACCTTGTTCTTGGAGTTCTCGGTATATAATATTTTTTCTATCTTTAAACCCCCAATTAAAGTTGTGAAAAACCTTAAATCCATTGGTTTGGGAGCCAATTTGGATGTAAAGAAAATCTATTGGACGGAAAAATGAATGTTGGCCCAAAAAAATTGGTGATCTTGGTATTGGCTCTTTTCAAGTAACTTTATACTTAATGGTAAATGGTGGTAGGGATTTAAAACTGAATGAAACTAGGCCTATGCAAATTTGTCCGATAACCGACCGGAACCGCATAACCATAATAAGTTATATCGGTTTGGTTATCGGTTCTAATTTTCATGCAAAATCAATTCTCGGTTCCGAGCGATTCGGTTCGTCCAAAACCGAGAAAAACTGTAAAAAGTTGAAGAAAATTTCACGGTTACCAGTTCGATTATGTTCCCGTTAGTTGGTTCCGAGGGTATTCGGTTTGGTTCCAAACACTTCGGTTCTTGAACTATTAACATGAAAGACTCTTTTCATGAAAGGATCGGAAATGGCTTTTTGGCAAGACATTTAGGTCGGTGGTCAATCTCTTGCCACTATTTATCCAAGAATAACTAGACTTGACATTCACCAAAACAAGACTATTCGAGACCATTTCCAATTCCCTTCTAGAGTTCTAGTATCCCAATTATTAATTGGACTTGTCGTCCTCCAATTAGATCGGAAACCGAACATGACGAAATTTCCGATTTAACCAATCTTCTTATAGAGATATTTCATTCTTGAACAATTAAGATGAATGGATTTTATTCTTGATTAATTGAACACCTTTTTTGTACCCTTCGACTTAGTCTCTTGCTAAGGCGTTTTTTAATAATCTTGTTAAAAAAAATTAAGAATACATAATTTATAACTAAGGATCTCAAGATCATACCGGAAAATATTAACAATTTAAATAAATCTAACTCGACTAAATTAAACTATCGAAAATATAAATTAAAGTAGTATTTTATTCTTTAAACAAACATAAGCAAATCAAATGTCACGTATCCTCGATTATGCAGTATGAAATACATAATATATAACTATTAAAGTTGTAAAAAAATAAGTTTAGTATTTAGCTAGCATCTATTGTCAATCCTTAAGGTCGATCTTCCTTCTTGAACCAAAGCTGCTCGAGCGGACATTATGTTCTTGTTCCCTAAAGATGAATCAAAGACGGTGCAATCTATCCAGTCTTTGAGCAGATCTTCATGGCCCCATATATCCGGGATCCAAACCCGACCCGCCATCTCAACCCGGTGCCTCTTTAGCCTCTCTCTTCCACTCTCCTCCCCCACCGCCACCGCTTGTGGTGGTGGTGGTGTTGTCCGGTCAGCTTCTCCGGCCGCCAAGGAAGAACAAGAAAGCGAATTAGGTTTCTTGATAACTTCATAAGCATTCTTGAAGGGGAACCCTTCATCTTCATTGTTCTTCTTTGAAATTACATGAACATTTTTATGATGGGTTGTCTTGAAATCTTGTGGTGATGGTGGTGGTGGCGGTGGCGGAACCGGCAGGTTGGTGTCACGTTCTCCGGCCGCTAGGGAAGAACACGAAAGAGAATCGAGTTTCTTGATCACTTCATGAGCATTCTTGAAGATGGACCCTTTTTCTTCAAGGGTTTTCTTTGAACCATGAATTTCTTGTTGACATTGGGTTGTTTTGGAATCTTGTGGGTTGGTGGTGGTTTGAAGATTAGGGTTTTTGTGGGGATCCATGGGTTCTTGATGGTTTCTCATGGGGACAAAATGTAGATTACTATTTGCAAGAATCAATAGATGTGAGGAAATGAAGAGAAAGGGGTTGGAATTATATGTGTGGGAGGTAGTGAATTAGAGGGTGGTTGGTGTGTGGTAATTCATGTTGACACAAGAGTGTTTGTTTGTATGGTTTATGGAAAATGAACGTGTCTTGTTTAACATGGGACTCTTTGCATGTGGTTGGATCATCAAAGATGGAGTGAAGGATTAGTATGTTGACCTAAAGATCTTTTGGGTACCCCTTTAAGTTTTTGTTGGCTTAATTTCAAACAATGAAAAATATTATTATTATTAAAATAATATTATAACAACCTTATATTTTTTATGTCATAATTAAACGTTTGAAAGTGATAGGCGACTTTCAATTCCTAATTCAATGTTTTAAATATCAGTTTTTATATTGAACAAGTCATTGCTTAAATAGATCAAACCGGTCGGATCAGATGAATCGATTGGTTAAACCAGATGTTAATATTGTTGAATATTTATGATGTAATAATTTATAATTATGTAAATGGTGTATAAATACAAAAAAAATCAATACTTTTAGGTGCCAAAATCTATATAAAAAATTAATATTTCTATATTATTTACCTAATTTTTTTAGAAAACTAGTACTCGTAATACCGGTTCGACCGGTCGTCTCGACCAGATTTTTATGTCTAGCCGGCCATTTCCGACTTCCAAATGAGTTATAACCATCGATCTAGTTGCCTTATTCCTACCAACTACCTTCCAGTGGACGGGTCCGATCGGTCTGTTAAACCGGATATTTAAAACACTACTTTAATTCATAACATGTTTTTCTAGAAAAGCGTTTTCCCTCTCTTTTGCATAAGACCATCTTTCCTTACATAAACAAGCAGTTATGTCTTTTGATTTCAAATCACTATTCAAAAATCATTGTTATTTGTTTTCTATTTCTTATGCAATTCCCACCAATCTTGTGTTTACTTGTGTGATTTTGTTAGACCTGAAATTTCGAAACCCTAATTATGTAATCGCTTATTGGTTATGTGTATGCTTTTAGCTCGCAATTTGACTGAAGAAGAGAGAAGGGGACACAGAGAAATCACCTGAGATGATAAGGAAGTATGTAGCTTCTACACAGTAGTTTTTAATTCCGAAGTTGTATGTTATTTGATTAAGTGCACAACAGGTGTTTGATGAAATGCCTTGGTGAGAACTCTCTGTATTTTCATTAAATCATAACGAACCCTACATGTTAACTCTTTATAATTTACAATTGTCTTTGTTCCTTTTTCTGGCTTTATTTTTTATTTCTGTTTTTAGTTGTTCTTACAATGCAAAATTCATATAGAATAAGATATTGATATTTATTATATTGTATAGATTAATTTCAGGGATCCAATTGAGATGACATCAGAAGAAGATGCACCTGGACTGTTGCAGGTGATACTTGAACTTATTTAATGGTTGCATGATTTCTGGTTTTTAATCCTCTTTGCAGATGCAAATCAAGAAAGGGGGTTTAGTTGATAAAATTAAACTTTATAGCAGGAAAAATAGTGCTAATGGGCCCCAAAGTGTGTTTATTATGCATAAGATTTGGGTCATTTTATTTTGAAATTTAGATTATAATAAAGGAAACAAAGTTTGTAAAGGAGATGGAAAGAATCTGCCATACTACTTTGTAAGGGTATTTTTGTCCATATATTTTACTAATTGATTCATGCAGATCGAGCAAGTCGGATCAAGTCACCAGAGGCCAGCTTCTCAAACAAAATCTTGATGAATGCACTCAGCAAGATTTCATTAACAGCCATTAAAATTCAGAAAAAAGGAAAGACTTTTTGTTTATTCTGCTTCAACACATCTCTGTTTACCTCATAAAAAAATACTCTAAATATGTAGTTGTTATTATTTAGTAAACTACATACATACCACCTACCATTACCAATTCAACGCATTTATCTTTGATTAAAGTACCAAAAATTAAAAGAAAAAATAAAAACAAGAAGAAAAAACGCTCTTTTTTTCCTTCTTCATGCTCATGTTCTTAGGGAAATTTGTATTGTCTATAGAATAGACAATTGAATTTATCTACTGATATCAAACCAAATTCATAGCTCAGCTTAGAATACAAATTTTATACTTTTTACCGATTAATACGCAGCAAATTATCACACAATTGAACACACAGAATCCAAAATGCATAAAATGATCATTCTTCAATATCAAGGTTAGGGATTTGGGAGATGATGGACCAGTACTTACCTTTTCTACTTCTACACTTCTCCAACAATTCTGGAGAACAACATCGTACGCACAAACTCGAAAGTGAAGCGAGTAATGTCTCGGGCAGATCTCTAAGCTTCGGGCATCTGTAAATCTCAAGATATTTGAGGCATGTGAGGTGTTGCAGGCCTTTTGAAACTGATTCCAAGTCCCTAAACTCGTTGATTGTCAGAGAAATAAGAGACGATGGAAGAAAAAAAGCCGACTCCAAGTTCTTACTCATATCCATTGCATGTGCAAATGATGCAACTCGTGAATTTTCGCCGTGTAAAAATAGGTTAAAAAATGAGGTCGGGAAATTTTGCATACCCCACTCTGAAATCGGTTTTTTTAAACATCCGATTGTTAATTTTTTCAAATTAGGAGGCCATAAACCACAAGGAAATGAGTAGTTCATATTTGGACAATCGGTTACCGACATCTCTTCTAAAGATGTAAGACTATCGAGGTGCTCATAAGGAAACGACTTTAGTTTCTTGCAACTATAAATCCAAAGAGATCTTAGGCAATAACGGGGAAGAAAACCGTAACCTTTATGTGGAATGGATTCTATGTTATCACAACCATAAATCGACAATTCCTTAAGATGAACTAAGCATCCTTCGGGTAAAAACCGAAGATTTGGCACTTCATCAATTGAAAAAGATTCAAGTGATGACAAGAAGTCGCTAAGAAGCCAATTCGTCTCTAGATTCTCACAATACTCGATGGTAAGATTCTTCAACACGGATGGGAGGTCGTGCGTTTTTGGGAAGGTTAAGGATGTAACCGAATCACAACTAGAGATCATCACCTTCTCGATACTATTTGGACAATTGTAACTCTCTAGTCTCGGACAATTGCTAATTTTCACTTCCCTAATTAAAGATTCCATGCTAATCTCCGAATTCGACTTTTTCTTTCCTAATGATACTAAATTTACACACCGCTTTACTTCGAGCGTTTGTAATCTCGCAAGAATCTCACATGCCTCGGCTTCTGATTCCCATAAGTATGTGACTTCATTGCAATCTAAAACGAGTAGATACTCAATTCTCCTAAGATTATCTAAAACTTCTCCATGAAGTTGAGTAAGTCCTTCAATATCCCGAATAGTTGACCTATTTAATGATGAAGACATACTAACCATGCTTTGTAACACCATTATAGAACATCCTTCTACATGTAAAACTCGAAGTGATGGTATTAACTCGATTTCCACCACATTTAGGTTAGGACAATGTATTAAAGATAACTCGTGAAGACAAGGAAACGATATAGAAACACCGTCTTTGTCACCGTCACTAGTTGACCATTCCTCCCATCCTTCCATATCCGTGAATCTTAAAACTTGAAGTGATGGAAATGTAAGACAATGGTTAGAATTAAAAGGTCTAAGAAACTTTGAACCCAATCTTGTCAACCCATACATGCTTTCAACAAACAACTTTTGAAGTGATGTTAGATGTCCAAGTGTCGGTAAATATGTACAATTTCTACAACCACGTAATGTAATTTGGGTTAAACAATCGAATGAGGGATCTCCAATCCACCTAGGAAACTTTGTACCCATGTAGTTCAAAATCTTCAGGCTTTTCAACTTCTTAAATGGCCTTAAGCCTTTAAGTACTTTAAATTCAGATACTACACTTCGAGAATCGTCAAAAACATCACTCCATTCCATCTCCAAATCAGAAATACCCTTCTTTTGTTGTAAGTTAGCCTCCTTTACTTGTAAAACATTTGTCACATTTTGTAGCTCTTGAATGGAAAGTTGGCCTTGAAGATGCAATAGGCCTTTAAGATCGGATATTTGAAACTCACCAGATCCTCCGATAATGACTTTGGATAGAGTTTGAAGATTCGTCAACTTAATAATCCCTAAGGGAATCATGTTCAATGCTGGAGTACCACTAATGTCAAGATGTCGAAGGTTTATCAAATTTTTGATACTATCTGGCAAGCTAGATAAAAGAAACCAACAAGCTTTGTAGATTATAAAGGTCACCGATTTGTTCGGGTAAACATGTGATTCTAGAGTTTGAAAGATTGATATAACGCAAATGCTTGAGACTACAAATGGATTGTGGTACTTCTTTGATATAGTAATTAGCTAGGTTTAGCACCCTTAAGAATTGTAATTGGGGAAGTAGTTCTATAAGAACCTTGTTCGATAAGTAGAATACGTCCCAATAATCTAACCTTGAAACCGACATACCTAAGAAAGTTCGTAAGTTTCTAGCTCTTTCGAATGCCTTGAAATTTCTATATACTCCATATCGTTCACGAATAAATGAAATGTGGTGGAACTTCTCCAAATCTCCATTCGTCTCGTGAGTATTCGTTTGACTAACCGATGCAAAGAAAAATTCTCCCGCAACACTAATGGCCATGTCGTGTATCAGATCATGCATTTTATATCGGGAGTTATTGTTGGTTGAGCGTTGAAAAAACGATCTCGACACTAACTCATCAAAACACTCCCGACCTAAACTCTCCATCGATTTGGTGCGGTTTGACTCGTACAAGTATCCTTCTGCCATCCACAATAACACTAATTCGTCTTTTTCAAACACGTAATCCTTACAAAATAAGCAACAATAAGCGAACATTTGCTTTAAATGCGGTGGCAGATCATGGTAGCTTAGCCGTAGAGCTGGAAGAATCCTACTCTCGTTTTGTAGATTCCATATCTCACTATGCAACATTTCCTCCCATTCTTCATCGGTTGTTTTTGTTCTCAATGCTCGCCCGATTGCTACTAGAGCTAAAGGCAACCCGTCACATTTCTTAACAATACCTTCCCCGAGCAATTTAAGTGTTGGACGTGAATCGAAATTATGTTTACCGAACGCATTTTGAGCAAACAAAGATAAAGCTTCTTCATTTGACAAAAGCTTTAGAGGGTAAACTTGAATAGAGTCCATCACCCACGGGCTTCCGTGTTGTTACAATAACTTTACTTCCGCGTGCCCCTGCAATAAACGGGCGTTGAAGGAGTTCCCACTCGTTGTAGTTTTCGTTCTAGAACAAGTAAGAAGCTTTTCTTTGAAAGTTTTTCCTTAAGTGCCACTTGAAGTAGATTTAGATTAGCAAAATCATGGTTCTTACCACCAAAACCTTGAAAAATAGCCTTGCTAATAGTAGTTACATCAAACTCACCAGAAACACAAACCCATGACATGAGTTCAAAGTGATCCTTCACTTTCTTATCATTGTACAATAGTTGGGCAAGAGTGGTTTTGCCAATCCCGCCTAAACCAACTATGGACACGACACTAACGTTTTGATCATTACCCGAATCGACTTCCAACAACTTTTGTAGCAATGCTTCTTTATCACTCCCACAATTTTGGATTCATCGACCAACGAAGTTTCCTCCAAACGTCGACTTTTGAACATTATCACTCAATGATCTCAATCCCAAAAGATTTAACGAGATTATTCAATTTGGTTGTAATCCCATCTAGCTTAGGACTCATCTTCCGACCATAATTAAGAGCATGAAATTTGGTTGGAATGATCCTTAATACCTTACTCGTGAATAAGATTCTCGATTCAACTGTCGACACGTGGTCAAATCATCGTCTATATCATAAGCCAAATGTTGGAGTTTGTTTAACCATAATTGAACAGATTTTATGTGTTTCTCGCCCGCATCAACAAATATTGTTCCATTTTTTCAGCTCGGTATAGATTCCCGCTGATCGAGCCAGCCTGATCAAGTCACTCGAGGCTAACTTCTCAAACAAGACCGTCATGAATGCTGCGATTCGGCAACAGCCATCGGAATCTGAAAATTGGATGATTTTAAATTAATTGGGAGAGATGAAGATTTGCAACTGATTGAAGTGAATGGGTTACTAAAGTCTCCCTTTGGAAATTTAATAAAATATGTAGTAGCTGTAATCATTTGTTGCAAAATAATCCAAGATCTGCCACTTGAAAATATGATAGAATATTTAAAGTCAACTTTGTTTTATTTGGATGTATAATTCTATTTTGGCGGCAAAGAAAAATAGGTTCCTTTAAAATAATCCAACTTAATTTACAGATTATTTATTACCAATTTACAAATCACTTTCGTAGTACTGTAGCACAATCAACAAATCATAAACCAAATATTACCAAAATAAACAGAAGTAAATTTTATTCAAAACTTAAAGGTGATAAAAATTCAAAGGTTGATGTTCATAGAGGGTCCAAAAGAAAAAGCTGGATATACAACTTGGGGAGTGAAGTGATACTTTTAATTTGGTGTAAGAATTTTATTTATTTGTAGCGATTTTTTTATTACTTTAGAGACATTTTTAAAATTCAGTACCCAAAAATTGATTTAGCTGATAAAAAGATAGAAACTTTAATTTCCATGTACTTAATTAGTTCGCTCATGCATGGTACACTGTGTTCGGCTCTCTTCATGCTCACCAATCCCTAGTTCTGAAAACTTGTTTAATCTATAGAAGTATAGAACCAGGGCCGGTCCAATCAATTATTGGGCCTGGGTAAAATTTTAAAAATGGGCCCCTGAAGAATTTTTTTTTTCTTCCAAATAACTAAAAAATTTCCACCAATTAAAAGTGTCACCCGATCCCCAAATTAAATGTCCGGATTGGACCATGTAGTCCGCCTAGTTTCAATATTTTGTTGGACTTATCTTGATTAAAATGAGTTAACACATATATTGAAATGAGCTAATTTTTTGAAAGTGGGCCCCTAAATTTTGTGGACCCTGGGCGACCGCCGTTGTCGCCCATGCTCAGAGACAGCCTGTATAGAACTGACATTTTGATTTATTTGTTGGCTTATACTCCGTAATAAATTGTATAGCCTATGTTATCAGATGAATATTATTATTTTTTTGGTAAAAGGGATCAAAAAAATTATTGGCTATGTACGTGCTACTTTATTCGAAAGATCGAACACACATTTTATCATCACTGCAAATGCACCAGCCGGGAATAAAGATGAATCTCCTATTAGTTTTCGAATTTATTGAACCCAATACATGCAATTTTCATTTCGTGATACAAATAGAATGTTACTAAATTCAAAAAGTGTCACTAAAAGTATAAAACTAGTCATTAAATGTTTACATACACGAGAAAAAAGTGAGTAAGAATCCATCAGTAAAGATCCATATATAGTAACATAAAAAGAGTGGATTTTTAAAACTTTTTGTGACACAATTTTTCAGAATAAAATGTTACTCCATATTAAATATAATTTTTACCCATGTCTGAAATTGATTTGACTGTGTATGAGTTAAGGATATTTGATTATAATCAAAACAAGAAAATCTAACAATAAATGTAACTAAATACATTTAACTGATTAAAAAGCTGATTTCATAAAGAAAATATTAATATATTAATTTTATTTGCTTTAAGAAAAAAGTTGTTAATGTTTATTTTTGAAAAATGTTATGTCTTTAATTAAAAATGCTTAAAAGTAAAGCTAACAATATGACTGGGACATGTGACAAACATAAAAAATGAACTTGATTTAACTTCACCATTTCTATGTTATTGTTCTTTACATGGGGTCTTTATATTTGTTAACATGTGATTGCTAATCAACTTGATTTATTTTTAGAACTAAGTGGATTGCATACATGGATTCAGAGTTTTTCACATATGGGCCAGAATTTATAGTTGGGCTTCTTCTAACATGACTAAAATTAGTGCAAATATATTCAAAAAACATTTTAGATACTGACATTATTAAAATTTGGAAAATATTAATAATAGACTAATAGTCCTTAACAAAGTGTCGGATATATATCAATAGTTATAGTTATTATACATTAGTCGTCTCTTGTATTTAAAGAAGTCTCATTCTATTGTTCAAAATACTAGTATATTAATTTCTTAAAAACAAAATCCTTCAATTTAAAATTTAGATTAATAATATTATATTTTTTATAATATGTGCCTACAAGCTTTCCTAGTTCCTACTCATGATACGATGACACATGTCAAAATAAATGTCATAGATGAGGGGGAGCGAATGAAAAATATACGAAGTACATGTCTTTCATCTTTTTATTTAGAATGGTTAATAAGGTAGGGCGATAATTCCTGTCACGACCCGAAACCCGATATGAATCCGATACAAAAATATATATTTAAAAAAAAAGATGTAAATGGTATAAAATTTCTGAAATCCCGCCTAAAACATCACTGAATCTTTATTTGACTTTTCAGTTCCTCAATATTATCAATGAATTTTGTTCTATTTTTTATTTTTGTCTCGGCAACTTGCATCTGATCCGCTAAGTGATTTGACCCGCCAACCTGTTAAGTTGTATGAGTCAGATAGTTTGGGTTTGACTTACCATGGTTTAATTAAGTCTATGTTAGAGTTGATTTTTCTAGCTTAAAATTCTAAACATGCGGATTCAGATTAACTGATTCCAACATGCCAACCGCAACTCGTTGATCCAAACCTAACTTGATTACCACCGCTATAATTAGGTAATAAAGTAAAACTATATAGCAATACTCTCATATTTTTATCTATCGAACTTATCCTTTGACTAATACACATGAACTCATCACAATAGTCCTCAAACATTGGTACCATATCTTAAAAACGTGTTCGTTGACAAATAAAAACTTGTACTTCTAACATCAGTTTCAATCAAAATCAAAGGCAATTTTTGCAAAAGAAAAATGATAGGACCACACAACGCGGTATCATAACTCGTCGCTTTCAAAATTGATATTGTGCTTAAATACAATGCATTATGCATCACCTTAATTATATTAATTTTGAGTTTGATTTTTCTCGCATTATGTGTTCTATAAATTATTATCACTTTTTGATTTAATTAACTTTAAATAGTTTAATTTAGGTTTTTTGTGTATAATTTATGCATAAAAGATAGCACCAATACCATTACTTAAAACTAACTTACATAATTTTGTTAAGTTTTTAAGACAATAAATTTTTTATATATAAGAGAGATTGTCAAAAGGATTAAATGTAAGAAAAAGTCTACTCCGTTCAAAAAAGAAAAAGTCTACCAACTTTGTTTCCCTATCTACTTTCTCATCGAAATTTATAAATCATCAACAAGAGAATATTGAACTTTTTCTACCTACCAATCTGATCAAGATAATATGAGTCAAGTTGTTGCCTTTTTAGTAGAAATTCAGTATCAAATAACTTGAAAACACAAAACCCAACTTATATCATATTACTTAATTTATGCTTATATTTATCTATACTATATTGTAATGTATTTGAGAGTTTTCCCCAATACATTTGTTTGTTATGAAAATAAAAATTAACCTATAATTTACACTGATACCCACCTAATCTTGTTATCGAGCTCACATTTTAATAGCCTGAAGTTATATAAAAGTACACATATTCTCTGTATTTTACTATTTATCCAATTTCCACAACTCCCCACCCATTGTGTTGCAAAGAGCCGAAGAGTAAAGACGCGTGACATATGAAAATACAAATACTAGGATAACTTAATTAAAATAAAAATAAGAGATGTGATGGGTATGCATAAGACTATCCCCATTAGCAACCCAACCCAACCTAACTTTCTTAATAAAAAATAATTTCTCTTTCTTCCACCTACACAACCCAACCCAACCTTATTTTTCACACTCATTAACAACCCAACCCAACCTAATCAAACCAACCAATCACAATAGTCCACACCATATTAAAAAAATATAATAATAATAAAGAAGAGGTGGCCCTTGTTGGTGACCTAGTCCTCTCCACCAACCTAGGTCACCTCTTTTGGTGACCCTCTCTCTTTTTTTTCCAATATAATATTAGGTGACCTCAACCCCAATCTTACCAATGGGAGTAGTCTAAGCCGCGTGATTTATTAAAAAAGTATCAAGTGTAAAGTTAAAAAGAATTAATTTTAAAATGACGCTCAGATTGTTTGAAGTTTGAACACAAGTTTGAGGGTTGGTTGTTTCACTTTATAATGATTCTATTAAGACTCCTGCCAAGGGTGACTCCATTGGCATGAGCACGTCGTGAGGGGCGTCGGTAGGGGACGTCGAGGGGCGACGGGGCTGTCGGCGGCTCGGCCCATGTGTGACCGGGGGTGGGGGGGGGGGGGGGGTTTGGTAATATTTAATAGTAGTATTTTTTTAAGTGGTGATAATGTGTTTAGTGATGTGTTTAATGACACGTCACTATTAGAAGATGCGTAAGTGGTTGGATCTTAATTTGTATGATTCAAATTGTTTGTTTGAATAAATTTTATCATCAGACAAGATTTGGCTAATATTACTTTGAATTGGTAATATGTAAGATATAGTTTAAATCAATAAGATGTATGCTATTTCTAAGTAGAGTAGTGGTATTTAGTCATATTATTTGGTTCTACTTATAGTCATACTCATATAAGAGAGAGAATTAATAGATTACACATGTCATCCTATTAAGTTAGTAGGACTATAAGTATAATCAAATGTTAGGACTAAATATCATTTCTCTTATAAGTATTTATAAGTTCGGTTATCAATGTTATCAAGATGTTTAATCAAACAACAAATAATAGTTAAAATGATCATTTTCATCTTTTAGATGTGATCATTCAGATATCTAACCAAATAACAATTTATCATTCAAGTACATATTTATATAAAGTCTCTGTATCATCCAAACTCTTACATCATTCATATATTATTCATCTAAATGATTTCAAATAGCACATAAAAGTATTTTTTTTTATCGATATACTTCCTCCGTCCCATAAAAAAATTTACATTTCATTTGGGCACAATCTTTTAGGAGATAATTAGTGGTGTGGTCCTTTGTAATACTTCTGATTAAAATATAAGATTATATTTGAGAGAGAAGATGTTTTATTGGTGAAATGATTGGTAATAATATTATTTTATTAGGTGGGCCCCCAAATTTGATAAATGTAAATTTTTTTGTTGGACAAAATTTAAAGGAGAAATGTAAACTTTTTTGTGGGATGGAGGGAGTATATTTTATTTCAAAAGTTGAAAAGTTTATGAAAGAAAGGTCAAAAACAAAATTTTAATCTGAAGGGGCAAATTAAAGGGGCAGTGAATGGGAAATAAACCGTGATTACGAAAGCATTTTTCATGCATTCCATCTGCAGATAAAAATATATACACACCGGTCTGTTAATTGTTTTAAAACTTTGCTTTGTTGGATGCTTCGAAGGTGGTGATGGTCATGCTGAAGCTTGCTTTCGTTATTATTCTTTTACCGTTTAAAAACAAAATTGTTTGAAAACTAATGATTAAATAACTTTGCCTACGATAACTTGATCAAGAGCTTTCATTGTTAACGAGGAGTGATGCTGATGTTTTTCAGTACTATAAACACGTAACTTATATTATGTATAACTTAAAAGAAATACGAACAAAATTTTAGTAAATTATCTTATTTAAAAAATAATTTATTTTCGCAAATGTTAAAATTAGAAAAAACAATTAATATATCAGCTTAAAGTTGGTCGGTTATTCTTAAGTTGTAAGTGAAGTAACTTAATGTGTGTATCTTTCACTAGGTAAAATATTTGGTATGAAATAAATTGGATAACATTAGATTTATAATAAGAAAAATTGTATTGATTACTACTGTATATTTATATATTTCATCTTAATACAAATAAAATGATTGACATATGGTTCCACTAATTCTCTTTCTTAATCTCATCCCTTGATTTGCACGCTTGAATTAATCCAATTAGTAGAAAGATGGGTAAAAATATTTAGTAGGAAGCAATTCTATTTCTCTTATAATAAAAATCACGATTTAGATTCACCACATGTTCATGTTGTATTATATTGCAAAATGCAAAAAATTTAATCGAATCTAATTAGGTTAACCCACAACCCGACAAGGGTAAGCAATTCATACTCGAATACGACCTTATAGTAATGTTGGGTTCGCCGGGCCAAGTTAAAAAAAACCATACAAACAATATACTCGAATATACCCGACCCTAGTAGTCCGGGTCAAGTCAGCCCTTTTGACATCCCTACTCTCAATGGTTTTTTAAAATTGATCGATTGGGTTGTTATTGTCAACTCAACGTCACACCGACAGATACCAAAACCGACTGACCGCTATTAACAATAACTCGTCACTTAATATTAATACTCTCTCTCACACAACAAATATTAATACTCTCTCTCACATACTCACTCTTCACTCTCTCATTCGTTAATCGAAGATCATCTAAGAGGGTTGGGTGAGGTAACGAACCCCACGCTCGCCACTTGCCACATAAGCTTTAAACCCACCGCCACCATACCTCACGTTACATGAGTAGGATGGCTCGTGGCTGCAACAACGGATGAGAGAGGGTAATTTTTTAAGGGTATTTTGTGAGTTAGAGATATTTTGGTGGGTCCTAAAGGAGTATTATTAGTTAGTTATGATAGAGGGGGTATTTGAGGTTTTGAATGTGAAATGTGAAATGTGAAATAATGATATGGCGGTGAGGTGTTGCTGATTTGACGTTTTGACTTGAGCCATCATACTTGGTGCTATAACAGACCACCCCGTGACATTGGTATCACGTCTATCACATAAGTGAGAGTGTCACCTCCTTTGGCGACGAGAAATTAAAAGTACTCTTATGCAAGTCAATTAAAATCAAACCCTTCTATATTTTATAAGAAATTGTACTCGCATATAATGTAAACCTTTTATTTAACTATAAATATTTATTTTGTCCACGATGAAATTTGAACCCATAACCTATAAGTCATGAACTATATCTTACTCCTTTCATTATAACCATTACCTTCATACGAAGTAAACTTACAAACTCATCTTAGAAAATAAATGGTCTCGTCTTCTTTCATGAATCATGACCAATGCACCTACATGTGCGTATTAAAAAAAATCTACTATCTATTTAATAATTAATATTATGTTTTATTCATAGATTAAGGATCCAACTTAAGGGTGGCCCACTAATATCCCGGTCATTGCAACAAAATAAAAGAAGTCAATTAAGATAGTTCTTAAAAGGACAATAACTTGATTTAAAAAGTAGAGTTGGGTATAACTGAACCTGGTTAAACAATCTCCCTATTTTATTTTATTTTGTGTTTTTATTGTATTTTTGTTTCATTTTGCTTCACACTAAATATTTTGTAATATATTAACATTTTTATTTATTTATATTCTAAGCATACTTTATATTATTTTTTCTTTTATCACTTTTTTTTATACTTCTACACTTTTTTGTTGATTAAAATTTTATAGCGCAAAACGTTTTATGAAATACATATACATTTTCTATGTTTTGTGTATTTAAAAAAGGCCAAAATGCATTTTAGTACCCTGAAGTTGGCTGACTGGGCCTTCTACTACCTTGAACTATTAAAGGTGTAGCATGGTACCGTGAACTTGACAAAATGGTCAATTTAGTACCTTAAACTTGACAAAATGGTCGATTTAGTACCCTGATTCACTAATTTGATATTGTTTTCTTACCTGACTTACTTCTGTTGGAGCTTTTGACGGATTAAAAGTTGTACGTTCATCTCAATATACTGAGATTAGAAGCAAATCACGTGAGAAAACAAGACCAAGTTAGTGAGTCAGGGTATTAAATTGACCATTTTGTCAAGTTCAGGGTACTATGCTACACCTTTAATAGTTCAGGGTAGTAGAAGACCCAGTTAGCCAAATTCAGGGTACTAAAATATATTTTAACCTTTAAAAAAATCATAAAATACGAACAAATTAAAAAAATTGGTCCATATAGTTTGTTTATTAATAAAAATGGTGAGATGACAAAAATACATTTTGTGTACAACGCACGCGGAGTGTGTTAACTGACAAATTTGACGACCTGTGGATGTAAGGATTTTTTGAGAATGAAATGTAGAAGATCAGAGATCATCCATGTAATAAAAATGACAATTCATTTCTACGTCATAAGGTTTAATGTCTATACCACATTGATATAAATTTAGCTATTATCTGTACAACCAAACTAAATAATAGTTGTGGTACATGAATAAAAATTGTGATGTAAAAAATAGAATTTTTTTTGGGGGTGGGGGGGTGTGGGGGATTCTATTGTCTAATAGCTAGGGGTGTTCGTTTGGACGGTTTGGTTTTATCCGAACCAAATAGGTGAAACCAAACAAAGTCCGATTTTAATATTAAGTTCGATATGTAAAATTCAAAATGATAAACTACTTTGTACATAAAAACAAATCTAATTCATAGCTTGTAACATTTACAATCATATACGCAAAAATATTGACATCAACTTTATCAAAAACTCCAAAAAGATTGGTACATCGCCAACTGATACAATATAAAATGAAACAAATGTTAGTATATAAATCAATTTACTATAAGAGATGTGAAGAAAGTGAGTGTCATAATTGCTTACAATTGAAACCAACAATTGTTAGTATATAAATCAATTTACTATATATTACTATTCGGTTTTTTGGACAATCCGGTTTTCACAATGGAAACCAAATCTAATCCGAAATCCAAACTATCAATTTGGTTCAAGTCCAAACCGATCTAAAAAACCAAATAACCAATCCAAAATGTCCAATTAAACAATCCGGTTATATCCGAATAGTGAACACCCCGAAAATGGAAATTTCATCGTTTGGAAACTAAATGTGATCAAATGAAAATAAATAAACTAAGAGTGTAAATTTGTATAGTGCGCGGGGCTGCCGGCCTTTTAGAGGTAGCCGTATAAAATCCACGTGTAAAGGAGCCCACGTCATGGCCCTCGTCACCGGTTACGCAATCACCTTTAATTTAACTTAACATTGAAGCTAACAGTTAACCATGTTTTGTAATCTAATAAACATGTTAATAAGAACACAATGGGAAGAAAAATGATATTGACACTTAATATTTATGTCTACTTCGTGTCAACTATTTTTTTTCCTTCATATTATCCTTTGATTTTTATACTTATTTTAATCAAGTAGGTAAATACATAAATAAACACATATATTAGACATCAATATCATTTCCTAAATGGAAAATGATAAAGACAAATTTTAATAGTGTCATTAAAATATTAAGACACATATCATAAACTTATATATCAATTAATAATCAACCCATTAATTTAGGAATTACCTTCATTAATGAAAGTATAGTTTTTTATGTATGCAATAATATTATAAAGACAATTTTTATATATGTCGTATAAAATAATCTTTTGTATGGTATTGTTTGTCACGATAAATAGTTGGTTGTTAAAATTTTAAATTTCTAATATTTTAAACTACTGAAGTTAATAGCCTTGATCTTTATTCATAAACTTATACGAAGTATGTTTTTATCAAAATATATGTTATTATTTCACATGTTATCAAACAACAGAGTTTAAGTCAACAAGAAAAATGTGATTTTCTATACTAGAAGGGCTATAATTGACATAGGTAGAAGTTAAGGGAAAGAACGGATATTATCTTAAGTACAATGGCTTTTTAAGCCAAACGTGGTGGTAAAGCTACTGAGTTCACTCACTCTGAGCGCGCTATAAATCAACACTCTCCTCTGCTCTACTCTGCTCAAACACATTCAAATACTCCCCAAATCCTTTCAAATTTCATCTTTTCATCACACTCTCAATCGTAAAAATGGCATCTGCATCATCACACTTCACTCAATCGATCAAACCAAAGAAGAAAACAATGATTCCGCCACGACGAGGACAAATCAAGCGGAAGATCTTCGGCCAGATCTTCAATTCGGCGGTTTCCGTTGCTTCAATGGTGATGAAGAAGAAAGGAGGTCGGAAAGAAGTTGACGGTAGCTCAACATGTGCCAGCTCACCGTTAACCCCTACCGATTCCGGTTTGATTTCCGACGAACTCTCTGATTCTGGTAGATGACGAATTGGCGATCGATCTTCGTTACCGAGTTCAATTTTGGACTGGTATCGGCTGAAACTGCTCGTTTACTTACATATTTATTGTATTTTTGTATTAATTTGTTCAATTTGTTTCTTTGTGTGATTGTTATTCATTTCAAAAAGGCTACTGCCTTTACTGTAAATAACTTGTAAAGTGTAATACTGGGCGAAATTGGATTTTTCAATCTTATATACTATAAAACATTTTGCAATTATTTTGAATAAATGTGGAATTGTGCTAATTCTTTCGAAGAGGCAGAGCTTGCTGCACAGCGGTACCTGTCTAATATTGTGAATAATTTGACAAAATTTATAAAGATAATTATAATACTAAATTAGTTTCGATATTCTATCGACGTTATCAGAATTTTGTAACTATATTTCAGAAATCAGGGATTATGATGATTTCAAAGAGGCAGAGAGCTGTGTGTATATAAAACTGTATATACTAATAAAATAGCTGTAAATAAATTACAGTTTATCTTTCATTTTAATTTATAAACCGATTCGTGATGGTTCTTTGATGAAATCAAGGACTTCTTTGGTTCGGATCTGTTGTTTCAAATTTTCAATTCTATTTTGGTGTTGGTGTGCTTATCTATGTTGCATAGTTTTGACATTATTGTGGAATTGAGTCACTGTTTAACTGTTCTTTTTAATTATATTAGTTACATACTTGTTAATTGTTATACAGGGTTATCTATGTCCCTTTCAATTAAAATGCAGCAAAAAGTAAAAATAAGCATGTGTTTAGTTCATGAGTTTAAGAATAAAGGAATGGGATCATACCCGTTGACTTTATTTCACTGCTAAAGTTAGGAATCAATTTCGGCAATTAAAGTTAAACTTATAGACTTAAACCCACCAAGGGTGGTAGGTTTTATGATTCATTCCCTACTTCCATCAAACCAAACAATAGACTTCAGTTTTTTTGTTTCTCTTTTCACTTGTCTATGTCACTGACTTCAATTTCTGCAATTTTACACACAATCTTAAAGAAAAAAATCTTTCTAATTTCTATGGTTTACAATTTAGTGAAAACTTTTGATACCCAAGTCCTTCCATCAAACCAAACAATAATATTTAGAGTGAAACCTAAAACCATACTCATTCCCTTTTCATCCTATAATCAAACCCATTCCAATAGTGATCCCTTTTAACTGGAGACTGCATCTACTTTCTTGACCCTTTATAACTTGTCTCCTTTTCTCATAGTTTACGAATCAATCAATTATATATATTTTTCTTGCAAGACTTGAATTTTCTGTGAATTTTTAGTATTTGAATTTATAGGTAGCATTTTCTTTAAAAGGATATGTCCGTTATAATGGGCTCTTACAGGTGACTGAGTTTTCTCATGGTGTATATTGTATACGAGTTTACCATTATCATGACAATTTTTTAAATTTTTCACTGACCATCTGATAAATCTTTATCATGTAAAGATTGAACTCATAACTTCTAGTAAGTTATTTATAGGGTCTTACCACTAGATTATTACTGAGGTTTGATTATCTTAAAATCCCATTCTCAATATGGTTCCGAAACTAGACAAATTCATTTTCACAAGATAAGATTATTATTTAGGTTTATATATTTTTCTAGAGAAATGATATTTCTTCTATCTTTTATTTCTACTCATAAGTTACTCACTTTTAAACTTTACATGTGTAATTTACTAATTCTCTTTCCTCATATTATCACTTGATTTTGACACTTGTTATGATCAAATGATTAGGACTATGGGTAAGAAGAAATACCATTACTCGTTTTTTTAAGTTTAGAGCATTCACAATGGTTAACCTCTCCAACGACTTATTATATTTGTCACATCATCTAATAACCTATTAATTAAAAACCTCTCCAATGGTTAACCTTTTCAAAGACTTTTTCTTATTAATATTACTAATTTATATTTATCTATATCAAATGTTACTAAATGCCCCTCTTATGTAATTTAACAATTTTTAAGCATTTATAAAACTTAATATTTTTATAAAATGTCTTTTACAAAAATATTATAATGCTTGACCTTAAAAAGTATTGAAATATGATAAATTTATAATTATCAAAATAATAAATGATTCACATACAAATATATATAGGGGTTTAAAATGTAAAATTGTTAAATATATGAACTAAAAGAATCAAACATTGAAAGATGATTAAGTGGTTGAGGAAGAATAAGTGGTTGGAGACTTGGAGTGACCTCCTAAAAAAGTATCTATTCCAATGGTAAAAAGTCATTTTAAAGGTTATTCAAATAGTAATAACATCTTAAAAAACCTCCCATTGGAGATGCTCTTATAAAACCGTTAAATACTTTTAGATATGACGATTTTAGACGGTATTATTGTCTATCATAATAATTTCTAAATTGAAAATATTGTTAAATTAGAAAGATACTATGAAGATTAAAATGAATCCTTTGTAAAGATGACACAAGAAATGTTGTATAACTTTTCGTTATTAAAACACTAATTTAGAGTTTCATACTTCGAAATATGCATTATTAAACACATACTTTCTACGAGTGGTATTGATCAACTTGCCATTAAAGAAAACCTTCCTTTATAAGATCCTGAATTCTACTTTTGTTAAAAGTTTTTTGACAGGTAATTAGGTGAAACTAATTATTGCAAATATACATACACATTTTGCAAAAAATTAACATTCTGAAAAAATTAATTATTTCCAAAAAAATAATAATTTAAAATCAGTGTTTAACAAAAAATTCTAAAAAAGAGTAATAATTTATATTTTAAGGCATTTAAAACAGAGTTTTAAAAAAGCTAATGGATAAATGTTTATTAAATTTTGAAAATTGATTATTTGTATTTTAACTGTTAACTAAGGGGGTGTTTGGGATTGCTTATTAAAAATAGATTATACGTATTGAAAATGAATAATCAGATAATCAGCTGGTAGAAAACGTGATTATTAAAAATAGTGTTTGGATTTGATTATGTTGTTTGAAATCGTAATAATTAGATAATCAGTTTTTTAATGTTTGACAAACCTAATTATTTATTTAGTTAATAGGTAAAATGACTAAAATAGACATTCTTTATATTTGTTTGAAATTATACCCAAGTAACTGAAATTATTGGTTCACTCGTTAATATTTCGTATCTAATTCGAAATTATACCAAGTAGTTGCTACACTCAAATACAACAGCAAACAAACACAACAATAATATATAATAATTTGAATTTGAATTGAATAAAAAGCTAAAACAAAAATATTCAAATGCTGAATTGACCAAATTATTTCCAATTACACCACAAATATTTTACTACGTTGACAAAATAAGAATCCTTTTTAACATTTGATTTTTTTATTCTGACATTTCTTCAAATAGTTAGTGTGCATCAACTAATTGGTGTTGATCAAACAAGGTTTGAGTGAAACTCATAAAATTTCAAGAATCAAACCACAAAATAAAAAAATTAAACAGGGAGAGTTAAGAAAATAGCTTGAAATAAGCAAATCAATTCAATTTTCTTTTATAGATTTCTATCAGAACTCACATATTCATAAATTTAAATCATGTAAAAGTTATATGCTCGTAAGTGATACAAGCTTTTAATGGAACACAATAAGAAGAAGATAGTAAAGAAATATAAAGATATGATATTGAAGATACCTTATGCTTTGTTAAATCTAGCTTGATTGTGTGAAGAAGATAAAGGGTAGTTGGGGTATTTTGTTTGACTCAAAATCACGTTCACAAAAAGTAGGTATTCCCATGCTTTTGCAAAACGTCGTTTTTGAAGATACAAAACGCAGATAAGTGTTTTTAGTTTTTGACTTGACAAACACCAAAATCTGATTTTTGAATTTTGGAAACGCGATAATCAAATAATCCGGGGGAAATGCAACCCCAAACACCCACTAAATAAATATTGATTTGACAAATATTAAAAAAATTAATAATCTGATTGTTGTGGTTTTGTTGGGATATAACAATTCTGATACTGATGCTGCAGTTAGTACTGATCAACGATTAAGGAAGTTAGTACTGATGGGGCAGAAACATGAATTACTACTGAAAATACAACTTACTACTGATCTCGTGTTTACTACTGATGTTCATATCTACTACTGCTCGATCAACGTTATTACTGATGATGCTATTTATGGAGTATATCGAGTCCGAGATCTTCGTAGAGATTGTTTAGAATTGATATCTTTTGTAATTCAAATTGTAATCGTATCCTAGAATAACTAGGGTAAATAGTTAGGCTTCAAGGACTATTATATATAGTTCCTTATGAATTGTAAACATACGTGTGTATTGTATTCGATCAATCAATATACATTGAAGCTTTTTGTGATAACTGTGTTCTTGATAATTCTCATATTATTTACAGATTATTGTTCTTGATTAAATCAACATAGTGTTAATCCGCTGTAACTTCTATTGTTGAGTAGATCATTGTGTTTATTAACTGTTTTGGTTAATCGATCTTGACAAGTGGTATCAGAGCTTTGTACTCTAGATCTACGAATCAAGAACTCACAAAAGTTTTTCAATACTTTCACAAACCACGTTTTCATCATGTCTGACAATAATGAAAGCACACAAGCAAACAAAATTCCCATCCTCACTCCCAACAACTTTGGGATGTGGAAAAACATAATTAAGCAATACATGCTTATTACTGATTACACCATGTGGGAAGTTGTACTTGAAGGCAATAAAACCATTCAAATTGCCACAACTAGCACAACTACTGAATCTGACAAAATCAAGTGTGATAAAGAAAAGAAGGACAGAGGAATTGAACTGAAAGCTCTAAGTACCTTATTGCTTGCAATTCCGAATGACTATCAACACTTATTTGTTGAATTTGATGATGCAAAACTGCTATGGCAAGCTCTGGAAAAAAGGTTTGTTGGTACTAAAAGCACAAAAAGAAACATGAAATCTGTGCTAAAACAAGAGTTTGAAAACTTTAAAGGACAAAAGAATGAATCTTTGTCACAAGTTTTTGATAGATTCAATAAACTTATTGGTGAACTCAACCAAGTTGGAGTTCAACCAGACAAAGATGATGTCAATAGAAAGTTTCTCAGATCTCTGAGTGAAGAATGGTCTATGTACACTGTAGTATATAGACAAGGTGATGCTTTAGAAGAAAAGGAGCTTGATGAACTCTACAATGACTTAAGAGTGTTCGAATCTGATGTAAGTCAGAAATCTCCTAGTTTAAATTCAAACAATGCTGCTTTTGTGTCCACTGCAGGTACAAATCAAGATACTACAACTGGAAAACCAAAAGAATCAGAAGATCTTGCTAGAGAATCCTTTTTCACTAGTCATGTGCATACTACACTAATTAGTGAAGATTTGGAGCAAATCAATCCTGATGATCTTGAAGAGATGGATATCAAATGGCAGATGGCTATGCTCAGTTTCAGAACAAAGAAGTTTCTTAAAAGAACTGGTAGATCAAGCTTGAGCTTCAACAAAGGTGACAGGGCAAGTTTTGACAAAACTAAAGTCAAATGCTACAACTGTAGCAATCTTGGTCACTTTGCAAGAGAATGTCCTAACAAAGATAAAAGGACAAACTCATCTGCACTTGTATCCCAAGAAGGACTAGGATATGATTGGAGCTTTCAAGCTGAAGAACATGCTCAAAATCAAGCTCTAATGGCCTTCTCTGAATCCAAATCTGAGATAAATCCTAAACCATGCTCTCCTGAATGCATTAAATTATTTAAATCTTTGGAAAAAGAAACAAAAGAAATCAATGAAGATTTAATTAAAAACAGAAAAAGAAGAATAGAATTCAATGGTGTTATAGCTGACCTAGAAAATCAGATTAAAGTTTATCAAATAACAGATCAAAAACTTAAAGAAGAATTATTACAAGCTGTTTATGATAAAGAATATGCTGAATCAAAAGCAAAAGAAGCTATAACCAAATTAGAAGAATGTCAATTAGAATTAGAACAAAATAAACTAACAATTAAGAAATTTGAAAGAAGTTCTAAAATAATTGATGAATTAACAAGCAATCAATCAACTGAAAAGGTTGTTCATGGTGTTGGATATCATGCTGTCCCACCCCCAACAAATTTTATACCACCACTAAAAGCTAGTTCAGAAAGAATTATAGAAGAATTAAAAACTGAATCTAGTGAAGAATTTTCTGATGAAGAAAATTCTGTTAAATCAAATGATACAAGTTTCCATACAACACAAAGTCAAGAATCTCCAAAATATAACTCTGAAAATATTCCAACTATTTTAAAAAGGGGAAATCAAAGAAACTTGAATCAGTTAAAAGAACAAAGAAAATCAGAATCCTTAAAATCAACCAAACCTAAATGTCTAATTTGCAATAAAGTAAATCATATAGCAAATGATTGTCACTTCAATCCAATTAACTGCAAAGAATTCAAGGTATTTAAGGAAAACAAATTAAAAATAAAAGAACAAAAATTAAAAGAATTAAATGTAAAACAACAGTCCAAACCTGCACAAGTTGAAATTCGAAAGTTTGGTAGATCAGCCAAAAGATTTATCCAAAGAACCAAATATGGAAGTCCAAAAACAAATCAGAACTTTGAAAAGCAAAGAAATTTTGGTAATTACAAATACCCAGCACACACAGCCACAAAGAAAAACCAACAGAGATATCCTACTGATCAGTATCCAAGATACAATGCAGTAAGATATAACTACACAAATACTACTGATAAGTACAAAAAATACTTTCACAGAGTTACTACTGATCCATCAGTAGTAACCAAATCAAAGCAAAGCAAATGGGCACCAAAACAGAAATCAGTAGTAACACCAAAGAACAGTATCAATCAAACCACTCCCATAATACATTCTTCATTAAAAAGGATGAACCCAAGACAAAACAAGCTTGGGTTCCCAAAAAGAATTAATTTAATCTACTTTTGTGCAGAACATCCAGGTAAATACATGGCATATTGATAGTGGATGCTCTAGGCACATGACTGGAAACTACAAATTCTCAGAAACTTTGAACAATATGATGGTGGTTATGTTGCTTTTGGTGAAAATCCTAAAGGTGGTCGAATCACAGGTAAAGGTATTGTATCAAATGGTAAGATTACATTTGATAACTTATTTTATGTTGCTGAACTTCAATACAATCTGGTTAGTGTCTCACAAGTATGTGATAAAAAGAACAAAATTCTTTTTACAGATATAGAGTGCATCATTCTTTCTCCTGATTTTATTTTAGATGAAAAATATGTTGTTTTAAGAACTCCAAGGAGAAATAATGTGTATTGCCTGGATATAGGGGGAGAAATCATTTCTCCAAATGAAATCAACTGTTTTATATCCAAGGCAAACACAAATGAATCAGATTTATGGCATAGAAGGATGTGTCACACAAACTTTAAAAACATGAATAATTTGGTCAAAAAGAATCTAGTAATTGGTTTACCACAAAAACAGTTCATGTGTGATCATCATTGTGTTGCATGCCTAAAAGGTAAGCAACACAAGACTTCTCATAAGTCCAAATTAATCAACTCTATTTCTAACCCATTGCAGCTACTTCACATGGATTTATTTGGACCTACAAATGTAATGAGTATAGGAAAGAAGCAATATTGTCTAGTTATTACTGATGATTTTTCTAGATTTACTTGGGTTTTCTTTCTCAGGACTAAAGATGAAACAAGTGAAATCATCAAGAACCTAATAATCAAACTAGAAAATACAAGAGATCTTAAAGTGAAAGCCATTAGATGTGACAATGGCACAGAATTTAAAAATGAAAATCTAATCTCTTTTTGTGATCTTAAAGGTATTGACAGGCAGTATAGCTCTCCTAGAACTCCTCAACAAAATGGTGTAGCTGAAAAAAGAAATAGAACAATCATTGAAGCAGCAAGATCTATGCTTGCAGATGCTAAATTACCAATAACCTTTTGGGCCGAAGCTGTTAATACTGCATGTTATGTGCAAAACATAATACTAATAGTCAAGCCACATTTCAAGACACCATATGAACTTTTCAACAAAAGAAAACCTTCAATAAGCTTCTTAAAATCATTTGGTTGTCCATGTACTATCTTAATTACAAGAGAACAAATTGGTAAGTTTTATTGCAAAGCAGATGATGGAATCTTTGTAGGATACTCAACTCAAAGCAAAGCATACAGAGTATTCAACAAAGATTAAGGATTATTGAAGAAAGTGCTGATGTCTCATTTAATAAAAATCTTACTAATGAAAAAGGAAATGGTCCAGATTGGTTGTTTAATATTGACTCACTAACAAAATCTCTTGATTTCAGTTTTAACTTTAATGCAGGTGACTCAACTAATCAACCAACTAAAGAAGGATCATCATCACTTAATGGAAGTCAAAATTCTCTGCAATATATCATTGTTAATACTGATCCTACAGTAAATACTAAGGACAGTAACAACTCTGATAACACAAAGAATACTAGTGTCAGTAACAACTCAGAAAATCAAAATCTTGAAGAAACAAGAAACGATACTGACACCAGTAACAACTCAGAAACCCTAAATGATGATACTGTAAGAAATGATACTGATACCAGTAATAACTCTCAAACACTTGATTTCAACAAAGATGTTACTAACAACAGTATCAATGAAGAAAATCAAGAAGAACAAGAAGATTCAGAAACTCAAGAAGAAAACTGGACTGATGCTCAAGTTCCTGAATCCAATGAATCAAATCTTGACAGTCAAATAGTTGTTGACAAAGCTTCAAATTCTAGAGCTCAAAAGAATCATCCATTAGACCTTGTTCTAAGTGATGCCAACTCAAATATGCAGACAAGAAGCAAATTTAACTCAAGTCTAAACAACAACTCTTGCAATATAAGTCTAATATCTAATGAATGTTTGTTTGCATGTTTTCTATCACATGATGAACCTAAAAAGATCCAACAAGCAATGAAAGATTCAATTTGGATTGAAGCAATGCAAGAAGAACTTCTTCAATTCAAGTTGCAGGCTGTTTGGACACTAGTACCTCTTCCAAAAGGAAAAAGAGCCATTGGAACCAGATGGATCTTCAGAAATAAGAAGGATGAAAGAGGAATAGTGATTAAAAATAAAGCCAGACTTGTAGCACAAGGATACACTCAAGAAGAAAGAATAGACTATGATGAAGTATATGCTCCTGTAGCAAGGATTGAAGCAATCAGAATATTTCTGGCATATGCATCATTCAAAAGATTCAAAGTCTATCAAATGGATGTAAAGAGTGCATTCCTATATGGAAAAATAGAAGAAGAAGTCTATGTGTGTCAACCTCCAGGATTTGAAGATCCTGAGCATGATGATTATGTGTTCAAACTAGACAAAGCTCTCTATGGTTTACATCAGGCACCAAGAGCTTGGTATGACACACTATCATCATACCTATTAAAGAACAAATTTCAAAGAGGTGCCATTGACAAGACTCTGTTCACCAAGAAGGTCAAAGATGACATACTACTTGTTCAAATATATGTAGATGATATCATCTTTGGATCAACAAATGATAAACTGTGCAAAGAATTTGAAGAACTTATGCAGATCAAATTCAAGATGAGCTCAATGGGTCCAATGAACTTCTTTCTTGGACTCCAAGTTAATCAAAAAACAGATGGTATCTTAATCAATCAATCTAAATATGTCAAAGACATATTAGAGAAATTTGCAATGAAAGACTGTAAAAGTGCAAGCACTCCTATGGAAACACACAAACACCTACATCCTGACATTGAGGGGGAGGATGTAGATGAGCACTTATATAGATCAATGATAGGTTCTTTAATGTATTTAACTGCATCTAGACCTGATATTATGTATAGTGTGTGTGTATGTGCCAGGTATCAAGCAAAGCCAAAGGAACTACACTTGCAAGCAGTCAAAAGAATCTTTAGATACTTGAAAGGAAAACCATCACTAGGTCTTTGGTATCCACATGACTCACCTTTTGAACTTACAGCATACACAGACAGTGATTATGGTTGTGAATGCTTGGATAGAAAGTCAACTACTGGTGGATGTCAATTCTTTAGATCAAGACTGGTGTCATGGCAATGCAAGAAGCAAACAAATGTTTCAACATCTTCTGCAGAAGCAGAGTATGTAGCTGCATCTGCATGTTGTGCTCAAGTGCTATGGATTCAAAATCAACTCATGGACTTTGGTATGTCTATTCTTAAAACTCCTATCTTTATAGACAATCAAAGTGCAATTAGTATTGTGAACAACCCAGTAAAACACTCAAAAACTAAACATATTGAAATCAGATTTCATTTCATAAGAGATTGTAATGAAAAGAAATTAATTAAAGTGGTTAAAATTCATACTGATAATCAACTAGCAGATCTTTTTACAAAAGCATTTGATGTAGGAAGGTTTAACTATTTAGTTAACAGTATTGGAATGATTTTTATAAATTAAAATCTCATAAAATCTCATATGTAAAGTATTTGTATAATATTCATTAAGTTATTAAAAATTTACTACTGGTTATTCATATGTTACTGATTGTAGTTGTTAGTTACTACTGATCAGCCTTTAAAACTTTCAAGTCTCAGTTACTACTGATACTTAGTTACTACTGCGTTTGTTATTACTGATACTTAGTTACTACTGATCGGCGGTTTACTCATAAAAACGATAGATTTACCAAACTAACCCCATGAAAATAGCCATTATGCTATGATTCGAAGGGTATTTATGACTTTTTGCAGGTTAATTTCAAAAACTATAAATAACAGAAGTCGGTTAATCTTACATTATCCAAACCTCGATCTACTAAAACCCACGATAAACCCCTAAGTCGGCAATCTTGATTGAAACCCTCAAAGGCAGTAACAATCTCAATTCAATTCTAAAACTCTCAGACAAACCTAATTTCAAACACAATCCAATCAAAAATGGCAATGCGGAAACCTCTAGTTGCTCAAACAGATCTTCTTTACTCAGAATTTCACAACATGGTTGCATTTCTAAAAAACCCAGATGGCACAAGAAATTTTAGGCAAATAGTTTTGTTTCTCAAGAAATCTACAATCAAATTTGCCTTAACAATAAATCCCACACTCTGTGAACAACATATTGTTCAATTCTGGGAAAAAGCTGAAAGAATAGAAGAAGAGGATACCATCAAAATCAAATCAGACATAGATGGACACTCCATTGTAATCTCTGAACAAACCATTAGGCAACATCTACAACTCAATGATGAAACAGGTATATCTCTTCTCTCTAAAGAGGATTTGATTGAAAACATTTTAAAAACGGGGTATGAAGGAAGAACAGATATTCAAATGTTTCAAAAAGGTCTTCTTTCACCCCAATGGAAATTTCTGGTACATACTATTCAACATTGTATGTCACCTAAAAAGAGTACTTGGAATGAGTTCAACAGATCAATAGCATCTGCTGTTGTATGTTTGTGCACAGACCAAGTATTTAATTTTTCAAAAATGATCTTTGAAGGAATGCTTGGAAACTTGTCTGTATCAAAATTTTTAATGTATCCAAGGTTCCTTGCACATATTTTTGACTGTGAAATCCCAAATTTAAATAAAATCAAAAATATTTTTCCTATTCCAAAACTTAATAAAAAGGTTTTCTCAAATATGAATAAAAAGTTCAAATTTTCTGGAAAGGACACACCTTTGTTTCCAAATATGATCCATGATCAACCCCAAACTGGAAAAGGTTCAAGTCACCCCATTGAACCCCAACCCACTCTGTCACTAAATATTGTAGCCCAAATACAATCCCCAATAGCCACTCAAACATCCTCACCTCAAGATGTCCTGAATGTGTCCCAGGAACATGTAATAGAACCTAAGAGTGCTACTCTTCACTCTTTGGTAAACCTACCTAAAAGCCAAATTATTACATCCAAATATAAAAGGAAAAGAATTTCCAAAAAGGACACCAGGGGACCAACTGAGTCAGACCCCAGACTCCAAGAGTTGACTTCCAAGGAGGAGAGAAGTCATGAGGAAAGGGCTTTCACTACTGATGCACCAAAGGTTGGTGCACAGGCCAGTGAAAACATAATTAGGACCCAGACCTCGGCAACTTTGAGTGATGAATCTTTTGAGGAAGCACTCAAAGGACCCCGGTGCCAAGAAACCACAAGGAGAGATACTACTGCTTCTTCTAGGTAGAAGAGGGTATCTAAAACTCCCAATGAATCACCAAGCAGTGATGAGGGAAGAATGGAACCTATTGATTTGACGGAAAGGATGGAAAACATTCAAACCAATGTACCCACTCAACCCGATGATGTTCCTAGACGGACTGAGGGTAGTATGCAACATACTGAATTAACGGATAGGATGGAAAACCTTGAAACCACTGTACAAAATTGCCAAATACTCATCAACAATCAAGGTAGAACCATGAGCTATATGAAGCACTACATCAATGTGCTAAACAAAAGAATGCAAAGAATTGATCAAAGGCTTCACAGACAAACTTCTATAATCAGAAAATTGATGAAGAAGGTTGATATTAGTGATCCACAACATGTTGAGATCACTAAGGGGGAGAAAGATAAAATTCAAGGAATGATTGATACATCAATTGCAGCAGCAGCAGCCTCCCTCTTAAATCTCAAAGAAGCTCATGGTGAAACTGGTCAAAGTGGTGATGAAGACTTTGACAGAGGAGTCAAAAGTATGGAAGATATATTTGTGTCTGCACAACAATCACCAAAAGCAGAACAAGTACCTTCTCAAATTGCTACTGATGTCATGAGTACTACTGATCCCGTGGATACTACTGAAGTCATCCAAACAACTGAAGTACTTATTACTGATCCAATTGAAGAAGAAAATCAAGAAGCAACATCAGTAATAACTCCCTTGATGACAACTACAACAACAACAGAAAATCAAGTAGCAGACCCCTCTAATCTACAAATGGTACTTTACAGACCCTTTAACATTTTAAATACAATACCAGTAGTAACTACATTGGTTACTACTGAGTCTGTAACAACAACAACAGAAGTACCAGTTACTACTGCTTCATTAGTAGTAACCACAACTCCAGCAACAACAACAGAATTAATAATTCCAGATTTTGATGCTAATGTGAACTGGGAAGAGGTAGATGAATGTGAATTACCTCCACACCCAAAGATCATAGAACAGAAGAAAATAAAGACCTTTGCACCAAAAATACAATTAAGTGAGGTACCAGATATGAAGTACACACCTCCACCTCAGTGCATAGGTAAAGGCAAAGAAATATTTGATGATGACTATCCACATAGAGCTCTTGGTCACTACATGGTGAACAAGATGAATTCAGTCATATCTTTAAAACAATCTCATTGGAAAGTCAAGAGAATGAGGTACCACAGAAAATGTGCCAAAACTCTTGCACTTGAGAATAAAAGATTAGCAGAAGAAGAAAAGGCTAAGTTAAAGGCTCTTCAACCAGTAGAACAATCCATAGTTGAAGAAATTCAAGAAGTAGATAAATCTGTCATAGAAGAACAACAAGCAGAACTTGATAAAATCAGAAAATTTGAAGAAGAGAGATTACAACTGCTTGAAAATGAAATCAATGAATGCAAAAGATGCAAAATTAACATGCCTCAACCATTTGATGAAGAGAAAAGAATGATGGTTGAATTCCTTAAGTCAAGAGGTCATAATGCAAGATCTTTTGGAAGAATGAAGGTCATTACATTAGTTGAAAGATACTGCAATGATAAAAAGAAACAACTAAATGAAGATGTACAAGCAGTTGAACCTTCAAACTTAATCAAAATTGATCCCAAGACTGTATTAAGCAGAAAAACTGTAGTTGGTGAATCTTCAGAGCAAGGTTCAAAGAAAAGAAAAAGTACAGAAGATGATGATTCAACTACAAAGAAACTAAAACAAACTCCCCAAATCATAGAAGATCCACAACCAATCCAACAAGACAATCCTATTATTAACTGTAGAGAAAATCAAGGAATCCATGAAATCATGAGAAAAGACAAAAGTGTTCAGAAGTTCAAAGCATGGAAACCTATGTATTCTCATTTAACCGAAGTGATGTTCTTACTATGTTGGAGATTGGTAAACCTAGAATGAAAAATAAAAAGTGGAAAAACTCTGGAGCTGGATACTTAACTGAAATGTTTGATGCTGCATTCCATCCAGAGAAGTATAAAGAAAAGATAGAAAGTGAAGATAATCTTTTTGCTTGGAATGTTCTTCCCACATTTAACATGTATTTCTTTGAAAGGACAAACAGAAGGTGTGAGCTATATTTAATGGAAAGAGACTACAATCACTCACCAAAAACTTTGTATCAAATTGTCTGTTGTGCCTTTGTAATACCTAATGATCAAAATATGTATACTGAGAAATACAGACAATTGGTTAATAAGAATAAAGCTTATGTGGATGAACAAAGAAGACTGAAAGCATTAAGAGAAAAAGAAGGAGATGAACGAAGAGCAAAGGAAGAAGAAGAAAAGAAAAAGAAACTTGATTAATTTAAACTGAATTAACAAGTTTAGGGGGAGATTGTTGGGATATAACAATTCTGATACTGATGCTGCAGTTAGTACTGATCAACGATTAATGAAGTTAGTACTGATGGGGCAGAAACATGAATTACTACTGAAGATACAACTTACTACTGATCTCGTGTTTACTACTGATGTTCATATCTACTACTGCTCGATCAACGTTATTACTGATGATGTTATTTATGGAGTATATCGAGTCCGAGATCTTCGTAGAGATTGTTTAGAATTGATATCTTTTGTAATTCAAATTGTAATCGTATCCTAGAATAACTAGGGTAAATAGTTAGGCTTCAAGGACTATTATATATAGTTTCTTATGAATTGTAAACGTACGTGTGTATTGTATTCGATCAATCAATATACATTGAAACTTTTTGTGATAACTGTGTTCTTGATAATTCTCATATTATTTACAGTTTATTGTTCTTGATTAAATCAACATAGTGTTAATCCGCTGTAACTTCTATTGTTGAGTAGATCATTGTGTTTATTAACTGTTTTGGTTAATCGATCTTGACAGGTTTCAAACATCATAATCATCCCAACAATATTTTGCATCATCACATTTTGTGATATATGAATATCCTATTTCCAAAACACATAATATAATTTTTCAATATGCAAACCCAAACAATCCTCGTTAAGAACTTAAGATGAATCGATTATTCTTCATGCCACGTGCGGATCTCTGGTCTTATGGTCCCCGTTGCAAATCCTCGTCATGACCCCACACGTTTTATGAAGAAAAAAAGATAGAATCTCAAAATGGCTATATACAAACAATTTATATATTTAGATGATAATGATGGTAAACAGATAATGAATTTAGTTTCATGTAAAAAAAAATATATATATATATTTATATTAATTCTTAATTATTATAGTTAGAATGTTTTATTACTGCAAAGAGTGTTTTATCTTCACGTATATACCACTAATCTCCTATGACTTCGTCATTTATTAGTGTTTGTGTTATTGTGTATGTATATTTGAAACAATTAGTCTCACCTTTTGAGGTATTCATCATGTTACCCAGGTCAATAATCTAGTTGTTTTAATGCAATTCTATAATAATCAAATTACAACGATTTAGTCCGTGACTTGTTACATATATTTTCCTCAAACAGTATGATATGATATCTCAATAGAAACTGAGAAAGTATATATGTTAGTTTTGCTTGCATACAACTAAAATATAGCCTTCTTAACAAAATATTACATTTTATTTGTTAAAATCCAACAAAAATGAGCCATTTAGTAAAAAGGTAACTGACATACAATAAGAGACAAATCTAACAAATGGTGACCCAATTATTGATGTGCACTATTAGTAACTAAAGTAGAGGCAAAAATGTCCCAATTTTGTCACTTTGCAGCGGTGACGATATGGTAGGGTTAAAGATGGGGAATGACTAATGCTTCTACTTTCTGGTTTCTAGATCATGATATCATAAGAGTGTGTCACTAAGAGATGAGAGAGATGGTATTAGTTCTGATAAGAGTTTATAAGATTATTAACTTATATAAATTTAATCAAACTTATAAATTTATGCTTAATTAAGTTTATATAAGTTAATAAGTTTAAAAGTCCGTATATAAGCTTTCCGTATATAAGCATTCAAATTAAAGAATGAAGTTAGGAAATAGAATTAATAAATTTCACATATCAATCATTTTATGAGTAAGAATTGAAGATGATTTAAAAAAACTTAGTAGGAATCAATACAAATTTCTTAAGAAATATATATAAAACTAAATGCATCCTCAATATAACCTAGCAAGACTGTTGTTTTATTCCAGAATTTAGATGTCCAGGACAGTTTACCGCTTCTAAGCGTAACACTCATTAATACTTCAGTTTTTGTCAAATCAATGTTACATTAACTGACACTACAACTGACACACACATGTCAACAAAATCTTTTCACCAAATTATTTTATATAAAAAATAAATACATACAAAATACGAATACCAAGAAAAGTACCCTCTCACTTGTTTCTTTGTACTTCTCCAAATCGAAGGTTTTGAATTGATGCTAAAGGGGTAAAGATGCAATTTCATTAAAGTCTAATCAGAAAATTAAAAAAGGAAAAAAAAAATGGAAAAAGTAAGCCAAGATTAGAACCCATGACCTCTCTCTCATTGGGCATATAACGTTACAACTTTGGTAGATGTCAAGATTCTTTGTAATTATAGAAGTAAATGAGAAATAGGAAAAAAAATTAAAGGATATAAAAGTAAATTAACATTCCATGTATAAAACCGTACTTAAATGAAAAGTAGGAAAAAAAAGTGAAGGGCAAAAAAGTAAAAACACATTCTATTAGTTAATGGGCCAAAATGCAGTTTAGTACTCTGGATTTGGCTGACTGGAATTTCTACTACCCGAACTATTAAAGGTGCACCATGGTACCATGAACTTGACTAAATGGTCAATTTAGTACACTGGCTTACTAATTTGATCTTGTTTTCTCATGCGATTTGCTTCTAATATGAATATATTGAGATGAACGTAATTTTTTAGTCCGTTTAAAGCTCCAACATTATTAAATCAAGTAAGAAAACGTGATCAAATTAATGAGTCAGGGTACTAAATCGTCAATTTTGTCAAGTTCAGGGTACCATGTTGCACTTTTAATAGTTCAGAGTAGTAGAAATTTCAGTCAAACAAGTTTAAGGTACTAAAATGCATTTTCACTCAGTTAATGTGAAGGAAAAAAGGATTACTAAAAACTTATTATTTTGGGCCTATATAAACCCACAGGCTTCCCACAACAAACCACTGCTCTCTTTGCAGCTAATTTTCACTCTCCGACTCTCCGTCACCGGAATACCAATCTCCGATCATTAATGGCTCCTTCCATCAAAAGAGGAAAGATCAAAGCTCAAGTGTTCGGCGATGTTTCCGGTGCTGTCACTTCGTTCGCTACTATAGCAGGCGAAACCCTAGGTCTCATCAGAACCACCACCACCGCCGCCGCCAACAATAACGGCGTACCGGCCGTCGGCGGTGGAGACGCCGATGCTGGAGGCGGATTCCCTCCACCGGCAAACGGAAACAATGGACGCTGATCTATGACGTAATCCATCTCTCTTCCCTTCGTATTGTATTTCGAATTGAAGCGTATATTGTAATCGCATAAATCGTGAAGAAAATTGGGGAATTGAGTGTATTTATTGTGTGTGTAATTCTGGAAGTTTTTGTGTCAGCATATCATACAGTTGTACCTTGTCCTTTGTTACTTGTACTTTAGTTCTTTGTTATAGGAATTTATATTGAAACTACGAATTCGTGTAAATTTATTCTATTTTGTGATAAGTTCTGTAGCCGCCAACATAGATTTCATATTTTATTATTTTAATTTTAATTGGTCCCTAAATTCGTTACAGATTTCTTGTACCCTGTGCCTCATTTATTGTACGCTACAAGCTAGTAAGTCATCAATCACATACCATACATAGTTGCATACAACCTACGGTAAAATGAGTTTTGTGGTTATGAAACGTTACATGTAAATTGCATAATCTTTTCTGTACGTATAAAGTATTACTTTTTAAGTTTTAACCAATGGATTATTTGAGTTCTAGAATTTAAAAGAGTCGTATAATGTATTATGTATACTAAACAGGTCAATTAGTCAAATACAAGTAACACATCTTTCTAGTTCCGAGTATATATGACAATTTACAATTTATCTCATTGTAAACTTTTTTGAAGAGACCGAATATTATTGTTGTGATAATTAGTCAAATAAGTTAGTAAAAGAATTGATTAAATCCATATAAAATGTATTCAATGGCTGCACCTTTATAAGTTGTTATTAACTATTTATAAATATAAGAAAATTATACTCCAATAAGTAATCATAGGAAATTAATTTCATGATATTATCTACACTTTTTTTTCAGACAAAATGATTAATTTCAGTAGTAATTAACTAACAACTGAGACTTGTGCATTCGTCAACTACCTTTTAGAATTCTTGTACTCTTGGCAGCTTTCAATTGTTAGCACGTGACAGCATGTAATTAAATTAGCTTGATGTTTTTTATTTGAGAATTAATTTCTACTGCTTATACCACATTGTACATGTATTGTTGCAGACTGTACAAGTATGTAAAGCAACAATTGTGGTACATGGATTAAAATATGTGGTATAAAAATCACCACTTTTTTTATTTTTGAACGGCAAATATAATTATAAATCAACGAAAAGTAGCGAGATGCTAGGCATACAAAACAGAAAGCAAAGACAGAAAGAGAAAACACACCCAAAGACACACACGCCTACCACATCAAAACACCTAGCAAAGAGAGATTGGGTTACAACACCAAGTATTCAAATTAATATTACGTACTCCAACCAAAATTTGATCTATGTTTCAACCAAAAAAAGTGATTTTACTTGAGCTAGAGAGCAAATCGGCATATTTCTCAAACCCCGTGCCTGAAAATAGAATCGTTCCTTTCTTTCCAGATACACCAAAGCATGGCATAGATGGCCGAATAGGAAGCATAGATCACCACAATCCAACACATTGTCTAAACTCTGAATTTGACTAATTGATAAGTTCCACCATTTTGAAAACTCCAACCAATCTTCCCGAGTAGTATTGCACGACCAAAAAGGATGATTTTCATCTTCAAGTTGCCTGCTACACCTACAACAAACAACCGAATTCAACATAACACCTCTTTTCTCGGCGAGATCTTGGCAAAATCTCAGTCGGTTCTCAGATATCCGACTTAGTATTAATCTTGGTTGAACACTAACCTTAAATTATTCCCATTTCAATAATCAAATTCGATTATAATGAGTCCATTTTTATTTTACTTTGGTTGTTTACTAGATACTTTGAACCTATTTCGAATTGACGATTATAACATGCCCCACAAAATAATAATAATCATAGTGTGGACCCGATAGTTTACCATATCATACTTGAAGTTTGTTTAAGGATAACGGAAAATATTTTTCATAATTGTAGTTTATAAGGGTTTATGGAAAACATTTTATCATATTAAATGAATGTCAAATCTTATGTTCATTGAACATGACGACCCAATGATATGTATAAAATTCAAAATGTAAAGTTATACTACATGGACACAAACGTTACATGCAAATGTTTAATTGAAGGTTCCATTTAAGTTTTTGGGAATCAGGAAAAGAAAAAGAGCTGTGAACAAGCCTCTTGTCGATGTGAGTCCTCTCCCCACGTGGTGACGTCATTTCACTTGAAGTCACATTCTCTATCTTTTTAACAAATCTTAACATTTATTTCACGGATAAGTTTTCAAATTAAAAAATAGGATAAACAATTAATATAAGTATTTAAATTAAAAATAAGATTAAAAGATAAAATTGATACATCTATCTTACTACTCACATTCTCATCTTTTATGAGAAGGAAAATGAAATATGAAAATTTAATAAGAATAACATGATTTTTCTCTTTAAAACTGTTTTATTCTTTAAATAATACTTCCTCCGATTCAAAATAAGTGATACACTTTTCTTTTTGAGGTGTATCAAAATAAGTGATACACTTTGAAAATTTACCTTATTTGGCAAAAAATAGTGGGACCCACACCCACTAACTATCTACTTTAACAAAGTGAAAAGACTCATTTACCCTTACTTTTACTTTTAAACATCATTAACTCCACTTTATTCAAAAAGTGTGGGACCCATTTCCCACTAACCATCTAATTAATCTAATTTAACCATCATTATAAACTTTTGCCTCAAAATCCGTGAAATCCAAAGTATATCACTTATCTTCGGAGGAGGAAGTATAATGATTTATTAAGATTGCACACAAATAACTCTGAACCGGAACCACCATTTAGAAAGGACAACCAGGTCGTTTACTAGAGATCCAATTTAAGGATCACAATAAATTGAATATGGATCGGATGATTCTATCTCCACATCTCTACTATATTATAAAGCATTTACCCCTTCTACTATTAGCAAGGCTGAAAATTCAGCCTACACACTTGCTAATTTGGGAAGAAATGCGTTTTATATATAAAAAAAGAGTTCGTGAAGGATTCGAACAAGGGATCTCAAGCTCATTGGCAAACACCATAGCCAACTAAACTAGGAGCGGATTTGTATCGAGTTCCAAACCTCCAAAATATATATTAGTTACCATCGAATTGACTCATACTTAAATCCCCTCATATGTCGTCGCTTCCCATTCTCACACGAGTGTCTCCTGGGTTCCGTCTCCTTGGTTCCTTCAATACACCTGTCAAGAAATTGGAAATCGTAAAAGCATGATTAAACCTACAAATGCTAACTTCAACCATCATGCGTCAAAGAAGCTCCCTTTCCTCTTCATTCCCCGTTCAAAAATGATTCATCCCCTCTTCCATTAACAATTTGTAACTTCATCGCTGTCGCCGGGACCGTCATCGACCATCAGCATTGCTGACGCCCAGTCTCACTGTCACAGATTGTGTTTCTAACTTCATTGTCTCTTGTTCTTTTTCAGGTTAATTGTTCTTCAGTCCACTCCATTTATGTTAATTTCATGTAAGTTAACTTCTAGCCTACATAATTCTTTTATTTCATACCAACTTGTATATTTAGGGTTTCAATCATTAACCCCAACTTTTGCCCCTGAATCTTACTTCCTTCAGTCTAGGGTTTCAATCCGGGCACCCGAGGTTATTGTTCGTACAAACTAATCCAGATATGGACTTGGTTCTGAAATTGGTGAAATTCTTCTTTATCAGCTAGAAAAAAAGTCGAATCAAGCAGTGGAAGTTATTGATTCCGATAATAATGTTGCTAGCTGTAAAGATGGATTCCATGTTGTGGCTGCTGAAACAAACATTTAACCTGGTCACCTAGGTTAATGGTATCATTGGCAGGTAACGTGATTTGAATGTTAAAAACAATATACCAAATTACTGATTTTAAAATAATTTGCCTATATGTATCTTGCATAAAAGATTATGACTTATTCAGCTGAAACGTGAAGCAAGGTTTAAAAGAGGATTTTATTTGAATCCTGAATTATCTTCCAAACAATCATGCTTACCACCTGTTTCTTGAAATTATTCACTAAAACTGAATTTTGTTAATTGCTTAATTATTGTTCATATGGTTTTCCTCTAAGTTTATTTTAATTAAGCTTTTTTACAGGATTTTACAGTTTTGATGTGGATGCCTTTGTAACTTTGTTTTTGGAAAGTGAAGTAGGTTCAAAACCTTCATAGGTTAAAAGTAAGTTTGAACTTGAAAAGCCTTCATTAGCCTACCATTTTTTCAGTGATTGGCTGTGCAGCGCAAGAGGTCAATGTCCAGGTTTGGTAAGGTATATCTTCTTTTATCTACTTTTTTTATATATACTGGCTGCTTATTTTAGTTATTATTATTTTTATTATTTCTGTGTTTTTAGAGTTTGCATAATGTTGTTGATTTATGATGATGGAGCTTTGGGTGTTCTTTGGGATACTTTTATTCCCAAAATTCTGGTGAGTTTGAATCACGTATTTTTGGATACTTTTATTATTCTAACGTATCTATCTCAACCTAACTGTATATGTATTAGTCTCTAAAAAAATTCATTTGAAGTGTGTTTATGTTGTGGTGTTGAATGTTGATGACGCATGTTGGATACAATTTTAAATGAGGATGCAATGGATGACAACTGAGTGTAACTTCTAACCTTGGCTTAGAAGTTGGTCAAATGGATTGAAACTCGCCGAATGTGTTTATCATTGCTTACAACTTACAACCTTTAAAAGTTAAATAAGAGTAAATCATATAAATGGTCCTGCTCTTATTTTGCTTACAAATTACTTGTGTTTTATGATTGTGCAGATTGGAGGTAGAGGAGTTTTGTTGTCTCCTTTTACCTACATTTTCGACGAAGAAACTCCAAGATCGCGTATTCTTCTGTCAAAGCTCGGGCTTTAAGTGTGGTTATTTCCGTCTCATTGTTCTCGTATGCAGAGCCTTGGAGCCATAATCCGAAATAGACTCTATTGATATTGTCTTTATCTTTAATGTGTTTAATCGTTTAATTTTTCTTTTCTTTTCCCAATTAAGTTTTACTTTTATTATTTGATGTGTTGTGTGAATGGTTCACAAACATGGCAGACTATTAACTTTTTGGATTTCAGTATTTTGTGGTTTAAAATTGAACATTGACCAATACTTGCATGTACATCACCTTGAATTAAATGTAAACTTTTAGTTCTTCAATTCACAATTTTTGGTTAGTTATTTTATGTTTTGGGGGTTAAAAACATGTATGACTTCTACTAATAATTTTTCTAAAAACAGTGATGAAAATGAGATGTATACAACATAAATGGAATGAAATCTGAGTTAAAAATGGGTAGACTCAAAACAAATGTGGTTAACCAAAACCAAAACACCTTATCGGTTTCTGAATCGGTTCGTGGTCAATTGCTGACCACTAAATCTGAACAATATATAATGTGTATTTGGGACCTTCCCAAATTAAAGCTTAGTTTCCAACCATCACACTTGTTATTTTTTAGACGGATTTGTGTTTATAAAAAATATCCACCATTAAAAACTTGAATATGTAATCTTTATTTCTTTAACAAAGGGCTCTAACCGACTGATTACTATGATAGCTATTAATTATTTTACTGCAATAACTAATTTACCATATTATCTTTATTAATCTTGAAACTTGTATTCTACTGTTGACCACCACAATAACCAACAACCTCCAGCACCAAAAACACTACCAAACCACCCACCAGTCCACCACCACCACTATCACAAATGCAAAAAATACAATTACATGATACCCGCCGCCGCATTGCGCGGGTACCAGCTAGTTCATATTAATTTATACATCATTCATATCGATCTATATTTATTTAAAACTATTTCATCCATTTATATTCATACCCATTAGATTAGAGCAGGTAAATGGATATTCATTAGATGTCAATGGACATGCGTTGGATGAGGAAAGAATTTTGTTTCCTAAAGAAAAGATAATAATTTTATAGATAATTTACGATTTTTGTTGCATATATACATAGTTTCTTCAAAAGAATATGCAAATGAAAACATTGACTGGTAAGTATAACGGGTCAAACGGTATAAAACAAATGCGTAATTAAAATCTTCGTTTAACAATACTTTCCCAACCCATTTGAACCTATTAGGATGCAAACAAATAGGCAAACCGAATACACTTGTTGCAGCCCCGAAATAGTACTAAATCAGCCCTAAAATCAGTAGTATGGTAAATAACAAACACACAATAAGAACACTGATTTTTAGCGTGGAAAACCCCAAATCGGGTAAAAACCTCGGGACAACTAGTGCCGCTTAAATCCACTAACCACAAAAGAGAAATACAAAGTCCTCTCTAGATAAAACTAGAGGAATACAACAAACATCTTAATCTTGGAATCAAACATCAAGATCTATGGCAACAATCAAAGAACAAGAAAAGAAATACATGACCGAAACTGCAGGATCTGTTCGGGTACGAAACCAGACTTCCGAACCTCAAAGTGAAGATTTCAACGGTCAGAATGTTCCTTTATATGTCAGGAATATGCTGTCCAAATTTGGTGATGATCCGACGGTGCAAACTCCAGAAATCATCAAAACAATGAGCTGCTCTGATGAAGAAATAAAGCTACGAAAATTCTCTTTTCTTTTATGTTTTATCTCTCTTGTATGTTACTGAATTTACCCTACAACTTAAAATATAAAGCAAGACAATGGGCCAAGAAAATGAGCCTAAATAAGATGTTGGACTAAACCTAAATAGGCTAAGAAAACCCAGCAAATATAACTACGAACATACATTCGATTTGTATAGCATAGTTTGTAACTAATTTTAAAATATTGATAGATACAAAAGAACATAACTTTATATAATTTAAAGCTTAGAGTATGTTTACAAATTTAGTTATCTTCTATGTTATGTATAAATTTTATAGATCCGAAAAATATATAGATGTATATTCTTAACTATGTAAAATTATAATATAGAAAATTTAATTTCGAGTTAAGTGGATTTATTCATGGATTGAAAATTGTCATCCATATCCGCCCTACATTCGATATTTCCTCACACATTTAACTATCTATCATCGACGGATTGGATCGGGGTGAATGTAGCTGTCATCCCTAATCCAATTTCAGCCCCCATGGCTTTTTGGCTTGCACACTTTCTCCCATGCAATCCAGTTGATTTTTTTTATCACACTCCAAAATAAATTTCTCCGAATTAATTCACGCTCCTTTAAAAAAGAAGGAGCTTTAAAAGTGGGGAAATAATATATTCCTAAAGCATCAAGGACGAATTTGATACTTGTAAGTCTGCTGCCATAAAAAAAATATTACTAGCTTTTCAAAGCAAAAGTTTGCTTTTGAATCTGTCTATTATGGGAGACAAAATATTAGGTTTCGGCATTTAGGCCCCAATTAATAGCACTAAGGTAGGTGCATTGGAGTTTAGGGTATATGGTATGGGTACCACATTTGATACCCATTTTTCCTGCCACGTCATCGGCACCTAAGTAATCACACCACCACCACACCACATCATTTGGTGGAAATACCCACCACACCACACCATTTTATTTTCCATCTCATCATTTCATTTCCATTTATTATTTTTTAAACATAATATTAAATTTCCATTAAATTAAAATAACAATACATTAAATTAAAAATACAATACTTAAAATTAAAAATACAATACTTGAAAATTTAAAAAACTAAAATACTAAAAATTTAAAATGGGAGAAAACAACTCTACCTCGTGACCAGTTGCGCTAACTTCAAAAGGTTTACTTTTAAAGATATTTAGGTGCTGTTTGTTTTTTGACAAAAGGTCTTTCTAGGGTCTTTTGTGTTCGCGGCGCAGACCACGCGCAGAAAAAGACTTGCGCAGATGTTTGTTTTTCGGAAGCCCGCAGACCTTATTTTGTCTGCCTAAGGTCTTCCCCAGGAAGACTTGGGCATTAGCTTCTTGGGTCTTCCAAACTTAAAAAAACATCTCCAAACTTAATTAATATATATTATTATAATGTTAATATATAATATTATTATATTAATTAATTTTATTATTATATTAATATATTTTATTATTATGTGAATATATAATATTATTATATTAGTTAATATTATTAATTTATTAATTAATATTATTATTATATATTAATTAATATTATTATTATATTAATATATAATATTATTATATTATTAGATAATAAGATATATTATTAAATTTAAATTATAAATAATATTATATTTAAATTATATATATTACTATTATATATAAATATAATATAATATTAATATATTAACTAGTATTATTAGTATATTAATTAATACTATCAATATTAAATTAATATATATTATTATTATATTAATGTATAATATTATTTTCTTAATTAATATTTATTATATATATAAACATATTTTTCATTTTCTTTTAATATTAATCTTATTCATTTACATATTAAATACTTGATAAACCAAGCAACGTTAATGGTCAAGGGAATACAAAGAAATGGCCATTATATTCCTTAGTATTCTTATTACATTTTTCTTTCCCATTACCTATTTTAAACCAAGCGCCCCGAATATCATTGTTACTTGGTTATGTAGAAATTGGATTTCATTGTTGTTGTTATACATAAATTGATTATTGAAAGACTTTGAAAAAAAAAAAAACTTTGGTAATGTATGGATTCAAGATGAAGTATATTTTAAATTTCATTATTTGTTAAATTGAAAACTTTCGCAAGGATTTGACCAAAAAAAATAAAAATAAAACAAAGATTGTAAATAAATTGCAAGATAGAAGTAAACAAATTGCTATTGCAATGTATGGATTATTACAATGTTGAAAGATAGAGTATATTTTAAATTTTAGTTTGTTTAAGCAGTCTGCAGATGTTCAAAAACAAACAACAGTTTTCTTGCAGACTGCAGACCTTTGGTCCATCTCAGAAGCTGCAGCAGCTGGCAGATGTGGTCCGCAGACAGGAGATCTTTTTGCTCTGAAAAAACATACAAAACATACAGCACCTTACTTTCAATCCGGAAGCCATGAGAAAGCAACATAAAATCAGAATATATTACTTCCTCCTTTTTAAAATAAATGATACACTTTTTATTTCACGGTGTTTCAAAATACGTGTTATACTTTGAAACTTTCCTTATTTGGTAAAAAACAGTGAGACTAAGACCGGTGCCAATGGTGACGCAAACTGACGCCGTCAGTTTCTGCCAACTCAGCGCCACGTCAGCATACAAACTAACTAACACTAAACTGACGTACCCATGCCAACAGCACTTCGTCACTTCACCAAATTTGGGCCCCACCACTTACTTTTCTTTATCTAATAAAAATATATAAACTAATTAAAACATATAACTAATAAAAATACATTTCATTAATTAAAAAAAAATACATAAAAAGACATTAAAATAATTAAAAAAAAAGACATTAATTAAAAAAAAGCCATTAATAAATAAAAAAAAAAAGACATTCAAACTAAAAAAAACTACTAATCAAGAGATTCATTGTCGTCTTCGTCTTCGTCTTCGTCTTCGTCTTCGTCTTCGTCTTCGTCTTCGTCTTCGCCAACCGGTCCTTGTGCTCCCGAACCCTCACCGTCACCCTCCTCGTCAACGTCCTTAAAAATCGCCAAATCATTTTGAAATTGATGTGCAATTTCATCTTGAGCGGTTTCAAGCATTTGCTTACGACTTTCGTCAATGTCGTTTGGCACTTTTATGGCTAGGAATTTCCAAGTTTCCAAAATCAATTTTTTGTGTGCCATTTTTGCAACCTTTTTGATAATGCCTGTATTTTTTTTGGAGGTTTTTCTAACGAGGTCCAAAGTGTCCAGCTTAATGGACCTTCGGGAACTTGCGGCATCGGACGAAGACGAAGTCTTTTGACTTTTCTTGCTCACACTGCGGCCGGGGGGGCGCCTCAACGGGTCATCTTGGAACAACGCATGCATGTTAGCCGGTGTCGACGTCCTTGGTGCCGCCGTCCCTGGATCCATGCTCGCCGGTTCGGTGTCTTCATCGAGGCTTATCGGCTCGGTATCCATGACGCCCACTGAAAAATAGAACTTTGGGCTATCTCTCACCACTTCCCAACAGTCTTCATATATAAAATTACGGCCGACATTTTCACGGAATTGTTGACGAGCAGCTTTTAGAACGTCCTCGTCTCGCGTACCGCTTCCACGCACGTCGTTTAACGAATTGTATATAGCGCTGAAATTTTTCACGTCATGAGCTATTTTGGACCATTTGCCCGTGAGTTGGTTCATGTTACGCTTCACAGAAGCAGTCGAGTTGAAGTCCTCGAGAATTCGAGCCCAATGGACGAAAGCTTTTTTGCTATTCCCCTTCACACCATCTTCAGAGTTATGAATCCAACGTTGGGCCAAAATCACCTCGTCAGGGGTTGACCACTTTGTTTGTGCCCTTTTTGGCAACGCTTTTTCTTTCCCCTTTTCCACCCTTTTTTCTTTCCCCTTTTCCACCCTTTTTTCTTTCCCTTTTCTTGAGGGTGTCGGTTCCGGTTGGGTGTCCCCCACATTTTGGGTGTCGGTTGGTGATGGTTCTTGGAAATTTTGTGAATAGATAGGTGTGGTGGGAGGAGGTTGTTGGTATTGAAAGTTGGGTGGTGGTTGAGAGTAATGGAAGTTGGGTGGTGGTTGTTGGTATTGAAAGTTTGGTGGTGGTTGAGAGTAATGGAAGTTGGGTGGTGGTTGTTGGTAGTGAAAGTTGGGTGGTGGTTGAGGGTATTGGTAGTTTGGTTGTGGTTGGGAGAAAGCCCCAAAACCTAGCGATGGTGTGGGGTTGCTTGTTTGACCCGACGAAGAACCGGCCGGTGAGGGTGGGGCGTCAACCGGTGATCCAGTAAGGTAATCCCACATGTCGTTGGATACCGATGATTGACGTCTTTTGGACATTTTTTAAAAGTTTGGGAGGAGGTATGATTTTTTTGAGATAGAAAGAAGGTGATTGTGGTGTAAAAAATATAAGAAATGAGTGGGTATTTATAGATGTAAATGAGGGGGAATTTTTTTTGATTTTTTTTGAATTTTTTTGAATTTTTTCGGATTTTTTTGAAATTATTACCGTTTTTTTTAATTTATTACCGTTTAAATATTCGAATTTATTACCGTTTAAAAAAAAAAAAAAAAAAATGCTTTTTTTTCATTGGCTGGAGGGTACGGCTGGGCCCCATATCACGCGCCCCTTCTCTCGCCGCTTAAGCGACCGGCGGCCCAACCGGCGGCCAACCGGCGGACCGTGCCAACGGCGCCGGTTCCGTCGGTGGCCAACCGGCGGCCAACCGGCCTCCCGATGGCACCAGTCTAATATCCACTAACTATCTCATTTAATAAATTGAAATAATTCATTTACACTTACCTTTACTTTTAAACATCATTAGACTCACTTTAATCATAGTATAAATTACAGAAATTGTCCATGTGGTATTCCCGATTCTGTGTTTTTATCCCTGCACTTTTTTTTCGGTGTTTTTCTCCCTGTGCTTTTCTAAATACTGCATTTTTGTTCTTCTGTTCAATTTTAACCGCTGACTGACCTCACATGCCAAACATATAAGGATATTTCTGTCTTTTGCCACAAATAAATTATACTTTAAGCTTTAAAATTTATATCTTTCATTTTTAACCTTCATCATCAAGAACACCAAACCAAACGCAAACCTGCAACTATTAAATTGCCTTCAGTGGATTGCAATTTCTCCACCGCAAGCCGGCATATAGCAATTTATCCACCTGCAACTATTAATACTGTGGCAATCCCTCTTCGTAGATCTTTGTTAGTTTTGAGTTTTGACTCTTTGAGTGTGCATATAGCAAGCCGGCATATTTTCATAACTGGCTCTGCAACCCTGGAAAATGTCTACCATTTCTCGCATCTTCTGCACTTTCTCCACCGTCGTCCCCAAATCACCGGCGACATCAATCTACGATGACCTCTACAAAGAACGCAATCTCAAAAGGGTAGTACAGAAATTCAAAAAGCTTTCGGAATCACATTTATTCCGTAAACAAGCCAACGTTTACGGCAACACCGTCCGGCGACTCGCCTCCGCCAAGAAATTCAAATGGGTTGAAGAAATCCTCGAAGACCAGAAACAATACCATGAGATTTCTAAAGAAGGGTTTGCTGTTAGGTTGATTTCTTTTTATGGGAAATCAGGTATGTTTGACCATGCCTCCAAGGTGTTCGACAAAATGCCTGAGAGAAAATGTCCCCAGATTGTTAAATCGTTGAATGCACTTCTTGGTGCGTGTGTTAATGCTAAGAAGTTTGATAAGGTTGATGAGTTATTCAAGGAATTACCTCAAAAGATATCTGTTAAACCGGATATTGTTTCTCATAATACCGCAATCAAAACAAAGATGGGTTCGTTTGAATCGACTGCTACTGTGTTTGGTGAAATTGAAAAAAATGGATTAGAGCCTGATTTGATTACATTCAATACTTTGTTAATTGGGTTCAAAATTCTGGGCTCATGATTCACCTACCAAAATTAAAAGAAGATGAAGAGAGGAAGGTGGAGAGATGGTGGTGGTGTTGAATTGTAGAGAAGAGAGAAGAGAGAGTGTTATTTAAAATTAAAAGAAAAGAATAAAGAAAATATAAAATGACGAAAATACCCTTATTTTTTTGGCATTTAGCGTTAGTTAACAGAGTTTTTTAGACGGAAGGACAGAAATACAGAATTTAGAAAAGCACAGGGACAAAAAAACCGAAAACAAAAAGTACAGGGATAAAAACGCAGAATCAGGAATACCACATGGACATTTTTTGTAATTTACTCTTAATCTTAATATGTGGGACTCATCACTCACTAACCTCCAATTTAATTTAATTTAATATTTATTACAATCTTTTACCTTAAAAAATATAAAATATAAAGTGTATCACTTATCATTGAAACAGAGGAAGTATTAACATTTTCAAGGGACCATTCACCAACAATTAGACTATCATCGTAGATTGGAGATATATGATTTAAGAAATTATTTTTCCTAAAATATTTCCTCGAAAGATATGCTTATTAGTGGTATCCAAATTAGCATGAAGTGCCTCCGAGAAAAGACGAAAGTAATTAGAATACGTAGTAAATGATAATCAGATTTTCTAAACATTACACAAGTAACCATTACAAGTGTAGATCACAAGAATTAACTTTGAAGCAAATCCATAAATAATTATTTTTTATAAGTGAAAAAAATAAAAAAATGGAAAATGGTGTGAAACAAGTTGAAAATATGGGATGTAGGTATGGTCTTATAGAAGTTGGATTTGGCTTCCAAGGTTGACCAATTTACTCTAGAAATTTTTATTAACTTAATATTATTTGACATTACTTTACCAATTTTCAATAACAAAACTAATCGTCTATATGCTAACAAATGGATTTTTTTAGCGTTTTTGTCAATTTTTAATAATAATCGTATGTTATTATATTGTATGTTTAATATGAACTACATTATTACGTTTAATTATTTTATCGCTTGATAATAAGGATAATATGTTCGTACAACATAGTAAAAATATTAGAGAACATGTTATTAAATATGTAATCTTTTGGTAGTAGGATTGTGATTGTTTTGCTACCAACGTAACAACGTGTATCATTTTTACTTCATCCGTTTCAAAATAAGTGACATAAATTGATTTTACGTATTTTGAGACAAAAGATTGTAATAAAGGTTAAACTAGACTAAATTGGATGGTTAGTAGGTGATGAGTCCAACATATTATGATTAAAGTGTCACACCCCGCCAAAATTGGTTTTGCGGAAGAACGAGGTGCGACTAATTAGTAACATCACACATCAATAATAGTAAAACAACGCATAAATAGTAAATTTCCAAAAATTGTTTACAAAACCCAAATGTTTCGAAAATCATTAATGTCTAAATCTTAGACTCATTCTCTTGAAAATGCATGATGATCCATAACTTATGCGATGCTTAAAAGTCGAATCAATTTCTGTTACCTGAGAAAACATATTAGAAAAAGTGTCAACACAATGGTTGGTGAGTTCACAGGTTTTGTGAATCCATAAGAGTATCATCAAAATCGTTGTGTACAAATCATGTACAAAAATAGTTTTAGGTGCAATGTATAATCCCTTGACATGTTTGCAGGACATTCAAGTTAAAGTATAATCAAGGAGCCTATAATCAAACCATAAATCTAATTGTTAGAATATAAAGCTCAAACACGGTTAGGCTAGCGCATAACTAGCCATGAGCGGGGGATCAATCCCGATAGTACTATCTCTATATTCCTTGGCTAACACATTAGCTAATGATTACGGTTAAACGTGGACTCGTAATATGGTCCGTTTGTCCTTCATGGTAGGTACGTGTTTACAACAATGATTACACAAGGATTATTTATTGCAAAATAGTTGAATAGTATATGTTTTCTCCCCCCAGGTAAAATAGTTACAAAAATAGTAAGAGTGGGGCCGTGAAACTCACCTTAGCGAAGCTTCCAAATTAGTAATCCCCAAAGTTTGAGATTCCAACCAAAGTTTCCTAGCGTCCTAAACGCATATGTATAGTTAATAAGTGACGGTCCAAAAGGACACACCTAGTCTATATGATGCATGAATGTTTCCCTCAACTCGAATTTAGATATGAGCGATTGCATTGGTAACTTGATGGGATTGAACTTGTATATTAAATATATTTGTTTTGACTTAACCGAGTTTTAAAAAGAGTTACACTTGACTGCAAACGAATTGTGATAAATTAGATAATAATTTAAATAAATTTAGATAGTTAAATAAATAATTATTAATTAATTAATTGAATACTAACTACGTAATAAGTTTCAAATCTGAATATCAAATATATAATTAAAATAGTTAAAGAAGAATCTGATTTTCTTTTAATAATAAATCGGTTTGTTGGTTTTCAAACAAACTGGGCTCGAATTAGATGTCTCGATTTAAACATTAATTAAAACACACTTGGGCTATTAAAAGTGTTTGGTTACTGGACTCAGTGGTGTGAACAAGATACAACACAAAACCGCCCTTCGTCGGAGACGAGAGAAGTACAACGGTAACGAAACCCAGAAAACTAAACTCATGTATGCATTATGCAAAACGGTATTAAAAGGTCGAGATGGTTATACCTATCACATAGAGAGAGATAGACCGAGGAAGATGATTGGGGGAAAGTCCTGGATTGCCGGAAAAACGTTGGTCGACGGAGAAATAAAGGACGCCGTAGGTTTTGCTCTGTTCGCCGGTGATGTTTGTAATAGAGAGAGCCGAGAAAGCTCCCGACGGGTTTGTTGCTATCGCCGGATTAATGCAGCGACGGAGGAGAGAGTTCGGAGATGATGACTGGTTCACTATTTGCAACCGGAGAGGGAGCGAGATGCTTGCCGGAAAACGTAAGATTCAATGTTGGGCTCGCCGGAGATGCTTTCTGGTTTGATGCGTGTAAAGAGAACATTTGAGAGTTGGTAGTTTTATGTAGTGTGGCTACGGTCGTAGAGGTGTAAAGCTTTTAAGTTCAAGTAGTTTGATGGTGATTTGGTTGAAATCGAGAGTGACAAAAGATGGTTTAAAGATAGAAGTGATGATGATGATGGTTGATTAAATCATAAGAAAAATGTGTAAAGGATGGTTGGAGTGAGGGGTTTGACCCGGTAAAGTGGGGGTTCGGTGGAGGTAATGGCTGAGCACATGGGATGTGGTAAGGTAGATTTACGTGGGTTTAATTCAAATGATTATTAGATAGTAATTAAAATGGGGACTTAATTACAATCTAAGATCAATATCAATTAAGTTGGGACTTAATTACCGTTATAATTTAATTAAAATGAGGATGGTTAGTTGCATGGATGTATGCATGTGTGTGATAGGGTTGGAATTAAATGGAGTTTAAAATTTGATTATTTGGTGGGTACATGTACTTGTATATAACTTTCATTGATTATATTAAATCGTGTGTGGTACTTTACGTAAGAAGAATTCGTATAAGTTTATTTAGTTGAGCCAAAGTGTCATTAAAATTATAAAATGCTTATAATTTTGGATTCAATTTGAGTTTACGTTGAGTCAGCAACTCGCAAAATTACAGTGTACTGTACAAAATGTAGACAGCTGACACATGTCTAATTAATAATGTGCACTAACGACACAAATGCATGTTTCCTCCTAGACTTATATGCACAAGTGAATGCTTTTATTATTGAGATGATTGTGGTAAGACAAGTTGGGTTATAATAATTGTTGGGTCAAGTACCCGATTGTGAGGGTTGTCACAGTCTCCCCTCGTTAAATGAAATTTCGTCCCGAAATTTAAAATGTTGTACTACTAGATTAAGAGTCTGCGAAAAATTGTGTGTATAAACATATTTAGTGTTCGCACTCGACGTTGTGTGGTTCGTTCTTTTCCGACTATGTGCATCGGCCACTACGTTTGGCCTTCCCGAGGTGATATTTTATTTTTCCGTCATGTTCATTTAGCAACTCGACCTATCGTTGTTGTCACATGTTCAATTATTATTGCGCTGAATATGTTTTGGAGGCTTTTGTGATCGATGAAAATTGTTCATTTAGTAATGTACAGGTAGTGTCTCCCATTTTTAATATGAATACAAAGACACCTATTTCAATGAGTAGTATAGTTTAATTTATTTTATTTTTTTGATTTTTAATTGACGAGACATGTAGACGATAAATTTTTCATTTTGCTTTAAGACGCAACATATTCCTTGATGAGACACGTCGCAGTATACGATGAAGTTTTCAGTTCCATTGGGTAGGTTATGATTCATGTAGTACACGCTTTTACTTTAGGTTTCAAAATAGAGTTTCTTGTTTTCCATTCTAGTCGAATCTTTTATCTTTTAGATCGAAGAGGTTAAGGTTGGGGCTGTTAGGTTGATCGTTTATTTACCGGGTCACACTTCGGATGTACATGTTACATATCGGTATTTGAATTAGTTACACAATTTAGTGGTAAATTAATTTGGTAAATATTAAATTTACACGGTTAAGTGATGCCACGTTTTGTTTTAGTTGACTAATATTTAGTAATATAATTAGGATCCCACTTCTAGTAGTTAATCCATGTTTCATGTATCTGTTGCATAGTGTAAGTAAGAGATTACACATCTTATTTAAGTTGTAATTAATAAAAGATGAGAATATTTGCTTCGTTATTTATTGTCATATTATTCTTTTTGTTCCAAGAAGGTCCACTGTGGTATGACTCATAATAAACCGCTAGTCCATAGCCGGAAAGACAAAGAAATTTCTGTACTTCGGTTGGGAATGGTCGGAATGTAGGATGATTCTCGAGTAGAATTTAAAGTTTGTGGTAGATCAGACATATCGTCTATATGCGGTGATAAATGGCATTGGCTTGAATAATAGTATCATATATTAAATTTTAGAAGTTTGATGTGGAGAGGATTAATGTGCACGTGGAGAGCAAGGATTGGGCACGAGATAATTCTTTTACTTTAGAGATTTTAATAGGTTCATTGAGGTCGTATCGTGTACATGCGGATATTAGTATGAATACCGAATAAATATTTTAATCACGTTTTTTTTTAATTAGATTTAATGGTGGTTATTTCCTAACTTAAACATATTATTTCGGGTAAATTTTTAGTAACTTTTAGATCTTTCACATTGAACCAGGTATTTAAGTTTTATTATATGTACAATTAACCGTACCGTGTAAGAAGAGTCGTACCATATATTTTTATTTTTATTTTCAGAATCTTGACGTGCTTGTTGAACTCCTAATACAAATACCCTTTCACGAGCATGCTAGAGATCGTTATCATTGTTGGAGTTTTGATTGTTATTACCATTGTTATTGCGGTGGTTGCTTATCCCGAATCTGGTTTGCTTATATCATTATAAATCATTTCTTTCTTATGTAATTATTGTTTATTGACACTTCTAAATTTAATTGCGTACTAGTTCCTTAATTGTCATTTCTTTCGTAGTTTCGATACACAACCTAATCATTAATGTGACGCGTCGCAGTAGATGATGAGGTTTTCGGCTATTTTGGGTAGGGCTACTATTGATCTCGCATTTTTTTCTAACAGAAAATGTAGCACATAATTTATCCTTTTATACTTTAGGGTTTGGGACGCGATGCTCATTCCTCAGTTTTGGGGCACAAATCCCCATAAATACACTTCTCGTTTCCTACGTTCAGAATACGAGTTGAGGAACGAGTCAGACTAATTTGCTAATTATGGTGGGAATTTATAAGTCATAATGAGTTTTAATTCTTGGTATTTGGATATCTTCACTTTGAATTTTTGTCTCCAATTATGGGAATGTTCATCGATTTTCAAGCAAGAACTAGAATTTTATAGCTGATCAGATTTGGTCGTTCGCTAGCGCTAGTGAGTGTTGATTCATAACGGTTAATTTTCTTAGTTCTCGGTAGGTTATACGCGTTCATAGGGATTGATGTTCATAAGAATAAAATTGGGTCCTTATAGAGAAACGTTATATTAGGGTAAATTCAAATTAGAAGCAGTTGTAGTGTGAAATCTCGTGTCTTTGTTGAATTTTAGGAGGTAAGGTCATTGTGCGATTGATAATGCTCTCATTATTAGTTTAACTTCGAATTCAATTTGATAAGAATTATGAAAATCTTAGTAAGTCCATTAAGAGTATTTTTATTAGTTCCTTAGGGTAGATATGCTTTTGATTTGTCATTTGATAGCTTTGTTTTATATCACGTATGATAAAGATGCTTATTCATTTGTTCCTTTTAGTAATCCATGACTTTGATAATTCTACATTGTACTATGTCATTATAAACACGTTGGCCACCCGTTTTTATAATATCATAATACAATGTTTTCTCATCATTATCACTTCATATTATTCATTATGAATATAGTTTTCTTACTTTGTACTTCCATTGTACGCGGAATATCAGAGATTATACTGATTGTAAGGAAATCTATTTTTTTTTCTCCAAACACGATTATAGAAATTTAGGAGTTGTTCTTAAAATTTATTTTAGAGACATCCTAAAGTTGACATGTGACAACTTTTGTATTCTTGATTAAAAAAAAATTTTACAAAGTAAAAGAATCTTTTGGTTGTTTTAATATTCATCGTATTAGATTGACCAAATTTTGTGGCATTAGTGATTGATGGGTAGACATTCAGTCTTTGGTTAAGCGATGAATCTTTCGAGTTTTACGATTAGTGAATGAGAAATTAGGATTAAATTTGTGATACACACGTGAAGAACATTGTGTGAAAAGGATATATATAATGTATATATTGCGTGAGATGAGTATAAATATAGTGTGCGATTAAGATATGTGGTGCACGTAGATAAGTGTTTATTGTGCAAAGTCATATGATGATGGGTCATGATGATCATTGTCCAGTCGAGTAGCGTAGACAAAATTTATTGTAGACGTTCGGTAGAAATTTTCGAATTCGTGTTTTCGTGTAACTGATAGTGCAGTGTATATAAGGAATTTAGATTAGGTGTAAGGTATGTGGAGTAAGTGCGTAGTGAAAAAGTGTAATATAGTGTATTGAGCATTCGATATAGTGTAACACGTCTCACATATAATTTCACGTATAACTATCCAATAAACTAAGAGTTCTCTATCTAATGTAAGAGTAGGGCAAGTAAAGCTCCTAGTAGTAGGTCAAGGGAGGGATATGATATGCGACCCTACATGAAATGCAATTCTATGTATGATGCAACTTTACATGAAGTAAAAACGTTTTGACCCAAAATCTTTTGCGGTTATAGACTAGACTCACGCTAATTCACTATAACCAATGGCTCTGATACCAATCTGTCACACCCCGCCAAAATTGGTTTTGCGGAAGAACGAGGTGCGACTAATTAGTAACATCACACATCAATAATAGTAAAACAACGCATAAATAGTAAATTTCCAAAAATTGTTTACAAAACCCAAATGTTTCGAAAATCATTAATGTCTAAATCTTAGACTCATTCTCTTGAAAATGCATGATGATCCATAACTTATGCGATGCTTAAAAGTCGAATCAATTTCTGTTACCTGAGAAAACATATTAGAAAAAGTGTCAACACAATGGTTGGTGAGTTCACAGGTTTTGTGAATCCATAAGAGTATCATCAAAATCGTTGTGTACAAATCATGTACAAAAATAGTTTTAGGTGCAATGTATAATCCCTTGACATGTTTGCAGGACATTCAAGTTAAAGTATAATCAAGGAGCCTATAATCAAACCATAAATCTAATTGTTAGAATATAAAGCTCAAACACGGTTAGGCTAGCGCATAACTAGCCATGAGCGGGGGATCAATCCCGATAGTACTATCTCTATATTCCTTGGCTAACACATTAGCTAATGATTACGGTTAAACGTGGACTCGTAATATGGTCCGTTTGTCCTTCATGGTAGGTACGTGTTTACAACAATGATTACACAAGGATTATTTATTGCAAAATAGTTGAATAGTATATGTTTTCTCCCCCCAGGTAAAATAGTTACAAAAATAGTAAGAGTGGGGCCGTGAAACTCACCTTAGCGAAGCTTCCAAATTAGTAATCCCCAAAGTTTGAGATTCCAACCAAAGTTTCCTAGCGTCCTAAACGCATATGTATAGTTAATAAGTGACGGTCCAAAAGGACACACCTAGTCTATATGATGCATGAATGTTTCCCTCAACTCGAATTTAGATATGAGCGATTGCATTGGTAACTTGATGGGATTGAACTTGTATATTAAATATATTTGTTTTGACTTAACCGAGTTTTAAAAAGAGTTACACTTGACTGCAAACGAATTGTGATAAATTAGATAATAATTTAAATAAATTTAGATAGTTAAATAAATAATTATTAATTAATTAATTGAATACTAACTACGTAATAAGTTTCAAATCTGAATATCAAATATATAATTAAAATAGTTAAAGAAGAATCTGATTTTCTTTTAATAACAAATCGGTTTGTTGGTTTTCAAACAAACTGGGCTCGAATTAGATGTCTCGATTTAAACATTAATTAAAACACACTTGGGCTATTAAAAGTGTTTGGTTACTGGACTCAGTGGTGTGAACAAGATACAACACAAAACCGCCCTTCGTCGGAGACGAGAGAAGTACAACGGTAACGAAACCCAGAAAACTAAACTCATGTATGCATTATGCAAAACGGTATTAAAAGGTCGAGATGGTTATACCTATCACATAGAGAGAGATAGACCGAGGAAGATGATTGGGGGAAAGTCCTGGATTGCCGGAAAAACGTTGGTCGACGGAGAAATAAAGGACGCCGTAGGTTTTGCTCTGTTCGCCGGTGATGTTTGTAATAGAGAGAGCCGAGAAAGCTCCCGACGGGTTTGTTGCTATCGCCGGATTAATGCAGCGACGGAGGAGAGAGTTCGGAGATGATGACTGGTTCACTATTTGCAACCGGAGAGGGAGCGAGATGCTTGCCGGAAAACGTAAGATTCAATGTTGGGCTCGCCGGAGATGCTTTCTGGTTTGATGCGTGTAAAGAGAACATTTGAGAGTTGGTAGTTTTATGTAGTGTGGCTACGGTCGTAGAGGTGTAAAGCTTTTAAGTTCAAGTAGTTTGATGGTGATTTGGTTGAAATCGAGAGTGACAAAAGATGGTTTAAAGATAGAAGTGATGATGATGATGGTTGATTAAATCATAAGAAAAATGTGTAAAGGATGGTTGGAGTGAGGGGTTTGACCCGGTAAAGTGGGGGTTCGGTGGAGGTAATGGCTGAGCACATGGGATGTGGTAAGGTAGATTTACGTGGGTTTAATTCAAATGATTATTAGATAGTAATTAAAATGGGGACTTAATTACAATCTAAGATCAATATCAATTAAGTTGGGACTTAATTACCGTTATAATTTAATTAAAATGAGGATGGTTAGTTGCATGGATGTATGCATGTGTGTGATAGGGTTGGAATTAAATGGAGTTTAAAATTTGATTATTTGGTGGGTACATGTACTTGTATATAACTTTCATTGATTATATTAAATCGTGTGTGGTACTTTACGTAAGAAGAATTCGTATAAGTTTATTTAGTTGAGCCAAAGTGTCATTAAAATTATAAAATGCTTATAATTTTGGATTCAATTTGAGTTTACGTTGAGTCAGCAACTCGCAAAATTACAGTGTACTGTACAAAATGTAGACAGCTGACACATGTCTAATTAATAATGTGCACTAACGACACAAATGCATGTTTCCTCCTAGACTTATATGCACAAGTGAATGCTTTTATTATTGAGATGATTGTGGTAAGACAAGTTGGGTTATAATAATTGTTGGGTCAAGTACCCGATTGTGAGGGTTGTCACAGTCTCCCCTCGTTAAATGAAATTTCGTCCCGAAATTTAAAATGTTGTACTACTAGATTAAGAGTCTGCGAAAAATTGTGTGTATAAACATATTTAGTGTTCGCACTCGACGTTGTGTGGTTCGTTCTTTTCCGACTATGTGCATCGGCCACTACGTTTGGCCTTCCCGAGGTGATATTTTATTTTTCCGTCATGTTCATTTAGCAACTCGACCTATCGTTGTTGTCACATGTTCAATTATTATTGCGCTGAATATGTTTTGGAGGCTTTTGTGATCGATGAAAATTGTTCATTTAGTAATGTACAGGTAGTGTCTCCCATTTTTAATATGAATACAAAGACACCTATTTCAATGAGTAGTATAGTTTAATTTATTTTATTTTTTTGATTTTTAATTGACGAGACATGTAGACGATAAATTTTTCATTTTGCTTTAAGACGCAACATATTCCTTGATGAGACACGTCGCAGTATACGATGAAGTTTTCAGTTCCATTGGGTAGGTTATGATTCATGTAGTACACGCTTTTACTTTAGGTTTCAAAATAGAGTTTCTTGTTTTCCATTCTAGTCGAATCTTTTATCTTTTAGATCGAAGAGGTTAAGGTTGGGGCTGTTAGGTTGATCGTTTATTTACCGGGTCACACTTCGGATGTACATGTTACATATCGGTATTTGAATTAGTTACACAATTTAGTGGTAAATTAATTTGGTAAATATTAAATTTACACGGTTAAGTGATGCCACGTTTTGTTTTAGTTGACTAATATTTAGTAATATAATTAGGATCCCACTTCTAGTAGTTAATCCATGTTTCATGTATCTGTTGCATAGTGTAAGTAAGAGATTACACATCTTATTTAAGTTGTAATTAATAAAAGATGAGAATATTTGCTTCGTTATTTATTGTCATATTATTCTTTTTGTTCCAAGAAGGTCCACTGTGGTATGACTCATAATAAACCGCTAGTCCATAGCCGGAAAGACAAAGAAATTTTTGTACTTCGGTTGGGAATGGTCGGAATGTAGGATGATTCTCGAGTAGAATTTAAAGTTTGTGGTAGATCAGACATATCGTCTATATGCGGTGATAAATGGCATTGGCTTGAATAATAGTATCATATATTAAATTTTAGAAGTTTGATGTGGAGAGGATTAATGTGCACGTGGAGAGCAAGGATTGGGCACGAGATAATTCTTTTACTTTAGAGATTTTAATAGGTTCATTGAGGTCGTATCGTGTACATGCGGATATTAGTATGAATACCGAATAAATATTTTAATCACGTTTTTTTTTAATTAGATTTAATGGTGGTTATTTCCTAACTTAAACATATTATTTCGGGTAAATTTTTAGTAACTTTTAGATCTTTCACATTGAACCAGGTATTTAAGTTTTATTATATGTACAATTAACCGTACCGTGTAAGAAGAGTCGTACCATATATTTTTATTTTTATTTTCAGAATCTTGACGTGCTTGTTGAACTCCTAATACAAATACCCTTTCACGAGCATGCTAGAGATCGTTATCATTGTTGGAGTTTTGATTGTTATTACCATTGTTATTGCGGTGGTTGCTTATCCCGAATCTGGTTTGCTTATATCATTATAAATCATTTCTTTCTTATGTAATTATTGTTTATTGACACTTCTAAATTTAATTGCGTACTAGTTCCTTAATTGTCATTTCTTTCGTAGTTTCGATACACAACCTAATCATTAATGTGACGCGTCGCAGTAGATGATGAGGTTTTCGGCTATTTTGGGTAGGGCTACTATTGATCTCGCATTTTTTTCTAACAGAAAATGTAGCACATAATTTATCCTTTTATACTTTAGGGTTTGGGACGCGATGCTCATTCCTCAGTTTTGGGGCACAAATCCCCATAAATACACTTCTCGTTTCCTACGTTCAGAATACGAGTTGAGGAACGAGTCAGACTAATTTGCTAATTATGGTGGGAATTTATAAGTCATAATGAGTTTTAATTCTTGGTATTTGGATATCTTCACTTTGAATTTTTGTCTCCAATTATGGGAATGTTCATCGATTTTCAAGCAAGAACTAGAATTTTATAGCTGATCAGATTTGGTCGTTCGCTAGCGCTAGTGAGTGTTGATTCATAACGGTTAATTTTCTTAGTTCTCGGTAGGTTATACGCGTTCATAGGGATTGATGTTCATAAGAATAAAATTGGGTCCTTATAGAGAAACGTTATATTAGGGTAAATTCAAATTAGAAGCAGTTGTAGTGTGAAATCTCGTGTCTTTGTTGAATTTTAGGAGGTAAGGTCATTGTGCGATTGATAATGCTCTCATTATTAGTTTAACTTCGAATTCAATTTGATAAGAATTGTGAAAATCTTAGTAAGTCCATTAAGAGTATTTTTATTAGTTCCTTAGGGTAGATATGCTTTTGATTTGTCATTTGATAGCTTTGTTTTATATCACGTATGATAAAGATGCTTATTCATTTGTTCCTTTTAGTAATCCATGACTTTGATAATTCTACATTGTACTATGTCATTATAAACACGTTGGCCACCCGTTTTTATAATATCATAATACAATGTTTTCTCATCATTATCACTTCATATTATTCATTATGAATATAGTTTTCTTACTTTGTACTTCCATTGTACGCGGAATATCAGAGATTATACTGATTGTAAGGAAATCTATTTTTTTTTTCTCCAAACACGATTATAGAAATTTAGGAGTTGTTCTTAAAATTTATTTTAGAGACATCCTAAAGTTGACATGTGACAACTTTTGTATTCTTGATTAAAAAAAATTTTTACAAAGTAAAAGAATCTTTTGGTTGTTTTAATATTCATCGTATTAGATTGACCAAATTTTGTGGCATTAGTGATTGATGGGTAGACATTCAGTCTTTGGTTAAGCGATGAATCTTTCGAGTTTTACGATTAGTGAATGAGAAATTAGGATTAAATTTGTGATACACACGTGAAGAACATTGTGTGAAAAGGATATATATAATGTATATATTGCGTGAGATGAGTATAAATATAGTGTGCGATTAAGATATGTGGTGCACGTAGATAAGTGTTTATTGTGCAAAGTCATATGATGATGGGTCATGATGATCATTGTCCAGTCGAGTAGCGTAGACAAAATTTATTGTAGACGTTCGGTAGAAATTTTCGAATTCGTGTTTTCGTGTAACTGATAGTGCAGTGTATATAAGGAATTTAGATTAGGTGTAAGGTATGTGGAGTAAGTGCGTAGTGAAAAAGTGTAATATAGTGTATTGAGCATTCGATATAGTGTAACACGTCTCGCATATAATTTCACGTATAACTATCCAATAAACTAAGAGTTCTCTATCTAATGTAAGTGTAGGGCAAGTAAAGCTCCTAGTAGTAGGTCAAGGGAGGGATATGATATGCGACCCTACATGAAATGCAATTCTATGTATGATGCAACTTTACATGAAGTAAAAACGTTTTGACCCAAAATCTTTTGCGGTTATAGACTAGACTCACGCTAATTCACTATAACCAATGGCTCTGATACCAATCTGTCACACCCCGCCAAAATTGGTTTTGCGGAAGAACGAGGTGCGACTAATTAGTAACATCACACATCAATAATAGTAAAACAACGCATAAATAGTAAATTTCCAAAAATTGTTTACAAAACCCAAATGTTTCGAAAATCATTAATGTCTAAATCTTAGACTCATTCTCTTGAAAATGCATGATGATCCATAACTTATGCGATGCTTAAAAGTCGAATCAATTTCTGTTACCTGAGAAAACATATTAGAAAAAGTGTCAACACAATGGTTGGTGAGTTCACAGGTTTTGTGAATCCATAAGAGTATCATCAAAATCGTTGTGTACAAATCATGTACAAAAATAGTTTTAGGTGCAATGTATAATCCCTTGACATGTTTGCAGGACATTCAAGTTAAAGTATAATCAAGGAGCCTATAATCAAACCATAAATCTAATTGTTAGAATATAAAGCTCAAACACGGTTAGGCTAGCGCATAACTAGCCATGAGCGGGGGATCAATCCCGATAGTACTATCTCTATATTCCTTGGCTAACACATTAGCTAATGATTACGGTTAAACGTGGACTCGTAATATGGTCCGTTTGTCCTTCATGGTAGGTACGTGTTTACAACAATGATTACACAAGGATTATTTATTGCAAAATAGTTGAATAGTATATGTTTTCTCCCCCCAGGTAAAATAGTTACAAAAATAGTAAGAGTGGGGCCGTGAAACTCACCTTAGCGAAGCTTCCAAATTAGTAATCCCCAAAGTTTGAGATTCCAACCAAAGTTTCCTAGCGTCCTAAACGCATATGTATAGTTAATAAGTGACGGTCCAAAAGGACACACCTAGTCTATATGATGCATGAATGTTTCCCTCAACTCGAATTTAGATATGAGCGATTGCATTGGTAACTTGATGGGATTGAACTTGTATATTAAATATATTTGTTTTGACTTAACCGAGTTTTAAAAAGAGTTACACTTGACTGCAAACGAATTGTGATAAATTAGATAATAATTTAAATAAATTTAGATAGTTAAATAAATAATTATTAATTAATTAATTGAATACTAACTACGTAATAAGTTTCAAATCTGAATATCAAATATATAATTAAAATAGTTAAAGAAGAATCTGATTTTCTTTTAATAACAAATCGGTTTGTTGGTTTTCAAACAAACTGGGCTCGAATTAGATGTCTCGATTTAAACATTAATTAAAACACACTTGGGCTATTAAAAGTGTTTGGTTACTGGACTCAGTGGTGTGAACAAGATACAACACAAAACCGCCCTTCGTCGGAGACGAGAGAAGTACAACGGTAACGAAACCCAGAAAACTAAACTCATGTATGCATTATGCAAAACGGTATTAAAAGGTCGAGATGGTTATACCTATCACATAGAGAGAGATAGACCGAGGAAGATGATTGGGGGAAAGTCCTGGATTGCCGGAAAAACGTTGGTCGACGGAGAAATAAAGGACGCCGTAGGTTTTGCTCTGTTCGCCGGTGATGTTTGTAATAGAGAGAGCCGAGAAAGCTCCCGACGGGTTTGTTGCTATCGCCGGATTAATGCAGCGACGGAGGAGAGAGTTCGGAGATGATGACTGGTTCACTATTTGCAACCGGAGAGGGAGCGAGATGCTTGCCGGAAAACGTAAGATTCAATGTTGGGCTCGCCGGAGATGCTTTCTGGTTTGATGCGTGTAAAGAGAACATTTGAGAGTTGGTAGTTTTATGTAGTGTGGCTACGGTCGTAGAGGTGTAAAGCTTTTAAGTTCAAGTAGTTTGATGGTGATTTGGTTGAAATCGAGAGTGACAAAAGATGGTTTAAAGATAGAAGTGATGATGATGATGGTTGATTAAATCATAAGAAAAATGTGTAAAGGATGGTTGGAGTGAGGGGTTTGACCCGGTAAAGTGGGGGTTCGGTGGAGGTAATGGCTGAGCACATGGGATGTGGTAAGGTAGATTTACGTGGGTTTAATTCAAATGATTATTAGATAGTAATTAAAATGGGGACTTAATTACAATCTAAGATCAATATCAATTAAGTTGGGACTTAATTACCGTTATAATTTAATTAAAATGAGGATGGTTAGTTGCATGGATGTATGCATGTGTGTGATAGGGTTGGAATTAAATGGAGTTTAAAATTTGATTATTTGGTGGGTACATGTACTTGTATATAACTTTCATTGATTATATTAAATCGTGTGTGGTACTTTACGTAAGAAGAATTCGTATAAGTTTATTTAGTTGAGCCAAAGTGTCATTAAAATTATAAAATGCTTATAATTTTGGATTCAATTTGAGTTTACGTTGAGTCAGCAACTCGCAAAATTACAGTGTACTGTACAAAATGTAGACAGCTGACACATGTCTAATTAATAATGTGCACTAACGACACAAATGCATGTTTCCTCCTAGACTTATATGCACAAGTGAATGCTTTTATTATTGAGATGATTGTGGTAAGACAAGTTGGGTTATAATAATTGTTGGGTCAAGTACCCGATTGTGAGGGTTGTCACATAAAGTAAGCATAATGATGTTTAAAAGTAAAAGTATGGGTAATGAGTCATTTCACTTTATTAAAGAAGATAATTAGTGGGTATGAGTCTCACTATTTTTTTATAAAATAAGGAAAGTTTCAAAGTATGTCATTTATTTTAAAACACACAAAATGAAAAGTGTGTCACTTATTTTGGAACGGAGAAAGTAAAATTTTTAGTTTGGTTTTTGAGATATTCAATTAAAAAATCCTTTGGTTTTGTAACAAAGAAAAAAAAAATCATCTTAGCCAACATTAAAAATAGAAGAATATAAAATTTCGAGAAGTGATTTAGTTTGTGTTTGAGGTGTTGATATCGGAATGAAGAAAATGTTTAATTTAAAAAAAACGGTAATATTATCGTTAAAAAAAACAGAACAAAACACATGAAACAAAAGCTCAAGCAACATCTAAAAAAGACGGCGACCGAAATACTAGTGAAAATGCCGATCTAGATCAAAAGAAAATTCTCATTCCGGTACAAATCAGAACTTAATTTATATATAATTTACATTCTTGAAATACAACTTACCGATTACTTTTTTAAGCTATGCTTGTTGAACGTTATGCACCCAAGAAGAATTATTCTCGATTACAAATTGTAAGATTTTTCTTTTGTTACGACTATTATAATGATTTTTATTCTGCTTTTAAATAATTGTGCTCTTCTTCTTTGCTAACCATCTCAATTGTTAACATGATAGAGAGGTACTTTAGTTCTCTAGTAGAGTAATAAAGATGAAATTCTCCTACTTGTAAAAGTGTTATGGTTACTTCAAAGGTCTCTCTCTTTATATGTATCATCTATCTACTTCTACTACTATAATAAAATAAAGCTTATATGGCCACATGTCAATTTTTAAGCTCCTCAATGCCACATGGCATCCTTAGAGATTACTTGAATTTTAATTAAATATTAGATTATAATCTTTGCCTAATTTAAAATAATTAATCCATATTTTAAATAAATTGTCAATAATAATTTAAATTAATTGATCGGAAGTAATCAACAAAGTTTGTTATCTCTTGACTGATTTAAATTAATTAATTCAAAATTTTAATAAATTCGTAATACTAATTTAAATTTAAATTGAATAAAGGTTTTTAAACCTTTTTGTTTTACGGTAGCTTGGGGTATTTAATTTAATGTAAAATAAAATACTACCTCTGTATCAAAATAAGAGATACACTTTCCTAAAAGGGTGGAACAAAATAAGTGATACACTTCAAAATCTTTCCTTATTTGGCAAAAAAGTGGGATTCATTCTCCACTAACTATTTATTTTAATAAAGTGAAATTACTCTTTTACCCTTACTTTTACCTTTAAACATCATTAATATTACTTAATTCAAAATAAGTGGGACTCATTCTCCACTAACTACCCAATTTAATCTATCTTAAACTATCTTTTAATTTTTTGCCTCAAAAACCGTGTTTCTCAAAATGTATAACTTTTCTTGATACGGAGGTAGTATATGAAAGTAATAATATTAATGAAATCTTGATAATGATGATAATAAATTTATAATTAGCGGCGGTGAAATTAAACTTAAAACATATAAATAAAATATCAATGGACAATAGTTTTCATATTTTATACAATTTTAATATTAGTTATCATTATTAAAAATCTAAATATGTAAGTTATTTTATCAATATGAGAATAATGAAATACATTTTATTATTCTACGAATCTTAAAAGAAATATTCATAAGATTCTATTGTATTTACTATACATTTATTCAATTTTTTCTTTAGTATAAGTTACATACTTCGTAGTTTGTCTAAAATATATCAATATTCATGTGATTAACACTGCATCGTATTTCCTTTTTTCATTATTTTGAAAAATTTATTATTTTTCATTAATAACATATAATGTGATTGCATACTGAATCACATGTGATCGTATACTTTATTTGATTATACTAAAACATCAAATATGATTAAATATATAATCACATGTGATTTTACACTAAAATCACATTTGATTAGCTATTATACGTAATTATCAGATAAATATTGTTTTTTAACGAAAATAATTAAAAAAACTAAAATTAAAAAAATTAAAATGAATAATCAAAAAGTTTTTTTAAGTGCCAAATGACCAAAATACCCATTCATGTATAAAATATGTGATTAATCTTGGCAATTAGATCTTATTGATCGATGGTTGAGATTTGTTCCTCGGGACTTTGTAAAATTGATGGAACTGCTTGAACGTTTCTCTATAATTATAACCCGTTAAAACAACCTACATCACTATAGGGAAAAATAAGAGAAAGGTTAAACAAAAAAGTGCATAATTGACATGTTTGACCTTAAAAGTCAAAATCACATGTTTACACTTTGAATTTTTAGTAAAATTAAAAATTATATTAATATGACATGTATAAAGACAGTTGATCAAAATAATGGACCGTTAATTGTTTTAATTCAACTGGCTTTTTATACCATGATTTCAATATTGTAACTATACTTCATTGTTTTAAAAAAATGTTAAATTTTAATAAAAGATAAAGGTGACGGTATAACAAATTAAACATTCAATGTTGTTTTTTAAGAAGTCTTTAGAAATTTACGTTAACTTATCTAATTTGTTATTTAGTTACCTTTATATTTGTTAAACAATTTTTCTTGATAATTTATTGAGTTTTTAGTTTTCCATATTTCTTCTAATATGTTTTTAATACTAAGATTTCGTAATTTTATATCATTATGTAGATACATTATTAACAATTCAATAAAATAAGTACCTTAAACAAATATTATATAATTTCTTATTTAATATTTTATATATACTTAGATATAACAAATCATATTTCTATTATAAAAATTTACAATCAGTAAAAATATAACCCGTGAATATTCACGGGATATAAACTAGTATATATATATAGTTATCTCGGTCAGAAATTAAATACCAGTCAATGACCGATATTTAAAATATCATTTGTTGCAATGAGATATCAATGGGAGATCAGAGCTGTGGAATAAACTTTCTAGCTTCGGAGCTGATTATGATTTAGGGTTTAATTTTGCAGAAATGGATTTTGGGCTTGAGCCTCTTGTTAGGCCCCATTAATGAGATATATTTTGAGTAATAACCAATGTTCGAGTTCTTCAGATTATACGGTATAGTTAGAGGAAAGTAAAAAAAATATTTTGATCAACTACATCAAGCCCATTATCTCGAGAGAAAAAAAATGCCTCTTTAAACTCTAAACATTACTAAAGGACTTTAACCTTAGATTTTATCAAGACTAACAACTCCAACTCTACCAAATCAATGCATGTACATCTTCAAGTACCGCAACATCTTAAATTGAGCGTATGCTAAGAAATGGTCCGTGATTTTTGTAAGAAAACTTTAATATATATATTCTTCTTATTAAATGATTCTCAGTCGTGACACCAACTAACAATTCTGTTTTTTGTCAAATAAGCGTCACGTTAGCTGACCCTCAATTGACACACCTATGACGATAATACACATTTACTTAATGTTTTATACATAAAATACACATACATAAAATACTAATACCTACAAAAATATCCCACAATCTCTTCTCAAAATGATGCGGTAAACCGAAGCAAAACAACCGCAGCCCCAACTAAGTGAACATGCTAATGCATGGTTTCCCCAATCGAAGTGAAACCTACTTCAAAACGACACATTGGTTGGAAGTGGTCTCAACATAGTAGTCTTCTTTCACCAACGAGAACATTAAAGTCTAACCCTCGGGATATTGAAACTAAACATTGTTAAACCTAAAAAGCCTCAAGCCCACAAACTATTTCTTTAGCACAAATGAATAAACAAGGGTCTGACCCAAACCTTATATATCAAATTCCTCTAAGCATGTTGCTCATCTTCATTGATGAGCATCAAAACGAACATAACATAACTGTAAATAAGTAATGATCATTTTGCCTTAAATTTTTTTAATATTACTGCTTAAAATTTAAAAACAATATAGGCTACTTCAGAAAACGGATAATCTATTTAGAGCATTTGGAGTGGTCACACTATTTCAACGCTACATCTGCATCACAATAAATCCATTATTAGCATAACAGATTACATTACTATTTAACAATTATTTTTTTACCAACACACATACAACCTTAGAGGCCTCAGTATGGCTCGCCAAACCCTTTGGCGGTCGCCAAACCATACCACAACCCACACCATTTGTCCGCCAAAGTGAAAATCGCAATGTATTTGTCGATCGCCAAACGCCGAGAAGAAGGAAAGTAAGGAGGTAACCCCGAGAAGAGAAGTAAGCGCGAGACCCATTTAACAACCTCTTTGACTTTAACACCAAAGAGGACACAAATAACATGAATTTAAAATTCATGTTAAAAGGCCAAAAAAACATTTAACATGACTTTAACACATCAACCATACCTAATAGTACAAGGTTCTAAATAACGCAAGGCGCGGCGTGGCGGCACCATCAAGCCTCAAGACATGGCGAGACATGGCGTTTTTTAAGGCGTGACTTAAGGCGGCAATTTCGTATATAAATTATAATTATATATATATATATATATATATATATATATATATATATATATATATATATATATATATATATATATATATATATATATATATAATTATATATATAAATTATAATTATATATAAAGATAAAATAAACATATAATTATAAATTTATAACTAGTTAATCAACTTTTTTTCTTCATTTTCGACCTATCACTCAATATATTTAATATGGCTTATATCACTCAATATAGTTAATATGCATAAAAACACAGCTTATGACGGGTAAAAATGAGTCAAGTTGGACCTTAACATACACCAAGCCTTAACGTCCAAGCTTTGGACCAAGGCGTGGCGGCATGGTCAAGCCTTAAGCCTTTTCAAGACATGGCGAAGCCAAGGCGGGCTTTTTAGAACTATGCCTAATACTCTTAGTGAACCCCTTTTGTGTTAGTCATGGTTATAATCTACTCATTTAACTTAAAATCAAATAAAGCCTTAAAGTTGATTAGATTAAGTAATTATATGTAAATAATAAAACCTAAAAGGTATATATATAAGTATATAACTGATCAAAATCTATTATTTTTTTCAAAAATGAGCTGAATCTTTTTTAGAATATAAGAGAATATTATTTTGGGGGATGATGAGTTGGTCAATCAACTTGAAATATTATAGAAGTAGAATACTAGAATGTTTGTTTAATCACTAGTTAATAATCACACGTGGCAAATAAATTGTGGCTAATTTTCGATTAGATTTCCATCTAATTAACGACCACTTCTAGTTTAGAAGGTATAAATAAAAATTCAAGCTTCCGATAAGAAAAATTCAATCACTTTTGTTAATATTAATTTTATTTTAAAATTTTTTAACTAGTTTATATATTAGATCGAGACTATAATAAGGTGTTGTTTGTTAAAAGATTTTTGTCTAAAATCTGAAAAATAACTTATACAAGTAATAATAATAAATGGTTCTGAAATCTGAAAAAAGAATCATATAAAATTATTATTATTTAAAGTAAACAAACATCTGAATATTTGTAATTACATTTGTTTCTAAAAATGTGATATTTTAGATGACATTATATATTTTCTTGGTTAAAATTAGAGATGCTAGATTATGAAATTGACCTAATAGGTTAAAAATTGTTATATAATTCTCTCGTTTTGTTTTTTAACAAGTGTAATTATCTTCCGCGCTTTGCTGCGGATTTATATTGCTTGTATTTTGTGTAAGCTATATTATAAATATCCATGTTCTTTTGATACTAACTCTACTATACTATAAAGAATTTAGTCTTTATCTGTAATTCGAATCGAGAATGTCGAATAACCTAACCTGGTATTTTGTGTGGGTACCTAGGTCATTATCTAATATATATTACAATTAAAAATATAAGTTAAAACAAATTAAATTCTCATTGGTACAAAATTAAAAGATAAAAAAGAAAAATGTTAAAAAACTGGATAGGCATGTTTCGAACACCTGCCATTTCGTTTGTACATTTCAAGACTTCCCATTGTGATAAGGAGGACTTTTGTTTTCCAAATCTTTATAAGTTTTATATATAATAAATATAAACATTTAACCATTTAATAATAGTTTTTTTGGTAACTTTTTTTCAACCAATAGTTTTTTTGGTAACTTTTTTTCAACCAATGGATGGGCAGTGAACAGTAAAAACTGAATCACATTTATATAATAGGTATAATTATTATTAGAAAGTAAAAAGAAAGCCAAAATTTTAAAAGTAAACGACTTTAACTAATATTTTATTTTCTCATTTTTTTCATTATTGACCGACTTATATAAATTCATCATATTTGAATCATAATTAATTCATAAAATATAAATGAATATTATGTTATTCATACTTCCTCCGTATCACAATAAGTGATACATTTGAGTTTTCATGAATTTTGAGGTAAAAGGAAAACTATTTTTTTTGTGTTTTCATTTAAAATAAGAAATTTATGAACCTATTAATCAATATGGAGTTTTAAAAGGCTTTTCAGTTATTTCTTAAAAAAGAAAAAACACGATCCAAATAAAAAATCCCTGGATAAATAAGAGAAAAAAATATGTTTTTCAGATGGTTATATGAATAACAAATAACATCTAAACCGTAATCACTTATTATACACTAGTACTAATAGTATTTGAGACACGTGTGTTGTATTACTAGAAATACGTCTAATTTTGTCGTAATAAGTTATGTTTTAAAACTGGGGTTCGACCGGTCGGTCCGACCGGAAAATGGAAATTTGTCGGGCCGAATCGACCGGTTTAAAGTCCATTTATAAACCGCTTCGAACCGACCGGGTTAACTATGAACCCTGGTCGGACCGGCCGGTCGAACTCGGATATTTATAATTTTGGTAAATTTTTGTAAATTTTTTGTTGCAAAAATAGTTTTTAGATTTTTATAATATTTGTTTTGTAAATTTTTATGAGTTTTTGTATTTAGTTGAACTGGTCCATCATTTTTAGTGCATCGACTGGTCCAATTCAAAATCCGGATTTTAAAACATTACTAATAAGTAGTTTATATTTATGGTCTAGACCAGGGTAAGTGGTGTTTAAATGTTGAAACAATTTAAGGGCAAAAAGTATTACTCTACTTCAACGTGGTCGAAATTGTTGTCATATTGGGACTCGTAGGATATGAGATAGGATATGCTTAAAGTATTAAAGTTTAATAAGTAAACGAATAATTTCATACACATACTTGTAAACTTACAATATTGTATATATATCCTTGCAAACTTTATTATTATGTATATATCCTTCAAAAACCTCAAAACTCTCATATATATCCTTTTATTAAATTTAATAATAAAAATTCATGTCTCTCTATATAATAAAAAGATCTTTTTTGCCAACTAGACATTAACACGTCATAATAACTTCTCACGTATGTGCCACATATGTGTCATGTCATCTGCCGTGAAATCTCATCTCATCGTGATTTATGATTTCAAATTTATCTCCGATTCAACATCTTTCATGGCCAACGCCAAAGAAGTCGAATTGTCCTTCAATTTGGCAGGGTTGATTTAAACAACAAATCTTAAATTCCACTTTTCTATTTCTGGTCATCAACATATTCAATCGTCATCATCTCTTAATATCTTAAAAGGTACCCTAATCATTCTATAATCCATCTTCCTTACAGGTTCTTCCTATTTAGGAATTGATTTTTCTAGAATTTTGAAGAATCGAAAATATAGGTACGGGTTTATTGAATTGCTTTTGAAGAATCGAAAATATAGGTACGGGTTTATTGAATTGCTGTTCCACAATTCAATTATAGCTTCCTTCAACCTGTTCAATTTTTTGGTCAGATCCAAATGGCGAGAAGCTATTGCAGATTTGCAGGTACAATCATCTTCTTAATTAGTATTCAATTTTTATGTGTAATAAATTATTGTAGTTTTTTTTTTTTTTTTTTTTTTTTTTTTGCGTAATTCGGTTTCTGATTTAATCGTTGACTGGTGTTATGATTAGTGTAACGTCCTAAAACTGGCCTATTTGTTTTAGGTATATTTTGATATTGAAAATATCTATTTGACCATATGTGGAATAAATTGATTAAGTGTTAAATGAATTGTTTGACCTTTTGTCCTTTTGCGATATTTTAATCAAGGGATTAAAATATCTGTTTTCTGAAATGTTTAAATGAAAATGTGATTTTTATATCTTTGGATTCTCCTTTTTATATCGTCTCCGAATATACTTTCGTTTTTAAAATTGGAGCCTGTTTGGTATTTTAAATAAATTAACTACGAAAGGGACTTTTGGGTTGTATTTGTTAAAAATGAAAAAAAAAAAGCCAAAATGGGGCCCCCTTTGGTGTGGAGATCGGCAGCCAAGGGAGGGCATATCCTCCCCATTTTTCTTCTTCTTTACCACTTTCCATCTATCTCTTTCTCTCTCTTACTCTCTCCCTCACGTCTCTCTCTCCATCTCTCTAGAAACTCATTTGTGTTCTTGAGTTTATCTTGAAGATCCATAGCTCGTTTCTTGGCCAATCTTTAATCCGAACACGTTTTTGGATAGCTCTTGGGGTAAGCTTCAACCTATATGTGTTCGTTTTCGATTTCATGATAGTTGATAAATTAGGGTTTATGTGTTCTTGAGATTTTGTTGGTGATTATTGTGTTAGATGGTATATTAAGTGTTTATACAAAGTTTGACATGTATTGTTGCTTATGTACAAGTGTTTTAGCACAAGGTACAACCTTTTTAGCATAATGTACTCATGGGTGAGTGTGTGTGTGTGTTCGTGGGTGTGTGTGTGTGTGTGTTCGTGTAACGCCCTGAAAATTCCAGATAATTAAATATTAACTTAGATTAAAATTAAATTACATTTTTGAGCGGTGCATATCGACTGCATATTAATTTCGTACATTTATGTGTATACTTATATTAATTATTAATTATTCCTAATCAACGGTTTAACTTCGTGACGTTTTATTTTACGCGACGTTCTAATCCCCGAGAATTTGAGTGTCGGGTCAAGTCCGGCTGAAGGCGATGGCCGAGACCCGCAAGATTTAAACACGTCGAAGGTGAGGCATGGGGCCGGATCCATTGTCTTTCTTTTGTCTGGTTTGAGTATAGAAAGGCCGAGCCTGGCCACTTTTCTTCTTCCTCGTGTCAACTCTTCTAGTGGATTAAAAAGCCCGACAATTAGTCTATTTGGACCGATCAGCAATGCAGGCTTGAGGCCCGAATTCTTTGACCACATGTTTACGTTTAAACTCTTTTGAGCAATCCCTAACTGTCACATAACGCTACCAGCAGCCACTATTCTTTCTTCGTCTCTCTCGTTCGAACAAGGAAGCAGCATGGAAGTATATTGTTGATCGGGATTGGGAATTAGCATAAGAATTTCGAGTTTAGCCACAAATCCTAGCGGTAATCTGTGTTTCTTTTCCCCGTTTTATTTCATGATTTTCCCCTTCATTCGCATCTGATTATTCACGTGTTTGTTGCATCATCGGGTAGTCCTCATGACCAGGATGGATCGAAGGAAGCATTAACCTGGAGACCGAGCAGAAATTCCGAATGAGTTTAATCCTTGTGGTAACCGATTGCCTCTGTTGTGTTCATATTCTTTCTGTTGAAAACGGGTTTTAATCATTACCGTATTGGTGATCGAGGGCAGGTGTCGATTAGAAAAGGTTCCGTCGAGGCTGAGCTAGAACGTCAAAAGAATCAGGTGTGGTGGTCTTGTTCTCTTCGTGTCAAGTCATGATTGCAATTGTCAAACCATTTGAATATTGACTTGGTAGATTCAAATTCTCTTCTATTTATTTCGTTTTGTTTATTTATTTATTTTACCTCATGAGCTAATCTGATTATGTTAAGGGCTGCTTTCCGAGTCTGGGGTAGGTTTGGGTTTGTATTATTGTTTCATTAGTGTTGATTGTCGGGAACCTTAACCGAAAGGAAACCGAACCCCTCGGGTTCTTGGTTTCCAACCGGGTAATTGTAGCACCTAGTTTTAGTTCAAATCAAAGTTTAAACCTTTATAACTGTGATGTAAAAGGGCTGTCGGGTAATGAATTCAAATGCTCGGGTTTTCGGTGACGGGTCGGGTTGCTAAATTGATTTGTTTAAACCAATATTTTCTGGCAGAATCTGCCTTACTGTTTTACCCTGTTTTTGAGATACTTAAAATAATCTTTAGAGTTTTTGGCCCATGCTAAGACCTTGGTTTTTGAGTTAGCTTTCCAACGCCGCAACCCTCTCGTCAATCCGAATTTCGGTTTAAAAGTTATAGTCGATTTAGTATGCTGCTGTTAGGAAAATAACCTGTGCAACACGTCTGACTTGCAACACTGTTTTGAGACACTTAGAGTCCGTTTTGGCCAGTGACCGTCTCACAGTAAATTGTACTTCTGATTGTCTTCTAGTCATGGTAAAAAGATGGGAAAAATCTAATGAACCGTTTAGGATTTATGGCAGTTTCCATGAGACTGACGGGTGCTGCCAGCTTTCTGGAATAAGCCCTCGGGTAAGATTTTAATTCCGGGTTTTGTGTTTGGTTTTAGGACCGTCTAGGAGATAACGTGCTGTCCTTCTGATTGTCGGGAACCCTTTGGAGCTTACGTTTCTCGAGGTGAGTATTCTCACCGTGTATTCAGTTTTAACGTTATACATGCATGACTTACGTGTTATATTACTTGCACCTTAATTGTTATCTGAGCTTGATCTGTTATCTGAGTATCTGAGCAGCTGTTTACTTATTCATGATCTGAGACATTGTGCCTGGGTAACTGAGCTCGGCACAGAGTCATTCTGTGCTATTACTTGCTAGGGCAATCTGAGATAATTATGTTAAAGAGATAATAAAACATAATAACACACATCTGAGTTTTGGGATCACCTCCCGTCTGAGTTTTTGGGATTATTCCCGTCTGAGTTTATATCTGACTTGACACCGAAGAGCACTGGTGTCAGACGTTTTGACTTGGCACCGAAGAGTAATGGTGCCAGGCCTTGTTTTTGGGATTATTCCCGTCTGAGTTTATATCTGACTTGACACCGAAGAGCACTGGTGTCGGACGTTTTGACTTGGCACCGAAGAGTACTGGTGCCAGGCCTTGTTTTTGGGATCATTCCCGTCTGAGTTTTGGCTTACGCCTATCTGAGGTGTGAGGAGGGGCGAGGTTGATCTCTCGTCCCAAATCACACAAGCGCGCTATATAAATTAAAATCTGAGAAATAAATTTGAGTAATTAACCGAGTAGTTTCTAACTAGGAGTACACCGATGTGCCCTCATGTGTTGTATGTTACGATTATTTGCATTTTGAGAATTATTCACTCAGCTTCCCCAGCTGACCCCTATTTCCCCCCACTGTTTCAGGTACTAGCAAAGGGAAGGAGAAGGTGGACGGTTGACCGCTGTATTCTACATATGCTGATGTGGACATCATTTATTATGATTATAAACTTTTTACTCAATTAAACTATTTCCGCATTTAAGATTTTCGTTAAATACGATCTTACTATTTTGGGATTTTAATATTTAAATTATTGGGACATTTTATATTAAAATATTATACTTAAAAAGTTTTAAATTCTTGTAAAATTTTGGGTGTTACAGTTCGTGTGTGTGTGTGTGTGTTCGTGTGTGTGTGTGTGTATCATTTGTGTGGTTTTGGTTTATGCTTCCAACTTGACTTAATTTGGGTTTTAATGTTAATGTGGGTTAAATTAATATGTAGGAAGTGATAATATGTCAATTATGTTAGTTATGGATTATGTCAAGTTTTGGTGAGATTTGATAGCTAGTGTTTGGATGATTTGGGTCAAAAGTTAACTTATGATTTTGAAGTAAAATGGTTGAGTTGTGATAGTTATGAACTTGTTAGATTGATTAATTAGTTATGATTTGCTAAATGGTAGATTATAGCATTTGTAGTTGTGTTTGGATGTTTTTAGTTAAAAATGGTTAACTAGTAAATTGGAAGTAAAATGCATGGATTGTTGGTAACTTGAACTTGATGAATTGATATATGATTATGAATTGCCAAATGTGGTTTAATGTCATGGTAAAGTTCATTGTAGGATTAAGGAGGTAATAATTGGGCATGTTGACAATTATGTGATTTTGACCCGTTTGGGCCAATGGGTAGTAAAATAACTTGGATTGTGAAAGTGTAAGTATTTTGTTAGAATTATGTGATTAGTAATGTTATTGGTAACATTTGGTGAATGGCAAGTTGATGATATGATTATAGTTGTAGGAAGTATTATTGTTTAATAATCCGGTTTGACCCGTTTGGGTGTAATACTTGCAAAATGACTAGTTGACTTGTTGTGTAAGTGTAAATGGTCATGACATGTTCGTATGATGGTTTAAATGTTTGGTTATCTAGTTAGTGCAAGTGTTAGTGTTAAATGTGTAGTTAACATTGTTTATGATTTGGTGGAATTATACACTAATTCGGTATTCCTTTGGTGTACAAGAATCGGGATCGGGACTCAGAAACATTAGACCTCTGAGCTCGGCAAGTGGAAGGTTTCGGTGAGTGGATTTAACCTCCAACTTGTGTTTAGTTACAATTAGTTTGGTATATGCATGCTTGTTGAAAATGCAGGAAATGTACCAGTTTCAGGTAGTTCGCGACGCGAACTAGAGTTCGCGAAACGCGAACTCGAGACAGAGAATTTTGGTGTTGGCCGTGAACACTTCGCGACTGAGTTACCGAACGCGAACATGAGTTCGCGACGCGAACTTGAGTTCGCGATGGGAACTCAGTTGCAATGCTTTTGATGCAGTTTCGTTGTATCTTGCTTGCTAGTTTAGTACCTATTTGCTAGTGTTGAGTCAAATAGGTTATGTGCACAATGTGAAGTGACTTTGCTTGATTGGTAGCAACTACTCGGTAAGTGGGCAACCGGGTTCCGAGAAGTCAGTGCGCTGGGCATCAGGTGTCGACTAAAGGGTATCCGACCTTACCTGTATTTGTTGCATGGTCAAGGGGAGGGAGTTGCCCGGGTGTTGGTCACGAAACGCTATCGGTTACCGTGGTTTTGGCCGACCATGGTTTAAGGCTCCGGCAGGACCCCGATCTTCTTGGACAAACAGTGATACGTGATTATGTGGCTTTTAGATCGTAGAGATGTCTATGCTAGCTTGTTGGGCTTTACAGAATTTGTAGATTTTATTCATTCACTTAGCTTTGTGCTAATCCCTCCCTCGTTGAATCTTTTCAGGTGATCGGTGCTTTGGACGGGATGATTGACCAAGCTCAGTTTATTATGTTTTTAAAAAATGAGCCATGTCGCTTAAGTGACACCGTTTTGTATTGTTAAAGTAATGTTTATTTTGGAAGCTCATTGTGGGACCTTGTTTGTAAACTAAACTAAACTAAACTAACCTAGAGGATAATCTAATCGCCTTCGGGCATTTAAAAAAAAAACGCTTCCTAAATTTTGCGGTGTTACAACTAGTTAAATTATTGTTTTTTATGAAATTTTGAAACATTATGAAATGTATTAATAAAATTAGGAACATTATTGCTTATGCCATAAAAACCATTATCATTGCTAGGCTTTGACCAATTCTTGGCTTGATGTTTAAAGTTATATTGAATTATCAAATCCCATGACCTAATTTTCTTGCACAGGAAAATTGCCCAAAACAAGTGTTAAAAGAAACAATCACATGACCTATGGCCTTCTTCAAAAGCTTCATTCAAGGTATTTTTACTTGATGATTGAGTTTGTACATGAAGCTGTAAGTCGAGGATGCAAGGAGCCACAACTGAGGTTAGCATTTTCCCTGGTTTTTACATTTTTTTTAAATATTTCTATAGATTCCTCAATGGTATCAAAATATCGTTTTTTACATAGTCTTGATACAGTCTTGAATGTTATAGTTATTTTGAAATTTTGTATGTATAAATGTGTCTATGTATGCTATACTTTTTTAGCTGAGCAAAACTTGTGAACAAATGAGTCTAATATTGTGGCATATTCCTCGTGTATATGGTCATGGATATCTACTTTCGGAGATAATGAAGATACTTAATTAAGTTTTAATATTAATTTAGTTATCACAGAGTTTTTAATTGTCATATTTGGTGGCAGGTCTCATGGTGATCCACAGATTATCCGTTTTGTACAGACTTAGTTCTGGTGCTCTGCCATTTATTTTTTGATGGAATGAAGGATGCTTTCAAGTAGAAGAAAATGAACTCATTCTTCACATGTGATTCTATCAAGACAAATTGCAATACACCTGCATTTTTTAAAATGGGAGTTGTAGGATATGAATATGGAAAAACAAGTGCAATGGCTCCTTATGCAAGGTGACATTTAATCCTTTCAGATAATTAATCTTTATCTTTTATCATAATCTTAATTGTTCATTTAAACGTTGTGAATAATGTGTATTTAGAATAATACAATTTCGTTGTGATTTTAAGTTTCCAATCCTTATCGTGATGTTCATGAATAGGAGCTACAATCTGACTTTTGTAAGGTATTAAAACAAAACAACTATTTAGCCAAGATTTCACCTTGGGAAAGTATTGATTCCTTTTAACTGTCATATACTCCCTCCGTCCCACAAAAAACTTCTCATTTCAATCTAAATTTTTGTCCCACAAAAAACTTCCAATTTCCCATATTTGATGGGCTCCACACAATAAAAAACTATTATTACTAAAGACCTCATCACTAATATCCACTAACTATCTTTCTCTCTCCAATCCAACTTTATATTTTAATCAAAAGTATTATCAATGACCCCACCACTAAGGGGGTGCTTGTTTGAGGGTATTTGAGGGTAGGTAATGACAAAGGTAATGAAAATAGATGCTTGGTTGGATATAATATAATTCTCCATTACCCATTAGTGGGTAATAACCCATTACTCAACAAATTGGGGGTAATGATTACTCATTGCATTATATTCCCTTTATTTTTAGGTAGTGATTTTTGCACCACATGTTTTAACTCATGTACCACAACAAATGTTTTATGTAGTTGTACAGTCTGCAGAAATAGTTGTACAGTGTGGTATAGGCATCAATATTTGTGGTATGAAAATTAACTCCCTTTATCTTTCCCTTTCCCATTCCCCAATTTGAACCAAGCATTCCCTAACTATCACCTACAAACTTGTGCAAAAGCCAAATGAGAAGTTTTTTTGTGGGATGGAGGGAGTATTTAGTCAATATTTCAAATTTGCGCCGTTTGATCTCTTGAAGATAAATAAACAAAGTCGACCCATTTTTAAGTAAACGGGTTGGATTTAAGTCTGAATGGCATAATAAGGAAATTTATATGTCTAGCCTATTGATCAATCAGTTGTGTATCTTTTATTTTCAAATGTTTGCCATCCTAATTGTGCCATATGGGTCGAATGTTGCAGTGACTAAAATGGGTTCAATCATTCAAATATATTGGTTTATTTCATGTTTCAATAAGAATTGTTCTGCAATGACTAAAGTGTTATGCACCGACAAAATCTGATTACTTCATATTTTGGTCCATGTTTGAACGAATTCTGACAAGTGCAGCCTTCGAAGGTATTCTCCACACCTAATATCAGATTGGGTTGTGTTTTTTATTTTTGTTATACAACCATTATAAAATTCATTTTAGGTAGTTGGTATATTGGTGGCAATGTTGAAGAAGCTCATTAGTAGATGATGCTACATTTGTATATGATATAATGACCGGAAGTGGTAAGATGTTTTCAAATGTAATTGTTTATAACTTATTTCTTATACTACATTTAATCTTAAATCACAAGATTTAAGGTGTTTTAGACTATTTTGGACAAGTTTTTAAAGTAAAGTTAACCAGATTGAACCGGCTGATCGATGTGGGTTTTAAAACATATTGGTTATAACACATTTTATAAAGTTTTAGCGTTTAATTTTGTTCTTGTAATTAAAGATTATTCTGTTTTGGAATTACCCAACTGTTTTTTTATATTACAACTTAATTCTGTTTTGGAATTATGAAAAAATTATTTTGAAAATTATTAAGATTTTTATAAGACGCCCGTGATTTATCACGGGTTATAGGCTAGTAGATGAAATAATTTTCAATGTTAAGGTACAAGATTATTTTTATACAAGAATATTAAAAATATTTTTGTGTACTCCCTCCGTCCCACAAAAAAGTTCCCATTTCTATCATAAATTTTGTCCCACAAAAAAGTTCCCATATCTATTAAATAATATTATTATTATGGGCCCCACCACCAACTATCTCTTAAAAACACTTTCTCTCTCCAATTAACCTTATATTTTAATCAAAAATAGTACCAAAGACCCCACTATCAACTATCTCCTAAATACTTGTGCCCAAAGGAAATGGGAACTTTTTTGTGGGACGGAGGGAGTATCAGTTTGAAAATAAATTTTTTTTTTATCTGTAATACTTTAAAAATTATTTTAGCATGACCACCGTACGATATAAGATGTGTAGGGCCTACAACTATTAACAATATTTAAGTAAAAGAGAATGAAATAATCTTTACCTATATATGGGGCCTAATTTTGAAGACATTTTGCCCACATGGCACTTCCTAGCAATTCCATTGGTCCTTAATGCCACCCGTAATTCCATGATTGGTCCAACACATTCACACGAAAATTCAAAGCATAATAAATTCGGTCTTCCTGCACATAAGAAAACAACCCATATTAATAGGCCAACATTAAGAATAGCCATAATCTTTATTTATCAAGAAATTCAAATAAATGAAAACGCCATAATCTTAGAAACAAATACACAATTTCCGGTTTTTATGGGCTGAATTCTGTAATGCATTAACTAACATTCCAAAAATAAGGAATGTTTACAATTTTAGCAAATCGATAATATCTATAATTTAATCACAACCTACATTCCTCCTATTTATTAAACAAAGCTTTTCATCATTTGTATACAATCACAAGAAGAAGAGTTTCTATCGTGTTTTCTCAATTCTTCACATGCAGCAAGATAAATATCAGACTTAAACTTGCATTATTGTTAAAACAATCTGAAACTTAAATACATTCGTATTGTACGCATTTTGTTTATGATCATTCCATATAGATAACGAATCATAATTCTGTGTTCATCTACAAGCTTAGATAGTCATTTTGTTGACTTCTAAAAAAGTATTAAGTTGAATGAAAAGATAACAATTTTAATTTGACTAATAAAGTCAACAATAAGCAGACTTATTTTTATACATATAATTTTTCTTTAATTAGTACTATTTTTTTTTCTTTCATTATATGATATTGACTTTATTAGTCTAAATATATTGAGTATCATACTTTTATAGTTCTCTGCACCCTTATATAGTTAATTTGTTGACCTATAAAGTCAATATATTTATTTAAATACAAAGAGAGTTAAATACGGTATTCCTTGGTTAAAAACATTTGAAGTGTTAAACTTTTAAATTTTAATGCTTAGCAATTGTGTTTATCAATATTAGCATAGTTTCAATTGTTTGTGTCAATGTGCATAAACATCATACATCAAAACTTCTAATCTAATGTAAAACCAAATTTGCAGGGTTTAACTTTTAATTGTATACGTCAGAATCATAGTGACTAAAACTTCATCTTTAGGGATTTACCTCAATATTTCATATGTTTTACTGTTACAATTTTGGATAGAAGCATATATTTTGTTTTACTGTTACAATTTTGAAGTTATGATAGTCAACATATTTGTCAAATTAGGATTACTTAGGGATGCTAAATTCTGCTTTTAACCATAACCCTATGTATATTTGAAAGTATGTAATTCTATGTAAATATAACTTAATTGTTCCAGGAGGAAAAAAAATATACCGGAGGCAGTAATACTTACAAGTCCGGTTATGAAGCCATCATCATGTGCATCATTACGAAATTGACATCTGTGTCTCAGGTAAATTTCGATTAAAGCTTTATATCGAAAAGATTGAGCTATAAGGACAGTTAAATTCACACCTTTTAGTATTTTTATATAAAAAGATCTTATTGTTAATTCACAGCTCTGGGTTGTTAAATCAGCAAAATCGTAAACTTTCATCAAGAACACATATGAAAACAGTTGATTTTAAGTACCTGTTGGTTAGTGTTTTCTGAATAATTTTGATATCTGTTCTTCAAATACCAAAAAAAAGATGATAAATAAATAAATTTCGCTTATTGATTTCGAGCATAATGGCGACTTTCAGAAAGCAAATTAGCAGTTCATTAAATTCTCAATTCATACAAATTAGGTTAAAACAGTAACTAGATTAAATAACCAAGTTTGAATAAATAATTCAGATTTCACCTTGATAAAGGAATCGATTAACCAATTCGTTAGGGTCAAAAATTGATTAAAATTGCGTGGAATATATCTCAGTTTCGAGATCTCCGTTTACAATCTCCTTCAAATTGATTACCATCTTCCTAGACGCCGGTCGTGTTCCTCCGCCATTACTCCCTCTGCCGCCGCCTGTGCAACCGATACTTTTAATCAGGATATACACCGTCGTCCGCCGATGTCGTAACAACCGGATACGAACATTTGCTGTTACAATTTAGACCTAACACGATAGAAGATGAAATGTATTTGAATTTACAGTTGACTTCATCTACTTGTGTGTTATTTCAATTTACACCCTCACTAAATTTCGGTTAACTTTTAAACCCTGGAATTGTTTTTTAATTTAAATAATAAGAGTGAAATTAATGGGCTGATTTATTAGCCCGCCAATATATACGTAAAACGTAATATATCTGTTAAAGACCTTATTGGCTCAGGTTATTTCAAATATATTACTAAGTCTAACTTTTTTTTATCATTACTTGACATTAGTTTAACCTGATGATAATAACGAATATATATGTTAGACCATAAATACTTACCCACTTAACTACCAAAATAGGTTATTTATCATTTGATTGTTTAAAATATATTATTATTTTGTAGTTGTCATATTTTGTTCATTTTGCAATTCCCTGTTCAGGTATGTTTTGCTATGACCATTAATCAAAGTCAAGGTCAGACGTTGTCTCAAGTTGGTTTGTTTCTACAAAAACTGGTATTCTCACATTGCCAGCTTTATGTAGCTGTATCTCGAGTTAAGAGCAAGAACGGATTGAAGGTCATTTGTTGTGACAGAGATGACAATTACACTAATTCAACAACAAATGTCGTTTATAAAGAAGTCTTATTTCGTTTGTAAATTATATGTAACATTTCTTAATGTATCAAATTTTGTACAAAATCATCATTACATCTATCCTTTATTATGTCATTTTTAAAATTGTTAAGCTTTGTTGGTATTTTTCTACATAATAAATCTTGAAGCATACCCGCCCGTTGGGCGGGTTATGAAGCTAGTAGACATATATTCGACCTAGCAACATATCCGTGACTACTTAAACATGCCCAATAGTTAGTCTAACAAAAACATGTAACATAATTAAACGTAAAAAATATAAAAAGAGAGAAATAATAAAACACGCACGACAAACTTTGAATGAAGTATATAATCACCTCTAAACTTAACATGTGTCATCCATTAATTCTTTCATCATATCATCCTTTGGTTTTGACACTTGTCATGATCAAATTGACAGACACATAAGTATGGCACATTTAGTAGGCACGTCTTTTCGCATGTTAAGTAAATACATATTACAACCTTATAGTTGTAGGATGACTTAGACTCCATGTAACGCACGACCGAAAGTTTGGTCGTGACCTGCCACTTCACACCATAGGACGCGTCCCCCCCCCCCCCCCCCCCCCCCCTACGCCCAAAGCACTTCGACGCGTCGACCGTGCCCAACGGTCGACTAGTCGACCGTTCAATTTTCAAAGGGGGAAGGCTTTTTCAAAGGGGAATGATTTGGTCGCCTGGTTACGTGTGTTTGGTCGGGATTTTTTATGTGTTTGGTCGGGCTGATGTGGCGCAGAGGTGGCAGGGGTGATCAAACTGGGTTTGGTCACCCATTACGCATAATCTTATATACGGTCATGTTAAAAATCAGTTGATTAAACATTTACATATAAGTCCAGTATTTATCTTATAGTTAAATTGTTTAAAATGAGATCAGATCATAAAATTAATTTGAAGATCAGCAAATTTGTAACACGCAAGTGGTTGTAACATTAGTCAACTATCCACTCACATACAGGTTATGTTTTTTTCCTATTCTTAATTCCTTTATAAATAATCAGAAAGCTTCTTCTATTCCCAACTGTCGGTCGATGTCGTGCTCAACACAAATTCTAACACGTGCAGACAAACAAATCATCCAAATAGTATTATATTTTTCTCTTAAATTGACTTGTTTAAACTTTAGAACCATAAACAAATTATATATAATTTTTTTTCTTATAAGTAAAAGCCGGCACTTACAAGTTACGATAAATAATTAACGATTATAAAGGAAAATTACAAAAAGCAAAGCGTCACCATCCAATTCTAATTCGCTAGCCTCTCAAATCCTATTTTTTCATCGGAGAGAATGACTGAATTCTAAGGTTCCTTATTCCAGAAAAAGAGAATTAGTGAATTCCACTTTCAATTGTTTAATGCGTTAAAATATAAAGTATGAAGATTTAGTATGAGTTATTACAATTTGTTTTTTTGAATATCACCTAATCTACTTCATTTTATACATAACGACACTTGAACCAATGACATATATGCTATGGACAACACCTACACCTTACAACAATACGAGTAACAAGAAACTTTCGTTACAAATTTTCTAGTACTTAAACATGCGTTGGTTGTGTTAGGTTGCTGCCAACGCCCCGTCTTTCCCTATCAACACCACTTTTAAACCCATCCTTGAAGGATGCCTTTGGCACCAACTCGTCGTGACTCACGTCACTAAATACCCGTCGTCAGGAGGACGGGAAGGGTGAACGTCGTTGGCTTTTGTGTGGGGGGTGTGTGGGTGTTTGGGGTATATTTTAATATTATTTTAATGGGGATGGGTTAGTGATGGGTTAGTGATGTGTTGCTGTTGGCACGACCTCGTCAGTAACTCGTCGGTAGGGATGTGTTTAGTGATGAGTTTAGTGACGCGTCACGGTTGGGAAAGGCCTTAGTGTCTATATCGAGTAATGCGCGGAATGATTATTGCATCGTACTTTTAGACAATGCCTATCATCTGGATGTACCATGTTGTCGGACATCATGTCATGTACATGCAAGGCTGATAATGACCCAAACTACAAATACTTATTTTCTATATAACTTCAACTTAGAGGATATTTGTTGTAACTTATCAAATTACCTAGATTTATAAGTATTTATAACTTATAAGCTCATAAGCTTTTTGTTGAGTGTTTGGTTTAGGTTATCTCCCACCTATATATGGGGTAAAACCTTTAGCAACCATTTAACGCACTAATTAACGTCTTTTTTAGTAAGTCATTTATCACTTGTCAGCCATTCATTCTCTAATACCTAATTTCTTATTCCTTCGTATTGTTATATTGTAGAATTCGTCTTCTGCGCACAATTTGTGTTTTTTCAACATTTATACTAATTTAGACGGTTGTTGCTAAGTTTTTTGTTTGTGGAATGGACACCTTAAGTTGCTTACATATTTGTCATGCTTATGCATTCATGTTATGTAATTATATATGTCCATTGTTATATTTAGTTACTTCATGAAATTTGTCATTTGTTGTTGGTTTATAAGATGGTTACAGTTTAATGACATGGTATTGTTGGATTTATACGATTGTTATTGTTGAATTTATGTTCGTTTCTCTTTTATTTTACATTTTGTTTTTGATGTTGAAACGGGTCAACTTATCCACACACTATTTAGTCCATTTTGTTTAGAAAAAGTATAATATATCGTAATTGTTATTTTTTACTACAAAAACATTTTTCTTGCAATAGTAATAATTAATAATCGTGAAGAAAATAAATTTATGACATTGTATGTATTTCTTAATAGATTTTGGTCTATTAACTACTATTTCATTTGACCCGCCCCATATTAGCTTTACAAAAAATTATTTGACACGTATGACATAAACCATTTATAAATAAATGGGCTGAAATTCACAATATTTGAAAATATGGTGAAACAGTGCCAAGCAATTACTGAGTATATATTAACAAGATCATAATCAATTACAACCAACACAAAAAATAACATTTTTATTCTATTTGTTAGATAAAGAATCATATGTTATATCTATAAATGTGTTCCGAATATGAGTTTTTTTGAAATCATATCAGGTCAATGTTGGTATAATTATATAAGAAACATCCATGGTTGTTTCAAAACATATGGAACCCGTGTCTCTTTCAATACTGAGCCATTCTCGCACCTACACACAAAATAGTTGACATTATCAATGAACGAATACTTTCTTTAATTCCGGGAGACGAGAAGATACACGAGTCTTCAGACTCTGTTTATACTTACCAATTTCTTGAACAAGAACGGCTTGAAGGTTATTTGTTGTGATCACGATGGCAACTACATCAACTCAACGACAAACGTCGTATATTAAGAAGTTTTATTTTGTCTTTAAGTTTTTTTTATCTGATTATTCATGTATAACAAAATATTTATTTATCATTTCAACAATAATTGACTATATGTTTTCTTACGTTATTTTCATTGTTATGGGTTCTATATCTCGAAGCATGCCCGCCCAATCGGGCGGCTTTGAAACTAGTAGTTTATAAAATAGTACTACCTCCATCCCAAAATTATTGTCTACATTTGAATATCATACAATTTAAGAAAAATGCATTTATTAGACCGTGCAACCAATATAATTTTATATTTACCACCTAAGTATTTTTTGATTGGTTGGATTTTTAAGTGGACAGTCATTTAAGAACATTTAAAAAAGGAAACATGGACAATAAAAATGGGACGGAGGGAGTAAAATAACAAAAAATGGCGGGTCTAAAAGGGTGTAATAGGTGGTAAGTATGCGGTATTTTGGTATGTGAATGTATAGAAAGAAAATACTAGGGTAGTATGGTGGCGACATGACACAACAACTTGAGTTATGACACCCGATGTTCTAAGCTATCAGTAGATAGAAAATTTAAGGAAGGTAATTTTAATACCACAAAAATCATTTCAAAGACTATAATTATTATTTTAATATGTTGTACAATTTATTGTAACAGATATATAACATGATATTTGATTTAATTTATGTTGTGTTAAAATCACCTTAAATAGAAGAGTAATGGTATTTAGTCCTACCATTAGTCATACTCATAGTCTTACTCATTAGATGGAGACACATGTCAAAATCAATGGATAATATTAGAGCATCCCCAATGGTTAACCTCATAAAAGCTTATTAGTTTTGCCACATCAACATTCCACTAACAAAAAAACTTTTTTATAAATGACATCTCCAATGGTTAACCTCTCCAAAAGCTTATTCTTTTATAATATTTCTAATCCACCTTTATCTATCTCAAAGTTTTTATAAATACCCCTATATATAATTTGACAATTTTTTTGACATCTTACTAAATATTATATCTTTTAAAATGTCTAATACAAAAATATTATACTAATTGACATTAAATATTATATAATTTATTTATTAAGTAATAAAAATAAAATAAAGAATTTATATATAACAAATCTAAGGTTTAAATTGAAATATTATTAAACATAAGGGGCTAAAAATGACAAACATTAAAAGATGGTTAAAATGTTAGTAGAGAATAAGTCTTTGCAATAAGCTTTTCAAAAAGCTAGGCATTCCAATGGTAAAAAGTCTTTCAAAGGCTTATTAGAATAATAATAAGTTTTTGAAAAAGTTACCATTGGAGATGCTCTAATTGAGAGAGAATTAGTGTAGTACACTTTCATCATATCAAGTGAGTAGGAATATAAGTATGACCAAATAGTATCATTAAATATCATTTCTCTAGATAGAAACCAAAAAAACATGTATATAGCGAGTGATAGTCACTGTTGAATATACAGCCTGAGATCACACAAGGACCCTACCCTTCCACAAAATGGACGGTGATAAAGGTGTTTGTTTAGTTTTACGGTTCATATCTTACCATCATACACGAAATACTTTCTAAAGTTTATATTATAGTAATGTTATATAAAATGCACAAAAATTAATTTGAATATCTGGTTTTGGGAAAAAACTATTTGAAACCAGATTTTAAGAAAACTTGATTTTTCTTCCGGACTGGATTTTTTGAAACAAGATTCGGATTATTTGAGCCAACCGGGGATTTTTACCGGATAAAAAAACCTTTATGCCGGATAAAAACAAATCCAAATTTTAATCCGATTTAACCTAAAAATAATATTAGCTAAACATGGTGTGTGTACATATATAAAAGAAAAATATTATACATGCCAAATCATAATTCATAGGTAAAAGTCTTTCTCAACAAACACGCTACGTGGAGTACTGCTTGGTAGAAGAGTCAACGATTTGACCGACATTTCTACATTTTCGGTGACGTGGCAACAAAATGTTGGTTACCTGTAAACATTTTTTTCTGCCGAATTACACCATAATATCCCACTCGGTATTTTTTTTCTCTGAGAAAAGTTACATTTTCCCCTTTAAGTTACGTAATTATGTCAAGATGTACACCTATGGTATTGGGACAGATGATATAGCCCCTTGACCAAATTATGAATCATTTTTTATTGTCATGTACAAAAATTTATCTTTGGCAACAACAATACTTTTTAAACAAAATGCCAAAGCCTAATAATTTTATCTATCACAAGAATACTCTTCAAAATTGAGGTAAATTTAGTCGAAAGAAAATTCACCGATTACAATAGATACTAAAATATCAAACGAGCAAAATAAATAAAACATACAAAACATAAAATTTTAATCTTACTTGTTCTTGGAGACTTGATACTATATCAAAAGAAATCCATAATCTATTGGCTCTTGCATCAAGTTGGCACAAATCTAATTTCTTAAACATTATTTTAAAGAACAACCACACTCGAGAATATTATCTTACTAATGTAGAATGAATATTTTGATGAAGTATGCATTATAAAAAATTTGAATTTTATCAAGGATTTTGTAAATATGTTTGAAGACCTAGCACAACTTGTTATTTGAAAACTTTGTACAATATATATTCTAGAAGATGATTGTTTGGAACAAAACACGAGATTCTTTTGTATATAAACTGAAAACAAATTGTTACTTGATGAATTTGACAACAACAATGTAACTATTACATTGTTTTAATTTTTGGGTTATCCCATCTTATGTTATATACATCAAATATAATCATTTTGAATTATTACGTTAGAAAAAAAATCCAGTCAAATATATTTTAACTTAATGAATATGATAAACAAAATAATAGTTACTTAATATTATTTTGTACTTGGTGTTAATCAAAGCAGAAGACTCAACTAGGGTTGTACTCAAGCTGAGTAGTTGACTCGGTTTGAAGTTGGATTGAGAAATATGAGATTGAAGAGATAAATATTACTTTAAGACAAAGATAAATGAATATCCCAATGTAAACTCTAGGAAATGAATTAAGTTTACTTTGTAAGGTCTTTATATCATTATATATAGAGACGTAGGTCGTATGCCCGTATGTTTTCATATGCTTTTTATTATTGTGATATTCTATGTCATCCAGTATTGTAATTATGCAACAATACTTGAATATATACTGTGTAAATATAATTATTCGACATAAAGAAAATCTTATTATTGCTCATACAAGTTTATTATCGAGGGTTGTTACACTGTAGCACATTGTATACATATACCGCACGTTACCGTTTTGTTTCACTATACCCTCAAATGCTATGGGTAGAAATTGACAGCAGAAAATAGTAAGAGGGTAAAAATTCAACTCTTTTACTACTTCAAGGGGCTCATTAGTTTTCTTAAAACTAGAAGGGGTTGAATGAAGTTATAACCAATGAAATATATAGTCCCTTTTAAGTTTTCCCTCATTCTCTCTCTATAAACCTGCAATAAACTCTCTTCTTTTCTCCTTTCTGTTCAATTTAATTGGTTTGAATTCTTGGTTGTCTGTAGCAGAAAAGAAGAAGAAAATTGAGGAACTGGTAATTTATTTACAAAAATTTCAATGATCATTATTATGATATAAATCAACGATCAACAGTTATATAATTTACGTATATATAGAGAGAGAAACAAATAGGCATGGGTTGTTTCCCTTGCGCTGGGGGAGATTCTAAACGATCATCGAAGAACAAACGAATCGATAACAAACACAACGATCAACCAATCAAAAAGGATTCTGGTATGTTTAATTTGATTTCTATTTTTATAAATATTGGTTTTTATTAACGATCATTCGAAATTGTGAAGCAATTTGGGGGAATTTTGTACCCTTAGGTTTTATTTTGAATCATGCATGGTGTTCAATTCTGTTTGGGGATTATGATTTATTATTTTGAATTGTTGATCGTGGTGATATTTTGCTGGTTCAATTGTTGTTTAATGATGTTAAATTTGTGGTTATTGGATGTAACCTTTTGTGTGTAATTTAATAATAATTTTTATATGTCACCAGTGACCTAATCTAGTGATTAAAGCTTTTTAACTTTATTGATCTTGAGCTATCAATGTTCAAATGTTTATAGTTTGATGGTAATTGTTAATCAAAACCTTAGAATCAATATCCATTTATACATGAAAAATACTTAATGATATAAAAAAACTCGAATTCCTTGCTTTTTTTAATCCGAAGAGTATAGCCGGGTAGTAAGGGGTTGTTTGGATGTGTGTTTAAGTGATTATTTAATCAATTTGTAGTGTTTTTTTCATAAGATAATTTGCTTGATGCTAAAATTACTTCAATATGCCAAACACTCCACAATGAAAAGTGATTAGTAAAAATAGAAAACACGTCCAAACACTATCTTCTGCGCCACGTTTTATTACAACTAATTATTACTTAATTGTAGTTATTCAATACTCATGTAGTCACTTTCAAACCGCACATCCAAACACCGCCAAAATCATCGAAATTTTTTTCTATATTTGTTTTTTGTTTTTTGTTTTCATTTGAAATATATTAATTGTCATGCTCCCCTTTTTTCTTTCACAAAAGTCATGATGATGAAGTTTTATCCTTTAGTGCTTTAAGTGTCTTCTTGTGTACTTCTCCACAAAAATATAGATTCTTGATATTTGTATTTATTTCATTTTACTTAAATTTGTCTGTTTATATGATTTTAGATACAATAAAAGTCGAACGAGCTAAAGAAATGAAGAAGGAAAATACACAAAATGTTGCTCAACAACTGATTTCTAATGAAAATGTTGAGAAAAATAAGCAGTCAGAAGAAGGTGGATCCATGAATAAAGCAAGAACATTTACATATGCAGAATTAGTGAATGCAACTGATAATTTTAAAGCTGCTTATTTCTTGGGTGAAGGTGGTTTTGGTAAAGTTTATAAAGGCAGATTACAAGATTCTGATCAGGTTAGTGAAATCGATTTGACCCGCTTACTTATCAAATGGGTCAGATGTAAAACTTTATTAAAAGGGAACGGGCTAAATGGGTCAAACATGTTGAAAATTGTCTAAAGTCTGAATTTATAATGCATACAGATACAATACAACCTCCTAAATTGTATTGTACAAAGATTTATATTATTATTGTAATAACTAAAACATTGTTTTTGTAATCATTATTCTGGCTCATTTACTTGTGTATTGGTTGATTTGGTTTGTGTGAAATATCAAATGGGTGAAATATCAAACTTTAGCTAAAGGCGTAATGGGTCAAACATGTTGTAAAATGCCCAAAGTTTTTATTTTTAATGCAAACAACCGCATAAATGGTTTTATACGAAGATTTAGATTATTATTATAATAATTTTGTTTTTGTAATCATAATGGATTCATTAAAGAACACTTTAAAAATGGCAAAAATGTATACGTGGGTCAACCCAACCCGCCCGTACATTTGCCACCTTTACAAATACCTTATTTCAAATGAATTTGATAAAAATCCAAGATTTTGCGCTACTTTTACTTATGATCTTATTCTAAAGTTTTAAAATCTGTGTATTAATTATAAAAATTGCAGATTGTGGCTATAAAGCAATTGGATCCGGATGGTTTGCAAGGAATTAGAGAATTTGTTGTTGAAGTTTTGACATTAAGCATGGCTGATCATCCTAATCTTGTTAAATTAATCGGTTATTGTGCTGAAGGAGAACAAAGATTATTGGTTTATGAATACATGCCATTAGGCTCATTAGAAGACCATTTACACGGTATTTATTAAGTTTAATTTGCTTTATAACTGAATCTAATAGATTGTTTGACTTTGAGAAAGTCAAAGTATGAGGCAGACAACCACATTTAAGATTCTAACCACCAATTTTTATGATTTTTATTTTTCACTTCTAATAATTTAAGTATGCGGGTCCATCAAATATTTATGGAAGTTTATATTTGCATGGTATTCACTCGTACCTTTCTTAAATTCTTTTACTTTATATTCCTTTTTTCAAAATTTAAAATTAAAATAAAATTTATGCTAGTTACCGGAAGTGGGCATCCTTTAACAGTAAGTTTAATTTTCTTTATAACTTAATATAAAAATTGGTTGACTTTTAAAAAGTCAACATATGAGAGAGACAATCACAATAAAGATTCTAACCCACCGATTTGTTTGAATCTTTTTTCAACTTTTAGTAATTTAACCATGTGGGTTGACCGATTTTTCACTTTACATTTTAATGGCCAGATCATCGGGCCCACAGAAAACGGCTCGATTGGAATACAAGAATGAAAATTGCAGCTGGTGCAGCAAGAGGGTTGGAGTATTTACATGACAAAATGAACCCGCCCGTTATATATCGGGATTTGAAAGGGTCAAACATATTATTAGGTGAAGATTTTCATGCAAAATTGTCCGATTTCGGGCTGGCAAAAGTGGGCCCGCTTGGTGATAAAACCCATGTCTCGACTCGAGTGATGGGTACATACGGGTATTGTGCTCCTGATTATGCAATGACGGGTCAACTCACGTTTAAATCAGATATTTATAGTTTTGGGGTTGTATTATTGGAGCTAATTACGGGTAGAAAAGCGATTGATAATACAAGATCTGCAGCCGAACAAAATCTTGTTGCATGGGTAAGTTTATTTTTTATTATTTAGTTTTTCATATATTTTAAAAATGTCTACTTGAAGGAGATACTACAATAGGAGTCCAATTTTGACTTTTTAGAACAAAAAGATTGGTTCTTTAATAATTTTATTTTAACTTTAAAATTGAAACAAAAATTTTCGTGGTTTTAAAGAAATAAACAAATAATCACATGATTTTGATGTTAAAATCTAGAATGATTAAATATAGCTTTTGAGTTGAACTTTGGAAGAAGTTGATATAAAGTTGTTCCATTTAGGAATCTCCTTTTGTGACATATTGCTTTTGTGGGAGTCATCTTCGATCCAAATATCCCACTCTCAATTTTGTGAGGTTTTGGGGGCCACAAATATCAAGAATCTAATGCCATATTCCTATTTTTTGGTGTTATCATTGCTCTATCTTTAATTCTTTTTACATTTGAATACATTCTAGATGACTCTCAGCCCATTTGAACCGTTCATTTTTAGTTAAATTTTTTAGATAAATCGGTCAAAAATTGCCATCTATAAAAACAAGAATTACATGTTTAAACGAATAGGAGTAATGCCCTCGAAACCTTAACATAATATCAACTTTTTTTTTTTTTATCTAAAATAATAACATACTTTTACTTTTGTCCTTGGACAAAATTAATATCCTATTTGGGTTTTAAAAAGACCGTTTTGTGTCTCATTTGGATCACTTGGCAACCTAATGACCTGATAAACCTGTATCATACTGAGGTGGTAAATGACATGTATTGTTATCACCTCGTCATCACTTTAACAGGTTATCTTGTTACCAAGTGATCTAAATGGGACACAAAATCATCTTTTACATACCGACTAAATATTGACAAATGTAAAAACACGTTTTTTTAGGCAATAAAAACCCCATACGCGTATTATTCTAAAAACGAAATAATTGATAAATAAAATATCATGTATAGGCACGACCGTTGTTCAAAGATAGACGGAAATTTTGGCAAATGGCGGACCCCGTGTTAGAAGGTGAATATCCGGTTAGAGGGTTATATCAAGCATTAGCAATAGCCGCAATGTGTGTTCAAGAACAACCTAATATGAGACCATTAATTGCTGACGTGGTAACAGCTCTTAATTATCTTGCATCCCAAAAATATGATCCCCAAAGTAACCCTGTTCAAACTTCCCGGAGGTCTTCTCGTGGACAAAAGTCTAGTGATGATAAGAAACCCGATGTGTAAAGACGGAAGGGTAGTTTTGTCTTTTGCGTTGTTCATATGAAAAGGGCGTCGTACGGTGTTTTTTTTGGCATCGTGATGAGTGGTAACTAAAAGGTTTTGAGATCGGTTTCTTGGGTTAGGGTAGAAAGGGTTAAGGAATAATGAAATTATATACATGTTTTTTTCTTCTTTTTTATTACTTTTTTGCTAAATCAAATTTGTGAAATTTGATCAAAATGTTTTGTGTCCTTCAAGTTCAAAATTTACTCGGGTTGGGTTGGACATTGGCCCGGAATGCTTTAGAACATACAATACTTGTGATTAGGAACAATTTTCTTGATGAAATAAATGATAAGATATCATGTAAATAGGTTGGATATGTCGACATGTTTTTTATCCAAACCATTTGTCTCAGCTCAAACCTGAATATTTTTGTGTCGGGTTGCCTGTAAGTGTGGGAAATTGCCGCCTCTAGTTTTGAGATTATATCTGCAATACATATTTTTCTGAGTTTGTGTAGGTTATGAAAACATCCTATTTGTTTACGGAATTAATTTATACACCACGTAATTTGATGCATGTATCACATTGTATAACTATTACTGCAGACTGTATAAACATATAAAACAAATATTGTTATGTTTAGGTTAAAATACGAGGTGTAAAAACTACCACCTATTTGTTTATGGCTATTTAAACCATAAAACTAATGATTTATATGATAATTCGTGTATAAGTTCACATAAAATATTACATATAAATTTATAATTTATATATATCTATCATACTTTTTTCAAAAGAGTTTCATAATGCACCACAAAAAATGCGTGATAAGGGCACGACAAAAAACGCGTGATAAGGGCACGTCTTATCTGACATTTTTTACGTTACATCTAACATCACGTCTTGGGCTGTTTTTTAACGTTGAGGTTGCGCCTCACGCCCTTTTTATAACCCTGAATTTTACCATTGCTATGTTAATACTACCTCCGTATCAAAATAAGTGATACACTTTCCTAAAAGGGGTGAAACAAAATAAGTGATACACTTCAAAATCTTTCCTTATTTGGCAAAAAAATGGGACCCATTCTCTACTAACTATCTACTTTAATAAAGTAAAATTACTCTTTTATCCTTACTTTTACTTTTAAACATCATTAATTTCACTACATCCAAAAGAAGTGGGTCCCATTATTCACTAACTATTCACTTTATACTATTTTAAATCACTTTTCAATCTTTTACCTCAAAAACCGCAATTTCTCAAATGTATCACTTATTTTGATACGGAGGTAGTATTACATTTTATGTATACAATAATATCTTTCACAAATAAATCAGGTCAAGGGATATGACAAATGTACACAGGGCAATAAATTGATTCAGACCGAAAGATAACATATCCTCTTATGGTTTTATAGGTTAATGGACTATCACGAAAATTAGAAGATTGTACACTAAGCTTAATGGGCTAACGCCCAATCCTCATATAATTTTCCATTCTCCAATTTCCAATTACAGTCGGACTGTATAAAACAATTTGTTAATCTGAAAATATAACATTTTCTCCGTTTCAAAATAAGTGATACAAATTAACTTTTACGTTTTTTGAGGAAAAAATTATAATGAAGTATAAATTAAATTAAATTGGATAGTTAGTAAGTGAGGGGTCTCACATATTATGATTAAAGTGAGAGCATCTCCGATGGGAGGTTATTCAAAAGTTTTTTTTACCTTTTGAGAAGATCATTTAAATGCATATGACCTTCTAGCAAAAAGCTTTTGCTTCAAAAGCTTATTCTTCCATAAGTCTTTCTCAAGACACACAAAAAACTTTTATCTACATTTAATGCATTGGAGCAAAAGCTTTTTTAAAAGCTTTTTTGTCAATAGTAAGTGGAAAATCTATGTGGCAATTCTAATAAGTCATTGGAAAGACTTAACCATTGGGGATGCTCTGAGTTTAAAGATGTTTGAAAGTAAAAGTAAGGGTAAATGAGTAGTTTCACTTTATTAAAAGAGATAGTTAGTGGGTATGGGTCCCACTATATTTTACCAAATAAGAAAAGTTTCAAAGTGTATCACTTATTTTAAAACACCAAAAAATAGAAAGTATCACTTATTTTGAAACGGAGGAAGCATAACTATTTAACGATTGAGTTTTTCCTATTCAAGGGAATGTAAGTTTTTAACTTAAATATACCAAAACCTCTTGTGACGAGGTTAGGATATGTACCATTGGGTTTTGTTGGTAGGGGTCACGACAAGTTAATTATTTGTTTTAATATATTTTTTTCTGTTTTAATTATTAATTAGTATTTTGAACACTTTTCATTCAAGACACTTCTTAAATCAATTGACATAATTATGATCCGTTGTATATAAATCATTCGTTGATAAATCTTGATTGGCATTAAGAATCTTTTCTTGATCTTTCTAGTTCTTTGTTGATCTTTAATTCATAATAGTTGTTGAGGTGATATCTTGGTAAATGTATGAAAGATGTTGAATAATTCTTGAAATACTTATCGTTCGTTGATACATTGATTTTTTTTTTCCTTTTGATGCTTCCTCTCAATCAAACGTATATTCTTTATTCGAGCTAGATTGAACATATTGAATCTTTGCTCCCCAATCAACAAAATTATTATAACTATTCGTAAGCTGTCAGATGTCTTCGTTTCATCTTTTATTTTTTTACCTTTCAATCTTTAAACACATTTCTTGTTTACCCCCCCATTGAGAGGTAAATATATATACATTCATTTCTATTGGGTAAATGGGGCTAATGTCTCGATAAACTCCATAAAATTTTTATACTCTTTTAAATTAATTCTCTCGCATATTGAAATATATTTTTTTCCTTAATTGATCGAATTTCTTAAGTAGAAAATTTATGTAATTTCTTCTTCCCCTATGATTTATCTTGGCTATTATGTAAACATAAAAATATTAAATATTCGAGTTGAAATTAGGTTGAATTTTATTTAAATACAAATAGAGGTGTTATATTGGAAGTTTCCTTGTTACCTCAGCTTTATACAGTTTAATTAAACGGCTGCCCACGGTGTCGTCGGATGGCCAACTGACGGCGTCGCACTGTTGACACGCCTCATGTATTTGGCGGCGTCGGTTTTTGCCGTGGGTTTGGAGACGAGACGGAGGGAGAGATCGGTTGGTGAGGTGGGCTCCAAGGGATATTTTGTGTGTGTATTTTGTAATGGTGGGTCCTAAAAAACTAAAGAGAATATGTATTGTTATCATGTGTATGTCAATTTAATGTCGGTTGGAAGGTGATCAGCTGATACGTGGTTGATTTGACAAAAACTAACAATGTCGGTTTGTGTAATGATTGAGACCGATCTTATATCATCTGGCATAAATTATCAATAAAAGTTGATGTGATTTTGTTATCCTCAAACAACTTTAATTAATTAATCAATAACTCATTTAAAAGTATAACTGAAGAATGGGAAGTTAAGTCGTTGTAGGGTAAATGTGACAAGGAAATTACAAAAAGGACCGGCAGTCCAGCATTGAGTGGGGAACTGATGTGATCGATCACCCATCACCCCCACGGCCAATAACTCACTATTATCTTCTTATAAAAGTAAGAAATGTTTAAGGAGATCTATAATTTTTGTAAAATTCTGAAGGATAAATCTTAGTCCTTGAATTAGTCAATCTTTAAATTACCACCATCCCATGTGTATTAAATCACATTTGATTGCACACAGCCGATCACCACCATGTGATTCAACACCACCGACCACCACCACCACCAACCTTTGCCAGCCACCGTCTCCACCACCAGCAACCACTCACCACCGTCGGCTGCTTTCAATCACATGTGATTGCGTACTCTTGGTAAGTTTTCAGACATTGTATCATATACGACTCTGCAAACTGCTCTGGTTGTTGTACCTTGAGAAACAGATGACAAATCTCTTATAATCGTGTCAAATACGAGACACAGCCAAAATTTATTTCATACATTTTTTTTACATTATCGTTTTATATTTTACTAGTTTAATCGTGATTGTAAATGTATTTTCCTTGTATTGTGTTTTACTAAATAAAATTGATATTAACAGGGATGGTAGACAGTGATGGTATAGCTAGGGGTTGAAGAGACCAAACTCGACATATACCTTTTAGACTACCCTTAATTCCGTAAGGGGTGACCAAACACGGTTTGATCATCGTTGCCATATCATCGCTATATTAGTTTTTTCTCTTCCGACCAAACACCTGCATAACAAACATCGACCAAATTCACGTAATAGTGATCAAACCCACAACCAAACCTAAAGATCCTTAAGATTAAATTTATTAATACATATACCATTTATTATATACGAATATATCAATATCATACTGTTAGGTTTTTTGATATTTCATATATTTGGTCCAAAGAGTAATAATTAAGGAGCACATTCACATTTCAAAAACCAAAAAGATCCCGGTATTTGTAGTTCACGTGCCATGGCCCCATTTCCACGTGTTTTCGTCTACTTTTTGGTGAATATATAAATACTAAATACCTGGATGGAAAATCAAATCCAGATAGATATCTACTTGAATCATTTTCTTCTTTTATTATAACATATCCGATCAACTTTTGTTTATGTCTTTTATATACGGAAACGTGTATATGAAGGGTTGTAGTTGGAGCTGTAGGTTATGTATAAGATGTTAGTTGTATTTTGGTCTCTATTACCAATATATATGAGGAACCCGAGTTCAAACTTTAAAAGCAACACAATACTCTATGTGGTCACAAAGGTGTAACCATGACGACTCCGAGTTACCTGTAAATCGGGTGGTCACAGTGTTCGCAAAGAAGGTTGGAAACTCAAGTTAAAAAAAGATGTTAGCTATAGTTGTGAAATGATATTTTTATTTGTATAGTTGCATTTATTTAACCTAATGATAATGAGAGCATACGAATGACCACTTCGTGCGGTTAGTGTTGTTTCAGCACCAGTGATGAATTTATGATGAAATTACATGCATACTTTGAAAAATGTTTAGGCGAAAAGAATAATACTACGTATCAAAATAAGTGATACACATTTCATAAAGAGGGGATGATTTTTACACCACAACTTTTATGGCATGTACCACAATCATTGCTTAGCTTGGTCGTACAGTTAGCTGTCAAACTTGTATAATGTGATAAAAATGATGGATAAAAATAAGTGATACACTTATAGATTTTACCTTATTTGGTAAAAAAAATGGGACCATACTCCACTAACTATCTACTTTAATAAAATGAAATTACTTCTATACCCTTACTTTTACTTTTAAACATCATTAAAATCAATTTATTCAAAAAGAGTGAGACTCATTTTCCACTAATTATCCACTTTAATTTATCTTAACTCACATTTTAATCATTTGTCTCAAAAATCGTAAAATCTCAAATGTATCATTTGTTTTGATACGGAGGTAGTATATTAAATTGGCCCGTTATGGTCCAACAAGTTGGTTTGGAAATTAATACGAGTATATGATGCGTAAAAAGGTATGTAGTTAAATCTAAATAAAATACGAGTCCTAAATGTCATAAAATAGACATATATGCTTTACGTGGTTCATTTACATAATTATAAGTTTTTTAAATTTAGTTTTATAATTACAAGTTTGTAACCGACCTATATAGAAAAATATAGTGATAAAAATAACTATCCACACGAAAATGAACTTAATTTAATTACCAAACATATATATGGAAAAAAAATTAGTTATCAATTTAGATCGACTAAAAATTTATAACGTCACACGACTCGCGCCTTCAGAACGCTTCCAATGCCCGCCTTTAAAACCTAGTTTTTATTCAACACTATGTATTTGAGCAATATTCTTATTAGATATGCGTTAAATTAATTAAACGATGCATGTATGAAAACATGAAGCACTATAACATTAAATAAATATTAATTTTTATGTAATCATAAAGGATAAATTTCAACCATTAATTAATAATATCAACTGGTCAAGCTTATCACATAATTTATACATGAAGGAAAATTTTAGTTATTTGGCACTTACAAACAAATTTTGAATTTTTTAATTAATTTTTTCATTAAAAATAATATTATTTAATAATCACGTGTGTTATAATCACATGTGATTATATATTTAATCTAGTGATATTATTGTACAATCAAAATGTGATTGTATATCTAATCACATGTAATGTTTTAGTACAATCACATGTGATTAAATATACAGTCATATGTAATCATCACATTATGTGTTATTAACGAAACAATTTAAAAATGTAAAAAAATGATAAAAAATAATAAAAATAAAAACAAGATGACAATTTAAAAAAATATTAAAAAATTAATTATTTTTTTATAAAAATGACCAAAATATCATTCTCTATATAAAGTATGTAATTAATCTTAACCATTAATTATTATTGATAAATGGTTAAGATGTATCTATTAAGATTACAAAAATTTTAAAAACTATCCTGAAAAAATCATATGATATTATTTTTAAGTCAATTACGGGTCACAATTGTTTTTCATATATTTGATGTAAGCTTGTACTTTGTAGGGACTTCTAACAATAAAAATTTGTAATTTTTTCTCCTCTGAAACTTCTGTTTTTATTAGGTCATATAATTAACGATTGTGATTTGATTTTATAAAATTTGTATTTTGATTGAGCTATAACTACTCACATTGTATTTTATTTTTCAAGCATAAATTAGGGAAATATATATTTATAATAAAACTCAATTATAATAAATAAAAATTACATTTGCAAATGTAAGAAACGAGACAGTAATATTCAACAAAATGAGTAGAAACATAACGTGATTGAGTCTCATATATTTTTTACTAATGAATAGTGATTTGTATACATCAGTTTAATTATACACCACCGATCGTTGTTTTATAAGGTTATATAATATATATACTACGTACAATCTAAAACAGAGTATGGTGGTGTTTGATTTGAACTTAATTAACTTAATATAAAAATAACTTAATATATTAAGTCCATTAAAGTTTGTTTGTTTTTTGCTTAATATAAAAAGATTGACTGAATATAAAAAGTGATGTGGGTGATGGTCTCCCCATTAAGTCACTATTTTTTCCATTTTTACCCCTCCATTATAGTTACTACTTTTTTTTTTTTAATTTCATGCACTACTTTGAGTTTGCTTGATATTATTATTATTATCATTAGGGTTTTTCTAACATGTGCTCCCAAGGCACATGTTAGGGTGCATTAAATATCATAAACTTTTCATTAGAAGTTTAAAATGCATTTAATAAATCACTCTAAAATATAACGTATGCACTTCATTAATGTTTAATTACACATTATTAGGAAACTTTTAAATCCATTAATGCACCCTAAGATGTGCCTTGGGGGCACATGTTAGAAAAATTATTATTATTATTATTATTATTATTATTATTATTATTATTAAATACCTTCAAGTATGTTGAATTTAACGTCTTTGGTTTTTATGACATTTCATATATATATATATATATATATAAAATGAGTTTCAATTTTGAAGTTGCAATAAATATCATACATTTAATATTAATAATATTATTATATAAATTCATTTATAAAAATAACTCATTAAATTGTAAGACTAAGAGTTTAGAAATAAATATAAATAATTATGATAATAAAATGTTCAATTAAATAAGAGACTTTTCAAGGTTTATGAATCTTACATATTAGCATCTATAAATACTCATTCACATATTGCAAAAAATTTAACACTCTAGAGGTGCATCAAAAAAAACATAACAAATGGAGTCAACAACAAAGATCTATAGGGCTTTTGGTATTTTATCGTCGCTATTAATTGGTAATCCAACATAATCTTTATTATCTGTATTTTTTGAAGAAAAAAAAAGGTCATGGAGATGAATTCTTTATGATTTTGTTTTAGAGAGAGTATGTTAATTGTTTTTGTTTATAATTTCACAACCTCTTTTGTATATATGTATAAAAATTTTATTCGTTGTTTATGTGCATTTTGTATAAAATATCTAATAGTTGAGATTGTGTATGATATCAAAATTATTTAAGATGGATATCTTATCATGTTAATGGCCACAAATTGTTCACAATTATTTAAGATAGATATATTATCATGTTAATGGCCACAAATTGTTGTTCATTTGATTTGTAATTTTAATCCAATTATAGGTTTCGATCGTCATTTTTTACAACTTGCGATTCTCTAATTAGTATGGAAATATTAATTAAATATATTGATGGTTGTTGAATTTATGCTTATTTCTTTTGTATATGTATAACATATATAAATTGAGTTTCATGTTGATGTTGCATTTATTATAATATTAAATAAATCATATTAATAAGGATTGAGAAGCTCAATAGTTGTAAAATCAAGAGTTTTAACATAAACTTGCGATTCTCTAATTAGTAGGAAAATATTAATTAAATATATTGATTGTTGTTAAATTTATGTTTACTTCTTTTGTATATGTATAAAATATAACAATTGAGTTCTATTTTGATGTTGCATTTATTATAATACTAAATAAATCATGTTAATAAAGATTGAGAAGCTCAATACTTATAAAATTAAAAGTTTTAACATAAATTATAGTAATGAATTCATTTTAATAACAATTTGACAAACTCATTAAATTGTAAGAGCAAGAGTTTTGTAATAAATATAAATATATAATAATACAAAGTTCAATAAAATAAGAGACTTTTCAAGTTTTATGAATCTTACACATTAAGATCTATAAATACTTATTTTTATGATTTAACACTTTAAAGGTGCATCCAAAAGAAACATCTAAAATATGGAGTAAACAACAAAGACATTTAGCGATTTTATTCTTTCTCCTCTCTATTAATTTCTTTCATTGATTTGTATAAAGTATATAACTTACTGATATCTTAACATCTATATCTTTATTCTATATCTATATCTATATATATATATATCATAAAAAAATTGAATTTCATAATTTATGTTGTATTCAATTCTATTCTAAAAAAAATAAGTTTTTGTTATAAATGATGCTTATGAATAAATTTAATAGAGTATACAAAGAATTTAACATAAATAATAGTAGTAAATTCAATTAAATAATAGTCTTTTCATTTAAATAGAAATTACATATTAATTATATAAGACAAAGAATTTAACAGAAAAATAATAGTAGTAAATTAAATTAAATAATAGTCTTTTCATATAACTTAAAGTTACATATTATAAACTACAAATACCACACTATCATGATGCAAATGATATTGAGTTTTCAAATGATATTATCTTTTACCCCAATAGAACATCCATTTATATAAATTGAGTTCCAACTTTGAAGTTGCATTAACACCATGCATTTAATATTAATAATAATATTATATAAATCTATTTATAAAAAATAATAAATTAATCAATTGTAAGATCAAAAACTTTACCATAAATATAATGTTTAATAAACAAAACAAAATAATGTCCATGCATTTATGAATCACAAAAATAGTTGAATATCTAGATTATGGTTAAATATTAATTACATAGCAAGAAACTTTATATGTTTATTAAAATCAATCAATATAAAAAATGCACAATAACAGATATTTATTAATAAAAACCTAGACCGAGCGAAAAAATGATTTTGGATGGACCGAGGACCGAATACATGATGCTCATAACCGAACCGTACCGAGAACCAGTCGAAAACGAACAGAACCGAGGCAATTTCTTCGACTATTTTCAGTTTTTTCTCATTTTTGGACCGAATCGGACCACTCGGAACTGAACCAGTTGGAACCGAGAACTGAATTTTCATAAAAAATAGAACCGATCGAGAACCGAACCGATGGAGCTCGGTTCGGTCCAGTCTGGTTATCGCCGGTCGGTTCTCTGTCCAATTATCACAGGCCTACTCACGCATACGAAATCTATTTCAAGCTAAAGAAAAAATTGCAATTAACATTCACAATCCATATGACTCAATAAAGAACAACAAACCATAAACATCAATACACATAAATAATAACTTTACTCATTTAGTAGAATACCCGTAATCAAAGTTAAACATGTAACCAATCATACTTTTTGTACTTTACAGGTGATACCAGTCAATTGTACACGATATGCACTCAAAATAACTCATTGTGAATGAAGCCCGTGCATCGCACGGACCATGCTGCCTCGTTATAATAACTTTCAAGTTTTGTGTATTAATATAATTAAATAAATCAATATTATTATTTTCTATAAATAATTTTTAGTTTATAATTTAGAATTTTTATTTAGTTCTATTATTTTGAGTTTATCAAATAATTATTTTTTATTAAGTATTTATTTTTTGTATAAAGGTTAAAAAAGTAATTTATTGTTATTTAGTTAGTTGATTCAGCATAAAAAACAAACATTATAATATTATTTCTAGACAGACATCATATATCTAAACAGACACTTTATCCTGACAGCACTTAATAAAAGAAAAAACAAACAGGCCGTTAGTGTGTATGACTGGAATTAGTGGTATACGAATTACCGCTCTTTTACAATAAACCAATTTCTTAATTTTATTTTGGTAAAGTGGTAAAAGACACAAGTTTGGCATGGAGGTACAAAAGGATTTCCAAATTTGTGAATTGTAAATTATGATTAGCATTCAAGTGTTCGTGTAAATGAGGCAAGCAAAGTAGACATGATCGGATGGCATTTTATGTTGCTAAACATTAATGTTTAGGCAACGCTCATGTGGATAACAAGCAACAATCAAAATGACGAGCATTAAATTTCGATATGAAATTGTAGGGGCAAATATATGATTAACGCATAAATGATTTACGGAAAGGGTATACCGTTCTATAAAACTTGTCTTTTGAAAACTTCATCAGGATTCGTTGAACGGGAAAGGAGAAAAAAGCAAATTGAAAAAACTTTGACTTCATGTAATATTTGTCTGCAACTAATGATACTTATCAGTTTGATCACACACCAGTTAATAAAGTTTTCTTCAAATCTTCAATGTTCGGTATTTGTCTAGAGTCTTTTAAGTATTGTTGGTGATTTGTATCACCAATATAATTATTTAGGTATAATGAGATAAACTTGTTGAACAAATGTAATCTTAATAAATATTGAACAAGTAAGGATGGTGCGGAGTGTACACTTGTTTAAATTTATTATGATTAAAATACACTGACTTAACGGGGGTCCGGGGGTTGCGCTCTCTTACGTGGTTCTAGGAGCAACGCCCCTAGTGGCGTCCAAGTGCAGTGCGTCGAAACAAAAACGAATTTTACAAAAATTATTGTTACATAAACACCAAGTCTTCAATAACTAATTATTAATTTCATAAATTTACAAGATAATTACTAATTTTATAGACCTAAAACTAAAAAACTACAAGCCATACACTTTCAATTCTTTTTTATTTGGTTTAGATTTTTGTTTGGGCTTTGAGTTTGGATTATTGGTTAATAATTTAGTTTCTTTTAAGATTGATTTGAGCTATTGATAGGTTTCTTAATTTGGTAATAGCATTGCACCGTAATACTAAAAAACATTCTAAAAATTTTACCATGTGGAAAAAATTTTGAGTAGTGTCCCGTGCCACTGCGGGTCCTATATTGGTTCCGCCCCTGATCACACTGTGATTTCATCCAATTAGAGATTTTGAGAGTACTCTCGAAATAATTTGATCTGATAGTGAAAATACGACTTCACACTCATCCAAGAAACTCGAAATAAGTAAACTTTCTAACAAGTATCAATAGCTAAAGATTGATTTAAGCATCATGCTGATGATATACTTGATGATTTACTTTCAGTGGATGATTCTTTTATTTTTTTTGTACTTGTACATTACTCTAGTTAAAAAAAGGGTGGTTGTGAAGGACACATAAAATTAGAAGATCAAAGAAGGGGAAAACAATTTATTTAATTTTTTTGTACTTGTGCATTACTCTAGTTAAAAAAGGGTGGTTGTGCCGGGCACATAAAATTAGAAGATAAAAGAAGGGAAAAACAAGGTGTGTTTACATTTGTGCATATCATGGCATTGATCAAATAATTGATAATTTTAGGAGAAAAGATAAGTGTGATTGATGATGGGGATGTTGGAAATGGTGTAGGAAGCATGTGAATTTGTATTTTATGGGCAATGGCATGGGCATAGACTATTTCTTTCATCCCTCTCTCATCCTTTTCACCATTAAAACTCTTTTTAGAGATCATATATACCACCTGAACAAAATTGACTACTCAAACAAAGGTTAGTGACTGTACACTCAAACTTAATTTCAAGTTCGATCAACAACTTTCATTTCCACAAAAAGGTAACCTTACTTTTCCTAACTATCACATTTCGGTTTATCTTCTTTTTGTTTGCCGCAATTTTTCCTTTTTATCAGTAGTTTAAGGACACAAATCTTCCAAATTTTTAAGGACCCGAATCTAATGACACATAACGATCTGAAATTTCTTTGAATTCGCGGACAAATAATCCTTTTTATGATATTATATGTATGTATGTATGCGTACACATACATTCATTCACTTGACGAACTCTTCGTCTTTCACCCTACGCGTGGTAATTTAATATAATAGATGAAGTAATTTTTACACCATATAAAATCACTTCACATACAATAATACGAAGTATATGTTTTGGTATGTTTTTACATTTAACACTTGTTCAGTGTGGTGACTGAATTAGTTTTTATGGTGTATATATAAGCTCCCACTACAAAAAGGGGATGACACATGGGAAGCTTAATCCCTAATATATGTTTCATAATATTTAAGTTTATTTTCTAATATTGCATCTGTACTAAGGGCATGTTTGGGAAAGCTTATTAATGGTTATGAGCTTATTAGCTTATTAAGCTCTAAATAAACTTTCGATCTTAATAAGCTAATAAGCTCATAAACCTCATTAATAAGTTTTCCCAAACATGCCTTAACTAGTAATATTTACGAAAATTGGGTAGTGGACGACCGAACATGCTAGATCGATTTTCTCTGAATAATGTCCCTAGTCATAACAATATATACTCCCTCTGTCCCAAAATTATTGTCCACATTTGAATATCACACAGTTTAAGAAAAGTGCATTTATTACACTGTGCAACAAATATAATTTTATCTTTACCACCTAAGTATTTTTTGATTGGTTGAATTTTCAAGTGGATATTCATTTTGGGACATTTAAAAAAGGAAACATTGACAATAAAAATGGGACGGAGGGTGTATATCTTAGGGATTCGTGATTAATAAATATTTTGACGAGAGTTTTCCGTCACTAAGTAATTGATATTAGAAAACGGAATAAATAAATTTTAAAGAGATTTTCAAAAAAACTTTTGACACGGATTACTGACGGACTAACATTCCGAACAATTTTTAGTAGAGTTTTTTTTCCAACGGTACCCTTTTTCCGATGTTACGTATTCGCAACAGATTAACGATCAATTTGCCACAGAAGTCTGACGAATTTGCAACGACCTTGAGAAAAACTATTTATTTATTTTTAAAAGAGGTTTGACAATAACCACCGTAAGGTTGTCTTTAGATGCATTAAAAATTTGTACAATAATTTATTAGAGAGTAATTCCTAAAATTAAGGAGTTATTTATAAATTTATTTACAAGTTTTTAATAAATGTTTTATTACAGTTCCTAGGGCTGTCATTATCTTTTTAAAAACATATAAATATCAAAAGTTTTGATGATAATAACCCTAAGAACTGTCATAAAACATTTTGTTAATATATAATTTGTTAATAATTATGAATTGTTTTTAACATGCATTAATAATTTGTATTTTAATTCATGTAGGGCAATATTGTAAATACATGGATAGTTATTAGTTATTGTCAAGTTCATAATATCTTAACCAGTTGGTGTAGATCAACTGGTCACCAGGAAAATTTTTAGGAGTTTTCCTTCACAAGGTCTCGGTTCGAGTCTTGATGAATGTTTTTCCTTAGGTGAATAGGTCGTGGGGTTTATTCCCCATAGATGAAGGGTTCGAGAGAAGACATACTAACCCTTGTGGGTGTCACTATATTCACATCAATTAATTTCCTCTTTGATTGTTTCTTTAATTTAGTTTTTTGGCTAGTTGTATATAATATACACTTTCGTTAAAAAACATCTACTCCTTCCGTTTCAATATTATTGTTCATTAGATAAAAACAAATAGTGTAAAAATGTACATTAATTACATTATGCCACTAATTAAATTTTTTCTTTCCAACTTAAATGTTTTTTAATTAATTGAAACTTAATAGTAAACAATTATTTTAAGACAAATAAAAATATAAATATCCACGATCTGAGACGAAATACTATTCTCAAAGACTTCATGGCATTTATGTTGTACGTATGGTATTATTTGATTTGAAGTTGGTTAGCGCTCCTTTCAACAAATAAATGTTGATGTCTATATGTATCTTCTTCCCCCACTATCGTACATATAATATTCACCTCACGAATCACTCACTCATTGGTTAGCATATAGATATGGTCTTTATCAACTCTATTGGACACAAAAAATATAATATATAAATATGTTTTTTTGTTTTATATAAATATAAATATTAGTATGTTAATTAAATGAAGTAATAGATTAAAAGTGTTGTCATTTTATTAGTGTCGTAAGTTGTGCTTCATTGGAATTTTTCTCTTTTGTTTTCAAAGAGCACGAGGCATGTCTTTTAAAATAAGGAAGTTAACTCATTAGTCATTAGTGGTCATGGTGGAAGGAGTAAGATGTTGACCATAACCTATAGGTCATGGATTCGAGTCCCGTCGTGGACAATAGGTGTAGATTAAGTGCCGTTCAAAAAGAAAAAAAGCTTATTAATATATATGAAAAATGTATTTAAATACTTATAAAAAATATAAAGTAAAAAAAAAACTTATTAATATATATGAAAAATGTATTTAAATACTTATAAAAAATATAAAGTATAATAATTTTAAGAAATATATTATTAATAATGTAACCAAAAGAAATATATTATGCTTAATTATTACTAAACTCAAGAAAAATAGATAAAATGGCTGACAAGCTTTTCAGACCGTGAAGTGTTACTAGAATGCGTATGGGCGAGAGATTAATACATTTCTTCCGACTATTCGATCAACAAATGGATTAGTTAACGTTAAAGTAATGAGCACAAAGTTATACTTTTCATTTCATTTTCATTATTAAAATAACAAAGAAATATAAGTAAATGATTGTGAAATAAATTAAGAACGGAAATCTTAATCCAATCATTAGTAGCGTATGATAAATTATAAAAGACACTCAAGACAAGTATTAATTAACAAATAATCACTTACCAAAAACAAACATTGAAATCACTAAGTACAATTGATCGTAAAGATCGAGTGATGCTCCGTGTGTACTATGAAATTTAAGCTCACAAGTACGTATAGGATACTTGTGAGTTGACTCGTACTAATTATGGTTGCACCAAGTCTTCTATTATAAGTGTTATAATAACGACAATTAAGTTTTAACACCTCGATCTACATTTTGGAATGAGTTATGATATTGAGTGCTACAATTTAGTACTACTCGATCATAGTCCCTACTCATTAGATTAAAATATGTCAAAATTAAAGGATAATATTAGAAGAAATAATTAGTAGATTACACATGTTATCTTATCAAGTGAGTAAGATTATAAATAGAAACAATTGGTAGAACTAAATATCATTTCTCTTTTAGAATTGATACTTAACAATTAACCTTATCTATTTGGAATTGGTACAAGACATGCGGTCTAACACCTCTACTTTCTATTATCTCGTGTAACTAATTTTTGTATACTAAATATCATTTTGTTAATTATTACAAGAAAAATATAATATTTGGGAATAAGTGATCCTAACTTTCATTATATTGTTTATTCCCTATAAATTTAATAGTATAATCGCTGAATTTGGTATATGAAGCATTAAATTTTATCAAAAGTTAGAAAATATGTTTCCATAATAGTATAAGTTATTTATTATGAGTGGGCTAGGCACTATATTGCTATTGAACCAGTTGATATTGGTTTTATTTTTGGGAAATAATATTTGTGGTGTAAAAAAAGCCGGTTGGTACCAGTTCAAGGTCTGGCACCTAAAGTGGAAACCAATACATTACTGAATACTGAAAAAGAGCCAAATGTAAATACCGAACAACGTATCTTATGTATACATCAATACCAGATCGATTCAACATTAATACTAATTCAGTATTTAGTACCAAATGTTTGTCTCAGTTATATATATTTATATATAATCACAAATAGACAACTTGATTAAACTTTAAAATGACTAATCAAATAATTGCTTCAAAAACCAGTCAATTGCTTATTGGTCTAAAATATTCTCATATATAATGAAGGGTGTTTCTCTCTTTTGAACCATTTTTAAACCACCTTTTTATATCTTAAAATTTCAAATAATTATTGTGGACATCAAGTTACTCTTCATCATACTATATATCTTTATTAATGAAATGACAAACTTACCCTTCAACATTGATACTCTCTCACTTCATATTAGCAAATGTGATATACGGAGTAAAACCCAAAAATATCTTTCCCTTTGGGCTCCTTGTACTTAAAAGTCTTCGTTAACACCACTTCCAAGGTTCCCAATCCTTATCTCCCCATTCAAAGTTCGTATTTTTTTTTTACTTTCTAGTTTTAGTGAATTAATTTTTAGTTTAAGATTATTATAATCATATATTTATACTCCACTAAATTATAATTAACGTTCATTTTATATGTAATTTTTGCATTTTGATCATGTAGATAAAATGGATTCAAAGCAACATGCACAAAACAAGCCATCACCATTGTTCCAACCACCTCAAAGGGACGTCCGTGGCTCACTTGAAGTATTCAATCCATCAACCCATGACGTCACCGCACCGTTCCGATCACAGCCCACGTGGCGGACATGGGCGGAGTCACCACAGAACAACCCAGAATCACCTCCACCGTCAGCCGATGCTAATGTTAATGTTGGTCTCTCAACTTCACATTCCGGCAGACTTCCGGCTGATGAGATCAAATCATGGATGGCACTTAAAGATCCCAGCCCGTATGAGGCTTCGACGGTGATGATGCCACCGCAGTCACCACCCTTTGTTCAGAGCTCAACGGCGGCGGTGGTGGCACCACAGTCGCCGGGTGGAATAGTGGGTGCGGCGGAGCAAAGGGCGGCGGAGTGGGGTTTGGTTTTGCAAACCGACACCGAAACCGGTAAGCCGCAGGGGGTTAAAGTAAGAACATCCGGAGAGGATCCGAATGCTAAACCTGGTTCGAATAGGAGGGATTCGGGTAATTCGGTTCAGAGTTCTAGTGATGTATCAGATGATGGAATGGGTGAGTATTATTTCATTTTAGTTTCGCATTGAAATTAATAAAAAAATTAAAAGTCCAAAAGAAGCTAGCAGTAGTAAATTATAGAAAAAGTTTATTTCAATATTGTCTTTGAAATGATTATTGTGATTTCATAAAAAGTGATATTTTCTCCGATTCAAGTGATATACTTTGAATTTCATAATTTTTGAAGTAAAAAATTACAGTGATGGTTAAATTAGATTAATTGGATGGTTAGTGGGGAATTAGTTCCGCATCTTTTGAATAAAGTGGGTTTAATGATGTTTAAAAGTAAAAGTAATGGTAAATGAATTATTTCACATTGTTAAAGTAGATAGTTAGTGGGTATAGGTCTTGCTACTTTTTGCCAAATAAAATATTTTTTAAAAATATATAACTTATTTTAATTCACCTTAAAAAGAAAAATGTATCACTTATTTTAAATAAGAGAAAGTATTAGGTAACATAATTAAAAGCATTACTAATTTGAGTTTGGATTAGATTTGCGAAAAATCATAGTTTGAGTTTCAACAATATCATTTTTAAAAATGTGTCACACAAATATCAAAAAATATTTATATATATACGTATATTAAATTAATTTTTTTTATAAATCTATTGATTTATATAACAATTCATATATAAAGCTCATAAAAAATGTTACATTTAAATTTATAATTATATATGTTAATTTTTTTTTTAAAAAAATCATTTTTTACAGCCGCCTTCAAGAAAACTCGCCATAAGGCGCGCCTTATCTCACGCCACGCCTAGCCCGGCCGCCATGGTCCGTTTCGTAACGTCGACGCCACGCCTCACGCTTTGGCGACGCCTTGGCGCCGCCATGGCGCGCCTTTTAGAACCTTGCTTTTTATGTGTCACTAAAGACAACTATTTTATAGTGATACTATGGAGAATTTTCATTTACCTTCAGTGACCAATATTTTTGTTTCCTATTAAAAATTGCAAATTAATCAATACTGTAACTACCATTCGCATTTACAGTATTATCCCTAAATTAATTAAAATACAAATTAATAATGCATGTAATAGTTTTTTAAGATAATACTTAAGGTTGTCAGTAATAAAACACCGTTAATTATATACAGGTAAAGAAAAAGGATTTCCTAGAGTATCGGAGGACTTGAAGGATGCATTATCGACATTTCAACAGACATTTGTGGTTTCTGATGCCACAAAGCCTGACTATCCAATTTTGTATGCAAGTGCAGGGTTCTTCAAAATGACTGGCTATACGTCTAAAGAAGTAATTGGAAGAAACTGGTATCGCTTCTTTACCATTCCTCTATATATTTGAATATATTCATTTATAATGGGTAAAATACGTGCTTTTTATTAAACTGTTTTGATAATGACAGTCCTAAGGGCTGTCAATAGACACGCATCAGAAGCTTGTACATCAATCTATAACTACCCCCTGAATTTTAGGAACCACTTCTTCCCATAATTTAATGTACAAGTTTTATGCACTTAAAGACAGCCCTAAGGACTATCATTATCAAAACTCATTATTTAATTATTAAATGGACAAAACAAGTCGGTTGGAGTTATGTGTCAAGAAAGGAGCATATCAGATGTGTTAATTTTATTTAGAATAGAGTAGTCGGACCGGTCTGTCAAAATTTCGTGTTTATTTTTCATAAAATTTAATAAAATCCAAACTATTACTAAAAACTACTTCTATAAGGGGTAATTGTTCAAGGTATTTCTTGATTTTCTTAGAATCTTAATTAATTGTTAAGATTAATCACATATTTAATACATAAAGGGGTATTTTAGTCATTTGACACCCACATAAGTTTTAATCCAAGATTTTTTTATCTTTTTAATTATATTATATTATATTATTATTTTTATTATTTTTTTAATTGTTTTTTTAATTATTTTTTCATAAAAATATGATATCAAGTCACAATCACATGTGATGTTTTTATACAATCACATATTTTTTATAGAAAAAAAAAAAATAAAAAAATAAAAAAATTATTTGAGTGTCAAATGACTAAAGTACCTCTCTAATTATAAAATATGTGATTAATCTTGATAATTAATTATTATTGATTAATTGTTCAGATTTATTCTTTGAAAGTTAAAAAAAAATATTACTTTGAATATATCTTTATAATAATAAGGACTTAGTTTTTATTTCGTATCATCCAATAACGATTTAGGTTTACTGTTCACTAGGTCTCCACCAATAGTATTTGAGCATTCAGCGAATTTACTTCTATAATATATAATCAAAATTTTAGACAAAAACTTTTAATATGTTTTGTTGGGACGGCTTTTACTTTGATTGGATAAAGCCTTACACTACATGGAGTGTTTTTTCCCAACACTCTTATACTTCATTTAATAATTTTTTCTATATGTTATGAAAACTCATTGTTCAACTAACGATTCTTATAAGAGTGTTTTTTTGACAAATGAACGGAATTATCCGAAATTAAGTGAAATATCTAATTTGTTGCAAATCTTTTGATGCCATTAATTCATATTAAAAAGCTTTTTTTTATTTCTCTAAATTCTAAACGAATAAATCATATTTTTTTATAACTTCTAAATTAATAAGTCCGCAGCGGAGCGCGGCCCTATTACACTCGTTTTAAACATACTTTGTTCAAAATAGATTATGATATATAGAAAATAAAATTGTTAAAAATGTTGGGTTGGTATGGGTGCAGCCGGTTCCTACAGGGTGCGGACACGGACCCAGAAGATGTGGCTAAAATTAGGGAAGCGTTGCAAAAGGGTACGACATATTGTGGCAGACTGCTTAACTACAAGAAAGATGGGTCCCCTTTTTGGAACCTTCTTACTGTCTCCCCTATCAAAGATGAATCCGGCAACACTCTCAAATTCATAGGGTAAGTTTTCTGGATCAAAAAAAAAAAAAAATAAAAAAATAAAAAATTAAAGTTTATATATTACATTTTTCATACTCTTTCAATGAAGAGATTAGATACTGTTGTCATTGTCTAATTAATTAAGGCTATGATTAACAGTCGATTTATAAAAATATATCACCACCTGCCGTAAAGTTAGCTATCAATCATCATCCATGTTAGAAAGATTTTTGGTTGATTATCATAACTATAAAGGTTATTGTTAACATTTTCCTATATTTAACTTATTTATTGCATATTAAATTTGACCGAATTCGTCTAAATAATTAAGTTTAGTCTTTTAGAATAGTTTGACGATCATACATTTCAATTCAATATTTGGTATGATGTACCAGACTATTCGATTTTTGATTTGACCACAAAAGTTTTCTATCCACGGGTTGGGTTGGCACACGAATTTTAGCTTGCCGCCTTCGTGATCATGTGTTTTTAGGTTTTTATCTGGATCGTACTTTAAATATGTCTTTAAAAGTCGTGTTATTTTATATCTAGACATTATTCACTTTTTATCGTCAAATATATTCGCATGATACGCATATTATATCTCATAGTCGACGCTATAGATACAAACAAATTCTTCTTTAGCTTGATGAGAGCTCTAGGCCTCTAGTGTCGTCCTATTAAAGAAAACCTGGCCCGCATGACTTATACGCTTTTGTAATTTTGTTAAATATTTTCAGTTCACGATGTTATAAATCAATTCAATATATTTTCACTAAGAGATTCGAATTTTTATAAAGATTAGTTATCTTTATGGGTTTCTTTGTCGACAACTATACGTGCCTTTAGGCGATCCGTTCAATACATGTTCCCTACCAAATTTAGACTAAACGTACCTACACATATTATTATTTCTTTAATTTTCTTTTTGTTTTATTGAGTAACGGGATAAGGGAGGGATATGGTGGTGGTCCTTTTATGGACCATTATTGGAACCACATTGTGTGTGATGTTAGATGATGGCAAGTGAAACGGTCATGGGCCACTCTCTAAGGTCAAGTCCTTGTTATCTATATCACTCTTAATTGGTCCACCTTTTTTACTTTCAATAATGTTTTTATGACATTTTGCATTTATCTTATTTACTAAAGAATAAACATAACAAATCCAAAATTCAGCACGTGGAGAGCACGTGCTCGTTGATGTTGTTTATCAATAGTCAGAAATATAAGAATTGACTCGTTGAGGGAGTCAATGTCACATTCTTATTACCGTAAGAAATAAACAAGAAGTGATTGTGCTAAAACACTAATCATATTAGCTCTAAGCTTCTATAACCTTTTGAAAACTTTTATTGGTTACTACTAAATCTGTATACTTCATATTCCTACCCATAAAATGATTCATATGTGAAAATTCACTAAGTATCTTTTTTAATTTCATTCTTTGATTTAGACACTTATACTGTTTAAATACGTATGTAGATTAAGTAAGTAGCAATACAATCTTTCTAACCATTTTACGTGATAATAAGAGAAGATGAGAAATTATATAGATTCCTTATATTTGGTAGGTCTATGTGCATGTGAACTGGTACTGTATTTGGAAAGTAGTGTACAGTACATTTCTATTACCAAATAATTTGCTTATGTATATTCGGTTTTCGGTATGGATTATACGCAGAATGCAAGTGGAGGTGAGCAAGCATACAGAAGGGACGAAAGAGAAAACGCTACGCCCTAACGGGTTGCCCGAATCATTAATTCGATACGATGGTACTCCCACTTATCTTTTCTTACATATTGCTAGAAAAAAGACTGGAGTATTTTTTTCGTTTTACTAGGATTTATTGATAAGTAAGCTAGAAAGAAACTAGCAACCAGACAAAAAAGACCATGTACATATGAGTTAAACACTATTTTAGTATTACATCACCAATCAACCCAAGAGTCGTTAATATACGAGTATTACATGAATTATACTTCAGGGGTTTGGAAAATATGTATCTTATTAACATGTTCTTCTCACTTAAAATTATTTAAAAATCTGCATTTATAAGCGTAATATGAGCCACATTAAAAAAATTCACTTATAATTGAGAAGAAAAAGGTTTTGTGCTAATAAATGCAAAGAAATACTATAAAAGTTCTATATTTTAAAATGTAGAGGTCAATTTATGAGAACCGATTTATTTAAATCCTAGAGTTTTAATTTTTAAATGTAGGAAATGTGTCCATTTATCATATGTGTCGTAATGTCACAAATTTAGCGAAATATTAAAATATCGCTCATAATAAAGAAACAGTCACTAGATAAAAAATATAGTCACTGGAGGTGTTGAAACTAGCGATGTTCAAAAATATATGAAAATCAGGTATTTGGAAAAAATATCTGGTGTCTGAAATTTGGTCACTCGAAAATCCGTATATCCCAATTTCGAATACTAGATATCATTTTTTAAAATATGGGATATCCGTATAACCAATTTTGAACACTGTAGTTGAAATTGCCTTTTACCTGCATATGAAAAGATTGTCGGTAAATAGGATATACCTTTTTACTGCTCTCTAAAATAGGATAACAGAGAGCCTCTATATTCCTATTACTATATGTCACTTTATATTAATTAGTAGTGTATGCGCCAATATAGTTGATGAGATTTGATGGAATCTGCAGCTAGACAAAAAGAAATTGCAACTAGTTCAGTGACTGAATTGGTGGAGGCAGTGAAACGACCAAGATCACTCAGTGAGTCAACCAATCGTCACCCATTTGCGACGGAATCAAGAAACAATAGCGACCAAAACAAACATGATGTGGGTTTGGGTCGCCGAAAATCCGCAGAGACAATGTTTCCTCCTCAACGACGAAATTCACATGCTGGAGTCAGAACCCTCGCCACCATGCAGCCGATCAACGAATTACCCGAAAAGAAACATAAAAAATCAAAACGCACTTCTTTTATGGGGTACTTACCACCATCTTGATCAATATACTAATAGTGTATGATATTAAATGTGCATCATATATAGTACAATTAACTTGGAAAAATAGTCAATTTAACTCGTTAATTTGGTCACGTTTTCTTACATTAATTATTTCCTTTGTAACTTTTGACAAATTAAAAAATGTAAGTTCATATCAATATATTGAAATTAAAAGCAAATGACGTGAGAATTAAAGACCAAATTAGTGAGTCAATGTACTAAATTAACTGTTTTTCTAAGTTAAGAGATAATGTTGCACCTTTAATAGTTAATGATAGTAAAAAATTTGATCAACCAAATTTAGAGATCTAAAATGTATTTTTACCTGTAAAATAAGAATACACTCTATGCAGTAGCATGTTTTGGTGATTACTAGTAAAACCTTGGAAAAATTCATTTTAGTAATTATAAGTTTTCTACTCGCTCTATTTTGTAATAATAGCATTGAAAAAATATAAAATTATAACCATATAATTGCAAAATTATCTATTTTTTTCAAATAAGTACTGAATGGCTCAATGAAAAGGATATTAAAAAGTTATAGTTTCCAAAACATATGAGTGTTTAAATTCTATATTATTATTCACGACATTTTATGGTTTAGTTATTTGACTTTTGAAGATAGACAATATTCGATAAACATGTTTATGATATAGGATTAAGAAGAAAACCCGTAAAAGTAGTGATGATTATGACGATGAATTCGAGGGCGACATTAACATTCAAGATACCGATGGTGAGGTTGATGATGAAGAAGATGAATATGAGTCTAAAAAGGATGATTCAAGGCCAGAAAGTTTAGATGACAAAGTACGAAAGAAGGAAATGAGAAAGGGTATTGATTTAGCGACGACGCTTGAGCGTATTGAAAAAAACTTTGTCATTACAGATCCGCGACTTCCCGATAATCCCATTGTAAGTCTTCTACTTAACAAATTGATTACTTCTAGTTTGTTAGAAAAGGTTGTTCCTTTTTATATCCACTTACAAAAAAGTGACATTTTAGTGACAAATTATTAATGAAAAGTGTCACTAAAATGAGGGTTTAGCTATTTTCTATAAAGAGAGTAGTAAAGAAGTATTATCTCATTTTCTGAAAAAATGTGGGTAACATATATTACTTTTAGGTTTTGCTCATATTTTTAGAAAGATAAAAAAAAACTCGTGTGAAAAAAAGTCAAAATATATGTTCTCAGTTTCTCACTCCTTTTGTGTCACTATACAAAATTGTGTCACTATACAAACAGAGCCGGTCTAATCAAATTTTGGGCCATGGGCAAAATCTAAAAAATGGACCCAAGTAATTTTTTTTCCCAAATAACTAAAAAGTTTCTATCAAATTAAAAGTGTTGCCCCAAATCCCAATCCCCAAGTTAAATGTTTGGGTTGGATCTTGTTGTTCGCCTATTTTCAATATTCCGTTTGATTTACCTTGATTCAAATAAGTTTACACATATGTATATATGGGCTGGTTTTTTTGAAAATGGGCCCCTAAATTTTATGAGCCCTGGGCGGCCGCCCATGTCACCCGTGCCCAGAGACGGCGCTGTATACAAAATTACAGAGTCATTTTTTTAACGGCACATTACTCGCACTTTTTTATGTGTATGTAAAGTACGAGGACGCTTCGATCTGTGTTTGTTTCTTTTACTTTTACCGACACCTTTGTGCTGTTTTCTTTAATTTCAGTAACTTTTTGTTTTGTCACAAAACAGAGTAGTGACCACTGATTAGTCTCGCTCGTTACTTAATATATCCGTCGTAATAAAAAAATTGGTTAAAAAAAACTTTTAAAATTTCTAATTTTCATGATTTGGACCCGATCACTAGATTTTTGCATCCGATAGCTTCTTGGAACTGACAGAGTATAGCCGTGAAGAGATATTGGGAAGAAATTGCAGGTAAGTAATAATGGTTCACTTTATAAGTTTTTATTAACAAATTTTGAGTAATTAAAACTCAAATTTCTTGAAACTTCAGTGATTACCTACAGTAAAATCTCTTTAAATTAATACTCGGTAAATTAATAAACTCTCTAAAATAATAAATTTATTTGGTCCCGACTTGGACCATTATAAAAGATTTCTCATCGATAAATTTATCAAGTCCCGACCTTTTTAATTTAAAGAGTTTTTAACTGTATAATCTTTTTGGGTCATAATTTTGTTTGTTTTTTTTGTTTCCCTAAGGTTTCTTCAAGGTCCTGAAACTGATCCATCAACAGTCAAGAAAATAAGAGAGGCAATCGATAACCAAAGAGAGGTTACCGTACAACTCATCAATTACACGAAAAGCGGTATAATTATGGACATTTAGTTTATGTATTTGTTAATCATAATGTTTTTTTGAACATTGGTTTATTAATTAGTAGCTAATCTTCCTTTTGTGCCAATCAATTAGGCAAAAAGTTTTGGAACTTGTTTCATCTGCAGCCTATGCGTGATCAAAAGGTACGATTCCAACCCGGAAAGTGCACAAAATGAATTACTGAAACGTTGAAAATTCTTGAATATATCTGATTTGGTTATTCTAAACACGTTGAATTAGTGTTTAAGTTAATAAATAGATAAAAAGATTCTATGTATTTTCTTGTGATATAGGGAGAAGTACAATACTTCATTGGAGTGCAATTAGATGGAAGTCAGCATGTTGAGCCACTTCACAATTGTATCCCTGAAATGACTGCTAAAGATGGTGCAGTTTTGGTAATTATAATCTAATCAAGAACCCTAATTGCTTATATCCTTAAAATTTGCTTATGTATATATACATCGTGTTTCACCATATTGAAAGTATCGTTTTAGTGACGGGTGTATTAGTGACATACTAAAAAGTATCACTATATATGAGTTTTAGTGACATTTTAAAGTGCGAATAAATAATATAGTTTTATGTTTTATTAACACTTTCTAAAAATTTGTCACAAATTAATTAATGGTTAAAAAATTATTCTCGCTCTTTATGTATCACATTTTTATGTCAATCTAAAACATCTGAACACTTGTGTGACCAGTTGTTTTTACATTAGTGACTTTTATGTGCGTCGCTAATGATATTTTTCTTGTAGCGTTTGATAGGTGCTAAAGTATAATGTTTTGGGCATTTCAGGTGAAAGAAACAGCTGAAAACGTTGATGTAGCAGTACGAGAACTTCCCGATGCTAATATGGTAAAATGCTCGTGATCTAGGGAGATATTTTTTAATCGATTTATTATAGAATATGGGTCGATTTATATATTTTTTTTATTAATATGCGCAGACCCCGGATGATTTGTGGGCAAAACATTCAAAAACGGTTAACCCAAAACCGCATAGAAAGGATTCATCAGCCTGGAAGGCTATTCTAAAGGTACCGTGTGTTTCATGATCAAATTAATTTGAAATACGCATTATTCCAAATAAGTAAAATTATTCTGGCAAATTAAAATTACTGCATCATACAAGTTATATGTCTGGTTTTTTCTTTTCACCGTTTCTCAATATTTAATTAGGTTTATCTAACCCCTACATACATATGGACTAATTTTTTGAAAATTTTGTGGGCCCTAGTGGGCCATGTCTAGGACTGGGCCCGTAGATATTGATATATCTACTTATATGTTCTTGTAGATTGCTGAGAGTGGAGAAAAGTTAGGACTAAAACATTTTAGGCCCGTAAAGCCTTTAGGATCCGGTGACACTGGAAGTGTTCATTTGGTGGAGTTATTTGGAACTGGTGAGTTTTTCGCAATGAAAGCAATGGATAAAGGTGTCATGATTAACCGTAATAAGGTAACAACATTGAATCACTCATCTTTTATGACACAAATTTAGTGTCACAAAATCACTGTGACGGAAACTTTGTTTACTTTTTCACATGATCATGTAGGTGCATAGAGCGTGTGCTGAAAGGGAGATATTGGACGTTTTAGACCATCCTTTTCTTCCAGCAATGTACGCTTCATTTCAGGTTAGTTTTCGCGACGGTTTTCATATTTCTCAGAAATCTATTAAACTTGTAGCAAATGATAAAAAAACTTGGCAGACTCCAACTCATGTTTGTTTGATCACCGATTACTATCCGGGTGGAGAACTTTTTATGTTGTTAGATAGCCAGCCGATGAAGGTCTTAAAGGAAGATTCCGTAAGGTAAAAATCTAATTCAAGCTCGATTGCCTGATTTGTCATAGACATTATTAGATCAAGTTTATATGAAATGACACAACAACAAAAAACCGTAGTGATTACAGTAGTCGTCACTAAAGAATGCAAAGTAGTCAATAAAGGTTGAAATGTGGTCAAAGTGACCGGTGATGAATATTTAGGTTGTCATTTGGGTCAAGATTTGTCACCAATTGTCATTAGTGACGAAATGCAAAAGATTGTAGCTAATAGTAACTAACTTGGAGAGTCAATAACTCTTTAAGTGACCAAAATGGTGGTGGTCACTTGTCAGTTGCCACAAACTCGTCGTCGCTATTGAAATTTTGCTTGTAGTAAAATAAATTTGTAGACACAATACGTTAATTGCCTAAAAAAAGGAGAGATTAGATAAAAAGTTCAAATACATCAAATTTTTTTGTTTCCTAGTTTTTTCTTTTAAGAAATATAGATACACTGTTGATTCATACGAATACCAGAATTCTTTTAATTATTGTTGATTCAACGAATATCAATAATCAAGATGATTTTTCTAAACAAATATAGATCTTGTGAATTGAGAGAAAAATATGAAATTTTATAAAAATCAAAAATAAAATTTTCCAATATATCAATAAAACCCTAAAATAGACCTAGAATTTCGAATGGTCCTATAAAAAGATAAACATGCTAAAAACTGTCCCACAAACAAAGTCCAAAAATTGAGGGAAACTTAAAAATGCAAATAACTCATAAAATAAAATGTTTTTTGGGCACGAAAGTTTACTACCACGTTCTCATAGTTCGATTTGACTTGTCTTGAGCCTGAAACAGAATCATGTAGCTCAAGTTATGCCTATTTTAGTGCAAATCTTTTATACCAGGATTTGTTTTATCCTAAGACAATATTAAAATCGTACGTTTTTTCTTACAGATTCTATGCTGCGGAGGTGCTCGTGGCATTAGAGTATCTTCATTGTCAAGGTAAACAATAAACCCTTCTAATCATTTCCAAATTAAATAAAACATTAGATGACTCTTTTAGTGACGAAATCCGTTCATTTCGGCAGTATTATCTATCTGAATCTTAATTGACAGATGTATGTCCGTCATAATTAATAAACCATCGTAATTGTGGCACAGGTATTATATACAGAGATCTAAAACCAGAAAATGTATTGATACAAAGCACTGGGCATATAGCTTTGACAGATTTTGATCTTTCTTGCTTGACATCTTGCAAGCCTCAGGTATCATTCTTATAATAATCAGAAAAATCTAATAAAAAAATCAAGTTGATTAAGATAATACTGTGTATTTGGTCTTCAAAACTTGTTCAACGCAAAAATATGAATTTTAGGAGAAAACTCAATTTTCCATAAAATTATTAACTAAACATTCTAGAGTTTCAAACAAACTTTAAATAAGACCTAGATTTACGAATAAACAAAAAAAAACAAACGGAACGAAAACCAAGGATAAAACAAAGTGCAAAACATTAAAAAAGAAAACTACAAAAGCAAATAACCAGGGGAGAGCATTTGAGCCGAAAAAACCGAAACGAATAAAAATTGGAATGAAAATGAACCGAAACCAAACCAAAACTGAAAACATGTAATCGGTTCGGTTTCAGTTTTGAATATTCATTGTTTTCGGTTTCAATTCTATCGGTTCGGTTTTTGGACCGCGCTCACCCCTACAAATAACACCTCATTTCAGTGTAGTCTCTTTCTTCGCATCATCTTGCGTTTCAAGTAACAAAAAGGATTTGTTACTAACATTTGGGTTTGCATCAGATTTACATTAAAAAGATAAAAATAATAATAGGGTTTTATAATTTTACAATTTGGGGAAAACTGAATTTCTTGATTCAGGGAATACATTATACAGAAACTCTGCTACCAGAAATTGACTTTGCAATTTCACTTATACATATCAAGTTAACTTTGTATTCTAATGAAATAACTATAATTTCTTGATTCAGCTTTTAATTCCTGAAATAATTGAAAAGAAAAAGAAGAAGCATCAAAAAGGTCAACAGACCCCAATTTTCATGGCCGAACCAGTCCGAGCATCCAATTCTTTCGTCGGAACGGAAGAGTATATCGCTCCGGTTAGTGACATCGCTTATCCTTTCCCGACAATTTTCGGTTAATTTTTTTGGCAAATTTTCAGGAGATTATAAGTGGAGCTGGACATTCTAGTGCAGTAGATTGGTGGGCCCTTGGTAAAACTTTTTAATCCATTTAATTTCTGTTTACAGATTCTGTAGCTCGGCAAAAAAACTAACGGTTTTTGGTTATTTTGATAGGTATTCTTCTATACGAAATGTTTTACGGGTACACGCCATTTAGAGGAAAGACAAGACAAAGAACATTTGCTAATGTTCTTCATAAAGATCTCAAGTTTCCTGGTAGCATACCGGTAAGTTTTCTTATATTTGTGTTTTTATGGTTTTTAAATGAGAATTGATTTGTTGTGGAAATTAATGAAATACATTATGCTTTTAACAAATTAATTCTCTTTTTAAATGGGTCAATGTTGCTTATAATTATTTTTATCAAGTCAAATTAGATGAATAAAATTGGAAAACTTAGGAAAAAGAAAACAGTGAAATGGGTTGAAAGTGGCGTTTATTAAAATGCATAAAACTTAGTAAATGGATTTACTAAAGGGTTTTTCTAATATATACCTCATGGGCATACATTAGATGTAATTAAAAACATCAAGTTTCCATATAAATCGAAAATCATCTTTATTATATCTTCTAAAATGGTAAAAACTAAAGTTCATTAATGTTATTCAAAATATATTAGGATATAATTTAAATGTAATGCAGGTAAGCCTTCCAGCCAAGCAGTTGATCTATAGATTGTTGCATAGAGATCCAAAAAACCGATTGGGTTCACGTGAAGGTGCAAGCGAAGTGAAACGACACCCGTTCTTTCGAGGCATCAATTGGGCTTTAGTTCGTTCACAGGTAAAGTTTTTCTTAAAAATATCTTTGAATCATTTTTGTTGTATGATTTGTATCTTTTTCGGTTGCCCGTCTTTAAGCAAGATGGATCTAAAAATGTTGTTTTTAAAAAACCCGATTAACGCTGATGATCTAATGCTTTTAAAACAGGAATTTACTAAGACTAAGATTTAACCATAATTTTACATATGATTCTTAATTAACTTTAAAAAATTATATTGATAGTCCTTTTTTGTAATTTTTTTGTACTTATAGTCATTTATCTTAACGTCTATTATATTTTAACAAAATCAGGATAATTTTAAAGGACTACAAGTGTAATTCTTTAACAGGAAAATTAACAAACGTTATAGGTGCAAAAAGTATACAATAAAAGAACTACTAGTGTGATTTTCTAAAATAATTTGGTGTAAACCTCGAAACCATTCTTATATTTTTTTTTTTTACATTTTATTTGTATGATTTATTCAGGACCCTCCTAAGCTAGAGACTCCGGTGTTTGGAACAAATGAAGATGAAAAAGTCAAAGAGGTTGACCCAGGACTTAAAGATTTGGAAAATAATGTTTTCTGAAACTTGTGGGAAGATTTTGAGTGTGCATGTATGTGTGTTATGGTTAAACTTATTTTTGATTTTCTCTCCAAAAATGGTTTTAATTGGGAATTTGTTTTCTTAATTTTGTTACTTTTTCAAATTTGTAGTTTAAACAACAAATGAAAATCAACATTACTTGTCATGTAATTTTGTATAACGTGTTTGTATAAGTTTGATTCCTTTATTTTACTTATATTTTTTTTTTCTTTTCACATTATGAATCCCATTTATTTGTGGCAAAAATAGAAATGAGAAATCATTACAGACGAGGAGCATATGCCAATCCACGACGGATTTGCAACCTTACACGTCTTATTAATTTTTAAAAATATTGCTTTTGATGTATTGTATATTTTCTCTAGTAAAATTTGTTTAGGTAATAGATTGAATAAATCTTTGGTAGTGTAATTTTGTCAAACACTTGTCTAAATATTTTTAGGAAACAAGTACTTTTTCTTACATATAAAATATTTGATAGAAGACCACAATATCAATATATTCTAATAATGAATCTTTTATGGTACGATAAATATTCTTTTAGATGGCACGTTGAAAAGAAAGGTTTGTCATTGTCCATTCCATTATTGAGATGAAACTTATCTCTTCTTTTAATCAAACATTCCATTATTTAGATGAAACTTATTTCTTCTTTTAATCAAATATTATGACAGCGGTAAGTGTCACTACTACAATTAAGGACTTTTTGTAACATCAAAATTCATTACATAAAGGGCCAAAATCGTTACAATAGGTCTATTGTAACGCCATTTTATCCATTACATTCGTTGCCATTACAATAGCTCTATTGTAACGCTTTTGTAACGGTTGTAAGACTATTGTAACGCCTTTGTAACACTATTATGCCAACCCAGTGTGCCGTTACAATAGGTTTTTATACCGTTACAATAGATCTATTGTAACGGCTGTGGCAAATGTAACACCCAATCTACCTATTGTAACGCCATGGACAAATGTAACGGCAATGTGCCTATCGTAATGCCACTGGCAAATGTAACACCAATCTACCTATTGTAACGCCATTATCAAATGTAACACCCCCTAATCAACCTATTGTAACGCCTCCGTTATATATATAATATTAAACAATATAACAAATATTTACATAAACACATTAATATAATCAAGATCTAAATAAACACATTTATATCCGAATAAGGTTTGATATTATAATCAAATTTTTTACAATTATATGTTCTAACATTTAACCAATTTAAAATAATAAAAAAAATACTAAGTTTAGAAAATAAAGACGGCAAACGCTATAGATAGATCAAGTTCCATTCCCGTCATTTCTCAGCATCAGTGTAGACATTACTTCCCTGCAATTAGATAAAGAAAACTATTAAATGAATTAGTACACTGTAATAGATTAGCAATCGGATAGAGATGATTTGTTCCAAATATTGTTGATTTTAGAACTGAACACAGCTCCATCAATCATCTCATCATCAGCTGAAGAAAGCTGAAAAAAATCAATTTATCAGGGACTAAAAATGGCACTCCAAGAAAACAAGAGGTGGTCTACAGTAGAAACCTGACACTACAAGTTTACAAAAACTCATCAAATACACACCCCATCCAAAAATAAATTAAATTATTACAGAATAATATCAATGTTCAATTACCTTATATGCTGGATCTCGAGTGCTAGATCAACAAAAGATTTAGGTTTGCTGGCCTACAATTCACCTCTAGTCAGAGTAGGTTTTAATTGATTCTCATTTAGTCCTGTTTCAGCCCTGTTTTAGCCCCATTTCAGCCCTATGGTTAATAACTGTATAACCAAACCATTTTCAATTTTCATTAATTGAAAGTTTAGGTTATGGTTCAATTTTAGGTCATAATCTCCCAACCCCCCATAAATGCCACATATTAATGGACTACGTAGTACATAACATAATTGTAAGAATTTTTAAAACCAATTGTCTCTAAAATTACCAATAAGAAGTAGTGTTGACTTTTTGGTCTATGGAGAGAAAAATTTGGAATTCCTAGGCTTCTTGAATGGAGATGAATATTCTCGACTTGATAATGTCATGTGGCTCCTGTAATTTATTGGTTTTCAGCATTATGATTTATATCGTAAATTGAGATGGAAATTCTGTTCATGTTGTATAATTATATTTTTTTGAAGTGAATAAGATGGATGAAAAAGCATTATATATGTACTGAAATATGAATATTACCCATTATTGTCTAATACGTCCATCATTGCATCAAAATAAGATGCTTCGCATTCAAATTGTCGTCTGGTGTTTGAACCTGTTTTGATTTAATAAACACTTGTAAGTTTTGATTAAATATATATTTGTGAACATTTGTAAGTAACATACCTTGCTGAGACAATCCAAAGTCTGAAGTTTTAGCACACCATGAGTCTAAAAGCAGATTTTCAGGCTGTAAAATACTTTTCGAACCTTGAGATAAGGCAGGTTATCATGGTTTGGATGATGACTATAATTAATTTATTACGTAATAATTATAACAACAATGATAACCATGAACATGTAAAATGAACCTTGAGATCTCTATGATATCTCCTCTACTATGGCAGTAATCTACATCATTAGCATGTCTTTGTCAAGATCTAGTTAATAACCAATGGTATAAGCATCAATCAATTTCTACTGCTAATTCAACAAATAATATGATTTTACTAACAAACATAAGCAATTTCATTTTAATTCAAAATAAAGGTGAAAAATACCTTGTTTGAAGAACCAGTCACTGAAATCTGAGACACATCAATAAACAACTCAGGGGTAGCCTCTTCCAGAAAGAAGTGAGTGCCACTATGAATTTTGTAGACAAAAGATTACATTCAAGAATCAATAGTTGCTATTAACAAGTGTAATTTTAGAGAATAAAAACATAATTGTAATAAATTTAACAAAAGCTTCTGCAATGGTGTCTACTGATTTTACACTAACATTAGTGTAATTAAACCCACTTATAATGAATAAGTGGCATGTTAAGTTCTTACGGTTACTGGATTACTACACTAATTACTGTCAAGTCCCTAAATGAAAGAATTTGCACTCATTCGATTAGATTAAACAGTGTCAATTTATATATCTCATAAGTTTACCTAATAAACGCCAATTAAAATCAATTTACAGATGTAATTACATATGTAATTTACCGAAAACCAACCAAAACCAGAAATCGTGTTCATATACATTAAGAGAAACCTAATTTTATAAAACAATCTTTGATTTCAATTAAAAAACTGAATCAGTTTACAACTTCGATCGTTTACAGTGACATCAATCGCACTTAATCAAACGTAATCATATGATACAAAATCAGACTCTTAATACATATTGATCGCTAAAAAACCTAAAAAATTTGCGTAAAAACACAATTTACATTGAATTGAACAATGCGATCAAGTTACAAAAGCATACCTGAAATTTCTGAGTAGATCGATTTAGGTTTGAGCAAATGAAGCTAATAAATCGAGATATGGAAGGATCACGATTCAACCACTTGTGGTGTAGATGTCGCCATCTAGCCATTGATTTTAGGTAAAAGATACCTTGAGTTATGGTGTGTAGCCAGAATATAAGAAGACGACGGCCGTTAGGGGATACGAACGTCCAGCATTCGAGCCGAACACACCATCTCCTCAGAACGCCTGCATTACTGTTAAGTTTAAGTGGTTGTGAACTCAACTTATCGACTGCATCCGTAGAGAATATGGCGAAAGAAGCCCTAATTCGAGAGGGCGGGAAAACGAATTTTAGCAGCGCTCAAGATATTATAGATAGATTTTAATTATTTTTTTAATTTAAAAATTAAATTCTTTTGGGCATTACATTAGATAAGAATACATATTACATTAGAGAAGGTATGCTACAATAGACAAAGAGACATTATAATATAGATGGAGGCGTTACAATAGTGAAGTAGGCGCGTTACAATAGGTAAGTAGGCGTTACGATAGATAAATTCTATTGTAACGCCATTTGTTCAATTGTAACAAATGGTAGGAATTATGGTAAGTGTTACAACGTCGTTACATTAGACCTACCTATTGTAACGAATTTAAAAACTGTTACAATTTTAGTATTACAAAAAGTCTTTAATTGTAGTAGTGTGTGATCCATCACACCGTATGCTTTGAGGGTTATGTTATTTATTTTGGGTTACTTGTCTTGTAGATATATTCTTGGATTTCTCCTATCATGAAATTGAATTGTATTACCTTTATCTTTTATGCTAGTAGGTATGGATGGATACACAGACAATATCAAAATTATTGACACATTATATGATAGGGGTGAGCATTTGGACCGAAAAACCGAACCGAAAACAGACAGAAATCGAACCGACCCGAAACCGATAACATGGTATCGGTTTGGTTTCGCGTTTGAAAATTCATCGTTTTCGGTTTCGGTTCTATCGGTTTCAGTTCGGTTTTCGAATAAGAATGAGCATTTGGCCTAAAAAAACTGAACCGAAACCGAACCGGACCAAAACCGAACCGAACCAAAACCGATAACATATAATCGGTTCAGTTTCGGTTTTGAAAATTCATCGTTTTCGATTTCGGTTCGGTTTTTGAACCGAACTCACCCCTATTATATGACCACACATATTACCAATAGAGGTGGGTGATGTTCCACAGCCCTTCACATCATGGTTACTCCGTATTAATAATTGGTAGTGTAAGGAGATATGAAATCAACCACATGGGATGCTCTTTATTATATAGGAGAGATTACAAGCTTACAATCCTAGAAATAAGGAAACAAGATAAATACAAATATATAAAAGATACATATGATAACAACTAAGTATTTCTCCTAAATTTGAATATGATCGAGATCTTCTTCAATGTACACGAGATCATCTAATATCCCCCCTCAAGCGAATCGGTGGCGGACCAACACGAAGCATGGATCAAAAATGCTCAAACTGAGGGCGCTGAAGGCTTTTAGTAAATATGTCCGCCACTTGAAGCTTGGTCGGTATAAACTTAGTGTAAAGTTTACCAGATGCAACCAATTCTCGAACAAAATGATAATCCAAATCAATATGTTTAGCAGGTTTGTGAGACACCGGATTTTGGGTCATGAATAATGCACTTTCACATAATAATGTTGGGCGAACCGTTGGAAGAGCATGCAATTCACGTAAGAGATGTGTCACCCAAACAATTTCAGCGGCTGTGTTAGCCATTGCACGATACTCCGACTCACAACTAGATCGAGAAACTGTTGGTTGCTTTTTAGCACTCCATGAGACCAAATTTCCACCGAGAAAAATAGAGTATCCGTAGGTAGATCTTCTAGTTTCCAAACATCGAGCCCAATCAGCATCAGAGTAGCCCAAAATACTTTGATTTTGCGGTTGACGGAAGGTGAGACCAAGGGTGATGGTGCCTTTGACATATCGCAATATACGTTTGACTGATTGGAAGTGATCGGTGGTAGGTGCATGGAGATGTTGACTTGCTTGATTTACGGCATATGAAATATCTGGCCGTGTAATGGTAAGATATCGAAGAGCACCGACTAGGGATCGATATAACGTGATGTCTTCAAATAAAGTGCCATCGGTAGTATATGTTTCATTGGTGCCCAAAGGAGTCGGCATAGGTTTGGAGTCAAGAAGGTTTGCTCTATCTAGAATATCATGAGCATATTTTGATTGAGCAAGAAAAAGTCCATCAGGGGTGTAGCTCACTTCCAAACCTAGAAAATAGTTTAAGTCTCCAAGATCTTTAATGGCAAATTAATTCTTGATTTAAACGAGCGGTGAATGATGTGATAACCGCTTCTTGATTACCGGTTAAAATAAGATCATCCACATAGACAAGCAAGTACATAATGCAAGAGTCTTGAGAGAATATGAAAAGTGATGTATCGGCCCGGCTACATACAAAACCACTTTCAAGTAAAAAAGTGCTGAGACGATGGAACCACGCACAGGGTGCTTGCTTTAAGCCATATAATGCCTTCGTTAGTTTGCACACATGATTCGGTTGCTTGGGATCAATAAATCCCGGGGGTTGTTCCATAAATACTGTTTCATTTAAATGACCGTGTAGGAAAGCATTCTTTACATCTAACTAATGTAGCCGCCATTTATTTGTTACAGCAAGCGATAGAACGATGCGAACAGTTGAAGCTTTTACAACTGGACTGCAAGTGTGAGAATAATCGAGACCGGGTATTTGCGTGAAACCTTGTGCAACTAGTCGGGCTTTGAACCTTTCAACCGAGCCATCAGCGTGATATTTGGTACGGAAGACCCATTTAGATCCAACAATGTTGGAGTTTTGAGGTCTTGGTACAAGGGTCCAGGTTTGATTCTGATGAAGTGCGTCCATTTCTTCTTTCATAGCCGCCATCCATTTGGGATTTTTAGCGGCTGATTTGTAACCCTTCGGTTGAGCGTCAGAAAATAAGCAATGATGCAGCTTGGTAACCGAGAGAGTTGCTAGATTTACCCGATGAAGTGGTTTAAAAATGCCATATTTTCCTCAAGTTATCATAGGGTGTGAGGCAGGAGGCTGTGGTTGCAATACCGGTTCGTTAGTTGCATTTGGCGGTGGTTCAGCTGCATGAGGAGCTTCATCGGGTTGAGGCAGATCTGGTTCGGGTGGGGGTGGACCTGCCTCCGTTTCTGGCGGAGCATCGGGAATATCTGGTTCAGTAGCAGCAACATGAGGCATCAGTGGTGCATCATTAGAAGGCTTACAAATACCACATGGTTGTTTAATGGAGTCCGGATTGTGTTCAGCAGGTAATGGTGCAGGAGGCGGATCCGTCTTGGATGAAGAGCCGGGACTGTCATCTAAAAAAGTACACAAATCCAAAGTAGAAAAATCACATTGATTAGTAGGATTTGTAAAAGGAAAAACAACCTCATTAAACCTTGCATGCCTCGTGATATACATACGAGAGGTAACCGGATCATAGCATTTGTACCCCTTGTATTGTGAATTGTATCCAAGAAAAATACATGGAATGCTTCTTGGAGCAAGCTTGTGGGCTGCATAATCACGCAGGTAAGGGTAAACTTGGCACCCAAAAACTTGAAAATTATCATACGTTGGCATTCGAGTGTAAAGAAGCTGAAACGGTGAACAATTATTAAGAAGCTTCGTGGGTAGCCGATGAATAATATACGTAGCTGAACTAAACGCATCAAACCAAAAAGAAGTCGGGACGTGCGCATGGAAAAGCATAGCGAGTCCTGTTTCAACAATATGCCGATGCTTGCGCTCGGCTCGCCCGTTTTGTTGGGGGCGTATAAGGACAAGAGATTTGAGGAAAAGTGCCATTATCATCAAAAATCTTTTTAACCGTGTTGTTGAGAAATTCAGTACCCCCCGTCACTTTGGAACACTTAAATTTTCCTGTCAAATTGATTTTGTACAAGTTTTATAAAAGTGGTCAGAACATTGTAAAAACCTGATTTCATTTTCAACGGATAAAACCATGTGAAACGAGAGTGATCATCAACGAAAATAACATAGTAGGAGTAACCGTGAGATTGCATTGGTGCCGGTCCCCAAAGATCACGGTGTATTAAATCGAGTGGATGCAAGGATCGTTTAGGGTTTAAATCAAATGGCAAGTGTTGTCGTTTAGACAATTGACACGGTTCACAAATAGTAGGTTTAGGCAAAATAGAAGTAACTTGTAAAATTCCCAATTTATTCAATACAAAAATAATATCAAAAGAAACGTGTCCTAAGCGATTATGCCATAATTCAAATGAAACTAGTCTAGAATTACTAGAAACGGCCACTAATGCAACTTGTACATCTCGAAGCACATACAAGCCGTCCTCGACCTTGTGCTATCACCTGTTTGCTTGCCCTGTCCTGAATGTGGAAAAAAGGTTGAGAGAACAGCACATCAACCGGTTGATCAGTGGTGAGTTTACTAATAGAAAGTAATTTTTTTGATAAATTGGGAATAACAAGAATATCTTTTAACAAAATTTTATTCGATATTTTAGATTTACCAATATGAGATATTGGTAGTCTAGAGCCATTACCAAAAACTACATGCATATTACCCGTATATGGAGTGGAGTCCGATAACGTGGATTTGGAGGCAGTCATGTGAACAGTAGCACCTGAATCAACATACCAGTCCGGTCGGTCTTGCTTAATATTGCATTGAGAGTGAAAAGCTTGAGCTAAATTAGCATCAATGCTTTGCCCGGGTGACGAGTTGCAATGTTGAGATGCATAAGTGTGAAGATTTGGGCATGCAGAGGCGTAATGCCCGTTTGTGCGACACAACTGACAGTGGGGAGGGCGACGACCACCCCTACCGAGACCCCCATTATAGCCTCCACGATTAGAAGCGCCACGGGAATAATTGTTTGATCGTCCTCGGTTGTTGTTCTGTGAGGAATGCTCGACATTAAAAGCAACCGGAGGAGGAGTTGTACCATGCAAAGATTGTTGAAAGAGCTCATGACTCTCTGCTTGGGATAGAAGGTCCCTAAAGTTTGGTGATGGTTTGGACGTGCGAATAGCGACGGAAAAAGTCTCAAAAGAAGGACCGAGACCCCGTAAAAACCAGCGTAGTTTATCGATTTCATCAACTGGTTGCCCTATCGCAGCCAACTTGTCACAAATACCCTTGAATGTACGACCAAAATCAGATACCGAAGATGTCCCTTTCGAGATCTAGCGAAGAGAATCTCGAAGAGAATGAATACGTTCCACCGACGAGTTACTAAAGGCTGCTTCGAGGGACAACCATATTTGCCGAGCAGTAGACAAGCCCAACACTTCAGCCGCCGCCTCCTCAGTAAGCGAGGAATCGAGGAGAATAACGGCTTGTTGTTCACGAAGAGACCAGGAAGAAAAGGCTGGATTAGCAACGGATTTGTCGTCGGTAATGATGGTTTCTGAAGGGTTTCATTGATACTGATTGACCACTTGGGTCAACCTCCTAGTCACTTGGTTCGAACCACACTGACCAAGAACATGAACTTGTTCTTGACCGATTAAAACCAACTAGCTGATTTAATCCCTAAATGTGGAACTGAGATTAAACCTAATCCTTAAACCCTAAAGGATTGGGATCTTGGAAATCTAGATTAGATTAACAATGGAAGAAACCTTGTACGAAAACCCAAACACACACACACACTTGTGTGTGTTTCGACCAACACCAAGAACCCTAGGGTTCTTGGGTTCGAATTCGGCCAAGAGGGGAGAAGGGAGAAAAGGTTTTCTCAAAACATACCTTGTTGATTGCTTAAGATAGATCCACTGATGATGAACAAATCGAGTGATCTTCTAGTTGATCCTTGTAATGATCTTCGAATCTTCAAGACTTGAAGAACACGAAGAACGAACGAAGAACACGAAGAACGAAGAACACCACACTTGGTGTTCTTGGTCTACGTTCGGCCGAAACAAGGGAGAGGGAGGGGGAAGAAATTCATGGGGATCAAGAGGTTTTTAGGGTTACCCTAAGCCTCTTATTTATAGATAAATAAGTTGCGCTTAGGACCCTCTAGTTTAATTAATATCTATTCTTTAATTAAACTTTCCTTTTTACGTTTCCTTCCCTTATAGTTTATTATTCTTTTATTATTGCACTTAACTATTAAATGTGTAGTATTAATACACTTAATAATTCGGTACCCATATACACGAATTATATACTTGTATTTATACTTTTAATAATTAATTATATAATAACCTTTATATAATTTATACAATAATATTATCCAAACACTATATGATTTAATAGCTTTAAATCATATTATGGATAATCTATAATTAACACATTGTATATTTACTCAACTAGTAAACGTACAAGTATTAATTAGTTAGTTAAACTAATCTAGTAATAAGTCAAACTTGACTTAATACTTAACTTGATTCATAAATGACTATTATGAATCAATCCTCTTCCAAGTATCATTACATATCTTACTCGTATTACATGCACTCACCGGTGTGACCCTTAAGTGTTTCGTAGGCATGGATGTATCATCATAGGTTGACTAACTGTGCACATAAATCCTTCAGACTCCCACTTGTGCAAGTTTGTAACCTTTGTCTTAATGATACGAGCTACAGTGGCCTTCTAGATGGGCATGTAGGTAACCAACCCCATAAAAACAGCTTACGTAACCCAGGTATAGTTTCTTGAAAAACTCTTTAATAGCGTCTCCTAGTAAAGAACACTCTGTCTCTACTTCGTGGGCAACTATGTTAGGTTTATCCCTTGCAGCACGATATTTGTGATAATGAATACGAGCATGGTAGAAATTATCAACTCCTGTATTCAAAATCATTTTATGACTTCTTGATTCAAACTGTTGTGATAAACGACAAAGAACAAATCAGTTCGTTTGGGCATGGCCATACACTTTCCAGTTATCATCATGTCAAAGGACCCATAAATATCTCTCTAAAAAGGAGGTGCAATTACCATCTTGTTATATTTCGATTCAAAATACAAATTCTTTTGTACCCAGTAAAGCCTCGTATGACAACCATATTTCAGAATTGTCTAAGACGAACCAAAGCACATTAGTCAATGTATCCCAAACCAAATACCCCAGGCTTAAGGACAATCATAGTGAATAATACTTTTGAACTTTTCAACCACGAAATATTACCACGGTGGTCAATCCAATATTCGTCGAGCTCCAACAGAATATCACCGATATTTGGTTTACACAAAAACTTGTGTAACTATCTTCGAAGAACTTCGAATCTTCCACCAAATACCGCGATGACGTTAATGTCCCATCGAGGTTCCCACCAAGACGAGTAGTCACAGATTTATATCTTTTTGAATAAATAAACTTTTATTCATGGATTTTGTAAAACATACAAATTCTGAATAACAATGATACTAACTCATGTATTATTCCTCACTGGACATAGATACTGAATTATTACTGGATCATTACTTATTCTTTGCGTTTGTGTTGATCACTTCAACAACTCTTAATTGTAACTTTTATCACTAATTACAATTAGTCATTTCTATTAAACTAAAGACATAAGACGAGTATTGAGAATACTATTACTTTTGTCTTTGCTAGATATTGTTCATGCAACATTTAGAACATATTCTAGTCTTGCCCTTTTTATATGATTCGGTAAATGTGGGAGGATTGGAAATTTACACCTTTAGTTTCTTGAATCTATAAAACTTTCCTAGCAACTAAATCTCTTTTAGCTACTTGATTTGTAGATATTCTTACTAGTTAAAGAAACCTTTTTAAATGATTAACTTGTTCACTGGAATGTGAACATCCTATTAGATATGTAATAATTAATCACAAGACTTATGATCACGCTATTAGGTATGCAATAATCGAATTACTGATCATTTATTTCTCTTAACTCTTTGGCTAACGACTTGGTAAAACCTTGTTGTTAATGTCCTAACTAACTTACTATATTCATTAGTACCTCTAGTGAATATGTTAGTCATAGCTCCCACTAAATTTTATGGAAATTAAGCATTACTTAAACTACTACTTTTGACCTAGTCAAAACTTATAGTTTAACCCTTTAAGAATTAATCAATTATCAAAGTCATCCTTTGGATTTGCGAATATCCAATATTCCTTTTAAGATAATCATGACTCTCATTGATTAGTGTATCTAACAAGTATAAGACACTTGAAACGACACTTTCAATTCTTAAGTGTATTAGTATCTTTTAAGAATCTCATTTAATGCCAAAGTCATTTCTTGGATTTCTCAAATATCCATTATTCCTATTAGGGAATTATGACTTGATCAAATGTTGTATTTATTACAAGTATAAAAGACTTGCAATAATACCCTTTAATTCTTAAATTCTTTAATATAGTTTGTCCCTTCTAAGAGTTCATTTATTGTCTAAGTCACTTTACTTGGATTATACGAATATCCAATTATTCCTATTAAGGAATTATGACTTCATTAAATTCCTTTATTACAAGTATAAAAGACTTGTAATAATACTCTTTAAAGTCCATCTTGATTATATTCAATATAATCATACAATATTAATACTAACACTTTGAAACTTACTATCATAAGTAACCATTACTTAAGATGTTTCAACTAGGTTCAATAACCTTTGAACCTTATGCTTTTCATAAAATCTCTTAAATACTTTAGAAGAAAAACTTCTAATTTCTAGTATCTAAGTATTGAGCTTCTAAAACATTACTCATACAACAATCAAACAAGTATAAAACATGAAATATAAAGTAAATCAAAACTTGACTTACAATCTAGTCATAAAACCTTGACTAGTGTAATCATCACATATGCACACACATAATATAATTCAAACATGGATTCTTTATTAAAACCAAATGAAAACTTGTTTTAACATAAAATAAAAATTATCCAAACAATAAAATAAAATTGTTTTTACTGAATCCATAAAAGTGCTGAATTATAAAACTTGGTGCTCGTGGGATCATCACCATCTCACGCTGGTCATCATCACTTTCCATCTCCTCCTGCAATAAACGATTACAAAAGTTAGATTACTCGTAATGTACTTTACAAGTATCTAAAAGTGATTAAGAAGCGTGGTTGTGTTACCCGAGGAACTTGCGTTTCCTCCACCACCACTTGCACCCTTTGGACAATTCTTTTTCCAATGCCCAGCCTTACCACACTTGAAGCACCGATTCTCGGTCCTCGTTGCGTTAGGCTTAACATTCTTGACCTTATGTTTGATACTTTTACCATTAGGCACTTCTTGGCTAGGATTGGTTTTACCCTTTCCTTTACCACCATGCCCTTCTTCATCGCTATCATCAGTTGTGCGACTCCTTTTAGAATTGGTCTTAATATTCAACTCAACAGCCTCGAGCATGGATCGTAGCTCGGGAATGGATTTATCCATATTACGTTTGCTGCAGTTGGCTACAAAGACTTTGTAGTCATCTGACAATGAGTTGAGTACAGTGTCAATTGCTAACTGCAATGGCACGTGGTGACCAAGTATAGTAAGGTGATCGATGTGCACTTTCATTTTTATGACGTGTGCACCTACTGATGCTCCCTTAGCCATTTTGCAATAAACGAGCGACCTACAGGCGTAAAATGCTTGTCTTGGTTCATTCTTTGCATCCTTGGCAGGGGCTTTCAATACGTTTCTTTCTTGGTCAATCATATCCCTCTCTTGTCTGAGCATGATTTTGAAATCACGTCTCCAATTGAGGAAATTTGACCCAGTCAACTCTTTCTTTCCTAGAAAGAAACGTCGCGAGAGTTTGTTGTAAGTTATCGTTGTGTCTGTTGCTTCCATCTACAAATCAAACCCAGTTTAATTAGTAATCATCAATAAACATTCTCTAAAATATATTATAAACTCACAATTAATATTTTAGGCCTAGGATCCATATATCACATTCTCGCCGCAAAGTTTGGTCACTTCCCGACGAGACATGCTATTTCTGGTAGGTAACATCCTTACCGATCGTATCAAGACTTGACACGATTCCTAGGGGTCGTAGAATCTTTAGACTTATAACTTATTACAACTTTGTACAATCTAATTGTGCATTTCTAAGTTAGTAACAAAGTCTAGTATGTTTATTCTACTCAAGTACTTTTTGGGCCGGGACTCCCGATTATCACCAAAGTAGATCAGACCATCTAAGACAGTGCGATGTTCTGTGCTGGGACTCCCGATTATCACAGAACCTTACGCACCCTAACACTCGCAATGATTTGAATCCATATATAAGGTTCTTTATCCTTACAATATGAATATCGTTGAACAAGTGAGGTGTTCCATTAGGTGGATAGTACTTAGATCTAAGATTTTCTTGGGTTTGTTTAAGTCTTGAATTAAACTTAAACCTTATTCCAATCTTAATCCTTATTTAAAATATGTGACTTGTGAATTCAAGAATTCAACAAGACACCTTTTTAAAACTTAAGAACTTTTCTTAAAACTTATAGTTTCAAGAATTTGCGCGTTTTATATGTATACCTAAAAACGAGGTGTACAAAATGTATCACAAGGTTTTGTGAAAAACCTTGTCTAGAATAAAACTTACTTGTTTTATCTTTCTTAAAAAACTTAAAACTTATGTTAAACTTTTAATCCTTTTACGATTCATAGACTTGAATCATAAACCTAGTTTAACACACCTAGTTTTTCATATGTTTAATAATGAAATCAAACATTTGTTTTGACTTACTAGATTTCACCAAAACTTATGTCTTAGCGACACACTTATAAACATTGTGATTTTCTTGTGTAGCTCCCACTAGCTCCAACAACCATGGTGGAACTTAAGCTAACACAATCACCGGTTTATACTTGGTGAAACTAATAAACTTATTATATAAAGACTATATATAATAATTCTTTGTTTGTTTTAAACCTTTCTTATATTTAACTCAAACTAGTTAAATATAGGTTCTAATGTTATCTTGTTATTTATCCTTTGATCATTAATCTAGTATCTTACATGACTTGTAAAATACTTATATTATACTTGTATAATTACTAGTTATAATAACTTATAATTTTATACACCTTATAATACTAATATATAACTTTGTATATTTCTAGTTTATCATATAATCGCAACTTGTACAATTTCTAGTTATAATGAAATCATAACTTTGCACTTTCTAGTTTTGATTATATAATTAACTTATACAATATCTAGTTATATTATTTAGCCTTTAAGATCAAAATAACATTATCTTTTAATGTTCCATTTAATCTTGTATTTAATATATATATACATAATTATTTTCTTTTAAAATAAACTTGTAATCATTCTAATAAGAATATTACATCTAATTTATATGTATTTTAACTTGAACTAATTAAAATACGTATAAACTACTTCATTTATTAAAATTCATTTTATCTTTTAAATATTTAAAATTCGAAACATAATACATAAATATAAATAAATACATCTTGTTAATTTCTTGAACTAGAAATTAACACTTCTTTTTAATTCTCATTAATTAGTCTAACCCTAATCTTGTTTTTGATCAACCAAAACTAGGGTTTTGACTTTCTTGATCAAAAACATTATTTAATTAAAAGATTAATTCTAATCAATCCTATTTAAACAATAAACTTTGTTTAAACTCTAGGATAGATTATAAAATAAATTTATTTAAATTTTTTAATTTAAACCTTATAGACAATAAACTTTGTCTAGATTTCTAGGTTTAAAGAACTAGTCTTCAATAAATCTATTAAGATAATAATTAAACCTATTAAACGTAAACTTGTTTAATTATCTAGGTTTTAGATTATTAACCTAATTAATTCTTTTAAATCATTAAACTTAAACTAGTTTAATGTTCTAGGGTTCTAGATTATATCTAGGGTTTTCGAAAATTTTCTCAAAGCCTAGGAAACTTTTCCACCAATTAAACTAGGCTAGTTTAACAAACTTGGTGTCCAAGTATTCCTCCTTGATCACGAAATCTTGAGGGAAAGGAAGGAATCCTTTTTGATCAATTAAACCAAATCTTGGTTTAACATACTTGATCCTAGATTTGGAAGATCAAACAGTTAAGGAAAGAATCCTCTTGATCAAGATTTTTGACAATCTTAATCCTAGGGTTCTAGATTTCCGAAAAATAGCTAGGGTTAGGGAAAAGAAGCCTTTTGATCAATTAAACAAAACTTGTTTAATGTTCTTGATCCTAGGGTTCTTTTTACCCTTACACGAAATTTCTAGGGTTTTTCTAAAATCCTTTTGACCAATTAAACTTAACTAGTTTAACATGCTTGGTCCTAGGGTTCTTACCATTTTCGTGATCTAAGAAGAAGAAGAAGAAAAATTGGAACAAAAAAAACTTAATAAAAATTAAACAAACAAACTTTGTTAATCTAGTTTAGATCTCTAAACCAACGCTCTGATACCACTGAAGGGTTTCATTGATACTGATTGACCACTTGGGTCAACCTCCTAGTCACTTGGTTCGAACCACACTGACCAAGAACATGAACTTGTTCTTGACCGATTAAAACCAACTAGCTGATTTAATCCTTAAATGCGGAACTGAGATTAAACCTAATCCTTAAACCCTAAAGGATTGGGATCTTGGAAATCTAGATTAGATTAACAATGGAAGAAACCTTGTACGAAAACCCAAGCACACACACACACTTATGTGTGTTTCGACCAACACCAAGAACCCTAGGGTTCTTGGGTTCGAATTCGGCCAAGAGGGGAGAAGGGAGAAAAGGTTTTCTCAAAACATACCTTGTTGATTGCTTAAGATAGATCCACTGATGATGAACAAATCGAGTGATCTTCTAGTTGATCCTTGTAATGATCTTCGAATCTTCAAGACTTGAAGAACACGAAGAACGAACGAAGAACACGAAGAACGAAGAACACCAAACTTGGTGTTCTTGGTCTAGGTTCGGCCGAAACAAGGGAGAGGGAGGGGGAAGAAATTCGTGGGGATCAAGAGGTTTTTAGGGTTACCCTAAGCCTCTTATTTATAGATAAATAAGTTGCGCTTAGGACCCTCTAGTTTAATTAATATCTATTCTTTAATTAAACTTTCCTTTTTACGTTTCCTTCCCTTATAGTTTATTATTCTTTTATTATTGCACTTAACTATTAAATGTGTAGTATTAATACACTTAATAATTCGGTACCCATATACACGAATTATATACTTGTATTTATACTTTTAATAATTAATTATATAATAATCTTTATATAATTTATACAATAATATTATCCAAACACTATATGATTTAATAGCTCTAAATCATATTATGGATAATCTATAATTAACACATTGTATATTTACTCAACTAGTAAACGTACAAATACTTGTATTAATTAGTTAGTTAAACTAATCTTGTAATAAGTCAAACTTGACTTAATACTTAACTTGATTCATAAATGACTATTATGAATCAATCCTCTTCCAAGTATCATTACATATCTTACTCGTATTACATGCACTCACCGGTGTGACCCTTAAGTGTTTCGTAGGCATGGATGTATCATCATAGGTTGAGTAACTGTGCACATAAATCCTTCAGTTTCAGATGGTGCTGAAGAAGAACCATCAACGTGTGAGAGAAGATTTTGGTAGGTAAGAAGGGGAAGCATTTGATTACGCCATAGCAGGTAATTCAATGATGATAGCTTAATAGGTATCATGTGAAGAATTGTATTCATAGGGAAGGTAGTATCATTGGAAGGTGAAGCCATTGATGGTCCCTGGCAAAAAAAATCGAAAAGAAAAAAAAGGAAAAAAGAGGGAGATCGGAAGACCCCGATTGAGTAGAGGGAGGGATTTTGATTAGGCTGATACCATGTAAGGAGATATGAAATCAACCACACAAATTATGGTGTGGGATGCTCTTTATTATATAGGAGATATTACAAGCTTACAATCCTAGAAATAAGAAAACAAGATAAATACATATATATAAAAGATACATATGATAACAACTAAGTATATCTCCTAAATTTGAATATGATCGAGATCTTCTTCAATGTACACGAGATCATCTAATAGGTAGTTGGATAGATTTGTGTATGAAACGTAAACAAGCAATAAAACTGATAAATTGTGTCCTAAGAATTTGAAAAAGTTTTTTTTGAACGGCTCATAATCTACACATTTCCTTGTATTGGTAATGAGCAACACCTTAAATCATTTTCTAATACCAAGACCTTGGATATTTGAAAAAGTTCTTATCATAGAGGTAAAATGTTATGATGTCATACAATCTGAAACTAATTTGAACAAGCAGATATATATATAATATTTACATATATCCAAATTTTATAAAATATCTTTTAACTTACTATATAAGACATATTTGTGTTTATAATAGTTCTGCGCAATGCAAGACTTAACTTAAGACCTATATGTTATTAATACAATATGTTAATCAACTGAACTATTATATCATACGAGGCAGCATGGCACGTGCGATGCACGGACTTTGTACATGATAAGAATTTATTGGTAAGAATCAACGTGTAAGAATATATGTACGCATCTCGTGTGACATGATTGTATGTATGCACGGGCAAAACAAAACATATTACAACATGACCATGAAAAAATTGATAATAATAGAGACTATAAATATGAATTATGTGTATGATAATATTCATGTAGAGTTTCCTGGTTGAGTCTGACGTGGGTTAGGCGAACCATTTCTTGACGTTTATTCGGGGCCCACTGACATAGAAGGAGAACCCTTAGGGGAGGCCGACAGGCTTATTGGTAAAATATTTGATTCTATAGCACTGTAACCTAAAATAACCACCATCACCCCGTAATCATATTATTACAATAAACAGTATTCAACATATTAGAAAATGAAGAGTTTACTTACAATTAGAAGCTTTCTAACCCAACACGTTTTTCTCACGACAACCATCATGAAATTTTTAAAAAAAAGATAAAATAACCAACATTAGTTATATTATATATTTTCAAAAAATAATAATTGTGTTGAGTGTAAAAAATGGCTACTTATGCCCAATTATGTTTATATCCTCACTTTTCACATATTATATAAACAACACCATGCACGATATTAAATTAGAATTAAAACACGTTAAAAATGTGAATATATAGAAATGAGTTTTTCTTACTTCAAGATGAACAACAACTAAAGGAATTATAGGAATATAAAAATTAGTTTTCAGTTTTTAATCGAGTAATGGCATTGGCTTTGTTGCATTTAGAATTATATTTGCAGACGGTTTCGAATTATATTTGCGCATGTAATTAATTGTGTTTCGAATTATATTCGAGCATGTAATTAATTTTGTTTCGAATTATAAATATGTTTGACTCTACAATGAGGTATAAGTAAAAAGATTAAAAAAGAAAAGAAAAGAAGAAGTATTGAGGCCTTTTCAAAGTTCCTTTGTCAATCCCCGAGTTGTAAACTTAATAACCTAAAAATAACCACTAAATAATGATAATACTATAACGCCAACGAATATATTAAACATTGTCATAAGTCCACAAATTTTGGGATCTCAAAGTGTTCTCAGTGCAATAGTATGCACATATGCTAGATCTACAATATGAATGTAATCACGTACCTGATTATTTCAAACAAAAAAGGAATTAATTATTAGATAGATGCAACTTAAAGTCACAATAATATGTTTTTATGCTTGGATAAAGGAATTTTGCTCCTAATCATTTCGAGATAAAACCATGAGTTCCATATCACAAACTTGATTACAATATACCGATGAATCCAATAACAACATCATATTGGATTATCTGAGAAAAGCAATCTTTAGAGATAAAACCTAAACTTAAACAGCATAGATAATACATAAGGTTGCAACGATGAAGGTCTTAATCATTAAATTCAAAAGATAATACATAATGTTTGTTGGGCTTCTCGAGTCATGACCTTTACTTTGTTTCTCTTTATACTACCATGTTAGACAACCATTAAATAATTATTATATGAATATATACAACAAAACATTTTAGATATCTAAAAATGCAGTTCATAATATGAAACAACAAAAAATGGATTGAACATGTATCAAATATGCTTATAGAAACTTGAGTAAATAAAGAAATTAAATTCACGAATTCATAAATCTCACCTCACATGCAAACATGCACCCGTTCAACCATATATTTTCACCGGAATTGATAACGTAGCTTGATCCTGAGATTGATAGACAAAGATAGTTACTACATAAATCGAGAAAATAAGTTTATAAATTAGCGAAATTGAAGATGAGCTTGAAACTTGATAAAGTAAATCATGAATGATTGAATTAAGTTACACTTGCAGAAATATAATCCACATAAACCATGAATTCACCAATTTCTGAGCTTAAATAGGCCAAGATAAATACTACGGGACCAACTCATATGCACACGTAATTAAATAGACAGTATCGAATTATGAATTGTGGACTGCTCAAATACAATTTGGTTTGGTTTCAATTTGCCACCAACCCAAATTTAGTACACTATATTTAAAAGTTAAAACCATAAAGGATGCATCGTTACACAATTTCAAGGACGTCTGGTTTCAAATTGCCATCAAGACACCGAAGGAATACACTGCATTCAAAACAATCTTTTTCAAAACAATCTTTAATAAAAATGGTGGTATATTAAAACCTTTTTGTTGTGATTAATTAGTACGTTACAAATAATTCTAAGATAATATGATCGGTTTTTATGCAAATGTTAATGGCTTTAACAACAACATTAATGTTCCACATTAATTGACAGAAAGTTGATGGAGTTAAACGTGAAAGAAAGAAAAAAAGATCAAACTTGGAATTTAATATGGGCGGTAGAAGATTTACATACTTAAGTCCAGATTATAGCAAACTGAGTAAACTTGATCGAATTCTGGTTTGTGATAAGTTCTTGGCGGCACAACCGAGAACCTCCGTCACTTCCCTTCCGCGGGATCACTCAGATCATTCCCCAATTATGCTTTGCAATCATGTGGTGGACTTCGGTCCGCCGCCTTTTAGATTTTATAACTCGTGGTTGTTACGTGCAGGTTTCTCAGACATTGTTAAGCAGGCGTGCTTATCTTTTGTGCGCTTCGGTTCCCCTGATATGTATCTTGCGGCAAAACTTAGACATTTAAAATGTGAAATCAGGAATTGGAGGTGTACTGAATCGGCAAAAGAAAACAAAGATCTGAAGGATCTAAAAGTAATTTTGGATGAGCTCGATGCGGCTGTTGAATCACGTGCTTTATCAGAATCTGAAATTCTGTTTATTAAAGATGGTAAAATGAAGGTGGCAGAATTAGTGAGATTTCAAAAACTCGATTTAAAACAACGTGCTCATATAAAATGGGCGGTGGAGGGCGACGAAAACACCTCCTTTTTTCATAGCAGTCTCAAAAACAAAAACAGGAAAAATCGCATACATGGCCTGTCAGTTAATGGTGTTTGGGTCACTGGCCCAATTGCGATCAAAGCGGAGGCCCATCAATTTTTAGCGATCACCGATCCGTGGCCGGTTAGACCCGTTTTTTCAATCCTTTATTTTCTAAACTGTCTATTTCGCAGAGTCATTATCTTGAACAACCATTTTCAACGGAGGAAATTAAATCCGCAATCCATGCTTGTGGTGGTGAAAAAGCCCCGGGACCCAACGGGTTTACTTTAAAATTTATAAAAGCTAATTTGTGCACTATTATTGATGATATAATGGATTTTGTTAGGCATTTTGAGCAAACAGTCTTCATCTCAAGAGGATGCAATTTATCATTTATTACATTGATTCCCAAGATCAACGATCCGGTCAATTTGAGTGATTATAGACCAATTTCCCTAATTGGTTGTGTGTATAAAACTTATCCAAGGCATTAGCACAAAGACTCAAATCGGTGATTGACTCTAACGTTGATGTGCATCAATCCGCATACATCAATGGTAGGAACATCTTGGAAGGTCCCCTAGTTATAAATAAATATGCTCTTGGGCTAAGTCAACAAAACAAAAGATGATGTTGTTCAAAGTTGATTTTGAGAAAGCATTCGACTCCATTAATTGGGGTTATTTGGACTCGGTGCTTGAACAAATGAATTTTGGTACCAAATGGCGTGGTTGGATTAAAGGATGCTTGCCATCATCTTACTCATCGGTGCTCATTAATGGCTCACCGACCAAGGAATTTCATATCACAAAGGGGTCCGTCAAGGTGATCATTTATCCCCTTTTTTATTCATATTAGCTATGGAAGGTTTAAATGTTGCCATGAAATTAGCTTGTGAAAAAAAGATTTTTAACGGGTTAAAGATTGGTGTAAATGGGCCCTCTATCTCACACTTATTTTATGCGGATGATGCAATATTTATCGGTGATGGTTCTAGTACTAATTTAGCAAACCTTGCTAGAATTTTAAAATGTTTCCACGTCTCTTCCGAGTTAAAGTCAACTTCCACAAGTCAAAAGTTTTGGTTTGGGTGTTTCATCTAATCAAATTGATAATTGGGCAAACATACTTCATTGTGTACCCGGGAAGTTCCCCTTTATTTATCTTGGGATGCCGGTGGGAGTAAATATGAATTTAAAGAAACACTGGGATCCGGTAATTAATAGATTTCAATCAAAGTTATCCGGGTGGAAAGAAATTTTTTTATCTTTTGGTGGAAGATTAACGCTTGTCAAATCGGTGTTAAGTAGTTTACCTTTATACTACTTCTCATTATTTAAAGCTCCATTGTGTGTTCTCGATAAGCTTGAACAAATTAGAAGAAGATTTCTTTGGGGCGATAAAAAAATTTGTTGGGTTGCATGGTCAACCGTTTTGGGCTCAAAAGACAATGGTGGTCTTGGTGTCGGTTCGTTAAAAGCTCAAAAATATTGCTTTATTATCAAAGTGGTGGTGGCGTCTACGAGACGGTAAAACATGTATTTGGAAGAACATCATTTCGGCAATCCATAAACTTGGTCGGAAGCCGACACACATCATGGCAACAAACAATTCAGTCGGAGTTTGGCATAACATTACAAAGGTGACATCCAATCTTCGTTAGGAGGATTGGCATGGGTCGTATACCGGTTGCCAAATCTTTGGAGAAAAGGGGTGTTAATATAGGTTCTTGCATGTGTAAAGTTTGTAACATGGAGGAGGAAGACGTGAATCATATTTTTCTTAAATGTCCTTATGCCACAAACATATTATCGTGGATATTCAAATGGTGCAATATTTCACACCCTCAATTCAACACGGTGGTGGAGTTAATTGAACATGGAGTTAGATGGGGAAATTGCCCTAAGGAAAAGAAGGTGATTACAACAATTATCCAATGTTCTTTATGGTGCATTTGGAAGGCAAGAAATGAGGTGGTTTTCAACAATATACATAAGCCATTTTTAGTTGTTGCCGACGACATTGTATCAACTTCTTATTTGTGGTTGAGACATAGGAGTAAATTATCATGTAATAGGTTTAATTGAGAATTTTTTCATTTGTTGTCATTTTTGTAAATTGTTTTTCCGTCAGTGTCTTGCTAAGTTCGGTTGTCTTTTAATATATTTGCCGTTTCCAAAAAAACTTGGAATTTAATGCTATGGAATTAAATGCTACATTAAGTTTGAAACTCATTTTTTATACATATAAATAATATATATTTTTGATACATATATAGATGTTTATTAGTTAATTATAATAATTATAATTATTAATCTTTAAACTTTAAAAAATTAAATTATAATTATCCGTAAATTAATCGCTAAAAAATATAATTACAAAATACTAGCTACGCCATAACCTTCTCATCTTATATATCGAGTAAACAATCAATCCACATACCCTTAAAAAACGGCATGTTAATATTCCGTCCGTCTCATTTTTATTGTCCATGTAGCCTTTTTTTAAATGTCCAAAATGACTGTCTACTTGAAAATTCAGCCAATCAAAAAACACTTAGGTGGTAAAGATAAAATTTTATTGGTTGCATAGTATAATAAATGCACTTTTTTTAAACTGTATGATATTCAAATGTGGATAATAATTTTGTGACGGAGGGAGTAAAGTATTAGAATGGAGTCAATCATTTTGGCTTCTCATCTTATATTGAGTAAACAATCAATCCACATACCCTTAAAAAAACGGCATGCTAATAAAGTATTAGAGTGGAGTCAATCATTTTGGCTTGATTTATAGTCATCCATCCCTAGGGGTGAGCAGAAAAAGAGGATAACCGGAATCGGAACCGGAACCGCTTGGGAACCGGAGGTTCCGGATCCGGAACCTGCTAGGAGGTTCCGGTTCTGGTTCCTAAAATCAGGGAACCGGCCTAAGAGGTTCCGGTTCCGGTTCTCAAAATTAAAGAACCTGGAACCGGCGGATACCCTGTATATATTTATTAAATATATAATATATAATATAAAATACATTAAAATAAATGATTTTACTCAAATATATCAGACTATAGCTGTATTTTTAACAGTCCAAATTATATGGGCTGTTTTATCACTTATTGGGCCAGAAATTTGGGCTCTAAAATTATCCCTATTTACCATTTACATGAGTTAGAAACTAGAATTAGCCACTTAGGGTTTCATTTTATCTCGCCAGTCGCCACTTCTGCTCTCGTACTTACCTCTCCGCCTCTCTCGACCATAGCTGCACAACCGCCGCCATTCTCCGACCTCCGCCTCTCTCGTATGTGATATTTGTAATATTTAGTTAGTAATCCTTAAACCATATTTAAACTCGCTAAATGATATTTGTAATCGTTAGTTTGTGTAATTTATTGTCTTATTTATTTATTTATTTAGTAATAGTTAAATGTTTATGAATTTAGAGACAGGGTAACCGGAACCTGCCCTGGAACCGGTGGATCTGGTTCCGGTTCCGAAAATTTAGGAACCTGTCTTCCAGGTTCCAAATCCGGTTCCTATATTCCAGGAACCTGCGGTTCCAATTCCGGTTCCGGTCGGAACCGGCGGGTACCCTATTATGCTCACCCCTATCCATCCCCCACCCCACACTCATCAAAGAGAATTGATTTTAACTTTTAATAGTTATATTTAATTTTATAGATAATTATACAAATACATTAAACACCAGATATAATATATACATTAAAAATTATGGTAATAAAATGACACCTTCTTCAAAAAGCACACACCCACGGTTTCAATGACATCCTTTCATCAGATTCCATCTCTTTCACTTTCAAACAGCAAAATTAAACCAAAAAATTGCTTCAATGGCGTCATCTGAGCTCACAAAATCAAAACAACAAGTTTCCACAATGTTAAAACAAGGTTTCATATCCGGTTTCTTCCTCTCACCTTCACCACCATCTTCCCCATCCGATAACCCGACCCGACCCATCCAAAGCCCGATCCAATCCACCCCTAGCCCCACCCTCTTCGAAATGATGACCGAAGAACAAACCCGCGACACAGGACAACCCACTACACACCTGCCGTTACCGTTACACGATACTACCCGGATCCGGATCGAAGAACGGGTTGCTAGGATTTTATCCGAAGCTCCGTTTAGAAACCCTAGCAATTGGGGATTAGGGTTTGGTGACGTGAAACTTACAATTACAGCTCGTGATGGTTATAGCGTGTCAATGGATGTTCACCGGGAAGTGTTGGCCGGCCGGAGTCAGTTTTTTAAGGAGAAATTGGGCCGGATAAGTGGGTCCCATCATTCTGTTGAAATTTGTGAGTGTGATGATGTTGAAGTGTATTTAGAAACCCTAGTTTTAATGTATTGTGATGATCCAAAAAAGAAGATGATTGGTGAAGGTGTTTCTAAGATTCTAGGCTTGCTCAAGGTATGCATTTCAATTGCTCATTATTAGATCGTACATTTTAAATGTGATCCCGGATCCGTTTGACCTTAAAAGTCAACCAAATTGTATAATTTCTATCATGTTTATAGGTATGTGGTGCTTTGAAATTTGATGATGGAATATCATCATGTTTAGAGTATTTAGAAGCGGTTCCTTGGTCCGAAGAAGAGGAAGAAAAAGTGATTTTAAATCTTAAAGAACTTCATCTTCATAACAATTATGAAGTTTTACAACGAGTAGCATTGGAACCAACAACTTCTTCAAGAATCGATGACATTTTCTTGAGGTTAATCACGGGAGTTCTACACGCAAAAGACGAAAAAGCCCGTAAAGAAATGAAAACCCTAATTTCTCGATTACTTAAAGACGATAAAACAAGTCCCGATTATAGTTACGCCCAAAATAAACTCGAAATCTCAAAAGAAACGCTTTATACCGTTTGTAACAAATGTATTACTTCACTTGTACTATGTTTATCCGAATCGACATCTTCGGATGAAAACATGGGAATGATGAATGAGATAGGCCGAGAAGCCGATAATCTTGAATGGATCGTCGATATCTTGATTGAAAAAAGAATTTGTGAAGAATTTGTTAAGTTATGGTCGGATCAACAAGAGCTCGCTACACTTCATTTAAAAATTCCAATAATGTATAGACATAAAATTAGTAGAATTACCGCACAATTATGTATTGCAATCGGTAGAGGGAACGTTTTGGTCCCAAAAGAGACACGTGTGGCTTTGCTTTCAACATGGTTAGAAGCGTTATATGATGATTTTGGTTGGATGAAACGAGGGTCAAGATCGGTTGACCGGAGGTTAATTGAAGATGGCATCGGTCAAATTATTCTTACATTGCCGTTGTTGCAACAACAAGCGTTTTTGATGAGTTGGTTTGATCGGTTTCTTGAAAAGGGGGATGATTGCCCGAATATACAAAGAGCGTTTGAGATTTGGTGGAGAAGGGCGTTTGTTAGGCAGCCGGTAGTTGAACCACAATTGCAAATAACGGTGTGTGACTACCCGAGCTGATTAGGGTTTAGGGTTTATGGTTTAATATGTACATGTGAAGAGTAATGTTGTGTTTTGTTTAGAAGTGTATGTAATTTTGTTTTTTGGTTTCGTTGATTTTACTCGAAGCATTTATTTAGTTAGATTATGTACTTCTGTTTGTGATTTTGTTGCATAATAAATACAAGTATTTCATATGTTGTACTTCTCTAAGAAGGTCTTTTAGTTTATGTTCACCCTTTTAGGTGTAAGTTTTTATGTTATTATGCTTGAGTCCTACTATTTCGTTTACATCTTTTATGAATGGATAATTTGGTTCATCTAGTAAAGTTTTATCCTTCTCTGATTTTTCAGAGATAGATTTTGTTATTCTTCATGACTAACTTGACACATTTATTTATGAAGTAACATCTAGTGTTTTTTATTTATTTGAAAGGAGTTAGATATCTTGCTGCAATGGCAGTTGAGATTAAGAAACACTTTATTAAGCCATTAGTTTATCTGCTATTAAATTGGTTTTGGTTTTACCCGTCTCAACTGCTTAGGTTGAAAGGGTATTTTCTATAATGAAGATTGTGAAGACTCAGTTACGCATCAAAATGAGAGATGTGTGGATGAATGATTGCCTAGTTACGCACATAGAGAAAGATGTGTTTGATAGTGTTGATGATAAATTAATAATGAAAAATCTCTAAGATATGAAATCTCGTTATTGTCAATTGTCAAAAGATGATAAGAAATTGTTTGAGACTTTTCGTTCTTGATATATGTATTGCATATTTTTTAAAGAAAACTGATATAAAGGAAATGCTAAATATTGCTTAAGAGTTATTGGTTAGGCTTTATATTTAATAATAACTATTCATTTCAACTTTTAGGAACTTATAAAGCTTACGATTGAATTAAAGAATGACATGATTCAAAACTTTCGAAAACATAATGGGACAAACTCACAAAAGGAAGGGAAGACAATGGATAATAAGCCAGAAAAGTCCATTGGTCTAAGTGGCCCAAATTGATTAGCAAATACAGAAGATAAAGGCCCAAACGAGACCACACAAAACTAACTAAACTAATACCATAATTTTTTGCCACCCCTATTTTATGGAGTTTTAACCTTTCTCCAACTCCACGTATCGACGTCTCATTGTCTCATACCCCACAGTTCCACCTAATAATAAAACATATGCAAAACAAATTAAATGAGACTAAATAGCTAATACATTTTATGTGTCTCCCAAAATATTCCTCTCTTATTTTCACATTTGTAAGGTGTCTTTTTTTTTTTTTTTTTTGGAAACGGCAAATATATTATAAAAGGGGAACCAACTTAGCAAGACACTAAGAAAGAACCAAAGTACAAGCTACAAAAACAAATTACACCAAGCCTAAAAAAGGCGAAACAACCCAATCAAACTAATTACAAGATGAACTACTTATATGTTTTAGCCACAAGTAACTCGATGAAATGATATCACCCGCAATCACCGTATATGATTTGAAACTATTGTTGAACACCGTGTTGTTTCTTTCCTTCCACAAACTCCAAATTGTGCATTAAATGATCAATGTAAGTATTTTTCTCTTCTTAGGGCAATTACCATAATAGAATTCCACACCAATTAAAAATCCATTTCAAAACGTCTATTGCCAACGAGCACCTAATAAAAACATGGTCCACATCTTCTTCATATAGGGTACATCTTTTACAATTAACAGACCCGACATTGATGCCACGTTTTTCTAAACATTTGGCCACCGGTATTCGCCCCAAGCCTACCCGCCAAATAAAACAATTTGTTTTCAGTGGTGCCGTGTTCAACCATGGCATGGTGAGGTACCCCGGAGATGTTAATTTTGAGTCAAGCCACTGTCTGACTTTGTGAACCACAAACAAACCGTCACCTGCAATTTTACACTTAATGTAGTCCTTGTGCGTGTTTAGTTGAACGTTGTTGAGAATCTGAATCAGTGAGCACAGCTCATTCAAAACAGTGGGATTACTAAGCCTTTGTTTCCACTCCCAAGAAAAACCCGAAGAAGAGATGCGCTGAGCAATTCTGGCCGATTTGAGCTTTTCTAATTTGTATAAGTTAGGAAATTTGGCCTCAAAAGTCTCATTACCAATCCACCTGTCCTTCCAAAAGAGAAAAGATGTACCTGTGCCGACACAAAGTGTGAATGCATCAAAAAAATCGAGACCAATATGAATTAGATCAGTGGATACACCTGCGATATTGCACCAAACAGTGCCCGGTTTCTGATTTGCCATGATGTGGACCGGTTTCAATCGTAATGTGTGTATTGCCATGATCACGTCTTTCCAAATACATTTTGTATTGTCCCGTAGCCTCCACCACCATTTTGTTAAAAGTGCCAAGTTTTGAGCTTTTAATGAGCCGATCCCAAGCCCGCCACTATCTTTGGAAGCCAAAACAGTTTTCCATGCAACCCAACATAATTTCTTTCCGGATATGGTGCCGCCCCATAAGAATTGTCTTCTAATTTGTTCCAGTTTGTTAATCACACAAGATGGTGCTTTAAAAAGAGAGAAATAGTATAACGGTAAACTACTAAGAACCGACTTGACAAGTGTGAGCCTCCCACCAAACGATAAATGTTTTGCTTTCCAATCGGAAAGTTTAGATTGAAAACAATTAATAACCGGGACCCAATGTTTCTTTATGTTCATATTAACACCTACCGGAACACCTAGATAGGTAAAAGGAAAAGTTCTAGCCAGGCAGCACAAAGTATTAGCCCACGCTAATGTTTGATTTGGTGGGACCCCAATGCCGTAAACTTTAAATTTATGAAAGTTTACTTGCAAACCGGAGGAGGCATGAAAGCATCTAAGTATTCTAGCAAGGTTGGACATGTTAATATCCGAACCCTCACCAAAGAATATTGCATCGTCTACATAAAACAAGTGAGAGATGATGGGTCCATTTGCACCAATTTGTTGACCACGAAATAAATTTTTTCCACACGCCATCTTCATAGCAATATTAAGACCTTCCATAGTTATGATGAAAAGAAAAGGAGATAATGTGTCACCTTGCCTCACACCTTTTGTAACTTGAAATTCCTTAGTTGGTGAACCGTTAACAAGGATCGATGTGAAGGATGATTTTAGACATCCTTGAATCCAACCCCTCCATTTAGCACCAAAATTCATTTGTGCTAAGATAGAATCCAAATAACCCCAATTGACCGAGTCAAAAGCCTTCTCAAAGTCAACTTTAAACATGAACATACTTTGCTTAGCTTTTTTTGCCCAAGAACAAAGTTCGTTAATAACGAGTGGACCTTCAAGTATGTTCCTGCCGTTAATATACGCCGACTGAGATTCACCAATTACATCATTGATAACAGATTTTAATCGAAATGAGAGAGCCTTTGTTAATATCTCGTACATGCATCCAATAAGTGAAATGGGCCGATAATCGCAAAGATTAATCGGATCTTTGATTTTTGGAATCAGAGTGACAAATGATGAATTGCACCCACGCCCGATTGAACCTGAACATTCAAAGTGACGAACAAAGTTCATTAGATCAGAACTTAGAGAATCAAAATGGGCTTTGATAAGTTTTAACCTTAGTCCATTGGGCCCTGGTGCCTTGTCCCCACCACAGGCCCAAACTGCACCTTTAATCTCCTCCACCGAAAAAGGTAGTTCGACAGCTAAACTTTGTGAATCAGAAAGCTTGGAAAATAAAGAGCTCGCAAAAACAGGCCTAATGGGCCGAGATTCAGTAAATTTTGCTGAAAAAAACCTAAACACCTCATCTTTAATCATAACTGGGTCGGAAACCCAATTGCCATTGATCGATAACCCGTGAATGCGACAATTGCGATTAATCATAACGTGTCATCACTATTGATTTAAGCTTACACTTCAACTCATTTAATTAGGTCTCTGTAATAGGTACCTAATGGTATATTTGTGTTTTAAAAAAAGTCTTGCAAAAATTCAAATATTGTTATATTAGTTTTATTCTAACTGTATTTTAATCTCTTTTAGTTGTAACTTTTTTTAAAGATAAATATCTCATCTATTGAGATTAAATTAATATAGTAATTATAATATTTTTGTCATTATTGAATAGTTATGGATTAAAAATTTAAAATTAAAAAAATATTACAAAAACCCCTTGCATTTTAGGAATTTTCCTTCGTTAATGAAATTTTTTCGTTAACCTGAGTTCCGACCTGCTTCACAAGCCGACTAATCTAAGATCGACAAATCGCTTTGCTGGTAGTTTGGAGTCGGTGTAAGTGAACTTCTATGACTAAAAGGGGTATTACTTTTTTCTCCTAAGAATTGAATTTGTAACCTAATGAAAATTTCACATTTTTAAAGAATAAATCTTACCATTTGACCACTCCTTGTGGTTCAATAACTAAAACTTTCTAATTCAATATAAGTTTGTTTAATAGCCTAAAGTAATAGCCTTAGTAGGACGGTGGTGATTTGTGAATGATACATTTAACATACATCCAAATAATGCTGAGTTAATTAGAAAATAATAACATTTCTACCCCGTTGTGAAGGGCTATAAATGATAATTTGAATATGTTGATTCTACAAATTACTAATTATTGAATATCAGTTTATAAATTATTTAGACACTTCATTGCATGGCAGATGGGTTCATAAGTTATTGTTAATATATATCCTAATAATTGAACGTCTTCTAAACGTCAATGACTTAATCTGGAAACATCATTTTTCTTACGGATTCAAAACATGGGTAGTAAGACAAGATAATAGATATACTTAAAGTGGATCGTTATTTTCATTTAATTTTTTTCTGTCAATCCTTTAATAACACCATGTCATCCTGTCTGTCCTATTAACATATTCATCTTAATCACAAATTCATAAATAATTCAACAATCATAATTCATATTACATGATCAAATGTTAGAAGATCCATTATTTCCGACCTTATTATGTATTTGTTTTGTTACTGAATTATATTTGTACGATATGATTGATAAGTCTAGATACTAAAAGTCAAGTAACATTACAAAACTAAAATCTCATATAAAAGTATGACTAAAAGTCAACTAATAGTCACTAAATATTGGGTATAAGTAATGTTGGTTCACTGAAAGTAAGTCTTACATATTGTGAATTTAATGAAGATAAACATATAATGTTAAAATACAATTAGAAAAGAAAGTTTCACATTATGAGTGATTAGAACTCTAATGTTCCTATGTTCAGAGTCTCATCACTCCAGTCCACTATCTAAACAAGTAAAGAATTAACGATCACTATCCCCGTGTGGAATCAGAGAGTGATCGACAGTTCAGATAGTCACAGTGGGTTCAGTGTATGTTGGGCAATACCATACTGCATCTTGAAGACAAGTGCAAAACTAAGTTACCATCTTAATGAAGGTCACTGAAGCAAGTCCAGTCGCTGAAGAGTCATGAGTCGCTGAAGAGTCATGAGTTACTGAAAACTCATAAGTCGCTAAAAGATCATGGTCACTGAAAATTACTTAGTCGCTAGAGCTTTAGCTGTCAAAGAAAGATACAAATATTATACAGGATCACTGAAGATTATGCACTCACGGAGAGCGTATCTTTGAAGATCCCGGCGAGTCACCAAAAGACAAAAAAAAAGTACAAGTTAGATTTTTGTTAGTAGTGTGTGTTGTAAGAAACATCCTTAACACCAACATAATTCTTACACGTGGATAATTCATACATCATCGTAGTTGTCATTCATGCAAACCCTATAAATAGAAGAGTCGATGAACGAATTCAAGCACGCACCCATACAACGATTCTCACTTTGATCGCAATGTAATTTGCATTCATCGAAGGAAAGTGAAATCTTCTTAGTGATACTCAAATTATATTATTCACCAATTTAATAAGTGTAATATCAGTGTCTAAATTTATATTCGATTATTTGTTAATCAATACTTGTCTTAGTTAACATTTCTTGTTTTGTGTATCTCTTCAAGTAATTTAACTAGGATTCGTGTTATTAGTTATTCCGCAATTACTTGTGCTTTGTTTATCATTATTGATTAATAAAGAAAAAGTTTGAAAAATATCGTGTTATAATTTTAGTTGATCGTTAATCTTAATAAAGTGTATTCAACCCCATCTTTTACACTTAACTTGCACTTATTTGGTACTAACCACTAATAAGTAAAACTTTTTACTACACCGAAAAATATTACTTACACATATAAATTGTGGTCCTTTTTTGAGAGAGCTAAAACAAGCAATAATCCATTGATTTATATGAAGCTTGGTGAAGAAGAATAGGGTTTTAGAGAGAGAAAGTAGAGAGAGAGAGAGGAGAGTGAACTTTCAAGTAATTGTGATTAATTTGGTAAAAGTTACAATTAGTCATGATCCTTATATACCTATCAGTAATTGTCATGGTTAATCCTAATTGCTAGTTAAGACTTATACAATGTGTCATAACTAGTCCCTAGACTATTGAGTACAACATAAATATGTCCTAACACTTTTGTTACTCCTTGAGCGACAAACATGGAGTATAATGCTTTCAACTTCTAGCAATGTGTTGATAACGTGTTGTAAGGAAAACTAGCTCAACTCAACAAAGATTATAACAACATTCTCATTAGACGTTAAATCATGATACAAGTACATAAGATACAAGAGAGACGCCAAAACAATTACATAAGACCTCTATTTATAGGGTAGAGTTTGGTATGATAATGGTTGTAGACTTTATGTATATCAAGTCTACTTATGAAGATGATAAATATTTCATAACTATTACTTATGAAGGTGGTAAATGTGACCAATGATATGAGTTACAACAATATACATGATTTGGATGGAAAAACTAGAAAATAAATGGATTTAAATAATATTTATAAAAGTTATTTTATATAAATATGCAAAGTTTTGTTAGTATTAGATGATAAACAAACGTAATTTCAAAATTATATCAACTCGTTAGTAAAATCGAGTTCCTTAGTTTAAGCGTATACCAATTACTTAATTCTTTTTAAATTTCAGGTTTCCAAGAATTTTATATTACACTGGTGTCAACGGTCCTTTAGTTGAGCAACTGAAGGGCGTCACTTTTCTCCGACCATTGGCATGATACTTCGGTTTTTTAGCTTAATTATTTGAAGTGAAGTGACGAGGAGAAGGTGGGGCCTAAGGGGTATAATCATACTGTATTAGGGGGCGTTTGGTTCGCTGGAATCCTTGGGAATTTAAAGGAATTGGAATCCAATTCTTATGAATTCCTATGTTTGGTTGGACGGAATTGGAATCCTTGATTGGAAAACATTCCATCAAACATGGGAATGTGAATTCCATCCAATAAAGGAAGGATTTTGAAATCACATGAATAAAGGAATGTGTAGATTACCATATTACCCTTAAATCTCTAAACCTTGAACAAACCACCACTCGCCGCCGCCACCCGCCTCCACCACCCCGAACCACCCGCCGTTACCGCCACCTCTCGCCGCTGTCACCCGCCGCCATCATGCCCCAGCACCACCACCCGCCGGCTACCACCACCCACCGCCACCATGTCCTAATGCCACCACCCTCCGGCTACCACCACCCGCCGCCACCACCCTCCGGCTACCACCACCACCATGCCCCCGCCACCATCACCTAGGGATTAGGGGTGAGCAGAATAAGTGGGTAACCAGAATTGGAACCGGAACCGCTTTGGAACCGCCGGTTCCCGTTCCTAAAATTTTGGAACCGCCCTAAGAGGTTCTGGTTCCGGTTCTCAAAATTTAGGAACCGGTAACCGGTGGATAACCGGAACCGGCGATTATCCGATCTATTTTTGTTAAAATATTATATATATGAGAAATTAAATGTCCAAATTTAACAATATGAGAAATTTTGAATGAGTTTAGTTCTTAATTAGTCTAAATATAGTTTTTTAACAATATAATAATTAGACAATCATATGTTTAAGTGTTTGGAATTTATGATTATTCAAAGATTAGTAGATAAATGATAAAAAATGATTAATATTTAAGCTTTGCATCTTATTTAGATTTTATGATTTTAGACACAAGGTAACCGGAACCGGCACCGGAACCGGAGGTTCCGGTTCCGGTTCCGAAAATTGAGGAACCGGTACAAGAGGTTCCGGTTCCGGTCGGAACGGGTGGGTACCCTGCTACGCTCACCCCTACTAGGGATGGCAAAAACCTCCGAACCCGACGGGGAAACCCGAAACCGTAAGTTTTCGGGTCGGGTCGGGTCTAAGTGTTTCGGGTTTTTTCTCGGGTTCAGGTAAAGGTATCTCTGCCCCGACCCGCTCCGATATATGTAAATTATTATTATTTTTAATTATTTTATATATTAAATATATAATATATAAGTGTTATCGGGGATTTTCTCGGATTCGGTTCGGGTTTCGGGTTCGGGGATGGGTCGGGTTCGGGTTGGCAAAATCCCCGATGGGGAAAACCAGAAAAATACCCGTCGGGTATCGGGTCGGGTTCGGGGTCGGTTTTTGATTTCAGGTTCGGGTATGCCAAAACTCGCCCCGAACCCGACCCGTTGCCATTCCTACCATCACCGCCACCCACCACCACCCGCAACAACCACCCACCACCTGCCTACTATGCCACCCACCACTACCACCGCCACCCACCACCGCCATCACCACCACCCGCCACCACCCACTACCACCATGACCACCGCTACCGCCACTGCCATCACCTACATGAATAAAGGGTAAATTCGTCATTTGACATAATTCTAATTCCATTTACTGCCAACCAAACGGAATATTGACTTGAATTCAATTCAATTCCATGCCAACCAAACAGAGTATGAAATTGGAATCCAATTTCTGAGGATTCCAATTCCTTCCTGGATTCCAATTCCATCAGATGCATTCCAGCGAATCAAACGTCCCCTTAGTATTATGTGTGTGTATTTTGTAATGGGTGGAGCCTAAAAAACTGAAGAGAAATGATACTGTTGGTATAAGTGTGTCAATTAGAATGTCAATTGATATGACGCTGAGTGAGAAAAACTGAAAGTGTTAATTGATATCACACTTTGAACAATCTTACACTTTTTCTTATATGAGTGCATAACTTTTTGGTTTAGTCCGCTACTCAGAAAGAAAAAGAAAAACTTTTTTGGTTCCTAGAGACTAGAGCCATCCATATGTTATCTACAGATATCAACGATGTTGAAAAATGCTCGGTTTTCCTTTCTTGTCTTTCTCAATTAGCCTGGTTTCATTTTTCTGGTTTTAAAATTGGCAATTTCAAATCTAAACTATCTTTTTAAAATGGTTGTAATGATATAGTTTTAGCATCTGGTGATTCGTATAACCAATATTATTTAAGTGTAATGGGATAAACTTGTTGACCAAATGTAATCCTAATAAATATTGAACAAGTAAGGGTGGTGCCGGAGTGCACGCTTGTTTAAATTTGTTATGATTAAAATACACTGACTTGACGGGGGTTCGGGGGCAGCGCCCCCCATAACGGGGTTCCAAGGGGCAGCGCCCCTGGCGGGGTCCGGGGCAGCGCCCTGGTCGGGGTCCAAATAGAAAATCCGAATTCTTGATTTGAACCCGGTTTTTGACCCGTAATATTCGACCCGGATCCGACCCGTATTTGGGCGGTTTTGAACAATTTTGAAACTGCAATTCGGCAGTTTTGAGGAGTTTTCGTCAGTTTCTAGAAAGTGGAATAACACTGGTTTTGGGTCATCTTCTCTGGTACGAAATTCTCACAACACACACATATTCTCTATTCTTGATCACACTGTGATTTCATCCGATTAGAGATTTCGAGAGTACCCTCGAAATACTTTGATCTGATAGTGAAAACACGACTTCATAGTGATCCAAGTAACTCAAAATCAGTAAAATATCTAACAGGTTCTAACCGGTACTATACCCTGAAATAATCGTGTTAAGCCAGAATCGAATTGGAACTATTACTTCGGTCCGATTCTCAGTTCTTGTTTTTATTCAATATTAGTGTTCGGTTTTTCTGTCCCGGTCTAGTTCTGTCTGATTCCGGAACCAAACACATCTCTATTTCATATTATAATTTTATGTGGTGCCAAATTAATTGGAAATTGTGAAATTTAAAGAGTGTGGGTCAGATATGTATTAAGGGTTGAAACAACATATTGAAGTTATTCTGCCATAATTAAAAGCAATAGATGGTTTTTCAAGTGAATAAAACATACACTAATAAATATATAACTAACACGTTACACGCATGCTTTCTTTTTATTGTTTACCATTGCCCCACACGGATTCTTTCATTATTATTCTATCCGAACCTTTTTAGATCACGATATTAAATAAATTTAAAATTATTTTATAAATAATGTTAAAATATATGCCGTTAGCCTGTTAGAGTGATAGGTGTGGTGGCTTAAGCCACTTCGCCACCTCTGCGCCACCTATGCGCCACATCACCATTTCACATTTCACATTCAAAACCCCCAAATACCCCCTCTACCATCACTTAAGCCATTTGGGCCCCACCACCCTTTTTTTCTTTTTTCTTTTTTTAAAAACATAATACTTCATTAAAATAAATATTACAAAATACAAAATAAAAATACCTAAAAAATAAAAAAAAATTACCGAAATTTAAAAAAAATACCGAAAAAAATAAAAAAAATACCGAAAATTAGGAAAAAAATACCGAAAATTAAACAAAAAAAAAAACTACTCGTCGTCATCGTAGTCATCTTCGTCGACGGGGTATTTTTCGCGGATCGCCTTTTTTTCTTTGACGATTCTCGCCCTATCTTCGCGCCCCAAACCTTGCGTGTTAGTGCTTAGGAATCGCAAGTCTTCCAACCGCTCGAACCGGTCATCCCGCGCCTTTGCCCTTGCGTAAGCGGATTGAGCGGCTTCACTTTTCCGCTTAAACTCGGCCAACATAGCCTCGCCAAGGTCCGGCGGTGCGGCACTTCCGGCGGTGTTAGCGCCGGATGAAGTTTCCGACCTACTTTTTTTTAAGTAGTATAACAAATTTAAAAGTTAAAGCACATGAATCTCGTCAAATCAAATTACTCACATAAACAACTTCGTAAAACAACGGTGTAATCATTTAACAAACCAAAAATCGCTTAAACAATAAGTAATGCTACCAAACAGAAATCTAAAACTCGATTTTAACGTACATATGAAAACCTGAATCGATGAACGTCTTATAATGCGTAAATAATTGATTTAGAGTAGCGCTTACCTGAACTCGAATGAATTCAATTATATCTCTACTTTTGTTTAGGGTTTATGATCGATTATTCATGAACAGAATGCATGCATCTTTGGGTTTATATAAGGTGAAGGACGATAATTTTGCAAGTCAACCTAATCCGATAATAACATGAAAACAAATCTCTCATAGTTATCTTTTATTTCCTTTTAGTTCTATTTTTCATCACGTGTCCAATAAATAACATGAAAACAAACATAAAAGGTCATTATTAATTATTGGAAAAATAACATATATCTATATATGTATAAAAATTTATGTACTAATTGATAATCGTCTCCTACGGTGTTAGCGCCGGACTCGTCACGGAACGCTTGTCGGACACGGGCCAAAAAGTCGACCTCATTTTCACCGCTTCGGCTTGTACGTTGTAGCCGTTTGTAGATACCGTTGAATTTTTGACAATTACCATTTAAGGTCGTCCACTTCCCCGTCAACATGTCTTTGGTACGCGGCGTCGGTGCATCCTTGTTGAACTCAACAAGGATTTTGTTCCAAAAACAGTCATCCGATTGGTCGGCGCCCTTTTCGCGGTCCTCGGACACGCTAACCCAACACTCCGCCAATAAAACTTCTTCGGCGGCGTCCCAACGCATGACCTTCCGACTTAAGTTGACGGCGGCGACTTTTTTCCCCTTTCGTCTCGCCTTTTCAGCGGCGTCGGTGTCTTGAGGGGGTTGTGACCATTGGTGTTGTGACCACATTTGAGGAGGGGGTTGGTTTTGTTGAAATTGTAGTTGTTGTAGGTTTTGAAATTGTTGTTGAAGCATAAAGTGGTTGAATTGGTCTTGGGAAAATGTCGGCATCACGGTGTTTTGGGTGGACGATACCGATTGTTGGGACGAAGGGGTTGAAGGATTGGACGGCGATGAGCCGGAACCTCCCATTCCGAAAATACCGCTCATCCAATCGGGGTACGGTGGTTGAGACATTTTGGAGTGTTTTTGAGAGTGAAATGGTAAGAAATTGTAGAGAGTTTTAGAGAGTGAAAGTGTAAGAGATGGTGTGAAAAAATGTAATGGTAAATGGGTTATTTATAATAGGTTTTATTTAAAAAAAAAAAAAAATAAAAAAATTAAATATTCTGGAAAACTAGCCGTTGCAACGGCTAGGGACACGTGTCGCGCTCCCATTGGTCCGTCGAATCCGCCGAGCATCCCACGCACACCACCGCTCACGTAACGACCGGTGTGGTGGCGCGTCCGGCGCGCCGACGTGGCGTCCGGCGCCCACCACCCTTCGCCACTACACCGTATCCTCTTAGTAGTATTCTGAAACGCACATCTTATCTTAATATCTTATAAAGCATTTAGGCCTACCCCATTAGGCAAGTTTAAGGAGCTCCTTAAACTTGATTTTAAGGACCTTTCCACTTTTGTTAGTTAGTTTTCTACCTTAAAAAAAAAAATCACGGCTAATAAGATTCAAACCCAAGACCTCTCATAACTTATCACTATGTGTTAAGTGTTAACCACTTGCTATACATTACACTTTGATAACACCACCCACACTTAATAACAAAACTCTGTTACTCGAAAACCATTCTACCCAATAACATTAAATATACGACGCTGTAAATCATCAACTCTTACCAAAATCCACATTTCCGTTTAATTATTTATTTCTAGCAACAATTATTACCGTGCAAACGAACAACACTTGCTCGCCACGAAATAGGGTTTCTGGGTACCCGCCGCCGCATTGCGCGGGTACCCTGCTAGTATCTTATAAATCATTTAGGACATTTCTACTTATAATATGTCTTAATCTCCCCTTACCATTTTTGGCAATGTCTAATCTTTTCTTAACCCAAAATATTAAAACGCCAATCCTGAATTGAATCTGAGACCTCTCGCCCAGTGCTCCCAATGATCCACCAGTGAGCTAGATTGGCTATTTGGTTTATTATCAAAAACCAATATACTTAACCACATACGTTACTAAATATACGTTTCTACTTAGATATTTTCTCTTTGATATTTCTTTAGCTATTTGGCCTTAAGGTTGCATGAAAATAAAGCTTTTGTTTTTGTCAATTTAACATTCACTTTGTGGGTTCCAGGTTATTTTGTTTTTAAGTGAGCCTTTTGGAAATATTACCATGGTCTTGTTAATAACATTAATCTGAATTTCTTCATTTTTCCCTCTTAAAAATCATGTATTCTAGCTAATTAAAGCCTGAAAGGTGTTCCTATTCCACAAAATTTTAATCTTCTTTAAGCGAAATAATATAAGAAAAAATTACCAAACAGAAATTTTTTGCAAAATTATTTATTCAGTTGATCAACCTGGGTTAGGTCTCTCTGAAGGACTACATGCATATGTACTCAATTTTAGTGATACTAGGTTAAAACCCGCGCGATGCGACAGCTGCGAATTATATATTCCTGGCGATTAAAAGTCCATTGGTTACATATTTTTATAACGAGTACAATACATAAGCATGAAAATTGTGTATGAAATAAAGGTAAAACAATAAACCTAATTAAGTATAAAATACAGGGAAGAAATATTTGTTTATGCGTGTTACTCATCATGTAAAACCTCTTGATACACCACGTTTGATGTGTAAACTCCGTCGAGAATAATTTTTATTGTTGGAGTTACCAATACTTTTGTATTGTCACGTGAAATTCCTATTGAAAGGGCGTCGCCCATGCGACAACATCGATTCCGGTAGATAAACGCCCACGTTTGGAATTGTCTGTCTTTGGGCTTTGTTGATTGTCATCGTAAAGTTTAGCCTAACCGGAAACTGTTTTCTTTTCAACTATAAAGGAAACATGTCGGCTTCAGAGGGAGATAGAGGTATGAGCGGTAGGCGTAGCTGAGAGGATTTCACCCAGGGTTGGAGGACGTGGTACATGTGGTGGCATGTCCATCTTGAAAAGAAAAGGAAAATATTAGAGAAAGACATGTAATATCTTGTAATGGTGTTCAATAGCCAGCAACATCAATCTAGAAAGGAATTTCCTAAAAAAATATTTTTCAACTGAAATCATTAATAAAATGTATTTGGTCGATTACTTTACTATTATAAAATAATACGGAGTATTAGGTAGATTTTATCTAAATTGTTACTTAAAAGCATCTCCACTGTGTACATCAATTTTATTTTTTGTAACTAAATAAGTAGTCGAAACATTTAAGTGTTTTAGATTAAATTCAATAACTACTCTTATCTGGGTTTTTTTTTCTTCTTCTGGTGACATAGTGATATTGTCAGTCCAATAAGCAGGCCCAATTTAAAGATGTTCGGACTAAATAACGGCGGGTCAAATGGCAAAAAGTTTGCACCAGTAAATTAAATCATGGTCCGGTTATGTCTTCCCTATTGTGTCCCGATTAGAAGTATTCATACATGGGTTGAAACCCTAGATTTTACCAGTTACCGCACTTCTTCCATCCGGCCTTGTACAGAAGAACTCCGGCGCAACAGAGTTCCGGCTAAGAACCTACTTAGAGACACAACGATACTTTGTCATTGCAATTGTCTACAGGTCGTTCAAGGGGCCTTTACTTCTACTTCACCTATAATCGGTATGTTGAAAAAAATTAAAAAACTATTTCTGAATTTCGTGTTAAACATAATAAACAACTAAAGATTTACTTACAGATTTGTAACTGAACGCTGAACTCCGGTAACTCTCTTAGATCTTCACTTATTGTTCCTATTAGAAGGTCAACAGAAGTGGGTCCATTTTTATAAAGGTCGTAGAATTTGGGTAGTGCATAATTTACTGATTCTGTAAATTTCAGTTACTACACCATGACCTTTGATCGAATCTAATATGCATTAGTTTTTCACATGATTTTAGCCATAATTGTGCAATGATTGACTTAGTAGATTGGTTTATATGAATAAAGGCATGTAAAAGATAATTACTAATAAAAATGTTTGGATACAATAATATTTAGAAATCTGGACATGTGTGTTAATTTGTAAGTTTCAGAAATTTTACGGGTTATATGTATTTAATTGTTCAATGTAGTTTGATAAAATGTAGATTTATAGAAGAAGATTCATTATCTATGTATCTTTTGATCTTCTATGATGATTAAATATAGATTTTTTTAAAGCTGTAAGTATTTAAATTGGATTGAAATTTAAGAAATTCAAAAATAAAAAAAAAATGGTCAAAAGTATAAATTTGGTTACCAATTCATGGTGTTGCATAATAAATTGTCTTCAAATATAGCAGCTTCACAGTGTTGCATAATCATGATCATAAGTATTAATGCAGACCCTAAAAATTATATACCAAATTGTCTCAGTGGTGTTGCATAATCATAATTGCTGCTATAATGGTCATAAGGATAAACTTGTTGAATTAGGGTGTTTTGTTAGTTTATCCATATCCCCTTATGGTTGTCTTTAAGAACAGATTTAATATTATGAGTAGTTGTACTTCATCGTTTTATACGGAAGGCCATTTCTCCCAAAAATATGGAAATTAAAATAAAAAAACATAAATAATAAATAGCTGGGTTAAATAAATTGAAAGTATGAGAAACCGACACGTGTTATATTGCTGCCTTTTTAGGAAATTCTTTTGGCCATTTACTCTCGTAAATTTCAGGTATTTATTTTTCTGCAAACACACACACATTGTATTTCAACAACCGTTTATTCTTTGTATTTTCCAAAAACTTTTTTGCTTATATATTTTTTATTAAATCTGTAAAATAGTAGTATCTAACACAAGTGCAGTAAATATTAGGGTCTGGCCTGCATACGGTGCAATCTGGAAATAATATGAGATAATTATATATTGTGTGATAAAAAAAACTAATAAAAAAATGCACACATAATAGTAGATGAATAGTCCTACCGTTTTAGGGACAGTGTTGCAGCTTGGTGATGATAAGGTGATACCAATTGCTTGAAGGCAAAACCTATTCACGAAAATTGTGTAATTTCATGAATAGGTACGTGTGTTATATATAGATTTTATAAACTGATTATAGATTATTTTGTGGTCTTAATATAAACTGAGAAGCATTTTCAAATTGGAAAACTGACCACGGTTGATCATGGGCATTGAATAGGGTTAATTATGGGTATTGTAACGGTTCTTCATAATTAATTTGTTTCTCTGGAATTATTCTTATGACAACCCGTAAATTTAAATGCTTTAAATGATGAATGATAATCAATTGCCCTTATAGGCAAAGTGAAAACTGCTTATTACTGTAGTGTTACGAAATTGTAACCAAAGTCGTCGATCAGCCTAGTGGTAAGAGCTTTACCTATGGACCACTCCCACCCGGGTTCGAGCCTCGTAATAAGCAGTTTTTTAATTATTTTTCAGGCAAAGTGAACACTGCTAATTATGGAAGGTTTGAATTCAGACCTTCCTTATTTAGAAATGTTCAATATGCTTTATAAAGTAGTATAGATAATTGACAATGTAATCGAACAATACTAAAAAATCAAAGGTATCATATGTTCTAATTTCAAAAAGTCAATATTTGACTTCCAATAGTCAAACATATCATTGAACCTCAAGATTTAACTCATATTATTCAATTGTAGACCACCTACTACCATCATCATTATTCATCACCGCAATACTACCACCATCACTACGCACTACCGCCACTATCACTATCACTACCACCATCACAATCGCATCCGCAAAATATAGTTACAGGGTACCCGTACCTGCATCGCACGGATACCCTGCTAGTACACAACAAAATGTAATTGTTTATAAAAGTTGTGTTATATTTTGTGATAAAAGAAAAATTATATTCCTTATTATTAAATTATCCTAATTCGTCTTCATATCCATAAGATCATGATGACATTTAAAATTCATTAATTTTTTTTCAATAGATTGGTGACTATGGAAATACTAGTCACATCGAAAATTTTATCACATCAGATGTCATTTTAGCAACCACACTAGATCACTTTACATGAAATACTAACCACACTACCACACTCACCCATAGGGGTGCCCAAAGGGTTGACCCGATTTGAATCAAACCCGAACCCGATTATGTTAATTGGGTTGGGTCTATTCGGGTTCCATGTTATTATCGGATTTTTTAAACCTGATCCGACCAACCCGATTCGTTATCGTGTCGGGTTTCGGGTTAGAATTTCTTACCGTTGTCGGGTCCGGGTTGACCCGATTAAAGTTTAAGCATTTTATTTCCTATATAAATAAAGACATTTTTATTATTAAATCAATTAATTAGCAAATTATATGACAAAATATTCAATAAAAATCAATTAATAATTACAAGTGTTAAATAAAAACTTATAAATTTCAATATATTAAATAATTTCTTAAATTTTTACCAAAAAATCCTAATTCAAGCGTAACCCGACCAACCCGATCGGGTCGACCCGACAAACCCGAAACCCGACCAATCCGAACCCGACAAACCCGAATCCTTATCAGGTTGGGTTTAAAGTTAGGATTTTTATAACCTAAAACCCGACGGACCCGACCCGATAAGAGCCGGGCCGGGTCGGGTTGACGCTTTGGGCACCCCTACTCACCCACAAAGTGAAAGAGGCCCCACCAAATATACCTAAAAATTTCTTCCATTGCATGTGGTCACTCGGGACCATGGCCACCTTCACACTACGGAAACGCCACATGCATGTTGAGTATGCCTTACACGTCGTGGCCTTGTGCCTCATCTCCATGCCTGTGGCCTTTTGCCCATACCAACAAGCAGTCTAAACTAATAATTTGATTTGAATATTTGTATTGATCAATGAGTAATATAAAAGATAGATATATTTGATAAAAATAATATTATCTCTCTTCTGATATATAATAATTAATTACCTTGTCCCATATCAGTTGTGAGGTTCGGTTATTATAAAATAAAATTTATGGTAAAATGCTAAGAAAACTCAGAAAAAAAAAGAGAGATTATAGGTGAAATGGGACATATGTCACGAGCGTATGTTTTCTTATCTATTTTTATCCAAACTTTTATTTTATTTAATTCTAAACCTCGGCTCTAAGCTAAAATAAATTGTTATTACAATTGTTGATTAGGAGATACTAATATCTTTCCATTATCATTCTTTCCCACAATTTATAAGTTAATAGGTTGGTTTGTATTTAATTCTTATTGAGTGTTACAAATGGTATAGGGGGTGACCCTAACTAGCTTCTCAAGAGCTAGTGGATTAATTAGACCTACTAATTTTGGATATGTTTGAGATTGCATGAATATGATGTATATTAGTAATTTTGGAGATTGATTTATGTTCAGCAGAAAATTACCTCGTATACACAAATGTGTATACATGACGTTGTATTGTATACATTGATGCATGATATTATAGTGTATTAATCATATTTTGTAACGTACAAATTACATTCTTAGTAATTTAAGACGAAGAGTTTGTGAGAACACCTTTTACAAGTACGTCGTGATAAGTTACATATTATCTTTTTTTATGATGATCTTAAGTTTATTTGATCATTAGTTGCATCCAACGATTTGTGCTTTAACCTATATTTACATATGTTCTAAAAGTTTCACATTGGTTTCCGTTACGGCTATCTAAAGCTTGAGTTTTGACTTTGCTCTCACGCAATGGTCTAAGGGTTTGAGTGTAAGATTTGTGTATGCCAATGTTTAATTTGACTCATATCTACTATTAATAAAAAAAAAATTAAGCATATTGAAACAATTGGGCTAGTGGGTTATATATGGACCAAATATGTATAGTTAATTAGTTATAGATTAGATATGTCCAGGGGCGGATGTGATATATCTCTCGCAATGGCACGAGATACCACTCAATTTTTTTCCCACGGTGTAAATTTTTTAGATTTTTTCTTTTGGTATTACAGTACAATGCTTTTGCCAGATTAAAAAACCTACCAATACCCCAAATCAATCTTAAAAAAGCTCAAGTATTAACCAATGGTCTAAATTCAAAGCCCGAACAAAAACTTAAACCAAATAAAAAGAATCTAGAGTGTGTGCCTTGTAGTTTTTTAGCTTTTAGTCTATAAAATTAGTAGTTGTCTTGTAGGTTTATGAAATTAGTTTTTGAAGACTTGATGTATATATAATCAAACATGATGTTTATGTGATATAGTCATTTATGTAAAATTTGTTTTTGTTTCGACATATTGCCCATTGGACGCCACTAGGGGCGCGGACCCTAGGACCCCACAAGAGAGCGCAATGTAACACCGCAAATTTAAACCTGATTTTTTTTTAAATAACAGAAGTGTAATATTCAAACCATATTAAGTTAAGTCATTTTACAAAATACAACTTCAAACATAATATTAATCAAAACATCAAACGGTTTAACGTGTTACTATATAACAGCTCGGTTACGAAATATTATCAGAGCAACCATTGGTCAACCATTTCTAACCAGCACCCATTGACCCGCCCAACAAACCGAACCTGCAAAAGAGTCAACGAGGTGGGGGATTAGCTAACAGCTAATTGAATGAATTTAAACAAACAATATATAATGGAGCAACCGATATAAATTCACACTTTCCCGATTAGTTAAATTTGAAGAGGAACGGCGGTTCGGCCGAACCATAAAATCATTGTTGGCCTAATAATGATAACCGATAGCCCTTTACTCAATGACGGTGTGTACCTCCTTAGAACAATCAGTGCTTCTAAGGACGGTACACCGTATCATTAGTAAACATATGCCCAGTAGAATGTTCCAATTACTGACCTCTTCCCCAAATGTGCACATAATTAATTAACATTATTAATTATACCGAAGTGTGGATTTGCAATAAACATTTCAGCCAAAAACTGCGCCCAAAGACGTTCGCGTCGTTAATACTGGTTAGTTAACACTGATCCGTTAATACTGGTCTGATATTGCTGCTCCGTTACTACTGGTCTGTTACCGCTGGTCTGTTACTACTGGTCCGTTACTACTGGTCCGTTACTATTGGTTAGTTACTACTGGTCCGCTATACTGGTCCATTACTACTGGTTCGTATTTAAACCCAAGTGGAACCCAAAACCATTGGATGTTATACTTCTATTACTTCTCACCCAAGTATTCAATTTCTACCAAATTGCAACACATATAGATTGAAGGCTAAATCCACTCACCTGAGCTCTCTAAGCTCCACTCAGTGGTCTAATATTACTGAGTCTCCCCATTTTCCTGAAATCAATTATGAATACCGATTAGTAACTCGAATTCACCAAATAATAAAAATAGTCAATAAAAGTTCAAAACTAGTATTTTTCATCAACAATACTTCCATCTAGTTGAAATATACCAATTGTATAATTACCATCCTACTATGACTTTTACAAGTCAAAGTCAACCAACATATTAGCAAATAATCTCATTTTGACATATTGTGACCAAACGGGTCAAAACCAAGCAAACTAACTTTAACACTTCACAATTCATGTCTTGTAAAACCTACAATTCCCAACTTATTACCATTAAACTTCTAAAGTCACATATAAACCAAACAATCCATTTTTAGACCAAATTTAACATATAGGCCCAAACGGGTCAAAACCTAGAGCGAGGTTCTAATATTTCAAAAACATAATTTTCATCAAGCATACAATTACCATCTTATGACAAGCCTCATGTTAAGAGGTAATACTTCAAAACACCCAAACTTTTCAATACATGTTTGACCTGAAAATATACACATCCGACCACCTGTAATAACTCAGAAATCTGAATACTTTTCTGACCATACCAGATCATGAAAATATGATATAAATAAAGTAGACTCTTAGACCTTCAAAACTACTGGTCGCACGCCCAAAACGGAGTTACAGTTGATTGTATATGATTTTTACAAAGTCATCAAAATTCTGAGAAAAAACTGTTAAAAATTTACTTACGGACTTTTTCACCAAAATTCATCCAAACACTATGATCATCATCTCCATTTCACCAATTTAACCCATAATTAGATGTAAACAACTAATATCAATTGTAATATGTTATTTAACCCAAATAAACATATAAAACACCAAAAGTTAATAAATCCAAGAACTAGATAAAAAAACTCACCTTCTTCAAGGTTGCCAACAATGGTGGATGATTAAACTCCAAATAAATCTATGATTTCTCTTCTAATTAAGCATGCAATACTTAAACGATTATCAACAAACACTATAAAATTTATCAATTTCGGTTTTAAAGCAAGAATTCACCAAGAACTTACAAAAACCCACCAAAAGACAAGAACCCTAACTTTTCATTCATAAACTAGGAACATTAACATAGATGAAGGATTTCTTACCTTATCCTTAAGTAAATTTCGAGATCACAGCTATGATTAGGGAGATTTCAAGCTAAATTGCACATAATATGAAGAACGCACAAAGTGGAAATGGGGTTTTGGGTCTTAGACGTCAAAAGAAAGGAGAGATAGTAAAAATCTGATTTTCCCTTTTTGGACACCTCTAAAAAATGTGGCAGGCAAAGAAATGGGATTTTGGACACTTCATTGATACGTGTCATTCATAGATATATTAGGTAGATTTCATTTAAACATTGTGTTGCACTGGATATCTGGTTCTCAGATCAATAAATTGTCTAAACTAACTCTGATTTATATAACGAAGATATATTTGGAGCCCTGTTTCAAAACTGAATTTAAATATATAAATGTCACTAACTAATCAAAATATTTTAGTTTTGCTAATTTTAACCGCATGGTTAAAAATATAATCAATTTAACAAATTAAATGAATTATATAAAATATTAAATAATAGAATATTACTTACCAAAACTAATAAAATATTGGATGGGTCTCGGGATGTTACATGCAACCCCCTTGATCTCCGCCTTTTTGATCCCCGCAACTCCGCAAGGGTGCTACTACTAATGATAATTTCTTTTTCCGCCCCTGGATATGTCGAAGATTAAGAAAATATTGATGAACTATGTTATAAATTTATCATTATTTATTTATTTATCTTTGTTTTTATAGTTATATACTTCCACCGATTCAAAATAAGTGATACACTTTTCATATTTGGGTGTATCAAAATAAGTGATACACTTTGAAATTTTAACTTATTTGGTAAAAAGTAATGGACCCTCCACCCACTAATGACCTACTTTAATAAAGTGAAATAACCCTTTTACCCTTACTTTTACTTTTAAACATCATTAATATTATTTTATTCAAAAATTGTGGGACTCATTCCCCACTAACCATCCCATTAATATAATTTAACACCTATTATAATCTTTTACCTCAAAAACCGTGAAATCAAGAATGTATCACTTATTTGAATCGGAGGAAGTATATAATTATGATTTATGTACAAAATTATCGTTTTACATCACACCTTATAAAACGCCGCCATGACTTTTAAAGCTTAAGGTTTGACCATGCCAACATGTTACGGCTCACGTTATATTAAAGTCTTGGATTTGCAGCTAATATTAATATGTTCTTTGTTTTTATAGATTTCAAAGTGATATACTCCCTCCGTCCCGTAAATAAGTTTACATTTCTCCTTAAAATTTTGTCCCACAAAAAAGTTTACATTTCTCAAATTTGGGGAGCCCACCTAATAAAATAATATTATTACCAATAATTCCACAAATTAAACACTTTCTCTCTCTAATCTAACCTTAAGCTATGCGTATCACATGACCCGGAAGTCGGTCACGACCTCCACGCACACACCGCCCGACGCGTCACCCCCATTACGACCCCTTCCGCCCGACGCGTCCCCGACTCCTAACGGTCGACTCCACGACCGATAAAATTCGACTGTTCAACGTAAACACACCCCCCAATGGCTCTTTTCAATTAAACCAAAAACCTTTTGTAACGACCCGAAATTTGGTATTAAATAAATTGTATAAAAATATGATAAATATGGATAAATCGTTTAAAGAACGTAGGAATTGGTTTTATGTCATTTGGACACCGTACGAGAAAGTTATGGGCGAAACCGGGTCGAGACAACAACCGAAAAATGCAGCCTTGCTGCATTGAAGAGTTCACGCCGCGAAGATGGGTTCCCGATCGGGAACTGTCTTCAGAGAAAAGGGCTTTCGAGCATGAAGTAGTTCACGACTGGTTACCGATCGCGAAGTTCGCGTGCATGGGAAAGTTAGCGACGCGAACTTAGTTCGCGTCGTGAACTATGGTCGAGCAGCTTTAAGTCGGGTTTTGGCTCATTTGATGCCATATCGAAACCCTAGCTTATTCTTTGGCGATTTCCGAGCTTGGAGGCTGATTGAGGTCGAATCCTTCACAAATCTTTGGTAGATTTCACTCCTAGTTGAAGATTAAAGGTATATCTTCACTCTTTGATCTTTGTAGCTTAATATCTATGTGTTTGGATGTAAGGGTTTGAAACCCTAGTTCATGGGGTTATGGATTATGGTGATATAAATGATGGATATGCTTAATAGATGGTGTATTATCAAAGGAAACAAGTGTATGATTATGATTTGTAAGAATCTTAAGGGTTGGTTAAACCTAGGGTTTGGTAAATCACCATATTTGGGGGAAATGTGTTAATAAGTGTTATCTAGAGATAGATGAACACGATAGTAGTAGTATGTGATGTTGATAATCTTATGATTATTGTTTTAGGATGTTGGTGAGATCTTAGAAGGTTGACCGAATCGTGAAGCAAGGAGATTGACGTAAGGAATACGGTTGGAGCATTTTATTGCTAAGGTGAGTACATGTGAACTTTAAAACTGGGTACATAGCGGTAAAGAAATATTTTTAATATGTGACTATTAATGTTAAACTAGTTATTTAATTTCTTTATATTAACTAGTTGCTTGATTTTGTGAATACTAAGTGAGACTAGTATATAGATAGTTTGTATGTTGGCCTTATGGCATTGAAGATGGATGTGACATATAGTCACATGAAATAGTTATGACGGGTAGTTTGAAATAGGACAGGTACATGATAGATTCGGAGGCATTCTGGATTATCATGATATCTTTAAACTGATGGATTAGAGGCATTCCGATCACCCAATACGATGTTGGATCTCACTGAATTGGAGGCATTCTGATTAGTGAGATATGATGGGTCACCTTGCTTGGACAAGGTGACAAAGGGGGTTCTACTGAACTGGAGGCATTCTAGTTAGTAGGACAAAAATGGGGTCTCGTTGGATTGGAGGCATTCCGAACAACTTGACGGGTCAATTAGGCTATGATTGAATGTGACGGGATTACCGAGGAGGTGATCGATGTATATGAATGTGTTAGGGGTACCGCGGAGGTAACCATAGTATATAAATATGTATGTCTATATATATATTTAGTATGTGTAATCATTTATATATTAATGTCGGGTCTAAAACCCATGTATCTCACGAGACAATTTTGTCTTACGTACTATGTTTGTTTGTGATGCTATGTACTCAGGTTCAGGAGCTAAGGATTAGGTGCGTTTCCTAGTGAAGGCGCACGGGTTTAGTAGAGATAGCAAGGTGGATTTACGTTTGGCTTTGGTTATGATATATTTTGTAACACCACTAGTGACTTTTATTTTATACCAAGGTTTTTGTAAATCCATATTTTGGGACAATACTCTAAATGATTTAAATTTAAAAGGATTTTACGGAAATATTTTGTATTAAAAATTTGAGGTGTTACACCTTTCAAATTTAATTTTTATCCATTTTTTACCCTATAAATACCCAATTCTTTTACCAAATAATTCACAACTCTCTTTTCTTTCTAATATACTCAATCACACACTCTCTTCTCTCAAAAATGTCTTCCAAGAACAAAGGCAAAGCTTCAAAATCCCGACGCCAACCAAACAATTCCACACTAGGCCTGTGCACGGTCCAAGAACCGGACCGACTTGGACCGACCCGATTAGGACCGAGAACCGAAATTCATGTTTTTTGTGGACCGAGGACCGGACCGAAAAGGCCCGGTTCGCTTCGGTTATTTTTCGGGTATTTTCGGTCCGGACCGATTTGGACCGTCTGGAACCGTAAGCAATTCTTAGCTATTTCTTTGGGTATTTTCGCTACTGTTTCGAGCAGGAAAAGCGCTGTTTTTTTGGGTATTTTCGCTACTTGTAGAAGAATGATGATTGACGAACGAATGAGCAAACTCTATACGAACGAACAAGTAGTAGAGCTGTGCGTACGAGAATTTCGATTAATCGAATGGAGGTTTGATCGAACGTGCAGATTCTGTACGTGTTATAGATTTCGATCGAGCACTGAGTAGGAGAAAACCGACAATCGTATAGGTTTGATCGAACGAGAAGGCTCTAAATTACGTGATGTTATTTACGTTGTTGGGGTTATTTACGTGATGTTATTTAAGTTGCTGGACTTATTTACGTTGCTTATTGTTGTTGGGTTGAACACTCATCGGTTCTACTCGGGTATTTTCGGGTCCTTCGGTTCTTACCCGAAACGGACCGAATTTTTCGGTTCCTATAAATTCAGGACTGAGGACCGGACCGTTGGATGTGGTTCGGTCCGGTTTGGTTCGGTTCCTTCGGTCCCGGTCGGTCCTAGTCGGTTTCGGTCCATTCTATACAGGCCTATTCCACACCCTCTCAATCACCCTTTATCAACTTTCAACCACCAACTTTCATACACCAAACTAATCCTCAACCACAAGGTTATCAAAATAATCCATTTGTTCCCCCTACTACCAACAATTATACCGACCATACCTTCAACAACCACCACCACAACAACAACAACCACCACCACAACAATATCAAAACAAAATTAGTAGTTTTAATTTATTTATGTATTGTTTTTTTTATTATTAATGTAATGTTTTTTTATTATTATGTAATGGTTTTAATTATTAGTAATGTATTATTTTTAAATTAAATTAAAATTAAAAAAAAAGTTATCGGTCACCCATTAGACTGTGCGTATTGGGCGACCCAATAGCCGGTCGCGACCGCCACCCATGCAACCCCCGACGCGTCCCCACCGTTACACGCCAAGCCCCACGACACGTTGACCAAGGCTAATGGTCGAGTATTCGACCGATAAATCCGACCGTTCAACGTTCCAAAACACCCCCAAACGGCTCTATTTCCACCATCAACACCCCTTTCAAACTTAAATTTTACCCATTTTTTTATCTTATAAATACCCAATTTTTTTATAAAAAATTTCACACTTGTCATTTCTTTTCCTCATACTTACTCACATCACACACACCATCTTAAAATGAGTTCGGACGATGAAATGAATGTCGCTAATTTCATTTTTGGCGATGAGGAGGAGGACAAGATTATACATCTTGGTTTTTTACAAACGGCGGTGGCGTTTCTTGCAGGTTCCAGTTCTAGTATCCCTAGAAACCCTAGAAGATATGTGAATAGGGACCGTGACGGTGCTCATGACCGTCTCGTGGCAGCTTACTTCGCTGAAAATCCGATGTACAACGAAAAAGATTTTCGTAAATGTTTCAGGATGAGTCGTGATCTTTTCACACGCATTGTTCGCGATCTCACTAATACGGTCCCATTATTTGCGCAACGTTATGATACACTTGGGAACCCAAATACTTCTCCGCTAATGAGGTGTACTTCTGCAATTCGTCAGTTAGCATACGGCACCGTACCGGATGCTCTAGATGAATACTTACAAATTGGTGAGAAAACTAGACGTGATAGTCTCCCAGAATTATGTAATGGGGTTATGCACTTGTATGGAGAAGGGTATTTGCGAAAGCCTACTCATACTGATGTGGCGAAGCTATACGCTTTTCATGAGGAGAAACATGGGTTTCCCGGTATGCTAGGAAGCATTGATTGTACGGGTTGACCATGGGCTCAATGTCCAAATGCTTACCGTGGTCAATATGTTAGAGGGGCTCACGGGAACAAACCATTCATTTTACTTGAAGCGGTTGCGTGACAAGACTTGTGGTTTTGGCGCGCGTTCTTTGGTGTCGCCGGGTCGAACAACGACATCAACGTGTTATGAGCATCCCATCTTTTCAATGATCTCAAAGACGGGAAAGCACCCGAGGTACCTTTTTTGGCGAACGGAAATGGGGATATTATCTTACTGACGGGATATATCCGGATTGGTATGTTCTTGTTAAGTCTATTTCACACCCAAATTCGAATGATGTTAAGCGGGTAACCTACAAGAAAGCACACGAAGCTGCAAGGAAAGACGTAGAACGAGCATTTGGCGTTCTAAAGAGAAAATGGGCTATAATAAGAACGCCTGCAAGGTCCCCAAATGTTAAAAAAATAAGGGATATGATGTACACGTGTATCATATTACATAATATGATTATCAAAGACAAAGGCAGAGCGATATCTCCCGACTTTCATCTGAAAGAGCGACATGGTAAAGTTGACCCCGCACGATCACATGAAGAAGTATTACAAGCTATCAGGGATATCAATAATCAAGAAACTCATCTAAATCTTAGATCTGATTTGGTGGAACACATTTGGAATCGACATAATAACCACTAGTTTTTATTTATTAGCGTAATATTTTTTTTATCAATGTAATGTTTTTTTAATTATTTTAAATGTAATGTTTTAATTATTAATGAAATTTAAAAAAAAAAGTTATCGGTCACCCATTATGGGCTATTGGTCGCTGTTTGGTCATGTGTTTGATCAGGAGAGAGAAAGCTGATGTGGCGCAAATGTGGCAGGGGTGGCCGATATTACGGGCGTTGGGTCACTATCTGGTCATGTGTTTGATCTGGAGAGAGAAAGCTGATGTGGCGCAGAGGTGGCAGGGGTGACCGATATGGTATCGGTCACCCATTACGCATAGTCTTATATTTTAATCAGAATTATTACAAATGACCCCAACACTAACTATCTCCTAAAATATTGTGCCCAAATGAAATGTAAATTTTTTTATGGAAGAGTACTAAGGGGAAAAATCAATTCAATATATTGAATAAGAAATAATTTATTTATATTTTTGATAATGACATACTGTCAATTAGAATATTAAAATATGTACATTAATCAACAATCATTTCGTGTATTTTAGGCATCATTTATCCACTAACGAAAATACAACATTTTAATGCATGTATCATCTGTGAATTTACATGATCAATTTTTTTGGAAAGGGCAAATGAAATAACGGAAGCATAGTCGCAATTTTTCAGCGAGCACCCCGAGTTCAAGCTCCGCCTAAGCGGGCAAATCCAGCCCCCAAAGGGATTTCTAAGGAAAATTCCTCATATGTGCCCGTGTGAGGTGTGAGTAAAATTATGCAAATGCAACGCTCCCAAAGGGATTCGAACTCACGACCTGCAGCCCACATGAGTATAAACTCAGTGCTTCAGACCAGCTAGGCTGGCCATCATTAGCAATGTACATGATCAATTGGATACGAAATGAAAGAGTAATTAATAGTAATAATTATTAATATTAAAAATATTAATTAATTTTACAGTGCTTTAGAAAAAAGTTACATCGGATATTAATAATTATATTTAAAATAGTTTAATAATTTGATGGAAATTTATAACAGAACTTGAATTCAATCAGATTGGAACCACATATTGGTAGGCATTGATTGACAAGAGTTACAATTATATGTAGGCGCTAAAAGAATTATAGTTTTCAACTATCAAAATTCATCACATGTCTTTATGGTATAAATTTTGGGACCAACGACAGAACTTGTAAGTTTTAATGTGTGACAGTAATTTTTTCAATACGGAATTATGGCACATGGACAAAATTATACCTTAAGTTAAATCATCATGATGATTGTTTATTCTTTTTAGAAAAATGATATTTCTTTTTACATTTTCTTCTTACATGCTTCTAAACTTGACATATGTAATTAACTAATTCTTTTTCCTCACATCACTCGTTGATTTTAACACTTATAATGATTAAACTGATAGATACAAATGGTAGGAACCAATACCATTTTCTCTTCCTTTTAGTGTTAAATTTATACGTATTATAAAAAAATCTTCCTAAGAGCATCCACAATGGTTAACCTCTCCAATGACTTATTACATTTGTCACATCATCTAATAATCTATTAATTAAAAACCTCTCCAATTGTTAACCTTTTCAAAAACTTTTTCTTATTAATATTACTAATTTACCTTTAACTATATCAAATGTTTTATAAATACCCCTCACTTATGTAATTTAACAATTTTTATAGCATTACAAAACTTAAATTTTTTTTAAAGCGTTTCTTACAAAACTATTATAATGCTTGATCTTAATATTAAAAATATTACATTGCAAATAATAAATGATTAACATATAAATATATGGGTTTAGAATGTAAAATTATGAAATATATGGACTAAAAGAATCAAACGTTGAAAGATGATTAAGTGATTGAGGAAAAATAAGTGGTTGGAGTGACCTCTTAAAAAAGTTATATATTCCAATAGTAAAAAGTCATTTTAGAAATTATTCAAATAGTAATAAATTCTTAAAAAACATTTCACTTGAATTGCTGTACTATTAGAGGATCTCCAATGGGAGCTTTTTCTAAAGCTTTTTACCCTTTCTCTAGGTCATTTGAAGGTAAATGACCTTCTAGGAAAAAGCTTTTGCTTCAAAAGCTTTTTCTTCCATAAGTCATTCCTTAGACACACAAAAAACTTTTTCTACATTTAGATGCATTGGGGAAAAGCTTTTTTGATAACTTTTTATGAAAGTTGAGTGGAAAGCCTACATGGCAATACTAATAAGTCATTGCAATAACTTAACCACTAAGAATGCTCTTAGTAGCTTAGGGTTCAATAATATGAACTGGGCCCAAAAGAAATATTGTTGAAGTGGGCTCCTTGACAGTCAAAGTGTTGGCCTACATGAGACAGTCAACTTAGGGCCTTTTTTATTAAGGTTGTTGAAACATGTATTTTGTGGTCCGACCAGTACATATGTGATATGTCCCCACTACAACATAATATAACAAATAATTTTTTTAGTAAACTTTCGATTGAGATTTTAAAAAGAAAGATATAGGAATTTTGACAGACATTCCCAATAATTTCTAGGATCTCGTGTTTCAAACCATATCAAAAGAAAGGGAGCTAATATCTATAGTTCAAAATTTTATTCATATATCATAACTTATATTTTGGTATACTTCTACAATATGGTATAAAACTTATATATTGTGGTAAAGAAAATAGTTTTTGTAGTGACCTTCCAAAAGAAATTGTGATTTGTGCCAACTAAAATTATAAATACAACATCTTAAACAGGATACTGTACAACAAATAACATAAACAGAAATATAAAAATTTGAGAAATATATGAAATGAAAACAAACGATGGTGGTTGGGACAAGATATGTATAGAGCCCACCATTACATATAAATTTTTTGTCTCTTGTCTCAATAGTTTTTAATTGCCTTACCAAAAGTATTGAACAAAAACATAAGGGAGTGTTATTTAAGAATTTGAAAAATCGTAAAAATGTAAATAAACGTACATATTTTATTTTGTTTTTTTTTAAATAAAAAAAAATTATGAAAAAAATTGTTATGTATTCATATGTAAGTAAGCATATTTATATATGAATACACAAGGCGTGCACCCAAATCAGCGACCGAGATCCATTTTTACATTCTAAATTTTTATATTTATTCCCAATTTAAAAATGCCTAATGAAATGAGGTATTTTGGGTATAGTACCTGGCATGTAGCATGTAGCAGCTGAAACTGTGAAAAGAATAAGGTCTAGGGTAAATTTCTTGTAATCCACCCCCTGCAATTGGACTATGATGCATCAATCAAATTTTTAATTTTATTTAATCTTTTTTTTATTTACTCTTATATTATTTTATTCAATTTTGGTTTAAAGCATAAAATAGGTTATATATCTATAACTATTTATAAAATATTTAGTACGATCTGTTTAATACATAAAACTAAGTCTAAGTTGAATTACTAAAATACATCTGAATATCTATTATCACTGTTTCCTCCCAGTAAAAAATAATTTCTCCCCACTTAACAAAAAGTTAATTTATATCATTCTCTCTTTTACATCAGCAAATTTTTTCCCTCACTCGATAAGTATATTTCAGGTTTCAGCTAATTCTGTTTTCGGTTGTCATTCACGTACGTACCCATATAATAAATTACTTTATAAAAAATCTTTATTCTTACTGTCAAAATGAACCTAAGATTGATTTTCTAAACTTTTGTGAAAAGAAATGTTGTAATGTGTTTATAAGGGTTCTGGTTCACTTCTCTTACAATTAATTGGATGGAACCCCACAAACTTACATTGTATCAAAGCAATTTCACATGTAACTTGTAATGTGTTTATAATGGTTATGTGTTACTTTTCTTACAATCCATTGATTTTAAGATGAAACCTCGTAAACTTCAAAATATAACAAAATGACACGCAATATATATAGTATTCAACAAATAATTCCCAATTTTCATCAAGTTTGTCGTAAAGGTCATTTTCTATATTTCTTTATTTCAAGAATTCATGCATATTTGTATCTTTATTAATTTAGATTTATAAATAAACAAGAAAATATTTAAAAATAAAAATAAAATGGGTGCATGGGTGCATCCATCCAATCCAAATCAACCTTGTCGTTATAACATGTTCCATCATATTTCCATTATGTATCAAAAAGTACATACATACATATATGATCATGACGTCATCATTCAGTCATTCGATCACCCCTCTATAAATACCTCTTCAATCTCACACAAACAAACACCAATTAACACTCGAAAAACAATCCAAAGAGATTAATATAAGAAAGAGAACGTATATATTTAAGATGACATCGGTGCCGGCGACGGTGACAAAAAGCGGCGGCGGTGGTGGTGGAAGCAGGTGGTGCCCAACGCCTGAGCAAGTGATGCTGTTAGAAGGAATGTATAGAGGTGGCCTGAAAACACCAACGGCAACTCAAATACAACAAATCACAGCAAGATTATCGATTTATGGCAAAATTCAAGGCAAAAATGTGTTTTATTGGTTTCAGAATCATAAAGCTCGTGATCGACAAAAGCTTCGAAAGAAATTAATGGCGATGTATCAACAACATCGTCTTTACCCTACTCATCATGATCATCCCTTTCTTCCTCATCATCAGGTAATTACTCGATCAACTCTTCTTATTTAATTGTCTTTTAATTTATACATATACATACGTTTTCATGATCAAACTTGTATGTGTGTGTGTGTTTGTGTGTGTTTAGAGAAGTTTACGTGGAATTTGTTCATTATGCCCTCTTGTTTTCAATCCTCGTACGTTTTGGTTCCTCTGGTTAAAGCAGTACAATACATTAATCAACCAACTTTCAGTACCTTTTTATTATCATTTTATTAAATTAAAGCGTATATTAACTTCTATTTAAAATTCCTCTAATAATTAATTTCATGTGTGTTAATAATCTGTGTACATAGGTTGGTGGAGTAGTACTTGAAGATGCCTCAAAATATAAAACAATGATCAACAACAATATTATTTGGAATGTGGATCTCCCATCTAATCAAACCTGCAAACTCATGTGTGATTGCCCACTTATGTCAATGATGATGAAGGATCATGATCATGGTACAACTCCATATTGCACAAGAGTACCACCCAAAACCCTACAACTCTTCCCAATCAACACCACCACAGATCTCAAAGAAGAGGATCATTCCACCACCTCCAAACCCTAATCTACTTTTGACTTTTTCTGACTTTTTTTTAATGTTTATTAATTTCAAGCATTGTAAGTTGTAGACTCTAACCAACCCATGATCCAAAACCAATCCTGGTTCTAATTCTTGATATAGTAGTAAAAGATGAAAAACAGTTAGGGTAGGGTAGGGTAGGGCTCTAGGGTTTTTAAAATAAGTTGTGGGTTTCTGTTATGTCACTAGACCTTTGCATGGCAGGGGTAGTACTGGTACTATATATAAAGAAAGGTGAAAGATCTGAATTGCCTAATAGGCTAGCATTCAGTATGTTTTTTATAGATCAAAATTGAAGTGTTTATTTCATAATCTTGGAGTGTGCAATAGGATTGGCTAAGCTTCTATGTTTGGTTATGGTTATGTCGATGTTGTTTGTTTGTTTAAGCGCAATAATATTTGCTTCCTACTAAATATTTTTACTATATCTTCATATTAATTTGATCCATATAAATGTTACAATCAAATAATGAGATTATAAAAGACAATTAATATATTCTAAATTACAATAATATTATGCACAAAAAAATAAAGTAAGAGATTTAGTATCAAATTATATAATTTTTCTTTGTTTGAATTGTTAATTGGTAGATAGACACAATAAACAAGACAATAAGGAGACATATAGTACCTAGCTATAGTTGGTGGTAAAGTTTCAGATGGTCATCAGTATTTTATGATTTACATAGACAAGTCTTTAAAAGTCAGCATTAATTACTTGTCTTACAAGACTGTCAGCAACAAAAGTAAAGTCAATTGTTATAGATAAAAATGCAAAAGCAATAGCGACCTCACTAGCTACAATTCATTATGACAACATTTGATCACCGAAATCCATGTAAATGTACATAAATATATTTAACAATATATACATACAGCTTTCTTTTTAAACAATATATTTAATAATATATACCCCTTCACACAAAGGGAAAATGTCAGGATCGATTAACTATTAAGAGTTAATAAACACCTTTAGATCTAATTGATGATAGAAGTTGCAGCGGATCAACACTATATCAATATATTAAGAACAACGAACTGTAAAATAATATGCGAAAATATTAAGAACACAGTTTCACAAAAAGCTTCAATGTATATTATTGATTAACAATACACACGTACGTTTACAATTCGTAAGGAACTATATATAATAGTCTTTGAAGCCTAACTATTTACCCTAGTTATTCTAGGACTTGATTTACATCGAATAATAAAATATATACATTGAATTACATTCTATAACTATCTCTGCGAAGATCTCGGACTTGATATGCTTCCAAAACGTGTACCAGTAGTAACTGCAATCACCAGTAGTAAATATGCATCGTCAGTAGTAACTCTGGTGACCAGTAGTAAGTCCAAAACCAACGTCAGTAGTAACTACTAAGATCAGTAGTATCTTCAATATGTGCTTGATCAGTAGTAACATAGTTATAGTCTTCACCAGTATCAACTCATCAGTAGTAAGTTATTCTGCCCCATCAGTAACAACCATAGTCTTCATCAGTAGTAACCATGATCAGTACTAACTGCAGCATCAGTAATAAGTTTGTTAGATCGTAATCAACTGAGATCGAGCTAATTCATGATGAATCAAGGTGAGAAATAGAAGAATTTCTTAAGTGTGTGTATTCTTGGTGTTTGAGTGTGTGTGAGTTAGTTGAGAGAGATGGAGGGAATGTTGGAGCTTTCAAAAGAGTAATTCAATTAGTGAAAGGAACGCTTACAAATTAACTCTTAACATAAGGTATTTATACCTCATAGCTAAACAAGCTTAATTACCATCTAACTAAGCCTTAAGACTAGTTTACCATTAGGCAATGTTACATAACTAGTCCCTACACTATTAGATACAATATATTTGACCCTAACAATCTCCCCCTTTGTATCAATAGTTGGGATAGCATGTTCTTGAAATCTTCTTTTCGAGCAAAGTCTGAAACTGAATTAATCGTTTGAGTAGTTTTGATGTAGTATTAGTTTCAGCTTATGATGATCAGATAAGAATGAAACTTTTAATCGGCTTTTCAACCAATATAAAGTATCTCTGAAGATTTCATGGAGTCTTGACTTAATTTGTCTTGATCATTATCCAATCTCCCTCTTTTTGAACTTTTAGAACTACATCCCTGTCTTCCTTCAAACGAGTATATTAATCAATTTGAAAATTCTGGAAATGAAACATCTGATTGGTAGGAATTTGACTGGGATTTAGAAATGCTGGGAATTTAGTTTTGGATAGAGATTTGTGAGGATGGGATAATGATGGTTTTGAATTATGTAAAGAATGATTTGAAAGTTAAAGGTTTTGAATGTGTGTGTTTGTGTGTGTATGTTTGTATATAGGAAAGAATGATATATACATTTAAGATTTGAATGAATGTGGATGATATGTATTTTGCATGATACAAAAGATTTGTACAGTTTTGCTTTTGTATGGATATGAATGTGAATTTGTGGTTTGAATAGAATGATTTGACGGTTTAAGATTTGTAATGGAAATGTTGAGAATTTGTGAGAAATTTCTGAAGATGAGTCGGTTTCTTTTTTTTTCACAAATTATTTCATGTAAATCGACGAAAATGTAGACCCATGGATAGAATTGTTTTGTAGCGGAAGTCTTTTGTTGAAGTTGTGGCTTTGTCGATTTGTGATTATTGATAATTGTTGTTAGGGATAAAATGTTGTTGAAGTTTACGCTCCCCCTCGAACAAACAATTATGTCTTAATGAATCTTTGGTTTCTTGTTTACTCCCCCTTAATTGGTGCATATGACTTTTTGATGTGGAGTAAACTGGGCTAATATATCTTCTTAAGTCTTGTAAGTATTTTTCTTCATAAACTGAACTTCTTATTAAATTTTCTCCCCCTCATGATGATTAAGATATATCGGAAGCATCATGAAAAATGTGAAGTTCGTCGAGATGAAATGAAGAAAATCTTCTAAGCCCATGAATACAAATATGATGAATAATGATATATTCATATTTTGAATGAATCAATATACATCATATTGTATTATCGAAAACCGAATCAAAGTTGATAACGTAGATATCCGATCAAATCATTTGGCATTTAATCGCAATGATCGAATTAAGTCGGGCAAACCGGGATCACATAGATTACCCGTTAACACACCAGTTACACAAACTGTGTGACCTACGTTCAGTGTTGGAATAGATGTTAGCACTGGTAGGATTTCCATTCAATCATCGTGGAATACCAAGAACGTTGGTATCACTATGAATGTTCCGGCTTTATCACAAAGATAAGCTTGGTATTATGCCTTGTGTCCTAAAAGTGTATTTCGGTTCTAGACTCAATTAGTGGACAAACGAAGGCGAGGACTGGAGAGACTTGTCCTCTGTTTCAATATCAACAATCTCCAAGTGAGATGTCGATAGCATATGAGCTAATCTCCGTGGAAATGAAACAAGTACTTTTTAAGAAATACTTGAGTGGCTGGGGGGGTTGTGCATTGCATCACTGGGTTCCATGATGTCTTTTTCAATATCAGAGAGCAACACATGCAATCTGATAGAGACGTGGCTACCCGGCTTTTTATCAGTTTGGTAAGGGTTTTTCGTTTTCTTTAACCCTGTCACACCCTCCTCACTCAAGCTTACTTTTTCATTTTTCGACTACTCCCTCATATCATTTTACCATGTATAGCTGAATTGCACCCCATACTACATTCCCCCTCTCAAATTTTATCTCAGCGCACCCCAATCAAGATCCCGTGATACTTGATTCTGCTCACCTAGACCTATGTACCCTTACATATTGTCCTATATTGTAGGTGGCTCCTGGGGAAGATCATGCCGGTTATAGCAGATCATAGGAGTAATTTGAGAGTGAACTATAACGCTCATGTGCAAATTATCAGCATTTATGATGTTACTTTGTAAAAATAACATGGATTTTTCATCGGAAAATGTGTTTCCGGCATAAGTTGTTGCCTTTATGATTTAAAAGTTTAGGCACAGCAACTTGAACAATTGAGGAAATACCGGACTCACATAGAGTATCCGTTAACACACGGTATGAATCGATAGTCGTTTGCACAACCATTGATTCAAATGTGTGACCTGCGATTAGAGTTGGCGCAATTTTAGCTCTAGCAGGATTTCCACTCAATCATCGTGAAACACCAGATTGTGATGCCACTATGAGTGTTCCGATGAATACACGGAGATTCATTTATAAAAGTGTATGTGTCCTAAATTGGAAATATTTGTCAGAGAAATCTAGACACATTGTGCATTCAATTGAAGACGTAACCCGGGGCAGAAGGTTAATTATTTCAATACCAACATACTCCGAATGAGCAGTCGATAGATTATGTGCTACGTCCCCTGATGAATTGAAACAAATTCCTTTTGAGAGGAATCTGAGTGGTTGGTGGTGGAGTGCAAATGCTTGACTGGGCCAGTTAAGTCTGGTGAAGCATTCAACACATGAATGATCACAAATTTAGTGAGGTTGCCCGGTTTATTGTCGGTTTGGATGCACTCAAAGGTGTGTTTTCTTGATATTATCATGTTTTCACATCACCTTGCACTCACCTAAATCTATACCCTAGACATATACCCTCACATTTACCAATTTTGGCTAAAAAGTTTCCCTTGGAAGGTAAGGCCGGTTCTGGCAAACCATAGGAAGGTATTGTCGTTTGATAAAAAAAAATAGTTCGATTAAAAAAAATTCAAACGGGTATAAAATTATTGATATAATAAAGTTTCTCCCCTGGAAATAATAATTCTCCCCGTAGAATTAGAATTTCTCCCCCTCGACAAAATAAAGAATGAAAATTTACAGATTTAGAGGAGTGGGAAAGAATTTTTACAGTTATGTGGAAAACTGGTTTTGAGCGGGTTTCAAGCTTATATACTTGAAAGCCATTATGTTTAAAAGCGAGTTATATACTGAAGTGTATATAAGTCATTATTTTGAAAAGCGAGTTATACACTGAATTATGTATAAATCATTTGCGATGAGGTTCGAGTTATACACTGAAGTGTGTATAAGTCCTTTAGTGGAGAAAGATTAAAACAGTTTAAGCTTTTAAATTTAGCATACCAAGTTTAGACACAAGAAAGTTAAAACGTTTTTCGTCTAATGCCTTGGTAAACAAATCAGCTAATTGATAATCTGTAGAAACAAAGTACAATTCCACATTACCATGTTCAACATGATCTTTTATAAAATGATATCGAAGATCGATATGTTTAGTTTTTGAATGTTGAACAGGATTGCATGAAATTGCAATTGCACTTCGAGAATCACAATATAAAGGAATACGACTGTATAAAAAGCCGTATTCTTTCAATTGTGATTGCATCCAAATTACCTGGGATAAGCAGCTTGCAGCAGCAACATATTCTGCCTCTGCAGTTGAAAGAGACACACAATTTTGTTTCCGTGAAGACCAGCTCACCAGTTTATCTCCCAGAAATTGAACACTCCCAGACGTACTCTTTCGATCCAACATGCATCCAGCATGGTCAGCATCAGAAAAGGCAGTTAAATCAAAGGAAGTTTCTTTAGGATACCAGAGACCAAGATCTCTAGTGCCCTTTAGATACCGAAATATTCGTTTAACCGCTTGAAGATGAGATTCTTTGGGTGCTGCCTGATACCGAGCACAGATGCAAGTAGAGAACATAATGTCTGGTCTACTCGAAGTCAGATATAGTAAGGATCCGATCATCCCCCGATAGTGGGTAACATCAACAAGTTTGCCATCCGGATCAGCATGTAATTTCGAACCAGGCGACATCGGCGTCGAGATTGGTTTACAATCATCCATATGATATTTCTTCAATAAATCATTGATATATTTGGATTGATTGATGAAAATTCCGGTTGGTAATTGACGAACTTGAAGACCCAGAAAGAAATTCATCTCACCCATCATGCTCATCTCAAATCTTTTGACCATTAGAGCAGAGAACTTCTTGCAATATTTGGGATTTGTAGAACCAAAAATTATATCGTCGAAATAAATTTGAATAAGAACAATGTCTTCCCCTTGACGTTTGATGAAGAGAGTTGTGTCGACTTTTCCTTTAGAAAAACCAGACTCAACTAAGAATTTTGATAATACATCATACCATGCCCGGGGAGCTTGTTTTAAACCGTACAAAGCCTTGTCGAGAATATAAACATGATTAGGCAAGTGTGGATCTACAAAGCCGTCGGGTTGATAAACGTACACTTCTTCTTTGAGAATGCCATTTAAAAATGCAGTTTTTTCATCCATTTGATAGATAGTAAAATTCTTATGTGCTGCATATGCTAAGAATATTCGAATGGCTTCTATACGGGCTACAGGAGCAAAAGTTTCTTCAAAATCAATGCCTTCCTGCTGAGCATACCCTTTTGCAACTAGACGTGCTTTGTTCCGAATTACAATTCCATTTTCATCCTTTTTATTTTTGAAAATCCACTTTGTACCAATAACAGATTTGCCAGGAGGTTTTGGAACAAGACGCCAGACTTTTAATCTTTCAAACTGATTTATTTCTTCTTGCATAGCAATAATCCAGTCTGGGTCTGAGAGAGCTTCACTGACCTTCTTTGGTTCATTTGAGCTTAAAAATGCAGTATACTGACATTCATCAGCAGTAGCTCGTCGGGTTTGAACAGAAGATTCAGGGTCACCGATTATCTGATGTAAAGGGTGCTCTCTTGTCCATTTAAGAGAATGAGGAAGTGGAATTTGACCTGGATTAATATTTGAGGTATCAGTGAATTCAGGATGTGGAATGATCGCATTTTGAGTAGTTGATGTAGACGGTGGAGGAACAACCCGTTGAATGTTGAATCTAGAAAAATCTATCACCAAAGGTGGAGGTTGAGCTGGAACTAAAGATAAATCGAAAGAAGTAGCAGCTTGACCAGAAGATGATGATTGATTAATCGTGGGTGGAGAATCGTCCGGAGATGCTTGATGTAGCAAAGGTGAAGAATGTTCCGGAGATGATGAAGTCTCAGGTTGTGAAACAGTAGGTGATTGAGAAGAATCATTATGTGGAGTAGCAGAAGTTGGAGAAGGAGAATCCGTAGAACTTGAAGTATGAATATCAGGAACAGAAATAGATTGAACTTCAGCTACTGTTGGAAATGGAACGCCAGCTTCCTCCAGTAAAATATGTCGAATATTATGATAATCATCATAAAAATGACGAAATAAAATATCCAAGTCATTCTCAGATGTTGAAGGCGTTGACGATGGTGAAGGAGTTTCAGCATTTGAAGTAACTGAATTGATAGGAAATGTCTCATCAAAATTAACGTTAACACTTTCTCTGATCGTTCGTTTTGATCGATTATAAACTCGATAAGAAGCAGATTCCCTTGAATATCCCACAAAGATTCCTTCATCAGCTTTTTCATCAAATTTATTCAAGTTATCTTTATCATTCAGAATGAAACACCGACTCCCAAAAATATGTAAAAATTTAATATTTGGAATGCGGTTATTGATCAGTTCATAGGGAGTTTTGTTGTATGCTTTGTTGATGATTGAACGATTTTGAGTGAAGCATGCTGTACTAATAGCTTCTGCCCAAAGAGATAATGGGAGTTTTGAATATGAAAGCATGGTACGAGCAGCTTCAACAAGAGTTCGATTTCTTCGTTCAACAACCCCATTTTGTTGAGGTGTTCTGGCAGCGGAAAATTGGTGAGTAATACCAACTGAGTCAAGAAAAGAATCTAAAACTTGATTTTTAAATTCAGTTCCATTATCAGTGCGGATGGTATGTATTTTTAAATCTAAATTGGTTTGAGTTTTCTTGATGAAGGATATGATGATATTAGTTGCTTCATCTTTTGTACGTAGGAAATGAACCCATGTGTATCGAGAATAATCATCAACAATAACCAACACATACCGTTTTCCTGCTAAAGATTGAACGCTCATAGGTCCACATAAGTCCATGTGAAGTAATTCAAGCGGTTTTGAAGTACTTTGAACTGGTTTAGACTTATGAGGTTTCTTTGTCATTTTTCCCATCTCGCACGAAGAACATAGATGATCTTTTTCAAATTTAAGATCTGGAAGACCAGATACATGTCCACCTTTCACCAACTTATTGATGTTTTTGAAGTTAAGACGAGAGAGGCGACGGTGCCATAACCAAGATTCATCTGATGAAGCTGTTGACATTAAGCAAACTTCTTCAAGTGGAACTACATCGTTTAGATTGATAGTAAACAGATTTGTCTCTCGAGTTCCAGTAAGAAGTTCTTCTCCATCATATGTACGAACAGCACATTTCTTTGTGCGAAAATTAACTTCCAATGTTTTATCGCAAAATTGACCGATACTAAAAAGATTATGAGCGAGATCTTCAACATAGGTTACATTTCGAATGATTAGGTTGTGTCGGATGATATCTCCAATTCCCATAATAGCAGCTAAATGGTCATTACCAAATCTAACGGTGCCCAAATATTTGTCTCTAAAATTTGTTAACAAATTCTTGTTTCCGGTCATATGTCTTGAACAACCAGAATCAAGATACCATAAATTCTACATAAAACAATTAACAAAAAGGTACCCAATCAGATATGGGTCCTATACGATTAGTAATGCATGTTTTATGAAGAATTAGTGAATATGATTTGAATTTAGAGAGTTGGAGAACTGCAAGGAGGCAGTTCTGGATTTGTTACTTTGATAGACCATTTGAAAGATTTCTCAGGTGAGGTTAAAATCCATTTTGAATTTTCATTTTGGATCCATGTATATTTAACAAATTTGGAATTCTTTTTAGATGAAGTCGAAAAACTGGAGTTTGATGATGTAGTTGGAGTCACAGTTCGATAAACTAATTTGGTTGGTTTAAGTGTAGAAACCACACGATTTACTGATTTTGTCGAGTTAGATTGAATCCGAGATTGTGGTTTAGATGTGGATGTTGAAGTATTGGATGAAGAAACTACACGATAAACAGATTTTGACGGATTAGGATAAGAACGTGTAGATGAAGATGTTTGCGATCGAGCAAGCATTGTTTTGCAATGTTTTGGATAACAAGTGATACATGAATGAATGATTGATCCGTTTTTATGAAGAACATCATGTCGTCGACCACAAGGAGCATCTTTTCGAACAAAATATCGTGTATCATATTGAGAAATTGGTGTATTAGTTTTTCTATCAAAATAAACCTTTTTACCAGTTTTGTCAGTTTTAACAATCAAATTAACACCATTCACAGTGAAATTAACAGGACGATAAATTGCTGAATCATAGACAATTCCATAACATGTAGCAGGTGAAATCAACGTTGTGGAGTTATTACATTTATTAGAATTTGAAAAAGAAGAAGCTAAAAACGAGGAAGAGCTAGACTTCTTAAGTGCATTTGACTTAAGCATACTAGACTTAGACGACTTAGACTTCTGAGACTTCTCAACTGCTTTCATCCTGTCTTGCATCGGTGTTTTAAGCTTGGAATTTAAAGTTTTATCTGAAAAATGTAAAACATGAGAATTAGAATTTCTTCTTAAAAGAATTGGAGTTTTAGGAGAAGAAGAATTCTCATTGACTGATTTTGATTTTGGAGAAGCACTGTGACTTGAAACAGATTTTATTTCAACAATTTTATCTTCTAAAGCATGAATTTTTGATTGTAAAGCAGATTTTTCTTTGTCAAATGCCTTTTGGGTTGCATCTATTTCGGTTTCCAATTGATAGATTTTCTTTTCTAGAATTAGAGAAGGAATGTAAACTTTACGGGTTACTTTTTCTTGAAGTACCGCATTTCCTTTGATCTCAAATTCTGCAGGTGTAATAATTGGAAAATATTCATCATTTGTAAAATTTGCCTTTTTAGTTTCATAAGTTTTATTTAATTCATTGTAATTGAAACTAATTTGTGCATTCTCTGATTTAGCTCTGTTGAATGCTTCAATTTCTTCTTCCTCATCAGTCATACGAAGGAAACTTTGCCAAACATCAACATGTATGTATTTGGAATCATACAGTGTTGGAAGCACATTACAAGCCATCTTCAGATATTCTGGATTGTTCGCCCCCAGTCCTTCTCTTGAATTGAAGTATTTGAAATCTTTAGGCTTGTTCAAGTGAATTGTTTGATCAGTTTGTCCTCGTTTGGCAATAATTTCTTCAAGATTTTTGATGTGGTAAGAAAGTTGAATTTTATCATTTTGTAGTTGATGTATGACATTTTGTTTGCTATTTAATTCTTGTGATGTTTGAATGTCTTTTTCATGAAGGGTTTCTGATAATTCTTTTATTTGTGTGTTAAAAGATTTAAATTGATTCTCATTATCATCAAATTCTTTTTGTTTACGTTCCAACCAGTTTTTAGTGATTTGATATTCATTCCATGCATCAATGTATAACTTGTAATATTTATCATTGTCAGTATTTGATGTGGAACTTTGTGTATTTTTAAGATTGGTCAACTCAATTTCTTGTTCAGAAATGGTATGAGACAAATGTTGAATATCAGTCTCATATTTAACAGTCAATTCTGAAATTCGATTTTGTAACGTCAGATTCTTTTTCTCAAAATTTTTATTTTGTCTAAGAATATGAACAAGTTGTGTATTATGATCAAGATATTGTTCATTTTCGTTTTCTAGTTCATCTAATTTTCCTTGAAGTAAAGTATTTAATTCTTTTTCATCCAAAATGTTTTGTTTTAAAGATTCAATTTCAGAATTCTGGTTTGTTACAAAACAATTTTCAGAATCAATTAAATGTGAAGAATGAGATAAGAAAGAATTAATTACCTCTATTTCTTTGTTGGCATCATCAGATAAACGTTCAGAAATTTCAGCATTTTCACGAGCCATAAAGCATAGATTTGCCGAATGCTCTTCATCCTCAGGATCAGAATCGTCCATCCAGCTTAGATCCTCAGCTAACAACACCTTTCCCGCCTCGATTTGCTTAGCCATGAGCATCTTACGTTTGAAGTAATCAGAATTCCTAACTCTAGGTTTCTTGCAATCTCGAGAGAAATGACCAGGAAGTCCACAGTTATAACATTTCTTTGTCGGATCCAAAGGTGTTATTGTGGGTTTGTCAGATGTATTTGATGCAGATGGAGCAGACTTGAAAGTGGATGAAGATCTCTGATTGTTATTTGTAGGAGTTGGATAATACTTCTTCTCATATCTTGAGATGAAAGACATAGCTTGCAACAGTTGTTCTAATTCGCTCTCCATCTCTTCTTTTGTATCTTTGACAGGTTCTTCTGATTTTTCTTTCAGTTTACCAGATGAATTTGACTGGTATTGTCTTGTAAGAAGAGCAAGAGTATCAAGAGTGTTTGCATTTTCCTGTTTGGTTTTGACTATATCTTTCACCATTGGAGCATTTTGAAGTAAATACTCATACAGTTCATGCACATCAATTGAGCTCAGATCTTTATGTTGCATGTCACTGTTACCAAATGTATCCCACTCAGGTAGTAAACTGTTGATAAACTTGATGTTAATCTCCAAATTTTCCTTCTTCAAGTTATTCCTTCTAAGTTCATTCAACAAGTTGCAGTAACGGTGATATGTGCTTTCTAATTCTTCCCCGGTGGAAGCTTTAAACGATTGATAAGCATTCAGAGTGGTTACCATCTTGTCTTTATTCCCTAAAACGGTGCCTTCCATTTGCTTTCGAATTTCATCCCAAATCTCCTTACCGGTTTCTAAACTGTCCAAGCTATTATAAATCTCGTTCGGTAAACTCTGAAGTACGAATGAAAACGATTGTAGATCTGCTTTAGCTCGTAATTTCTGTTGAGCATTGTATCTTGATTTTGGAAGCGGAGTACGACCTCCAAGAACTGGCGGTGTTGCGTTTGGTGCAGCTATTACGTCTTCGTAGAATACCGCTTCACCATTTTCGAGTGAGTCACGTATTTCAGTTGCCAGTTCTTGATTTTTGATAAAATGGAGGAACCGTTTCTTCCATTGCGCGTATTCACCTCGGTATAAAACCGGAGGTTTGAGATCGGTTCCGATCGACAAAGCATCTCTAGATGTCATTTCAAAATGATTTGTAATTTGTACAAATATTGTTTGTACAAAAATTATTTGTACTATTCAATTTTGGCTTGGTTTTAAACGTAATGAAAACTTGGGCTTAATGAAAAATTTTGGGCTTAATATCTGATACAAGAGTGTACGTGAATAATAAACAAAGATGGGCCTTAATTGGTGTCTCACGATATTAATTTTGTATTGGGCCAAAGTTGTTTTAATTTGAGTATTGGGCTTGAATTAACTTGGTTCTTGGGCTGTAGGCTTAAATGAATCTGGACGAAAACAATGGAAAGCTTAATACTTAAGTGTGTAACAAATTACTCGATCGACTACTGTGACGGTGAAACACTGGGTTATTCGTCTGAGATTGAATGATGAAGTCAGATTCGATTAGTCGAGTAATCAATTTGTGTATTAGATCGAATGAAGCTTTGATATTCGGAATTTGTGTTGCGGAAGTATGTGTCGAACACTTTTCAGAATCAATTATTTGTCTGTGATGTAATCAAATCAATTAAATGATTGGTTTTGAAATTGATTTAGTAATTGAAGATTGAACGGATATCGGTTCTTGAAACACAGATAACGGAAGATTGAAATTGATATTACGAGAAATTGATATCGGTTCTTGTTAGATCAATTACAACTTTTGGAGAAATTGATGGATGATTACGAGAAGATGATGAATTGATATTGATTTTGGAAGCTAAATACTATGTTCAATTTATTCGATGTCTTGGAAAGCCGACGATTGATGTCGAACTTGAGAAGAAATTAATCTGGGAAGAGCCGAACTAGGTGTAGATTAAAGTGTCGAACTAGGTGTAAGAAAGGATTGGGCCGAACTAGGTTTATTTAACTTGGGCCGAACTTGTTGGAGAAGTTCGGGCCGAGCTTTACAACTGGGCCGAATTTGTTGATTTACCACTTCGGGCCGAATTACTTACTTGTTCGGGCCGAACAACAATTAAACCTCGGGCCGAACTTGTACCTGGGCCGAACTACTTGGGCCTGTTTAACCTCGGGCCGAACTACACTGTAGCCGAAGTTGTTCTTGATGACGAACACTGACGAACACGAACAGCTATTTTCTTCACTCTTTTGATCGATTTTTGCTCATTTCTTCACCGATTTCAGTAATTCTTTTTGCTAAATGATCGAAATACAATTGCTAACAGTTTGATCCGATCAATTTCTTCAATCCATAACATATAAGCTTCGAATCTTCGATTTACAGTAAGTTTTTTTCAACTTTTTACTTTTTCACCAAAATCACGAAATTGAAGTGATCTGTTAACGGAATGGATCGAAACTTGATTCTATCTTGCTTAGAAACACTGGAGAAACACTAATCCATGATCAAATCTTCAATTCGAACAAAAATTTTACAACATTAAATTTTCAATGACGAACGACTTTTTCTTCAAACTTTCTCAGATCTTCATCGAATTAAGCTGAATTTGGATCTACTCACAGAGAGTTTTTGCTCTGATACCACTTGTTAGATCGTAATCAACTGAGATCGAGCTAATTCATGATGAATCAAGGTGAGAAATAGAAGAATTTCTTAAGTGTGTGTGTTCTTGGTGTTTGAGTGTGTGTGAGTTAGTTGAGAGAGATGGAGGGAATGTTGGAGCTTTCAAAAGAGTAATTCAATTAGTGAAAGGAAAGCTTACAAATTAAGTCTTAACATAAGGTATTTATACCTCATAGCTAAACAAGCTTAATTACCATCTAACTAAGCCTTAAGACTAGTTTACCATTAGGCAATGTTACATAACTAGTCCCTACACTATTAGATACAATATATTTGACCCTAACAAAGTTGAACTGTAATTTGGTCTAACAATCTCCCCCTAAACTTACTGATTCTCTATCAATCAATCAAGTTTCTTTTCACTTCTTCTTTTCTTTTTCCTTTTCTTCCAACAGTTTTGCTCTTCTTTTATCACCTTCTAATGTCTGTTGGTTTTGTTTATTCCTTTGTGCAATAATATATTTACTGATCTTTTTCACAAATTCATTCATCTTATTTTGAAGCATCACAGCATCATGAGGTTTAATAAAATTCATGCACCATAGTTGATAAAGAGTTTTCTCAGAGTGAGGATACTCTTTCTCATAAAGTAATAAGTCACATTTCTTACTTGTATATTCAAAGAAGTACATGTTGACAGTTGGTAGCACATTCCAGGCTTGAACATTCTCTGAATTTGTATACTTCTCTGGATAATTTTCTGGATAAAAAGCAGCATCAATCATTTCAGTAATGTAACCTGCAGCTGAATTCTTCCAGATCTTCTTTGTTATTCTTGGTTTACCAATAATCAACATCTTGATTATGTCACTCCTGGTTAGGGACATGACTAAAGGTTTCCAAGCTCTGAATCTTTGAATGACCTTATCTTCTCTAATAATCTCAATCACATCATCTATATATCTCCAGTTGATGATTGGGTTATTTTGTAGGGGAACAATGGGAAGATCATGAACTTGAACCATTTATAATTTCTTCTTTGGTTGTTCTAGTTCAGATGTAACAGTCTTCCTTTTCTTTGAAGTTTGAGAGGATACACCAGATGATTCTCCAGTTATAGTTTTTCTTTCTTTCATTTCTTTGGAGTTTATCTGTTCAAGTTTTGTGGTGTACTTCTCATTAATGTCTTGTTCAGCAAGGTCCTTCTTCTTCTCCACACAGTATTTTTCAATTAAATTGATCAACTTCATTCTTCCAAAGGTCTTTGTGTTGTGACCTCTTGATTTCAAGAATGTGACCATTTCTTTCTTCTTATCTGCAAATTGTTCTGGCATATCAGCCTTCTGCTCTTTGCATTCTTGTACTTGTGCTTCAAGAAGTTCTAGTGTTTCATATTCAAGTTGCCTTATTCTTTGGAGTTCTCTTCTTTGTAGCTCTTTTCTGGTTTCTGCAACTTGTTTGGTTTTGACCTTCTGTTGAAATTGTGGCAGTTTTGATATGTCAGCAATATCTGCCAATTTAATTTCTGTGAATGGTTGTCTCAATATTCTAGCCCTTTCTGCTAATCTTCTGTTCTCATTGGCTAGAGAGACTTCAACCTTCTTTAAATATTTTGCTCTCTTTACCTTCCACCTATCCTGTTTGACTGATTTGGCATAGTTGATTTTGTTGACCATTTCATGACCTTGTGCTCTGTTAGGTTGGTCTTCATCAGCAACTTTCTTTCCCTTTCCTATGTAGTTGTCTTTCTTCATATCTGGTTCAGATTCAATAACAAATTTGGGACCATAGTAGTGTATCTGTGACATGGGAAGTATTTTAGGATGTGGAGGTAGGGAGCATTCATCAACTTCTAACCAGTTGACATCATCATCAATATCTTTCACCACCATTTGTGTTGTTTTTCTTTTTGGAGATGGTGGAAGTATTACTGCAGGCTCTAGTAGTGGTGGCAGCTCAATAACATCAACAGTAGTAACCAAGGTAGTTACTACTGGTATATCTTCAGGAGTTACTACTGATAGGGCATCAGTAGTGTTTGCTGCTTCTTCTTGATTTACTACTGCTATGACATCAGTAGTAGTAGGAGTTACTACTGATGCTTCTTGTTGTGCTTGTTCTTCCATAGGAGCAGTAGTAGTAGCCTCAACAGTAACATTGACATTTTCTAGGCCTTCATCAACTTTAGTTTCTTTAAGATTGAGGAGAGAAGTTGCTGCTGCTGCAATTGATTCATCAATCATGGTTTGAATATTGTCCTTCTCCCCCTTAGTGAGCTCAACTGGTGGAGCCTCACTATTGTCAATTTTCCTCTTCAATTTCCTTATGAGTCTTGTTTGTTGATGAAGCATGTGCTCATACATTCTCATCCTTTTGTTGATGGTATTAATATGCTTTTTCATTACTGTCATTGTTTTTCCTTGATTTGTGAGATATGTAAGACAATCTTGTACATTGGATTCAAGAGAATCCAACCTATCCGTCAATTGTTTGTTTTTAATACTGCCCTCACTCCATCTAGCAAGATCATCGGGCTCACTAATAGGTACATTGACTTTGAGGTTTTCCATCCTTTCCGTTAATTCAACAAATCTACCCTCATCACTTCTTGGTGATTCATTGGGTTGTTTAGACACTCTCTTCTTCCTAGAAGAAGCAGAAGTGCCCCCCCTTGTGGTTTCTTGGCACCGGGGTCCTCTAAGTAATTCCTCAAAAGAGTCATCACTCAAAGTTGCCGAGGTCTGGGTCTTAGTGATGTTTTCACTGTCCTGTGCACCCACCTTTGGGGCATCAGTAGTGAAAGCCCTCGCCTCATGTCCTCTCTCCTCCTTGGAGGACAACTCTTGGAGCCTGGGGTTTGACTCAATTTGTCCCCTGGTGTCCTTTAAGGAAGATTTCTTCCTTTTATAATGTTTCTGGATTGATTTGGTTAAAGGTCGGTCCTCTACAGAGTGAAGAGTAGCACTCTGCAGATTTAAATCAAGTTCCTGGGACACATTCAGGACTTCTATTTGTGTGGGTGATTGAGTGACTGTTTGGGGTGGTGTTTGGGCGGCATTTGGGGGTGATGGAGTGGGTTGAGGTTCAATTTGGGTTGTAGTTTGGATTGAACCTTCTCCAATAAGTTGTGGATCATTGATCATGTTAGGAAACAGAGGGGTTTCCTTGCCCGAAAATTTAAATTGTTTCCTCATATTTGAGAAAACTTTCTTGTTCAACTCAGGAGTTGTAAAAATATTTTTGGGAGTTGACAAGTTTTGAAATTCACAGTTGATAATATGTTGAAGAAATCTGGGATACATTAAAAATTTTGAAGAACTAAGATTTCCCAACATACCTTCAAAAATCATGTATAAAAAATTAAATACTTGGTCTGTGCATAAACAGACAACAGCAGAGGCTATTGCCTTATTAAACTCATTCCAAGTACTTATTTTAGGAGAAATACAGTGTTGAATAGTATGTACAAGAAATTTCCATTGTGGGGAGAGAAGACCCTTTTGAAAAGTGACTATGTCAAGTCTTCCCTCATAACCCATTTTACTTAAAATTTCAACAAGGTATTCCCTGAGAAGAGAAAACATACCTGAATCATCATGCAGTTGTAGATGGTGTCTGATGGATTGTTCAGTGATTGTGATAGTCTTTCCATCCACAGTTGATTTTATCATAGACACAGTTGAACCTTCTGTTCTTTCAGCATTGGTCCAAAAATCGACCAAATGTTGTTGATATGCCTTTGGATTTACAGTTAGTGCAAACTTTATGTATGAGTTCTTCAAGAATTGTACTATTGGACGAAAGTCTTTTGTACCATCTGGATTGCGTAGAAATGCACACATATTGTGGAACTCTAAGTATTTAAGATCTGTTTGAACATCGAGAGATTGTAGAGTTGCCATTGTTGTTGATTTTGAGAAGTTTGGATCGTTCGATTTGAGAGAAACAAGTAAGAATTTTTGTTACCGGTGCAGGGTTTATGATCGTAAGTTAGGGTTTATTGAGAGGATTTAGCAAATCGATGTGAGGATAATGCTAAACTAATCGACTTCAGCTATTTATATCTTACGATTCATCCTGCAAAAATACTAAATTGCCATTCGAATCATAACACAACGGTTATTTTCATGGGGGTTAGTTTGGTAATTTTGATTTTGAAAGACCAGTAGTAAATTAGATGCCAGTAAGAAACGTCAGTAGTATCTATGAACATCAGTAGTAACTAAGGATTTTGACATTAGTAGTAACTATAGACATCAGTAGAAACCATTAACACACAAGACCCGTAGTATATGTGAGTACCAGTAGTACTGACTTGCCAGTAGTATTTATGTAAACCTAATACACACCAGTAGTATTGACCTACCAGTAGTATTTTGTGCACAAGCCTACATACCAGTAAAGCAGACCTACCAGTAGTAAAACACTTAAACAAATAACTAACTTTATACAACAAAAACTTTACACATGATTTTAAATGAGAATTTAATTTATCAAAATCATTCCAATACTGCTAATCAAGAAGCTGAATCTTCCTACATCAAATGCTTTTGTAAAAAGATCTGCTAATTGATCATCAGTATGAATTTTAACTACTTTGATTAACTTCTTTTCATTGCAATCTCTTATAAAATGAAATCTTATTTCAATGTGTCTAGTTTTAGAGTGTTTTACTGGATTGTTCACAATACTAATAGCACTTTGATTATCAATAAAAATAGGAGTTTTAAGGATAGAGATACCAAAGTCTAGAAGCTGGTTTTGAATCCAGAGTACTTGAGCACAGCAGGCAGATGCAGCTACATACTCTGCTTCAGCAGTTGATGTTGATACATTTGTTTGCTTCTTACATTGCCATGACACCAGTCTTGATCCAAAGAATTGACATCCACCAGTAGTGGACTTTCTATCTTGACATTCACCTCCATAGTCACTATCTGTGTAGGCTATGAGTTCAAAGGGTGAATCATGTGGATACCATAGACCAATTGATGGTTTGCCTTTCAAGTATCTGATTATTCTTTTGACAGCCTGCAAGTGTAGTGTGGCTTAACTATTAATACTCTGTTTTGTACATAACAGGCAGTATTAACAGCTTCAGCCCAAAAAGTGATTGGTAGCTTTGAATCTGCTAACATTGATCTTGCTGCTTCAATGATGGTTCTATTTCTTCTTTCAGCTACACCATTTTGTTGAGGAGTTCTAGGTGAGCTGTATTTTGAGACCAGTAGTAATCAATTGTTTGATTTGGGGAAGAAGGTGCCACATTTTGAGATATACTCCAAGAGACGGCGGAATCCGGCGAGTAGACGACGGAGAAGACATAAACAGCATGATATCCCACCCCATGAACAACTTTTTCTGTAGTTTGATTATTAGTTAATTCATCAAGAATTTTAGTGCTTCTTTCAAATTTCTTAATTGTCAATTTATTTTGTTCAATTTCAAGTTGAAATTCTTCTAATTTACTTGTGAGTTCTTTATTTTTTAATTCATAGTAGTCTTTCTCATCTACAGCTTGGAGTAGTTCTTCCTTCATCCTTTGATCAATCATTTGATACACCTTCATCTGATGTTCTTGATCAGCAATCACACCATCAAATTCATAATGCCTTCTTAATGCTTTTGTTAAATCTTCATTTAATTTAGTGTTTTCTTTTTCTAAATTTTTAATAATTTTAACACATTCAGAAGTACAAGGTTTAGGTTTTACCTCAGATTTGCTGTCGGTAAAGGCCATAAGAGCTTGATTTTGCGCATGCTCCTCTGCTTGAAAGCTCCAGTCATAACCTTGTCCTTGTTGTGAGACAAGAGCAGTTGAGTTTGTTCTTTTGTCTGGCTGAGGACATTCTTTAGCAAAGTGTCCAAGGTTGTTACAGTTGTAACATTTGACTTTAGTCTTGTCAAATCCAGCCTTGTCACCTTTGTTGAAGTTTAGGTTTGTTCTTTCAGTCTTCTTTAAGAACCTTTTGGTTCTTAGACTTTGCATAGCCATCTGCCACTTAAGATCCATCTCTTCAAGGTCATCAGGATTCAATTGTTCCAAATCATCACTAATTAGTGCAGAATGCACATGACTAGTGAAGAAGAATTCTCTTGCAGTATCTTCACACTCTGCAGCCTTTGCAGTTTCCTGACCTGTTCCTGTACTAGACACAAAAGCATCATTGTTTGAAGACAAATTAGGAGTTTTAGAACTTACCTCAGATTCAAACACCCTAAGCTCATTGTACAATTCATCCAACTCCTTTTCTTCCAAAGCATCACCTTGTCTATATATGACTGTGTACATGGACCATTCTTCTCCAAGAGATCTGAGAAATTTTCTGTTGACATCATCATTGTCAGGTTTCACACCAACTTGATTCAATTCACCAATGAGTTTGTTGAATCTATCAAAGGTTTGAGATAGAGATTCATTCTTTTGGCCTTTGAAGTTTTCAAAGTCCTGCTTCAGTACAGACTTCATGTTTCTTTTTGTGCTTTTAGTGCCAACGAATCTCTTTTCCAGTGCTTGCCACAACACCTTTGCATCATCATATTCAACAAAGAGATGTTGATAGTCATTAGGAATAGCCAGTAGAAGAGTACTTAGAGCTTTGAGTTCGATTCCTCTGTCTTTCTTCTCCTTTTCACACTTGAGCTTGTCTGCTTCAGTTGCAGAACTTGTTGCTTGACCAGAACGGTTTTATTTCCTTCAACAACAACTTCCCACATAGTATAATCAGTAATAAGCATGTATTGCTTAATACGATTCTTCCACATCCCAAAGTTATTGGGAGTGAGTATAGGGATTTTATTAGCTTGAGTGCTTTCATTGTTATCAGACATGATTAACAATGTGTGTGTTTTAAAGATTAAAACTTTTTGTTGTTCTTAAGAATCGTAGATCTAGAACCAATAGGCTCTGATACCACTTGTCAGGATCGATTAACTATGAAGAGTTAATAAACACCTTTAGATCTAATTGATGATAGAAGTTGCAGCGGATCAACACTATATCAATATATTAAGAACAACGAACTGTAAAACAATATGCGAAAATATTAAGAACACAGTTTCACAAAAAGCTTCAATGTATATTATTGATTAACAATACACACGTACGTTTACAATTCGTAAGGAACTATATATAATAGTCCTTGAAGCCTAACTATTTACCCTAGTTATTCTAGGACTTGATTTACATTGAATAATAAAAGATATACATTGAATTACATTCTATAACTATCTCTGCGAAGATCTCGGACTTGATATGCTTCCAAAACGTGTACCAGTAGTAACTGCAATCACCAGTAGTAAATATGCATCGTCAGTAGTAACTCTGGTGACCACTAGTAAGTCCAAAACCAACGTCAGTAGTAACTACTAAGATCAGTAGTATCTTCAATATGTGTTTGATCAGTAGTAACATAGTTATAGTCTTCACCAGTATCAACTCATCAGTAGTAAGTTATTCTGCCCCATCAGTAACAACCATAGTCTTCATCAGTAGTAACCATGATCAGTACTAACTGCAGCATCAGTAATAAGTTGAACTGTAATTTGGTCTAACAGAAAATGAAGAGCGATCTCTGTTTATACTATCCGGGAAAAATTGAGTTTTTTACATTGATTTATGCGGTTTAATTGGTATTTCCGTGATAGTTTCCAGATTTTTTTTCTATTTCATCCTAAAATATTTCCAGTTAAGTTGTGATCTCCAGTTTCTTATAAAGCAAATGATCTTTTTTTTTTTTTCACTAGAACATCTTAAGATGGTTATATAGTACACACAAATTACATAAAAATATGATTTTTTTAATGAGGCTATATGTGTTTTGTAATAAAATTTGAAATATAAATTACATATAGAAACATATATATACAATTAGATTAATGTTTATTTATTTTCTTCATGGATGATACTTTTATTCTATTATAGAGATTCATACACGGAACTAAAGACGTGGACAAACTTCCTGTGTAGACTTGGAGGTATAGATTTTACCACCATTGGTCACATAATTCATGTGATTCATTAGCTTATAGATCTTACCAGTAATTTAATTAACCTACTCGATAAATTAATATAATCCGCCTTCCCCCCATCAAGATGACAAATGTAAATGTGATAGAATAATAATTGATTACGCAACTACATGTCACATGTTTCTGAAACATTTATATTCAATGTTTTATCTAATTAAATACTACGAATAGTAACATGTTTTAATTGTACTGTATTAATAAAAATATTATGTACTTCTATGGTGTACATCTTTAACATTAGCATCAGCCTCCAGAAATATAAACTAGGTCCAAATTAGTAACACACTAGCACTGCCACATACAGAATTATAAGACATTTCGTTTAATTTCGTGAAGATGTTAACGTTTAAGTTGATAATTTGAATTTTCAAGAACTATTATGCCATTTTATCATTTTGTGAAAGTACAAAGATAAATATACTTATTGTATTCTATGATAACTACGCCATTCCACATTTCCGTCGTCACTTTTAGATTTATAGAATAAGTGACATTCCAAAATAACATGGCATACATAAAAGATTTATAATGATAATTGCACAATAATATTAGTTATGTGTCAACCATCTGGTGATATCCTAATGGTAAGAGTTTCGAATGACAACCTAAAAGTCACATGTTTAATCGGTCTCCGGGTTAACATTAACTAATGACCAGTGGAAGGTTCAAAATGAACACAATAACGATTAGATTATAATCATGAGTATAAACTCAAACACCCTAAATTCTTGTAATAAAGTCATTTTACTAAAAGAAATAAAATATTAGGCATGCATAAAAAAGAACTTGTACATTTATACATAAACCACGAGTTAACAATAATAAAAGGCTCAATTGGGCCTTTTACGGGGCAAGCCCACAAGGTTAAAGCACCAAGATGTTAACTCTTTTTGGACTCTTAAATAAATTAGTAACAGATAACTTAAATGGGCAATTTATAGGTAAATGTTTAAGGTAGTTCAAGAATTTTAGCTAGTCCTAAGGGATAATTGATAATCACTGGATCAAGAAAAAGTCAAAGGTCAAGATCAAAATTCAAACCATACAAGCACATGTGCTTCAATACATCAATACCCCACCCACCTCCGGCGGCCGGAGATGCGGCCGCGGCCGGCGGCGCGGACCGCGGCCGGAGGTGGCCGACGGCGGTGGTGACCGGTGGTGGTGATCGTGACTGGAAGCACATGTGTTTGAAACACATGTGTTTTGAAAATAAAGGAGTGTATATGTACAGCCAAGCACATATGTTTCATGACTTGAAACACATGTGTTTCGTTACTAGAAGCACATGTGTTTCACTAATAACAGTTGTTTTGAAAATAAAGGAGTGTATATGTACAACCAAACACATGTACGTTTCAAGTAATGAAGCACATGTGTTTTATAACGTCAAACACATGTGCTTCGTGATTCAAACACAAATGACTTGCTTGTAAGTTACATGTGTTCAGGAACAAAAACACACGTGCTTGGCTTTATGAATCACATGTGCTTCATAATAACATGTTCGTCACTTGTATTGATTTTTTTTCTTGTTAGTGAAGCACATGTGTTTCGTTACATCAAGCACATGTGCTTCGTATGCTCCCCTTGTGTGTTTAGAAACTCATGTTTTTAGTGACTTGAAACACATGTATTTCATGACCTGAAGTACATGTGCTTCCTTCGAAGTAATATGCTGTGTTTTAGTGAAGCACATGTGTTTCAATACATCAATACCACTACAACCCCCATTACCACCAGCACCTTCACTGTCAGCTACCCCATGGGCAACAAATCGACCTTAAACTTTTTCCCGTCTATTTCTAATTCACAATTCCTATAGATACATTCAACCATTGAGGTTTTCCCATCGGCTACCTCTATTTCATAAACCTCGTCTAATAATTCCGATACCACATTCAACTTTCTACCAAACTCATGAGACACAAATGAATAATTGGAACCCGAATCAAACAAGATATAAGTTGGCAAGGAGTTAAGGAATAGAGTACCTGACACCACATCATGTGCCTCCTTCGCCTCCTCTCGAGTAAGTTGGAAGGATCTCCCCTTCACCTTCGCCGGTTCCACCTTCTTTTGAGTCGTGGACACCATCGACTCGGTTCCTTTCTTCGGGCACACATTGCTATAATGCCCTTTTTCATGGCAAGAATAGCATTCCACATCGGCCGACAACTTGGCCTTACAATCCCGGGCTAGATGCCCCATCTTGCCACAACTATAGCAAGCCTTCGACTCTCCTCGGCATACGCCGGTATGATTCTTCACGCACTTCTTGCACGAGCCAACACTTCCTTGTTTAGAGAAGCTCGGAGTGAACTTCCCTTTCTTGAACGAACTAGAGCCGCTCTCGGCTTTCCTCTTCTCGCCCACCTGGGCCCTCTCGGCAACCCGTGCCTCATTCACCTCTTCTACACCCCGGGCGGCACTAATGGCCTCATCTAGTGAAACCGTCCTTTTCACCTCCAATTGGTAGTCCCACGGTAACCCACTAGCATACCGGACCACCCTCAACCTCTCATCCGAGTAGGTTTTAGCAACAAACGGGAGCAATCCCGTGAACTCTCTCGAGTATTCTTCAATCGACATATCACCCTTCTTAAGGGTCACAAACTTCTCATCTATTTTCTCCAAATCCCTTTCGGGACAAAACTTCTTTTTCAATCTCATGGTGAACTCATCCCATGACATCATCTCAACAACCTCCCTCCCGAGGGTTTCATACACAATATCCCACCAAATCATGGCATCTTCTTTCAACAGTTGTGACGCATACGTCACCATATCGGCCTTCTTGCACTTACTACTCCCGATGACCCGCTCGGTCTCTCGGATCTACCTCATAGTAACTTTCGGGTCCGAACTACCCGTATACACACTTGGCTTACAAGCCATGAAAGATTTGAATGAACAACATTCTTTTTCATCGGGCTTTGCCCTAGCATCACTTTGACCGCCCGTAGATGATTTCCCTTCACCGGTGCCACTACCCCCGGTCTTCTCATCCGATCTAGCATCGGATTCACGATCTCCCCCGACCTCTCACGGCCCCCCATGATTCGGTGTACTTCTTCGGCCACCGTTCCTTTAATTTGATCAATAATGTTCCGAAGGTCCGCCATAGTCACCGGGGTCTTATTAGCTCCGACCTCCGATTCATCAACTCGATGCATTGACGGTTGACTTTCTTGTTCAACCACAACCTCGACATGAGGTATTTCTTCCTCCCGGTTTTCCGGGGCTTTCCCACTTCGTCGCCTGTTCACCATTTTCTTTCAATCAAGACTATACGAAAGACATCAAACATTTAGTACCTCATGTACAACCCATTAGTCCCATAAGACTCAACATTCAATATTATATCAACTTTCATAGGTCCCTTAGGTTCAACCCTAAACTTAACATAAACTTTCATGGTCAACCTATCGATCTCAAGGAATCTTACATTCCTATAGCTACAGTCTAAGACTAGGATGGTCATCCAACCTAATTCACTTAAACTATAGCTCTGATACCAAGTTGTAACACCTCAAATTTTATAACAAAAACATTTGGCCAAAATAAATCATTTTCATTAAATAGAAGATCTATTCCCAAAATATGGATTTACAAAAACCTTTGGTATGAAATCAGAGTATAAGTTTTGGTGTTACAAAATATATCAAAACCAAAGCTAAGTTTAAATCCAATCTAGTGCTCTTCTATTCTAGGCCCCGCATCTCTATCCATGCGTACTTAAACCTTCGATCCCGAACCTGAGTACATAGCAAAACAAACAAGGAGTACGTGAGACAAAAAGTCTCGTGAGCTACATGGGTTTAGACCCAACAATAATAGTAAGTATCATATAACACATAAACATAATACAAGTAACTCGTCCGTCTATCTAGTCACCCTATTGTGACTCTATCAACCTTGCTTCCCTAGCAATCATATCTAGTTATCGGGTTGCCCCCGAACTAACTAGAACCACATTAACTTATTAACCGAAATCCATCGCCATTAATAAGCTTCAAGATACCGGCAAGAGGGATTCGTCCAATCTACCGATACATGCCTTACTCACCGGACTACCTCCAGTTAGCAAGACCACTACCGTGGTTGAGTCGATGGGAATCCACCCAACTGCCCCTCACACCACACCTCATGACCGGGGGTCCCCCGCGCCATCACATCATCACTATCATATCATAACTCATTAGTTATGTCTATCTAGCTCTCGGCTATCACATAAGTCATCAAACAAGTTAGTTCAATATCATCAATAATATAACTAACTAGTCAGCCATCTTCTCCAACGACTATTTCCAGCGACCTCTATTTTTCTTGGCATGCACCAGTTGGTATTGGATGTTGGGTGTTGGTGATGGGTGTTGCTGGTGGTGGTGATAGGTGATGGTGGTGGTGGTGATGTATGTTTGGTAGTCGATAGTGGTTGTTAGTTGCGATGGTAATGAATGGTACAAGTTATGAATCGTAAAAAAGTAATTATAAGGAAAAAAAATCAAACAAGTTAAACAGGTAAAAACTTTGGTGAATGTTGATTTTTTTTTTTTTTAAAAAAAGCTAGTTTATTGGTGATTTAAAAACCTTTTTAATTGCATTGTGTGCATCAAATCAAATGTGAAAGTTCAGATGTCATACTTAATATTTACCTTCGTTTTAATAACTCTAGATTTCTTAGGCCCGTGTCAACCGTCGATTTCCAAAACTCCCCAACCGGTGGTATCCCACCGTTGGCATTGAGGGTTCAATTGAGTGCCATCGGGTTGGGGCGCCGATTTGAGCATGGGAAGAAGGGTAGAGATCGGTTGGTGAGGTGGGGTTCAAAGGGGTATTTTGTGTGTGTTTATTTTGTAATGATGAGTCCCAAAAAATTGAAAGTGAGAGGTATTATTAACATGAGTATGTCAGTTTAGTGTCGGTTGGAATGTGAGTTGACGTGACGTTGATTTGACAAAAAACTAACGGTGTCAGTTTATGTCACTATTACAAGTGGTCTTATGTAAATATATTTCCAATTCGAACTCAAGCACCACTCATACCCTGCAAGTGTCGGACTTTACAAACCAACTTCGATTGTAATTAAAATTCAAGAACCCTTTTAAAAAGAACTGCTTTTAGAATTTACTCAAATTAGAACACACATTGACATTAGAATTAAAAAAATAAAAAAAGAGCAAAAAATGACAATACTACAAAGTATAGGGACCCTACAAACCCGAGTTAATATTTCGCGCAGTGACCGACTCCACTGAGTCACTCAGTCTCCTTCCTCCAACGCCAAAAATCACCATCTTTCCCCTCTGCAATACTGCACGCTTCTTTCTCTCTCTAAAACTCAAACCCTAGTTGCCCCTTTTCGTCTTTTCAATTATTACCCACAAACAATCAAACGGCTGAGATTTCTCCACGTTTCCATCATCATCACCATCATCATCTTTCTTCCTCACCGTCTCTCTGCTACCTCACGCAATTAATTTATATAAGATCCCTTTTCTAGGGTTTTCTACGCACACTCTCGAAACTCTTACGAAAACCGCAAAACTGAATATATTTTTACATGTTTTCATCTACGTCTGAGCTTCCGATTTCAGAGTTTGGCGAAATTAAGGTACTTAATCGATCCAATTTCATTGCCCTAATTTATATCATGTGTATAATGCTCTTTGTACGTTTTATGATCATGTTTTTCTGTGTTTTTTGTAACTTTGTAATTGTTTTCTATGATTCTATTGCATTGTTTCGAATTTGTGTTAAACGGTGATGTTAATTTTCGATTTTGAATCAGGGTTCGTCATGAATTGAGGGAATCTGAACTCTGTTCGATAAAATTTGGGGGTTTTGATGGCGATTGAAAAGAACAGTTTCAAAATTCCTCCAAACACTAGATTAGAATCTGAATTTTCTTCTCGTAGTAGGGAAGAAAGTATGTCTAGTGAAGATGATGAATTTGACAGAAAAGGGGGTACTGAATTAGATGATGAAGAAGATGATTACGATGATTGTGATTCAGGTGCAGGTTCTGACGATTTTGATTTACTTGAATTGGGTGAAAGCGGTGAAGAATTTTGTCAAATTGGGGATCAAACGTGTAGCATTCCTTTCGAATTATACGATCTAAATGGTTTGAACGACATCTTATCAATGGATGTTTGGAATGATGTTTTAACAGAAGATGAAAGATTAAATCTCACGAAATATCTTCCCGATATGGATCAAGAACATTTCATGAGAACCATGAAAGATCTGTTCACAGGATCAAATTTTCATTTTGGTGTTCCAATTAACAAACTTTTCGATATGTTAAAAGGCGGTTTATGTGAACCTCGGGTTTCACTTTACCGACAAGGGCTCGGTTTTTTCCAAAAACATCGACGTTATCATATCATAAGAAAACACCAAAACACAATGGTCAACAATATCATTCAAATACGCGATGCTTGGTCAAAGTGTCGTGGATACAGCATCGATGAAAAGCTTCGTGTTTTGAATATCATGAAAAGTCAAAAGAGTTTAATGTATGAAAAAATGGAAGAATTCAGAACCGATTCTTCAGAAGAATTGAAAACCGATAACAATCAGAAGTGGGATCCGGGTCAAGGGTCGGGCCCGGATCGGGCTCATTATCCCGGATATCGACCCAATCCAAACCCGAAAGGAACCCTAAAAGTTTCGGGCTTAAAAATGTCAACAAGCAAAGAAAAAATTGGGCCATCGGGTTCATCATCTTTTCTTCACAGACAAATTCGGGAACACGCAGAAAACACAATGTATGATGTCACTGTTCATCGAGATCATAATTTTACCGATAAAATCGGGAGAAAATACAAAAAGATTCGGGGTGATGAATTTCCTGAATCTTTTATGCAATTGAAGCCCGATATGCATACGTTTGGTAGGAACAGGACTGTAAATCAGTTGTCTGATATTGAAGTTTTAACTGCAAAACCGTCTAATTCAAGATCGATGTATGATTATGGGAAGAAGCTTAAACGGGCTGAAAATAATCAAAAAATTGACCCGTTTAGTTACATGAATTCACAGGGTTTAAATATTTCACAAATGGATAATAGTCAACATACTGGTCAACATGATATGTATCCTGGAGGCGAGACTTTTTGGCATAATCAATCATCACAAGGAGAATCTGTTGATTTACCATACAGGTATTTTGATTAAAATATTATCTGATAATCAGTTTTTTTAATGTTTGATTAAACAGGTTTTGCTTCTGATTATTATATAATTACCTAATTACCCTTTTAACCTAGTATAAAAGTTAACAACTTTTTTGCATGTGGGACCCACAGGACGGGAGTGAAGAAGGGCAGGGCAGTTTCTAGACAAAATGGAGGGCGAATTGTGGCAGCTGCAGAAGGAATGAAAATGCTTGCAAATGGTGAAGAAACCGAATCAGATTCATCTGAACAATTTGGTGAAGAAGATGATGATGATAACCCGTTAATGAGAAGCAAATGGGCTTACCCTAGTCTGAAATCGGGCCCAAATTCAAAAAAGCCCAAACTTGGGGGTAAAAACAGTAACAAAAACGTTAAAGATTTCGATATTTCGATACAAAACTCGAGAAAAAACGGTGAGTTTCAAGTCCCGTTAAGAAAAACGTACGGGAAGAAACAGAAAGGTGAATTTGGGAATGACTATTTTACCCTTCCACCTACACATCTAAATGATTACGTTGCGAAAAGTCAAAGATTTGAAGGGTACGGTCAAGATCATCATGAGATGATGGGTGTGAGATTGATAGGGTGTAATTCGGGGTCCAAGAAGCGTAGAGTGAAAGATGAATTGATGTATATCGATGATCATAATCAAGAAGGTCAAAGTCAAAGTCAAAGTCAGCTCATGATCCCCGAGCCACCAGTTATGGATAATATGGAGGAAGATACTAACAAATCGCAAAAAAAACCGTTTATCTTAATTACACCAACCGTTCATACGGGTTTTTCGTTTTCGATTATACATTTATTATCAGCTGTACGGATCGCTATGGTTACTTTACTTCCCGAAGATAGTGTAAATGACGAAAATAAACAAGAAATTGTAAATGGAGATCCGAATGCAAACCCTAATGTCCCTTCGTTGACCGTGAAGGAAATAGTCAACCGTGTCCGGTCAAACCCGGGAGACCCGTGTATTCTCGAAACACAAGAACCGCTTCAAGATTTAGTACGAGGTGTTTTGAAAATATTCGCTTCGAAAACCGCGCCTTTAGGAGCAAAAGGGTGGAAAACGCTCGTGTCGTATAAAAAGCCGGTCAAAACCTGGTCATGGGTCGGGCCCGTCTCTCAATCTTCACCCGATCATGAAATTGTCGAAGAGGTGACATCACCCGAATCATGGGGCCTACCACACAAAATGATGGTGAAATTGGTTGACTCGTTTGCGAATTGGTTAAAGTCGGGTCAAGAAACGTTGCAACAAATCGGGAGTCTCCCGGCCCCACCGTTGACTTTAATGCAAGTCAACTTAGACGAAAAGGAACGATTTCGTGACTTACGGGCTCAAAAAAGCTTAAACACGATAAACCCGAGCTCAGACGAGGTCCGTGAATATTTCCGAAAAGAAGAAGTTTTACGGTATTTAATACCGGATCGGGCTTTTGCGTATACGGCGGTCGACGGTAAAAAGTCAACCGTCGCACCGTCGCGAAAAGGGGCGGGAAAACCGACTTCAAAAGCGCGTGACCATTTCATGCTCAAACGGGACCGACCGCCACACGTGACCATTTTGTGCTTGGTTCGGGACGCGGCTGCCCGGTTGCCCGGAAGTATCGGGACCCGGGCGGATGTTTGCACGTTGATTCGGGACTCACAATATATAGTTGAAGAGGTCTCGGATGCACAAGTGAACCAAGTGGTTAGTGGCGCGTTGGATCGGTTACATTACGAGCGGGACCCGTGTGTGCAATTTGATGGTGAAAGGAAGTTGTGGGTTTATTTGCATCGGGAGAGAGAAGAGGAGGATTTTGAAGATGATGGGACTTCTTCTACTAAGAAATGGAAACGACAAAAGAAGGAACCGGAACCAGAACCAGAACCGGTTGAGCAGGGTGCGGTTACGTTGGCGGTTTATGGGACCGGTGGTGAGCAAAGTGGGGTTGGGTTCGAACCGGGTGGTGGTGGGTGTGGGTTGGAACAAGATTTTGATGATGGTAGAGAGGAAGATGTTGAGGTGTTGAATACTAGTTAAAAAGAGTTTTCTTAAAGGGGATTAATGTTAATGTGGTGATTAGTGCTTAATTTTTCTATCATTTTTGGTGTTTTGTGAGGAAATATAATGGTTTGGGTCGTGATCTATGAGGGGTGTAATAAGAAAATTTTACAGGAACGAATCGATATGTAGGTTCGTATATAGCTTTATTATTATTATTGTTTTGCTAGGTTTCTTGTGTTAATATGATTTGGTTCACGATGAGATAACTAATGTTTGTTGGTTGGCATATGAGCATTATAGGGGCATTTCTAAAAATGATATAGTAAAGCCAGAATATTTAAAAAAGATCTTTATTTAATTTCTTCTCAAAATAGATTGTATGACTTATGAGTTTTTGTATAAAATTTGACAAGTGAAAGTCGCATAGCACAAAAAATAGTTTGATTGCATAAAAAAAAAAATGTTTGATTGCACAAAAATCGCTCAAATAAAACTAAGACGAAATATTAGTTATTTTTTTCTAAATTACTTCTAAATAAATAAAGATTTACATAAAATAAAGATAAATTCGGCATTTCACATTAAATTTATATGTACATGATTTTTATTTGTTATAATTAAGTTTTGGCCAGAGTTGATATAAGAAGAAATACATATTTGGATGACATATAAGTTCATTTTAATATATGAGTGTCCTTAGCAAAGAAAGTCTACTCTAGCTCCTTACATATACAACAATCACAATATTACATCATGATATAATGATAATATTCTAAGCAACACACTCATAACACCAACACAATTATGAACTCTTACCAATCCGAGATCACAAAAATAAAAAATAAAAAAAGAAAAACTCGGATTCAAAACATAAATTTGAATCTAGAAACAGAATATGATATATATACATGTCTCTATATTAATATTATGAGTCAATTAATAGCAGCAAGCGGTAGTCGAGAATCTCGGGGTGATTGTGCAGCAGTGTCAATATGTTTAATGTCTCCATTTTGGACTAGTTTTGAAGATGATTTTGAATCATAGAAATATTTTAGTAATTCATCGAACGATGGAGTTTGTAGTTCTTCAATTGATGCCATTGTTGGTAGATTGAATGCTCTCTTTTTTGGTGTTGTGCATGATGCTTCATCCACCTGAAATTTATTTTTATAATTATTATTTTCAATCACTATGTTACCTTATTCTCAAATTTTTAATCACCAAAACCGGTGAAAGTCATCGAAAGTCAAACATGTATTAATTATTTTTGTTTAGACTATTTTTTCTTAATTATTTTTGGCTTTAAATAACAATGGATAATGTTGTTAACAAATTTAATAATTTGTTTTGAAAGAGTTATTTAATTGAATTAGTTGCAGAAGTAACTGAATGTCCCTAAAAAGAAGGAAGATATTTGATTAATTATTATTTTTCAAACTCTTAATTATATATAAAAACGTACCCGTTTTTATAAGGAAGATATTTGATTAATTATTATTTTTCAAACTCTTAATTATATATAAAAACGGGTAAAAAAGTGATTGCGGGTCAATCCAACCTGGCCTGGCCCGTTTTCACCCGTACTAAAAAAATGACCCGTTCATTTTGAACCTTTGACACGTACAATGTCACCCTTTAAGCATTTGAATTTGAAGCATTGTCATGACACTAAGGGTATTTTGGTCAATTCACTTTTTTTAGTATAACGGGCTGGGTGAGTAAACTAACCGTGTAGTCATTTAAAAGTGTTTTTCCAGCATTTTCTGTGATCTCGATAATCTTATGGTAATGTCCACCCTTGAGTTTTCTCAATTCTCCACAACAAGGAACAATAATTGAATCAAGGTTTTCGCGTGCATCGTGATCCAGTTGTAATGAATCTGCAAATTATATGTTTGAAAAAACATAAAATAATTTAATTAAAACACATTTTAATATAAAAAAATACTTACGGTCGATTGATGAAAGAAGGTTTTTGCTTGCACTATTTGTATCATCAATTACAGATGACACAGCAGTTGAATATCGTGAACGTAAAATTTGATTGGCTTCTAATCCTCCCCTAAAACAATAGTAAAAGAGATGTTAATATATAAGGGTAAAAATGTAACATGACCGCTTATGAAAAGGACAAATGTCATAAAATAGCACTATATGTTAGATAGTGGTCTGTTTTGGTAATTATAACTTTTTAAGCTCTATTTTGGTAATTACAATCTTTTTTGTCCGGTAATTAAAATGTAATTTTTTACTTTTTTACCTCACTATTTCATCGACGGATGCAACATTGTTATTCTCCAAATCAAGTAACGATTCTTGAGCACTACTCCATTGTTGTGACCCAATTTTCACCTTCTGCAAACTGTATTTTTTTTTTAAAAGTCAAAAAAGTTGACCAACAAACAGAAACTATAAAATAAGTGGATATTATTTAACTGTACAAAGTGCAACGTACCAATTCTGAAGAACTTCATTCATGTTGTTTTTTCCACATTCGACTGCATTAGTGTCCTCAAGATAATGATTTTCAGTTACTTTAATGTAGTTTGACCATTCATTTCTTATGCAGGAATTTGAACCTTTCATTGTTGACATTTCTTCCATGAATTTATCGGATTTAGCAGCTGCAGTTTCCCGCAAATCATCAACTGCTGTTCTAACCTGCAATATGATTTTAAATATACGTAAGTTGACCAGTCAAAAGGGCTAAGAAAGAAACCGGCCCGTAAAAAGTTGACCCGTTATCCAACCCATTTCCATACCAATTCCTTCTTCCTTGCATTTGAAAGTGAAAGCAACTCTGCAACTTTCTCTAAAAGTTGTTTTTCTTCATTTGCAGCACATTCCTAAAAGAATATCAAATGAGGAAACCAAACCGCAAGACATATTTCAACAACCAAAAAAAAAAAAAGAATTTATAAGAAAATATATAATTAAATATAGTTACCTGAAACTTTCTTTCGAGTTCAAATAATTTTTGATCATTGACCGTTTGACCGTCTTCAACAATTTTTGTCAGTTTTGTTGCATGCATATCTAACGTATCAAAAAAGTTGCTAGTGGTATTAGATATTGATCTTGATGTTTCCACAGCTCTTGAATGGGCCTGCATTTATTATTTATAGAACAAGCAAATTATTAAATATTTTTAGTTTATTATTTTAAAATTTGTATATATATTAAATGGATAAAATCTAACCTCTCGTTGTTGTTGTGCAAAAGTGTTTAGTTTTTTTTCCTGACTGTATAGAATGTCTTCAAGATCATTAACCAATTTCTCAGCTTCAGATGCAATTCCCTTGAAAAGCTGGACATGAAAAAAAATAAATTAATTACAAACAATTGAACAAATACCATAATTTTTAAACAATTAAAATTAGAGTAAATTACATAAATCATCCATCTGCTTTGTCTGAAATTACGGATTTTGTCTCTCAACCTTTTTTATTACACGGATCGTCCTTCAACTTACTTAACGGCCTCTTTTGCTTCAGGGACTATCCGTGTAATTTAGTCTTACAATTATAATTTAAATTAGGATATATATATATATATATACATACCTCTCCAAGAGCAGAGGAATTTTTGGAGACTTGTGAATTTAAATGTTGAAATGTTGATTGTGAATTTGCATCAAGTTCTTCAGCTATATCATCCAAAGATTTAATACCAAAGCCGTACATTGTTTTTAATTTTTCTAAAGCACCTCGAAGTTCTTCAGTTGCCTACATACCCCACAAAGTATATTATAATATTATATTCACAACAAATTATAGCTTAAATAACGCATCAAAGTGACGCCATTTTAAAAGAGAAAAAAGTGTATATTTAATGCATAAAACCTCCTAAATCGTTTTAAAAGAAAAAAGAAAAAAAATGTAGATTACTATTGAAGTGACGCCATTTTAGAAATCATATTTTGCGCACTAATTATTTTTATGAAAATTGTGAAGAAAGGTAACTAAAGAACTTTCAATCTTACAATTACTAAAAATTTTCTCGCTAATTAAAAGGAGTGAAAGTTCAATCTTAACAATTGTAGGGAAATTTTGTCAAACAATTGAACTTTCACTCATAAATTTGTCAAAAAATTAGACTTGTACTCCGAAATATGTAAAATCAGTTAAAACTTTACTCCTAAATTTGCCAGAACATTACACTTTTACTCCTGAATTTGTAAAAAAGTGAATCTTTTACTCCTAAATTTGTCAAAAATTTAAACTTTTACTCCTGAATTGCAAAAAATTAAAAACATTTACTCTTAAATTTGTTAAAAAATTAAACTCACTCCTAAATTTGTTAAAATCAAATTTCTTGGCAATTTCCCCTATCCTTTTAGTGAGAAAATTATTGGTACTCCAAATTACGATCTTTAATTACCTTTCTTGGCAATTTCCCCTATATCTATAAACAGTTACACATTTGTTTATTTTTACATAAACCAACCCGACCCGTTACCTGACCCGCCCATTTTCCACCTCTAATTTTTTAACTAAAGTATTTACCTGAGCCTTGGTGGATACAAATGATTGCATATCTTCCTCCATGCCTTTCATTTGTTGTTCTTGCTGTGTAACAGAAGCTGCTATTGTCTTATGCAATGTGTCAAGTTGTTCTGTTAATTGAGATTGAAATTGTTGGACAAGAACTCTGTTTTCATCTTCAATTTTGTCTTTACGTTCTGAAGAAATTTAGAAAAAATTGAGAAATTAATACTTCGTGCCAGTACTAGTATCTTTCTACCCTTGCTACAAATTTAAATCTTTTAAATATTATACTTTTTTTTACATGTTAGTTATATTATATTTAAGGTTTTCTGTACCAATCTTGGTGAATAGGCTAGAAACATCTGATGCAGCATTCGCAAGCTCCCCACGAAGATCAAATGCCCGTTCAAGAAGTGCTTTTTCTGTAACATTAATAAAAAAGTTAATTGTTATACAGTATGATAAATAAATGTTATGTTTGTTATGCAATATTCATGTATGAGCTAGCAAAATGGGCAAGTCAGATAATGGGTCAAAACCGGATCTTTTTCTACGGGTTGGGTCGGATTAGGTTGACTCAAAACACTTTTTTTCCAAACCTTTTAATTTTTTTTATTAATGATAATATATTGTTATATTATTAATCTAGTTTTTCGACTACCAGTTTCCTTTTAAGGCTAATTATTTAATTTGACAGGTTAAAAAAAAAAGTTAGACTTACCAGATTTGAGAAGATTGGAGATAAGAAATTCTTTTTCATTAATTGTTACATTTGCTTGTCTATGCTTTTCTTCAAGATCAAACAATGAACGTTCAGTATCTTGCAGCTTTATCTGAAAGCAAAAAAAGAAGTATGATTCTTTAATGTCAGAAAAATAAATAAAAGCAGAAAAAATGGTTTATTAAACATATAAAAAAAACATACCTCTGTTTTCTCAAGCTTCTCAGTTAAATTTGCAGTTATTAGCTGCTGAGAGTTGTACAGTTCTTGAAGCTCCATCATTTGCTATTTACATTTATAAAAAATATATAAGTATAAACAAATAATAATAATAATAATAATAATAAACAGTGGTAATTATATGTATTTGATTATACCTTTCCCCTAGATTCATTATCAAGTTCCATTCTCTCAATTTTTTCAGCCATTGCCTGGAATAAATAATTTTTAAAAAATCGCTAAAAAAATAAAATAAATTAATAGAGAATATGAAGAAGAAAAACAAAAAATTTACCTTTTTCTCCTCTTCTTCTTGAAGATATCTGTCTTTTGGTATGTAGATCCCATTTTTCTCTCTAGCAGCATATACCTCTGATTAAATGCAACAGATTGTTAATTATGGGCTTCTAATTATAAATAAGGGGTATTATAGTAATTTCACTAACCTTGCTTAAGCCGTTCGATTTCAGAATACAAGTCCTTCATCATTGCAGATTTCATCAATTTCTGATTAATCTAAAACACCAAAAAGAAGAAAAATTAGTAATGGAAAAAGAAAAAGTTAGTTAATTTGTGATTAATCAGCACTAACTAACCTCTGGTTTATTCTTGATATTTTTTGCACGGTGAGCATAGTCTAATGTACTGAGTGTTTCTTCTAAAGAGTGAATTGAAGGTGAAATTGTAGCAATTATGCATGTTTTTGTTTTTCCTCCCAATGAATCTCTCAATAATCTTGTTAATTTACTATCCCTGTATTAAAAATTCAAACTTTAAATTATTTAAATTGTCAATGTAAAACTAAATTAATCAAAAATAAATAAATAAATAAAAATACCTATAAGGTATATGTCCCGAACGTTCAACTAACGTATTTATAACTCGACCAAGTGTAAGCAAACTTTTGTTTATCTCACCAGCTTCCCTTGCTCTACCCTGCAACAATTCAATTTCATGTATAATCTTCTAATTTATTTTTCAATAATTTACATAATTCGTCCTTCTAGTTGTATTAAAATTAGGCCAAAATACATTAGTACCCTGAAATCGGTTGACTGGATACTCTACTATATTTAATTAATAAATGTACAATATAGTACCCTAAACTTGACTAAATGATCAATTTAGTACCATGATACATTAATTTAATTACGTTTTCTTACTTGATTTTCTTTCGTTTGAGCTTTTGACGAATTAAAAAATATACATTAATATCAATATATTGATAGTAGAAGTAAATTACGTGAGAAAACAAGATCAAATTGGTGAGTCAGGTACTAAATTAACCATTTTGTCAAGTTCAATATACTTTTAATAGTTCATGATAGTATAGAATCTAATCAGCCAAATTCAGGATGTTAAAATACATTTTAACCTTAAAATGACGGGTTTCATCCCTCAAACTTTTTTTATTACAGGTATGAAGTAACTTTGAAATTTGTAAACGCAAACGACCCCTAAAGCAAAAAAGTTAGTTAAATTTTTATATGGATATAAATTTCAAAATTAAGAATTAAGATGTTACAAATTTCAAAATTATAGAAAAAATTTAAACACTAAAATCCATAATTTCATATAAATCACGATACAACTAAATTAAAAGATTGTTGAAAAATTACCTCTTTTGCACCAGACCTGGAAATATTCTCCGATCCAGCAAGATCAACCAAATTAAGTTTCCCACATCTAATAATCTCCTCACCTTCTGGAGTCCGTTCTTTAATATGAATCGTAACAGAAAATATCGAATGAGAACGACTACTCTGTTTATTCATCAACGTTTCTGCTGTTCGTCTTTTAGCAGAACCTTTTTCCAATATTCTATAAATCTCATCAGCAGTTGAAACTATTTCTTCTTCTAATCCTCTAACAAGAACACCACCTTTTCCATCTTCCATTAACGCAATCGGTTTCTTTGATTTATCTTCTGGGAATTTAACGGTTTCTTCAGGAGCTAAAAGGTCGGTTATTTCCTCGTTGTAGAGTTCTAGAAATGTTACTTTCATGTTGTATTCTGCATTTTGGGCTTCTAATATGTCGAATATTTGTTTTACTGCTCTTGGGATCACACCTGCGTCACTTGGGAACTCACCATTCTGTGCACAAAGACAGCTGTTAGTTAGCCCGGAGGAAAAAAGAAAAGAAATTAAAAAATTAAGGGTATTTTAGTCATTTTATGTCGAAATAGACTAAAGAAGAAATGAAATTTGAAGAGTGTAGGGACAAAAAAAAAACAGAAATTTGAAAAATACAGGGAAAAAAAAACGAAATTTAAATTATAAGGACAAAATCACGAAGATAATTTCTGTAATTTACTATATTATTAACTTATTATAAAACTGAGTAAATTACTGAAATCATCCATGTGGTTTTCCAGATTTTCAGGTTTCATCCCAAACCTTTTCTTTTCGCCATTTATGTGCATGTTGTCCTTTTTTTTGCAGCTTTCGTCTTTCCACCCAACGTTGTCAATATTACACCATTAAATCTCCTCATGTGAGGGTATTTTCGTCTTTTTATATGGACGGCGTTAGGACGAGGGTCGAAAGCTAGAAAAAAAAGGCCCACAAGCACATAAATTGCAAAAAGAAAATGTTTGGGAGGAAACCTGAAGATCTGGATAAAAGGACAATTTTTGTAATTTACTCTAAATTTATAACTCAATTATTTTGAAAATGTAAGGTGTGTGTTTGGTTATGGATAAAAGGAAAACCTTTTTTCTCCCTCCACCTTCCATTGTGTATGTTTTTCCTGTTCCTGTTTGGCCGTAAGCAAATATAGTGCAATTGTATCCTTCAAGTACTTCAAAAACTATTGGAGATACTGCAGAATGATATAAATCTCTTTGTTGGGATTTTGGACCAAAAACCTATCATAATTGTACCAAATTAACACATTTAAAACATTTGATTCATTTCATTTTTCCATAAATATGATTAAATTAGGCTACAAAACACACCTTATCAAACACAAATGATCTATCAATCTGCTTGTTAGCTATAGTTTGTACCGCACATACTTCTCTCTTGTTTTCTGAACATGTAATCACCATTGGTGTGTGCAGTTTCTCCTCATCAGAATTCATTGGTCTACACATTCAGAAAGACAATTAATGTAACATTTAAAATCAATTTTTTTTTTAAAGAAAAAATAAAATAAGAAATACACACCTGCATCTTACAACAACCTGAACATTAACACCTTTTTCTTTATCATTTTTATTAATCACATTTCCTTCTGCATGTCTCAGGTCTCTTACTGCTTTGTCAGTAGACCTTGGTGTGTGTGATGGTGAAATTGGAATTGTGTTTACCCCTTTCCTCTCCATAAATTTTAAAATTAGGTCTTCAAATCACCAATTTTTCCTTTGAACGAATAAATTCAAATCTGAGAATATTTTTTGAATTTAGCTCTGATTAGATAATTAGAATCAACGACAGTGCAGTAATGCTGTTGTTCAGTTCCCTGAGTCAACTCAATCAAAACCGAAAATGTACTTGCAATGAAATAATTAGATACCACAAGCATTAAAAACAGGATTTCCTAAAAAGTCAGAGAAAATGTAGATGATAATAGAAAGCAGAACAAAAACCTCCATAAATTGCAAAATTTTAAATCTGAATTAATGAAACACTACTCTATCGGAAATATGGAACAGAAAAATTAGAAGGAAGCCTAAAATAACTAGTTTTGCCTTTGAATCACTGTCAACTAAATTCAAATCTGAAACAGAAAAAAAATATTTTATCGAATTAATCTCTATTTAATTAGAATCATGTAACTAAAACATAACTATTCAGGAATCGAATTGAACAAGAACAATCATAGCATATGTATAACACAGATTCTCCACCTTCGATTAGATCACGCTAGATAATACGTTGACTTGCAAAATTAAATTGCATTTAAGTAAAAAATCTGGTTTAAAATCAACGCAAATGAAGTAATATTGTTGTTCGACTCGCTGAGTCAACTAGATCAAAACTGGAAATGTACTTGCAATGAGAGCATTAGCTACAACAAGTATTAAAAACAGGATTTCCAACAAAAAGAGAAAGAAAATGCAGATGAAAACAGAAAGATAATCAAAAACCTCCACAAATTGGAATTTTTAAATCTCAATAAATGAAACAGCTGCTCGATCTGAAAAACAACAAATTGAACTAAAAAATTAGAAGATAATTATGAAGGAAACCTGAAATCGCCGGCCGTTAATTGCTTCAGAATGTTGTAGACTGAGTGTAGATTCAGTGATGAACTTTTCAGGTAAAAATATGGAGAGAGAGAGAGAGAGAGAGTCCGTGAGGATGAGGTGAGATTATGAAGAAAAAGGGAATTATGGCCGTTACAGGAGCGTTTGAATTTCGGGGTTCCTGCTCCGTTAAACTTAACGGAGATTATTGTTTTATTAATTCATGGCCCGTTATCCTAAATATACGTTAGAGAACACCAACATTTTGAATCTTCCAATAATTCAAAAAAAAAAAAAAAAAACATTGTGTCTATTTAAAAATCTTTTAATCGATACTTGACAAAAGATTATAGTAGTATATGTTACAGATTTTTTTTATCAGGTGTTCATTAAGAACAAAACTAATGACTTTTATTTTAAGGGTCTTTCCATTATGTACATTTACGATATACATTAACTTACAATTAATAATATAAAATTTTCATTTAATTTGAATATTGTGCTTAACGCATTTTTTGAAATGGTAAAACATAGAGTTTATTAATATTATTCAATACATATTTAGAAAATAATCACTTCATTAAATGTCATAAGTTAGAAAAACTTAATTATAATGTATTTTTGCAGCCCCACCCAAGTTCGGTCCCTGCTAATTTTAAAACTGACTGAACCATGAGTAACCGGCCGAATCAGACCATAAACAGCCCTTCGTGAGTTAAAATGATCACGTATAATCAACTATCATGGGTCCTCCCACATGTGATATGTATGACCATAGAAGCAAACAGGGGTGGACCTAGTATGGTGCACGGGATTGCCCGGACAACCCCTTAAATTTTTTGAATTAGTGTTAATATTTTTCTTTCTAATGCAGGTGACACCCCTTCTAATAAAAAAATACAATGAATATTTTTATGTAACAGAAAAATAATATAATATATGTTCTATTTAAATATTTGTTAAAAAGATAGCTTAAGGAAAATATAATTAAAGTCCAATAAAAAGTAAGTAAAGCCTATTACTTCTTATTTATTAAGTTTCTATTAGAAAAATATTATTAAGTAAAGCCCATTACTTCTATTCATTTACTGAAACAAGAAAACATTATTCTTTCCCTTTGATAAATAGAATATTATAGTTGGTTGTGGTTTTGTTGGTTTTAACTACAACAGTTGAAAAATGCTTTTCCGCAATGAAACTTCTAAAGACCGATTTGCACACTAAAATAGGTGATGACTTTTGAATCAAGCGTTGATTTGTGCAGTAGAAAAAAAACGCCTTTAGATGTTACAATTAAACGTGTAATCAATCGTTTTCAGAAAATGAAAGAACGAAGAGGTTACCTTTAGAATGTAATTTATAGACATTTTTTGACATATATAATGAAATCGTACTTTCCAATTTGTATTTATATTTTTTATTATAGTATGAGTACAAAAATTGTGCAACCCCTCAAAAACATTTATGGGTCCGCCACTGGAAGCAAAGTGACATTGTAAGAATTAATAAATTGGAAAATTGTATTGTTTACCCATAAAATAATTAATATGAAATTTATTAGTTTTATTTATTATTTTATCATTTAATTTAAACATTTATATTGATCAAATAAGTAAAAATATAAGTATGAAGATTTAATCACAAGGGTGGTGATCTAGTGCTTGAATTTGATTTCTATAAAGATGATTTTCAGGAGGTGTCTGGGTTCAATCCCTAACATGAGCAAAAAAAATATCCTCTTGTGGCCATAGAGGTTTACCCACGCCGATTCAAGCTACCCGCAAAGCATGTGATCGCTCTGAGATTATTTGACTCACAAAGCGAGTCGGAAAACAGGTTAAAAAAATATCATCTTTCAATAAATTGAATTCTGCTATAAAAATGCATATAAACATTATCATTGCATCAAATTTAGAATCTATCACTTGAGAAGCAAGGACTAAAATATAAAAGGTAAATTATTGTTCAAATGACTATTAATCATATGTCATGATGTTGATGATAAATATTACTCACTCCGTCTCATTTTTATTGTTCACCTTACTATTTTAGTTTGTCCCAAAATAAGTGTCAATTTCAAATTACAACCAACCATATGAATTATAAATGGGTAAATATAATATTTTATTAGTGGATAGTACAATAATTACATTTTCATAAACTATGTGTTTTTTATCTAGTGGATAATTAATTTGAGATGGAGGGAGTAATAAACAATAACCTTAAAATTCGTATTTTCTTTTATGTTTGAAGGTATTACTTTGTTGATACGCCATACATAGTGCGTAGGGTTCACTACTATACCAAGAAAGTGTTAAATTTACATTTGGAACCCACGTGCCCATGCTCATCCTATCTATGCTTTTATTTTAATTTTTTAACATGCGTCTAATTTTTAACTAAGTAAATTTATGAAATTCTACTTTGTATCGTATGTAATAAATGTAACGATTGTGTGATTATTTTTAATTTACTTTGAATGTGGTGCACACAACTGACTAAAATTGATAATTTGGATTATGTAAATAATAATTCTACAAAGTTAGACATGATATATACATAACAAAACAATATCAAGAAATTTATAATCATATCTCTTGCTTTATAATAAAATAATATATTATTATTTTTTCTGGATTTTTCTTGTGTCTTCTTTAGTTCTTTTTTTAATTAAAAAAAAGTCACCCACTTCTTTGAACTAATTTCACATGAATTGTCCCGCTAATTAAAGTATCCCTCATTTGATCTTCAACTTTACAAATATTTTACAGATTGTTAAGTATTTTAACTATTTACAGATGTATTTCCCGTTTATTATTTTCCTGGTTTTCGTTTTTGAATTCTTTTTTGCATGTGTATACAAAAATGTGATTTGAATTTGAAAAATTTAGAGTTTAGATTGTATCCGTATGTGAGTTATCAAATTTAGACATTTACTAAAGTGTCATAGAGCATGTATCCGTATGTGAGTTATCAAATTTGGACATTTACTAAAGTGTCATAGAGCACGCAGTGTGGAGCTCGTTAAAGGGGTTTGACGCCGCACCCAGAGTGGCGCCATCATTTTAGCGAGCGTTAATGTGCAAATTAAATTGAATTGACATTGAATTAGCGAGGTATTTTGTTTGTTAACACTCATGTTAAAAGTCAAAAAAACTTTTGACACAAATACCGTGCTCTAATAGTTGTAACACCCGTATTTTTATAACATCGTTTAAAACATTTAAAATGCGATTTCCATCATTTTCTATGTAATCCAAAATACAGTTTAACAAAAACTTTAAAACCTTTATCAGAGTATACAAAAATACGGTGCCACCAAGTATATCAAAACCATAGGCAAACGGGATCTACCTACGAGCTCCCGAGCTAAACATATCAAGGTCACTCCTAGTGCAACCTTCTATCGCTTCAAACCTGTACCTGAGTACATAGCCACAAAAACAAACGCAGTACGTGAGACGAAATAGTGTCGTGAGATGCATGGGTTTTAGACCCCAATAATAATCAACTCATAAATATATAAACGCATATATATACGACATCAATACCGCCTAGTCACCCTATTGTGACCCTATCAATTTTTGCTCTCCTATCAATCACATCTAACTATCGGGTTGCCCCCGAACTAGCTAGAAGCACAAACATACCTAATACATAAACATATATGTACCAGAATCACATTAACTTACTAACCGAAATCCATCGCCATTAGTAAGCTTCACATTGACTTATTAACCGAAATCCATCGCCATTAATAAGTTCCACATTAGCTTATTAACCGAAATCCATCGCCATTAATAAGCTTCAAGATACCGGCAAGAGGGATTCGTCCAATCTACCGATACCTGCCTTACTCGCCGGAATACGTCCAGTTAGCAAGACTACTAACGTGGACGAGTCGATGGGAATCCACCCAACTGCCCCTCACTCCACACCTATCATGGATGAGTTGATGGGAATCCACCCAACTGCCCCTCATTCCACCCTCTCATGACCGGGGGTCCCCCGCATCATCACATCATCTCATTCTTACCATAACTCATCAGTTATTCCAATCAAAGCCTTCAGCTATCACATCAATCATCAAACAAGTTAGTTATCTAATCATAACTATATATAACTAGTTCAACATAGAGTGAACGTACCTGTATGGTCCCGTGGACCCGATCTTTAGATACTCACACATACTTCTACATCTATGAACCCTATGAGGTCCATACTCACTTATTTCATAAGATACATTTCTTATTTATTGATATCATAATACTTTCATCTCTTCGTTGACTATAATACATAACTATTACCAGTCACATCATAATCATTTTCATATATATTCGTTCTTTTCTTTTATTAGTAATTCTTACCAATAGATACTCATTACTATCAAATCATTTCCCATTTGCTTTATTAATACATATTTATTAATCAAGACTCAGTATACATTCTTTTACTCCATAACTTTATTATTATGGTTCATTAATCAGGATTCCATAATTACCTTAGTTTATCATATTTAATTCCACATTCATCAAACATATTAGACTTATTCTAGTATCACATTACACCTACTTTCTGATTTTTTTCAGTCTTATCTTTATCAAAATATTTATTAATAAAGACTCATAAAATATCATATGTATTTTCGAAAACCATTTGCTATGTACCCAGTTTTAAAAGTCTCATGTACTCACCTTAGCAATTAATGCTCCAAATGTGTTCTTCACACCCAATTCCTTGCTCCAACAATCAACCAATCTTCCAAGACTTCACCAAAAGTCTAATACATTAATCACAAGATATTCAACATCACATATGACTAACAATGTGTCCATTTATCTATAAACACCCTTTAATAACATTTTCCCTAATTTTTGATGGTATATAAAACCCTAGGTTAACCAACCCTTAAGATTCTTGCAAATCTTAACCTTACACTTGTTTCCTTCGTTGAAATACCATCTATTAAGTGTATACATCATTTATTTCACCATAACCCATACACCCAAGAACTAGGGTTTCAAACCCAAGCTTCAAGATCCATAGATCTAGAGCTACAACTACAAAGGAGTGAAGATATACCTTTAATCTTCAACTAGGAGTGACAATTCACGAGATTTGATGAAGAAATCGGCTCCAAATGATGTTTTCCACTAAAAAACGTATACAAACTCGTTGGGAGAGAAACTAGGGTTTGAGATGGCATGAAATGAGCCAAAACCCGACTTTAATGCTGTGTCTGACAGACTTCGCGCCGCGAAGCCCATGTTCGCGCCGCGAACTTCGCGTGTCGTGAACAGTTCGCGTTCGTGAACCAGCCCCGAACTCCGATCTCTGAAAACCCAAGTCTCTGCCCGATCCTCGCGATCGCGAGAACCTAGTTCGCGCCGCGAACTCGCTGCACCAGACGGGCTGCAGTTTTTGTTCCTTGTTTCGACCCGGTTTCGTCCATAACTTTCTCATACGGCGTCCAAATGACACGAAACCAATTCCTACGTTCTTTAAACGATTTATCCTTGTTTATCATATTTTCTTAGAATTTATTTACACAAAAATTCGGGTCGTTACAACTATCCACCCCTTAAAAGGATTCCGTCCTCGGAATCACCAAGAATTTCCAACCCATATTTGACCGAGCATTCCATTCTCGTTCCCTTGTGGTTATTACCATCAACTTTTCACATCCCAATTTAGTCAACAATATGTGTTCACACATTCACCATATATATTTAAACATTTGCTTGACCCCGATAGGTCCAAACGAGTCAGAAAATCAATCTTAAGCTTCTAATACCCAAACGGGTCAAAAATTGAACAATTTGACCGTGACACATTAATTCCTTTAATCAGACCCGCCATACACATAGAAACTATATGACCCAATCATTACAGTCATCTAATCGATCCACACAAACATTAAAATCTAACTTCGACCAAGTCGATATAATCCAACATCGTCTAACCATTGACTTAAGCACGAAGTCAACTATACCTTAACAATTTCTTTATTCATTAAAGATTCCATTAATCAACCTTTCCATTACAATCGGCCTTTAATTAATGATCCAACAATAATCATATACTCGATTCCCAAATTCAACTCTAAACACCCAACGGGTCAAAGTCACATAATTCGACTATCATTCTTTTAATTATTCCATTAATCCCCGCACATACACACAACCGATACATCATGCTCTCATCATTCACTAGTCATTTGAACGAGAGTCAAAGCTCATCCTTGACCAAGCCAACCAAATCACAATTTGACTAACATTGACTTTTGCATAAAGTCAACCATACTTTCCCAAATCAACAAATTCCCTACTCAGGGGATATCATTTAGAGACTTACCACTTCTGGTTATAATCATTATTGTTTCCTTAACAATTCTCGTTCTTCCAACTTTTAAATTTCTCTCCAAACAATTAGAAAGTAGCGCCTTTACTTAAGGTCACACTAACATTTACCGTTTCTTAACCTTCATTTGGTTACTTATACCGTTACCTCATATTCTTTCAATCATCTTTGTATCACATCGGTCATTTTCATAGCTTTTCATTCTCAACTATCGGTATTAGATTCTCTACCGCAACAAATTCCACATTTCTCTACAAATTTTACCACATCTCGGTTATCAATAACAACCTTCTTGCTAAAAGCATCTCTTTTCTCAAAATCTAAAAGTCGTAGGCATCTCCTACCCATACATGGCCTAAATACAACCCGTATTTCACACCAAATTCTCACTTACCATAAAATCATAACAATACACATTAACCACATGGTTCTACATTCACCACATATATAAATAAATATTATCATACGGACACAACAATCCATAATTTAACTATCACATCAAGATGATTGGAAAGCCTCCAATCCATCAAGATTCAAGCTGTCACAGTGATTGGAACATCTCCAATCACGGAATGGAACCATTGGGATTCGCCCAACCAATTCCACCCCCAAACATCATAGTAGCCGGGGATCCCCCGAGCTAATCACATCCTTTCTTTCTTATCTTATCATGCATACTTCATTAGTATACACCTTTTCACATCACATACTTTACCACTATCTTACTCATTTAATCGTCTATTTATTCGCCATGCAATCTAGCACATTTCTCATAACATCACGTTATCATTTTCTTTCATATTTAACACATTTCCCATTGGACATATTACTTATCACGTGTCATATAACATTACCTTTTCATTATCATATGCTTTCAACGACTATCGCATATTACACATGCATTGTACCCCGCGGGTAACTATTAAAATCTCCGAATACTATTTACCGTTTCAATTACACATTGACCACCCTTAACTGGTTCATTTCTTTCTTTCCACATTTCCCAAAACTTTTGTCACCACCGGGTAACCACCATTCTATTCCATTAACCATATTTCACCAGCTAACCCGGTCATCTTTGAGTCAACCAACAGACTCCGGTCTACACTCGTGACCCATGACTTAGCACCCAATAGCTCAACACTCGATGTTCCACTTTTATACATCGTGAGACTTAGAATTATTCCTTCCCCAACCGTAGTCTCACACTACTCTGCGTCATATACCGCCATACCATTACTATAACACGTAACTAACAATTATTTTCTTACCCTTAATATCGAATTCATCATCATTGTCACAAAGCTCGACATGGCTATATGCCACCTTTTTACTCAATCACCTTCGACAATCAAAGTTCGTTGTCCCCGACACTTATTTCTTTATACACATTTCCCATTTATGAGTTCTAAGACATCACTATACTTTAGTCATTCTTTTCTTTACCATTCACGTGTAACAGTCATTACATTATCTATCCGGCTTCTCGCCGAACATCCAAGTTTCATTTCTCAAGGTTTCTATTTCTAGAATTTCAATCCGCGCTAACATTTCTTATCAAGACTTAGTACTTCCTTGTACTACTATCCTTTGTTGAAACACATTTACCATCCTCGTGGTTGTTGTAACGACCCGAATTTTGTAAATAAATAAATTGTACAAAAATATGTTAAATAAGGATAAATCGTTTAAAGAACGTAGGAATTGGTTTCGTGTCGTTTGGACACCGTTCGAGAAAGTTATGGGCGAAACCGGGTCGAGCCAAAGATTAAAAAGTGCAGCCTAGGCCGTTCAGAGAGTTCACGGCGCGAACTAATGTTCGCGATCGCGAACTCGGTCCAGCTACTTGGGTTATCTGTCGCGAAGAACTTCCCGACCAACTCCCGATCGCGAAGTTTGCGTGTTCGTCAGAGTTAGCGACGCGAACTTGTTAGCGATCGCGAACTCTGCCCGACACCAGCATTTAATTCGGGAAAACTTCATTTATGTCATATGAAACCCTAGTTTTCTCCTCTCTTTTGGTGTGTGCGATTTTCGAGTTTAAGGAGCTGTTTGGAGCTCAATCTTCATCAAATCTTGGTGATTCTTGCTCCTTGTTGAAGAACAAAGGTAAATCTTCATGTCTCTTGAGTTTTTAACCATAGATTCAAGTAGGGAAAGCTTGAATCTCAAACCATAGTTATGGATTTGTTCATGAATGGTTAAATGGAAGTAATATAACTTAGATCTATGGTATTTTAACAAGGAAAACGTGGTCATGCTATGGATACACAAAAATATGGCGATTTATGAAATTAGGGTTTGGTAACTTTGGGGAAAATGGTGCTAGTAGTTGACTAGCCATGGATTATATAGTTAGTATTGATGATTGATGCAAACCATTGTATTGGTTTGATAATAGGTTGTTGGTTGAAGGATTTGAGGCGTTCAAATCTTGAGAAGTGATATTGGTGTTCAAGGAATACAACATTGGATAAGCTTGGCTAAGGTGAGTACATGTGACTTTTAAACTGGGTACATAGCTAGTAAATGTTTTTATGACCTAATGATTTTGTCGAGTCTTTAAGTAATTTAGTCATTTATGTGTTTTATGATGAATTGCTTGTTTGATAACGAAATGATTGATTGACTGAGAAATGATGGAGCTATGAGCTCATAACGATAAAAGATAAGTAATGATGATGATGATGATGTCCCTAGGGCCGTAGTAGATTGGAGGCATTCCGGTTACTACGGTACCTTAAGGTTAGTGGTAGATTGGAGGCATTCCGATTACCCAATACCTATGAGTCCCGGTAGATTGGAGGCATTCCGATTACCGTGGATATGATGGTCTTGATAGATTGGAGGCATTCCGATTATCTTGACATTGGCCAATGATGAAAGTGATAAAGTGACCCAAGACAAACTTAGTAATAATATTTTAAGATTAAATGATATTATTTGACTAATTGTTTATCGGGTCTAAAACCCATGTATCTCACGAGGCAATTTTGTCTCACGTACTATATTTGTGTTTTTGCTATGTACTCAGGTTCGGGATCGAAGATCTAGGAGGCCCGTTTAGAAGAGGCCTTGTTGAGATTAGCTCGGTGTTGATGATTAGAGTCCTTATCCTATGGTTAAGATATAATTTGTAACACTGTTTTTGTAAACTCTGATAATTTCGAACAAGAAACCTTTTCGTTTTTGTAAAACCGGCATTTGTTGTTGATACAATATTATGTATTTTTGGATTAAATGATATTTAAATGTGTTTTGAAAATTGAGGTGTTACAACTTGGTATCAGAGCTATAGTTTAAGTGAACTAGGTTGAGTTGACCATCCTAGACTTAAACTGAGCTAGTAGGACCGTAGGTTCCATAGGATATTTATGAAATGGCTATTGAGACCTTAAAGTGTAGGTTCCATAGGGTTGACCTTAAAAGAATAGGTCATGTTGGTTGTCGAACGGTCAATGTCACCGTTACTTTGATAAATTGACTTTTTAATGATTGATGTCTTATTATAGCAAAATGGTGAGAACTAGAAGTGCTAGAGGCCCACTTGATCAAGGGCAAGATTCGAATAACATTGTTGAACCGGTATTTGGTCCTCCACCTCGTGACGAAGTGGAGAATTCGGGTGTTGAAAGGAACACTCACACCCCGGTCACCGTGGAGCACCTCCAAACTATGTTCAACCAAATGAGAGACATAGTGAACGAGGATGTGAATCGAATCCTCAATGAGCCAAAGGCACGTGAAAGGCGGGAGGAATCTCCACCCCGCACGAAAAGCAAGTCAAGTAGTGTTGCTCAAACCGAGAGGTCTTCAACGGAAGAAGGAGAGAGTGACCCCGAGCCGAGGGAAAGGAAGGGGTGCACGTACAAAAATTTTATGGCTTTTAAGCCCGATAACTACTATGGTAGCTCCGAACCAAAAGTCACGATCCGTTGGATCCGTGAAACCGAGCAAGTCCTTGAAGCTAGTAAATGCAAGGACGGTGATATGGTGATCTATGCTTCTCGGCTGTTGAAGGATGAGGCCCTCGTGTAGTGGGATACCTTGTACGAAACGTTGGGAAAGAGGGCGATGTACAAGATGACGTGGGATGAGTTTGTGAGTCGGTTGAAGGCAAAGTTTTGCCCCGAGAGAAATCTGGAGAAACTTCAAGAACAGTTTGTTCATTTGAAGAAAGGTGGTTTGAGTGTCGATGAGTACACTAAGAAGTTCACGGGATTAATTCCGTTTGTGATCAGATTGTATCCGGATGAGAGATCCCGGATTGTTAGGTATGCCAATGGACTCCCGTGGGAGTATGAGTTGGAAGTGAAGAGGGCCGCCACACTAGATGAGGCTATTAGTGCGGCGAGGAATGTGGAGGAAGTGGGCTAAAGGAGAATCAATGAGAGGCCAAAGTTTGAAAAGTTTGAGAAGAGGAAGTTTGAAGGGAGCTCGGGTTCGGTGAAGAGAGGAAAGTTCACCCCGACCTTCCCTAAACAAACAAGTGTGGGTGCTTGTAAAAGGTGTGGCAAAGACCACAAAGGGGAATGTTTGGTGGATTCGAAGTCGTGTTTCAAATGTGGAAGACCGGGGCATTTGGTAAGGGATTGCCGGGTCAAACCGTTGGATGAAATCGAGTGCTATTCGTGCCATGAAAAAAGGCACTATAGCAATGCATGCCCGAAGAAGGGAAGTGAGACCATGGTGTCGACCGCTCAAAAGAAAGCGGAGCCGACGAAGGTCAAGGGACGGTCCTTTCAACTTACCCGAGATGAAGCCAAAGAAGCCCACGATGTCGTTTCAGGTACCCTACTCGTAAATTCTATTCCCGCCCGGATCTTATTTGACTCGGGTGCTACTTATTCGTTTGTGTCACATGATTTTGTTGTGGTGTTGAATGTGCCGTTAGAACTCCTTGATGAAATTATGATATAGAAATTGCGGATGGTGAAACCTCCATAGTTCAACATATGTGTCGAAATTGTGAATTGGAAATAGATGGGAGGAAGTTTAAGGTGAATTTATTACCCATGGAAATTGCGGGTTTTGATATAGTTATAGGTATGGATTGGTTGGGTGAGAATCAAGCAAAGATTTTATGTGGGAAGAAGATAGTCTCGATTAGGACTCCCGACAATGAAAAAGTTTATGTGTATGGTGAGAGACGACACCATTTACCATGTCTTATGACCGCGGTTAAAGCTAAGAAATGTTTAGCCAAAGGATGTTCGTCCTTTTTAGCATATGTGTTAGATGGAAGGAAAGAGAAGAAGACGGTGGAAAATGTAAAGGTGATTCGGTATTTTCCCGAGGTATTTCCCGACGATTTACCGGGATTGCCACCGGAGAGACAAGTAGAATTCCGTATTGATTTAGTTCCGGGAGCGACGCCGATAGCTCGTGCACCATACCGTTTGGCTCCCACAGAAATGCGGGAATTGATGTCCCAATTTCAAGAGTTACTCGACAAAGGATTTATTCGACCTAGCTCGTCTCCTTGGGGTGCGCCCGTATTGTTTGTTAAGAAGAAAGACGGTTCAATGAGAATGTGCATTGATTACCGAGAGTTGAACAAGATGACTATTAAGAACCGGTACCTATTGCCTAGAATCGACGACTTGTTTGATCAACTTCAAGGTGCCGACTATTTCTCGAAGATCGATTTGAGATCGGGTTACCATCAAGTTCGAGTAAAAGAAGGAGATACCGAGAAGACGGCGTTTCGTACACGTTATGGACATTACGAGTTTTTGGTAATGCCATTCGGGTTGACTAATGCACCGGCCATTTTTATGGACCTTATGAATCGGGTTTTGCAAACCATTCCTCGACAAGTTTCTTATCGTATTTATTGACGATATTCTTATTTATTCAAAAACCGAAGAAGAACACGAGAGTCATCTAAGACAAACGTTAGAAGTGCTACAACGAGAGAAATTGTATGCTAAGTTTTCTAAATGTGAATTTTTGGATTCGAGAAGTCCAATTCCTTGGTCATGTCGTGTCCCGAGAAGGAATCAAAGTTGACCCGTCAAAGATTGAAGCGGTTATGAAGTGGGAACCGCCACGAACTCCAACCGAAGTGAGAAGTTTTCTCGGCCTTTCCAGATACTACCGTCGATTTATTCAAGACTTTTCTCGAGTGGCGAAACCACTCACATTGTTGACCCGAAAGAGTAGTGAGTTCGTGTGGGGAGAAAAGCAAGAAAGAGCATTCGCTACATTGAAAGAAAAATTGTGTAACGCCCCGGTTCTCACATTACCCGAAGGGATGGAAGACTTCGTCGTGTATAGTGATGCTTCACATAAAGGTTTGGGTTGTGTTTTGATGCAACGGGGGAAAGTGATTGCCTACGCCTCGAGACAACTAAAGAATGCGGAAGAAAGGTATACGACTCACGATTTGGAATTGGCGGCGATAGTGTTTGCTTTAAAGTTATGGAGACACTACTTGTACGGTACGAGGTGTACGTTATATACGGATCACAAGAGTCTTCAATACGTTTTTACTCAAAAAGACCTAAATATGAGGCAAAGGAGATGGATCGAATTGATACAAGATTATGATTGTGAAATTGTCTACCATGCGGGGAAGGCCAACGTGGTAGCCGACGCCTTGAGCCGAAAGGTATATGAAAAGCCGATTAAGGGAAAGCTAACACGTATTGAAATAGTCTCGAGTATAGTAGAACGAATCAAGAATGCCCAACGAGAAGTGATGGAAAAAGATGAGTTAAGGCAAGAACGTTTGGGAAAGAACCAACATTTTGTGGAAAATAAGCAAGGGTTGAAAACCGTGGGTGGTCGAATTTGGGTTCCCAAGTTCGGGGGTACCCGAAAGGAGTTACTAAACGATGTTCATAAGTCTAAGTATTCGATCCACCCGGGAAGTACAAAAACGTATCAAGATATGAAGAAGATGTATTGGTGGCCCGGAATGAAGGCAAGAGTGGCAAAGTATATTTCTAAGTGTGCCACGTGTGCACAAGTAAAAGCCGAGCATCAAGTACCTTACGGGGTAGCTCAATCGTTACAAATCCCGGCCGGAAAATGGGATGATATAACAATGGATTTTATTGTTGGATTGCCAAAAACGAGTAAGAACCACGACGCCATTTGGGTCATTGTTGACCGGTTGACCAAAAGTGCATTATTCTTGGCAATCCGGGAAACCATGCCACTTGAGAAGTTGGCAAAGTTGTATGTGGATGAAGTAGTGAGACTACATGGAGTCCCGTTGTCGATTGTGTCCGATAGAGACGCGAGGTTTACCTCGAGATTTTGGAGATCGTTGCAAGAGGAGTTGGGAACGAAATTGCGGTTGAGTACGGCTTACCACCCGCAAACCGATGGTCAAAGTGAAAGAACCATTCAAATGGTTGAAGATATGCTAAGATCGTGTGTGCTAGATTTGGAGGTAAATGGGATGAACATTTACCGTTAGTTGAATTCTCCTACAATAATAGTTACCAATCGACTGTTAAAATGCCGCCTTATGAGGCGTTGTATGGAAGGAAATGTAGAACTCCATCGTGTTGGCTTGAAGCGGGTGAGACGAGACTCACGGGTCCCGAGATTGTGAAGTTGACCAATGAAAAGATTGGGATAATCCAAACCAATATGAAAATCGCCCAAGATCGACAAAGAAGCTACTCGGGTTTGAAAAAAAGACCATATGATTTGAATGTTGGAGACATGGTGATGTTGAAAGTATCGCCTTGGAAAGACGTAATGCGGTTTGGTAAGAAAGGCAAGTTGAGCCCAAGGTATGTTGGCCCGTTTAAGATTTTGAAACGGGTCGGTTTGCAAGCTTTTAAGTTAGAACTCCCGCCCGAACTTCAAGGTGTTCACGATACGTTTCATGTAAGTTATTTGAAGAAGTTCGTGGGTGAAGTTGAAAATATAATCCCATTGCAAGAGTTGCGGGTTGATGCCCCGAACCGATTGATTGAGGAACCCGAAGCCATACTAGAGTCAAAAACCAAGAAACTTCGGAATAAGGAAATTGAATTGGTGTTGGTCAAGTGGAAACATTCACTTGGGCCGAACTTCACTTGGGAAGTCAAGGACGAGATTCGGAAAAGATACCCGAACTTCGTGAATTATGATGAGATTCCGAGGACGGAATCTCCTTAAGGGGTGGATAGTTGTAACGACCCGAATTTTGTAAATAAATAAATTGTACAAAAATATGTTAAATAAGGATAAATCGTTTAAAGAACGTAGGAATTGGTTTCGTGTCGTTTGGACACCGTTCGAGAAAGTTATGGGCGAAACCGGGTCGAGCCAAAGATTAAAAAGTGCAGCCTAGGCCGTTCAGAGAGTTCACGGCGCGAACTAATGTTCGCGATCGCGAACTCGGTCCAGCTACTTGGGTTATCTGTCGCGAAGAACTTCCCGACCAACTCCCGATCGCGAAGTTTGCGTGTTCGTCAGAGTTAGCGACGCGAACTTGTTAGCGATCGCGAACTCTGCCCGACACCAGCATTTAATTCGGGAAAACTTCATTTATGTCATATGAAACCCTAGTTTTCTCCTCTCTTTTAGTGTGTGCGATTTTCGAGTTTAAGGAGCTGTTTGGAGCTCAATCTTCATCAAATCTTGGTGATTCTTGCTCCTTGTTGAAGAACAAAGGTAAATCTTCATGTCTCTTGAGTTTTTAACCATATATTCAAGTAGGGAAAGCTTGAATCTCAAACCCTAGTTATGGATTTGTTCATGAATGGTTAAATGGAAGTAATATAACTTAGATCTATGGTATTTTAACAAGGAAAACGTGGTCATGCTATGGATACACAAAAATATGGCGATTTATGAAATTAGGGTTTGGTAACTTTGGGGAAAATGGTGCTAGTAGTTGACTAGCCATGGATTATATAGTTAGTATTGATGATTGATGCAAACCATTGTATTGGTTTGATAATAGGTTGTTGGTTGAAGGATTTGAGGCGTTCAAATCTTGAGAAGTGATATTGGTGTTCAAGGAATACAACATTGGATAAGCTTGGCTAAGGTGAGTACATGTGACTTTTAAACTGGGTACATAGCTAGTAAATGTTTTTATGACCTAATGATTTTGTCGAGTCTTTAAGTAATTTAGTCATTTATGTGTTTTATGATGAATTGCTTGTTTGATAACGAAATGATTGATTGACTGAGAAATGATGGAGCTATGAGCTCATAACGATAAAAGATAAGTAATGATGATGATGATGATGTCCCTAGGGCCGTAGTAGATTGGAGGCATTCCGGTTACTACGGTACCTTAAGGTTAGTGGTAGATTGGAGGCATTCCGATTACCCAATACCTATGAGTCCCGGTAGATTGGAGGCATTCCGATTACCGTGGATATGATGGTCTTGATAGATTGGAGGCATTCCGATTATCTTGACATTGGCCAATGATGAAAGTGATAAAGTGACCCAAGACAAACTTAGTAATAATATTTTAAGATTAAATGATATTATTTGACTAATTGTTTATCGGGTCTAAAACCCATGTATCTCACGAGGCAATTTTGTCTCACGTACTATATTTGTGTTTTTGCTATGTACTCAGGTTCGGGATCGAAGATCTAGGAGGCCCGTTTAGAAGAGGCCTTGTTGAGATTAGCTCGGTGTTGATGATTAGAGTCCTTATCCTATGGTTAAGATATAATTTGTAACACCGTTTTTGTAAACTCTGATAATCTCGAACAAGAAACCTTTTCGTTTTTGTAAAACCGGCATTTGTTGTTGATACAATATTATGTATTTTTGGATTAAATGATATTTAAATGTGTTTTGAAAATTGAGGTGTTACAGTTGTCCTTTGATACTTCATAATAGCATCGACCCTTATGTCTTTACCACCTGTGACACACTTGTCTATAATCTTTTCAAATACATATTTCCTTACACATAACTAACCGGGGAGACTATTCCCAAAATAAATCCCCACATCATACGACTCATTGCAATTTCTATAAGCACCAATTCGTGCAACAACCAGGCAATTGGGCCATAATCACATAGCATCCATTTTACTTAAGATTTCCGAGGTTGTATCATGAATCCTATTCTAGATTCTTTCCGGACAACTTCCCCTTTCAACTTGTTCGTGAATTCCTTTCACGACATCTTATACCGTGCTATCTTTCCCAAAGTTTCACACAACATTCCACCGTGTCAACGTCTCTTCCTTCAATAACCGTGACGCCAAAGTCACCATATAATATTTCCTTCATTCGCTACTATCTAGCACTTGCTCAATCCACCGAATCCACCAAAATCGTGACCTCCGGCTCAGAACCCCCGAATTATCCAACAGTTTTACACGCTATGAAGGCCTTATACAACATCCTTCCATTTCTTCCGGCTAGGTCTTGCTACCTTTATATGTAGATACTTCCCACTACGGACTTCGCCACTCGATGACTCTTCCTTCACATGGGTATTGGAATCATTCCACCTACCCTCATTCATTCAATTATCCAAAATCTGGTTCATATCCTCATTCTTAACTCTTCCCGATTTAGTGGAGCTCGTCCACTTTTCACATTCATTCTTTCGCCATACCAACGTATCCAACAAACAAGATCTAAACGGTCAACTCAACAGTCAAAAACAACACAGTTAGATCAAATCATGACATTTCTCATAGGGATCGGCCCTATCATACGAATGCCCTACGGTCTCAAAAGACTACACATTGCACAATTCATAACAACTTTTATAGGTCCCCTAGGTTCAACCCTAAACTTATCATAAAGTCTCAAGGTCAACCTATCGATCTCAAGGAATCTTACATTCTTATTGCTACAGTCTAAGACTAGGATGGACATCCAACCTAATTCACTTAAACTATAGCTCTGATACCAAGTTGTAACACCCGTATTTTTATAACATCGTTTAAAACATTTAAAATGCGATTTCCATCATTTTCTATGTAATCCAAAATACAGTTTAACAAAAACTTTAAAACCTTTATCAGAGTATACAAAAATACGGTGCCACCAAGTATATCAAAACCATAGGCAAACGGGATCTACCTACGAGCTCCCGAGCTAAACATATCAATGTCACTCCTAGTGCAACCTTCTATCGCTTCAAACCTGTACCTGAGTACATAGCCACAAAAACAAACGCAGTACGTGAGACAAAATAGTCTCGTGAGATGCGTGGGTTTTAGACCCCAATAATAATCAACTCATAAACATATAAACACATATATATACGATATCAATACCGCCTAGTCACCCTATTGTGACCCTATCAATTTTTGCTCTCCTATCAATCACATCTAACTATCGGGTTGCCCCCGAACTAGCTAGAAGCACAAACATACCTAATACATAAACATATATGTACCAGAATCACATTAACTTACTAACCGAAATCCATCGCCATTAGTAAGCTTCACATTGACTTATTAACCGAAATCCATCGCCATTAATAAGTTCCACATTAGCTTATTAAGCGAAATCCATCGCCATTAATAAGCTTCAAGATACCGGCAAGAGGGATTCGCCCAATCTACCGATACCTGCCTTACTCGCCGGAATACGTCCAGTTAGCAAGACTACTAACGTGGACGAGTCGATGGGAATCCACCCAACTGCCCCTCACTCCACACCTATCGTGGATGAGTCGATGGGAATCCACCTAACTGCCCCTCATTCCACCCTCTCATGACCGGGGGTCCCCCGCATCATCACATCATCTCATTCTTACCATAACTCATCAGTTATTCCAATCAAAGCCTTCAGCTATCACATCAATCATCAAACAAGTTAGTTATCTAATCATAACTATATATAACTAGTTCAACATAGAGTGAACGTACATGTATGGTCCCGTGGACCCGATCTTTAGATACTCACACATACTTCTACATCTATGAACCCTATGTGGTCCATACTCACTTATTTCATAAGATACATTTCTAATTTATTGATATCATAATACTTTCATCTCTTCGTTGACTATAATACATAACTATTACCAGTCACATCATAATCATTTTCATATATATTCGTTCTTTTCTTTTATTAGTAATTCTTACCAATAGATACTCATTACTATCAAATCATTTCCCATTTGCTTTATTAATACATATTTATTAATCAAGACTCAGTATACATTCTTTTACTCCATAACTTTATTATTATGGTTCATTAATCAGGATTCCATAATTACCTTAGTTTATCATATTTAATTCCACATTCATCAAACATATTAGACTTATTCTAGTATCACATTACACCTACTTTCTGATCTTTTCAGTCCTATCTTTATCAAAATATTTATTAATAAAGACTCATAAAATATCATATGTATTTTCGAAAACCATTTGCTATGTACCCAGTTTTAAAAGTCTCATGTACTCACCTTAGCAATTCATGCTCCAAATGTGTTCTTCACACCCAATTCCTTGCTCCAACAATCAACCAATCTTTCAAGACTTCACCAAAAGCCTAATACATTAATCACAAGATATTCAACATCACATATGACTAACAATGTGTCCATTTATCTATAAACACCCTTTAATAACATTTTCCCCAATTTTTGATGGTATATAAAACCCTAGGTTAACCAACCCTTAAGATTCTTGCAAATCTTAACCTTACACTTGTTTCCTTCGTTGAAATACCATCTATTAAGTGTATACATCATTTATTTCACCATAACCCATACACCCAAGAACTAGGGTTTCAAATCCAAGCTTCAAGATCCATAGATCTAGAGCTACAACTACAAAGGAGTGAAGATATACCTTTAATCTTCAACTAGGAGTGACAATTCACGAGATTTGATGAAGAAATCGGCTCCAAATGATGTTTTCCACTAAAAACGTATACAAACTCGTTGGGAGAGAAACTAGGGTTTGAGATGGCATGAAATGAGCCAAACCCCGACTTTAATGCTGTGTCTGACAGACTTCGCGCCGCGAAGCCCATGTTCGCGCCGCGAACTTCGCGTGTCGTGAACAGTTCGCGTTCGTGAACAGCCGCGAACTCCGATCTCTGAAAACCCCAAGTCTCTGCCCGATCCTCGCGATCGCGAGAACCTAGTTCGCGCCGCGAACTCGCTGCACCAGACGGGCTGCAGTTTTTGTTCCTTGTTTCGACCCGGTTTCGTCCATAACTTTCTCATACGGCGTCCAAATGACACGAAACCAATTCCTACGTTCTTTAAACGATTTATCCTTGTTTATCATATTTTCTTAGAATTTATTTATCACAAAAATTCGGGTCGTTACAATAGTTAATATCATAATTACCATATAAATACTTAGAATTTTATTTCATTAATACTGATATAAACCAAATTGGATGTTAAAAATAGAATTTAATTAAGATTGATTTAGGTTTAAGAAGCTACTCTATATTTTCCTAGCTAACAGAGTTTTTAATAAATTTAAAAGAATTTTTTTTTTTTTAAATTTGCATGCTTAAATAAGCAAATTAAAAACTAAGACGAAGTTAGATTGTCTATATGACAATATTTAGTGGTGTCTTTGAGAAGGTGTAACAGGTACAACCGCACATGGTCTAAATTTTTTAGGGGCCCATTTTTTTATACGTTATATTTATATAATATAAAGTTTTAAGCCAACTTAATAATTTAATAAAAAAAAGTAGAAAGTCCAAGTTTTAGTACATATCTTGTATGTAGGGGGCCACTTTCGTCTATTCGCACAGAGTCTTCAGAATTTCAGACACACCCTGACAATATTAGATTCTAAAATAGAACCATTTAAGTTTGGTTATTAAGACGTGGATCTGAATTCTAAAATCTTACATTACTGTGATCTTTTTAGTGAAAATATGTTGATCTTACACAAAATCTCACATAGGATTTCACTCTTAACCATATGATCATATATAGGATCTTGTTCAGGTTTTGATCGAATTAGATCTAGCGTAATGATTAAGAGTGAAATCCAATGTGAGATTTTGATATTTACAAGTGAAAAACGATCAAAGTTAAAATCTCAAAATCGACAACTTTACATTTAAACAAACTGTTATATTATTACTTATTATTTATTTACACCTCGCCACCGCACCCCCACATGCATGGTCAGGTCTTAGAGGTAAAGAGTCGTTGGGTCTGTCAACAAATTCAGCTTTCTTCCTGTTTAATCTTCCACTCGCACGTTAAAATTCCTAACAACCTTTTCTCAATCTTCGGCAAGGAATATATTTTATAAGTTTCCTATTTAAAAATGCCAAAAATATGTATGATTTATTTCTTCATAATTTACTATCAACGTTCGACTCAAATATCTAAAATTAATTTAATAAAACTCCGAGAGAAATTTAATTTGAGGAACATGGAAAAAGTTTTATTTAATATGGTATTGATAGTTGAACGTCTCTATTCTTGTAATTCTTAGTATTATATAAATAAGAGAAATGATATTCATTCTTAGACGGTTGCCAACCATCAAGTTAGTTTACCGTGAGTTTGGGGACATCATTGGCACGGGGCCGTCTGTTTTTCCGCCGGTTTGCACACGCCGCTTTGGAGACGGGGATGGAGGGACGCGTTAGTTTGGTGGGTGGGTCCAAAGGGGTATTTTGTATGTGTGTGTTTTGTAATTGTGGGTCCCAAAAAAATAAAGGGAAGTGGTATTGTTGACATGGGTACGTCAGTTTAGTGTCGGTTGGAGGGTGAGCTGACGTGGCGCTGATTTGGCAACAACTGACGGTATCAGTTTGTTTTACCATTGGGAGCAATCTTATCTTTTATGCCTATTTATTTATTTATTCACTTGATAAGATGATATGTATAATCCACTTTATAAGATGACATGTATAATCTACTCCCTCCGTCCCTAAATAAAGTTCTCATTTCTCTTGGGCACAATATTTTAGGAGATAGTTAGTGGTGGGATATTTGGTAGTTCCTCCGTTTCAATATAAGTGATACATTTTAGTTTTCACGTTTTTTGAGGCAAAATATGATAATGAGAGTTAATTAAATTAAAGTGGATAGTTAGTGGGTGATGGTCCCACATATTTTGATTGAAGTGAAGTTAATGATGTTTAAAAGTAAAAAGTAAGGGTATATGTGTCATTTCATTATATTAATGAGATAGTTAGTGGGTGTAGAGCCCACTACTTTTTACCAAATGTGGTAAGTTTTTTTTTAAGTGTATCACTTATTTTGAAACACCCCAAAATAGAAAGTGTATTACTTATTTTGAAACGGAGGAAGTATTACTTTTGATTAAAATATAAGGTTTGATTGAAGAGATAAAGTGTTTTAGGAGATAGTTAGTGGTGAAAGTATTGGTAATTATATTATTATATTAAGTGGGGCCCTTAAGTTTGAGAAATGAGAACTTTAGGGATAACACTTTAAGGAGAAATGAGAACTTTATTTAGGGACGGAGAGAGTATTATTTTTCTCTCTTAATATTATCCCTTAATTTTAGCACTTGTCTTTGATCAAGTGAGTAAGCATAAAAGGTAAACATCAACACTATTACGCTATTAATACCAAATATTAAAAAAAAAAACCCTCTAAGGTGTGCCTGGCATGTTTTTCTAGCTTTTAGGTTTATAAATTTAATTATTGGAAACTTGTTGGTATGTCTAATAAAACAAAGTTATGTCTAATAAAACAAAGTGTTTTTGTAATGGGAGGCGATTTCAATACCACAATAATTACTTTACATTACGAGTATAGTTTGCTTTAAATATTGCATAACGTGGTGCGTCAAATAGTTTATGTGATGTCAAAATCACATCCCTTCTGTAATAGAGCCATTATGTTAAATTCGTTTTATTTAGGAGCGTTGCTCCAAACCCCGTTAGGGCGTCCCCCCTCGACCCCGCCGCTAGAGGCACCGACCCTTGATTCCCACTTTTTTTATCCTTACAAAGGGTGCTACTTCTGGTAGAAATTTTTAATTTCGTCCCTAATATCGAGATTTTTTAACCTAATCAACCTACATCTGACCAAGCGGATTTCTTATAGAGTCGAGTTTCACATAATGACTATTTCACCTTAAACCAAACGGTTCCGATTGTAATTACACTATTTAATCTAGAATCTATGTAACCAAACATGTATTTCTCTAATCATGCACGAATCAAATGTTTCAAGTTCCCGTATTATAAAATACTAGTTTAAAAAGGCACGGCCCACGATATACGACACATCATTTGATAAAATGTTTGAATAATGTCCAATTATCCACTCATTTTTTTAAAAAAAATTTGTGTAAACTTGGATATATAATCAATCTGAAATCGTTGTAGTATAGGAAAATACGTATAAAAATGTTCTCAAAGAAAATGTTTCAAATTTTTTTTGCGCAAAATAAAAGAGAAATTATATTGCATCTTTTGCATAGGGGATAGGGCTATAGAAAACTGAGACAAAGGGATAAAAAGTAGCGAAAATTACGTATTTGTCACTTTTGACCCTCATACATTTTTATTTTTATTTTTGTCATTTAAAAGTTAGTCTTTTTTTCTATTACGCGAATCGCTAAAGCTATTTGTCGCTAAAACGCATTTAGCAACTTGCGGATTAAATCGCTAAATCTTAAAATTGTTTTGTGTGTAGTTTGCTAAACGGCGTAAGATTTGAAACTTTAGTAGGATTTTCTTATGGATTAATGCACTCAGTAGTTATCGTATTTTTTAGAAATGTTAACTTTGATCTTGTATATTTTTCTTATTTAGACTACCCGTAAGGGGTGACCAAGGCACGCCAGTTTTTTCTTTTCAGACCAAACACATGAAAAATCTGATCAAACTCACGTAGCAGATGACCAAACCCCTTTGAATAATTTAGCGACTGGAAACGTTCGCCTAAACGACCAAACAACCTTCACGACATGTACATCTCGAGCTCATGTACAAGGAGGGACGCGTCCTTGGCAAATGGACACATGGGCAGACACTTCCCTTACATTATTGAATACATATATTTCTAACAATTTAACACTATAAAGTGTTACAATTTCCAAGTTCGAACATATGAACGGACACTTTTTATACATGTAAGATGACCGGCTCTCACAAAAAGGAATTTACGTAAATATAAGTATTTTTATAAAATTTCTGGACCCGACAAATACAAAATATCAAATTCATGATAATGAAAAGATAGAATGATGGTGGAAACAAAGGAGGAACGGAATGCACCCCATCACTATAAGCTATTTGGATTAATATTTCAATAATACAATTTTTAAAAATCAAATTATAAAAAAAATGAAATATAAATCTTTTACGACAACCACACTCAATCCTGCCAAAATCAATATATAGGGGGTGAAATGTAGACAATCATACATTATTTGAAGGTCAAAAGACTGTTTTTTTTAAAAGACCTCCGGTAAAGGAACACGCACAGCATATCTCTACCCGAGATAGAGAAACTGTTCCCAGATATACACCTTTTGACATTACAACTAAATACTTCCTCTGTTCCAAAATAAGTGATACACCTTATATTTTGGAGTGTTTCAAAATAAGTTATACACTTTCTATTTTGAGGTGTTTCAAAATAAGTGATACACTTTGAAAACTTTTCTTATTTGGCAAAAAGTAGTGGGACCCACACACATTAACTACCTCATTTTTTAAAAAAAAAAAAATTTGAACGACAAGTTAGTAAGTTAGTGGTTCGACATAGGCAGTGACATCCAATCGGGCAAAATGCATTCCTCGAACATATCTCATTTTTTGGGGAATAAACTCCACCACCTTTTTTTTTTCTCCTAAAGAATGCCCACCAATAAGTCTTGAGCCCATAACCTCTTGAAGGCAAACTCCCCAAGGCAACCTTTGGTGGCCAATTGATCTAGACCAATTGGTTTAACTACCTTATTTAATAAAGTAAAATGACACATTTACCCTTACTTTTACTTTAAAACATTATTAAATCAATTTTAATCAAAATATGTAGGAGTCATCACTAACTATCCAAATTAATTTCATTATTCTTTATTACTTTATTTTACCTAAAAAACTATACAGAAGTATATCACTTATTTTGAAAAGGAGGAAGTACGACCGAACCGTATAAATCCCTAGGAACCCACACAACATAACCGAGATAAGTCAACTCTCTCATTGATCATTGATACATCATTTTTTCCACCTTTTCTACTTATTTAGTGTGCTCCAACCACATTCCTCCCGATTCAAAATAAGTAATATACTTTGGGTTTCACGGTTTTTATGCAAAAGATTATAATGATGGTTAAATTAGATTAATTGGATGGTTAGTGGGGAATAGGTCCTACACTTTTTAAATAAGTGATGTTAATGATGTTTAAAAGTAAAAAGTAAGGGTAAAGGGGGCATTTCACTTTGTTAATGTAGATAGTTAGTGGGTGAGGGTCCCACTTTCTTTTTTGCAGAATAAGATAATTTTTTAAAGTGTATCACTTATTTTGAATCACCCAAAAAAGAAAAGTGTATCACTTACTTTGAATAGGAGGAAGTATATATTGCAAAAGTCATTTAATCAATGAGGGGGAAAACATTTGATTTTAGTGTAGTGAGACATGACATCTAGGATTTATTTGGCATCTATGAATATAATGCAAGAAAAAATAACCCCACTAAACTAGCAGCTACCCTTTATAGCCATAATAGCCCCTTCTTGACTTCTATTTTTTAGTTTTTACCTTATGCGATCATGCATACAACTATACAATTTGAATCTGGTTCAATAAAATTTTGAAACATATCTTTCACTTATTTTTCTTTTCATCAACACTTATCTCAATCTCTTTTCATATCAACATTTGATTTTAACACTTATCTCAATCTCTTTTCATATCAACCTTTAATTTTAACACTTATCTCAGTCTCTTTTCTTGTCAACCTTTAATTTTAACACTTGTTAGATATCTTTTTAGGTTGGTCTATCACTATTCACCATTCCTATACTTTATCTTATTGTCATTATATAGCTTTATTACATGTCTCCTATATGGTAGCGTTTAACTTCTATTCATATGTGTATGCTTAATACTGCTTAATGCATCTACACACTAAACTACTCTCGAATTAGTCACGCTGGTTGTGTGCAACTGTGCATTTATAAGTTGTTGGTAATTGTTGTATGTGATAGATAAATTATTTGTGTCACAAATATGTCCTTACACACACACACAGAGGTCAGAGGTTCTTCTGAAAACAGTCTCTCTACCCTCATGTAGGAGAAAAACCATTACATTTCACCTCCCCATAGCCTAATTTTGTCAGGATTTGGTAGCCATTGTTGTCGTTGTAAAGTTGAGTAAACAAGATCATTTAGTTGATATCTTATGCTAATAAGTTATAATTTGACTAAAATTAGTTAAAGGTGAAGAGATCAAAAGTTCTTACTTATATAGGTCTCACATTGATTTATCATCTCAAATAAATAGGACCCCACTTCCCACCTAATGAAAGTTTATATAATAACACTAATAAAAAAGGTAAATTAAGCAAAATTTAAATGAAGGTAAAAAAGTGGGACTTTCCTGAATGAAGGCTTTGACTTGTCAAAAAATGAGAATCAGATGTTGGTAGATCACTCAATAAGATCATCCAGGCTCCTGCATAATCAATCAAAATTCAAAATTATCCTTTTTTAACAGATAATTAGCAAATGATGGATATTTGTAACCATTAGATTAGCTTTAAATAATAGGAATGTAGGCCGTACAAATCCCACAAATTATAGTGTCCTAGGTGATAGTTACAAATGTTGATTACTCACAAAAAAAATAAAAAAACAATGAGAAATGTCATAAAACAAAACAAAATTTACTTACAAAACTGGCCTTTTTGTTTGAAGTTTCTTGAAATGTGATCAATAAGCGTTTAAAAGGAAATGATAATGATACCGGTTGATGAAAATTCCTTTGCTTTCTTACAACCCTATCTGCATTAAAATGTTCATACAAATGATTCATCTGACTATCATCTTTGACTTCTATTTTGACTTCCATTGACCCATTTTCATGAACAACTGAACTAACACCATTGTTTTCCAACTCATCAGATCTCAAAGAAGATGGACATCTTCTGCAACTACACTCAACTGTTCTTCTGGAACAATTTCATTTAAGCATGTGTTAACCGCCACATCATGTTCTGTTTCCAGAATCTCTTCATGCAAAGACAAATCATCAGATTAAGATAAATGGTGGGACCCGCATAGAAAATTAAAATAGCAATAAAAACGTGTAATTCACACAATAAAGTGAATTTGGCAAGAATGGTATGCAAAATTAGTGGCTATCTCTTTAAAAAAAACCAAAATGTTATAGTCCCATTTGATGTTGGTTATTTTGGTAATTAGCCAATAAATAACACCTATTTATTTCGTAAAAAAACATAAAAATATCGATAATTTGCTAAATACCTGGTTCATTTGATGCAATCATTGGTGAAACATTGGAAGAAGCATTGTTGGCTTCTTCAAATTGGATAGTCAGAGTAGAAGAAGGATTATCATCAGATGAATTTGTAATTCCTGACATTAAAATATCATCAAACATATTTTCACTTCTTTTTTCATCACTAATATCGTTTTTATTTACAACTTCTGTTTGTAGATTTTTCTGCTCATCTTCAGGACAATTCGATTCAGTAGCTATCTTAATCTCTTCATCTATAATCATATCACAAGTTTCAACATTTTCATTTGCTAATGATGCTTCACAATTACCTAATTCGCCTTTTTCAAATGAATCATGCAATCCATGTGAAGGTAATTCATTAATAATTGAAACAAAATCAACCGCTTTAACAGATTTTGAATCTATACTCGAGGCTGCAAATGATTTTGCCATGTCATCTAATTGCAAATCACCTTCACCACTAGATAACGGGTCCCACTTAAGCCAGTCATCAGTTTTCTCAGATGGTGTGATTAACTCAAATTTAATTGCCTCTTTGAAGAATTTCTTTTTTCTTAATGAATTTTCTAGTAGAGATCTTCAGATGGATTTGTATTTCAGAAAAATGGAAATTAATTAAATTAGCATATGCTATACTGAAACAGTATATTTAACTTAAGTGGTATTACGGATTACCTACATGTTTTGGAAACAGATGCTTTAGCTCGTTCCATAGAAAAACAAAGTAGACATGCAAGATTTGCAACATCGTATGGTCCTCTGACTTCATTTACAGAAGAAGCAGCACTTGAAAAGATGAGATTTTTTCCTCTAGTCCAATCCACCAACAACTGTAAATAGTAATTCCTAAGATATAAATATGTGTGTATACACTTATATGTATATGTATGTATATGTGTGTGTAACAAGCTGTTTAGATAACTAATAATTGTATCAAATGTAAGATCTTTTACCCTAGCATTAGATATCATCTGCCTTCTTAATTGAGCATCCATAAGAAGACCTGAGTAAGTAATTTCATAATATACTCCTCTCTGCACATCAACAATAACAATATCATCTCATAATCAACTAACCACATGTTCAAATTTGAATTTCCATAAACACATGTATAATTTAATTGTATATAGCAATTACCTCAATTGCAGCTTTAATCAGTGGTTGCTTCAATCTAAATCGAGTCTCTGAAAAATTAATCGCAATTATATCCACCTATATTCAAACAGATTCAGTTAATTAAAGCAACGATTGTAATTAGATTATACGCTTAAAATAACACCATAACAGTACCTCGTAAGTTTTACAAGCTTGATCGAATGACTCCTGTTTCAAAGGCCTAACAGCAACAATATCATAAGTTTTAAGCACCGGATTACCGGAATTAAGAGCTGAACCTTGCGCCGGTGAATCAACAACAACCGTGAGACGAGTGTATTGACGGAACGGTGTTGAGGTTGGTACATTCAGGCAGCGGCGGTGGAGGTTTACGGCGGTGGAGATCGCCGGAGAGACTTTGAGAACGGAGGACATAGGGAACAGAGAGATTGAACAACGGTCTAGTTCCGACATTACTCCGGTGATAGTACGGTTGTATGCAACGCCGGTGTAACCCAATTCCATGGCTTTAACGGCGAGTTTCAATCGTGTTGATCTATCAGTAGTGGAGTTGTGTTTGGTTGATTCGGTGTATGGTATGTTAAGATCGAAAAACGACATTTTTTAGTATCTGCAGATATTTGCATACAGGGGAGATGGACTAATGGAGGGAAGAAGGAAGTACGTAAGAAATCAAACAATTAGGTTTTCCTTCAAGTTGACCCGACCCGTATTCAATAGTTTCCATTTCCAGACCTTTTAGTATGACGTAAATTCGATTCAAGTCCCTTTGATTTGTGGTGTTACAAATAGAGGTGTTCGTTGGACGGTTTGGATTTATCCGAACCAAATAGATGAAACTAAATTAAGTCCGGTTTTTAAAAGTTCAAACCGAACCGTCCAAACTAATTCAAAAACCAAACCGATCCGAACCAAATTACAATTTGGATGGTTTGGTTTATCCGTTTGTTTTTTCATTAATATATTTAATAAGACTACAAAAGTATATAACATAAATAATATTAAGTTCAATAGATATTATTCCAAAACGATTAACTATTTTATACATAAATACAATTTTTGTAACATTTACAAGCATATATGCAAAAATCTTGACATCACAATAACTGAAGATTCAAAGTAGGGTGTCGATACATGCGGGAAGATTAACGTATGTCTTCGTTGCTCAATACATGTGCACGATTCACGTATCGAATGGGAAGGGTCAAGTGAGGAATCGGGATTAAAGGAAGATTTGGTAAAGTTAAGGTTATGTGTGGACAGTGGATATGTGGTCAGTCATCGGATGATTCACGTATCTAATGGAAATGAGCCAATTAAGTTAATTAATATAGAACTGTTTTGGGCATGGCCTATTCAATTTTTTACCATGGATATTTGGTTTGTTTTTGAAAAGTGCCATGTTAATTAATATTTAGAATTGTTGGTATATATATATATATATATATATATATATATATATATATATATATATATATATATATATATATATATATATATATTGTATTCGGTTTTTTTGGACAATCCGGATTTTACGATGAAAACCAAATGCAATCCGAAAACCAAACTATTAATTTGGTTCAAGTCCAAACCAATCCAATCCAAATAACCAATCCAAACGATCCAATCCAAATTGTCCAATTGGACAATCCGGTTATATCCGAATAGTGAACACCCTAATTACAAAATAAAGAAAGCATCTCATCGCCATCAAATTTTGGGTGAATTTCAAATTATTTCAGTTTTACTCAATCTTAGGTCAGTCACACCGGTGACTTCAGTTTGTCTATTGGCGGCATCACCCAGCCTCCAAATGATGGCATGGTCGGAGAGTGAATATGAAGTTTGGCGGTTGAACGACAAGAAGAAACGAGTTTTGGTGGAGCCCAACTGAATATGATTAGATAAGCTTATTGTGTTAACCAAATATAACAAATTCTCTTCTTCTTTTTTGGTAAAGATGGAAAAAAGTTTATTGACTTTTTACATGTTTAAATTGTGTAAGTGTAATAAGAACAATAACGCGATTATATGATGGCAAAACTCATGGTTCAGAATAATGGGCGTTGTCTAAATTCTAGTTTTTCTCCAAACTTCGTTTTTGTTTATTCATAATATTATTAGGTTCGTTCCTAATGTATCTTAACGTGTTTGCACTATTTCAATAGAGTGATACTTAGATATCTACTAACAGTTAAATCATCTTTAACTTATCAATTTTACTACATCAGCATCAAATCACCCTCTTTACTACTGATTATTCTTGTCAACAACATCTTTTCCTTCTCTCTCCCCTCTCTTACATTTCCCCCCTCTTTCTCTTTCTCATCAAACTTGTCTCCAAACTCATCGAAATCCGACAAGAAAGAGAACAAAATGATGAGATGCTAAAGAGTTGGTGCCATTGATGGGAAGGTACCACATCAGTTTTTCATACAACACATGAATAAAAACCACATCAACAAAATGTAACTGATAATAATTCCATAACATGTTTTGCTTCAGTTCTAACGAATATTAGCTTTTGCCAAAAGTTCGAAACATAATAAACAAACAGATCAAACTAACTTCTAACCAAAACTATTACTTAAAATCTTGTCCATGGTCCAAACTACCCTTTACTTTCTAAGAGAGACTGGACCACAAGCAATACAATGTTAGTCACAAATTCAAGAGTATTATACTTTCAATTTCATTTTCATAAACACAATCACTCCAATTTCCTCTTCAAATCCCTCTCTCTCATTTGACTTGCATTAGTCAACCGTCCCACAAACTTCAAAACCTCATCAATCAAAATAACCGGCAAAGCAACCGCCAAAACCAACAACCACTCATTCAAACTCAAGGGCACAATCCCAAACACCTGAGCAAGAAACGGGACATACAAAATCACAAAATGAAGCCCGAAAGAAACCGACATTGCAAGAAGCAACCACGGGTTGACCCACGGTGGCATGGTCAACAAACTCTCATCCTCCGAAAGGGCGTTTAAGGAATTAAACATTTCGATTGCAACCAACACGGATAAGGATAAAGTCATGGCTTTGACTTTTCCAGCTTGGAAGTAGTCACATGGGTTTGAGTCAAAGTTGAAGGAACGGGCCCCGGCTGTGAAGGGTGAGACGGTGAAGTTTGACCATGATTTGCATTGACCCCAGTTTGATAACTGGGAGTAGGTGACTAGAGTGTGACCGTCTTGACTTAAGTCAATGCCCAAAAATGACGAGTGTGTGTACCATATGATGAAAACACCTACTGTTGCTATCCCAACATAAAGCCCGATTACCTACACAAAATAAAATTAAAAATTAAAAAAAGACAAAAAACATAACCGATTAATGAAAGTAAGGAAATATATATAATACCAGATATCGAAATAAAATCCAGGCACTGATTAATGAGTCATCACTCCTACGAGGAGCTTTTTTCATGATGTATTTATCGGGCGGGTTAAAACCCAAAGCTGTTGCGGGCGGGCCATCAGTGACAAGATTGACCCATAAAAGCTGAACGGGTATCAAACCTTCCGGAATGCCAATAGCAGCAGTCAAGAATATTGAAGCCACCTCACCAATATTTGAAGATATCATATACCTGGTAAAACAATTAATTTAAAAAATAAATTATGATAAATAATATTAAAGGTTTTTATTTAGAGATGGAAAATAAACGTACCGGATGAAGGCTTTCATGTTGTTGTAAATAGACCTGCCTTCTCCAACAGCAGCTACAATCGTGCTAAAATTGTCATCTGCTAAAACCATGTCAGATGCTTCCTTTGCAACCTGCAAAAATTAATTAAATTAATTAAAAATGAAAAGATTATTTTTTTAATCTTAACATTAAAATAAAAAAATTTAAAATTTATTTAAAAATTAAAAAAACCTCAGTTCCAGTAATCCCCATAGCAATTCCAATATCAGCCAGTTTCAAAGCAGGTGCATCATTAACACCATCGCCCGTCATTGCAACAACTTCACCTAACTCTTTAAGGATCCTGACAATTTCTTGTTTATGTCTCGGTTCAGCCCGTGAAAATAAAAGCCCGCCTTTATATGATAAATGTCCTTTTTGGTCATTATGGTCCATAAATTCTCTCCCTGTTAAACTTTTTGATTTAATATCTTCGTGTTGTCCAAACACTCCTATTTCCCGACATATTGCTTCTGCTGTGTTTTTGTTGTCTCCTGTTATCACAATTACTTGGATCCCGGCTATCCTGCAGTCTTCTATTGCTTGACGAACTTCTTTACGTGGTGGATCCTTCAAAAATAATATAATAAATTATAATTTTATCCAAATAATAATAAAGAATAGGCCAAAATACATTTTAGTACCCTGAAACTAGGTGCTATACTACCTTGCACTATTAAAGGTGCAGCATGGTACCCTGACTTGACAAAATTGTCGATTTAGTACCCTGACTAGTTAATTTGATTGCGTTTTCTTACTTGTGTTACTTTCGTTGGAGCGTTTTGACGGACTAAAAATTCATCTCAATATGTTGATATTAGAAGCAATTCACGTGAGAAAACAACACCAAATTAGTTAGTCAGATTGTCAGGGTACTAAATCGACCATTTTGTCAAGTTCGGGGTACCATGTTGCACCTTTAATAGTTCAGGGTAGTAAAACACCTAGTCAACCAAGTTGAGGGTACTAAAATGCATTTTGGCCAAAAAATATGAAAGTATATAAAGACTCACCCGAAGTCCAGCTAAGCCAGCAAAGATCAAATTACTTTCAATTTTGGAGTAATTAGTTGGATCAAGTAAAAGATTATGAGCAGGATGGTCTTCATCGCCATTATATGTTGTAAATTCTCCAATATCTTCTTTATATGCAAAACCCAAAACACGTAACGCAGAAGATGACAGCTCATAAAGACTATCTAAAATAACTGATTTTGTCCTGTTATCAAGTTGCACAACAGATCCATCAGCTAACTGTATGTATGAACTCCTTTCCAACAAATTCTCAACAGCACCCTGTCAAAATATGTAATTAACTTATAACTGCTCTGTATCTAATAATCTGCTGGTATATGAATATAATAAAACGTTTTCTTGAAAATCATAAAAAGGCCTTCCTTTACCTTTACAAGTAGTGAATTTTTTCCATATTTTGATGACACAATTACTCCCATGGACTTCCTATCACGATCAAACTCCAGAGTGGCAATTCTGGTTTCAATTTTACTCCATTGTTGAGAACAAACTGCATACCAGAAACATATTAGTATGCTTATATATGTATGTATGTATATATATATATATATATATATATATATATATATATATATATATATATATATATATATATATATATATATATATACACACACATAATATATATCTAGGGTTGGGGACTTACCCATAAGGTCATTGTCACCTGTAGATGAACCAGAACTCAATCCAGCTGGAACACCCATTTTCTCAACTAGAACCTGCAAACAAAAACCAAAAATTAAAGGAAATTCAAGTTATTAATGTGTGACTCTCAACTAGAACCCTAAACCTTTTTTGTGTGCATGATTTAGACCCTTAACTTTGGTTAACTTGTTGAAAAAACCATTATAACCAACTATCGCAGGTTAATCACGAGTTAATACTTGCAGAAACCACTTTAACCCCTAAACTTTTTTCTCATAATGGTCTAGTCCCTTGACTTTTTTTCAAAAAACTTCATACCAATCTTTTCACAATATTAAATAGTAATAATAATAATATAAAAATATTATGTTCTTAATTTAAAAGATAGGTGAAACATTGAAATAAACTTAAAGTTTAAGAATTAAAGTGTTAAACCATAGTTAACTCAAAAAAAAAGTTTATCTTAACAAAAAATGACTGGTTAGACCACTAGCAGGTCAAAAAAAGATTTAAAATACAAAGTAAACATAGCTCTAGCGGTTGACTATTAAGTCAACCAAAGTTTAGGAAAAAACAATTGCCAAAAAAAGTTTGAGGGTTAAAACGCCTAATCAATGAAAGTTTGAGGATTAAAACGTAACTAATCGACATAATAGAAAAGACTTTTTTTAAAGTTAATATACCTTCAATGCTGCTTCAGTTGGCATTCCAGTAGCAACATAACCTTTTTCAGATTGTTCAATTCCTGCATCATTAGCTAAAGCAGCAATCTTTGCAATTGTTTGAAGATTAGCATCCATTTGCTGAGCTGGCCAATTTTGTATTTTCCCATCTAATGGATTGTATGTGGTCCCCTCAACATTAAACAACCGAACAGAATTCGGCCCATTTCCCATAGCAACAAGTTTAGCAACAGCCATTTGGTTAGTTGTTAAAGTACCAGTTTTATCAGAGCAAATAACCGTTGTACAACCAAGTGTTTCAACACTCGGTAATTTCCTAACAAGAGCATTTTTCTGAGCCATTTTACGTGTACCAAGAGCCAAACAAGTGGTAATGACAGCTGGCAGACCTTCAGGGATAGCAGCAACTGCTAATGCAACCGCAATTTCAAAATAGTAAGTGCATTTTTCAAATGAGAATTTGAAGTTTGTTGGCCAACCGTTTACATATTCCCATGTGAGAAAGTATTTAACGTTTATTAACCAAACGAGAAGACAAATTAAACCGATTAACATAGTTAAAACTTCACCAAATTCGTTTAGTTTCTTTTTTAATGGCGTGTCTTCTTCGTTTTGAGAAGCTTCTTGAATCTGAGCATGCACTTTTCCTATTTCTGTATTCATCCCAGTTTCTGTAACCATACAAAAACAGTTCCCGTTTACAACTGTTGTACCAGCAAAAACCATACATTTTTTCCCTTGAATATCGGTTTCTTCGGGTACAGGTTTTGTAGTTTTGCTAACAGCTTCACTTTCTCCAGTTAATGAGCCTTGTTCAACTCTAAGTGTTGAACTAATTAGGTTAATCACTCTCATATCAGCAGGGATTTTATCTCCTACACGAAGCTCCACAATATCACCTGGAACAAGTTCTTTTGCAGGAAGACTAGAAATCTTTTTCCCATTACGGATCACAGTTGCTTGTTCTGATTGAATTTCTTTAAGTGCTTCTAAAGCTTTTTCAGCATTACTTTCTTGCCAAACACCAACAATTGCATTAACAATTAATATGAGAAAAATCACCAACGGCTCAACAAAAGCTGTGATTTCCATCTCACCACCTTCTTCACCATCATACCAGGCTAAAACAAAGGAAATCACAGCTGCAGCAAGTAAGATTCTAACTAAAGTATCATTAAACTGATCCAAAATTAGACGGAAAATAGATTGTCCTTCATGTTTCTCCAACTCATTGGTGCCATATTTCTTCAACCGTTTTTCAACTTCAGCATCAGATAAACCAAATTTGCTATCCACCTGGTAATTTTGTTCACATTCTCTAACGTCTTTTGACCAAGCAGCATATTGGTTTGGATCTAGTGATGATTGGCCGTTAATCTCCTTTCTCCCGTAATTTTCACCTCCTTTCCCCATTAATTCTCACTAGCAAAATCAATATATTCGATAAAAATATCCTCAGATATATCGCCTGCAGAAACAACAACTTCAATCACAAACAAACAAATCATCAGATAGCAGAGATTAAGTATGTATCCTTACGCGAATCAAACTATGAAGTGATAAACCACAATAATCACAACTTTTTTCGTCAAAATCGGACAAACTAAACCGTAACTTTAACAAAATAGCCGAACAATCTTAAGATCTACAATAATTCACTTGAAAAAATTAAATGATTTAAACATAAACACATCAGATCTGACCTAATCATCTAGATGAAATATTAAACACAGAATTTACAATCAATTAAGCAACAAAAGCACAATTATGACAGAATAACCGACTAAAACAAGTTAAAATTACCTAAAATTGATAAATATGCTAGCAGATGATTATAGAATCAGAAGAAATCGACATATATATAGGGCAAGTGATGCTCTTTTCTCAAATTTGGAGTTCAAATTTCACTCTAGAGAGAAAAGAGCACTTGAATTTAAAGAATTTGAGTGAGAATGAGGGAAGAGATCTATGAAGGAACAAAAAAAAAGCCCCTTTCGGATAAGGGCTTATTATATTTGGATTACGCCACAAGTAAGGTTTATGGTTTCTTTGAAGCTTCGTTAAATTAATTTTTAACTGATTAAATTATTTTTAATTTAATTTGAAAAAGAAAGCGATCTCCATTTGACTCTTATTTTTGTAGGTGGTCTACATCAAGTTTCCAGTAACAGTACGCCACGTAGATAGGGGCCCACAAAGTTGCATCGTTTTGCTGATGTGGCGGAATGTGGTTGGTGGAGTTGTTAGTGGAGGGGTCGGGGTTAAATAATTTACAATACTTCTTTCCGATTTTATGTGAAAAGTATTTAAAAACTCAAAAGGCCGTTTGTAAGTTTTTTTCTTTTCAGTTAGGCCACTAAGGTGTTGAATTGCATGTTTTATGAATTATGCCTATTTTCTCTTTTAATTGGTATTTGGTATTTGATAATTTATTTGATAATTTAAGACAACTTCAAATTGGTAATCCTTTCTCCGTATTTTAGATTATTTGGAGGTTTAGGAATAAGACGGTATTCAGTCTCAAAAAACTTAGTAAGTTATTGATAATGTAAAATTTTATTTCTTTGTTTGAACGTATAATTTATCTGAAGTTTGTAATTTTAATTAGCTTGATTGGAGTTACAAACTTACAATCCTAGCTCTAGTTAACCTCTTGTACTATCTCATGCTAGCTGTTTTTACATGTATTTTATCAGTAATTCTTAAAACAACTGAAAATACTACCACTGTAGCACATGAAAATACAAAATTATATTCTGGTTGGAGTGTCTAACTCAAGACTCTAGTGGTTAAATTGTAACTTTAACATACTTTCGTGGTTAAAATAGTATTTTTCTTGATTTAGATCCATATATAGGTTTCTACTTTTTTTATCACTAGTATAATATAGTAAGTGCATAAAATAAAGAGGTTGAAACTTCCGTGCAAGTAGTGGGAACCCTATGGCAGCATTTTTGCTTTCATATGACATAACAACCACCAACTGTGTCACCACTAGATCCGCAGCATATTCTTGGTTTCAATGTAAATTAAAATATAATTAATGTTTAATTCATAAAAATCAGATTTCACGTGTCATGGTCATATTGTTTAATCTGAAAATAAAAGTTGAACTTTAATTGATTCCCTATTAAAACACACCATAAATTTGTGATATTTTTTTTTATTTATTTAAATTTTAACTTATTTTTGAATTTGAGTAGAATAAATCTATAAAGGAATCATGCGCCTTTATATCCATTTATCACATCTAATACGAAGTATATCAAGTTTGGTTTGAACTTTCTTGTTAATTAAGTAAATAAGATTTAATTAACAAATAGCAATCAGTTGAATCATGAATGTATTTGGTAAATAATAAACAGATAGTTTATGTCTCATTTGAAATACAAGTATATATAAATAAACTTTCGGAATTATAGAGGTATTCGTGTCTAAAGCCAGAGGATAAAGACAAGAAAAAAACTATCCAGCTGATGTGGAATCAATTAATAGCACAAGCAACTAAAGACTTAGAAAGATAAAGATCTTGACATTTGGAATTTTATCTTTTCCGCTCAAAGATCTTCCAAAAGAGACTAGGATGATCCATTCAAAAGATCATCGATGATACACTCATCATGTTTAAGGTATAAGTCAATTTCCATTGTACCGAGGAAGTACAAAAGCAACCTTATTTTTGTTGTTTGTTAGTAAAATGTATAGAAGTTGATAACAAAGTAAAACATGGGTAAGAATGCAAGGCCACATGCATTACATGTTTCCTTTGACAAGTCTACATCAACGAAATTCAAGTCAACATGTGAAGAAGGAAACATGTTCCTTGAGGTTATAAATACTGAAGTAAATGTTTGTATTTACACACACCTTGAAAAACATTCAATAGTACAAGAATATTCTCTAAGAGTTATTGTCTTCAACTTGTCTTTACTACTCTATAATACTTGTACAAGTTAAGACATCAGTTGATCAGTCTTCTAGTTGTAAAAATCTTAATGCACGTAAGCTTTAAGTCAATTGAGCGTACTAGAGTGTCATCTCAGGTATAGAGATTTAGAAAAGTTCATACTCTCTATATTCCGCAACTCTATATTATATTAGGTTGTATAAACGCTTAATCATTGAAATTAGTGTGTTCCTTTCATTTATTGCTTTTGTTTATTCCTCTGTGGTCATAACTAGTAGTGTTGTTGGGATTTCACATTTATGTTTTGTACTAGACTTACATCGTATCTCTTTCATACACCGTATATAACGAGATTAAGTATTATTGTTGTTATTGTCATTCAATATATTTTTTAGTGTTAAGATCAACTAAAGTGTGAATGGTTATCTAAATTTACGTGATGTGTGTTATTTTAAAGGACAAATATTAATCTACTACTATATATCATACACATTTACAATGAGACTTGAACTCTTAACTACAAAGATGGTGACATCACATCATACCTATAGGCCAAATATCTTTTGGTAAATTTATGTGATATATGAAGTTTTGGTGATTGACAATTTCGTTTTTTTATCTTCTTCCTATTAATATCACAAGAGTCACTACTACAATTAAGCACTTATTGTAACACTAATATTGTAACAGCCTCTAAAGTCGTTACGATAGCTAGGTCTAATGTAACGCAACTGTAACACTTAGCATAATTACTACTATGTGTTACGATTGATCAAACAACGTTACAATAGACTTTAGCTATTGTAACGCCTGCTCCTTTATTGTAACACTTATTTCTCTATTGTAACACCTCATTCTTTTTTGTAATGGCTTTTTATCTATTGTAACAGTCCCTCTCAAATGTAATAGGTTTTTTATATCTAATGTAACGCCCCCTACAAATTTAATTAAATTAAAAAACTAATTATAAAAGAGTTTAAAAACGCCTGCTCCACGCTTTTATCCCAGGTTCCTACTAAACACGCTTGTTCGATCTTTTCTATTCTAACCCTAGCTTCAATCGATCGATTCATGTCAGTCCGAAAATATCATTCACCACGGATTCTGTGTAAGAACAATCGGCTGTTTAAATTGTTGCCACAAAGACGATGGATCGTATCAAAGTAATTGAGCAACGATTGAATTTACATGACGCAACATTGAGTAATGTCCAATCGAGCTTGGCGAGATTGGAGGAATTATTCAAATTACGTTATGATGAACTATCAGCAACAATGCGAGTTCTGGTTTTCTAAATGATTTAGAAGTGCAACACGATTTAGTGAATGAGGTATACGATTCAGATTTACTAAGTTATTTAGAATTTCTAAATGATTATGTGAATGAGGAATATGATGCAAGTCAGATTGATGAATAATGATCTTAAATTGGTGAATGAAGTCACTAAGATGGAATTAAATCCTAATCAACCACTCAATGTAAGTAAAATTGATTTCCAAATCAACTATTTGAGTAATCAAATCAATGTTACTACTTCTACTTGATTCATATATTAGAAGCTATTATAATGACTTGATGCATAAAGTGTTAATATTGGGAACTATTTGATGAAGTTACATTCGTACAATAAGTTTTAATTTCTGTGCACGCCACCTGTTTGATGAAATTATCGAACCAGATGTAGTTAGGGAGTTGGAGCTGCTGTATATGTTTGATTTATGGTGTCTGAAAACACCACCTAAACCTCCAGATTATGCTATTGATTATAGGCTTTGGTCCAATTTTAGGGTATTTTTACGGACTGATTGGTATTGAAGTTATTTTGCTATCATAGTTTGGAATTTCATAAATCCAGGTTATCTCAATTCATTTAATTTCATATTCTTTTTAAGATCCCCAATTTTAGCCTAATTTATATATGCGAAAATCCCGAATTTAGATTTAAAATATTTAATGTTTCTGGTTGTGTTAAAATCCCCAATTTCTTATCGTTAGGACATATGTATATATTGGTTTTGAATGGTGTTGAAATACCTTCTAATTCTTGTCATTTATGTATGAATTTTATTTGTCCTTTTGGTTATTTTACATGTTTGTGGAATTTGAAAGGTGAACTTTGCTCAGGGTTTGGTTATTTAAGCTATTTATAAGCTGGACTGATGGTGAATGGTCAGAAATCTTCAAAATTACCAAGGTTTGGTTATTTCAGTTTATGAAAAACAATTGGACTGATGGTGAATGATCCTGTTCTTCGAACACACAAAGTATGTAACTTTACATCATCAAATATTAATCCTTTTAAATTGCTATAAAATTTAAAACTTACTTTGCATTAACTTGCAGCCTTTGCATCAACTTTATTAGATGCAATTTTTTTTTTCTTTTACAAGAGACACTAATTGCAGTTTTATGTATGCAGAGGCCTCTGAACACTATTGTAAATATATCCGCTTTACATCTTCATGGTGCCCTTGATAGAGAAAATTAATGAATCTTCAGAACCCAATTATATGTGAGTGTGTGTTAAAATGAATGGAAATGTGGTAATTTAAAAATTAAAAAAAAAATTGGAAGCAAAGAACCATTACTTCTAAAAATATATTTTCTTCTTCAAATTTTGGAAACTATATACTTCCTCCCATTCAAAATAAGTGATACACTTGGGGTTTCACGGTTTTTGAGGCAAAAGATTATAATGATGGTTAAATTAGATTAATTGGATGGTTAGTGGGGAATGGGTCCCACACCTTTTGAATAAAGTAAAGTTAATGATGTTTAAAAGTAAAAGAGTAAATTACAGTTTTTGTCCCTGTGGTTTGCCCGATTCTGCGTTTTTATCCCTGTGCTTTTTTTTCTGTTTTTTTGTCCCTGAGGTATGCAAAATTCTGTTTTTTTGTCCTTCCGTCCACCCTCCGTCTCTTTTAGGCCGTTAAAGCCCACACGTGCTGAAAACGTGAGGGTATTTTGGTCAGTTTATTCTAATTACATGTACCATAGGCTTCAAACATTGTACTTTCATGTTTACCTCCTCTCCCTCCCTCTCCATACCTGCAACTTGAAGAAACCACACCTCATATCTGCTCCACCACCACCTAATCTTCATAAACAAAAATGTTTAAAAATTAAAACCCATATTCTTCTCACTTCTTCATCTTCTTCAACCATTCTTCTCCAACCAATAAAAAAGAAACAACATTTTAAAAAACCCACAAATCAAATCTAAATTCATCTACAAAATCACAAAAGTCGGTCCAAAATCGGAGACAAATCCATTCTAAACCATTGTTCTTGAGAATACCATAACCTTTAATTGCAAAAATTACAAACCTAAAAAAGTAATTTTTTTATGCATACTGATGGTAACATGAAGAATCAAAATAAGCTTTGAAGAACTTATGCCCTTATCATCCAAAATTCAAAAATCATAATTCCAGAACTTGTGAAAAACTTGCGTAAGTTCAAGATTTGTAGATTGGTCTGATTTACACGTCCGACTTTCAGATCTGGGTTTTATTTTGTAACATGTGTTCTTCTTCTGGGTTTTATATTGGGGATGTTTTAGGTTTGATTCTCATATCCCGAAGGTTTTCAGATCTGGCAACGGAACTAACAGATCGTGAATTCGCCGGAGGTGGATGGCGGCGGGGGAAGACGACCGGGGAGGTACGACGGTGGCAAGCGGCGGAAGGTGCGATGGTGGTGACGGTTCTAGCCGGAGAAGACGACCGGGAGGGGCGTCGGCGGCTGGCGACGCTTCTGGTGGAGGTGCGTGGAACAATGTTGTGTTTGTAAGAATTAAAAATTGGTGCAAATGGTTGTTTTAGATTGCAGATCTGAAATGTACTTTTAAGTTTGAGTTCTTTCACTTCTCTCTCTTTTTGGCTCAGTTAGGACTTTGTGTTCTTCAAGATTTTAGTTTTGTGTTTTAATTTAGTTACAAATCTGGAAGATTTTAATTTTGTGTTCAAATTCTGATTAAGATCATAAGTTTCTGCATAGTTCCCATGGAGATGGTGAAGATAAGGAGATGTGCATAAAAGTACAACTTCTAAAGCATAATGTACAAGCAGTTCGTGAAAAAGGACCAAAATACCCTCACGTTTTCAGCACGTGAGGGGTTTAACGGCTAAAAAGAAACGGAGGGTGGACGGAAGGACAAAAAAACGGAATTTTGCATACCTCGGGGACAAAAAAACAGAAAAAAAAACACAGGGATAAAAACGCAGAATCGGGCAAACCACAGGGACAAAAACTGTAATTTACTCAAAGTAAAAAGTAAAGGTAAATGAGTCATTTCACTTTGTTAAAGTAGATAGTTAGTGGATGTGGGTCCCATTTTTATTTCCAAATAAGGAAACTTTTCAAAGTGTATCACTTATTTTGAATCACCCAAAAAAGGAAAGTGTATCACTTATTTTGAATCGGAGGAAGTATGTAATTGCGACCAATTTTCAAAATTGATTATTTTTTCTAAAATTAAGTCGGTTTTGTCAATGATGTTACACTAAATTACACGAATGCGAGTTATGAAATTGTTGCTAACATTGTAACATTCAATCTGGAATCTTTAATTGCAGGTTAATTAACTATATATTAAACAGATTTATTTGGGTGATTCTTCAAATGAGTTTTGTCTTGATGTTCGGTGGTCACATGCCTCAAATATTTATTTATAAACTCGGACTTCACAAGTTGGAACAAGGTAATATTAGTATATGTTTGAAATAAAGTCTATGTATGCTATATGAATTGTCATGATTTATATTTAAGATTTATGAGATTTTCTGTATGATAATTTCATGTTTAAAGTTGTTCTGTCATACTTTTTTTACTCAAGTTTACAGTTGACTTTCTTGGTTTGACTATGTTGTTTGTAATGTAGGAATTATTGAAAATGAAGCCTAGTTCACATAGGTAATGAATTATTGATTTCATTAAAAACTAAATTTAATATGTCATGTGGGTTTATATTCACAATTTTGCCACAATTATATTAAATTATTAATTTATTCGTATCTGATGATTGTAGTAAGAGAAAGAGAGACTTGGGAAGCAGCTGCATAATATGGTAGTAGTTGTTGAGAGAATAGAGAACAACAGACCAAGACTACTATTAGAGGTTAACTTTTGACTTGAATTTGCAAGGTCAACATCCATGTTTGACTTTATTATGTATAATACAATATTCTGAAATAGAATGCTATTTGAGGAGAATTCTCACTCATCATCAACTTATCAAGAGGCAACAACAATGATGGCACATTGGAAAATTAGGTAAAACGTGCAATTTTTTATGCTACAATGGTCATGCTCACCTGTATGCTTTCATCTGTACTCTTTTTTATTCCTTTTTCCATTTCAATTTTTATGCTAACTTTTATTCATATATTGAATATAACTGAATTCAATTTTGTTAATCAGAATGAAGCAAGATAGTTCTATGATAGTGCAATAAACTGAAGAGTATACACATTTCTGGTAAATTAACTCTTAAAAATGTTACTGAAATTATGTGTATCGATTTGTTTATAGTCTTATAGCCTTAGACCATAGTTAAACTCTATATTAAATTGATTTCTGTACCGACCAACCACTGTTGAAAATATTCAAAAACAAAACATTTTTGTATACCGAACATGTTTTGACCCGTTATTAGTTGAATAGATATATACGCTCTCTATTTGAGTTGTCTTTTTAAATGTTTTCTTTATCAAATTGCAGGGAAGTAATGTCCACACCGATGGAAGATATGACGAGGATGAAACTTGACAGACTTGTAGTGCTTGTTGTATATTTTAAATATTCGGTGATTAAATAATTAGACAATTACGATATTAAAACCGTATTTGATATTGATAATTCAATATCATAATCAACAAATAAGAAAGAACCAAATGGAACAATCAAACCTGAATGTTGATGAAGAACGAACCGCACGGAATTGTAATTCCTGTCCTTTAAGGTTTTTACGCGCTCTATATGCTGCAAGCCTCAACGTAGAACCCCAGGATTTGATGCAGTTTATCGGTATTATTCTACAGCACTAGAATTACCGACAACACAAAGTGATTACTTGGAAACACATGATGATATCAAAACACAACATCATGAGAAGAGAGCATATGAGAGGAGAGCTTATGAATTTTGGTGTGTTGAACTTCACAACTAGAGGTTGTTTATATAGGCTCTCATGCCTTGAAGTACCATAATGACATTCAAACCAAGAATTTTGTAACTCTTGATTAATTCAACATTATGTCACATATTATGACATTTAGTGTCAATGGTTATGACATACAAAAGATGTTCATAAAATATTAAGCTCCACAACTCTCATAATAATAGGAAATTTACCAACTTGCAAATAACCCATTATTATTTCCAACAATCCCCCACCAAGTTGGAAAGTTTCCTTTCATTCAGACATATGCTGTCACTTAGGTGTCACGAAGATTAAACCCAAGTTTAATGTGAGCAAACAAGAGGAGACTCAATGGTATCCTAATAGGTTTAAACCAAGAACCTTAGTAGCCTCCCCAGTTTACCCCCACATAACATATGCCGTCTTTGTGTTCTCTCTGAGCACTAATATGGCCATGTGCTAAAATCCTTTTCATGACCCTTTAGAAGACAAACCAAAAGTCTTCATTTGAGGCGGCACCACCTCTAGATCAGATAGGCAAAATTTTACAACATCTTCGTTGCTTAGATGTCTCCAAAATTTTATTAAGAGTATTAACTCATCCTCGTTCTCGGCAACGACGTATTATCCTACCTCACATGGATCTCTGGATTGATAGTACCTTCTATCGTTAGTAATTTCGTTATTACCCATTAAACTTGAAATTAGGAGCACTAAGTTCAAGTTGGATTTCCATTACTAACGATTCTAGTTTGGTTTTAGACCCATGACTCTCGCGGTAGATGTAACCAAATCTCTCGTCAGAGGTTTGGTAAACGGATCCGTCAAGTACTTTGCTGTCTTGACTTAAACAACTTTGATGGTACCACTATCAATTCGTTGTCTCACAGAATTATGTCGAAGACCTACGTGTCTCGACTTCCCATTATATTCATAATTATATACTTTAGATAGTGTGGCCTCACTATCACAGTACATGGGAATTGAAGGCATCTGAGTATCCCACAAACAGATATCCAAGAGTAGATCTCTAATCCACTCTGCCTCTTTGCCTGCATTGGCTAAAGCAATAAGCTCAACTTCCATCGTTGAATGAGCTACACATGACTGTTTCTTGCTCGCCCAAGAAATAGCCCCACCAGCTAGTGTATAAATCCATCCACTTGTGGATTTAGAATCACTTTTGTTATCAATCCAGTTGGCATCTGAATACCCCTCTAGTATACTAGATTTTGACGTGTAAGTCAACTTAAGATTACTAGTCCTTTTCAGGTATCCTAGTACTCTTCCTAATGCCTTCCAGTGCTCTGTACCGGGGTTGACAATATATTGACTTAGTTTGCTTATAGGAAAAGCAATATCAGGTCTAGTTCAGTGTGTAGCATACATCATGCTTCCAATTGCACTACCATATTCTAGTTGAGCCACTGCTCTACCAGAGTTCACTTCAAGTTTTACACTAGAATCGAAAGGAGTGTTAAATTCCTAAACATTCAAGTGTTCAAACTTTGTCAATGTTTTCTCTATGTAATGAGATTGACTTAGAGAAATTTGACTATCTATCCTTTTAACCTTAATACCAAGAATGATATCCACTTCCCCTTAGATCTTTCATCTTAAAGTTCGAGGATAGGTATTACTTTATATCAACTATACCTTGTAGTCGAGTGCCAATGATCAACATATCATCAACATAAAGACAGATAACTACAGTGTATTCAGTTGTGCATTTAGTGTAGATACATCTATCAACACTATTATGCTTCAAACCAAATGCAGTTACAGTGGTGTCAAATCTCTCATGCCACTGTTTTGGAGCTTGTTTCAAACCGTACATTGGTTTAATAAGTCTACAAACTTTGTTTTCCTGTCCGGTTAATACGAAACCTTCAGGTTGCTCCAAGTATATCTCCTCCTTGAGATATCCATTTAGAAAGGCTGTCTTCACATCCATTTGATGAATGTACAATCCTTTAATGCTGAGATTGCTAAAGAGTTCTAATTTGAACTAATCCTAGCAACCGGAGCATATGTATCGAAATAATCAATACCTTCTCTTAAATTATAACCTTCAGGGACTAATATCGCTTTATAGGCAAATATTGACACATCTGGATAATACTTCCTCTTGAAGATCCATTTAGATCATATGGGTCTCGTACCCTTGGGAAGATTAGCTAACTCCTAGTTCCATTTCCCATAATTGAATCCATTTCATCATTAATGGCATCCTTCCATAAATGAGCATCTCTAGATGTCATGGCTTCATTAAAAGTCGTAGGATCATTATCCAAAATAATAACTAAGATGACCTCTCTCATCACCTTAGATTGAGAACCTTCAACTAAGTATGATAAAAAATCATCTCCAAAATTCTTTTCCCTTCTGACCCTTGTACTTCTTGTTGGTTCTTCTACAACAGTAGAATGTGGTTCTTCTACAACAGAAGAGGATGAGATAATATCTCGAGAAGTGCTGGGTTCAAGAATATGATTAAAGTTGGGATTGGAGTTTTATCATCTCATATTAACTTATCCTCGAAGAACTCCACATCTCTGGATTCTACACGACACCTGATTCTTTATTCAACAATCGGTATGCCTTGCTATTTTGAGCATATCCAATGAATATACTCTTCATAGCTCGAGCTCCCAACTAGGATCGTTTAGGATCAGGTGTACGATAATAAGTTAAAACCCCCACATTCTTAGGTAATTCTAAGTTAGGTTTTCTTCCATTCCATAACTCATATGGACTAGAAGGAATCACACGACTAGTGATTCTGTTGTGCACATAACATGAAGCCAACAAAGTTTCCCCCACAGATTGTGTGGCAAACCCGATTGATTCAACATACAGTTGACCATTTCAACAAGGGTTCTATTCTTTCTTTCAGCCAAACCATTCTGTTGGGGAGTATAGGGTGAGGTTCTTTCATGATTGATACCATTCTCTTCACAGAATGTATCAAACTCATGATTAAGGTATTCTCCGCCTCTGTCCAAGCGAAGAATCTTAATATCTTTTTCGTGTTGATTTTCAACGTCGGCCTTATATAGTTTGAATGCATTAAAAGCTTCATCTTTTGTATGCAATAAGTAAACATATAAGTACCGCCTCGAGTCATCATAAAAAGTAATAAAATATCTTTTCATCCACGAGTGATTATTCCATTCAGTTCACAAATATCTGAATGAAGTAATTCTAGCAATGATGTATTTCTCTTAACACTTGGAAAAAGTTTCTTTATAAATTTAGATTTTACACAAGTTTCACATTTGTCAAAATCTTTATTATTTATTTTATATCAATCCTTTAGATTGCGTTTCAATATTTGAAATGTTAGTATGAGCTAACTTTTTACGTCACAAAGAAATTGAACACACAATATAATTAGAAAAAAAAACTATTTCATTTATTTGAAACTCATGTACATCATCACTAGCGATATTGTCACTAACGCTGACAATATCACCACTCTCACGATTTCAAAGATCAACATTTAACTCATAATTATTGGATAAAGATACAACATTATCTTATCCATCACCACATAGATAAAGCATATACATTCCACCAGTGTTGATAGTTTAACCCACAAATAACTCATCTTTGGAGAACACGATATGACCATTTTTATTACCAACTTGTAACCATTTTTGTCAAATTTGTTCTCCGATATAAGTATGTTGGAGATTCAAGGAACATGTAAGACCTCTCGAAGGGTAACCATAATTCCTTTGTGAATGTTAGCACCAATGTGCCAATGCCATGAACACGTACTTTATGGTTGTCAACACATGTCACGACAGTTCCTTCTCGAACCATACCATAAATTTGGAAACTATCATGATTTCCACATACATGGATGTTTACTCCAGAATCCACAAACCAGTCTCGGGCCTCTATCACCCGAGTAATTGAGGTAGTCATATTGACTCCTACATGACCCACACTTGCACCCAAGTGGGTTAGTTTGCAACAACATTTGCAATTCCTTTTACATAAGCAAAATCTGAGTCCCCACCTGACACGTGGTACACACTCTATCTGACTTTACTCTTTTTATCTTTTATGAGAGTTTCTTCTCAAAAAAGAAGTGTTTCAACAAAACATCTAAAGAGTAGTCCTCAAATTTGTGATACTCCAAGTATTTAACCACATTCAAGGAAAACATTATTTAGTCAACCCTTTTCGGTAGCTCTATTCGAATACAACCAGGAAAGACGGTGAGGGTAGACAACACTAGTGAGTATCGGAACCACCCCCATTTGGAGTCAGAAAAACCGTCTTTATCTTTCCTAGACATTGTAATAAGAATATGTGAGCCTATTTGGGGATGATTAATAATTTATTCCACTTATAGGTTCAATACAATGCTTAAGGATACACAGTTGGAAAGATTCCGTTTAACACTAAAATTATCTATTTTGTATAATCATGATTTTTTAAATAGTACACTTTTCAAAAATAAAAGTATCTTGAAATAATCTATATACAAAAAATAATTATATGATAATTATTTAACTCAATTATAATGCTTCAACCATAAGCATGATAATTCATATAACACCCACTTTGGATGAGAAAAAACCTCTTGTTTTAACTTGTCCATTAGATTAAAATAGATATTTAAGTATGTTAAAATAAAATATATCTATTAATTAGGCATAATTAGTAAATATGTAACTTATAAAAGTTAAACTAAATAGCCATAATGTTCTCTTTTAAAACCATTAATCCATAACATAAATATATATATAAAACATTGACATAATATCTCAATTTTTTTTATTAATCACTTAATCTATATTTATCTAATCACCATGGAAGCTTAATCACCGAATATTTTATAAAAGAAAATATATGTGTATATATTATATATACACAATAATATATAACAAGATAAAAACCTTAAAGATTGTTGTATATTTTAAATATTCGGTGATTAAATAATTAGACAATTACGATATTAAAACCGTATTTGATATTGATAATTCAATATCATAATCAACAAATAAGAAAGAACCAAATGGAACAATCAAACCTGAATGTTGATGAAGAACGAACCGCACGGAATTGTAATTCCTGTCCTTTAAGGTTTTTACGCGCTCTATATGCTGCAAGCCTCAACGTAGAACCCCAGGATTTGATGCAGTTTATCGGTATTATTCTACAGGACTAAAATTACCGACAACACAAAGTGATTACTTGGAAACACATGATGATATCAAAACACAACATCATGAGAAGAGAGCATATGAGAGGAGAGCTTATGAATTTTGGTGTGTTGAACTTCACAACTAGAGGTTGTTTATATAGGCTCTCATGCCTTGAAGTACCATAATGACATTCAAACCAAGAGTTTTGTAACTCTTGATTGTTTCAACATTATGTCATATATTATGACATTTAGTGTCAATGGTTATGACATACAAAAGATGTTCATAAAATATTAAGCTCCACAACTCTCATAATAATAGAAAATTTACCAACTTACAAATAACCTATTATTATTTCCAACAGGGCTTTCCGTCATTTTTTTGAACAACTTGTTATTTAACTATTTTGAATATGTTGAATATTTTGAATGGTAGAACATACTATTGTAAAGAATTTGATTCTAATATCAAATCTTATTTGGATATTAATGTGTGTATATATATTATATATAGGTGTTGCAATAGGTTGATTATAAAATTGGTGTTACAATTGCTAATGACGTTACAATAGGTAGATTGGTGTTACATTATCCAATGGGTGTTACAATAGGCATATTGGTGTTACACTTGGCAATGACGTTACAATAGGTAGATTGGTGTTACATTTGCTAATGGTGTTACAATAGGTATATTTGTGTTACATTTGTTAAAGGCGTTACAATAGACATATTGTAACGGTAAAAAAAATTATTGTAACGGCACATTGGGTAGACAGAATAGTGTTACAAAGGCGTTACAATAGCCCTGCAACTGTTACAAAAGCGTTACAATAGACCTATTGTAATGGCAGCGAATGTAATGGTCCAAATGGCGTTACAATATACCTATTGTAACAATTTTTGCCCTATATGTAATGAATTTTGGTGTTACTAAAAGTCCTTAATTGTAGTAGTGAGTTAAGAGTACCTATGGTAATGATCCCTATCTTCCTACAATGCAAAAGCCTCTAAAACAAGAGTACGAACCTATTAATATCACAATGCAAATCATTTTTTGTAAACAAAAAGTTGACGAAAAAATATTCATGTACTCTTTAAAATAAAAACATTTAACAGTTAAGAAACTACCTATGGTAATGATCCCTATCTTCATTGTTTGTTTGTAGTTTTAATTTTTCCATCAAATTAACCTATAAGTTTTTTCATTTATCTCAATTTTTTAAGTTGATTTTTGCTAATATCAATTAAATAACTGTTATTACTCTTTTTTATGTATTCGATCTATTTACCCAATCTTTTCCTTTTGACTTTTGAGTAGAATGGCACTTCATTTTTGGGTTTTGAACCAGAGTTATGTTCGTACGACCATAGTCCTATATATATTTTTAGTTGGATCATACCTCTAGGCATTTTACATATAAAAGGGAACAAGTTTCCAATGCAGCTCAAACACTTTAGACTGGGCCACCCGACAAGAACTATTTTTTGTTAGATGTCCACAGTTCACATCACTGGCAGCACCTAGTTTTAAAAACAAGTTTTTTTTATTGAACCTATTAATATTCTAAATACGGTTAAACCAGTCTGATAGGATTAGCTGGCAAGCAAAACCGAACAACAATAGTGTTGAATAATTTATGATGCAATATTTATATAAACGGTGTATAAATGCTAAAGAAGCTATAAAAATATAAAATAGATACCATAAAAGTCGATAATTTTCCAAAATCTACTTTTTACTTTTGCACATCATCTAATAATCTATTAATTAAAAATTTCTCCAATAGTTAACCTTTCTAAAAACTTTCTCTTATTAATATTGTTAATTTACCTTTATCTATATTAAATATTTATAAATGCCCTCACTTATGTAATTTAACAATTTTTATAGCATTTATAAAACTTGATATTTTTATAAAATGTCTCTTACAAAAATATTATAATACTTGACCTTATAAAGTTATAATTTATAATTATAAAAATAATAAATAATTCACATATAAATATATAGGGGTTTAGAATGTAAAATTGTTTAATATAGGGACTAAAAAAATCAAACATTAAAAGATGCTTAAGTGGTTATGGAAGAATAAGTGGTTAGAGTGACCTCTTAAAAAAATCATTTATTCCAATGGTAAAAAGTCATTTAAAAGTTATTCAAATAGTGATAACCTCTCAAAAAACTCCTATTGGAGATGCTCTAAGTTTATCACTTTTTAATTTCAACCCTGTATAAAAAATAAAAATGTATAATTTATGTATCTATTTTTTAAGAAATGTGATGTAAAAATCACTCTCCATTATTAATATCTAAATATCTTTACTATTTATAATTCATTTGAGACTTTTTAATTAAGCGAAGTTGAATTTTCAGCACACCCTCTTGCTATTTTGGTAATATCCTTATTTTTCCCTTTCAAAAATCAAAAAAGCGTGTGGAATTCGAACCCTAGACCTTTTGGAAGAAAGGGAAGAACACTAACCTTTGTTACATGACTTTTATTTGGCGTCTGCCTACAATTAACTTCCGTTCACATTATTCATTATCCATCAATTAATACACATATTAATTAGCAATCGTTTAGGGTTTCAATACTCAGGACATCCGTTTCAATTCATATCAAACGGCATTGACTTGTCACCCTTAATGTTTTCTTGGGGACATTTAAAATTAATATGTATTGTCTATTATACCCTTATATATTGTGACAATGTGACTTATTTTTTAACTTTTGAGTTTTGACCTCAAAATTTTAAACCCGTCTTTTACTTTTTTTCTTTCTTCAAGTAATGTCACTCTTCAACGACATCCTTCCACTTATTTATTGTCGGCGGCATTCCAACCATTGATTATGGACACATTTGTGTTTACTATAATTTTAATTATCTTACATTTATACACTAACCATTAGAGACAAACATATAACCAAATAACATTTAAACCGTCAATATGAGTATCATGTTAGTTTATTCATAAAACAAACAAAAACACCTGTTAGCAAATACGGCTGAAGCCCAATTTCCTATTCGTTGGGCTTACTCTTACACAACTAAAATCAAAAAAATATAGAACTTATATTTCCAACACGTGATTTGTCTACTTTTCACAAATATTTCGTGAGCACCTGCTTCATAGTTATCATATTTATGTTGGAAATTAAGCTAAACATTAGTATTATTTATAGTTTAAGTATTTGTAGGGCACGAAATTAACGACGTCCAAGCAGTAAGAAGCATCGATTGCAACGAATTGATCGAACGATTAAAACCACCATCGCCGTAAAACACTAACAGAAATCGCCGCCGGAACCAGAAGACAGTCGACGATTGAGAAACGTTCGAAGAGAAGGACGGAGGAGAGAAGAGAGGAAACGTGTTGTTTTTTCCCAAAATTATAAAGGAACGTGCAGAGAGAGAAATTAAGTTTTGTTTCTCCAAATTTTTAATTGTTGTTTTCTAAAAAAGGCGGTCAAAGTTTTGTTGAATTAAAAAGTGGAACAGATTAAGTTAAAAAAATTCTAATAATTTTTTGGTTTAAAATGTTTTTTAAATGATAATGTTTTTTAGAAAATTTATGAATTAATAAATATTTTTATATAAAAGGAGGAAGATTTTGAGAGAAAAGTTAGTTTTGCCAGGTTAAAGAAAGAACCGGTAGACTGTTATTGACAGTCGGTTTGATTTGCCCCGCAAAACAAGAGAAGGTAGTAATTTGCCAGGTTGAAAAAAGAACCGGTAGACTGTTAGAGACAGTCAGTTTGATTTGGCCCGCAAATTAAGAAAAAAGAGGAAGTTGCCAGGTTGAAAAAAGAACCGGTAGACTGTTAGAGACAGTCGGTTTGATTCGCCGCGCAAACAAGGAAAGAAGTTTTTCCGCTTAAGAAGCCGAAAAAATTGGAACAAATAAGAAACGGTCAAAGAGTCTGAAAGACAATAAAGGAGAGATGGCTCCCGAAACATCGAAGAAAAATGAAGATGGGATGCAAATGACATTCCAATGCCCGATTCTAAATTCTACGAATTATACTATTTGGGCTGTGAAGATTAAAGCACTTTTTAATGTCTATGGAATATGGGAAGCACTTGAACCAAAAGGAGATGTGGATACAAAGAAAGACACAATGGCTATTGCTTATCTATTTCAAGCTTTGCCCAAACAACTTGTTCTACAAGTTGCTCACCATACAAAGGCTGTAGATATATGGGAAGACTTGAAAGCTCGATTCGTGGGCGCTGAGAGTCAAGGAGGCTAGACTACAAACATTAGAATCAGAATTTGAATCCTTGAAAATGAAAGACTCAGAATCACTCGATGAATTTACAGGAAAACTTAGTCAACTTGTGTCACAAGCAAACAGTCTTGGATCTACAATAGAGAATAAAAGATTGGTTCGAAAACTCCTAGGATCTGCACCAGCAAAATTCATTCAAATTGTTGCGGCAATTGAACAATTTGCAGATCTAAATACCATGTCATTTCAAGAAGCTGTTGGAAGATTTAAAGCATATGAAGAACGCATCAAGAAGCAAAACAAAGAAGAAGATACACATGATGGACTTCTATACACCGAAACAAACGGGAAAGAAGAAGATAAAGAACATAGCTGTGAACGTTGCGGTCATAAGAAATCAATCCAAGATATCAAAGAAAGAGGACGAAGTGGAACTTGGAAATGGAAGAAAAAAGATGGTAGCCAACACCAACAAGACAAGAGTCATATAAAATGCTTCAAATGCAACAAACTTGGACACTTCAGTTATGAATGCATGAAGAAAGATGAGGAGGTTAACTTACTCCAAACTGAAGATGATGAACCAAGATTTGGCGTGCTACTGTAGACAAGTCTTGAAGTAAAGGAAGACCTCACTTAGACTATGTTTAGTTTAAGGGGGAGTGTTGGAAATTAAACTAAACATTAGTATTATTTATAGTTTAAGTATTTGTATTAGTTTTAATTAAACTTAGGATAAATAAAAGAAAGGGTATAAACACCACCGAAGAGGCACCGCCTGTAACTGCCGACGGCAACTGCCGCCCAACCGGTGCAATCAAGGGTTGTGTCTGTTCATGACACCTTTTCGATTAGTATATATATGTAATAGTTTCAATCATTGTAAATCGACGAAATTTAAGAATAATAAGAAGAAATTGTTTGATTATATTCTGTGTTCTTAGATTTTGATCCATCAATTTATTTATACTCCTTTCTTGAAGTAACTGCAACTAAAGTAGCTGAATGCTTTAGGTCAAAATAACAACTCTGATAATTTTATTTTAATATTTTAATAAATTTATGATGATACAATTGTTAAACAGATAATCTGTATGTCATAACTCATAGGAGGAATACATTAGAGTTTAGAAGCTACTAAATTGCATAAAATGACTAATTCGGATACTCAAATTCCCTCATTATGCTTCATGCTCGGGGAAGTGTCGGTCATCGTTACATTGATGATTAGGGCCAACTTAATTAGTTTGCGTATACTCATGAGTTGCTTTCTATATATACCATCATGTTTTATTAAAGATGGATAAGTTTGGCCGGAATTGAATAACATGGAATGTGGTCATTCTATTGGAAGTACACTTCTTTACTCACTAGAGACACTCCATATGAGTTAGAAAAACGTATGAAAATGACAATTATAACCAATCCCTTCAAAATAAGGGAAATTAGCGAAATGTAGTAATTAATATAACCACTAATTAAAACTTTGATGATATAAAAATCTAAATTATTATGTGATCATTAGTCTAAAATAATGCAGACATTAGTGGTTTGATGTGTTACTATTCGTATCATTAAAAAAATGCATTATGCAATTGCCTGGGCCCATGCCTTGTAATGTAATCTACAACAACGATACTTAATTTCTACAAAATGAGAAGTGTGTAATAGGTGAAATATACATAATTATACATCTACTCAGGGAGAGAGACTGCTTCTAGGAGACCCCGGAAAAATTGCAAGTGAAAATATATAAGTGTACATGAGATGTGTGTGCATACTTGTAAAAAACATACACAAGAAAATTACATGCAAGAATGAGTACGTAAACGAAAATGTGAACACGTGGTTTGTGTGCGCGATAGTGTGGTATGGATGCAAAAAACATGTAAATATATGTATGTGTGCACATGGCCGTGTGCGTGAGAGAGTTGTGTAAGAATTCAAATAACATGTATGAACTAAAAACATCACTCGAGAAATAGATCATGTAATTCTATAAATCAAAATGAAGATCCGGGAATAATATCAAGTAAGTTTAAGTCTCATGCCATAAATCAAAGGGGGGTTTAAATGAAAGTGATATCTATAATGACTAGAAATGTATAACCTTTTAGGTCAATGGCACTTTGCTAATGACAATGGTTTCTTCCTCATAACCCGCCCTCTATCTTCACCAATTGGTTCGATTATTCATTTAATGGTGACTGATATTGTATTGTGTAATTATGTTGTTTTTTTTGGGACACTTGTTAGAAAGAAAATAGGACAGAATTTCATAAACATGTTATGTACTTTTTAGTGTGTCCCAGATTAACTAATTTACTTAGGTTTGTCATATATTAACTGTTATTAATTTGTTTGTCGTCCCATTTATCTCGGTATTTGAGAAGTTAACCTATCTTTACTACTTATAAAACATTTACACATTTCCTTAAATAGCCTTTAGAAAATTCAGCCAATTTTTTTCTACTTTTAGAATTTAAGAAAATCAATAAAAAAAAGTGACAACCATGCCTCGAACCCGTGACCTCTTGCTTAAAGGCCAGGCACCCAGCCAACTGGTCTATCAAATATTTGTGACTAAAATTCAAAACACATACTTATTAAACACTTAGCGTATTTAAAACAGACTCTACATGACCTTTCAAATACCCACCTTTCACTCAGCCTCTTACGCAATTCGGTCGCACTCGCACTCAATGTTCATCTGCTCACCTCCAATGTTGCAATCGCCCCTTTCAATCCTCTCCTCGAACACGTCAATTACCTCGATTTGCAATAGCCCTTTCAAATGCCCACCTCAATTCAAGAAATTAGGCTCTTCAGGGTACTAATTTCTAAACCCTATAAATATAAAATTCCCGTTTTACACACGTATTGCTTCAAGAAAACATGCGGATTCAAGATATTGTAGGAAAACTCAGAACAGGTTTGCAATTCCCGTTTTGATTTTCTAAACCCTATAAATACACATGTTTTGATTTGGGATATATTGTCTAGACGCGTTCCTTCAGTTCTAATGACAATTCATTATTTCTCTCACACATTTGCATTTTTATAGTGACTGTTTGTTGCTGTAATTTCTGTAGAATCATCATTAAGGTTTGAACTTGTTGTATACGATCATAATTCAATCAATTCTTTCATTTTGTAATCTTTTCGTTAATAAAGTAATGATTCATTTGTTTATTGTATCAGGTAGGAAATTACACCACGATGCATCATTTCATTTAAAGCTACTGCTACTCAGATACCACCAACTAATGTGAGTAAGAAAATTTCTTACAAGTTTTTATGGCATGCCTACCATATGTTCGATCTAATGCTCAACATATATGTTTTTCACTTTTTGTCTAATGTAACTGTACCTAATTTTGTTCTTCGTAGAGTCTCGTAACCGGAGGGTTGTAATAAATGGTATTTCTCAGGTTTATTTAAATATTCATTTTGTAATTCCATTTCAATGGCAGTATTTAATAACACAAGAATGAATGAATGGATAATTTGGGTTATATATGTATATTAACAATCTTTTTATGGTGTATTTTGTAACTAACTGCTGTTTTAGGAGATGAGGTGGGTTTTCGGTCATCTGGAAGACATGCTTATGTAACTTAAATACAAAGTTCAAGTTCTTTTTGTCAAGAATTGTAGGTTGATTGATATGGAGGTTTAAAGGCGTGAACTCTGTTGATTAAATTGGTACGAATACAAGTCGTCTATGTTCTTCTCCTGATACGCACTGGAGCCTTTTAGGATCTTATATTCTTGTCTATTCTTTTGTACTTGTCATTGGTAAGCAATTTAGAGATACTATATTTTTCTTAATGTTTTTGTAAAATATTATAGAATCCCTTTCCCTACACCTATAAAATGGGGTTATTTGCTGGATTATGGTTTATCATCGTTGTGTCCAATTATAAACTTTGGGTAGAAGTTACTGAGTCAAATGGGCCGAACATGTAAAAAGTTGAGTGGGTGGTGAACTTTTTTGTCTTGAATTAAGTTTATTTTAAGTTTTTTTTCCATATTTGTGTTAGATTTTTGACTTGTTGCTGTATTAATGTGTATCATTATTATGAGGATATTATTGAAAAGTAATTTAGCGCAGGAGTATAATAAATTATTTAGCAGAAAAATAGTATGAAAAAGTTCCAATTGTAGATACAAAAGACAATTCATGTACCTTGTTAGAGTTTGGTATCTTTTCTAGCATTTCATTTATCTAAAGCGTGTGGTAAAAAGAGAAGGGAGGGTATTTTTTTAATAATGAATTAATTTTACTCAGGTGGTATATTGGTGCACAACTTGGAAGAGTTTTATGTAAACGCAACTCCAATTTCAAAACCACCAAAGTTTGGCCGATGATTGAATGATGGTGAATGTGATGATGATTAAGGTGTAGATCAGACTTTAGAGGATTGAATTAGAAATGGTTGTATGTATGTATTTTAGTGTGAACATAGGTGTTTCTTTCCACATTTGTACAAGAATAAGACTATCATCTTTATGATATTGACAATGAGCTCCGACCAACAACGCTACTAAAGTAGATGTTGATTACTTGATTGAAATTATTGTTATTAAGGATATCGATGCAATTTAATAAAACATCTATACGACTTAAGTTAATAACCTTTTTGCTCTTATTATTACACCTCGTATTTGAAATAAACCATACATTTACATCTCATCTAGCCCGCTCATTTTCATGTGTTTGTGATCAGACATTTTGAGCATCGATATTTTTTTCACTACTCTGCTGCATTCTGTTTACCCTAATCTAAATTATTATGAATTTCTATAGTTATTGTTAGAATAAAAATGTGTAACCGAAACAATATTTGTTCACCGCAACATTTAGATACATGGTACCCGTCGCCGCATTGCGCGGGTACCTACTAATTTTAATTAGTTGTAAAAAGTGTAACATAACAACACACAAACTAAAAGAATGGGCCCAATATCGGCCCGAAAATGACATGGTGTTGGTTCTCCAACTCTTACTAGTTTAAAAGTTATGGGTGCTTTTTGTATTAATTGATAATGTGTATAAACATCTCATGAGCCAAATTCTAAAATGTCCCACTTCAATATGCCTATCGATTAATGATGGCTCTTCACACAATTAATTTTTAAAAAGCGAATGTTCTTCGGATTTTTAGCTATGTTAATGTTAAGTTGGTCATCTATTGTACGCGTTTTCCCTTCAACCATGTGAGCATTTTGATTATGATACCACTCATACCAGAATGGTTTATTAGGGTCATAGGTCCCGTAGACAGACTTATTATGTACTTTTTGATGTTTCCCATTTTTTCGACTTTGAAACAAGCGGGCCCTACATGTATGGTCCATCACTTAAATGAGCGATTAACAAGACTTGTCTGGATTCGTAAGTTCCTTCAAGGCATGTGATGTGGTTTCGAAGATCATTCATTTGACAATGACAATGCAACAAAATGCTCTCATTGTCTTTTATTAACACAATAATCGCATTAAATCTAGTCACTTCACTCGCTGGTTACGCTTATATACGACAAGGGTTTCTTTATGTACTTTTTGATGCTTCTCCATTTTTCGATTTAGAAAACTTTGAAACAAGTGGGCGTCCACTACTTAAATGAGAGATTAACAAAACTTATCTGGATTCCTAAGCTCCTTCAAGGCATGTGCTACATTGTTATTAAGATCATTCATATGACAATGACAATGCAACAAAAATTGTGGGTGCAATAAACGCGTTAAATCTAGTCACTTCAATTGCTAGTTACATCTAGATGAATTTCGTTTTTCTCCCTACACATTGAACACCGATTAATTTGATGATGATATAATTAGTTTGGATCCATATTTAATGCAAATTTCTATATTCTCTCTCTAATCACCATTATAGATTTCATAATAATTGGGTCTTCAAACTAGGGGTGAGCATTTTGGAAAAAAAAAAAAAATCAAACTGAAACCGAAAACATGTAATCTATTCGGTTTTTTATTTTGTAATTTCATTAATATCGGTTCAGTTCGGTTCAGTTTGGCCCTTGGATATAGGTGAACATTTGGGCTTAAATAACTGAATCGAAACCAAACCGAAACGAAATGAAACTGAACCGACAAACCAAAACCGAAAAACATGTAACCGGCTCGGTTTTTGATTTTGAAAATTCATCATTATCAGTTTCGGTCATAACGGTTTCGGTTCGGTTTGGTTTCTGGACCATACTCACGTACTTTAAACTCTATTTGTACTTTTCAATAAAAGATTGATAAGGTATAAAGTAACTATAATGGTCCAAAATAAATTGCCATGAATGTGCCAAGGAGCCATGGACCACTATATGAATGACGTATGAATGCATGTATGAACTCTTTCCACCCCAAAGTATTTCATGTACTCGTGTTTGGTTGGTGTTTGGTTGGTGTTTGGTTATTTGTGTTATTACTGGAAGATGAAAGACAAATAAGAAAAGTGAGTGATGTCTGTTAATTGGTACCCATAAAAAAATTCTCATTTCTTTTGGACACGAGATTTTAGAAGATAGTTAGTGGTAGGGTTTTGATAATACTTTTGATTAAATATAATGTTAGATTGGAGAGAGAAAGTGTTTTAGTGGTGGAATAAAAAGTAATTATATTATTTTATTAAGTGAACCTCTTAAATTTGAGAAATGAGAATTTTTTCTGAGATAAAATTTTAAGATGAAATTTTATTTTTTATGGGACGGAAAGAGTATTTTGGTTATATAACATTTTAACCTATTTGCTCACACCTACCCTCTTTCTCTCGTCACAAATGAGTTTCTCTCGACCTAATTCCTAAGACTGCCCGGAATGGGCCAACGCCATTTGGGCGTGGGGGTGTGACGGAGCATGCACGGCGTGGTGGTGGGGTTGGAACACCCCCCCCCCCCCCCAACGGCCTGGGGGGCCGGCGTGGCGAGAGTGTGGATGGAAGGGACGTTCGGCAACGGGCGTGGGAGGGATTTTTTGATGGATGGTGGCTTATGATTGGTTAATGGGTATTTTCTTTTCTTTTTTATTTAAAATTAAATAGAATAAAATGGTTTGGTGTGGTGTGGTGGGTATTTCCTAGAGATGATGTGGTGTGGTGGTGGTGTGGTTGCTGAGGTGGCGATGATGTGGCAGAAAAAGGCACCACCACATGTGGTGCCCATACCCAGCAGCCTAAACCCATCAAGAAACCTGCACCTCAATCACCGCAATACCAATCTTTTCTTTCAATTACAATTGAGGTCAATCTTTTCTTCCAATTACAATTAAAGTCAAACAATACAGATTGAATACTTCTGTTTCTTCCAATTTTCGATCAAAATATCGACCTCTTCAAGTTTTTCACAACACATTAAAACCTAAATTTTATTTCTAAAAAATCTGATTCAAATGAAATTTAGAATGGATCTCGAGAAATTAAATGAAAGATTATTGATTTTCCATGCTCGATTATACACCCTATAAAGCTTCAGACCTTAAATCGAACAACACACAATTTCAACATTTCTAACACTCGTTAGCTACATTATATATCTCAAGGACATTCTATTGCTTGTTTAAAAACTTTTGGGATTCCTCCCCTGTTGTTCGAAGTTGCAGTTGAATCAAAAGAAAACAGAATAACAAAATAAATAGAAAACAACAAAATTAAAAGAGAACACAAAAAACATAATTATCTATTTAAACAAAATCACAAAGAAAACAACAGGTGTTTAAATATATACTTCATTGAATTATTCTATATTAAGCTTTTCGTAATCCCTATATAATTGAAAGACATTGACGACTTGTACTTTATCTTGCTTCTTGATTAAAAGTACTTCAGAATTCAACTACTTCAAACTTTTTGTACATGGATGGTCAAACAAGTACAGCCTAGCTTCATCTAAAACGAATTTAATTTCTGTAGCAAAACAGAAACCGGAAATAAACTAGTTCAACCTTTCTTTATTTATCTCAGAAAATCCACAAGTGATAGCAACTTATATCTCAATATTTATCAGATTAGTGTCACATTAGTTTATATTGTAACTGACATTCAGTTAACATACTCATATCAATAATACTATTTTGCTTAATATATTATACATAAAATATGTGCACACACAAAAGAACAATACAAACACGCACAACCCACAAATTTTCTCAAAACACTTCGGTAAACCAAAAGATTTAAGTGACACATAACCGAATGTGTCCTGCCAATAGCTCTCCCAAACCAATGAGAACCGAAGGGATAACAACCAAATTGTTGACATTGGTGTTATGATTCAATGTTTTAAAACATGTGTCAACCCGGCTGGTACAACTGTGAAAAGCACAATAACACTGATTCAATCCATTTGATGGTGTTGGATGATGATTTTGGCTAGAAAAGTGAAGAATGAGATTAGGGCTTTTAGAGAGAGAAACAAGAGAGAGAGAGAGAGTGAACAATTGCTGTGAAATTGAAATGAGATTAATGGCAAAAGTTAAGGAATTAAGCCTTACACTTTGGTATTTATACCATGGCTTAATTCCTTGTTAGTTAGGACCATTTCCTAAATAAAACTTAACATATATACAATGTTACATAACTAGTCCCTAGACTATTGATTACAACTAAATATGACCCAACAATCTCCCCCTTTGTAACAATAGTCTGGGAAGCGTATCTTCGAAGTCTTCATCTTTAGCAAAAGCTGCACCTGGTAGAAATTTCGTTGAATAGTGATGTATCAGGATCAGCTTGAGCTTTGTCAACATGTGAAAACGGATACTTCTTGTAGCTTTTCAACCACTAGAAGTATTTTGAAGACTTTACTTTGAAGATACATATAGATCGACTTAAAATAAGACTCATATTAATAGAGAGATTAGCAGCGGAAGTCTTTTCTTGAAGTTTGTGGCTTTATGTCGATCTATGATGTGATAATTGTTGTTGAGGTAACATGTTTATAACGGTTACGCTCCCCCTCAAACAAACAATTATTCTGTTGGCCAGTTACCCTTTTCTCACGTATGAAGGAGGTTCATGCTCTAAATGCAAACCTTTGTTCTGACCAAATGTTATTCGTGGTTTGGATAGAATGATTTCATAAGTTTAAGATTTGTAATGGAAATGTTGAGAATTTGTGAGAAATTTCTGAGGATAAGACGATTTCTTTTTCTTCACAAATTATTTCATGTAAATCGACGACAATGTAGACCCATGGATAGAGTTGTTTTGTAGCGGAAGTCTTTTGATGAAGTTGTGTCTTTGTCGATTTATGAACTTTGATAATTGTTGTTTAGGATAAAACATTGATGAAGTTTACGCTCCCCCTCAAACAAACAATTATTTCTCAACGGATCTTCTTCGGTTTCTTGTTTACTCCCCCTTAACTAGTGCATATGTCTTTTTGATGTGGAGAAAACTGTGCTAATATATTCTCTTAAGTCTTGTAAGCATTTTTCTTCATAATCTGAACTTCTTATTAAATTTTCTCCCCCTCATGATGATTAAGATTTATCGGGATCATCATGAAAAATGTGAAGTTCGTCGAGGTGAAATGAAGAAAATCTTCTAAGCCCATGGATACAAAATGTGATGAAGAATGATTTATGCATCTTTTGAATGAATCAAGATACATCACATTGTATAATCGAAAACCGAACCAAAGATGATGATATAGATATCCGATCAAATCATTTGGCATTTAATCGCAATGATCAAATTAAGTCGGGCAAACCGGGAACACATAGATTACCCGTTAACACAACAGTTACACAAACTGTGTGACCTACGTTCAGTGTTGGAATAGATGTTAGCACTGGTAGGATTTCCATTCAATCATCGTGGAATACCAAGAACGTTGGTATCACTATGAATGTTCCGGCTTTATCACAAAGATAAGCTTGGTATTATGCCTTGTGTCCTAAAAGTGTTTATCGGTTCTAGACTCAATTAGTGGACAAACGAAGGCGAGGACTGGAGAGGCTTGTCCTCTGTTTCAATATCAACAATCTCCAAGTGAGATGTCGATAGCATATGAGATAGTCTCCGTGGAAATGAAACAAGTACTTTTTAAGAAATACTTGAGTGGCTGGGGGGTTGTGCATTGCATCACTGGGTCCATGATGTCTATTTCAATATCAGAGAGCAACACATGCAGTCTGATAGAGACGTGGCAACCCGGCTTTTTATCAGTTTGGGAAGGGTTTTTCGTTTTCTTTAACCCTGTCACACCCTCCTCACTCAAGCTTACTTTTTCATTTTCGACTACACCCTCATTTCATTTTACCATGTTTTGCTGAATTGCACCCCATACTACATTCCCCCTCTCAAATTTATCTCAGCGCACCCCAATCAAGATCCCGTGATACTTGATTCTGCTCACCTAGACCTATGTACCCTTACATGTTGTCCTATATTGTAGGTGGCTCCTGGGGAAGATCATGCCGGTTATAGCAGATCATAGGAGTAATTTGAGAGTGAACTATAACGCTCATGTGCAATTTATCAGCATATATGATGTTACGTTGTAGGAATAACATGGATTTTTCATCGGAAAATGTATGTGTTTCCGGCATAAGTTGTTGCCTTTAAGATGGAAAAATTTAGGCATAGCAACTTGAACAATTAAGGAAATACCGGACTCGCATAGAGTATCCGTTAACACACGGTATGAATCGATAGTCGTTTGCACAACCGTTGATTCAAATGTGTGACCTGCAGTTAGAGTTGGCACGATTTTAGCTCTTGCAGGATTTCCACTCAATCCTCGTGAAACATAAGATTGTGATGCCACTACAAGTGTTCCGATGGATTCACTGAGATCCATTTTTATAGTGCAAGTGTCCTGTATTGGAAGGTTCTTGAGGGTGAGAACTAGACACACTGTGCATACAAATGAGACGTAACCCGGGGCAGGAGGTTATATTTTCAATACCGACAAACTCCAAATGAGCAGTCAGTAGATTATGTGCTACGTCCCCTTATGAAATGAAACAAATTCCTGTTGGGAGGAATTTGAGTGGTTGGTGGTGGTATGTATTTGCTTTACTGGGCGAGTAAAGTCTTGTGAAACATTCAACGCATGAATGATCACCTTTTTGTGTGGTTGCCCGGTTTATTTTGCGGTTCGGATTCACTCAAAGGTGTGTTTTCTTAGATTTATCATGTTTTCACATCACCTTGCACTCACCTATTTCTATACCCTAGACATCTACCCTCACATTTACCAGTTGGCTGAAATATTTCCCTGGGATATGTAAGGCCGGATCTGGCAAACCATGGGAAGGTATTGTCTTGTGAAAGATTTTTCGTTTAATTATTCAGTTGGGTATTTTGTTTTGAATTTCTATATTTTCTCCCCCTAGAAATAATAATTCTCCCCCTAGAATTAATATTTCTCCCCCTCGACAAAACAAAAGTATTTACAAGTGTTGATTTGAGGACGTACCTTATACATCGTCGGAGGGTTGAAGGAGAGTATTTGCATTGAAGATTGATTGAGATTTGTGGTTTCTTTTAAGAGCGGGTTCTGAATCTGTTTTGATCAGAAGCCATTTTTCGTTGAGGACCGGGTTTCAAGCTGAGATATTTGAAAGCCATTGTGATGATACGAAGAATGCAACGATTTACCAATTTGAAAAATATGAATTGTAGACAATTAAGTTTTGAGATTTAGCATACCAAGCTTTGAGACAAGATAATTAAAGTGTTTTTCGTCCAAAGCCTTGGTAAACAAATCTGCTAATTGAAAATCGGTGGATACGAAGTACAATTCAACATTGCCCAGTTCAACGTGATCTTTGATAAAGTGATATCGAAGATCGATATGTTTGGTTTTAGAATGTTGAACTGGATTGCAAGATATGGCAATTGCACTTCGGGAATCACAGTATAAAGGAATGTGGCTATAGGAAAAACCGTAGTCCTTTAATTGTGATTGCATCCATATCACCTGGGACAGACAGCTAGCGGCGGCAACATATTCTGCTTCAGCGGTTGATAGTGAGACGCAGTTTTGCTTTCTTGATGACCACCTGACTAGCTTATCCCCCAAAAATTGAACTCCCCCAGATGTACTCTTCCTGTCCAGCATGCACCCAGCATGATCAGCATCAGAGAAGGCAGAAAGATCAAACGAGGTCTCCTTGGGATACCAAAGACCAAGATCTCTGGTGCCTTTCAGGTAACGGAAGATTCGTTTGACTGCCGGAAAGTGAGATTCTTTGGGAGCAGCCTGATACCGAGCACAGATGCATGTTGAAAACATGATGTCCGGACGACTGGCCGTTAAGTAAAGTAGTGATCCAATCATACCCCGATAGTTTGTCACATCTACCGGTTTACCATCCAGATCAGCATTTAGTTTGGCAGTCGTGGACATCGGTGTTGCGATAGGTTTACAGTCGTCCATGAGATACTTCTTCAGCAGATCAGAGATATACTTTGATTGATTGATGAAGATGCCAGTTGGAAGTTGACGAACTTGAAGACCTAGGAAGAAGTTCATCTCACCCATCATGCTCATTTCAAAGCGTTTTACCATGAGATCGGAGAAATGTTTGCAATATTTCGGATTTGTAGACCCAAAAATAATGTCATCGACGTAGATCTGAATTAAGATGATGTCTTCCCCGTGTCGTTTGATAAACAAGGTGGTATCAACTTTTCCCTTTGAAAAACCAGTTTCAACTAAGAACTGGGAAAGAACATCATACCATGCCCTAGGGGCCTGTTTCAAGCCATAGAGAGCTTTGTCGAGAACATAGACATAATCTGGATGTTTGGGATTTACAAACCCTTCTGGTTGATGAACAAACACCTCCTCTTTTAGAATACCATTTAAGAATGCAGTCTTTACATCCATCTGATAGATAGTAAAGTTTTTGTGAGCTGCATATGCTAAGAAAATGCGAATGGCTTCTATGCGGGCAACAGGAGCAAATGTTTCTTCGTAATCAATGCCTTCCTGTTGAGCGTAACCCTTAGCTACCAACCTTGCTTTGTTACGAATGACGATTCCATTTTCATCTTTCTTGTTCTTAAAAATCCACTTAGTTCCGATTACTGATGATCCCGGGGTTTTAGGAACTAATCGCCAGACCTTTAATCTTTCGAATTGATTAATCTCTTCCTGCATCGCAATTATCCAGTCTGGATCGGAAAGCGCTTCACAGACATTCTTCGGTTCAGTGGAGCTTAAGAATGATGCATGATGACATTCATCTGCTGAAGCCCGTCTAGTTTGGACCGAAGAGGCTGGGTTTCCGATGATTTGGTCCAAAGGATGTTCCTTTGTCCACTTCGTAGAATGAGGAAGTGGGAGTTGACCAGGGTTAACGTTGGAATGATCAGTGAAAGCAGGATGTGGTATGATTGCAGTTTCAGTATTGTAAGGATTGATCGGAGGTGGTGGATCAACTCGAGGAAGATGAAATTTAGAGAAATCAATCACCAGTGGAGCGATAATATCTGCGGGAGGTGGGGGATCGACTGGTGAAGATTGAGTTCCTTGTGTTGATGTTGAAGGACCTGCACTTGATGTGGGTATTGGTGAGTTTGGAGCAGGTGAGGTAGGTGATGGGGTCTCATTTGGGGATGGAGTGTTGATTTCCGGAGCTGTGATTGATTGAGCATCTGCCGGAGGTGGGGGTGGAGGTGGGGGTGTAGGTGGGGGTGGAGGTGGGGGTGGAGGTGGGGGTGGGGGTGGAGGTGGGGGTGGGGGTGGGGGTGGAGGTGGGTGTCTGACGTTGTGATATTCATCATGGAAGTGTTGGAATAGGATTTCAAGATCATTCAGAGAGTATGAATGGTTAGTGGAGGTTGTGGGTAGAGGTCTTTCAATGCCAGTTGAGCTTGAATCAAGCAAGAATGTTTCATCAGATGAGACATTGACACTTTCTCTGACCATTCTTGTAGAGCGGTTGTATACTCTGAATGAGGCTGAATCCTTTGAATAGCCTATAAAGACTCCTTCCTTGGCTTTCTCTTCAAACTTGTTGAGTTTCTCGTTATCAGATAGGATGAAGCATCGACTACCAAAGATGTGGAAGAAGTTAACATTTGGTATTCGATTGTTGATGAGCTCATAAGGAGTTTTGTTGTATGTTTTGTTTATGATGGAGCGGTTCTGTGTAAAACAGGCGGTGCTGATGGCTTCTGCCCATAACGACAGAGGAAGTTTTGAAAATGAAAGCATCGTACGAGCAGCTTCCACTAAAGTGCGGTTTCGTCTTTCAACAACACCGTTCTGTTGAGGAGTTCGTGCAGCGGAAAATTGATGGGTGATGCCAGCAGATTCAAGATAAGAGTCAAGGACCCGATTCTTGAATTCAGTACCATTGTCGGTACGGATTGTTTGAACATTTAATTCCAGGTTTACTTGAGTTTTCTTGATAAATGAGATTATGATCTCTGCGGCTTCATCCTTTGAACGAAGGAAATAAACCCATGTGTATCTGGAATAGTCATCAACAAATAACCAAAACATAACGTTTTCCTGCAAGACTGTGAACGCTCATTGGACCGCATAAGTCCATATGAAGAAGTTCAAGAGGTTTGGAAGTACTGGGAGCAGGTTTAGGTTTGTGAGACTTTTTGGTCATTTTCCCTTTTTCACACGAAGAACATTTGTGATCTTTGTCAAATGCAACATCAGGCAATCCCGACACATGACCTCCTTTTATGAGTTTGTTCATGGTTTTAAAGTTGAGATGAGACAAACGTCGATGCCATAACCATGACTCATTGGCAGTAGCTTTAGACACGAGACAGACTTCTTCGGTTGTACTCAGGTCATTAAGATCAATAGTGAAGAGGTTTGTGTCACGAGTTCCAGTTAGAAGTTCATCCCCGTCATATGTCCGAATGGCACACTTCTTTGTGCGAAAGTTTACTTCTAGAGTCTTGTCACAAAATTTTCCGATGCTGAAGAGATTATGTGAGAGGTCTTCGACAAAGGCAACATTTCTGATTATCAGGTTATGGCAGATAAGATCACCAAGACCTAAGATGGCTGCTAAGTGATCATTTCCAAATTTGACCGTTCCTAAGTATTTTTCACGAAAGTTGGTCAGGAGATTTTTGTTTCCTGTCATGTGCCTCGAACAGCCCGAGTCGAGGTACCACACATTCTACATAAAACAAATAAAACATTTTAGGTACCCAATCTTGTATGGGTCCAGAACGATTAGAGACATATGTTTTATGCAGATATTATGAGATGATCAATTTAGAGCTTTTGGGAACTGCTAGGAGGCAGTTCAGATTTGATGATCCATTTGAGAGATTTTTCAGAGGATTGGATAATCCAATGAGATTTTTCGTTTTTAACCCAAGTATATTTCACATGAGTGGACGTTTTAATGGATGGTTTGTCGAATTTGGGGAGAACTGACGGTTTTGGCTTTTGTGCAGCTGTACCCTGAGGAGATGTGCGACTAGAAGAGAAGTGAGAAACAGAAATTTGTGGTTGTTTAGACGGCATCTTTGATTGTTTTGAGGGTAGCTTTTGAGCTTTTGATCTTTTGTTAGAAACAGAAGTTTGTGGAGTTTGAGAAGATTTCTTCTGTTGTTTGAAAACCGGAGATGATAAGATCTTTTGAGTTGATTTTGCTGGTTTAGTGACGTGTGATTTGCATAGATATGGATAGCACGTTCTGCATGTGTTTATAAGTTTACCAGATTTATGAGAGACGATGTTCTTATGAATACTGCAAGGTGCATCAAGTTTTACAAAAAAACGTTTATCAGTTTGAGTTATCTGTTTCTTTGTAATTTTGTCAAAGAATCTTTTTGTTCCATATTTGTCAACATACACAGCACCAAAATCAGGAGAGTAACGGACAGGACGATAAACAGTAGAATCATAGTCTGTTCTAAAAGCAGTTAAAATAGTTTTCACAAAATTAGAGTTTTTACACATGCCATGAGCTTCTTTTGGAGAAATAAACTGTCTAGAGTCATTACATTTGTTTTGAACAGAAAAAGATGAAACTACAGACTTAGGTGGACTAGACTTTTTAAGTAGACTAGGCTTCTTAAGCATACTGGATCCAGTCTGAATAGACTTCTTTGACTGTGTGGCTCTGTTGACTTCTGGTTGCTTCATGGACTTCTTCCCTCTGGACTCTAATCTTCCATCTGCAAGATTCAAAATAGGTGGATTAGAGCTTCTCTTCAAGATCGTTGGAACTGGGTTTGTCGGTGCTGGCCCTAATAGAGAGGCTTTAGAATTTTTGGAAACAGCATTGCTCGTTTTAGTTTTTAATTCTAAAATGGTGTCCTCTAAATTATGTATTTTGATTTGAAGTTTTTCCTTTTCTTTATCAAAGGCCTTGTGAGTGTCGTCAATTTCAGATTCAAGTTGAACAATTTTCTTTTCTAAAATCAACGGTGGAACATAAAGCTTTGGTTCAATTGTTTGTTTTAAAACTTCATTATCAGAAATGGAAAATTCTTCTGGAGTGACAATCGGGAAGTACTCATTGTTTTGAAATTTTGCTTTATTCTTTTCATATGTATAGTTCAATTCAGAATAGTTAAAGCTGATTTGAGCGTGTTCCTTCTTTTCTCTGTTGAATTTCTCGATTTCTGCTTCCTCGTCCGGCATATGAAGAAAGCTTTGCCATATTCCCAAGTTCATGTAATCGTAATTGTATAGTGTGGGAACAACATCAGCAGCTTTTTCCAGAGGACGGGAGTTCTCAGCGCCGAGACCCACTTTTGATTTGAAAGATCTGAACTCTTTTGGTTTATTTAATTTTATTGTTTGTTCAGTGTGACCAGCTTTCACAATCGTCTGCTCCAGTTTGGAGATGTGTTCTTCAACATTTTCTTTCTTGACAGTAAGACTGTGTATGGTTGCTGATTGTTCATGGATTTCCTTGTTAAAATTGTTTGTGATGTTTGTGATTTGTTCATTTAGTTTTTGAATTTCGTTATCAGCTGCCTTCAACTTATCTTGGTAATCCTTCATCTTGATGTCAGCGGACTTCATCCATGTTTGCTCTCGACTGAGTTGGATAGCTAAGTCATTTATCAGCTGCTTGGAGTCGTCTTTGTCATTTGATACCGTCTTCATCGTTTTTAGGTTTGATATTTCAAGATTTTTTGTATTAATTATGTGATTTAGACGATTTACTTCACTGGTGTGAGTAGCATGAAACGTTGACAACTGTTGTTGTAACTCTTGTGTTTTTTGATTTGAATTATTAATTTGATTTACTTGAGGAACAAGAGTTTCAAGTTGGCGACGGAAGGTTAAATTTTCATCTTTTAATTTTTGGATTTGTGTATTTGATGCATTCGTTGTATTTATTTGTGTTTGTAGATCATTTTGTAATTCAGTAATTTGAAATTGAAAAGCTGATTTTGATGTAGACAACTGATTTTGTAAGTCCTTGTTTACTTGAGTTATTTGAAGAGAAACTTGACTTAATTCACTCAAATCATTTAAGAGTTGATCTTTTTCAGATTCCAAATCAGTTATTTGTTTTGTCAAGTGTGATTTCTCATCAATTTTAGTAAAGAGTTTTTCATTAAACAAGGAATTTTCTGATTCATCAGTGTCTGAATCAGTTAATAAAGAGTGTACCTCATTTTCATCATTTTCAGGAATGCCCAGTGCAGCTCTGAGTTCGTTAGATCTCGCCATGAGAGCCAGGCTTGCTGTGCATTCCTCTTCCTCTTGATCATCAGAGTCCTCCAACCACTGTAGATCCTCAGCCATTAGAACTTTCCCATTTTCAACTTGTTTGGCCATGAGCATTTTCCGTTTAAAGTATTCTGAGTCCTTCACCTTTGGCTTCTGGCATTCTTTGGCAAAATGGCCAGTCAGACCACAATTGTAACATTTCTTAGGTGGCTCGGTGGAAGAAGATGAGGATTTGTTGTTCGGGGTTTGAGAAGAGGAATTGAATTTGAAATTTGAGGATGATCTAAGATTGTTGTTGGTTGGTTTCTTATAGTACTTTTTGTTATCAGAGGAAATGAGAGCCAAGGCTTGACGAACTGAGTCGATTTCATCTTGTGTCCCCGCTGGGATCAGAGTTTCTGGTTCTTCATGTACCACTTCTTTTGTTTGTGCTGCAACCATTGCTTCGTTGATACCTTTGTTAAGAGCCAGATTTTGTTTGGTCAACATTGCCAAGGTGTCTGTCATATCTTGCCTGTTTTTGACGATTCCTTTCACCATAGGCTCGTTTTGATGTAGGTACTCATATAGTTCATGAATATCTATGGAGCTCAAATCCTTGTGCTGCATTGCACTGTTTCCAAACATCTCCCACTCTGGTAGTAGGGATTGGATGAATTTGATGTTGATCTCAAGTTTCTCTTTGATGAGGTTGTTCTTTCGGAGATCGTTGAGCATGTTGCAGAATCTAAGATACGTTTCCCCTAGTTCTTCCATTGGGGTAGCTTTGAATTGACCATAGGCGTTTAAGGTCGAAACCATCTTTGCTTTATTACCCAGGTCGGTACCCTCCATTTGCTTTTGAATTTCATCCCAAAGCTCTTTCCCCGTGCTGAAGCTATCAAGGCTGCTGTAGATTTCATTTGTTATGCCTTGTAGCATGTAGGAGTGTGCGAGCACATCCGCCCTAGCCCTATCCTTTTGCTCTTGAGTGTATTCCGCCGGGGGAATTTCGATTACACCTCCAGGTATTGCTGGTTCGGTGTTTAGGGCTGGAGCCACAGCACGATAGAACTTAGCGGGTCCGGTTGTAAGGGATTCAAGGATAGATGGACCAGCTTGTTGGCTCAGGATGAAATGGAGAAACCGTTTCTTCCATTGACCGTATTCTCCTCGGTAGAGAACAGGTGGTTTCGTGTCTGATCCAATGGACAAGGCGTCCTTGGAAGTCATATCTTGTTGGAAGAAAGAACGACCGGAAAAAAAATTTAAATATGGAAAAGAAGTTCGGGCCGAAGTACTGTAGAAGTTCGGGCCGAAGTACAAAAGAAGTTCGGGTCGAAGTGTAAAAGAAGTTCGGGCCGAAGTTCAAAAGAAGTTCGGGCCGAGGTAGTGAAAGAAGTTCGAGCCGAAGAAGGGTTAAAGTTCGGGCCGAAGTTGTGGTGTGAAGTTCGGGCCGAAGTTGTTGATGATGTTCGGGCCGAAGTTGTGGTGTGAAGTTTGGGCCGAAGTTGTTGATGATGTTCGGGCCGAAGTTGTGGTGTGAAGTTCGGGCCGAACTTGTTACTGTTCTCGGGCCGAACAATTTCTTGAGCAGAACAGTTACGAGCAGACCTGAAAAACCCACTAATTTGATCCTAAAATGCTCGTTTCTTACCCAAATTCACTGATTCTTATAGCAAACTAACCCAAATACTATTTTCTTCAATCCATTGCAACTATATTACTCAAAAACAACCTAGATCTATTCGAAAATTTGAATTTAGAGGGTTTTTGAAGCTTTAATGGTTTTTACTAAAAATCCAAATTCTTCATCAGAATGGATTAGATTCGATCCTAACTTGATTCTAAGCTTAATATATCAACAAAATGAAGCTATTCAATCCATAATAACAAGAATTAGTACCTTGAATCCGATTTTTGATCATAAACCCCTTTTTTCTTCAAAAACCTTCAAAAACCCACTGATTCTTCTGATTTTAACACCAATTGATGGATTTGGATCGTTTTCAAGATGAAATTATGCTCTGATACCAATTGAAAAGCACAATAACACTGATTCAATCCATTTGATGGTGTTGGATGATGATTTTGGCTAGAAAAGTGAAGAATGAGATTAGGGCTTTTAGAGAGAGAAACAAGAGAGAGAGAGAGTGAACAATTGCTGTGAAATTGAAATGAGATTAATGGCAAAAGTTAAGGAATTAAGCCTTACACTTTGGTATTTATAGCATGGCTTAATTCCTTGTTAGTTAGGACCATTTCCTAAATAAAACTTAACATATATACAATGTTACATAACTAGTCCCTAGACTATTGATTACAACTAAATATGACCCAACAAACTGGTTTAAACAATGTAAACTACACACTATCAGATAGTATATGTACGCTTTCAAATTTGTTGAACAATATGAACTTTTACAAATATTAAAGAATATAATAAACAATGTAAAATACACCCAATCATTTAATAATACCTTTTCTTATTCTATACACAAATAATGAATAATATTATTGCGGAGAAGAAATGACCTTTTGTCTATGTAACGTAGTGTATTTAATTAACTTTCACTCTGGTAGCTTGAAGGTGTTAATGTCTTCGTCCTGGATCCACCCATATTTCTCCAAGAATGGGTTGGTTAGGGTTTGTGGTGGATAGTCTTCAATATTACACTCTTTCCACACGTTATCTACTCCTTCCAGATCTTGTACAACTTCCCACATGCAACTATTGCACTTAAAACCTGCCCCAAAGCTTATCATAAACAATTTATCACTTTTTTTTAGCCTTTTTTTGGCCTCCATATACCCTAAAACATACCAAACACTACTAGCAGAAGTGTTGCCGAACCGGTGCAGTGTCATCCGCGCTGGTTCGACATCATATTCGCTCAAACCAAGGCTCTGAGCGACTGTGTCGATGACAGCTTTTCCACCGGTGTGGAGACAAAAATGGTCCACACCGGCCTTAAAGTTGATCATGGGTTTGGTTGACCTTGTTGACTTTTCCTGACTGTTGCGGAACATTTTTAGGGTTACGGATAGGATACCGAATCGGAGTAGCTCCCGGATCGGTAAGATCTTTGGAGCGACTTCTTTCAAATTGTCGACGAAGGCTCGTGTTGCAGCTTTGGGTAGGGTTTTACCTAGATGAAACCCTACCCGACCTTGAACGTCTTCTGTCTGTATGCAACACCCGTATGATTCATCTTTCGCGCCATGGTGGGTTCGGACTAGACATTTCAATTTCAACATGCATTTGTGAGCTAAACTTGGCTTGTTTGTAAGAATCATGGCACACCCACCTGACCTAAACAAACAATTCGAAAGTATCATAGATCTATCATTACCATTATACCAATTTGGAGTCAAAGATTCGGATGTCACCACCATAGCCAATTGATTTTTCTTTGATTTAAATATACTTTCAACAACATTTAAAGAAACCAAACTTGCACTACAACCCATCCCACATAAATTGTAGGTTTTGATATCTTCCCTCATCTTGTACCGATTCACTATTCGACTCGATAACGAAGGCATGCAAGCCAACATCGAGATATTAACCACTAAAACATCAATCTCCGATGGCGAAATTCCGGTTCGCCGGAAAAGTCTTCCGATGGTGTACTCAAAAAGCTCTTCCATTTCTATAATTGCATCTTGGTAACTAGGGTTTTCTTCACGGCCTTCAAACACCATTTTTGGAGCGTAGGTTTCTTCACCAATGCCGGAGCTCACAACGGCTTTGAGAAGAAACTTGTACTCATTTAAACCGAGATTCTTTGTCCTCTTGATAACTTCACCACAGAATTCGGTTGATAGTTTCTGATCATCGGAAGGTTTGTACAATTGGTAATCCAAAAGATAACATTTTTTATGCCATTTTCTTTCAAGAAAGTCGAGTAGAGTATAGAGAAGGTATATGAGAGCGAGGAAGGACAAAATGATGAAAAAAATCATCATTTCTAGAGAGGGGTAGAAGGGTTTGAAAGGGTGTTTAATGTTATACTATATGTTGTGAAATTTGAAAAAAAAAAACAAAAAGTTGATTTGTTGTATAAAGAGATCGAGTACACAGCTTGCATGCCATGCCAACGCTCTTTATAAATAAAATATATTTATCCCTTACTCAACTTCCAACAACCTATAATAACGCATTAGTCACTTTTTCTAGGACAATCTTTAATTTAAAAGAAATATTATCATTTATAACTTGTTCTAACATGGTGGTATATATTTGCTCATCTTGATATATGCAATTTAACCGTTGTATTGGTTGTTTCTGAACCTTTCATAATTATCTTGTAAATGTTTACTAGCGAAAAAATCAAATCCATAACTATAGAAGATCATCACATGATTTTTTATTAAGATAAAGCCTTTGACTCAGTTATATGCCATTTTGACTCCTAAACCTCAACTCGTTTCTGTAGCATATGGCGAGTATAGAGTAAATTTTTTGATAATCAAATTGAAATTATATATGATTCTTATAGAGTAATTTTTATCTATACAAAACAATTTTATATTAAAGGACAACTATACTCCTAGTGGGAGGGATGAAATCAAAGTATGATAAAAGGAAGTGAATGCCATAATTATCATTTTACATGAAATTGTTTGTATAGGTAAAAATTATTCTATAAAAAATGCTCCAATAAAATGGGCTCAGCTTGTGCGCACAACGGTTCCAAAGAGAAGGCATGTGAATTTTGAGGTTTGTAATTAATTTCCAATTAAATTGAATAACCGTAAAAGTCATAAGTTCTTATGTTAAGATTCTGTCTGTCAAATGATGACCCAACATTAAGTATCTGAGGTAGCAGAGTGAATATATGTTGTAATAATTGACTCAGTTTTTCTTTAACGCAATTCATTAAAAAAACTAAGATAGTCAACAAAATCTAACAACGGAAAATCAAAAACAACAAATAAGGGAAGCACACCAATTCGATCTAGATTTAATTCAAAAAAAAGTAAAACGCCTGGAGTTGAACACCCAAATGGCCAAATCCCAATAGCATGTCGTGATTCTGAGAATACACTGAAAAAATCTTATCATTTCAGTGTATCCAAATAATCCAGAATAAAACATAAACTACACCCAAAAAAGCCTTTTTTGATGGGCACCCAGATTTAAAGCCGAATCCAATTAAAAACGTCGTCAGTTGACAGAAGACGAGGGATAGGACGTCAATACCCCATCAACTAGGCACGAGCATTTGGGCCAAAAAACCGAACCAAACCGAACCTAAACTGAAAATATGTAATCAGTTCGGTTTTTAGTTTTGTAATTTCATGATTTTCGGTTTCGGTCCGACCGGTTTCGGTCTTGTTCGGTCCAGTCCTCGGGTAGGGGTGAGCATTTGGGCTGAAAAATCTGAACCGAAACTGAAAACATGTAATCGTTTCAGTTTTCAGTTTTGAAAATCATCATTATCAGTTTCGGTCTTATTGATTTCGTTTCGGTTCGGCTTTTGGACTGCGCTCATCCCTACCACCAACTACACATGTCCATCCACGGATTCCTGGAGACGGAGCATTTGACAAACAGATGATCTTGCGGTGTTGATATATATTTTGTCACAAATATATTATTTAGGTACCCATAAAGTAGCAAATGGTACACTATAATAATATTTTACGGTGTCGATGGTGGTGGTGATGTCAGTATTGATGTTGGTGGATGGCGGTGCGTAGTGATTGTGGGTAAGTAGTGGGTGATGGTTGTGGTGGGTGGTGGTGGTGGGTGGTGGTCAATTAGATGATACATGTTTTGAGATTAATAAAGATAATATGGTACATAAGTAATTAAAATTAAGTAATCAATATCTGTTATAATAACCCAGTTGGTTAGAACATCTTGCTAATAAGAGTACAAGGTGTTGATTGTTGGTGTTTTTTATAAAAAATATAATTTAAGTGTAATGAGATAAATTTATTGACGAAATGTGGCCATGTGGGTTTAACACCCATATTAAAGACTCACTCCCTGATGTTAAAGGCTCGCAACTTGAATTCATTCTCAGCACAAGAAATAGTTTAACTCTCACCAAATCCATGGTGCAAGACGTTTGGCAGAACTTTGGCGCCACCCACGATGTGGGTTTTGCGCCGCCAAAAGTTGTTAATGGGCGTATAACGACCTCGTTCCGAGTGCTCTAACATGAAGGTTGTAGGTTCAAGTCATGGTGTGTCGATTTTTTTAAATGTAAATATTTCCAAATTAACAAAGCCGTATTGATTGAAAATTAAATTTTGTTAATTTATGTATAATAAAGATTTAATTTTTCATATCATAAACATGCACAAACCGTTGTATTTAATACTGAACAATGAGTAGATGAGATCTATAGAAAGATATTAATGAATTACTATAAAAAAAAGATGCCAAGAAAAGAGAAAAATAATTATACAATGATAGAATTTAAGCTTTTAGAGATAATGAAGCACTTTTTAACACAAAAGCTACTATAACACATGTATTATATACACCTTTTATGTCTGAGACTTGAATCAATAACGTTTTAGTTGAAATGTCACTATTATACCGGCCCCTAGGTTAAACATCTTCAATAAAACATACGAGTCATTATTAACTATACAAATATAAAAAACTGTTAAGCTAAAGTTAATGGGTAATCATACACATGTGTTGGAACAAAATCACAGATCAACTTAATACTGATGCTACAGTTAGTACTGATCATACTTAGTACTGATGGGGCAGAAACTTATTACTGATGAAGTTGATACTGGTGAAAGACTATAACTTAGTTACTACTGATCAAGGCTTATTGAAAATACTACTGATCAATAGTAGTTACTACTGACGTTGATATTGGACTTACTACTGATCACCAAACTTACTACTGATGATATGGATTTACTACTGGTGATTGCAGTTTACTACTGATACGCATTTTGGAAGCATATCAAGTCCGAGATCTTCGTAGAGATAGTTATAGAATGTAAATCAATGTATATCTTTATAATTCGAATGTAAATCAAGTCCTAGAATAACTAGGGTAAATAGTTTAGCTTCAAGGACTATTATAAATAGTTCCTTACGAATTGTAAACGTACGTGTGTATTGTTAACTCGATAATATACATTGAAGCTTTTTGTGAAACTGTGTTCTTAATACTTTCGCATATTATTTACAGTTCATTGTTCTTAATTTATTGATATAGTGTTGATCCGCTGCAACTTCTATAGTCAATTAGATCTAAGGTGTTTATTAACTTCTCTATAGTTAATCGATCCTGACAAGTGGTATCAGAGCTTATTGGTTCTAGATCTACGATTTTAAGAACAACAAAAAGTTTTAATCTTTAAAACACACAGATTGTTAATCATGACTGATAACAATGAAAGCACTCAGGCCAATAAAATCCCTATACTATTCCCAATAACTTTGGGATGTGGAAGAATCGTATTAAGCAATACATGCTTATTACAGATTATTCCATGTGGGAAGTTGTCCTTGAAGGAAACAAAACTGGTCCTGGTCAAGCAAGCAGCTCTGCAACTGAGGCAGACAAACTTAAATGTGAGAAGGAGAAGAAATATAAGGGAATCGAACTTAAAGCTCTAAGCACTCTCCTACTGGCCATTCCCAACGACTATCAACATCTTTTCGTTGAGTATGATGATGCAAAGGTGCTATGGGAAGCACTGGAGAAGAGATTTGTTGGGACCAAGAGCACCAAGAGGAACATGAAATCTGTTCTCAAACAAGACTTTGAAAATTTCAAAGGAAAACCCAATGAAACACTCACTCAAGTGTTTGACAGATTCAACAAGCTAATTGGTGAACTTAACCAGGTTGGGGTTAAGATGGATCAAAAAGATGTCAACATGAAGTTCCTAAGGTCTCTTAGTGAAGAATGGGCCATGTACACAGTGGTATATAGACAAAGAGATGCTCTAGAAGAAAAAGGGTTGGATGAACTCTACAATGATCTCAGAGTATTTGAAACTGAGGTAAATCAAAAGAACCCTTCTATTTCTTCTAATAATGCTGCATTTGTATCTAGTACAGGTCAAGGTCAGGAAACCTCCACAGGAAAGGCTGCAGATTCTGAGGATACTGCAAGAGAATCCTTCTTCACTAGTCATGTGCATACTGCACTGATTAGTGATGACTTGGAACAATTGAATCCAGATGATCTTGAGGAGATGGATCTTAAATGGCAGATGGCTATGCTGAGCCTAAGGACCAAAAGATACTTAAAGAGAACTGGCAGGACAAGTCTCAACTTCAACAAAGGTGACAAAGTTGGATTTGACAAAACTAAAGTCAAATGTTACAACTGTAACAACCTTGGTCACTTTGCAAAAGAATGTCCTCAGCCAGACAAAAGATCAAAATCAACTGCCCTTGTCTCACAACAAGGACAAGGATATGACTGGAGCTTCCAAGCAGAAGAGCATGCTCAAAATCAAGCTCTCATGGCCTTTACTGACAATAAAACTGAGGTAAAACCTAAACCTTGTACTTCTGAATGTGCTAAAATTATTAAAAACTTAGAAAAAGAAAACACTAAATTAAATGAAGATTTAGCAAAAGCAGTAAGAAGAAATCATGAATTCGATGGTGTGATTACTGATCAAGAACATCAGATAAAGGTGTACCAGATGATAGATCAACGGATAAAGGAAGAATTACTTCAAGCTGTAGATGAGAAAGAATTTTATGAATTAAAAAATAAAGAATTAACAAGTAAATTAGAAGAATGTCTACTTGAAATTGAACAAAATAAATTAACAATTAAAAAGTTTGAAAGAAGTACTAAAATTCTTGATGAACTAACTACCAATCAAACTACAGAAAAAGTTGTTCATAGGGTGGGATATCATGATGTACCACCTCCATATAAAATCATTCCTCCACTTAAAAACAGTTCAGAAAGAATCATTAATGAATTAAAAACTGAAAATCAAACTCAATCACATAATGAAACATCTGAATCAAATGATTCTTCTGATGATGATCAATCAATTGAATTTACAATTTCTCAAACTGAATCACCAAAATCAATTGATACAAGTTTTCACACAGCACAAAGTCCAAATGAATCTCCTAAATATGATGCAGAAAACATACCAAAAATTTTAACAAGGGGAAATGAAAGAAATAAAAATCAACTCTTAGATCAAAGAATACCTGAAGGTGCTAAAAATAAAAAACTAAGGTGTGTTATATGCAACAAAATGAATCATTTAGCAAAGGATTGTCACTTCAATCCAATTAATTGTAAAGAATTCAAAGAATTTAAAACTTTCAAAGAAAAAGCAAAAACATAGAAATTAAAAGATACTACTGGTCCTTCAGTAGTACATAAAACAAAAACTCCAATTGCTGAAACACCAAGATTTGGAAGAAGTGCACCAAGATTTGTGCATAACAGAAGAGTTGGAAGCCCAAAGAACAGCAACTACTTCAAGAACAATGGAAAATCCAATCAAAATAAACAATATTTTAAATTTTCCAACACCAGTAAAAACTTTAACAATTTTACTACTGGTGTTAACCCTAATTATAATACTGTATGGTACCAGTACAAAAAACACTACTGGTAAAAACCCTAATTACAAAAATACTACTGGTGTCAACCCTAAAAACACTACTGGATCTTTTAAACATGGTAAGTACCCAAATACTACTGGTCCATCAGTAGTAAAGTATTCAAAAGCTAAACATCATGGGTATAAACCAAGATCAGTAGAAAACTCAAACACCAGTAACACTTTTAAAAGGGCAGTAGTAAAACTCAACACCAGTAATAAACAAGTATGGGCACCAAAAATGTTTAAAGTTAAATCCCCAAAAGCTTATTTCTCAAAGGATGAACCCAAGACATATAAATCTTGGGTTCCCAAACTTAACTAATCATTTACTCACTTGTGCAGAGCATTCAGATCCCAGAAGAAGGAAGAACATGGCATATTGATAGTGGATGCTCAAGGCACATGACTGGAAATCTGCAAATTCTTAAAGATTTCAAGTTATTTGATGGAGGATATGTGGCATTTGGTGAGAACCCACAGGGAGGTAAGATCACAGGTCAAGGTACTGTTACAAATGACAAAATTACCTTTGATGATGTATTTTATGTAGCTGAACTAAAATACAATCTTGTCAGTGTGTCTCAAGTGTGTGATAAAAAGAATAAAATTCTTTTCACAGACATTGAGTGCATCATTCTTTCTCCTGACTTTATTTTAGATGAAAAATATGTTGTTTTAAGAACCCCAAGGAGAAACAATGTGTATTGCCTGGATATAGGGGGAGAACTCATTTCTTCAAATGAGGTCAACTGTTTTATATCCAAGGCAAACACCACTGAATCAGAACTATGGCATAGAAGGATGTGTCACACAAATTTCAAAAACATGAACAGTTTAGTAAAAAGAAATTTGGTCATTGGACTACCTCAAAAACAATTCATGTGTGATCATCACTGTGTTGCATGCCTAAAAGGTAAACAACACAAAACTTCTCATAAGTCCAAATCTGTGAACTCTATTTTTGTTCCTTTACAACTCTTACATATGGACCTATTTGGACCTACAAATGTAATGAGTATTGGAAAGAAACAATATTGTCTGGTTATTACTGATGACTTTTCCAGATATACATGGGTGTTCTTTCTCAGGACAAAGGATGAAACAAGTGAACTCATAAAGAACTTAACTGTCAAACTGGAAAACACATCTGATCAAAAAGTTAAAGCCATAAGATGTGATAATGGCACAGAATTTAAAAATGCTAACTTAATTAACTTTTGTGATCTTAAAGGTATTGACAGGCAATACAGCTCACCTAGAACTCCACAACAAAATGGTGTAGCTGAAAGAAGAAATAGAACCATCATTGAAGCAGCAAGATCAATGTTAGCAGATTCAAAATTACCAATCACTTTTTGGGCAGAAGCTGTTAATACTGCCTGTTATGTTCAGAACAAAGTATTAATAGTGAAGCCACATTTTAAAACACCATATGAACTTTTTAATAAAAGAAAACCTTCTATAAGTTTTCTAAAATCATTTGGTTGTCCTTGTACTATTCTGATTACAAGAGAACAAATTGGTAAGTTTGACTGCAAAGCTGATGATGGAATCTTTGTGGGATACTCTACTCAAAGCAAATCATACAGAGTATTCAACAAAAGACTAAGGATAATTGAAGAAAGCATCAATGTATCCTTTAATGAAAATGTGTCTAATGAACAAGGAAATGGTCCAGATTGGCTATTTAACATAGACAATCTAACCAAATCTTTTAATTCTAACATGGATTTCAATGCAGGTGATTCAAATTGTCACACTCAAAAGGAAGGAACATCATCTGTTAATACTGGTCAAGAGCAGATGAGATACATAGTAGTTAATACTGCTCCAATAGTTAATACTGAGGACAGTAATAACTCAAATTCTGAAACCAGTAGTAACTCTGAGAATAAGGACAGTAGTAATTCAAATACTACTGATACCAGTAATAGTACTCAAAATACTACTGGTCCTAACAATAACCTAGATTCTCAAGATACTATTGATACCAGTAACAACAACAATACTACTGATCTCAATGAAGACAATAGCAGTAGTAACTCTGACCAAGATGATGATGAACCAAACATCTATGACAATGAAGGATCACTAGAGGAACAACTGCCTGAGACAAATGAGTCCAATCTTGAAAATCAACTAGTAGTTGATAAAACTACAACCACAAGGACTCAGAAGAACCATCCATTAGACCTTGTTCTAAGTGATGTTAACTCACCACTACAAACAAGAAGCAAATTAAATAAAAGCTTAACTGCAAACATGTGTAATATAAGTCTAATTGCTAATGAATGTATGTTTGAATGCTTTTTGTCTCAGGATGAACCAAAGAAGATCCAACAAGCAATGAAGGACTCAAACTGGATTGAGGCAATGCAAGAGGAACTCCTTCAATTTAAGTTACAAGCTGTTTGGACACTTGTACCTCTTCCCAAAGGAAAAAGAGCCATTGGAACAAGATGGATCTTCAGAAACAAGAAAGATGAAAGAGGTATAGTGATCAAGAACAAAGCCAGACTTGTAGCCCAAGGATACACTCAAGAAGAAGGAATAGACTATGATGAAGTATATGCTCCTGTTGCTAGAATTGAAGCCATAAGAATATTTCTAGCATATGCTTCATTCAAGAAGTTCAAAGTCTATCAAATGGATGTGAAGAGTGCATTTCTATATGGGAAGATTGAAGAAGAGGTCTATGTATGCCAACCTCCAGGTTTTGAAGATCCAAAACATGGTGATTATGTGTTCAAACTAGATAAAGCTCTGTATGGCCTACATCAGGCACCAAGAGCATGGTATGACACATTATCATCATACCTATTGAAGAACAACTTTAAAAGAGGGGCCATTGACAAAACTTTGTTTACAAAGAAAGTCAAAGATGATATACTACTGGTACAAATCTATGTAGATGATATCATTTTTGGTTCAACAAATGATGTATTATGCAAAGAATTTGAAGAACTGATGCAGATTAAATTCAAGATGAGCTCTATGGGTCCAATGAACTTCTTCCTTGGACTCCAAGTCAGTCAAAGAACAGATGGTATTTTGATAAATCAATCAAAATATGTCAAAGACATCTTGGAAAAGTTTGATTTGAAAGACTGCAAAAGTGCAAGTACTCCAATGGAAACACACAAACACCTACATCCTGATGTTGAGGGGGAGGATGTAGATGAACACTTATATAGATCAATGATAGGCTCTTTGATGTACTTAACTGCATCAAGACCTGACATTATGTATAGTGTTTGTGTATGTGCAAGATATCAAGCAAGACCTAAAGAACTACACTTGCAAGCTGTCAAAAGAATATTCAGATACTTGAAAGGCAAACCATCACTAGGTCTATGGTATCCACATGATTCACCCTTTGAACTCATAGCCTACACAGATAGTGACTATGGAGGTGAATGTCAAGACAGAAAGTCCACTACTGGTGGATGTCAATTCTTTGGATCAATACTGGTGTCATGGAAATGTAAGAAGCAAACAAATGTATCAACATCAACTGCTGAAGCAGAGTATGTAGCTGCATCTGCTTGTTGTGCTCAAGTACTCTGGATTCAAAACCAGCTTCTAGACTTTGGTATCTCTATCCTTAAAACTCCTATTTTCATTGATAATCAAAGTGCTATTAGTATTGTGAACAATCCAGTAAAACACTCTAAAACTAAACACATTGAAATAAGATTTCATTTTATAAGAGACTGTAATGAAAATAAATTAATCAAAGTGGTTAAAATCCATACTGATGATCAATTGGCAGATCTTTTTACAAAAGCTTTTGATGTAGGAAGATTCAACTTCTTGGTTAGCAGTATTGGAATGATTCTGATAAATTAAAATCTCACTTAAAGTCATGTGTAAAGTTTTGTTGTAAAAAGTTATTTATTTGTTTAAGTGTTTTACTACTGGTAGATCTGTATTACTGATTGTAGGCATGTGCACAAAATACTACTGGTAGTTTATTACTACTGGTGTGTATTAGGTTTACATAAATACTACTGGTTAGTCAGTACTACTGGTATTCACATATACTACTGGTCGTGTGATTACTACTGATGTCTATAGTTACTACTGATGTCAAAATCCTTAGTCACTACTGATGTTAGTAGATACTACTGACGTTTTGCTACTGATATCACATTTACTACTGGTCTTTCAGAATCACAATTACCAAACTAACCCCCATGAAAATAACCGTTATGTTATGATTCGAAGGGCATTTTAGTCGTTTTGCAGGTTAAATCGAAAGATATAAAAGGCGGCAGTCAATTAATTTAGCATTATCTTCACTTCGATTTGCAAAATCCTCTCGATAAACCCTAGCTTTCGATCAAAAACCCTTTATCAGTAACAAAATTCTTACATCTTGCTCTCAAAATCAACATCAATGGCAACTCTACAATCTCTCGATGTGCGAACCGATCTTAAATATTCAGAATTTCATAACATGTGTGCATTCCTAAAGAATCCCGACGGAACCAAAGATTTTCGTCCAATAGTTAAATTTTTGAGAAATTCTTACATACAGTTTGCTTTAACCGTTAAACCAAAAGCATATCAACAGCACTTGGTTGATTTCTGGACCAATGCTGAAAGAACAGAAGGAACAACCACATCGATGATCAAATCAAAAGTAGATGGAAAGCATATAACAGTAACTGAACAATCAATCAGACACCATCTACAACTACATGATGATTCAGGTATGTCTACTCTTCCTAAGGAATACATTGTTGAAATTTTAAATAAAATGGGTTATGAGGGAAGACTGAATATAGTAACTTTTCAAAAAGGTCTTCTCTCCCCACAATGGAAATTTTTAGTACATACAATTCAGCATTGTATTTCTCCAAAACGAAGTACTTGGAATGAGTTTAATAAGACAATAGCCTCTGCTGTTGTCTGTTTATGCACAGACCAAGTATTTAATTTTTCTTACATGATTTTTGAAGGTATGTTGGGAAATCTTAGTTCTTCAAAATTTTTAATGTATCCCAGATTTCTCCAACATATCATTAACATTGAATTACAAAACTTGTCAACTCCCAAAAACATTTTTATCATTCCAGAGTTGAACAAGAAAGTTTTCTCAAATATGAGAAAACAATTTAAATTTTCGGGCAAGGAAACCCCTCTGTTTCCTAATATGATCAAAGATCAAACACATACTGGAGAGGGTTCAATAAAAGATACAACCCAAATTGAACCTCAACCCACTCCATCACCCCCAAATACAGCCCAAACACCACCCCAAACAGCCACTCAATCACCCACTAACATAGAAGTCCTGAATGTATCCCAGGAACTTGAAATAAATCTGCAGAGTGCTACTCTTCACTCTGTGGAAGACCTACCAGACAAAACCCAAAATATTTGTACAATTTATAAAAGAAAGAAATCTTTCTTAAAGGACACCAGGGGACAAATCGAGTCAATCCCCAGACTCAAAGAGTTGTCCTCCAAGGAGGAGAGAGGACATGAGGCGAGGGCTCTCACTACTGATGCCCCAAAGGTGGGTGCACAGGATAGTGGGAACATCACTAAGACCCAGACCTCGGCAACTTTAAGTGATGACTCATTTGAGGAGTTACTTAAAGGACCCCGGTGCCAAGAAACCACAAGGGGGGGCATCTCTGCTTCTTCTAGGAAGAAGAGGATGTCTAAAAGACCCAATGAATCACCAAGAAGTGATGAGGGCAGATCTGTTGAATTGATGGATAGGATGGAAAACCTCAAAGCCAATGTACCTGTTAGTGAGCCCGATGATCTTGCTAGATGGAGTGAGGGCAGTATTAAAACAAAACAATTGACGGATAAAGTGGATTCTCTTGAATCCACTGTACAAAATTGTCTTACTTATCTCACAAATCAAGGGAAAACAATGGCTGCAATGAAAAGGCATATGAACACCATCAACAAGAGAATGAGATTCTATGAGCACAGGCTTCATCAACAAACTAAAATCATCAGAAAATTGAAGAAGAAGATTGATGATAGTGAGGCTCCACCAGTAGAGCTCACTAAGAGGGAGAAGGATAATATTCAAACAATGATTGATGAATCAATTGCAGCAGCAGCATCCTCTCTCTTAAATTTAAAAGAAACAACAGTTGATGAAGGCCCAGAAATGATGGTTACTGAAGATGAGCCTATTACTACTGCTCCTATGGAAGATCAAGATGAAAAAGAAGTATCAGTAGTAAAACCTACTACTGATATCATAGCAGTAGTAAATGAAGAAAAGGCAGCAAACACTACTGATGCCCTATCAGTAGTAATCTCTGAAGACATACCAATAGTAACTACCTTGGTTACTACTGATGACATTATTGAGCTGCCACCACTACTAGAACCTACAGTGATACTTCCACCATCTCCAAAAAGAAAAACAACACAAATGGTGGTGAAAGATATTGATGATGATATAAATTGGTTAGAAGTTGATGAATGCTCCCTGCCTCCACATCCTAAAATACTTCCTATGTCACAGATACAATACTATGGTCCCAAATTTGCTATTGAATCTGAGCAAGATATGAAGAAAGATAACTACATAGGAAAGGGAAAGGAAGTTGCTGATGAAGACCAACCTAATAGAGCACAAGGCTATGAAATGGTCAACAAAATCAACTATGCCAAATCAGCCAAACAGGATAGGTGGAAGGTTAAGAGAGCAAAATACTTAAAGAAGGTTGAAGTCTCTCTAGCAAATGAAAACAAAAGATTAGCAGAAAGGGCTAGAATATTGAGACAACCATTCACAGAAATTAAATTGGCAGATATAGCAGATATATCAAAACTGCCACAATTTCAACAGAAGGTCAAAACCAAACAAGTTGCTGAAACAAGAAAAGAGCTACAAAGAAGAGAACTAGAAAAAATAAGGCAACTTGAATATGAAACACTAGAACTTCTTGAAGCACAAGTACAAGAATGCAAAGAGCAGAAGGCTGATATGCCAGAACAATTTGCAGAGAAAAAGAAAGAAATGATCACTTTCTTGAAATCAAGGGGTCACAACACAAAGGCCTTTGGAAGAATGAAGTTGATCAATTTAATTGAAAAGTACTGTGTAGAGAAGAAGAAGGATCTTACTGAACAAGACATTAATGAGAAGTACACCACTAAACTTGAACAGATAGACTCCAAAGAAATGAAAGAAAGAAAAACAATAACTGGAGAATCATCTGGTGTATCCTCTCAAACTTCAAAGAAAAGGAAGACAGTTACTTCTGAACTTGAACAACCAAAGAAGAAATTACAAATGGTTCAAGTTTATGATCTTCCCATTGCTCCCCTACAAAATAATCCAATCATCAACTGGAGATATATAGATGATATGATTGAGATTGTCAGAGAAGATAAGGTCACTCAAAGATACAGAGCTTGGAAACCTTTGGTCATGTCCCTAACCAGAAGTGACATTATCAAGATGTTGATCATTGGTAAACCAAGAATGACTAAGAAGATCTGGAAGAATTCAGCTGCAGGTTATCTTACTGAAATGATTGATGCTGCTTTCTATCCAGAAAATTATTCAGAGAAGTATACAAATCCAGAGAATGTTCAAGCCTGGAATGTGCTGCCAACTGTCAACATGTACTTCTTTGAGTATACAAGTAAGAAATGTGACTTATTCCTTTATGAGAAAGAGTATCCTCATTCTGAGAAAACTCTTTATCAACTGTGGTGCATGAATTTCATTAAACCTCATGATGTTGTGATGCTGCAAAATAAGATGAATGAATTTGTGAAAAAGATCAGCAAATATATTATTGCACAAAGGAATAAACAAAACCAACAGACATTAGAAGGTGATAAAAGAAGAACGAAACTGTTGGAAGAAAAGGAAAAAGAAAAGTAGAAGTAAATAGAAACTTAGTTGATTGAAAGATAGTCAATAAGTTTATGGGGAGATTGTTGGAACAAAATCACAGATCAACTTAATACTGATGCTGCAGTTAGTACTGATCATACTTAGTACTGATGGGGCAGAAACTTATTACTGATGAAGTTGATACTGGTGAAAGACTATAACTTAGTTACTACTGATCAAGGCTTATTGAAAATACTACTGATCAATAGTAGTTACTACTGACGTTGATATTGGACTTACTACTGATCACCAAACTTACTACTGATGATATGGATTTACTACTGGTGATTGCAGTTTACTACTGATACGCGTTTTGGAAGCATATCAAGTCCGAGATCTTCGTAGAGATAGTTATAGAATGTAAATCAATGTATATCTTTATAATTCGAATGTAAATCAAGTCCTAGAATAATTAGGGTAAATAGTTTAGCTTCAAGGACTATTATAAATAGTTCCTTACGAATTGTAAACGTACGTGTGTATTGTTAACTCGATAATATACATTGAAGCTTTTTGTGAAACTGTGTTCTTAATACTTTCGCATATTATTTACAGTTCATTGTTCTTAATTTATTGATATAGTGTTGATCCGCTGCAACTTCTATAGTCAATTAGATCTAAGGTGTTTATTAACTTCTCTATAGTTAATCGATCCTGACAACATGCTTACATGAAATGCACTTTGTTACACCGACCATTGTCAAACTAACCGACAATATAATAACCTAAGCACGATATACATGATCACGTAGTCTTGCTTACACAACTACAGTAGTCTAACCCATAAAAAATTGCAATTTAAATCTTGATTTATCAGATAATACAATAACACCTGTTAAGAAATCTTACAAGAATCTAACTTGTCAAAGATTATTATTCTTTTATTACTTCAACACGGGAAAAAACAAATCTCCATCTTCCTTACGTATAGTAAAATAACGGAAAGGTTTGTTATTCTAAAACAAATTGTTAATTTAATATTAATTTTCAAACAAAATTTTTACGTGACTTGTGCAAATGGTCTGCTTTTAAACAATCGTTTTCTTATTTCAGCTAATGCTAATGGGCCATTGTAAATTATCGCATTATTTACTAGCTTTTCTTTGAGGCCCAGTTAGTTGTACAGTACTACAGTTTAGCTTCTTGTAGATATGACTGGCATACCAGATACCACTTTAAAGCAGATTCCTCTTCTAAACATGATCATTTTTTTTGTTATCAGGTAATTTTCTAATGATAATCATCTCTGTTTTATTTATTATTTATTTTAGGTAAAAAGTTACATTTTTTGGAATATTAAATGATAATCATTATAATATTTTGATGTAAGTAAAAGCTTGTATCTGATTGATACTTGGTTGGTAATTTGAAGATGATGAGTCGATGATAGGTGGTAATATGTCAATTTTAAAGTGGTTAAAATTGATTTTCAATAGTTTCAGTAATAATTGTAGAAAATAAATTGATGGATAATGCTAAAACATTTTCAATTGAATTTGGAATTCGTATACATGTACTAAATAAGTAATCAATTTGTAAGAGATTTTTCAGACGAGTAATGGTATTTCTTCCAACTATATTCCTACTCATTTTGATCATGACAAATGTTAAAATCAAAAGATGATATGATGAAAGAGAATTAATGGATAACACATATCAAGCTTAGATGTAGACATGGGCGGTACCAGACAAAATTTTAAAGGTGGGCAAAATTTTTGAGTGCAATTGTGCAAGTCAGATTATTTGAGTGAGGTTTTATTTAAAGTCATATCGTAAACCAAATCAAATCAGTTTTAGTTTGAAGAAAATCTAAACTTAAACTAAATTAGTCAAAATCAAAATTCAAGTGTTAGTTAATTTGAGCATCATATTTTTAAACCAATAAACCTAGGGAAAATGAATCAAAAAAGAAAATACAATTTTAATAGGAAATATAGTAAAATAAACGTTAAAAACTTAAAACGGGAAAGAAAAAAATGATTTAAAAAAAATATACGCATATGGAAGAGATTTAAACTAAATGTTATATGTTTTAAGATACATGAGTTAGCCACTGAGCTCATATATGAAGTGTATTAGTTATCGCTCGTATATTATGTATATTTGGATAAACCAAGCTAAAAAATGAACCGACCCCTAAAAAATTTATACTAATCTGAAAAAATTTGGGGTGGGCAGATGCCCACCCTGCCCACACCTTGGTACCGCCACTGGATGTAGATATGATTATAGGTAAAAAGAAAAGGTAAGAAGAAATATCATTTCTATTTTCAGACGGTAGCCTAAATTGATGGGCAAAAGATAGATTGTTTAAAATAAGGAGAGTGTAGTTACAAATTATGGCATATCCAATAAAATTTGATAAAATCAAAACAACTGACTAGTTAATAGAACAAATTATGATATCATACACTTATTTGATATTAAAATAATTTTTTCGTTAAAACTGTATAAAAAGTAGACATTTATTGTCATTACAAAATATAACGTATGGTATCACATGTTATTAGAAAAGAAATTTCATAAACATAAGTTATAAATTACTTAGACACGTTTATCAACCATTCTATATTTGCTGAAATTTAAATTAAGAAAACATTAGAATTGGTGTTCACGTCTTAATATAATACCGTGTAGCGTTTTTGGTTATACATGAGGGCACACATAATTATAAATTATAATATTCACATAAGGATTAACGACCAGTTAAGCAAACATTTAAATAAAATATATGTTTAATATAACAAGAATAATTGAATAAGTTTTTTCCATATTCAAAACGCCAATTCCTAAAACCTTTAACTTAATTTTTATACTTCGTATATAATTATACACATATTTAATGAGAATTGATATTGGTACCATAATTTTTAAATGTTATACCATACAGTACAGATTTTATAGCTAACTATACAAGTATATTAAGTATGGAATGTGGTAAATACATTAAAAGTTGCGGTATCAAAATCACTGTCTATATTTAATTTATTCAACTCACAATTAAGCATTTTATATTTATGTGCTGATTTTTAAATTGAAAGACTTATTCAAATAACTTAAACATGAACCTAAATAATAATGTTATATATTCATTTGCCAAATAATCGAAATATATACTACTAGTATTTATTTCGATTTTATCAATTATATTGTTTTCACATTTATATCAACCAATAAAATAATGTTTCTACAAAATACTCAACGGCTTCTTGATCGGGAGCTAGAAGACGAAGATGAATGCGTCGACGTATTGTTGCTTCCCGGAGCTCCGGTACCGTGGAACAAATCCGACAAGTAATTACCCAAATCATCAGGTGCATATCTGACCACAGAATCAACTCCTCTGAAAACATCTCGGTATGTCATGTAAAACTTCCGGTAAGCCGGCAAGATCGTTTTCGCAACTGAGATTTTAATTTCGTCCCGGATTTTATGGTCGGAAATGATCCATGTGGACTGTTTCCGGTAAGCATCATCAAACTCCAGATTAAATCGTCTGAAACAATTTCTCGCTGCTTCAATGGATAAATTATCAGCCGTTGGATTCTCCGGCAACGATGAGATCACTTTACTCCATGCCATACGTTCGTAATTTCCGGCGTATTGTTTAACTTTCTGCTCATGTTTCACAACCCAATCGTCTCCGATCAGGAGCACTAAATTTGAGTTACTAACCTTTGAAACGACGTAGTTTAAGTTATTAACCAAAAACAGGTACGATTGAGCTACATTTTTGTACAGCTCAGCTCCGGCATCGATCTTACATAGCAAAACGAGCACCAGCCACGCGAAACGGGCGGAGATCGACGACGGTTCGGCTGCGGCGGAGCTAGGAAAGTAAGATTCCGGCAACGGCGATTGCACCTGTAGCGGCCAGTCAGCAACGATATCTGACAGTGCCGGACTGTAATCACTTAAAAAAACTAAATAATTCATAACGTAACGTGTTAACGGATGAATTCCTCCGCCGTGTATCGGAGTTTTTAATGTTTCCTTTTGTATTGCCGTCTCGAAATCCGTTAAAATAGCCCTGACGGAATCACCGAGTTTTACTAGTGACGTCACCGCCTGTGTACGAACAACCGCCATTGATTCAAACGAGAAGATCATTTCGATCTCCGGCCACTGATCGGAAATCGCGTTGTACAGATCGAGTGTTCTAAACATTCTCTCCATTAATTTCTTCGATTTTGCTATTAACTCCGGGAATTCGAACAATGCGGTTGCTCTTTCCTTACAAATATCTGAAAAACACGATTCTCTGATCTTATCGGACGATGAGAACACATAATCGCAGAGAATTCGTTCACCGTAGAAGAGCGATTTAAGTGCAATTTTCTCTGCGTATAACCAGGTTTTGATTTTCGGTTCGATTGTCTCCCAATCCATTTTGTTAATTTGATTGAAACTATACTTCTCAACTCCGAGATTATACAACGTTTCATCAACAATCGATTTCCTGATAAGCTTGTAAATTTTCACACACTCTTTCGCATAACCAGAAGAAATCATACAATCCGCAATCAATTTCAAATCCGCCATAACAATTTCTGAAACCGAAACCCTTTCGCCATCAGACACCGATGTAATCCGATCATCTTCTTCAGATACATCATCTCCATCATCAGAAACACTCAATCTAGCTCGTGAAGATCGGTTAGAAACCGAAACCGATTCCGAATCGAGAACATCTCTATTGAATGATAAAATCTGATAAAACTCCTTCTCTAATCTCTTCATTGCAACTTGCATCAACTTCTGAGCATGAATGATCTTCTCGGAGCTTGCACTCTCCGACACAAAACAATGCATTGCCGATTGCAAATTGTTAACCGATTTTATGAACTGTCGAGCTTCACGTTTATCTCCGGTGAACAAATTGTCCAGTTTTGTGTAAAACGGTGAATTGAGATCCCACCGTTTGATGATTTCTTCTGCGTATAACAAATCTTCTTCCATGATCGAAGCGGAAAACGTTCGATGATGAGAAGGAGTGCTCATCGGAGAAAACGGTGTTCGTGATGGTGATTGAGTATACGAATGTGATGGTGATGAAGCTTTCGATGAATCAAAAAGCTTACTTCTCATGATTTTTTTTTTAAATACTTTTGAAAACAATTTGATTTTGTTTGAGAAAAAATTGAGTTTATATGATTGAGAGAACAATTTAAATAGAGAATGTGAAATTTGAACTGATCTAGTGAATAAGGATTTGGGGGTATTTATAGAGGAAAAGTTAGGCCAACAAAGTGGGGGAATAGTTGAATTGGTCAAAGGGTTTGACTTGGTACATTGTGGCCAAAAAAGTGATAAACGCGGTGGTGTCACGTGCAACGTTTCGACTTCTATTTCGTATTTGAATTTTGAAGCATGTGAAGTAAATGAGAGGTTGCGATTGATCGAAGCAAAACAAGTCAACGAAGTAACCTTAGGCCAGGAATCAAAATTGAGATAATGGATTAATGGTTGGTGCTTTTGTTTGTATAAATATAGCATCTATTGTTTGTATACGTGACATTAAAGATAAATGTAACAAAAAAAAAACACGTCATGAAATCATGGACGGACGGATTCTGTAGATACGTGAAACTTCTTGAATAGTGCTAAAAAAATTATATTATTCTTAGTTTAAGTTATATATCTGAGGAAAAATATTTACACAACTAGTAATATCCCTCGATTTTTCTTTCTGAGTCCACATCTGAATGTAATACACCCTAGACTTCGAAAGCAATAGATGAGATTGATGCTACATTGAAAGATAAGATATATGGAATGAATCGACATGAGGACATGTTGACTAACATATTAAATCGGAACAATGTTGGTTAGTTTTGTGAGATATGTCAAAATTGAAATTGAACAACATTATTTTAACTCTATAAATAACAAACACACTTTAACGTAATTACAAAAATTATTAAGACATTAATCTAGATTTATTTTTTTGTTATTTTTTTAACGGCACCTAATTTACTTATTTTTTATCCACGACTGGACTTGAATCCATGACTTATAGATCATAGGCAACACCTTACACCAATCTCCAATACCACTAGACTATAAGGACTTGGGTAATCTAGATTGTTAATGAAGTATATTACAAAAATTGACCCATGACATTTCGAATTCCTCGTTATTGTTCATAGATTTTTTTTTTTCTCAACCTTTTAGACCATTTAATTTTTATTTTTCATTTAATTGGTCCATGTCATCTCAAATCACCAAAAAACTTATCGTTGGTAATTGAGGGAATCGTTGGAAATTGAGGGAAGCAGGGGTGAGCACTTGGGCCGAAAAAACCGAAAACCAATTGAAACTGAATGGTAAAAAGACACCCGAATGATTTAGACCACAAGATCGATTGTTCTTATTAGGCTTCTTCGAGTTGAAAATGTCCTGAGTTCTAAAATCGGCAATAAGTCAGCAACTTGGACGTTGATTCTAGATTGAACAACTAAACCATCCATTATAATTAGGCGTACTCCAACTTGCATGTACTTTGGAGGTATCTATGTGCAAAATGAAAAAAAGTAAACGACATAAATGATAAACCAAGTAGTAACAAGACCAACGAACTTTACAAGGGAAAATTAATTAAAGCTAACCTTTTCTCAGCTGTCAACTAATTATGTATTGTACATAAAATTCAAAGTTAATAAACTCATAGTTAATGCCATTACATAATCTTGCGTATGAAGTTGCATGCCTTGTTGCTTTTGCAACTTGATTATATTTGTTCATAAGTGCTAAAAAGCGTAAACACAATATTCTCGATGATGATTAAGTCAACTTAATGTATTACTCAACCAATTCTTGATTTGCTAATTTCTATGTTTCAGTTGAGATGGAAAAGCAGCGTAATGGTGACTAGGGATGTAAATTTAACCCGCGGGTACCCGAGTCTTATGGGGCGGGTATTACCCGTCTAAACGGGTAACGGGTCGGGGATGGATTTTATAATACCCGCACCGTTTATACCCGACCCGAATATATATATTAATGTGTAATTTTTTTAGTACAGGTTTAGCCTACGAGTCACTACTCAAACTTAACCCAACACTTAATCTCTCATTAGCCCAATTTAATAATGGTTAAAATCTGGTCCGTCTCTCGTTAGTCCATTACGTATTGAACGGAATAAGCCTGAACGAACTAAGAGTATTAAATGTTTTACCTATTTTGTTTAATTTTTTTTATTGAACGGGTACCCGTCGGGTTATCCGTACTCGGCGGGTATTTTTCTACCCGAACCCGACGGGTATTTGACCGGGTACGGGGCGGGGGCGGGTATAGGAATAGCGGGTCGGGTACGGGTACGGGTTTTGCAGTACCCGCAATTACCCGTACCCGTTTGCATCTCTAATGGTGACCAAATGGTCCAAATCCATTTTTATTACCGGTGTCACTTCAATGATACAAGACTCAGGGGTGCCCTATCGATTTCTGCTCTCCTAGGAAACATATCTTACTAACGGGTTGCCCCCGTACTAGCTAGAAACACAACATATCTAGTTATCGGGTTGCCCCCGAACTAACTAGAAGCACAAACATATCTAACTATCGGGTTTCCCCCGAACTAGTTAGAAGCATAAACTTATCTAGTTATCGGGTTGCCCCCAAACTAACTAGAAACAAGGTACCGGCAATAGGAAGTCGCCCACGCTACTGATACCTGCCTTGCTCGCCGGAATACGTCCAGAAAGCAAGACTACTAACGTGGATGAGTCGATGGGAATCCACCCAACTGCCCCTCAATCCACACCTCATGACCGGGAGTCGCCCGTGACATCACATCATCTCAATCCTACCATAACTCAACAGTTATGTCAATCTAGCTCTCGGCTATCACATCAATCATCAAACAAGTTAGTTATATAATAATAACTATATTTAACTAGTTCAACATAGAGAACGTACCCGTATAGTCCCATGGACCCAATCATAAGCAATCTACACATACTTCTACATCTATGAACCCTAGGAGGTTCATATTCACTTATTTCATAATATACAATTCTTGTCTATCGACACCATAATACTTTTATCTCTTCGTGACCGTAATACATAATTATTACTAGTCACATCATAATCATTTTCATGTATATTCGTTCTTTTCTTTTATTAGTAATCATTATCAATAGATATTCAATACTTATCAAATCATTTACAATTGCTTTACTAATACATAATTATTAGTAAAGACTCAATATACATTCTTTTACTCCATAACTTCGTTATTATGGTTCCCTAATAAAGATTTCATAATTACTTTAGTTTATCATATTTGTTTCCAAATTCATCAATCATACTAGACTTATTCTAGTATCACATTACACATACTTCCTTATCTTTTCAGTCACTATCTTTATCAAAACATTTATTAATAAAGACCCATAACATATCATATGTATTTTCAAAAACCATTTGCTATGTACCCAGTTTTAAAAGTCTCATGTACTCACCTTAGCAATAGCTAAATCCACGTCGTGTTTATCAACACGAATCCTTGCTTCCCGCCCTTAGAATGTCTCCAACTTTTAGGTCCTTGCAACCTATCAACATAATCATCACATTTCTAGTTATCATCCATAACTAGACATCATCTAACATTAACATAGTCAACCCCAACCACCAAGTTCACCAACTTGGTGGAAATCCATAAACCCTAGTTTATAAAACTACCTTCAAGCTATAAATCAACCATAGATTCGTGGTCTACATACTTCCTTTGGGTGTTTTACACCCTCAATTCCCATCTTTAACAAGATTCCAACATCACACTTTCAAAATCACCATTTCCCCTAAATCTTGTTTACAAAACTATCTAGGAGATGAAAATACCTTAGATCTTTATCATGGTTTGAAGATCTTCAAGAATGGTGGTGTTCTATGCTCAAGAACACCCAAAATCGCTCCCATGAGCTCCCAAATCGGCTGCACACCTTGAGAAGTGAAAAATGAGAGAAAACCCTAGTTTTCCCGATTTTATTCTGTGCCTGAAGAGTTCGCGCCGCGAACCCCTAGTTCGCGCCGCGATCTTCCCGTGTCGCGAACTCTTCGCGTTCGTGAACCAGCCGTGAACTCCTATCTCTGAAAACCCAAAGTCTCTACCCGATCCTCGCGATCACGAGGAGTAGTTCGCGCCGCGAACTCCCTTGCCCAGGTAGGCTGCAAGTTTTGTTGATCGTCTCGGCCCGGTTTCGCCCATAACTTTCTCATACGGTATCCAAACGACACGAAACCAAATCCTACGTTTTTTTATGATTTATCCTTATTTATCATATTTTCACATAATTTATTTAACACAAAATTCGGGTCGTTACAACCCTTAATGGTGGTCATAGTGACGGATAAATATGTATATAAATACAGAGAAATGTTCAAGGTAGTCCAAGAATTTTAGCTTGTCCCAAGAGACAATTAATAGCCATTGGATCAAGAAAAAGTCAAAGGTCAAGATCAAGATTCAAACCATACAAGCACATGTGCTTCAATACATCAATACCCCACCCACCTCCGGCGGCTGGCAGAGGCAGATGGCGGCGGGCGGCGGCGATGGGCGGCGGCGGCCGGCGGCCGGAGGTGGTCGCTGGCAGTGGTGACCGGTGGTGGTGGTCGTGACTGGAAGCACATGTGTTTGAAACACATGTGTTTTGAAAATAAAGGAGTGTATATGACAAACACATGTGTTTTGAAAATAAATGAGTGTATATATAAAGCCAAGCACATGTGTTTCAAGTAATGAAGCACATGTGCTTCATAACGTCAACCACATGTGCTTCGTGATCAAAAGACATATGATTTGCTTGTAAGTTACATGTGTTCAGGAACAAAAACACATGTGCTTGGCTTTATGAAGCACATGTGCTTCATAATGATATGTTCGTCACTTGTTTTAATTTTTTTTCATTTTAGTGAAGCACATTTGTTTCATAACGTCAAGCACATGTGCTTCGTGATTCAAACACAAATGACTTGCTTGTAAGTTACGTGTGTTCAGGAACAAAAACACATATGCTTGGCTTTATGAAGCACATGTGCTTCATAATGATATGTTCGTCACTTGTTTTGATTTTGTTTCTTGTTAGTGAAGCACATGTGTTTCATAACGTCAAACACATGTGCTTCGTGATTCAAACATAAATGACTTGCTTGTAAGTTACATGTGTTCAGGAACAAAAACACATGTGCTTGGCTTTATGAAGCACATGTGCTTCATAATGATATGTTCGTCACTTGTTTTGATTTTTTTTCTTGTTACTGAAGCACATGTGTTTCGTTACATCAAGCACATGTGCTTCGTGTGCTCCCCTGTGTGTTTAGAAACTCATGTTTTTAGTTACTTGAAACACATGTTTTCGTGACCTGAAGCACATGTGTTTCGAAGTAATATGCTATGTTTTAGTGAAAGCACATGTGTTTCAATACATCAATACCACCACCACCCCCATTACCACCAGCACCTTTAGTGTCAGCCACCACCATCACCACCGGCGGCGGACGGCAGCGGTGAGCGGCGGGCGGCGGCGGACGGCGGCGGCGGACGGCGGCCGGAGGTGGCCGGAGGCGACGGCCGGTGGGTGACTGTAGGTGGGGGATTTGATCTTGACCATCTTTATCCAATGGCTAGGATTTGTCCCTTGGGACTACGCAAATCCCTTGGACTTCCTAGAATACAACTCTACAAATACAACCTTTTTCTCTTATAGCAAGGTACATGCGTAATGCAACGACTAATATCATGTAACTATATTCTGTAGTGGCGATAATGATGGTGAAAGACGGTGATAGTGATTGTAGTGGTGGGTATGGGTGGCGGTGATGGTGGTTTTGGGTGGTGGTGGTCGGTGGCGGTGTTTAGTAGTGATGGTGGTGGTGAGTGGTGACCAATAGAATGATATATGTTTAAGCTCTAATAAAAATAGTATGGTACATAAGTGTTTGTATTCAAGTAATCAATATGTTCCCTAGTAACTCGGTTGGTTAGAAGCTCTTGATAACAACATGAAGGTTGCAGGTTCAAGCCATGAGCTATCAATTTTTTCCATCTCAAATATTTCCAAATTAGCAAGTATACTGGCAAAAAATTAAGCTAATTTGAGAAGGTCCATATGCATCATCCATAACTACAAGTGTACGCCACACAATGCATCGGCGGATACCCTATAACTATATTTTGCGGCGACCAATTGGTAGGTGATGGTGGCGACACTGATGATGGATGGTGGTGCTGGTGGTCGCGAATTGTGGGTGGTGGTAGTGATAGTGGGTGGTGGTTGATGGTGGTAGTGGGTGGTGGCGGCAGGTTAAAGTTATTTCAACATTTTTAAGTTTAAGCGATTAATAAGAATAATTATGATCAAGTAACATGTAGCATGGTATTATATTAATATCAAAGAGGTCATTAGTTTAACTCTTGCATGATGCATATTTTTTATAAAATTAATATGTCTCAAAATAGTAAGCATGTTAAATGAAAATTAAGTTGTGCTATTTTGAGAAATATCCCAAATACATTCTATGGAGTAGTAAATATAAAGATATTTTGTTAGTTTTTTAATATTTAAGGACATAGAATCCTTTCAATAAACAACTCTTCCAACGTTTCAACCATTCATCACCTAAAAAGGAGAGTGGAACGTTCCAAGTATTAATTTAAAGCATTCTGCGTGACAATTATTGTCAAAATCAAAACTGATGTCATACATTATTGTTGTCTTTTTCCAGTATAAACAGACACTGATGTACACAAGCGATTATCAGAACAAAAGAGCGGTTCCAAAGTAATAGGAATAAACAATTAAGGGTGAACCAAATGGTTATGAATTTTTCAACTAAGTTTGGGAGCAAAATCATATAAAGAGGGCTTTAAAAGTAGAGTTAATTAGTAAAATAGACCAATTTTAATGGGAGACTTCCATCTAAGACTGATAGACTTCAATCTTCCCCAAATACCCCGTGCGACCCCGTGCGATTGGGAGACTTCAAGAGCAGTAGTAACTTTTGAGCAGCACTAACTGGTGAGCAACACTAACTGGTGCAGCACTAAGTGTTGAGCAGTACTAACGAACAGTAGTAACAAGATTGGGCAGTATTAACGAGCAATAGTAACAAGATTGAGATCACTAGTAACTAGTTTGATCAGTACTAACGAGTAGTAGTATCAAGATTGAACAGCACTAACTCGCACACGTGGCGGCGTTCTAATGGAATAGCACGGTCGCACGTTCGAGCAACGATTGTCAAAAACGAAGATTAGGCGACGTCAACCTTGGATCTCCTGTGATGATCACAGTGCAGACCCAACAAGTTCTTGGCGAACCTAGGGTGATCGAGGTTGAGTGCAAAGGTGAAAGTGAGTGTAGGTTAACTCTGTGTTTTAGGCTTCTTTTCTGTCTCAGTGTGTGTCCCTTCGACAATGAATTAAACCAGGTATTTATATGGCCAGGTATATGGAACGTTGGCCCATTATGACTGCAATAAAGCAGTCATGAAGCGCCATTATGACGACGCCAATGATCGTGTAACGCCTTACTGTTATGACTGCTTCATGAAGCGCCATTATGACGGATCATGACAGGCGACTTAACGGGCGGTCATAACTTGACAGGCGGTCATAACTTTGACAGGCGGTCATAACTTTGACAGGCGGTCATAACTTGACAGGGTCATAACTTGACAAGCGGATGGCTTGGCTCGTGACAAAAGCATGGGCTCGCGAATATTGACAGATCAAATTATGACGTGAGCATAAAAGTCCCTCATCATTTAGGTTTTGGGAATTACCTATATATACATAGGGTAATCCCTACTAACCTCATCATGCCCCCGAGTTAGGATTTGCCAAAACATCGATTTGCAAGTCGTAACTACAATCATTTGTAAGTCTTTTTCCGGTTTTTTTTTTTTTTTTTTTGTTTTTTTTTTGTTCGATCGATCGAGTGCATCGGTTGCCCTAGGCAGACCGGCAGGCTTTATCATCGATCGACCGTTAGACACGGTAGTTCGTTGATCCTTAGACTTCGTGCGTTTAGACCGGTTGTCAATTTATCGACCGGCTAAGATTTTAGACCCGCGGTTTATCGCCTTGACCGGCGGTTGTGTCGATCGCAAACAATTTTGTCGAGCCGAGATTTGCGTCGATTTTAACCGGCTGTCACTTTTGGACACGGTAGGTCATATTGACCGGCTGTAAGATTTTAGACCGGCGATACCGCCTTGACCGGCTGTTTGTTGCATTGACCGACGGCTCAGGCGACCGAGACCGGATGTCGTAGGGTGAGACCGGCTGTCTCAGGGTGAGACCGGCGGTCGAAGGGGGGTTTGTGTTATAGCCGAGGGTTAGGGTTTGGTGGTACAACCGGCTGTCAAGTCCGAGGCATATTGAAAAATTGACAGGCGGTTTAAGGGATTTCGACCGGCGGTTCGTTGGTGTTCGACCGGCGACTTTAGGGTTTTACGGGCCGTAGGGTTTATGGGTTGGGGAACCGACGATCTAGGGTTTTACCGGTGGTCTTGATCGAAACAATGTGGACCGGCTCCGGCGGTCACAAGTCGTGGTCGATAAAGCTAGTCGCAAGACCGAGTTGAGTAGCAATTAGGGTTTAGCCTAGGTTGAACTTGTTAGGTGGACCGGCGGTATGATGGACCGGCGGTTTAGGGTGTACGACCGGCGGTTCTTTTTGTTTGGTGGAACGACTTTAGGGTTTTACGGGCCGTAGGTGTTTAGAGGGTAGCGGACCGGCGGTGTAGTTGGACCTTTATACGTTTTTACGCTTTAAATCGTTAACGCCTTCCTAACTGTAATTGTATGTTGTTTGCTGCAGGTTTTAGCTGAGTTGCTTGTTACCTTACGTACTTGCTTGTCCATTGCTTTGCTTTGAAAAATAATATTTTATTGGATGATCAAGCCAATAACACATTTTTGTTTTTATCTTTTTATTATGGATGTTGTGTCCATGACACCGTCTTGGGTGTGCATGACAGTGTGTATATTTGATTGTTCGTATGACACTTTCTTGAGAGCCAATGATGCCTTTGTATGCCAATGACCTGGGTAGATTTGGGTATCTCTGATGTATGCTTCATATTGTGCTTGTGACACTGTGCCAATGGCACTTTTGTTGGTTAACCTTTACTTTGTTTACTCGCGAGGATTGTCGCTTCCCAGTGAGAAGTGCTTATCTTTTATCAAGTAGATTAAAAGACGAGTATGATTGTATGTTATTTGGCCAGACAAGGTTGTCTTTCTAGGCTTCATACATGTTGTATTGAACTATGTTCGTAGTTGTGTGCATGCACATGCGTGCTCAAATTGTAACATTGTACGTAATGAAAGTGCATGTTTGGCTTTAGACTGAGATGTCTATTGTGGCCTTATGCTTTTTGTATTGCATCCTTACTTCAATATTTATTTGTCAAACTTTATGCAAAAACCATAGAAAAATGATATTGTGAGATAATATTGGGATACAAGATCAGACCAAATGCTATGATCGCCAGTTTCATGCATGACCATGACATTCCATGTGCTTGGAAACATGTATTGAAAACATAAAAGAAAAAATGACAGTAAAGACAATCGCACCTTGATAGGTCAGTTAATATTGGCTCCCTCATGTATCATGAGGACATGGCCATCAGGTGGTCCGGGATGTTCTGTGTCCTCCCCCTTCTTTTGCCAGGCATAACTCTTCTTAAGTGGAGGTTTATTTGTTTGCTGCTTAGCGCCAGGGACAAGGTGTTCTAGTTTGCCTTCTTCCAAAGCCCGCCTGATTTCCCTTTTTAGCTCTCTACAGGCATTCGTGTCGTGTCCATGATCTTCATGGAAATCACAGTATTTATTCATGTTTTTCGTACCCGACCTATGCTCCATCTGGGGTCGAGGTGTGAAGGTAGCGCACACCTGCTCTGTTATCAAGATTTCTTTTGGTGTTTTGCTAAGAGCACGCTCAGACGGATGTTTATCGTATGGGCCAAACCTCTGGTTGCTCCTTTCATCTCGTTGATGATCACCAGTTAGAGCATCATGCCTGCGATCTGACGTGTCAGTCCATGACTTGCCGCCTACCTCTCTTGTCAGGGAGACAGTTTCTTTTGACCTTAGATAGTCATATGCCCTGTCCGTGGCTTCTTTGAAGGTAATTGGAGTTCTCTTGATTAACTTTTCTTGCAGTTGTCCTGGAAGCAAGGAGAGGGTAAAACCCGAAATTTGTTGGCTTTCGGGTAAGGCGACAATTTTCTGGCACTCCTGCGTGTAACGCTGAATGAAGTCGCGTAACCCCTCGCCTTCCCTTTGTCGCAGCAAATGTGCTTCTATATGAGTTCTCTGCTGCTTCTTTTGCTGGATAAAATGAGTCACAAATTTAGCCTTGAGATCTGCAAAGTCTTGAATACTCCGCTCCGGTAAGTCAGCAAACCAATCACGAGCGAAACCCTGCAACGTGCCAGGGAACATGTGACAAGCGACTGGGTCTAGCCATTTTTCTGTCATAATGGCCTGTTCAAAAAGAGCAAGGTGGTCATCAGGATCTCGTGTACCGTCGTAAGTACCTACGATGGACGGAACTTTTTGTTTATCAGGGAGTGGGAATCGGGCCACCCAGTCACAGAACTTCGAACTAACTACCGACAAAGGCATAGTGGCTGCTCGGGGTGGGGCGGCTGCGGCCACGAGTGCTTGCAACACGCGCAACATGTCATTAGACGTGTCCTGTGGTGGATGTGGTGGTGGGGTGTGAATGGGTGGTTGTCTTAACTGCTCCAATAATTGTGACAACGGATCTACTGGTTGAACCGTTGGCTGCGGTGCTGGGCGCAACGCCGCCACCAACTGAGAGAACAGGTCCGATGAAGTAGGTGGTGGGGGAGGTGGTGGCGGCTGAGTACTCTGAGTCAACCTACGGAGTAACTCCACAATTGGATCCTCCCGAACCCCTGGCGTAGCGGCCTGCGGAAAGTTGGAAGCAGGCTGTCTGACCGGATCCGTGCCATCCTCTTGAGAGCTTGTCCCGTGGGACAAAAGAGGCTGAACTGAAGGGATGGGCGTCACTGGCTGTGGTGAGGTAAACGAACTTGATCCAATGAGCCTTGTGGAGAAAAGTGGACTTGTTAAAGAGGGATACCCTCGTGTCGTCCTGACATCCGACACTGTCCACTCAGAATCGACGTATGGCTCCATGATACGACTAGGCGAGGTTATCACCGCCTCGGGTATAGTGATAATCACAGTAGTGGTTATTAATGGCGATGAAGAAGTGATCAGCGATGGCTGTGTATCCGCCATAGGAACGGTTGATTATTGAGGAAGAAAAAAAAAGTTTGAGAAGTGAAACGCCGTTTAAAAACGTGTCCCACGGATGGCGCCAATGTCCGAGCAACGATTGTCAAACACGAAGATTAGGCGACGTCAACCTTGGATCTCCTGTGATGATCACAGTGCAGACCCAACAAGTTCTTGGCGAACCTAGGGTGATCGAGGTTGAGTGCAAAGGTGAAAGTGAGTGTAGGTTAACTCTGTGTTTTAGGCTTCTTTTCTGTCTCAGTGTGTGTCCCTTCGACAATGAATTAGACCAGGTATTTATATGGCCAGGTATATGGAACGTTGGCCCATTATGACTGCAATAAAGCAGTCATGAAGCGCCATTATGACGACGTCAATGATCGTGTAACGCCTTACTGTTATGACTGCTTCATGAAGCGCCATTATGACGGACCATGACAGGCGACTTAACGGGCGGTCATAACTTGACAGGCGGTCATAACTTTGACAGGTGGTCATAACTTTGACAGGCGGTCATAACTTGACAGGGTCATAACTTGACAAGCGGATGGCTTGGCTCGTGACAAAAGCATGGGCTCGCGAATATTGACAGATCAAATTATGACGTGAGCATAAAAGTCCCTCATCATTTAGGTTTTGGGAATTACCTATATATACATAGGGTAATCCCTACTAACCTCATCACACAGCAAATTGTCTTCATGTTCATGGCTTTTCTTGCTTATCTCCTTCCAATTGCAAGAAATTATGGTGTTAAAAACAGGACACATCAATGTCCTATTCTACGCTTTTAACCCGCGGGTTTGGGTACCCACGGGTATCCGAGTCTTACGGGGCGGGTATTACCCGTCTAAACGGGTAACGGGTCGGGGATGTGTTTAAATTTCATACCCGAGGGCGGGTACGGGTCGGGTACGGGTTTTATAATACCCGCACCGTTTATACCCGACCCGAATATATATATTAATGTGTAATTTTTTTAGTACATGTTTAGCCCACGAGTCACTACTCAAACTTAACCCAACACTTAATCTCTCATTAGCACAATTTAATAATGGTTAAAATTTGGCTCGTCTCCCGTTAGTCCATTACGTATTGAACAGAATAAGCCTGAACGAACTAAGAGTTTTAAATGTTTCACCTATTTTGTTTAATTTTTTTATTGAACGGGTACCCGTCGGGTTACCCGTACCCGGCGGGTATTTTTCTACCCGAACCTGACGGGTATTTGACCGGGTACGGGGCGGGTACGGGTATAAGAATAGCGGGTCGGGTACGGGTTTTGCAGTACCCGCTATTACCCGTACCCGTTTGCATCTCTAGACAGATGGCACATGCCCAAAACCGGTCATGTATATAAAATAATTCACTTCTAGGTAATTATTCACACTTTTTCACTTTTAAAACACGAATAAAAATACTTTTGTGCGACGGTAATTATAAAGAATATTAGAACTAGTTCATGAAAGTTACACAGCAAATTGTCTTCATGTTCATGGCTTTTCTTGCTTATCTCCTTCCAATTGCAAGAAATTATGGTGTTAAAAACAGGACACATCAATGTCCTATTCTACGCTTTTAACCCGCGGGTTTGGGTACCCGCGGGTACCCGAGTCTTACGGGGCGGGTATTACCCATCTAAACGGGTAACGGGTCGGGGATGGGTTTAAATTTCATACCCGAGGGCGGGTACGGGTCGGGTACGGGTTTTATAATACCCGCACCGTTTATACCCGACCCGAATATATATATTAATGTGTAATTTTTTTAGTACATGTTTAGCCCACGAGTCACTACTCAAACTTAACCCAATACTTAATCTCTCATTAGCACAATTTAATAATGGTTAAAATTTGGCTCGTCTCCCGTTAGTCCATTACGTATTCAACAGAATAAGCCTAAACGAACTAAGAGTTTTAAATGTTTTACTTATTTTGTTTAATTTTTTTATTGAACGGGTACCCGTCGGGTTACCCGTACCCGGCGGGTATTTTTCTACCCGAACCTGACGGGTATTTGACCGGGTACGGGGCGGGTACGGGTATAAGAATAGCGGGTCGGGTACGGATTTTGCAGTACCCGCTATTACCCGTACCCGTTTGCATCTCTAGACAGATGGCACATGCCCAAAACCGGTCATGTATATAAAATAATTCACTTCTAGGTAATTATTCACACTTTTTCACTTTTAAAACACGAATAAAAATACTTTTGTGCGACGGTAATTATAAAGAATATTAGAACTAGTTCATGAAAGTTACACAGCAAATTGTCTTCATGTTCATGGCTTTTCTTGCTTATCTCCTTCCAATTGCAAGAAATTATGGTCTTAAAAACAGGACACATCAATGTCCTATTCTACGCTTTTTGCACGTAGAAATGTTTGTCAAAAACTTTCTAGCTAACCCTAATCCATGAATTGGTACAACTTTGTACAATATGTTTGGTTTTGATTGTTTCTTGTTAAGTGCTCCAAGAAATCCTAAATAAGTTCACCTTTTCTGTGCATGTTACAGCTTCCAGGAAGTTGGGATGAATTAACCAAGAAGTTTAATGACTTGAATGTGTTTTCTTGAAACCTTTTGATGAATTCAAGAAATCACAACCTGAAACAGTTAGATTACATAAAGTCATAAAATATAATTAAGGTGATTAATTAATATAGGTTAATTGATAGGAATAAACGGCATTTGAAAAGTGTTGCAGGCTTAATATAATTTATTTGACTAATTCAATTAGTCAGCAATCAGCATAAGTTGATTAAGACATAGTTATTTTACTTATTTATGCTACAAAGGAAATTATTTTGGTAGTTTTTTTAAAGAATGCCTTATTTTGAAAATAAGATTATTTTATTTATAATATATTTAAAGCAACATTTTATTTATAATGCATTTTGCTTGAGAAAGTGAGGGCTTATCAGCCACACAAAATGATCGTGAGGAATGTGACATAACAATAATACCCACCTATTTTAAAATATGAATAAAACTTAATTAAAGATGAAATGAACAGAGACTATTCTTGCAGATAATTTTTCTTTTTTTAAACAACAAATTTAAATAAGAAAGGCGTCCTAGTAATTAAGAAATAAAGAGATAACAATTGCAAATAATTGAACTGGGACTACATAACTAAATGGTCTTATTTAGATTGGTCCTTTTTCTCCAATTCATAGTCCAATAAAATAAACAAGAACAATTTGGTTTTATAGGCAATCTTTCTTGGGGTTTTCTGAACTAAATATGCGACAATTTTGAAAGCTCCATAAACACTAAAGATAGAACCAACTCTAATTTATATTAAAAAAATTAACAAAAATAAGTTAATTAATTAAAGACATAATAGGATAAAAATGTGATTAAATACAACAACACTACGCCACCATACCCAATGCTCTAATAGCATCGGGTTTCATGGCTCAACTCATTTTGACACATCACCTCTATCTCAGCATTCCCCATTTTCACACCATACACAAAACTACTTTTGACTTGAGCTCTTACCATCCTTAATAGCCTATTTGATGCGAGCTTTTTGGCGTATACGTACCATTCGAGTAGATTGGATAGTAATATATTTACGACAGTTTCGGTTCTCGAGCTCTTACGACAGTTTCAGTTATTACAAACAATCTCAGAAAAAAAAAACATCATTCTTCATCCAATAATCGAATATGTTTAAAGAGTTTTGGGCCATAGTTATTGACTTTGTTTTATTAATAACATTTGGGCTTCTGATCAGATAAGATACGGCCCAGCACACCATTTTGGTATCTGGATCCGTTTTATTAAATCGCGTAAAACGGCTTATGTTTTTTTTTTCTTTTTCTTTTTCTAATACTTCCTCCGTTTTAAAATAAGTGATATATTGAAGTTGTACGTTTTTTTAGGAAGTAGTTTTTAATAATATTAAAAAATAAGTTATTTTCATTTATATTTATTTTTTTACTTTTCATTTTCTTTTATTTCAGAATTTTGACATAAATTCAGAATAACAAACCTAAAAAGGTGAATGGAAAAGAAAAATGTGTAATTTATTTTGTGAGTGAACAACTGGTGATGTGAAACTGATGTGATGAAATTGAAAAAAGGAAAAAAAACTCAATTTATGACCTGTTTGTCTCTTTTGGCTCATTTAAAATTTTGAGCCTTATTTAATTCATATTCTTTGAACTGAACAACTTTTAAAGATCCAAATCCATGATATTTTTGAATCAACATAGTTTTTGTTTTAAATTATCTAAGTGTTGGTAGAATCAATGAGATGAATATATTTGTTATTGTTTTTTAGTTTATATCAGAACTGTTTGGAGATGCGTTAGTTTTGATAACTAGATTTACCACTGATACTTTTAAAATGTCATATTTTGCTATATCAAAGCCACCAAAAATGGATACTCAGAGACCGAAATCAAGATATTCAAAGAACGATTACAACATGTTAGTTGAAAAGGAGAAGTTTGTACAACATAACTATCACCATTATTTTGTTTTTTAAATGAATTTACTTTCTAATATATAATAAAATAGAAAAAAGAATTGGAGAAAAGAAAAAGTAGATGGACGGCAATATAGAGAATCATAACCGAAAAGTTTCCATACATAATATTAAGTTCGACCTTTATAAAACTAAACAAGATATGTTTGTTAATTTGTTATTAAAATTATTTATTTAACGTTTAAATTAAATATTCAACTAATTACAACAATATTTTGTTGATTTATTCATACTCTCTGTTAAATTGAAATTTTATACTCCGTACTTAATAAGACAACTATCAATCATGAGTTTATGACCAACACTAATATTTAAGTTTTTATCAAACCAACATCACGTAAATAAATATTCCAACTGACGCTCATACCAACAATATCATCACTTAATATTTTATATATAAAATAGACATACAAATAAAATATCATTACCCACAAAATATCTCATTTCCCTCTTCTCTTGAGACGTCGCCATACTGAAGATAATTCACCGAAACCACATCTAACACCACCTTGCCAATGGTGTTGGCAAACCAAAAGTCTTCACTTTCTACCGAAGTCTACCATTGGCTTTTAGCGTTTATAATATAAGAGGTTATTAAATATTCATCTTTGCATTATAACTTTTTAACAAAAAAAAAAGGTTATTAAATATTCATCTTTGCATTATAACTTTTTAACAAATAAAAGTTCTAAAGAAAATTGTAAATATTTAATCAAATTGCAATGGAAATATTTTACAGTTGCGGAAGTTACGGGCCTAAAGTGTGAAGCTACCTGCCTACTAAACGAATTAATTAATTAAGTGTAACTATTGTTAATTAAATATTTTAATCAAAGATAAAGGTGAAAAAAAAAGGAAAGGGGCTCCTTAATCTGGCCACTAATCAGCCCAAGACCCACAACTTTAAACGCGTGATTAAATAATTATTGCTTTGCTCTGTCCCCACCAGATTTTTCGATTAATTACGATTGTAGAAACCTAACGGAACCCACAAAAACCCGATGACCCACATGTACTTGTTATCTTGTTCAATTGTTCTGGTTAAAAAAACCGATCCGATCATATTTGTTGAGTTTGTTTTGACTTTTGAAAGTATGATTTTGATAGTGTTTGTTGGAAAATATATGGGATTTATTATTGTAATCTTGATTGAAACATGTTGAAATGTGAGGTATACATGGTAATGTCATATTTTACTTTATTTTATTTTTTGTATTGTATTTGTTGTTAGTTTTATGCAGGTAAGTACAAGGACCAGTTGTGTCATTCTTCTTATTTCAGGGTTAGTTATGTAGTTAGGTTAGATATTTTTTTTTATATCTGTTAGGTGTGTGATTGGGGTTTGTCTATCACACATTATCTGCGTGTTTAGCTTTCTCTCTCTCGAGATTTTAGCTTTCTCTCTCTCTCTCGAGATTTAGGGTTTTCATCTTCTTCATCTTAGATCGAGTCTGTTCTTGAGATTATGAGATTGTGAGAGTTTTATTGTAGTGAGACTTTATTTTGTTTTTGGTCTATTGACCGGTTATAGTTTAATGGAAAGGTTTTTTATGTTGAATCTCGTTGTATCTTTTTCTGTACTTGTTTGAATCAAGTTTTCTACATGGTATCAGAGCGATAGGTTGCATCTGAAGAAGTTTAGTTGAAGATTAGAGTCAGTATTTCATTGATTCTGGAAGAAATCTTCGATCGGGTATTCTGTTCGATTGATTAGGGTTTTTGTTCGTCTTGTTCGTCGATTTGGTTTCTGACTTCATCGATTTCTCATCGGTGACTCTTCCTGAAGGTTAGAGTTACTATCGTTTGTTAATCGATCAAATCCCTCGGTATTCTGATCTTCATCCTTTCCGTTATCTCATAAAATAGAGACGCGTTGTCTCTTTGTTTTTTGTTCGTCGTTCCTGAGTAGATCTGTGGTATTCCTTTAGTTGAAGAAGATCTGTTGATTCATCTGACGTTTATAAAAGATCAGGTTCTATCAAATCTTCGTTTAGTAAGGTATCGTTTTTATTTCTATTGTTCGTTCTTCCGCTGCTATTGGAGTAACTCTGTTAATCAGAGTTATTGGGCTTAAATCACTGTAAGTATTCTGTCCTACTCTGAGGTCGTAGCAAGTAACCTTGTGTGTTGGAGGGCTCTAATATACAAGGAGCTTGACCTACACCAGAGATCCTTTCTGTGTGTTGTTTACTTTCGTTATACTAACCCTCTTGTGTAGAAGAGAAGGATCTGTTGTATTGCATGTCCAAACTTCTTGAAAGTTTTCGGAATCTTGCCTCCGCTCAAAATTCCTTTTAGGTTGTGTTTGTTATTAATTTTTCATATCTCTGTGTATCAGTTTGTTCTTGTTGTTATTTTCTGTGTGCTAATTGTGTATGTTAAATAATAACAGGGCAAATTTTTATCTTGGATTTTAGGATGTGTTTCAGAAGAGTTATATGCAGGGCAAATTTTTAACAGTAATGCAACAGTTGTTTGGAATGAATTAAAAGAAACGTATAATAAAGTAGATGGGTCCATAGTTTTTAACTTGCATCATGAAATAAATAGTTTAAAACAAAATGGTTCTCCTATTTCAAACTACTATCATAAACTAAATTCTCTGTGGAAACAATTTGATACTCTGTTGGAACTGCCTGTGTGTATTTGTGAAGGTGCTAATGTGTTTCAAAATCATAATAAATATATGAAACTTATGCAGTTTTTGATGGGTCTTGATGATGTTTACATGTCCATTAGAAGTAATATTTTAACTAGAGAGCCTATACCCGATGTTAAAACAGCTTATGCTATCATATCTAGGGAAGAATCACATAGAGGAATACCTAGTGCTAATAAAACTCATAATTCTGTTTTTGTGTCACAATTTGATAGTAAAAAGAAAACTAATAAGAGTCCTAGTACTATTCCTAGATGTACAAATTGTGATATGCTAGGTCATAGTATAGACAAGTGTTATGAGTTAATAGGGTATCCTCCTGGTTATAAAAAGAAAAGTAATTCTAAAGGTAAAAATGTTGTGAATCAAACATCATATGATAAACCTATTTCATCTACTACTGATCTGTCATCTATATCTCTTACAAGTAATCAGATTTTAAAGCTAATGTCCTTATTAAATGAAAGTCTAGATGCATCAACTTCTTCTGCTCAAGCAAACATGGCAGGTACTTTTCAAAATAATAGTAAGATTTTTAATCAAAATTTCTGCACGTTTTTTAATACCAATAATGTTCAAAATAAAAATATGCTTATAAAAGGTTGGATCATAGACTCAGGAGCCAATCAACATATGACTGGTTCCACTAAAAATTTGATTGATATTATTAATGTTGAACATCTTAAAGTTACTGTTAATCATCCAAATGGTACACAAGCATTTATAAAATGTATAGGAAACATTAAGATAAATGATAAAATTGTTTTAAAAGATGTTTTGGTCATACCAGAATATAATGTAAGTGTTTTGTCAGTCTCAAAGTTGTCAAAAGACTGTAAACTTTTCATTGGATTTGATGAATCTAAATGCTATATCCAGGATTTGAACACCAAGACCCTTGTGGGGACTGGTGATGAAGTCAGTGGTCTCTATTTGTTAAATGTAAGTGACTGTTCATATAGTTCTAATTGTGCTAATTCCTGCAATGTGTCTAGTACTTTATGGCATAGTAGACTAGGGCATCCTGCAGAAAATGTTTTAAATGTTTTACAACAGAAATTAAAAATTGATAAAACTAAGCTTAATTTTCCTTGTGAAATCTGTCATAAAGCCAAACAAACTAGAGAGCCTTTTCCATTTAGTGACCATAAAACTGAAAAATTAGGGGATATTGTTCATCTTGATGTGTGGGCCCATATAGAGTTGTTAGCAAGGATGGATCAAAATATTTCTTAACTGTTGTAGATGATTATACAAGAGCTGTTTGGGCTTTTATGTTGAGGTCTAAAAGTGAAGTGTTTGAGAAAATTAAAGAGTTTTTTAATCTAATAAGAAATCAGTTTAATAAAACTGTTAAAGTGTTTAGAACTGATAATGGAACAGAATTTGTTAACAATAACATGACTGATTTTTGTAAAACTTTTGGTATAGTTCATCAAACTTCATGTGCTTATACCCCTCAACAAAATGGGGTTGTTGAAAGGAAACATAGACATCTTCTTAATGTTGCTAGATCTCTTATGTTTCAAGGGGAAATTCCCTTGATTTTATGGTCTGAGTGTATTCTAACTGCTGTCTATCTCATTAACAGGACACCTTCCTCTGTGCTAAGTGGCAAAACTCCTTATGAACTTGTGTACAATATTGAACCTTCTCTTATGCACTTAAGAACCTTTGGTTGTCTTTGTTTTTCTAAAATTCTAAATAATGGTGATAAATTTAGTAGTAAGTCAGAAAAGTGTATTTTACTTGTAACACCCGTATTTTTATAACATCGTTTAAATCATTTAAAATACAATTTCCCAACATTTGACACATTGTCCAAAATACAGTTTATCAAAAACTTTAAAACCTTTATCAGAGTTTACAAAAATACGGTGTCACCAAGTATATCAAAACCATAGGCAAACGGGATCTACCTATGAGCTCCCGAACTAAGCATCTCTAGGCCACTTCTAGTGCAACCTTCTATCACTTCAAACCTGTACCTGAGTACATAGCCACAAAACAAACGTAGTACGTGAGACAAAATAGTCTCGTGAGATACATGGGTTTTAGACCCCAATAATAGACATTTCATAAATATGTAAACATATATATAACCTACATAAATACCGTCTAGTCACCCTTTTGTGACTCTAACTACTTTGCGTTCCTAGCAAAGATATCTAGTACCTAAACGTATAGGTGCCAGAAGCCCAATCATATCTAGTACATAAACATATATGTACCAGAAGCCCAAACATGTCTAATACATAAACATATATGTATTAGAACCTAACATACCTAGTACCAAACATATGCGTACTAGAAGCACCCGTGTGCTTAGTGTATAAACATATATACACTCGGTGTATAAACATATATACCACCGTCCAATCAACATATCTAATACATAAACATATATGTATTAGAACCTAACATGCCTAGTACCAAACATATGCGTACTAGAAGCACCCGTGTGCTTAGTGTATAAACATATATACACTCGGTGTATAAACATATATACCACCGCCCAGTGACCAGGCGTCCCCCGCGTCACCACCGTCTATCTCTTACCATAACCTAACAGTTATGACAGTCAAAGCCTTCGGCTATCACATCCAACATCAAACAAGTTAGTCATCTAATGCTAACGACATATAATTAGTTCACCACAGTGTGAACGTACCTGTATGGTCCCATGGACCCGATCATAAGCAACCACAGTTACTTCTACATCTATGAACCCTATGAGGTCCGTACTTACTTTATACATAAGATACATTTCTTATTTATCGATCACATAATACTTTTATCTCTCCCTTGACTATAATAGACAATTATTACTAGTCACATTATATTCTTTCTCATATATATTCGTTCTTTACTCTTATTAGTATATCTTACCAATAGGTACTCATTACTACAAAATCATTCCCAATTGTTTTACTAATACATATTTATTAATAAAGGCTCCGTATACATTCTCTTAATCAATTATTTCATTATTATTGTTCATTAACATAGATTCCATAACTACTTGGATCTATCATAATTTACTTCAAATTCATCAATCATACTAGACACATTCTAGTATCACACTCTACATACTTTCATACATTTTCAACTACTATCTTTATCAAAATATTTGTTAATAAAGACTGATACAATATCATAAGTACTTTCAAAATTAATTGCTATGTACCCAGTTTAAAAGTCTCATGTACTCACCTTAGCCAAGCTAAATCAAAATCGTGTCTAACAACACGAATCCTTGCTCTCCAACTTGTGAGATGTCACCAAACTTTAGGTCTTCTTGACCCTTGATGATTCAATCCTTCAAGATGGTGATGATCTGAGCTCCAAGACTCCAAAATCGACCACTTCTCTCTAGAAAACGGTTGCACAAGGTGTGGGGTTGAAGATGAAATGAAGCCCTAGCTTACACCCAAGTTTATATGCTCCAGACAGCCCTCGCGTTTGGCTCGCGCCTCGCTCGCGCCGCGAGGTCGCGCGGGTTTCCCCTTTGGTCGCCGCATTTTCCCAGATTTCGCGTCGAGAAGTCAACGCGAAAGTCAACGCGAGATTCTCGCGTTCCAGCTCTAGCCTCTCTGCTCAACCTCGCGTTTCACTCGCGCCAGGCTCGCGCCGCGAGGTTGCTTGTGCAGCAGGGCTGCACTTTTCGGTCTAGGTTTCAACACGGTTTCATCCATAACTTTCTCATACAGACTCCAAACGACACGAAACCAATTCCTACGTCCTTTAAATGATTTATCCTTATTTATCATATTTTTTTTATAAAATTTATTTGTCTATAAATTTTCGGGTCGTTACAACTATCCACCCCTTAAAAGGATTCCGTCCTCGGAATCGCTAGGAATTTCAACCCACAACCGACCGAGCATTCCGCTCTCATTCACTTGTGGTCAATGCCACCAAACTTTCCCCATTCCTATTCCATCAACATTACATATTCCAACATTCACTTAACTCCGTTAAGTCCGAACGGTCAAGACCCAACCTTAAAGACTCATAATACTCAAACGGGTCAAAATTTCACGATTTGACTATAACGCCGTCATTTTCTCGACCAATCCTTTCATTCTCATAACGATGGTATGACACAATCATACCCTTAACTAGTTGATTAAAACGAATGTCAAACTCTACCCTTGACCAAACTGATATATCCCGACATTGGTATATCCCCACATTGTCTACCCTTTGACTTGAGCACAAAGTCAACTATACCTTAACATTTTCCTTTCTCGCTAAAGGTTTCATAAATCCTCCTTTCTTTGACAATTTACCTTTAAGTTATGATCTAATTACCGTCTTACATTCGATTCCCAATTTCAACATTGAAATCACCCAAACGGGTCAAGTCGTATAAACCGACTACAATTCACTCAATCATCTCATCAACTTTTTCACAAACACATAATCGACACATTATGCTATCACTATTCATTAGTAACTCAAAACGAGAGTCAAAGTCCATCTTAGACCAATTCAACCAATCACGGGTTGACTAACGTTGACTCTTACATAAAGTCAACCATACCTTTTCCAACTAGCAATTTCCGTACACACGGCGTATCTTTACCAATCTATCACTCTCAGTTCTACCCATTATTACTTTCTCATCAATCGTCCCCGTTAATCCAAGGGTCACACCTTAACATAAGGTCACAATAACATTTACCGTTTCTTGACCTTCACTTGGTCACTCATACTATCACTTAGTATTCTTTCAACCATCTTTGTATCACATTGATCAACTTAAATTATCGGTACTAGGCCCGCTACCGTAATACATCCCACACCCTTATACGGTGTACTATGTCTGGGTTACCACATGGTAATTTGCTCACTAGAAGTTTCTCTTTCCTTCTATTCTATAAATCGTAGGCATCCCCTACATTTACATGACCTAAATGCAACCCGCATTTCAAGCCAAATTCTCATTTATCACAACATAATAGTAATATTTATTAACCACATGGTTCTACATTCATCATATACACACATAAACATATATACACATATAGATATACACACGTATATCACGCCAATTCCATCTAACTACCTCTATTGTGCACATATACAAACATATGTATATGTCACCAATACCATCAATACATCTCTATTGTGCACATATACAAACATATGTATATATCGCACCAATATCAAATAAACATCATCAAATCATTTATCGTGCATTCTAGCACCTCTCCCATAAGACGCCTTATTGTTTTCCTTTCCATTCGTATGTCTTTCATAGGACATATTACTTAGCACAATCCATATGACATAATATTATCTTTTCACAATTATATGCCTTCCAAGGTCATCATATGATGCACATGCATCGTACCCCGCGGGTAACTAATAACATTCTCTATTCGTTATTTACCATTCCACTTACACATTAACCGTCATTAATCGGTTCATCTCTTTATTACCATATTTCCAAATCTTTTGTCGCTACCGAAGTAAATATCACTCAATTCTATTAACCATAATTTCACCGGTCATCCCGGTCATCTTTGAGTCAACCAACCGACTCCGGTCTATGATACTAAAAAAAAATACGAATTCATTCAACCCGGAAGATTATTCCCACGATGACTATTCACGTCATACAACTCATCTACTAATTCCCGTAAGCACCAAATTGGGCAACAATCTAACAATATGGCTATACTCACACAACATACTGGCTTGGTGCATAATCATCCAATCCATCTCAATGGTCCTACCAAATGTCACTACTCTCCTCGACAATTATTCAACCTTGCTAATTCAAATCTTTCAAGTAAATAGATTAGCAATAAAATTCATAACATTCAAAATATGTTTTTTTTTTTTTTTTTTTTTAACCAAAGCATTCGGAAGGATTACAATAATACCCAAAACTAAAATCTTAGGGAAACAAATGGCACACCGGCCTAATCATCCAATGCTACAATTACGGGCCGCTTAATTCCTTAGCTCCCGAACCTGACGCCCCATCGCGCGCCTCCTCCCGTGAGAGTAGGAAGGATCGTCCTCTCACCTTTGCCGGCTCTGCTTTCTTTTGAGCCGCTGACACAAGCGTTCCGGTTTTCTTCTTCGGGCACACGTGGCTATAATGCCCTTTCTCATGGCACGAGTAACATTCAACCTCGGCCATTGGTTTGGATCTACAATCTCGGGCCAAATGTCCCGTCTTTCCACAATCATGGCAAATTTTTGGTTCCCCACGGCATTCGCCGGTATGATTCTTCCCACACCTCTTGCACGAGGCTACACTTCCTTGCCTAGAGAAGTTCGACGTGAACTTTCCCTTCTTAACCGTACCCGATCCACTCTCGGCATTCCTCTTATCTCCCACATACGCCCTCTCGGCAACTTTTGCCACGTTCACCTCTTCCACACCTCGGGCGGCACTAATGGCCTCATCTAGCGTGACCGCCCTCTTTACCTCCAACTGGTAATCCCAAGGTAGCCCACTAGCATACCTAACTACCCTCAACCTCTCCTCGGAGTAGGTCTTAGCAACAAACGGAAGTAATCCCGTGAATTCCCTCGTGTACTCCTCGACCGACATCTCACCCTTCCTTAGGGTCACAAACTTCTCATGCATTTTCTCCAAATCCCGGTCGGGGCAAAACTTCTTCCTTAACCTCGCTGTAAACTCATCCCATGACATTCTCTCTATCACCTCCCTCCCGAGGGTCTCATAAACTATGTCCCACCAGACCATAGCATCCTCTTTTAGCAATTGTGATGCATACAACACCATATCGGTTTTCTTGCACTTGCTACTTCCGATGACCCGCTCGGTCTCTCGGATCCACCTCATAGTTACCTTCGGGTCCGAACTACCCGTATATATGTTTGGCTTACAAGCCATGAATGTCTTAAAAGAACAACCATGATTTTCATCGGGCCTCGCCCTTGCATCACTACAACCACCTGTGGAGGATTTCTCCACTCGAGTGCCACCACCCCTGGTTTTCTCATCCGATCTAGCCTCGGATACACGATCTCCATCCGACCTCTCACGGTCCCCAATTATGCGGTGCACCTCATCGGCCACCACTCCCTTGAGTTGATCAATAATAGTTTGGAGGTCCGCCATGGTCACCGGAGTTCTATTAGCTCCGACCTCCGATTCACCCACCCGGTGCATCGACGGTTGACTTTCCTGTTCAACCCCAGCCTCAACATGAGGTGTATCCTCCTCCCGGCCCTCCGGGGCTTTCCCACTTCTTCGATTATTAACCATTTCTTTCAATCTTGACTATACGAAAGACATTAAACAATTAGTACCTCGTGTACGATTCATAGGTCTCATATTACTAATTATCCATAATCACATCACTTTCATAGGTCCCCTAGGTTCAACCCTAAACTTAACATAAAGTCTCAAGGTCAACCTAATGATCTCAAGGAATTTTACATTCCTAATGCTACAGTCTAAGACTAGGATGGACATCCAACCTAATTCACTTAAACTATAGCTCTGATACCAAGTTGTAACACCCGTATTTTTATAACATCGTTTAAATCATTTAAAATACAATTTCCCAACATTTGACACATTGTCCAAAATACAGTTTATCAAAAACTTTAAAACCTTTATCAGAGTTTACAAAAATACGGTGTCACCAAGTATATCAAAACCATAGGCAAACGAGATCTACCTATGAGCTCCCGAACTAAGCATCTCTAGGCCACTTCTAGTGCAACCTTCTATCACTTCAAACCTGTACCTGAGTACATAGCCACAAAACAAACGTAGTACGTGAGACAAAATAGTCTCGTGAGATACATGGGTTTTAGACCCCAATAATAGACATTTCATAAATATGTAAACATATATATAACCTACATAAATACCGTCTAGTCACCCTTTTGTGACTCTAACTACTTTGCGTTCCTAGCAAAGATATCTAGTACCTAAACGTATAGGTGCCAGAAGCCCAATCATATCTAGTACATAAACATATATGTACCAGAAGCCCAAACATGTCTAATACATAAACATATATGTATTAGAACCTAACATACCTAGTACCAAACATATGCGTACTAGAAGCACCCGTGTGCTTAGTGTATAAACATATATACACTCGGTGTATAAACATATATACCACCGTCCAATCAACATATCTAATACATAAACATATATGTATTAGAACCTAACATACCTAGTACCAAACATATGCGTACTAGAAGCACCCGTGTGCTTAGTGTATAAACATATATACACTCGGTGTATAAACATATATACCACCGCCCAGTGACCAGGCGTCCCCCGCGTCACCACCGTCTATCTCTTACCATAACCTAACAGTTATGACAGTCAAAGCCTTCGGCTATCACATCCAACATCAAACAAGTTAGTCATCTAATGCTAACGACATATAATTAGTTCACCACAGTGTGAACGTACCTGTATGGTCCCATGGACCCGATCATAAGCAACCACAGTTACTTCTACATCTATGAACCCTATGAGGTCCGTACTTACTTTATACATAAGATACATTTCTTATTTATCGATCACATAATACTTTTATCTCTCCCTTGACTATAATAGACAATTATTACTAGTCACATTATATTCTTTCTCATATATATTCGTTCTTTACTCTTATTAGTATATCTTACCAATAGGTACTCATTACTACAAAATCATTCCCAATTGTTTTACTAATACATATTTATTAATAAAGGCTCCGTATACATTCTCTTAATCAATTATTTCATTATTATTGTTCATTAACATAGATTCCATAACTACTTGGATCTATCATAATTTACTTCAAATTCATCAATCATACTAGACACATTCTAGTATCACACTCTACATACTTTCATACATTTTCAACTACTATCTTTATCAAAATATTTGTTAATAAAGACTGATACAATATCATAAGTACTTTCAAAATTAATTGCTATGTACCCAGTTTAAAAGTCTCATGTACTCACCTTAGCCAAGCTAAATCCAAATCGTGTCTAACAACACGAATCCTTGCTCTCCAACTTGTGAGATGTCACCAAACTTTAGGTCTTCTTGACCCTTGATGATTCAATCCTTCAAGATGGTGATGATCTGAGCTCCAAGACTCCAAAATCGACCACTTCTCTCTAGAAAACGGCTGCACAAGGTGTGGGGTTGAAGATGAAATGAAGCCCTAGCTTACACCCAAGTTTATATGCTCCAGACAGCCCTCGCGTTTGGCTCGCGCCTCGCTCGCGCCGCGAGGTCGCGCGGGTTTCCCCTTTGGTCGCCGCATTTTCCCAGATTTCGCGTCGAGAAGTCAACGCGAAAGTCAACGCGAGATTCTCGCGTTCCAGCTCTAGCCTCTCTGCTCAACCTCGCGTTTCACTCGCGCCAGGCTCGCGCCGCGAGGTTGCTTGTGCAGCAGGGCTGCACTTTTCGGTCTAGGTTTCAACACGGTTTCGTCCATAACTTTCTCATACAGACTCCAAACGACACGAAACCAATTCCTACGTCCTTTAAATGATTTATCCTTATTTATCATATTTTTTTTATAAAATTTATTTGTCTATAAATTTTCGGGTCGTTACATTACTTGGGTCTGGTACTAAAACAAAAGGGTACAGGTTGTTGAATATTGATACAGAAGTTATATTTTTTTCAAGAGATGTAAAACTTTATGAAAATGTTTTTCCTCTCAAATTAGATGGTAAATTTTCAGAAGTTAATTCAGAAAATAATTTGTTAAATCAATTAAACTTTTTTGACTTACACTTAGAAACACAAGTGAATCAAGGTTCTGAGTTGCCAAATGTGCCCAATGATAATGGGAAGGTTGTCTATCCTGAGGATGATGGTAGTGATTTGGAGCCAACTAGTGGCTTAAATCAAGCTGCTAGTGAGGTTTTGAACTCTGCAACTTCTAATGAAGGATCTGAATTTTTAGACAAATCTGAGGGTCAAAATACTTTACAAAATAATGGTTTAAACAATGTGCCAAGTTCTGTTAGGAGGTCTACTAGGCCGAGGGTGGTACCTAAAAAGTTTTCAGAATTTGAAATGAATAGTAGTTGTATATTTGACATAAATAAGTATGTTGGGTATTCAAATTGCTCTACTGAATATAACTGTTTTGTTGCGTCATTGAATAAGTCTGTTGAACCTAGTACTTATAAAGAAGCTTGTACTGACATTAATTGGATTGAAGCTATGAATCTTGAAATGGAAGCTTTATATAGAAATAATACTTGGGTTTTAACAGATTTACCTCCTAATAGGAAACCTATTGGTTGTAGGTGGATTTATAAAATAAAATATAAATCCAATGGTGAAATTGATAGGTACAAGGCTAGACTTGTAGCTAAAGGCTATAATCAAAGAGAAGGAATAGATTTTGATGAAACTTTTTCTCCAGTTGTAAAAATGGTTACTGTTAGGAGTGTGATAAGTATAGCTGTAGAAAATTCTTGGTCTTTGTTTCAACTAGATGTGTATATGTCTCTTCCTGAAGGTTTTTTTGATAAAGAGTCAAAAAAGGTGTGTAAATTAGTTAAGTCACTGTATGGGTTAAAACAAGCACCTAGGCAGTGGAATGCTAAGTTGACCACAACTTTAGTGGAATATGGCTTTGTGCAAAGTATGAATGATTATTCCTTGTTTGTGAAAAGCACTGAAACAGAAATTGTCATTTTGTTGGTTTATGTGGATGATATTGTTATAACAGGGAGTAATATAAAGGAGGTTGAATTGGTTAAAAAGTTTTTTGAACACAAGGTTTATGATTAAAGATTTAGGAAAGTTGCAATATTTTTTAGGCATTGAGGTTGTTGAGTCAAAAACTGGGTTGTGTTTGTCTCAGAGAAAGTATGCTCTGGAATTGTTAGCTCAGTTTGGGTTGACTGGATGTAAACCTGCTCCTACTCCTATTGAGAGTAATCTTGTTATTACAGATTTAGAAAATTCAAAGGAGGGTGATATGCCTCTAGAGAATTTTACTGATTATCAAAGATTAGTTGGGAAGTTAATCTACTTAACTTTAACTAGGCCAGATATTTCTTATGATGTGCATTGTTTGAGTCAGTTCATGCATGCTCCTTTACAATCACATTTAAAACTTGCAATGAGGGTGTTGGTTCACCAGGAAAGGGTGTATTATTTAGTAAAGGTGGAGGTCTTAAGCTTAAGGCTTATGTTGATTCAGATTGGGGAAAATGTTTGTCCTCAAGAAAGTCAGTAACTGGTTATTCAGTATTTCTTGGTGACAAATTAATTTCTTGGAAGAGTAAAAAACAACAAACTGTTTCAAAATCAACTACTGAAGCAGAGTATAGAGCTCTGTGTGATGTTGTTTGTGAGGTTGTGTGGATTGAGAAGCTGTTGACTGAGTTTGGATTGGTGAATTTGTTACCAGTTCAAGTGTATTGTGATAATAAGGCAGCTATTCTTATTTCTGCTAATCTAGTTTATCATGACAGGACTAAGCATTTTGAGCTAGATCTACATTATGTCAGAATCAAAGCTAGTGCTGGTGTGGTTAAGATTTTGAAGATTGAGTCTGCACTTAATGTTGCTGACATATTCACTAAAGGGCTGTCAGGTAAAGTTCATAATTTTCTTTGTAATAAGCTGAAGCTGGTTAATTTTTTCCAGGTATGACATTAAGGGGGATGTTGAAATGTGAGGTATACATGGTAATGTCATATTTTACTTTATTTTATTTTTTGTATTGTATTTGTTGTTAGTTTTATGCAGGTAAGTACAAGGACCAGTTGTGTCATTCTTCTTATTTCAGGGTTAGTTATGTAGTTAGGTTAGATATTTTTTTTTATATCTGTTAGGTGTGTGATTGGGGATTGTCTATCACACATTATCAGCGTGTTTAGCTTTCTCTCTCTCGAGATTTAGGGTTTTCATCTTCTTCATCTTAGATCAAGTCTGTTCTTGAGATTATGAGATTGTGAGAGTTTTATTGTAGTGAGACTTTGTTTTGTTTTTGGTCTATTGACCGGTTATAGTTTAATGGAAAGGTTTTTTATGTTGAATCTCGTTGTATCTTTTTCTGTACTTGTTTGAATCAAGTTTTCTACAAAACATGAATTATGATGATCAGTGTTATGATTTTACATCGGTAAAAATTTGAATTGGATGATAGCTTATACATCTACGTGTCATCTACTCTTTCAAGCCACATTTTAAGGGTGAATTATACGCATATCTTTTCTATGATACAAACTCGTCATTCTAGGCTCATAACTGGACTAGTGAAAAGTCGTCTTCAAGTATAAATGTTATACATTCTTTTTGCACTTCCATTTGCAAAATTTGAACTTTCTTTGTTAACTTCTTATTAATTCAACGTTTTGTAACTTTAAGGTTTTTATTATTTCAAATACTATATCCGTATCACAAAAAGATATACTTTCTATTTACGGGTGTTACAAATAAGTGATAAACTTTAAAAGTTACCTTATTTAATAAAAATGTTGAACTCATTCTCCACTAACTATCCACTTTAATATAATGAAATTATCCTTATATCCTTACTTTTTCTTTTAAACCTCATTAATATCACTTTATTCAAAAAAAAAAAAAAGTGCGCATATTCTCCAATAACTATCCACTTTAATCTATTTAACTTTTACTTTAATATTTTGCCTAAAAAAATCATAAAACCTTAAAGGTATTACCTATTGTGATATAGAGGTAATATATGTAAACGGTAGAAATGATGGTCAAGATCATAATTTCATATGAAATTTAATAACACTAAAAAAGACATGTACAAAAACTAAACTTTATAATTATACGTGCTTTTCAGAATTCTTTGATTTAATGGAACCTCAAACGCTTGGATGGCTTATACAGGTACAATATTACAATCATGGGCATAATATGGGCCCAAAGCCCCAAATGATATTATCTCAAATCAAAGGGGTTGTTAAAGGTTCGGTTTACCCTTGCAATTGGAAGGCGTTGGTCAACTTTTTCCAATATTCCAACAAAGAATCTCATGGATCCAAAAGCAAAATTTGTTAGCATGATCATTATCTTCTCTTTCTATTTTTACTAAATAATATTTCTACAAGACTACAACTATCAATCTCAAAATTACAAGATATCTATATTATGTTATAGTAATTTTACTTCTATAACATTTATCTCAAAATCACTTTCCATTTTATAACACAATGTTACAGATTTAATGAGTCCCATAATTTTTCCAGGATGTATTTTTCGGTATTCAACATATTTTTAATCAAAAAAATAATAATATACGTTATATTAAATGTACATTAAAAGTACGGGACATAAAAATACATTAATTAAAAAAATAGATAAATAATAGAAGTACATTAATTAAAAAAATAAAGCAAGAAATTTGATATATTTGTTGGATCGTTTTTTTCTCTTCTTCGACCAACGTCTTATCTTCCTCCAAAAATATTTCGTTCTTATGTCGAGAAATTTCAACGCCTTGTGTTTTTTTTTTCCCAAGAAATGTTCTTTTATTAAGAACCCCCTCTTCACACAATATCATTTTATTTACTTCATCATTTTTGTAATATCGATATTTTTAAACTAACAATCATCAGAAGTAGAAAAAGACTCCTTTCTAATAGCCCACATCTATAACAAAAATAATATAATCAATATAAATTTATGTAGCTGTTTGTAGTAAATATAAAACTCTGTTCTATTGAACCTTTTTAGCATATACACCATTTGAACTTTCGAACAATCCGCACAATACAATTAGCAAATACCAATCTTATTTGTTGTTTTCATATATTCATTTTAGTTTGCTCTTGTAACAAAAACTACAAACTACTAATTGATGAACATAATCAAACTCAATTTATTTTTAATACATCCAAATAAAAAAATGGTATTATTATCTATTAAATCTTATTACTTCATTCTCCAACTTATAAAATGATTGACATATGAAATCCACTAATTCTTACGAAGTATTTTTTTTTATCTCATCTTTTGATTTGAAAACTTGTATTAATCAAGTGGGTATAAATATAAATATAATAATTTAGTAGAAATCATATAGACCTCTCTGCAAATAAATGTTTGTTTTTTCCCATTTCGGCCACGTCGATCTGGATGTAATAGTTGCAGATGAACATGGGTTTGTCTGAACTGTAACTAAAAGCAAAATTTGAAGGGACGTGCTTTGCTGCTACAAAGCCAAAAATCCCGTGAATATTATTTCGTTACAAGCGACAATTTTACATTATTTAACTAATTGTTGTTAATTAACTACTTGAAACAATTTTTTAACGACTAGTTTAGTATTTAGTTAGTAATTCTAGTATTTAGTTAGTAATTCAAGTCCAGTGACATCCAAGTAAATAGTATGCTTTCCTCAAAACCATGTCTTAGAGGAAATGGGAATAAACCCCACCCCAATACTTTTTCTGTGAAAGAAAAAACCCCAGTAAGACTCGAAGTCAATCTCCACCAACTGATTAACTATTTAAAAATAATAGTATAAACACATGAATACTATCACGTGATTAGGAGTGTCTGCATGCGATTCATTGAATATTTCACCTTACTAATTAGTTTCCCTCGTATTTATATTCCAGTCATGTAAATTCTTCATCATTTTTTGGCGTTTCTCTTGTCTATTTCAAACATGTCATTCAATTCCGGGGATTCAGTAAGTAGGAATAAAAAACAAGAACCTTTACGAGATCCATTTTAGTTAATCTTAATATTTATATAACTTACATATTTATATTTTTAGTTCAATGTGGTCACTAAATAATATTCTTATGAAGGAAACTTTGCAAATAATTCAATAGTCGAATTTTATCTATGATATACGTGACCTAATTATAATTATCATGATTATTTCTAGACCTTCTCATGTCCATGGTAATATTCTTAAGTCACGTACATTTCCATTTTAACTCACTTTCAAAAATATATGCTATATGGGTTCATTTGCTCATAAATAGGTGGAATTGGCACCAGTATTTCAGTGTAGAACTTAGACAAATATTTCTTTTTGCCCCCGTTTATTTAACTATACATTATATTCCAATAGAATATTATCCATAAAGCTGAAACAGAAAACATGGATTCAAAAAATATTAAATTTGAATCACCTACATATAAATTGAAATTAATTATTGCCAACATGGTAAAATAATTTTAAATTTGACTCTTACCCCTATAAAGTGCACATAAGTTCCGAAACTTTTTCCTGTTTCTTGATGCAGCAATTTGTTCTTTATGTCTTAAAATGATACACAAAAATTGTTGTTTATGGAACACAGCGTGGTTGTCGGTCTTAAATTCTGCTTATTTTTTGTCTTGCATTTTACATTAATAGTTTAAACATATAAATAATAATTTTTGTAATAATAATGTACTACTATTATTTATAATCATAATACAACTATGTAAGATAAATCCAATTAATTTGATTAGTCATTTAGTTGTGTCTTATTGATGATAAAGAAGGATTCTGAGTTTAATACTATCATGTTTATGTGTTTTTCAATTGCGAGAAAGTTTTAGGCAAATTTCATTCTCAATCTATTATATGGAGAAACATTAGGCAAATAACAAATTTATAAAAATGTGAAGATATTAATTAGTGTTTTGATATAGTTTGTATGGCGCTTGAATAGTTCTTTCGTTTGGATTCCTGCTAATCATTTTATAAATTAAAAACAAATATTTTGATAAGATAGTACTTAACAAGAATTTCATTATTCAAACATAGTTAATTTTTTGAATACCTTTTGTAATAGTTAATATTATTTAGTAAAGCAAAATAAAGAAAAGGGTGCACATGCAAGAAAGTTTGTACAAGTCTCTAATTACGAGAAATTGCCCCGTTGATTCAAATTTAAAGTTAAGTCAAATCATGTAGGCTTTTTCTGATGAAGGGGTTAACAATGATATTGCCATTATGACTACATAAAGCCTTAAGATTTTGGTAAAATGGTCTCAATGGAGGTGCATGGTGGCACCCAAAGTTAATCCTCTCAAAAGAATATAAACCTATAATTACAAACTCTTAGACCTAAAGGTCATCAATGAAAACTGTACTCCTATGTTACATACTAAAATTTTCATATTTCTATCTTATTACATAAAAGAACTGGGATCCAGTGAAAACTTAAAAAACGGTGAGGACACCTAAATAAAATTTCAAAAAATTCTGAAAAAAATATATATAACTCCCCATGATTATTACTACATTTGACAAAAAAAATATGAAAAAAAATTATAATCCACTTTTTTTGGTGGATCATAATAATGATCCATTTTTTTTTGTGGATCAAAATTATGATCCATATATTATTTTTTTTATCATTTTTGATTTTTTTTTGGATCTTATAGGCTGTGATTTTTATGTTTAAAAAAGAAATTTTTTTGAAAAAAGTTTGTTTTGAATCATTTTCTAAGTTTTTTTAGAGTTCTCGCAGTTCTCACCGGTTTTTGAGTCCTCACCGGAACCAGACCCTTACATAAAAAATATCCATATAGTAAGCATATTAATGAGTAAAAAGTAAGTAGAAAATAATATCATTTCTTTTATTAAAATCCCCTCTAGAGTCTTTTACCCGTTCAATTCATATTAGTTTAGAAGAATAAGTAAAATTTTCAAATTTGTAGCTAAAAATGACGTAAACTGAATATCATAATTATGTGTTCTCATTTTTTATTTATGTTCTGAAAATACAATCACTTAGTTGTGGTTATAGCACAATGTGTGATTACCATGTTATAAGGATGTTAAAGTCTTTTTAAATTTTTAACATGAGTTTAACACCCGAATTAACACCCGAATTAAAAGAATACTCCATGATGTTATAGTCTAATCTTTAACACTAAGAGGTGTCATTTTATTGTCTTGCACATGCCCTATTTGTGGATTGCATGATGAAACGAAAGATCATCTATTTGCGAAAACAGGCCCGGTCAACTTCACTATTGTTTCAGAAATGTTCGCTTGGATTCATAATAGGGGTTTCAAAGGAACTGTTTGGAGGCTTTTACGGGGGTTATTTACACCGCTTTATGGCTAATTTGGTTGTGTAGGAACAGGAAAGTCTTCCCAGATCCCGTTGATGAGCTGTCCTGTAATCGTATTCAAGCTATGACTTTTTCTAGTTAAAGTCAAGATCTCGCAAGTTAAATCTATGTGCTAGCTTCTTGCTAGCTTTTTTTTAATATAGTTTTCTTGGATTCTTTGGGTAGGGGTGTTGGCATTACCGAAACTCCTACTCAGGTTCCTTTTTTGTCATTAAAAAAAATGTCTCAAATTTGTTGTGATAAATTAGTGATGACTCCTTACATCAATTTTAGGTCATTTCTTCTTGTACTCTAAAAATAACGCATAGTCTAAAAATAAACATGATCACCTTTTATTCCCTTTCCTTTTGGCTTCGTTTTTTGGACCATGTATATATATCATCATGTCTAGTCATGAGGTGTCCTTAGATTATGATATTATCTTTTATATTTACTATTTTTATAACTTATTTTTCTTTCTTTTTTAGTCATACAATAATTTCCATTTCTCTTCCCCGACTTGATATATAACCACATCAACCACAACATTCATTCTCACACACATCCAATATTCTCTAAAATAAAGAAATGAAAATCAAAACAGCCGAACTTTTTTGTGCATCTCCGGCGTCCACCGCCATATGTACCACCATGAACCAACATGCTGTCATCCGCCGTGGCGGTGGCGGTAGCTCCACCCCACGCCCCATAAACCACCGCCACCATAAGTACTACGATAACCATTACCAATTTGATTTTGGTGATAAACATAAATTTAAAACCCCTTCAATCCCTTGTACATCTCAACAACATATTGACCCTAAACCCTACACTGCTTACTTACAAAAAGCAAGAAAAAGCACATCCGGCGCCGCCGCCGCCGCCGCCAAAAGTGGCGGAGAAGGTGTTGTGGCGGAGAGAAGAAAAAGTAGTGCTGATCAGCTGAATGATAAAATAATAGCTGGTGGTTCATCGTCTCGATATCTTTTGAAAAACAATCCGATTTTTTTCGAGGATTTAAAGGATTCCGGCAGGGTTTGTAACGCCGGAGCATTGGTGGTTAGCGAGCCAGTATGGCCGGAATATAAATATGATGACTCTCCGGTGGTTAAGAAGTCTTTGTCGTCGAGACGGTCGTTGGGTAGTGATTCGCCGGCGTTTAAGTCTAGATCGTCGTCGATTAGATTGGATGCTACTGCGACGGTGGCGGTGGCGGGATCTCCCGGTTTGAAATCTTCGAGATCCTGTTCTCGTGATCAGGTTTGTTAATGGTTGCTTATTTCATAAATCTACTCATAAAAAGAAAATTTTGATATTAATTAAATATTTTTAAGTTAAAATAAATACAAAAGGTGGCCAAAACTTGGCTTTTTATAGAGCATTACCGTATTAACAATATTCAAATGAATGCTTTTTAAAAATTCAAATTCTATATATTCTAGATTCTAAATTCTAAATTATCCCTTTTGATTCCTTTTTTATATTTTAATAATAAATAAAATTTGTAAAGTTAAGAATGTACAATTTTAAGACTTTGCAAAATAGTACTTCCTCCATATGTGAACCACTTTAAAGTTTATCTTTTTTGAGGTAAAATAAGTTAATAAGAGATTAGTGAAACTAAATGGAATTATTAGAATGAATGACCCCCACATCTTTTACTGTTTTGTTGCTTTTTCTAAATGGTGAAAAAGTCAAATATAGGTAGATGACAAAAATGAATTGACATGTTTAAAGAGGGATAAGTAAGGGTAAATGAGTAATTTTAAATATAAAAACTTACCAAATAAAATAAAATATTAAAGTGATTAACTTATTTTGATACACTCCGAAAATGAAAGTAATTCACTTATCTTGATACGACTGACTCATGTTGTCCGTACTTTCTCGATCAAACTCAAATATTCGACAATTAGAATCTTATCTTTAAATATTACTCACATGTATATATTAACTTACATTAATAGAAAATAATTTCTTAAAAGTGGTTTTTTAAATAATACTCCCTCCGTCCCTAAATAAAGTTCTCATTTCACCTTCAAGTTTTGTCCCTAAATAAAGTTCTCATTTCTCAAACTTAAGAGATCCACTTAATATAATAATATTATTACCAATACTTTCACCACTAACTATCTCTTAAAATACTTTCTCTCTCCAATCAAACCTTATATTTTATTCAAAAGTAATACCAAATACCCCACCACTAACTATCTCCTAAAATGTTGTGCCCAACACAAATGAGAACTTTATTTAGGGACGGAGGGAGTAGTATAAATAAATACAAATTTGAATTAATGGTTTACGGCTTTACGCACAGGTTGTGGAACTGAGGGTGTCGATTCATTGCAAGGGATGTGAAGGCAAAGTAAGAAAACATATTTCAAGGATGGAAGGTATAAAATTACGCTGATTTATAAATAGATATTAGGGCAAAATATATTTTAAATATGACGCTGACTGAACTTAACAAAATAGCTAATGTAGTATCATGTCATACTAATTTAGGTTTGTTTTCCCACGTGTTTTACTTCTAACCTCAATATATTGACACGAATGTATATTTTTTCGTTCGTAGTCATTTCAAACTAAAGTATTCATATAAGACACGCAATCAAATTAATGAATCGTGTCCTAAATTAACTATTTTATTAAGTTCAGTATAATATGTTGCATATTTAATAATTTAGGATAATAGAATATTTAATCACCTAATGTACTTAAATTTGTCCACGTAGAGTGGGATTTAAACTCATGACCTATACGTTATGAGCAACACCTTACACTAATATACTACTAAGCTATAAGCCTTTTTAACCACAACATAGCTATTACGCGACCTCCTTTTTATTGCAACTGCAATTATGATATTTTACATGGTTTTTAATTAACATTCATGTAAGAATGTATATTAGTACCGAATTGGGAAAATGCGTTTCTTCACCTCTACAATTAAGCATCTGAAATGTTTTCATGCGGATGAATATATACAGGAGTAAAATCATTTCACATAGACTTGGAATCGAAAAAAGTTACGGTGGTTGGAGATGTTACTCCATCTAGTGTTCTTTCAAGCATTTCAAAGGTTAAAAACGCACAATTATGGCCATCTCCTACCCCTTCTTCTTCACCTTACATTGCCATTGGATACTAAATTTGCACATTACCTTTTACATCTTTTTTATTTATTTGTAATGGCATATTTTATATTTTATATAATTTTCAGTATTGTGTTTTTCGGTGTATGTTTGCTGTAAAAACCCTAGAAATTATAAGATGATCATTGATCTGAGTCGTATGAAAAATGTACTTGTAAAAGAAATAGATACAAATAAGTATATTCGTAATATGAGTAATCAGTTGTACTATATACGCAATTGAGATTGATACAATTAAGGGTGTTAAAAAATATCTGAAAATCAAATTATCCACCGCTAGATACAATGATGATACAATTATAAGTGGTGTTTGGCCAAGTCCTAGTCTTAAATAGCTTTATTTTCTTCGTAACCTGATTTGCGATTCGTTTTGCAAATATCTTTCATTTTTTTAATTTGTAGAATCTTGTACTTGTCAAAATTGATTTCCCCTATAGAAACTATCTACTGTAACTTGATCATCAACATATTTCTTTTAATTGCATGAACGTGTCCTGTGTTAACTTTAGGTGTGTGTTTTCGTTTATCTATTTTACCTCAAAAACTCAAAATACTTGAAAGTATATTTGACTAGAACTTAAAATTAAGCTAGGAAAAAAAAAAAAAAAAAAACAAGCTATAACTAATGTATCATAAGAGCATGCAAGTTCTGAGGGTGCCTATGAACATAGACCTCAAATCATTGATTAGGTTTATACATATGTAACTCATTAAAATTTTATCGGTTATAATTTAGAATTTATAAATTTTAAGAATTTTTTGGTGAACCGCACATGGTCTCTAAAATCTCGGGTCTGTACCAAGAAAATCATTTTTGACCACGACTTGTTTGTTTTGGTCATTGTTTTATGGTTTCTGCTCTTTTCTCCTTTTTATAAGAATTGGCTGATTTGTAATTGTTTAAATTAATGAATCATTGATGCCCCTTGCGAGCAAATTTCGAAGTTATTGCCATAAAGTAAAATAAATTGATTATAAAATTTCAACCATAATAAAGTAGCGTTGTTTGTGTTATGTTTGGTTGAGTTTAAAGTTTTTTATTTTAAAGAAAAAGTTTGTATTGAGATAAAGATCTGTTTGATTAGCTTTTATTTCAATGAAAGGTTCCAAATTAAAAATCTACATGGAGTGAACGGATAAACGAAAAGTGATATATAAAATATAGGGTGATTTTTATACCACATCTTTTAATGCGCACACCACAATACATGTTTTATATACTTGTATAGTTTGCAGTATTATTTGTACGTTGTGGTGTAGACATCAAAAAATGTAGTACCAAAATTAATTCCCATATGTATGCTATTGACAAAAAAATTGTTTTGTAGATCGCAGAAAGTTAATAATATCAAAAATTATTTATGCATTGTCATTTTTAAGTGTTAAGCAAGCCGATGGTCGATGGAGTATAAAGATGCACAGCTAACCAATTGAAGTGTGTATATTTTTTTATTAACACAAGAGTTCGGCCCAACCATATTCAAATAATAAAACTGGTAAGATGTGATAGTTTTTTCTATTTGGAAGAGAATAATATGGAATAAATTAACTATTATACAATTTACATCGCGTATGAACAGTAGTAGACAGGTTATTTCTTTTTTCTTTAATATGCGCCGTCTTTGTTGACAATAGCGCCAACCAAAGTTACCTCATACAATTTGTTTTTCTGACATAGTTTTTTTCCAAAGCTTATACAATAGTTTATTTATTTATGCAAACTCCGTATCAAAATAAGTGACATATTTGAAGAATTATAATTTTTTAGGCAAAAGATTAAAAAATAATTTAAAATATATTACCCTTTGATTATCATATAAAAAAAGTATCTTCCACTTTCCTACCAAATCTCTCTTTATTCTGGCACATAAATGAAGGCATTTTATAGAGTAAGACCGTTACTAAGAAGGAAAAAAGCCCCCATCTCGTGGATAGTGGAAAATGAATCTCACTTCTTTTAAACAAAGTGATATTAATCATATTTAAATGTAAAAGTAAAGATAAAAGGGTAATTTCACTTTATTAAAGTAGATAATTAGTGAAGAAATGATCTCACTTTTTTACCAAATACAATAAGTACTAGAACTATATCACTTATTTTGATCCATCCTGAATAGAAAGTGTATCACTTATTTTGATATGTAGGTAGCATATATTATATATATGAGGAACACTTTAACTAATCTCAAGGTAAATACTGACTTTGTGAGAATAGGATAAACCTTCATTCCCTTAAGGTGATTTTTTTACTCCCAAGAAATATCTTGAAATCTATGCTTTTTTTAATATATAATAGTATTAATATAAAATTAGTATATATATATATTTGAAAGTTATCTTATCGGGAGTATCTTGGAAAAAAAAATTTGGAATCCATTTTTTAATATAAAATAATATTTTATATGTTGTACGGATATCAATAAACAATCTTTTAGGTATCATATAGAATACCCTGCGGCAACGCGCAGGGTAATAATCTACTAGTTTTATATATTCCACAAGTTTATAGTAATGTGCCCCTTCATGAAAACGACGATGTTATTTTGTGACATTTAACAATAATCCTTCTGTTATTAATCTTCTCCCCAAAAATCTTTTTTCTTTTTTTGATTTGTAAAGTATATTTCATGAGTTTGGAACATTAATAGAATATTTAATTTTCTTTTTTTTGAAACGACAAATATATTTACTCTTAATTATCACATATGTTCACAACGGATAATTATAACAAAAAACTTGTTTAACACATTTAGCTTTTAAAATTAAGATTTTAACACCTAGGTCTAGGGATGAGCGCGGTCCAAAAACCGAACCGAATCAAAAATGACAGAACCGAAACCGGTTATTTTCAAAACTGAAGCCGAACCGATTACATGTTTTCGGTTTTGGTTCGGTTTCGGTTAGATTTTTTATGCAAAATGCTTATCCTTATCCAAAGACTGAACCGTACGAACCAAAACCGAATTCTTAGAGGTATAAAGAAATACATATTCATATTCTAAAATCTAAAAATAAAATAAAGATAGACACTTAAACCGCATATCTAGGATTTCATATAGTGTCACTTCTATTTTTAATGTTAAAATGAATAAAAAGATTTTTAAAAAATGTTTCAAATGAAAACAAAAAAAATACTAAAGTAGGTGTGTGGCAAAGCATGTATCCGAAGTGAATAGAGACATAACATAGAATTTGATGATGCAGATGGTATCATCTTTTTTGTTAGTGGTTATAGTGGGTAGGTTTTTTTGGTACATTTTTACTTTTTACAAGATTTTAACTACGGATGTGTACTCTACACAACAAAAAGCGCCACCAACTTTTCTTCAAATAATTCTTTTTTTACCGTTATGATAATTTCATTGCAATACTCCAACGATACCTAATATTGCCAAATACAAAATATTAAGAAAATAAGATGTAAATAGTTATATTACTATCTGCCAATTAATTTTTTTCAAAAAAAAAACATTTTTAATTTGGCAAATTGCATTTCAAACCCTTCTAGCCTCTTTTGGCCTTGCTCGAGCTTCTTATCGCATTACTTAAAAAAGAATTACATTAATTATTATTTTTATTATTTTCATGACTTGGTCAAAGCACTTCTAAAAATTGCCACATGAAGCGTTTAGAAGTCGCTGGTGCTACAATTTCCATAACTGCTTTAGCTAGAAGTACAATCTAAACCGAAAAAACATCCGATCAGTTGACTGATCTACTAAATAAGATCAAATTCTTCTTTAAATTAATATGAAATATTGATAATTTGTGATTCAGCCAATCATGATGGCATGCATTTTTGTTGGTAGTGTTAATAAATTATATATGTGGGTACCCTCTTCACAATCACTCAAAGAAAACCTAATGATGAAAGCAAGAGACACTTTTGTGACACCAAATGTTCAGTCTTTCAATTTTTCAATGGTGGGTTCTACGCCTTGTCTCCCAATTTCATCTTGTTTTCTTCTTCATGGAACTTTCTCAAATCTCAACAAACTAAAGGACTAAAATGTAGATAATTTTAGAATTTTAAATCATTTTACTTGCATTTCAAAAGATAAAGACCATTTTTTGCAATTTAAGTGACAAATTTAAACCAATGTTTTAAGATATGGGTTTTTAGTCGATCCAGTACGATGACCAGGTCACGGATCAATCGACTGAACTAACGGTTCAACCCGGATCAACTAAAAAGTATACATAAAACTAATACATTAGTTCATCCTTCATGTAATAGAACCATAAGAATTTTTTTTATATCCACTATGATTAAAAGTCATAAAGACAACATTTCATCAAACACTATGTAGTGTGTATAAGTAAAAAATTTCAAGTACTAACACAAAAAATGGGTTGCTGGATTGTCAGGATTGAAAAAAAAAACGCCGAGTCGCAATGAGTTGTTACTCAGCAAAAACTTGAAGGTGTTCAACCTGCTCTTTTCCCAGGGTCCCAATTTAGCCGCATTGAACCGGTTGAGTCGACTCGTGTTTTAAAACATCGATTAGAACCATAAAACTTCAGTTTTCGTGTAAGCTTAGACTGCTCCAAATTGTGACACACACTGACACTTCACTTTTTGGCAAATCAGCCTCATATCAACTGACACTCAACTAAAACATATGTTAATAATAATCATCATTCACTTAATATTTTATACATAAAAACACACATAAAATGCAAGTACCCACAAAAATTACTTTCTCCTTCGTCTGTTTACATCTAATGGCTGTTTAAAATTGTTACTATATAACATTTTTCTTCTACTTGTAATCTTGCTTACACAAAACGACATTAGCAGGTGGAAAAGATGGATAAGCTGGTCCTAACGAGATCAACAACCGTTTTGGAGGTTATTAAAAACCCACTACTAATGAATTATAAAAATTCACACATCTGATTAAACCAGCATAGGACAACTATTGTCATGTTATTACTCTTAATTATTCTACAATTTCTCGTATAATATCTAGCAAGAAGATAGAGCATACAACGATTCAAAGAAACAACGTCACTTAATTTATTAACTCCTGAGCTATAAAAAGCAAACTTCTATTTCAACCTCCTAATTCAAAAAGAATAACCTACTTTAGACGATTTTATGATAGTTTATTTCATATTTCACTACCAAATACGTGTTTTATTAACTTTTTTTTTTTTTAACTTTATCATGTGTTTTGTTTTTGACTTGTATTGTTCTTTGCATAACTTTATTCTCTCTCACAATCTTTTGGACGGCAGAAAGAATAAAAATGGTCTTTTGAATTTTGTGAGGCCGGGGTCAATACGGTAGGTCTAATTAAGGTACCATTTATTTACAAAAATGTATTAAAATTAAACTCTAATTACAACAATAATATTCAGTCACTTCAAAAGAGAGATGTAGGAAAGTAAGATATAGATAATCATACATCTATTCGGAATTAGAGAAATTGATTCAAGGTAAATTTAACTCTAATAAATGCACGTATATCAATATACATATTCACATTGTACTACTCAGTATTGAATTTGTCACGATTTTTATTTACGATGATTACATTATTCACAATAAAAATACCATAATTGAGTTAACTAAATGAAGATTCTAAAGTCAATTATGATTACATTTATGTCTAATTCTTTGTCTTTCTAAAGATTCTACATCTTTTATAAGAGACCAATTGAATGAAGATTCATAGGACAAGAGAAAGATATATATATTATGTTGGGTTATATAACGATTTCGTACCAACCATCAAAGTTATTATCCGGCTAATCATTATTCTTTTAAAAAAACCATGTAACTTGACACCTTTTGTACCAAATTATTAATTTAAATTAATAATATTATTTATTAACTACCAGCAACACCATCCAGTTTCGGCAACCCACAAGTTCTCTAGTGATCCACATCTTTTATAATGGCCACCATTTTTTCCGGCAGATCGCCGGCAACAACCAACCACCATCTACCACCGCTAGCAACTAGTGGTGTTCATCAGGTTAGGTTTGGGCTCTTATCGAGTTGGGTCCGTCAGATGTTAAGGGAAAAAAAATCCTAACCCCAAACCAGCCACAATAAGGATTCGGGTTGGCCGGGTTGACCAGACCGGGTTGATCAGGTTACATTTGAGTTACGAATTTTAGATAAAAATAAAAGAAAAATCTAATATATAGAACTTTATGGAATCCGATTGGTCTGGTCGAAAAAACCCAATATTAATATAAAACTCGAACACACTAGACCAAACTAACCTAATCAAGTTCGGGTTTAGGTTGGCTTGACCCTTTTGGACACCCCTACTAGCGACCACGGGAGGAAGTGATAGTGTTTCAGTGGTGACTGGACATTTTTTTATGAATATTAAAATAAATCAATTATAATAAATCAAATACTTAAAATTTCAATTAAAAAAATTATAGTGTAAATTACAGAAATTGTCCCTGTGGTTTTTCCGATTCTGCGTTTTTGTCCCTGTACTTTTTTTTTCGTTTTTTTTGTCCATGTGCTTTCCTAAATTGTCCATGTGGTTTTCCTGATTCTGCGTTTTTTTTCGTTTTTTTTTCAGCACGTGAGGGCTTTAACGGCAAAAAAGAGACGGCATGTGGACGGAAGGATTAAATCGCAGAATTTAGGAAAGCACGGGGACAAAAAAAATGAAAAAAAAAAGTACAGGGACAAAAACACAGAATCGGGAAAACCACAAGGACAATTTCTGTAATTTACTTAAAATTATACTTGGACATACATGTAGCAGCTGATTAGGATATGAAAACAAAAACCAGTTACACCTCAGCAAGTAACAAGTTGCAAGTTATTTTTTGCATAAAAAGGTATGTTTTTGTAAGTAGAGTACATTAAATGGTAATTTCAAAAGTTCATTACATATAACTCGATAAAAGCTTGATTCGATCGAGCTGTAGATCGATACAACCTCGACTTGTTTACAGGCTCTACTTTGATTGTTTCCATCGCATTTTTATATATGTAATATTCTTGCTTACATCATAAAGATTATTTCTTTTGACTATTAAGGACACAATTAAAGACATGCAATATTACAAAAATTACCCCTCTACTATTACTTCAATTGCAGAAATAGATCCATGAGAAATCACTTACAAGATTCCTCCCTTAAAATCCCAAAAATACACATTTACATCCGTAACTTAGAGGTGTGTGTTCTACTGTTAAAAAAAAAGTCAAACATTTACGTACCTTGTACAAAATTGCCATATCAAATGTCACGGAATCACGAAATTCACACTTCCACCTGACGCCTGAGTATAAAGAGATGAACAAATTACAAAAATTATCATCACTATACCACAAAAATAAAAAATAAAATGTTTAATATTTGTGTATCGATACCCTTACAATTATGGAAACAGATAAAAAAAATGTGTAGTACAAAAGTATGTGATTAAGGTTTAAACGAAAAGTATACCATGTATGGGTGCCTACATATACATACGGTGTACATATTGCCTCGTGAAAGTTGTAACCGCACATGTGGCACATTTTTCCAACTCTCCCCGAGAGCAGGCTTAAGATTACCTCCTTCTCCACTCACCATGTGATTTGTTACCTTAAACATCACAAAAATAAACAGGTTAGGGTTGGCCCTAAGCGGTTTCAGGTTGTAAACGGGTTGGGCTCAAGTTAACCTGCCCAACCCGCCAACCTGTTTAAAGATACCAGTGTTGTAAATATCGGTCTAGGCGGGATTCGGAGGCCAACCTAGTAATCCATCAAAATCGGTCAAAGTTAATGAAAGTCAAACTTACAAAAATTTAAAGCTCAAAAACTTGGTTCGGGAAATATGAACCCGTCAACGCGAACACAACACAAATTGTATTCCCTATTATATTTTGACATGGCAACCCGTCAACATCTTTAGTCCATTTTTTAATTATTTGTAACTAATCATCTAATATTATAGAAAACATATCAGAATTTACTCACAACTACAGCAATGTTGTATCTGTCTGCTAACTCTTTCAACAAGTATCCAACAGAAACCATCAAAGCATGCCCTGCATTTACAAAACACCAAATATTAATAAAAATAATCACGAAACAGCAAATATTAATAAAATAATCACGAAACAGCAAATATTAATAAAAATAATCACGAAACAGCAAATATTAATAAAATAATCACGAAACAGCAAATATTAATAAAATAATCACGAAACAGCAAATATTAATAAAAATAATCACGAAACAGAAAATATTAATAAAAATAATCACGAAATAGCAAATGAAATACTACCTCCATATCAAAATAAGTGATACACTTTCTATTAAGGGTTGGAACAAAATACTCGTAAGTGATACACTTCTAAAACTTACCTTATTTGGTAAAATAGTGGGACTCTTTCTCCACTAACTATCTACTTTAATAAAGTGAAATTACCCTTTTACCCTTAGTTTTACCTTTAAACATCATTAATATCACTTTATTCAAAAGAAGTGGGACCCATTTTCCACTAACTATCCACTTTAATCTATCTTAAACTATCTTTTAATCTTTTGCCTCAAAAACCGTTTTTCTTCAAATGTATCACTTATTTTGATACGGAGGTAGTATATAAAATCACATACACGAAGATATATATGTAAATATACCTTGAACATTGTTTCCCCCTAACATTGGAGCAATAAGTGATGATATCGAATCAATGATTATCAACCTTACTCTGTATCTTATCTGTGCATTAGTTTACAGTTTTAATCACAAAACAAAGTTTAAAAAATAAATATTAATAAAGATGAACCTGCGATTTTAGATTTAATTTTAACTGATGAAGAATATTCAGCAACGTATAAATGTCAAAAACAGCATGGTGTTCAATGTTTCTCATTGCTTGTAAAAGAATCCCATCAACCTACAAGACAAATATTAGAATTATGGGACCAAAAAATATAAATATTTCAAAAAAATTACCTGATTATCAGTTGAACCAGATATTTGAGTAACTATTTGTTTAATACGTGTAGGCGGAAACGAGTTTCCTGAATCAAAAAAGATGACATTACCCAACTTCATTGCCACATATGATGCCACTTGAAAACAAACCTAAACCAATTTTAGGAAATTAAAATAAAATATTAAATAATTTAATATATGTGATGTTAAAAATGTAATGCATAGTATTGGATTCAATTCGAACTTGTGTTTTTCCAGATGATGATGAGCCAACTAATTCTGTTACATATCCCTCACGAAATCCACCTTGGAGCAACATATCAAAACTGGTTCAATATAAGCAGTTAATAAATAGTATTATATGATAAACATTTATAAATCATAGAAAAGTTATACCTTTTATATCCGGTTGATATAAATTGTTTATTTTGTTGTCTATCTTGTAATAACTCTGGACCGTTTATCCATGGTTGATGGCATGTTTCTATTATAGAAAGGAGTTGGTTGATACCCTGAGAGATTATGTAATGTTGAATATAATATTAAATAAAAGACTATGAGTTAATTAACAGGAATGTTGGTTGGTTAATTAACCTCTTTTAATCTATCAGAATTTGGGAGTTTATCTGCTGATGCTACTAACATGTACACGTCATGGATTAAGAAATCTTCAACTGTTGAAAAGAAAAATACTCAGCTATGTAAAACAGGAATTAAAAGACTGATATTCATCAAAATGACACGTCACTTGCCACCTCAGCAGGTTACTTCCACGTCATTGCTTGATCATGTAACAATTATAACTTTTAAAACCAATTGCAACAGAATTTGTTATGAAGTTCTACAGGCTACATCTCAACTTTTAGGAACAATTATAACTACAGTGGGGTTTGGTATTGTGTTTAATAGAGATTAAGTGTTTTGGAATAATCAGTTTGGATACCATACTTTCAAACCGATTACTAATTCATCACAATATTTACAATTGATGACTAGCAATTTCAAATTGCAGTAATCAACTACTCCATTTGCAAACTCAATCCCAAAAACATCCCTTAAAACCCTAAATCTAGTTGGAAATAGCTTAATTTGGTCTCACATTAGAACTCTGATGATGTGTGTGACTATCGACTACTTCAGAAACAACCTTGTGTTCGATTTCAGCAAGTATTGACACAAACGCAAATCTTCATACGGAATTAAGAACTTAAAATCTCGATCAAACAAATAGAAACAAACAGGACTCGTCAATTTAGGCATAGAAATCACTGAAGAGTTATATTAAATGCAATCAAAATCATAAATCATTGATCATGATTTTCTTACCGGAAAAGATGCCGTGAGATGCACAGAATTGAAGGAAATTGAGGTCGATTATAGCATAATCTTTCTCAAGAGATTTCAGTGCGCCCATTTCTACCTAGCGTTTTGAAGTTTGAACATTTTACTAAAATAATTGATTTATATACTACCTACACTTTCTAATTTCTATTTAGAGATAGTATAAAATAAGTGATACACTTTTAAAATTTACTTTATTTGGTAAAAAAGTGGAATCTTTTCTCTACTAATTATCTACTTTAATAAAGTGAAATTATCATACCCTTACTTTTATTTTTAAACATCATTAATATCACTTTGTCTAAAAGAAGTGGGACTCAATGTTCACTAACTATCTACTTTAATCCATCTTAAACTACATTTTAATCTTTTGCCTCAAAAACCATTTTTCTTCAATTGTATTATTTATTTTGATACGGATGTAGTATTTTCGTATTTTTTCAAATTACTAATCATTATACTATTTTAATTTGATTGATTATGGTTTATAAATAACGTTTATTAAATTATGTGATGGATAGATATAATTAAATAGCAAAAATTCAAACATCAATAAAGACCTAGAAACCAAAATATTTATAGGAGTGTTAAGAATCAAATATTGATTAATCTTAAATAGAAGATTGATAAATCTTAGATAAAAACAATCAAATCTTAAACAAATGATTACTAGTGGTAAAAATGTTTAAAATGATTTCCTACATATAAGATTGTCAAAGAGAATTTTAAAAAAGTGCATAGTTTTGCCACTTTGGAGGAGTCCACTAACTTTAGGTTGATGGCTAACTTACATACCGTTAAGATGAAATCATTATATTTAAACCAAAACTCAATATTCAAAGTTAAACCACATATTTACTGGAATTAGAAACACGTGATTACAAAGCACCCGAGTTTATAATTAAGGATCACGTATAAATTGTAACAAAACAGAAAACTTTAATACGATTTTATATATTTTGGGTTGGACTAAACCACCAAAAGTGAAACTGATTAGATATTTTGAGCCGCATGCCCATTCATCCAGCTCCAACTTTCAAGTGGGCGGTTTCTAGGCCCTACTGAAATGACAGGTGTTATATGGGTTGGATGGGTTTCCAGTTATCCGGGTCGGATTAGGCAAGTTCAAATACTTCCCAAACTTATGTTAAAACTTACAGGTAGTCACCCTACAATTCGGGTGTGTTAGATTCTTCACTCAAATCGATTTTCGGGCAAATAAAAATATTGAAAATGACCTCTAAAAGTTATGCTCATAGTAAGTTAATTGTCGACCATTTATGTTTAAAAACAAAAGTTTAAAGATAAATAGATTTGGAAGAAAAAAAAACAGGCAAATGGAAGAAAACACAGTAACAGATAGTAGCATAAAAGATTGCATTTGCAAAACCAAACCACCAAAACCTAAATGGAACACGTCATCATAATCCAGAAATTATTCACTGAAAATAAAAAAACTATCCAAAAAAAAAAAACTTATTTTGCTGGAGCAAAGAAGATTTCACTGTTCATCCTCTTGGAACGGAACGTTTTCTCAATCTCAGGAGTCACATTGAAGGAAGCTTGGAGCACTTCAGGAGATAACGCCTTCCACACTGATGTTCTTCCAGCCATATGAGTAAAAATCGGGCTGCAACATATATTATAAATGGCTCATAATTAAATACAAAAAAAAAATTAAATTAAATGAATTAAAAAAGAAAACAGAAGACATACTTAGGAGTAGTGATAATAGAGAACCATTCCAACCCTTCATCATCAGCAATCTTAGAAACAACAAAAAACCTCGGGACAATAAACAAATTACCGGCTTTAACTGTCGTTTCCAAAACCCGTTTTCCATCAACACCAACAACTTGAGCCCGCCCGCTGCCCCTAACAATATAGGTCACTTGAAGAGCAGAATCACACGAAAAGCCAGGAGAACACATTGCATTACCATCTAATCTCACCAAATCAGCCCCTAATCCAACTTCACCAACTAATGGCAAATTCTTAGTATTCAACACAACAACTCGACCACCGTTTTTAATGTCAACATCTAATGGTGCATCTAGACAGTTCAAAGCCATCCCGTTTCTGTGATTTGTATTCGGTTCGGGCATTTTGGATCCAGATTCGAGTTTGATGATTCCGTTGTCTTTTTGGTTGGTGACTAGTGATTTGGCGGTTGGTTCGTCGATGTCCCATGCTCGGCACACGAATTCGGTTGAGAAGCCGGTGAAGATTCCGTTTGATCCGGTTAGGAAAAAGTCGGTGAATGAGCCTCCTTTGTGTGCGGTTTTTGTGTCGCCTAGGAACAGGATTTGGAGTTCGGTGTCTTGTTTGTTGTACCACCATGTGACTACACCGAATGGGAGAGCAATTGCATCGCCTGTTTTGATTGCTAGAACTTTTTCTTCTTTTTCGGGTAGAACAATTCCAGCTACACCATTACCTGTGTAAAATCAGAATAGAATTTAGGATACTAATGTTGTTTTCGGATTCATAAGAGAGTATGTTTATGAATTTATAGTAAACAGGATACTATGTGAAGCTAAAAGGAGTTAATATTGAAATAAACAGGTAAACAATATTTTAGCATTAAGCAATTAATCAGGAAAGTAGAAAACATACAATTTTACTTAACATCTATAATAGTTACAACTTTACCAATTTAAATTTAGGTTAGGTGAACCATGTGATTCATATCATTAGCCTTAATTTTGGCTTTGTGTACATTGAATCAATAAAATATTAGAAGTCAATAAAAAAGTAATTGTTTAGAAATCGTGATATAATCATCGACTTTCACAGCTGCCAATCAGATTCAAAGCAAGTTCATGCGGATTATTGTAATAATTTATCAGATCTATTTTTTATTTCAATCGATTGAAAACTAAACATATATTGTTAAGCACTCAGTCTAACAATATAAAGTATGGAAAACGTGAATCGTGAATGTGTGATTGTGTGTCGGTGGTTAATTAAACGCAAACACAAAATTGATCCAATAGTAATCACAATCAAACTTTAAAACAGTATAGACTACGACTAAAAAACCTAATCACGATCGGAACATCGATCAACAAAATCAATTATAATTGACAAGCGAATTAGCAACTAGATCACAAAATTCAAGTAAATCAACATAAATCTACAATATGATCAAAATTACGCAATTGAAATCCATACCTTGAAGAACATAAGCAACCTTAGCAGAATCGGAGTAACGAGGGAGAGCTAGACCGTTTTTCTCGAGGAACAGCTTTCCGGCACCGATGTTACCCTGACGGAGCATCGGGAGTTCATCGGGACACCATGCATGATACGATCCACCAGCTCCTCCGTACGACTTTTTAGCCAACTTAGGTGACAAATCGATATCCATTTCTGATGATAATTGAAGGATCGTAATCGAATTTGATTGTTTGTTGACGGGATTTGGAAAACTTTTGATGATCAGATGGTGAACTGAGGGTTTGTATTTATAGTGTGAGGATAGTGTGCTTAGGGAGTTAGGGGTGTAACTGATTAATAGGATTAAACGGGAAATTTGGAGGATCGTTATTCGGTATTTAAAATTGAACTACATATAATTTCAAATAAACCTTTACGTTATTTTTGAGTTTTTAAATGAAAAAAAAAAGATAAATAAAATATTTAAAAATATGTATATATTTCTTGTTTGTGTTTCTGGAAGAAAAATATATTTATGTTTTTGAATTGGAAAGAAAGGGAAAAAATAACTTATTTACAATTTAAAAATGTAAATTAATTATGAAATGTAAAAGGTAATACGGTAAATACAATTTTTATGGTAATTTATTTATTATAGTTAAACACATATTATAATTAAATGCTATTAATCGAATTAATCTTCAATGGATAAAACCTTTTGAGAAGAATTCTATAGTTTAAATAGGTTTTAAGTAGATTTTATATTTCGAAACTATATATCTTAAGATAAAATCGACAATAACAAATTCTCGGATAGGATCTTGTGAAACTTATGTAGTCTTCTAATCCGTTTGGGTTTTATTTGTTTTATCCAAAATGGATAAGATTTTGTAACAACATACTTCATATAGATAAGAAGGTAAAGGAGAAGTTCTATATTTGTGGAAAAAAGCTCATCGGGCATATGGAAGCATTAAGAATTAAGTTAAGAATTATAATATAATAAAAGCTTTTTAATTTCACTAATTTCAATATTTTTAGACTAAATTATAAAAAAAACATTGGATGGTGCGGTAGGGGAAAAAAAAGGATAGAGTGATCAATCAACCTAACTATATAACTCGTTGGATTAGAAGATGCATCCATCATTTTATTAAACGATCCAACAAATCGTTCCAATTATCCAAATACTTATTTGGATCAATTCATAATCCATCAAAGTCTCATTGGTAAAAAAAACACAAACACAAATAATTCTTGAGCAAGACATAACCAAATATCCAATACCCAATATGCAAAGCAGAAACTAAACCAATTCAAGCCGAAAATTTACCGGCCAAACAGAGACACAATTCATCTCTCATCACCACCGCATAGTCATCTGCCACTGTACTCCACTCCGGCCGGTAACTAGAGTCATATTCCCATGACATCATCATCGACTTACCCGAACCCCCGTCATCTTCGTTGTCAATCACAATATTATGTAATATACAACACGCACGAATAATTCGCGGTAATTCAACCCTCTCGAGCCCCCACTCACTACCATCAATAACCGCCCAAACGTTTTTCAACTTCTTTAACGCGTGACGAGCCACCAATCGAGCTGCAAAATGTTTTTTATTAAATTCGGTTTGGTCCTCGGTTAGGTTATAATCAACATAAGGAGTTATTAACCATGGTAAGAGTGGATAACCCGACCGTCCCACTATATATTCTCTAAGCATTATTCCATCCGAGAGCTCGATCTCGATCCCGTTTAGTTTCTCTCGTTTTTCCACCGATTCAAAAAAATCCGACCTCTCGAGGACGGATGCCATAGTCATTGTTTGGGGCCACGCGGTATTCATATCGAGAAACCGCATCGTGGGCCCCACGATCACTTGCAACATCAAACCATGGTTATCATCCGCATCTTGCCATACAACTTTGTTATTATCATTATTATTATTATTCAGGTACGTTTTGAGATGTATGGTCTCGATAGCCCCACAACAATTGATGAGACCGCCGATTTTCTCGAAATTCGGGATTATACGACTCATTTCTATAGGCCATAAAAGGTGGCGGGCCCCATCGGCTAGTAAGGCCTCCACGAATTCTGACGTGATGTCAGAAACGGTTTTCTCGTCTGTCTTGAAGAGATTCGCGATGTTTATCGTTTTATCGGTTGAGCTTAGTCTTGTTAATGATATGGCTACTTGATCATTCAAAGACAATGATTCACCATCTAAACACATGTAGTGTTTGTTTTGGGACATCATGCGATTCTTTACGATCAAGCATATATAGTAAAATGTTTTTTCTGATACCTTGTAAAGTGACATAAATTTGTCTTCAACTGTAAAGACGTACAAGTGTCAATATTAACTTATTTATGGAATGAATGTTCCGTTTTTAAGTTGTATTTTGTTGATTAAATAACTTATTAAATAGACTAAACTATAAAATTTTAGTTTAATATTAAACGGTCCCCAACATACCAAGAGGAGACTTGATGCCTTCAATCTTCGTCCTGTCATTGCATATCGTTTTTCCTTTACCTTTGTTTGCTATCATGGATCCCATTATATGATTTCGCAGAAAACCTATATTGAAAAATAAACCCGAAATCAAACTGATTATTCGAATAAAAGTTGAGTCACACAAATCGGTTAGGTTTTCAGGCTGACATACACACATATTTAGATTTACTATAATGGTATTTGCGCAATGGGAGAATACTTGTAACTATATTTTATGACGATAAATTGGTAGATATATATAACTGAAGTAATTAATAACGATATAAATAATTACCCAAGGCTTGTATCATAATAATATTAACGTGTATGGTATTGCTTATAATTTAAAGTTTATGAGTACAAGTCCCGACCATAGGGACGAAGTGAAATAGATCAGGTGCCGTTAAAAAAAATAAAGATATAAATAGTTGATTAACTAAAAAATGTGGACTTACAGGATTTTTCTAGGTTGAACAAATAAAAACAATCAAAGCCGCTTAGGCGATTAAGGTGTTAATGTGTGTGTAGCACATATTTGGTTTCTTCAACTATTACAAGTTTTAATAAACATATATTTGGCAAAATACACTACAACTACTAATTTAAACAACCACCCCCTTAAACACTTTACATATTACCATGGTTTTAAAAACCCGAACGCACATCATACCAGCCGTTTTACTAGATCATTGGTTTAGCTGGTTCTACCAATAGGATCATTCTAAAAATGGATGATGTCATAATTAATATTATAATTACATAACATATAAATAACCAAAAAATATGACTAATTCACTAAACACAACAATGAGACTCATTTCACATTTAATGGTGAATGCTCAATTTGAAATCCTTTTGTTATTATTAAAAAAATAAATAAATAATCGAAATCATACAAATTCCGTTGGTTCACCGGTTCGTCTGTTTGGGCGATCTTTTACCAGGTTTGACTAGGTTTGACCAGTTCGATAATAGTCAGTTCGACTAGCTTTTAATAACCAATTTTATAAGCGGATCCCTATTTAACCAGTTCAACTAACCTGTCTGAACTGGTTATCAAAATATGCTATTACCATATCTTTTTTGAGGAAGTAATAAAATATATTACTTAGAATCTTGAGTTACCATTATCCATATTTATAATAGACAAATGTACATTTAAGAAATGTCAAGCCTATCTCACAAGGATCATAAATGAAAAATAGGCAAAATGTATTGATGAATCAACTTAATTCCATTTAACCATCTTTTTACATGGATTTATTTTAACTTGTTAGATCTATTCGATTCTCCCGTTTTACTAATTTTATCTCAAGCTACACATAAATAAGTACCCATAACTACAAAGGAAAAGGGTTTTGAAATTCTTAAAAGAAATTTGTCAAATCCATAGATGTACAATCAAATAAATCATAAATTACAATGAAAGGGGTCTTAAAAAAGGGTTTTTGTGGTACACCTCATTTTAATCTATAAATTTTCTCAAATCCATGCCTATATTTGTATGTATAATCAAATAAATAGTGAAAAATCGATAGCAAAATATACCTGGAGTAACAGCTTCCTTTTGAGGTAGAAACGATAGAATAAGTAGGTTTATTTGAATATCTCTAAAAAATAGAAGAAAATCTGTTAAATTGATAGATCCAAACCACACAAATAAATAGCATACAAATATCAACCAAGAATACATATATATGACACAATTGGGTGTTACACATGATAGAACTGCTAGATCTTCGCAAATTAACACCGATTTAGTGTTAAATCGTAGCGATCTTAAATAATCAGGGTAACTAAACACAAGAAAAAGAAATGGTTGTAAAACGAACGTACATTGGTGTTGCGGCACTATATTATGGTTAGGTAAGAAGACGCCCGCCGCTGGCTGGAAAGAAACTAGAAGAAAATGGTAAGAAGACGTCGATTATGTTTAGGGCTCCGAACAGGGTATTAAATATATAAGTATAATTTTACTTTTATTGTATTGTGTTATAACTTATATTTGTGTAATTCTAGTGTAAAAGTTTTGGTTAACTTTATTTTCGAAAGTCAAGTTTACCTGTCTTTAGCTCTAATTACATATAGTACTACTTTATTTTCAAGGCACATAAATAAGCATGGTATCATTTGTAATGGGTTTCTATTTACATTTCTCAATGCATGTGGTACATTACATTTTTCACCCAATAAACTAAATCTCAACCATATCATCAATTGATGATTTAGTACTCTCCCCGTCCCACAAAAAATTTATTATTTTACTTTTGCACAAGTTTTAGGTGATAGTTAGTGGTGGGCTGTTGATAATACTTTTGATTAAAATTTAAGGTTGGATTGGAGAGAGAAAGATAGTTAGTGGATATTAGTGGTGGGGTCTTTAGTAATAATACTTTTGATCAAATATGGGAAATGAGAAGTTTTTTGTGGGACAAAAATTTAGAGTGAAATGAGAAGTTTTTTGTGGGACGGAGGGAGTTTTTTTTTCTTTTTTTTCTTTTTAATTTAGTGTCATATCAACTTACATTCCAACTAACATATTCATGCCAATAATAATATTACACTACACGCACAAAAATACTGATACCCACAAAATTGCCCCTTAACTCGGAGTCATTTGCTTAAATGATGCCAAATGCATCAGAAATGCACAAATAATGCTGTTTTTTCACCCATTGCAAAAATAATGCTATCCCCCCTTTGGAATCCCGGATCCCCCATAATCCCCTACTTGAAAACCCGGATCCTACAATTTTCTGTTTTTTGTACTGATTTTTGGTACTTTCTGTACTTGTCTGACACAGGTACATTCCCACACCCCAAAACCTGGATCACCTAGTAACCCACACCACAAAACCCGGATCCCAATGAACATATAACTAAACCTTAAGGATGCAAAGTGTATTTGTTTCAAATTAAAAGTACCAGTTGTCAGGAACAATTTTTTTATCTCCCTCTTTTTTTCTATTTTGGCTTTCTTCGTCAAAACATTTTCATTTTAAATTTCTCTTCTTTCCACCATTTTTTCTCTCTGTATAATTTCTGTTTCTATGTTCTTCCACCCTTTTTGTTTTAATTTTTGAATAATTTCCCCCCTAAATCATGTTGCAGGAGAACATTCTCAACTATATCTGCAACATATGCCCTGATTCAACTATCTGCTTCTTTCATGGCTTATTTTAGCCTCATTTTTTCTTTCTTCTCAAGATATATCGTTTTCTATTTGTTACCTTATCCAGACGATTGGATTCGTTTTGCTTAAGTATTGTGTTTTGATGTGCTTTATTGATGTTTAGAGTTCTTCATCTATTCTCTTTTATAGAAAAAGAAAGCTATATTTAAAATAAAAAAACGATTCATCTACTGTACTTTGGTGTATGAAGATGATAAAGATGAAGAGTATATGAGAAACAATTTGATGCCCTAAAAACAATTGATAAATTATACGTAATAATGAAAACCCACTTAGCATTTGAGTTGGATACGAAGATGATGAAGAGATGCAAACCGAATACTTTGAACTGACATGTAAACCAAAAGGAGCATAATATTTATGTCAAGTTAGAAACCGAAGTCACCGATGACACTGAGTCTTAGTTTGGTGTTTCACATTACCATTCCAGTCTTTTTCAAAGTAAATATTACTCCTAAGCATAATCGATGCATAAGATTTTTTTTCTTTCTGATTATTGTTTTTCACCTTTTTCTTTTTCTTTTAGGTTTAGGTATAAAAACATATTTTCTTGGTGACCATAATAAAGAATTAGAATTTAACCAGACTAGAATTTAACAAAAATATATATTAAAATATATTAAAGTCATAATAATAAACAAAAGCCTAAAATAACCTAAATTTCTAGGGTCCAAGAAGAAATAATCACTTTTTTGGATTGTAGCATTAACAAAAAAAATCATCAGAGTTTCAGATTATATAAATCATTAACTATAAATGTACGTAACATCTTTTAATCAAATTCTAACAAAATATCACTTTCTATTACTACTCGATCACCTTCAATGGAACATTTGCTTCTTCATCTAACTTGTGTATTGAGGGCGACGGTTTCTCGGGTTTGCTTTTTAAGAAACCCTTTGCGTAAAGAGATCCAAATACAATTACCTGTCAAAAGACACAAATACCCCTTCATACCTTTTTTTATTTTTTATTTTGTAAAGTAAAAAATGGAACGGTAAAAAACGAAACTGGATACATACTTGGGTGGACTATAAAGTCGTTTTAATTGTTTTGGTGGCCTTAATGACAATGTTGTATAAATTATCTCCTTTTTAATAGTAACTTAATACATTAAATATGTTTATATAAATTGAAAATAATCATAGCAAAATAATATGTAATTTGTTTGAGTATATGTATATTGATTCAGAAGGTTGTAAACATTTTAAATTGGGTGACCCATTAATGATAAAAATCTAACCCAAATTGACCCATTTGGGGTAAACGGGTCGAAATTGCCAACCCTAGATGATTAAATGGTTTAAAAAAATAAAATAAAATAAAATAATAGATGCTTACGGCTCCAATGCACTGTTCCACGCTAAGGGGGTGACCAAACCATACGCAAGACAGCAGAATGCTCACTAACTACAGAATTTAGTTGAAGAAATATATATAATTTTAGAAATAATAAATAAAATAAGATTATTAGATATGAAGGGAGATAATCATAAGTTTTAGGTTACTTGTCGAGTTGTCATTATGATGGCAAATGTAAGAGCTCCAAATGTGCGAATTGTGTAGGATATGAAGAATTGACTGGCTGTTGCAACCTGCAAATATACAAATTAAATAATTATAGTTATTAAATAAATAAATAATACCAAAAAAAGAAGAAAAAAAGAGAACACTTCTAAAAACAGTAAAATTGGCTTACGGTTGAAAGCAGCGCAATATCAATAAAACAATCTTTGTGGCGAGAAACAAAATCTATTGCCATGAGAAGATTTCCCTGCAAAATCAGACCTAACAAAAAAAATAAAAAATAAATTCAAGATTTAATTACTTTTTTTTTTTCTTTTCAAAATGAAGTAATTAATTTCAAGATTAATATACTTACCAGTCAAGCTAAGTATGCAAGAACAGAGAGTAGTGTAAAAAATTTGGTTGTAAATTCCCATATCATATCCTTTAAATAATTTATCTTGAAACGTACTCGTGAAACCATCAAATCTAAGATAGAAATAGAAAATAAATAAATATATAAATATATAAAGGAATTTTGCAATATATAACTATCTTTGACCAGCTAAAAAATCCATTCTTCTAATTCTTGAAATCCACCTAAACATTTTTTTAGCACTTAGACTATAATATATAAATAATATTTATTAATATAAATGGATATATTTTATAACTGGAGAGTTTGCAAAATACCCTAAATAACCAATCATCAAGGAGACACCCCAAACTGTACTTTCTTTTTCTTTGTGGTAAGGACTTAACTCACTTGCTCCCTGCAATTAAAAACAAATATAATTTCTTGTTATTGATTTTTTTTAAATTGAAAAAAGTGAAATTATAACAGTGTGGAGGGAAATAATACCGGAAATAAAATAAATAATGAACAGCCAAGTGTAACTAGTACAGCCAAAAAGTAGTCTGGCCCTTTGTACTTCTTTTGCATAATTAACGTTCCCCAAATCTGCATAAAAAATCACTTTATTAAATAACTAACATAAAATTCATGTAAAAATCACAGACACACACACAGTTGATTAGATCACATATAACAGTTAGATTCTAGAACTTACCATTACAGGTATCATTTTGGCACATTTGGCTAGTGTTTGAACAGGAAAGCTAACATATTTAAGTGCCTGATGATATAATAATTACAATATAAGACAAGATGTCAATATGCAGCTACAAAAATATAATATATTTTAATTAAAGAATATGTTACCTCATATTGACATGTTGTAGTTAGTATGTTAGATATTGATACAACACCATATTTGTAAATTGGAGCAACAGGATCCAGGGCTTTTTTACTTGTCTGCAATACAAATATAACATAATCATATAAAAATTACAGAAAAAAATGTATTTTTTATTTATTTATCATTTTCTGATTATTACAACTTCAAATGCTTAAGTTATAACAGTAGAGCTGTAGAATATCTGATTATGATTTAATCAACAATTACTATAAATCATGTTTTACTAATCACCAACACTTACTATTAAAAAAACAGCAGATACTGCAGACGTGGTAATACGGTTACAGAAAACAAGAAATAATGAATGCTTGAAGAACTCGTGGTTTAAACCATATGGAACTCTCATAATCTTTTCCTGCAAATATGAAACAAACATCAGTATAAAACAAAATAAGCCCCTTTTATCAAAATTTCCCCTTTTTTCGGCTGAAATTTGTTCAATTTACTAAATTAGGCTTATAACTTATGAAATCAACATGCATTTATAAAGAAACAAACACATTTATGATCAATTGTAAATCTTGAATTGCAGCAAAGGCTAGCAATAATTCAAATCCTAATTTTCCCCAATTTCAACTAATTAGGTCAATTCAAGCTCCGTCAACTCGATTCGATGGACAACAATCTCCAACGAATCATCTTCACATCTACATCACCAATTACAAAGTTATAATTTTAACATACCTGTAATACACCATAGATCACGAGAGTAGACATAATTCCGACAACGGCGAAAGTACCCTTTAAGAGCTTATTCTCTTTAGCATCTGTTGACGGTGGATCAGTCATACCACCATCCATTACCTAAAAACTTCAGAACCGCCGGAACCGCCGCTATCGGAGCTCAGTGTATGTATATACGACGAATTTAAATACAGAAGGAAAAAAAACGGTGTTTGATAAACCCTAAGATGAGTGAAAAAACACAAGTTAGATCGAGTGAAAGACAACGTGCCGTAAAGGTTTTGGAGTAATTATGTTAGTAATGGTGTCGAAATGATCGATGGGCGGTTTCTCCGGCGAGTTTCTCTCCTAGTTTTCACCGGCGATTTAATTTTTTTGTTTTGTGGGAAAGTAGACTACTTTTTTTCTGTAAGATAGATGGGTGTCACGACTTTCCGTCGGTCTTACGCATATTTTATTACTGGACCATCTTTTTCGTATGATTTGTCTTAGAAAGTGAGTATATACTTACAGAATATATATAAATAATATTTTTTGCGATTTAAAATGAGTGCTACATTTTTACTTTCACGCTTTTTAATACAAAACATTGTAATATAGATTATGATATATTAAAGAGGATAATTAGTAAAGAATGGTCCCACATATAATCTTTAGCTTTGTTGCAGAAAGAGAAAGTATATTAGGTAGCAATCTTAATGATTTTTAATAAAGTTAAGTAATGATAAAATGGTAAGTTTATATATAAAAGTTTCCAAATAAGGAAAGTGTAACACTTATTTTGAATCATCCATATAAAAATTTATTTTTTACTAGTTGTTTTAATATATGCATTTAGGGTACATATCAAATTTAATTTTATAAATGATTATTTTTTAAATATATACTCCCTCCGCCGGATGGAGTATTTAACAAGAGCTATAATTTTTACAACTTTTTTTTGGAAACGGCTTTCATTAAAAAAAAACTAGCTAAAAGCTAGAAGAACAAAAAGTTAACAATTACATGGTAAGATAAGTCATTCGGCCCAGCTAACATTATACTTAACTCTACGATTACAAATCCAGAGATATGCGACTTCTTTTATGGCGTCCACTAGCATGTTTCTTCGGGCATCACCATTATTGAATGTAATTCCTTACATAGCGCCACATAATCCACACTACCGTAAAAAACACGGCCTCAATAATCAACTTTCATTTAATGCTTATAGAAGTATCATCCAATTTGCTCAACAATTCATCCAAATCTTCCACATTTGTATCGGTCACTTGTAACCAGTTCCCAATTGCACGCCACACGGCTTTAGTTACCTCACACCTCCAAAATATGTGATCCGTATTTTCTACACCATCGCCACACATCACACATTTCAAATCTTCAAACGGGATTCCTCTTAAAGACAGATTCACTTTACAAGGAATCCGATTTAAATTGATCTTCCAAAAAAGAATGTTCACTTTCCGAGGCACTAACAGGTTCCATCTTGTACACACTACGGAGGATGGCAAGATAAGATTATCCAACCATCGTCTAGTACTCTTCACTTCATACACACGGACCTCTCCAATATCCCAAACCCAATCATCCGGATCATTAGAAATTATAACTTCATCTAGTAATCTAGTTATCTCCCCGATTTGAGCTTCTTCTCTTCCTCCCCTTATTTACCTACGCCACTCCCACCTAATCGTACCCTCAATCAACCGATCTGCCACCGTACAATCTTTGTTTACTTCCAACAAAAAGATTCTGGGGAACATCGAACACAATGGAAGTTGACCAACCCATTTGTCCTTCCAAAATCTAGTGGACCGCCCACTACCAACCCGGATTTTTAGATGAGATAATAAGTCCAACCCACTATTCTTGTATCTTCGGACCATTTTCAACAGCTGAGCCCAAGGTTGCGGCCCAAATTCACGGTTACCAACCGAGTCTAACGCCCCAAACTCACCATTAATGGATTTAATCACATTAGTCCACAAAGTATCTCCACTTTTCACAGATCTCCAAATCCATTTTAGGACAAGAGCAATATTAAAGGCATATAAACTACCGATGTCTAAACCACCATTATCTTTAGAGGCCAAAACCAACTCCCAATTTACCCGATGGATCTTTCTTTTTTCCTCGGTGCCACCCCAAAAAAACGAAGCTCTCAACTTTTCTAAGCCTTTGGAAACCGTTTTGGGAATCACAAACATAGACATAGAATATATTATATGTCTATGTTTGTGATTCCCAAAACGGTTGCCAAAGGCTTAGAAAAGTTGAGAGCTTACAAGGGTGGGCGCGGTTGGTAAGACTTGGGCCTCCTATGTGGGAGGTCCCAGGTTCAAACCCCGTGAAACCCCCCTTGTGGCCACCAGCCTCCGTTGAAATGTGGGTCCCCCTCTGTGCTGAAAATGCTGGGTCTCGTATATCGAGCCCAAGCAGAGGTGTGGATATCATTGTTAGGTGATTTGCCGGGGAATGCACCTGTTGCTGGGTCGGGTGTCCGGTCACAATATGTGGCCAGTGTCAGTGGTACACTCCTTTACCATTTTTTTTTATATTCCCATTCCACCCAACACCGTTTTTACAAATGATAGATGGGTGATTTTTACACCATAACTACTGCATGTACCATAATAATTGCTTAATTAGATTGTATAGTTAACTGTTAAACTTGTAAAGTGTGGTGTATGCATTAAAATTTGTGGTATATAAATGAATTCCCAAATAATAGTGATGAATAATTTTATAACATCGATTGTGACATCAGTCTCATAAATGTTGTTCGCCATGTTGACGCATGTGTTCTTGCATTATCTATCTTACATTACACGATCATATGTGTTTGCAGAAATCGAGACAAAATTGTCGTATTTGAGGTGTTAGTCGTATCTTCTTGAGGTTTGATCATACCGTTATGTTATGGTCCATGATTTTGACGTAAAATTTATATATGCTGAGAACCAACTTGATTCATATTTACATGTAATGAGTTGCATTTTTTAAATATATCAAAATAACTGAGCTATACGAGTCAAATATATAGTTAACTAATTACTCTCTCCGTCTCACAAAAAAAGTTCTAATTTCTCACTTAACTTTGGTCTCACATCATTTCTCATATTTGATGTGCTCCACATAATAAAAAATGTGTCACTTATTTTGAAACACCCAAAATAGAAAGTGTGTTACTTATTTTGAAACGGAGGAAGTATTATTAATAAGGACTCCACCACTAATATCAAATAACTATCTTTCGCTCTCCAAACCAACCTTATATTTTAATCGAAAGTATTACCAATGACTCCACCACTAACTATCACTTAAATACTTGTGTCAAAGGGAAATGAGAACTTTTTTCGTGTGACGGATGGAGTATATAATAGTTGGATATGTCGAAAACTAGGGAAATGATTGATAAATTATGTTATAAATCTATGATTATATGTTTTTTAATCTTTATTTATATAATTCTATATATAAAATTATAATTAATGTATAAAATTATCTATACTACTTTATAATACAGATTGCACTTTTCTAAAAAAGGAAGGTCTGAATTCAAACCTTCCTTAATTAGCAATGTTCTCTTTGTCTGCCTGAAAATTTTTTAAAAACCGGCTTGTTACGAGGTTCGAACTCGGGTGGGCATGATCCTAGATAAACGTCTTACCACTGGCCAAAGTAACAGGTTTGGTTACAGTTTCGTATTACTTCCTAATTAACTCGCCATAGTGCTGAAAAAATGGAGTGGAAGAAAAACGTTTTTTTTCCTGGTAATTTACCTTCACCTTTGTACATTTAATTCAAAGCAACACATTAGACGCCCTGCATTCATGGAATTTGAACGTTTTTTTAATTCAAAGATGTGTTTCCTCCCTAAATTTAGTTCTTTAAATTGATGAACAAAAGGAGTGGAATTAAAACGTTCCATTTTATTCGGGTAATTTGCGAAAAACGTTAATTAATTCAAAAACAAAGTAATACGTTTTTTTCAACCTAAATTGCTTTCTAAGAGTGGAAGAAAAACGTTCCCTAAATTTACTTGGTTTCAAAGTAACACGTTAAACGTTCCCTAAATTTACTTCGTTTCAAAGTAGCACGTTTTTTTCCGAAATGAGTGGAAGAAACCATTAATTAATTTAAAATTTCACATTCTCAAAACAAAATTCCTATGCAATTAAAAGTAACCGCTTGTGATTGCATATATGTGGGCCGTTATAATTAATGAGTAATTGTGGATATGCAATTAAAAACACGATTATAGAAGTATTGTAAAAGAACAAAAGATTAGAGAAATATAATGACAAGTACGCTAGAAGTAATTATATACTCGGAAAAAAATGATGGAATGATTTTACAAATGCAATTATTTGTTTTCTATATATATAATATAAAAGATAATAAGAGAAGTAATTGGAATATTGGAATATTGAAATCCTAACTTTGAATGGTTGACTCGTTTTTAGAGTAGAACCAGTTAATGGTTTGACTTACAATAGTTGTACTTTAAACGTTTTTATGGTGGATTAAAGACTTTCTTGAATTGACTGTTTCCAATACGAAGAGATGTAATTCAATCAGATTTATACGTTTTTAGTCCACAGTTAAATAAGTGTTAATATGACATTTAATATTAATTAATATAAACATTTTTAAAGTGTTAATTTGTCATTTAATGGTTTGACTGACTGTAACATCCTAAAACCGGCCTAGTAGTTTTAGGTATATTATGATATTTGATAAATATCTATTTGACAATATATGGAATAAATTGATTAAATGAATGGTTTGACATTTTGTCCTTTTGTGATATTTTAATCAAGGGATTAAAATATTCGGTTTCTAAAATGTTTAAATGTTTAAATGATTTTATGATATTTATATTTTTAGATTCTTCTTTGAATTTCGTTTCCGAAAATGTATTCATTTTTTAAAACAGAGTTCGTTTGGTATTTTAAATAAATTAATTACGAATCGGACTTTTCGTATTGTATTGTTTAAAAAATTGAAAAAAAATGCAAATGGGCCCCCTCCCCTTGTTTCCGTCGGATGGAGTATGAAAGGGGGTCAAGTCCCTTTCTAACTTGTCATTCCAAAAACAAGACTTATCTTCTTTATTTTCTTTTATCTTTTTAAAAATCAAAACTCCCAAACTCTCTCAACTTATTCTTGGTTTATACTTGGTGATTCTTGCTCAAACTTTGTGGTTCTAGCTAGATTCTTGTGTTAGAGAAAGCTTGGAGGTGAGTTCTTTCTTCTCTTTTATTTGTTCATGAAGTTCTTAACTTTTGTTGAACTAGGGTTTTATGTTAGTTGATGATTCTTGCTAAATGATATTATAGTTTGTTTTATATGACAAATGAAACTTGTTATATGTTTTAATATAGTGAAATCATGTTTTTAGTGGAAGATCCATAAATCACCATTGTAGGTGATTTTAGAGAAGAATGTGAGTTTTTACCAAAATAGTTAGATCTTGGATTTTTGGTGGTTTTTGTTGTTAATTTAGGTAAACTAATATGTTGAAAATATTAGTTGTTAATATGGATGATTTTGACTTGTATGGATGAATTTGTTAGTTATAATATTATATGAGTTATGTCTAAAGTGTAAACTAGTTATTGGGTATAAGTGACTAGTTGGTGTGAAATGTCATTTGTAGGTTTTATAACTTATATTGCTAGTTATGTTAATACAACATGTTAGAAAAGTTATTTTGGTGTTTGACAATTCATGGTGTATTTTGGTAGAAATGCTAACTTTATAATGTTGGATAATTGTGTAAAAATGCATAAAGTAGTTAGACTTGGGTTTGACCTTGTTAAAATGACTAGTAAGTTATGAATTGTTAAATGATATGATTATGTCATTTATAGGCGTGTTTTGAAGTGCTAAAGTCAAAATGTGAATTTTGACCCGTTTGGGTAAATATTGTAGAAGTTGTCTAAATATGTTTTAATTAAGTTTAGCTTTGACTATGGATGGAGATAACATGTTAATTACATAATTTGGTGATTGGTAAGTTGTTGACATGATTATAGTTGTAGTATGTATTATTGTTTTAATAATCCGGTTTTGACCATTTGGATGTAAGATGTACATTTTGGATAGTTGACTTGAATTATGGAAGTATGATATGAATATGACTTGAGTAGTTATTATTGCAAGTGTTTAGATGTCATTTGTGTCAAAAGTTAGGTGCTGTTTGTTTTTTGCCAAAAGGTCTTCCTGGGATCTTTTGTCTTCCTGGCGCAGACGACGCGCAGAAAATACCTTCCGCAGATGTTTGTTTTTTGGAAGCTCGCATACCTTATTATAGCTGCACAAGGTCTGCATGGGGAAGCTTTCGACACTAGCTTTTCCACCCACAGACATATCTCATATCACAGAACATAACCCCAAATTCATCAACCCTACCCCCAAATCCATCACTCCGTCACCTCCACTCGTATTCTCCGGCGAAGACCAGTCCATCACTCCGGCGACGACCGGTCACTCCCTCCGGCGACGACCAGTCACTCCTTCCGGCGAAGAAAAAACCCACATAAAAACCATTTCGATTTGCTTCTTCTTCTCCGGCGATGGTCCTCCGTCTTGTCATCTTCTCCGGCGATGTTCTTGAGTCAGATCCGGAGTGTTTCATATTCTCCAGCGATGGTCCTCCGTCTTGTCATCTTCTCCGGCGATGTTCTTGAGTGTTCTTGAGTCAGATCCGACTGTTACTTTGTGTTGTTGCCGGAGAAGCCTCCTCCGGCGAATCCAGTCTTCGTCACGTCCTTCTCCTGTGAGTCACCTTCTCCGGCCAGTCACCTTCTCCGGCTAGTAGAAGCTCCAACAAGAACAAGAAATTAGGGTTTCTAGTGGGGGATGATGATGGAACTCTGTTGCAATTTGAAGAAATTAGGGTTTTGTTTTATTTGGGAGATGACGAAGATGAATCTGTGTTCAATTTGAAGAAATTTGGGGTTTGTCTAAATTGATTATTAGTCATCTATGTAAAGTTACCAATCAGCAATCGTCTTTTTGATTGAACATTTTTAGGTTTTAGCTGTACAAATCATATACGCTTATTCAATGGTGTTATTATGCAGATGTTTGCAGACTGCAGACCTTTGGTCCGGCTCAGAAGCTGCAGCAGTTGGCAGATGTGGTCCGCAGACAGCAGATCTTCTTGCTCAGAAAAAACAAACAACACCTTAGTTTGTGAACTCATTTGACTTTGTTTATGGAAATTGGTGGAATTATGTACTAATTCGGTATTCTTTGGATTCACAGGAAAACGGGAGGACAACTCAGTGACATTAGACTACTGAGTTGGTGACAAGGAAAAGGTTACGGTGAGTGGATTTAACCTCCAACTTGTGTTTGGTTACAATTGGTTTGGTATTTGCATACTTGTTAAAATGCAGGAAACCGTTGGCAGCTATGGGAGTTCGCGACGCGAACTATGGTTCGCGGTCGCGAACTATAGACAGTGAGTTTGGGTTTTGATCGGAAACTCTTCGCGGGCCAATTCGCGGACGCGAACCGCAGTTCGCGACGCGAACTTGAGGTTGGCGACGCGAACTTGCCTGCGATACTTTTCGACGCGATTTTTCGTAACTAGCTTGTTTGTTTGGTACCTATTTACTTGTGTTAAGTTAAATAGGTTATGTGCACATATGTGAAGAGGCTTTGCTTGATTGGTAGCAACAACTCGGTTAGTGGGCAACCGGGGTTTGAGAAGTCAGTGCGCTGGGCATAGTGTATCGACTAATGGGTGGAATGGACCTTATCTGTATGCGTTACACGTAAGGGGGTTTACCCGGGGAGTTGGGTACAGGCCTTCGGTTACCATTGTTAGGCCAACAATGGTTTAAGGCTCCGGCAGGACCCCGGACTTCTCGAACAAACAGTGATTATGTGGCTTTTCGATCGTGAAGATGTTTGTGCTTGCTTGTTGTGCTTTACAGAATTTGTAGATTATGTTCATTCACTTAGCTTTGTGCTAATCCCTCCCTCGTTGACTCTTTTCAGGTTGATCGGTGCCTTGGACGGATTGGATGACCAAGCTCAATTTGATATGTTTTGTAAAATGAGCCTTTTCGTTAAGTGACACCGTTTAAACAACCTTGTTATTTTGGGACGTTTGGATTGTAAACCTAAACCTAGAACTTATTATTATCCTTATGCTTCCGATCCCTTTAAAAAAAACACTTTCTAAATTTTGCGGTGTTACACTGACAGTTACCTTCGCTGCTCATTAAATGACAGTTTTATTTTGGTCATAAAAACCTGAATCAAAATTTCAAATCATTCCTCTTTAAAATGGTTGCCTCGTTTTTTATCAAAGATTTAAGAAATGTAGACAAAAATAATGAGCAATATTGTTGCAATTCTTACAAACGATAGCTGAACATATTGAGATTCGTCCTTACAAAAACACGATTATAGAAGTATTGTAAAAGAACCAAAGATTAGAGAAATATAATGACAAGTACTTTAGAAGTAATTATATACTCGAAAAAAAAAATGATGGAATTCTAATACGGATGCAATTATTTGTTTACTATATATATAATAGAAAAGATAATTAGAGAAGTAATTGGAATATTGGAATATTGAAATCCTAACTTTGAATGGTTAACTCGTTTTTAGATTTGAACCATTTAATGGTTTGACTTACAATAGTTGTACTTTAAACGTTTTATAGTGGATTAAAAACTTTCTTGAATTGACTGTTTTTAATATGAAGAGATGTAATTCCGTCAGATTTATACGTTTTTAGTCCACAATTAAAAATTGTGTTAATATGACATTTAATATGAATTAATATAAACGTTTTTAAAGTGTTAATTTGTCATTTAATGGTTTGACTGACAGTTATTTTCGTTGCTCCTTAAATGACAGGTATTTAATGTTTGACTTACAATACTTGTAACTTAAACGTTTTTTTTTATTAAAAGTTTTAAAAACGTTTCTTAAATTGATTTGTTATTAAATGTGTTAATTACGTTTTATTACAGTTAATATACATATATACGTTTTTTATGTATATAAATTGACGACTCAATCATTTAATCTTTGCATTCACGATACGAAACACATACCACCAACCATCACCCGTCACCGTTTTCATCATAATCCTGCAAACCATTGTAAACACCGGTATTACTTATCACCAACTGCTCTATTTTTTTTTCATTTCTTAAACTTTTGATACAAATTTTATTCCTCTTGTGTATTAGTTTCGTAAATTATAATCTTTTTTGTAAGGTATTCTTAACATGTCAACAATCAGATTGCACTTTATAAGAAACATTCATGATTTCAAGGACAAAATTCACCTCGAGTTCAGGGTTCTACGAATTTGGCCCCACACGAACTTCAACAATACAAATGAGATAATATCACTTGAGATGTTGTTAATTGACGAGGAGGTATTACACTTAATCATATTCGATAAATGATCATTAGGTATAGATATTATTTTTACTAGATTAACTATTAATTAACATCATATGTATTATCCATTTTTTGTAGGGAGGCAGATAGCGAATGAATGTTTGGGGCTAGAGATAGCGAGGGAAAACTTTCTTTTCTCAAGTATTTTATTTTTAAGCATAATACATGTTATTATTGTTATATAAAACAATTATTATCAATTGTAGCGTGACGGCCGACAACCACATTCTCATCCATCTATTTATCTGTACAGTTTGTTTAAGAAAAATACATGTAACCAAATAATATTTAACCGCCACAAAATATAGTTTGCAGCCCGCCGCATCGAACGCGGGTTTTAACCTAGTAATCTCATATTGAAAGTATAAAATATTAAAACATCATGGCTTAAAGTTTGACATGCTGTGAGCCTCGCTATATCCCTATACCAGACAGAACTCAGAACTCAGAAGCGTAACTAGTCATTATGCCTAAGCCCATTGGGCCACACTAAGAAGATATACTTTGGGTATTGTTTCTTCATGTCTAGCCGAATATCATTTGGGTATTTTTTAATTAGCTAAAAAAGTATATTATGAGTTTGTTTTTGTTAATCTAAATTTTAATGTTAATTTTATACGCTTCTGCTTAAAAACGCTAAATATATGACTACAGGTTATGTGAGAAGAAATACAAAAAGTGAAGGTCGAATGATGGATAGAATAGCATGACAATAATCTTGTATGTATATAAGTCTAATGAGAAGGGTTACCTTTAGTTTGTTGTGTTCAAAGCATACACTGTTTTTGGATCCTTACAGTAATTATAAAAATAAACATGTAAAAAATAATATTATATATTATGGTCTATTTTTATATCAAACTCATTTTTAATACTGAACATTTTCTAATATAAATTGTGTATATATATATATATATATATATATATATATATATATATATATATATATATATATATATATATATATATATAGGGTAATGATCCATAGAAAATGGTCCTTATTTGAAGAAGCTAGAAAAGGGTTGCATTTTCGTAACTTATACATATATGCATGCATATACAAACATATATGTATATATACATATATAATTAGACCATATATATTATATATATGCATAATCACGCCCTATATATATGTATATATACACATATATATACACATGCATTTTGCGTAACTTGCATTTGCATTTTCATATCGGAACTTACATTTTCGTTTACGAAAATGCATATACATACTGTATATATATGTGTGTATATATATACATATAGAGGGTGTACATGTGAAAAAATATATATCTATGGTCTAAATATATATGTATATGTACATATATGTATGTATATGTATATATATGTGTATATTTTACGAAAATGCAACCCTTTTCTAGCTTCTTCAAATAAGGATGCTTCTTTCTTGATCCATATTATATATATATATATATATATATATATATATATATATATATATATATATATATAGTGTAGAATTAGAATCAGAACCATTTAAGGCTACAGAACCCACAGAACCAAATCTAGGCCATTAGCTTTTGTAATCAAGGGTTAAGATTGAATTATGAAATTTTGGTAAATAAAACTAATTACACTTTTAATAATAATAAATGAAAATGTCAAATTAGTAAATGTGCACACACCTAATCCGTGCATTTCTCCTTCTCTCCCCCATTTATTTTATTGAAACTTACACTCTCTATTCAAAAACTTCAATTCTTTCTCTTTCCAAAATAATAAAAACCACCATCATTCTTCTTCTCCATTTCTGGCCACCTTACCGACTCAAACGAAGAAAACCAGTCACACCATTGAAACGAGCGTCTTATTCCGAATACAACGATACCTTCCATCATTGAAATGGTTATATGCGGCGGCGGTGGAATTAGGGTTTCACCGGCGGCGAAGGTGGTGATTCGAAGGTGGTAGGTCACGACGGTTGGAGGGTTTCATAACAAACTACAAATCGAACGATGCAATATAACCCCATGTAAACCCCTTTTTTTCTCTTTAAGTGTTTCTTGTTTCAACTCATACTCATAGGTTTTCATCTCACATTTTGACGATTTTGATGGATTCTCACAGGTTTTTATGTTATTTTGATTATTAATTTTATTATTAAAATTTGATTGAATGAATATGAATTTTATTGATTTGTTCTTAATTTATTTGCTAGAAAGATTTACCTTCTTTAAGTACCCATGTGAGTTGTTCTTCATTTTATGGGTTTAATCCTAATGAATGTTTATCATGAGGTTTTGGGTGGTTGGTACTCAAATCTAGATAACAGTAGTTGTTCTATTTGTATATAATTATGGGTGGTTTAATTATGCAATGAAACTTGAAATGCTTCAAAAATTGATATAATTTACCACTGTTTTACAAAATTGTCTAATAATCTAGGCTTATAACTGATATGTTGTATCTTGTTTGTAAACTCCTGAAATCTTATAATAACATGATGCGTATGGATAATTCGTTTGAAGGATAATTTAATTTATCTTTTGTGTTATTTTATTTCAGCTATATCATGATTATGTCAGAGAATGCAATTGGAGATGTTAATTTACAGCCTGGATCTGAGAGTTCAAGAAAAATGTTAATTTAAAGATATATTTGTTAAACAGTATGTTGATCATTGCAATGATAATGTTAAAGGAAAACAAGAAAAATGTACGGATTCATTTGTTCAACAACCTTAGTTCTGTACATAGATGTATGTTTGTATGTATCAATTATAGATGGACACATGTATGTAGTGATTGTAGATGGTCCATTCTTGGATACATGTATATATTTTGTGGAAGCACTTATTATGATATACATGAATGTATCTGGAAGTAATTATTGTAACATATATGTATGTATTACGTACATGTATGTATTTATATAACATGTGTTGTGAGTTGTGACATTAATGTATTAAAAACAATTACGTTAATAGATAAAAAATGTCTTGTGACGATTTATATGCAATCACAATGTATATGTATTTTCTATAACATGTGTATGTATACATGTGTGTATACAATCACGTTAATGTATAAAAAATGTCTTGTGACATTGATGTATTAAAAACAGTCGTGTTACATTAATGTAGCTTTAAGTGGTTCTGAAACTAATTTTTCACTATCCTACCCTATATATGAGGCCTAAATTTGAAGAGGGTTTGACACCATGTCAATTCCAAACATTCCTATTCGTCCATAATGCCACTTGGAATTCCCGGATTGGTCCACGTCATTTGCACTAATACAAACGAATCTGGTACGGCTTACGGTCTACATTCATATTCATATGCTCCATATACGGCAAACGAATCTGGTACGGCTTACGGTCTACATTCATACGCTCCATATACGGCTTCCTACATACAAGGAAACAAATAACTATTTAAAAGATCGTACATACAAATAACTATTTAAAAGATCATACATACAAGGAAACAAATAAATATTTAAAAGATCAATCAGCGAAGGAAACAAATAACTATATGTAACATTTATATGTAACATTTCTTCATTTACCTTTTTTTGTACAAAATCATCATCACATCTATCGATTATTATGTCATTTAGAAGTATATATAAAGTTTTTGGACATTTTTCTACATACTAAAATTTACAGCATACCCGTCCATCGGGCGGGTTTTATAGCTAGTATATATATAAAAGAACTATCATATGACTTCTAATTTAAAATTTTATTATAGTCTCAAGTTACAACAAACAAATTTTGTGTATAACAAAAAAAATTGTAGCAAGACGCTAGATATACATAAAAGAACTTAACCAATCAATCCAACTACTAATACTACTATCTCTAGACTTAACCTTAAAAAACAAAAATAAACTAATATTATCTCAATAAATATTTTGTCCTACATAAATACTAAAATACATACAGAAAGTTAGAAATACGCTATCCATATGAAAAGGATAACAAGACTAAATTTACTTATTTATTTATTATATTATATTATTTATTGGATACAAAAAACAAGCCACGTTACAAATCACATCCACAAAAGGAGGTGACTACGGACTACCACCTCTGACCACCGGCCACCACCGCCATGGATTCCATCTTCTTGCACCACCCACTCTTCCCTCCACTCTCCATCAACGCAAGACACCATACAACGTACACACCCCCACCAATTTCGGCCCACAAGCCACCGAATTTCACTCTCCGGGCACTTGGTAATACCGCCGGGAATGATAATGGTTCAGTTTTCAGTACTTCAGGCTCAAACTCCGGTGAACTGTCTACTTCGCCGGAATATTCTGAAATTTTCAAAACAGTTGATGCTGAGATAACACCGGAAACAATTGATTTCTTTACAAGTGATGCTGAGGGTGATCCCGATTGCCCCTCCGATGGCTTCTCCTCCGTCGAGGATGGTGTAGCCGTTCTCCGGCGAGGAAAGGTCGTGTACAAATTTTTGCATTTATAAGTGCGAGTAATTACAGTATTTAGCTAATTATAATTCGATAAAAATGTTCACTGTTATGTAATTGTATACTTAAAAGTAACAAAATCATTTCGCTACACCCTATTTCTACACATACAAACAAACAACATAAAAGTTGATTGTAACAAATTTATTTCTACACTTTTAGTGGTGTACATTGGTTTCAGAACCAAAAATATCTGACAATCGAAATTGAATAATACAAGAACCGGAAAACAATGTTTCTTGTTCCGAAATGGATCCAATTCAGTCTGGTTATTACGACCGAAATGACATTATCAATCACTAGACTTAGAAATTGTCAAATTTCGAATGAAAAACTTGGAACCGAGAAAATGAAAATTTGACAAAATTATCTTAGGCATCTTTTATAAATGCATAGCAAAAATGCGTTGATAAGATAAAATTGTTGTAGTTGCATTGAATTTCTTTAAATATTTGTACTATTAACTTTTTTACGCAAAATGTTAACAGTTTGTGATCGTTGTTGACGATGAAGATGGCAACATCGAAGGAAACCTTGTGTTTGCTGCATCTTTCGCGACACCTGAAACCATTGGGTTCGTTATGAGACACGGATCCGGTATCGTATCAGTCGGCATGACGGGCGAGGATCTCGAGAGATTAAAACTCCCTCTAATGTCACCGGAAAATGAAAACAGCTCATCGGCACCATCGTTCACAATCACAGTGGTACGTTTTCTATCATTACGACTTAATGTCACAATAATCATATTCTAATGTTTTAAATGAAAGAAAAATGATCCTTACAACAAAGTGCACGGGTGTTTTCTAGCGGTAAAACTACATGGAAAAGACTGTATATGTACAAGTCAAAAGTCAGAGGGTATAAAATGTAATTCTGTAATTGTTTTTCATATCTCTTAGACCACTCCATCTCAACCTTTGTTACTATTATTCACATTTAAATTTTTGTCACGACACTAATACTAAATGTTTTCCCACATATTATATAATAAACACACAAAATACCTATTTTTATTACATTTGTACCCTCCTCTGCTTCATTTTGTACCAATGGTGTCAGTTTACCGAAGGGTACTAACAGTAACCGTTGGCACATGTTTATGCTTAAGAAATCTTTGGTGTAGTAAAAAAGCTACATTGTTTTAAAGAAAAGCTATTTTTTGTTATTATACTTGTTACTATATTGAATGGATTGTGTAACAATTAATTATCTGATTATAATTATTTAACATCAAATCGAAGAAGAAGAAAAATGATCATTTGTGAAATTATATTGCTCACATTGCATTTTGTTGATGATTAAGGATGCAACCGACACATCAACGGGAGTATCGGCTTCCGATAGAGCAAAAACAATTCTTGCTTTAGCTTCTCGCCACTCCGGGCCCAAAAGTTTTAGAAGACCCGGCCATGTGTTTCCATTGAAGTGCCGAAATGGTGGGGTTTTAAGACGGGCTGGTCACACCGAGGCCTCCGTGGATCTCGTCAAACTCGCGGGCCTTGATCCGGTTTCGGTTCTTTCGACAGTTGTCAATCCCGAGGACGGTTCGATCGCACCATTGGACCGTTTACAAAAGCTAGCATTTGATCATGACTTGCCACTTGTTTTGATCACTGATTTGATTAGGTAAAGCTTTGTCAAGTTCTTATAGTGTAAAACTAAAAAAAATAAAAATATTTTTGTTAGTAATATATACCCGAATTATGTTTCGATATTTTGTAACAGCATACACTTGTTACAAACTCTGTTTCCATTGCTGGTATCGGGTTACCAGATCACGTTTCTAGTTCGCTAGGTCATGATTTTAGTTTAATAGATCATGAATAGATGACACTTCTAGTTTTTGTATATGTGTTCTTGAAAATTCTTTGTTATAATCATTTTTCTTAAAATTGTAGGTATAAAAGGAAGCGGGAAAGACTAGTAGAAAGAATAGCGATTTCTAGACTACCAACGAGGTGGGGTTTGTTTGAAGCTCATTGCTACCGATCAAAATTAGATGGCACCGAACACATAGCCGCCGTCAAGGTACAAATATATTAGAAATTACTATAATTTTGACTCGTTTACATAATTATAATTTGTTCGATTTAGGTTGTTTACTCCACATAGGTCAAATGTTTGTAAAAAAGGGGAATAAGTCAAGACTGAAAGTCACTTTCCTAATTAACATTCAAATTATTTATAAAAAAATGGATAAAGGTGTTTGCGGATCAACAACCTAAACCGACTCACCCCGTTTCTTCCGTACTAAGAAATGATTATGTCCCTTTAAAAACCTTATGGTTCAATATTTATTGGTGAAACAGGGAGACATAGGAAACGGGCATGATGTGTTAGTACGGGTTCACTCAGAATGTTTGACCGGAGACATATTTGGGTCGGGTCGTTGCGATTGCGGGGACCAATTGGCATTAGCGATGCAAATCATAGAAGAAGCTGGCAGAGGAGCCCTTATTTATCTTCGAGGACACGAAGGGAGAGGTATCGGATTAGGTCATAAGTTACGTGCATATAACTTGCAAGATCTTGGTCACGATACGGTAGAAGCAAATCTAGAGCTCGGTTTTGCTCCCGATGCACGTGAATACGGAATTGGTGCACAGGTTAGTCTAATCATTGTTCTTGGTAGAGGTGGAAAAATGGTTGTAGGGAAGGTGTGAGCATTTTGGCTGAAAAAACCGAACTGAAAACCAACCGAAACCGAATCCAACCGAAACCGAAAACATACAATCGATTCGATTCAGTTTTGAAAATTCATCATTTTCGGTTCTATCAGTTTTAGTTCAGTTCCGTTCCATCCTCGGATAGGGATGAGCATTTGGGCTAAAAAACTGAACCGAACCGAACCGAAACCGTAAACATATAATCGGTTCGGTTTTGAAAATTCATCATTTTCAGTTTCGGATTGTCTATCAAGTCAAAAGATGATGGTTAATTAAATTAGTTATGATACAATTGTGTGTATAATGCAATGATTCAACGTGTGATTTCATTTTGGCAGATGCTACGAGACATTGGAGTTCAAACGATGCGCCTAATGACTAACAATCCGGCAAAATATACCGGTCTCAAAGGTTACGGGTTGGCAGTCGTTGAACGAGTTCCTGTAATAACTCCAATTACGGATGAAAATAAGAGATACTTAGAAACTAAGAGAACGAAAATGGGTCATATTTACGGTTCTGATATACCATACATTGGTAAAAAGGATTTGACTGATACCCTAAATATAGATCTATAAACAGGACATCTTGCTCAATCTTCATTTTTATACATAATACTTGTATCTAAAGTCGTAATCAAATTGATTATTTATTTTCTGGGTTTTATAGCTTTAACGTTTACGTAATTATGATTTGAGTAAATTACACGGATAATCCATGTAAAAGTTTTGACAATTTAGTTTAAAGTTTATGTAACTATGATTTAAGTACATACAAAAAACAAATAAAAAAAACCTCAGTAATGCTATATAACATCCGTTGTAGGTTTGACGAAGGTGTGTTTAACGAAGAAAGGGGTGTGGCAATTTGTGTATAACACCATTATAGGGAGATTTGGCCTGCGACACCTGTGCTCTAACAACACGTGATCATTTATTTCATCATGCCAATTGATACACACCATCTTAATATGTGATGAAGGATTGAATTGATCGCAATCCAATTGAATATGTTATTGTCACTTATCATGATTTTTAATGGAACTCGATCTTTTACCCCGTTGGGCCAATTACCACCACTTTACATGAAAACCATGAAAATCAAATCACCCCTTCATGGTCTTTGTTCTTCTTAGCCGTGGCCACAACCCCTATATCTGCGCGTGTGGCCAACTCAGCTCGCACGGCCTGAATTAATGCCCATACCAACAATCATTACTTTGCTCTAATCTAATTCTGGCAATAATTTAATATATCGTAATTAATTTTATTCTAATCTCATTAGCACTCTTATATTGATTAAATAAATAGAAAGATATATAATAACATTTAATAGAAAGCAATAACATTTATTGTTTACTAAACATGGCTATGATTTGAAAAATTATGTTTAAACTATGAATACATTAAGTATAGAAAATCAACATAACTTGTATTTTATTTTCATGAACATAAAATAAAAAATACAAGTTACTTTGGGCCCCAAAAACATTTGTACAAATAAAATAAACCATACCTTTTAAAGTGTGAGGTATTCTTGGGTTATGAATAGGGCTCCAGAAATGAAGCCCTAACCAAATAAAATCCTTTCTCCCGATCAGCACGGAATACACCGGGATACGAATACGCGGTGGATACGTATCCGCGATACAGGAAACGTTTCGTTGAAGTTTCGGGTGATGGGCTTTTTAAGTAAACTAATGGACTAAACCTAAACTTAAAATAATCCCTTTGCTTCCCCGCCTTCAAATCGTCGATTTCATACCCTTCGTCAGTCCGTTCGTTTCGTGACTTCGATTCTTCGTCAGTGATCAATTTCAATTTCAATTTCAATTCATACGCCTTGCTCCTGTAACTCATCTCTGTAAATATTTCGATTGCTAATATAGAATTCTATATATGCTATACAGAATTCTGAATTTCAAGAGTAGTTTCAGTTTCAATTCATACGTGATATGCCTTGCTCCTGTAATAAGTATTATTCTTATTAATTATATAGAATTCGAATTCGATCAATAATAATTACCTAAGAAAACGTTTCGGGCAGAGATTTATTATTTTGGATCCGTATCCATAGTCAAGGAGCTCTTCAGCTATGGTAACAGTTCTAATCTCTATCATATCTTCTTTAATTCCTTTTCTTGTTAATTCAAAGCTTCAATTATTCTATTGAGCACAATGTATTTTTGTATGGAAAATTTTGGATCTATATATACGATCTCGAATAGGATACGATGGTAGTATTTTTGGATTACTATGTAATAACGAATTTCGAGCTGTTGGTGTATATAATTGGTATAAATTACAGCAGCTATAATGATTTCATATCTTTAATTTGGCTTGATATAGAAATTGCTATTAGGATACAAGTATTTGATTCAATAAGTTTCAATTCTATACATTTTCAGCTATTAATATCTCAAAATCAGATGTTCTCGTATGTGAGTTAGAAAACCCCAATATAAAATATATATTTTGATTATTTGCAGGTGAACGTTCTGAAGACTTGCTGCAAGAACAAGGAATGCAGAAAGCATACTTTGCATAAGGTGACACAATATAAGAAGGGAAAAGATAGTAGTTTGGCTGCAACGTCGTTATGACACGAGTTATGGTGGACAAACAAAACCCGTCTTTAACAAAAAGGTAAAAACATCTCAATTTCTGTTTATAACATATAAGGCCGAAATGTATATTAATTCCCTTAAATTGGGTTTTCTACTGCCATGAACTATTGAAGGTGCAGTATGGTACCTTAAAGCTGAAAAAACATGTGCTTATTAGCTTATAAGCTTATTAATTTAATAAGCTTTTGTTAAATAAAATGTTTGTAAGAGCTTATATAACTTTATTGTAAAATGACTAAAAAAGATATTTTTAATAAGTTAATAAGTCAATTGTTTGGTTTAGTTGAGCTTATATAAAAAAAAAATGCCTGATTGGTGAACTGAGGGGTTAAGGAGGTAAAATTCCTAAATAGGCTCATAATCCTCTTCAAAATTGCTTATTTAAAACTCCTTAAATAAGCTTATAAGCTCAATCAAACACTTAGTAATGCTTATTAAACTTAAATAAGCTTAAAAGCAAGCCCTCTAAATAAGCCCTTCCAAACATCCCCATAAGGCCAAAATGTATTTTAGTTCCCTTAACTTTGTTGATTGTGTCTTCTACTACCATGAACTATTACAGGTGCAATATGGTACCTTGAACTTGAGAAAATACACAATTTTGTACTTGACCATTTATAAGAAAATGCGATTAAATTAATGAGTCATGGTACTAAATTGGCCATTTATGTGAGTTTAGGATAGCAACTAGCATGTGCTGTTAATAATTTAGGGTAATAGAGGACCTAGTCATTCAACTTAAGGGTACTAAAATGTATTTTTGCATAGTATAACTTCTTAGTAAATTATTACTCCCTCCGTCCCACAAAAAAGTTCCCATTTCCCTTTGGCACAAGATTTTAGGTGATAGTTAATGGTGGGGTCATTGGTATTATTTTGATTAAAATATAAGGTTGGTTTGGAGAGAGAAAGATAATTAGTGGATGTTATTGATGGAGTTTTTAATAATAATAATATTTTATTGTGTGGAGCCCACCACATGTGAGAAATGGGAACTTTTTTGTGGGACAAAAGCTTTAGGAGAAATGGGAACTTTTTTGTGGGACGGAGGGAGTATATGTTAAATTATTATTGTATTTTACATTTAACATTTAACAAAAAAGCTGACCACCCGTGAATTTTTTCATGGGCTATAACCTAGTCTACTACTATATAATAAATCTTTATACTTAATTTCTTTCTTAAAAAAAATCCGATTTAATAATAGAAGCAAACAGAGAAATAGATAATTTGAAAGTGTGCATGATTTGAATCATTTCATTCCATGTATATCAACTAAAATTTCGGGAAAGCTTATTAAATCTATTTAGGGGCTGTTTGGGAAAGCTTATTAAAATGACGCATGCTTATTAGCTTATAAGCTTATGAGCTTATATAAGTTAATAAGCGTTCGTTAAATAAAGTGTTTGGACCAGCTTGTATATTTTATTCGTAAAATGACTAAAAAGGACATTTTTTAGTAATCTCTTCTAAAATAGCTTGTGAGGTGAAATGGAATTACGATGGCAGGACAAAGAAGTAAAAATCCTAAATTAGCTAATAATCTCTTCCGAAGTAGCTTATTTAGAATCCCCTAAATAAGCTCATAAGCCTTCTATATAAGCCCTCCCAAACACCCCCTTAGTATTCTGTTATGTTAACAGATACTAATAACAGATACTAATAATTTCTGTACGGGTTACTTTTGACATGTTAAAGAACATGTTTGACTTTATAAAGTCAAAATAGCCTGTATAATTTACAATGTTGCTTTTGTTTGATTTTAATAATTTAATATGTTCGACTTCAATTCTCTTATGCTTTTTGTTAAAACTGCAGTTGTTATGATTTTCTTTTTACTTTTATAATACTAAGCAGATACTATAATGGTCAGAAGTCCTTATGATTTGTTTTTTTGTTATTTTATAAGTCAACACAAAAGTCAATAGTTGAACATATACAACTAAAATTGATTAACCATTGAGAAAAATAGTGTTTTAGGGTCAATGTTTTAAGGGTTAAAGTTTTAGGTTTACTGATTATCAAATCGATATTCAAAATTTTGTGTTGTTTATGTTTTTTATTTTTGTTTTTATTTTTAAAAGTCAACCTAACAGTCAACATATACATATCTTATTGATGAAGTATTACTGTATACTAATGCACTTGGTGATTTTTCCGTATACAGTTTAATTTTTTGACTTTTTGAGTATGTGTAGTATATACAAATTGACTGTAAACAGAATATTATTTTACTCTTTATATTAAGAGTCAAACCTTGACCTTTTAATGTGTATGTATAAAGTTTTGAAATTTTACCAATGCTGCCCGGGTAATTTCCATTATGCACAATTGTTTGAAATCACCTAAATCAATTTTAGGGTTTAAACTTTTTATACTAGTATTTTATATATTGTTATTTTAGAGTTTATTAAAGTCAAAGAACTTTATGACTGACCTTTGACTTTTTTACTAATTAATTTTACCAAAAATAATTAATGACACAGTGCCATATTACCTATGCGATGACTTGATTGTGGAAATCCTTGAAAGATTGCCGGCTAAGTCCCTGATTCGAAATAGGTGTCTCTCCAAATCATGGTTTTGTCGTATTGCTGATCGTGGTTTTATTCGAGCACATGCTCTCAGATCTGCAAAAACTCCACAAGAAGTCAATGTGAGACAGCGCATCCATTACAAGATCGGTCATGAAGTTTCCTATAACTTTCATCCGCTTTGGAGTAATTATGATATTTTTGGTTCATGTAACGGAATTGTTTGTCTACACGAGAGAACATTTAAGCCTACAATTATTTTATGGAATCCTTCAATTGGGCGCAAACAAACAGTTCCTAAGCATGATTATAAAAGGTTAGTAATCGGGTTTGGTTTCGACACAATGACAGATGATTACAAGATCGTGGGAATGCCTCAAGACAAAAGTGATGCACACAAATCATATATTTACTCGTTGAAAACAAACTCTTGGAGTGAGATTGTTGGTCCGTGTTGTCGCGTGGAGGTCTTGTCACTCGGCTGTTTTTTCAATCAAGCATTGCATTGGTTGGTCGTTTCTGAAGATGGCCATACATGTATACAAACATTCAATTTGAGTAGTCATGTTTTTGGCATGATTTTGTTGCCACAACCCAAATGGATGACATTCCAACTAATAATCGACAAAGGTTCTCTAGCTGTGATTTCAACTAATAACTATAATACTTGGATTTGGGTGAGAAGAGAGTGTAATAACATTGCATCTTGGTCTAAGGGTTTCAATTTAACAAGTATCGGGATACAACTAGATAGTGGTTCCAACCGTGATGATTTATTGTCAAACAATTACTTTGAGGATTTTGAGGGTTTTAATCCAGAGAGTAGTATGCGTTCAAGGCTCGTGGGATTTACAAATTCAGAATACAGTATTGACATGGACATGTGTGTCCAAAGCCTCGAATTATTTGACAAGGAGACTTGTTGACTCACTGCTTGTATAATCACCAGTTTCGGCATTTTTTTTTACTTGTTACTAAATTATTTGTTCTATGTATGCGATACCAATTAACAAAAAAAATAAAAAAAAAAAATAAAACTCCTATGTTTTGTGGAGGTGTCATTACATATGTTCTTGTAATTCTATAATGCTATAAGGTAAATTATGCAATTGAATTGTTAAAGACCAAGTAACACAAGATGTTTTAGACCCGTATTGGCATTGTAACTTGATGGGTAAACATTTATTTTATGGTTAAGGGGATGCTCGGAAACAGCTACAACAACGGTTAAATTATTATTTAACCCACATAACTTGATGAGCCCTTATAACAGGAATACCTTTTTTTTAAACGATCATATAGAAAAACATATTCTTCTAACAACACGATGAAAGCAATTACCTTAATCTTTTTCTCTATTCTCTTGATTTTGCTAAGTGTACAGGCGTAATTGTTAGGAGAACGAGAAAAAAGAATTTATCTCATGCAAAACATTTTTTCCCTAAATGCACGCACTTGAAAAAATCCATATATTTCACGATTTTTTTTCTATTTATTTATATACCCACTTCTTCAAAATATGTAATACACACATATTTTGTTAAATTTGTTATGATTACAATGATGTAACAAAATACAGACGTGACATCTCTTAAACCACTCTCAATCGTTGAATAGTGACATCTCTTAAACCACTCTCAATCGTTGTCATTATTCACACTTCAGTTTTTGCTACATCAGCTGATACTTAGCTGACATACTACATTTTGTTCCACACATTATATAACACACATAGACACACACAAAATACTCACTTTTATTACATTTGTACCCCCCCCCCCCTCCCCCCCTCTTCATTTTGTGCCAATGGTGTCGGTGAACTGAAGGTTACTGATGGTAACCATTGGCACATGTTTATGCTTAAGAAATCTTTCGTGTAGTTTGCAGCAAGGATGTTCTGGACATAAATATGTATGTGATTTACTAGTTCCTAGTCAAAAAGCTATACTGTTTAAGAAAAAAAACCATTTTTTGTTATTATACTTGTTAATATATTGAATTGTGTAACCATTAATTATCTGATTATGTGTTGGGTTTTCTATGCATCTAGTCACACTTTACTTGAGGCGGAAATCACAAGTAACTTGATAGAACATTGACCCGATTTAGAAAAACTATTTGGACCGTTAAGTTTACAGTTCTAACGCAACTAGAATTATTTAATAAACAAATTAAATAATAAATTCAAAACTTACATTCGTAGCACTAGGAGATTGCAAACCTTGCGATCTAGTACGAGCCAGGTTATCACACCAATGCTAGGATCTAAGAGAGAATCCCTCTATTGGTTCACACCCAAGGGTTATCACGAACAGGACGATATGCCACACCGTAGTATAAAGCACCTTGAGAAAACACCAAAAACCCGAACCCGAAAACCCTTTCGGTTCGACCGGTAGCGGCGGCGTACGGCGGCGGTACGGCGGCAGCAGCGGCGGTCGACGGTGGCTGGGCGGCGGACGGACGGCGGCTGTGGTGGTGCTCGGCCGAAGTAGGGGAGAGGCAAGGGGATCAAGTCCTTAGTTATTAGGTTAAACCCCTTACCCTAATATATATACTTGCCAAAACCTAATTATGGTAATACCATAATTGTTCCAAAGCCCACTTTAATTAACTATTAATTAAGCCCACAAGTATTAACTAAACTATTAATTAATACTTGGCCCGATACCATAATCTAGTTAATTACCCATCAACTAGATTAGCCCGTCTAGCCCGTTAGTCCGTTTAATTAAACTATTAATTAAACACTACGTTTTTCTCGTGTTCGTTGATTCCTCGAGGCAACCCGAATAGGACTCTAAAATACCCGAACCGGAATACCGGTTTATTTGATGTGTTGGACACCAATTCCAACAGTCTCCCACTTGGACATCTCATCAACTATAAACGGTACGCGTTCGTGTATCCTTTAGCGTGTGCATAGCATGTGCAGCTGCTGAACTCTGAACTATCAGAAACAGTCCTATGATAAGTGATCATATGTCCTTCGTTGCGCGATATCATGTAACTAGTGACATGGACTTGTCAATCACTCTAGTTACGATTATGTTTCCTGATTCGAGATTTATGATGACGTTTTGACTACATAATTGAACTTTCAATTTAGTCATGACCTGCGCAGGTACTTCAGTGTCACATCAAATCAACAGGGGGCCCACAGATATCTCCTCTATCACTTTGATCAGAGGGAACGAATAAACCTTAACTACACCATCTTCCTTCATAGTCATCACATGACGCATGGAACTAATCTGTATAGCTACCAGTTACGATTAGCGTTGGAGTTAGACCAATGCATCACGAAATCGTACTAAGGAAATGATGCATCTTGGTTTAAAGACTCATACGATATTATCGCCTCACAATTACCCATGATGAAGTCCATGGGGTAATTCTTTGAGCGTGGGTTTGTCCAACATTTAAATACTCCTTTTAGATGCTCATGAGAGTAGCAGCAATCTCCATGCAATGTTCATACCTTTGAACAATCTACTAACTCTCCCATGAGATCTTAATTCAGTCCTCATTCCCATGAGAACGACTGACTGTGGACGTTTAAGTATTCTCTTAGATTACTTTGGAATAGGTTCTAAACACGCAAAAGGTTGAAATGGAATAATTAAATACTATATGAATGATAGAACACTTGCAAATTATTTAATCTCCATAAATAAATCATCAATTCATACAATTTAATTTTTCACTACAAATTTCAAATGAATAACACTTTTAAGATAAGTCACTATGAAATCTAATTCCTATCGTCCTCGCATGAGTATCATGCTTGGCACGACTCAGTGCTTTAGTGAAAGGATCAGCCGGGTTGTTTTCCGACGATACTCTAGTCACTATGATGTCACCTTCCTCAACACGCTTTCTCACATAGTGATACTTTCTGAGTATATGCCTGGTTCGACTATGATCTTTGGATTCTTTAATCAAAGCGACTGCACCTTCATTGTCACAAAAGATTTTCAATGGGTCCTTGATGCTTGTTACGACACCAAGATCACCAATGAAATTCTTTAACCATGTGGCCTCTTTTGCTGCCTCACTGGCAGCAATATACTCAAATTCACATGTAGAATCAGCGACTGCCTTCTGCTTGGAATTCTTCCAAGTGACAGCTCCTCCATTTAACAAGAACACCCACCCTGATTGTGAGCACGAGTCATCTCTATCCGTTTGGAAACTCGCGTCACAATAACCTTCCACAACAAGATCGTCTTTCCCACCATACACTAAGAACATATCCTTTGTTCTCCTTAGGTACTTGAGAATCATTTTCACCGCAATCCAATGATCGTTGCCAGGGTTGTCCTGGAACCGACTCACCATACTCAAAGCATATGAGACATCCGGACGAGTACATATCATGGCATACATGATCGATCCAATCGCCGAGGCGTAGGGGACTCGACTCATTTTCTCCAGTTCTTGCTCAGTACTGGGACATTGACTCTTAGACAATGTAATGCCATGATTCATGGGTAAATACCCTTTCTTGGAATCAACCATACTAAAACGTTTTAGTATTTTATCCAAGTATGTACTCTGGCTCAATCCTATTAGACGTCTTTCTCTATCTCTGTATATCTGTATACCGAGTATGTACGCTGCATCTCCTAGGTCCTTCATTGCGAAACATTTTCCCAACCACGACTTCACATTTTGCAGTGTAGGAATATGATTTCCAATAAGGAGTATGTCATCCACATACAGTACTAGAAAGACTACAACGCTCCCACTAGCTTTTATGCAAACGCGGGACTCATCTTCACTTCTAGAGAAACCAAACTCCTTGACTTTCTCATGGAAGCAAAGATTCCAACTACGAGAGGCTTGTTTCAATCCATAGATTGACTTCTCAAGCTTGCACACTCTATCAGGATATTTCTTATTGATAAAACCTTCTGGCTGTGCCATATAGACATCCTCAGTAAGTCTTCCGTTAAGGAAGGCGATTTTAACATCCATCTGCCAAATTTCATAGTCATGAAATGCAGCTATGGCAAGTAATATTCTGATAGACTTTATCTTGGCTATTGGTGAAAATGTTTCATCATAATCAATCCCATGAGTTTGAGTATAACCTTTTGCAACCAACCTAGCCTTATAGGTGTGCACATTCCCATTCATGTCAATCTTCTTCTTGAAGATCCACTTACACCCAACGGTTTTAATGCCAGGAGAAGTCTCAATCAAGTTCCATACTTGATTGTCATACATGGACTGAATCTCACTCTCCATAGCCACTTTCCACTTTTCGGCCTCATGGCCTTCCATAGCTTCCTTATAACTCGATGGCTCATCGTCATCAATTGGTAAACTATTACCAGTAGATGCATCGCCTTCAGCAATATTGTAATCATAATAATCACCAAAATGCTCGGGAGGGCGAACAGTTTTAGTGGATCTACGTGGAACGATAGGAGTTACATCATTTTCTTCAACAGGAATCTCATCCTCTGGTTGAGTGCTAGTGTCAACTATAGGTTCCACTACATTTTCATTGGTTGACTCTTGACACTCTTCAAGATCAATATTGCTCCCACTGTCTTCTTTGGATAATAGCTCTCTCTCAAGGAAGAATCCTCTTCGAGATACGAACACTTTGTTCTCTTTCGGATTATAAAACCGATATCCAAAAGACCGTCGTGGGTAGCCAATGAAGTAGCACTTCTCTGATTTGTTATCTAGCTTGTCGTGAGATTCATGTCTTACATAAACTTCACAACCCCAAATTTTCAAATGTTTGAGGGAGGGAGGATTCCCTGTCCACATTTCAGAGGGAGTTTTGGCAACCTTCTTAGTTGGTACAAGGTTCACGATATGTGCTGCAGTCTCTAAGGCATATCCCTAGAAACTCACTGGAAGTGTTGATCGACTCATCATAGATCGCACCATGTCTAACAAGGTTCGAATTCTCCTTTCCGACACTCCATTGAGTTGTGGAGTTCGTGGAGGAGAGAGTTGGGATACTATTCCACAACTCTTTAGATAGTCGATAAACTCTTGACTAAGATACTCTCCACCCCTTTCAGAGCGGAGCATCTTAATCTTCTTGCCCAGTTGATTCTCTACTTCTTTCTGATATTCTTTGAACGTTTCAAAAGTATCAGATTTATGTTTAATCAAATAAACATAACCATATCTACTGAAATCATCAGTAAATGTGACGAAGTATCGTTCACCATGTCTAGTGTTAGATTTGAACGGTCCACACACATCAGTATGTATGAGGTCCAACAAATCTTTGCCTCTTTCACACGACCATGTGAATGGCGCCTTTGTCATCTTGCCAAGTAAACAAGACTCACACACATCATCTGATTTCAAGTCAAATGATTCTAATACTCCATCCTTTTGGAGTTTAGCTATGCGTTTCTTGTTTATATGTCCTAAGCGACAGTGCCATAGACATGACTTATCCAACACACCTTTGGATGAATCAACATTCAATATTAGATTTCTATTGTTTACGCAACCAACATTTTCATATATACCATTACAAGGAATAGCTTTAAAGTAAAACACATCATTTTTATAAACCAAAATAGAACCATTCTCATTATCAAAAACGAAATTAAAACCATCCTTAAACAATGCGTAAAATGAAATAATGTTGCGTGCCATACATGGCGAAAAACAAACATCTAATAAAAGTAAAGAACATCCACTGCTAAGCATGAGCTCATAATCTCCTATCTTGGTGACAGCAGCCGAGACTCTGTTTCCCATGATCACATTAAGCTCTCCATGCTTCAACTTCCGACCATTCTTAAGTCCCTGCATATCAGTGCAAATGTGAGTACCACACCCTGTATCTAGAACCCAAGAATTAGACATAGAAGTATTGTGGAGTTCAATCATAAATGTAGCCGAGGTGCCAGACTTATGGACCTTATGATTCTTTTAATCATCCAGGTACTTTGGGCAGCTTCTTTTCCAGTGACCCTTTCCTTGACAGTAGTAGCAAACAGCCTCTTTCGGATCCTTTGTGGGTGCTATGTCAGAATCAGCCTTCCTCTTCTGGTCATGTTTGGTATGACCTACTTTGGCCTTACCTTTGCCACTAGGAGGAGGACGGCGTTTCTTCTTGACACCCTCAGAACGAATGGCCAAGACAGGAGCAGTAGGAGATGGACCTTTAGCCTTCAAAAGACTAGCCTCGGTAGTTTTTAACATACCGTGCAGTTCTGTAACGACCCGAAATTTGAATAAAATAAATTATGGGAAAAATATGTTAAATAAGGATAAATCGTTTAAAACACGTAGGAATTGGTTTCGTGTCATTTGGACACCGTATGAGAAAAGTTATGGACGAAACCGGGTCGAGACGAAGACCGAAAAGTGCAGCCCTGCTGGCTACAGGAGTTCGCGACGCGAACTGATGTTCCCGATCGGGAACATCAACCAGGGATTTGGGGACTTTGGCGATCAGAGTTCACGACCCATTACAGATCGCGAAATGTTCACGAGGCGCGAAGTTCGCGACGCGAACTTGAGTTCGCGATCGCGAACTGTTTGGTTCTGCATAAAAACGGGATTTCTAGGGTTTTTGTTCATTTCTCTCCACCCCAAAGTGTGCAGCCGATTCTAGAGAGAGAAGTGGCGATTTTGGTGATTCTTAGCTCAAATCTTCACCATCTTTGGAGATTCAAACATCAAAGGTAAGATTTCTTGATTGTTGAGGTTATCTAGCTAGTTGTGAGCTTTGTATGGGTAGAAATGGTGGTTTGGGGAACCATTCATGACATCTTTGGGGAAGATGACTAATCATGGGTGTAGAACACTCATAGTAAGCTTGTAAATGATGTGTACAAGTTGGATTTGGGTTTATTGATGGAAATCTTGAACTAGGGTTTTGGGGTTTCACCAAGTTGGATGAACTTGGTGGCCAAGAATGTTGTTATGGGTTTATTGGTAGCTAGTTATGGATAATAACTAGATTTTATGATGATATGGATGATAGGTCAAGAAGACCTAAAGATTGGTGACATTTCACAAGTTGGAAAGCAAGGATTCGTGTTGATAGACACGATTTGGAGTTAGCTTGGCTAAGGTGAGTACATGAGATTTTTACTGGGTACATAGCAAATGATTCTGAAAACCATGATGTTTTAAGAGTCTTTATTAATAAACATTTTTTTAATAAAGATATGATTGATATGATGAGAAAATGCTAGTATAGACTATTTTAGTATGTCTAAATGATTGATGATCTTTGAAAGAGATTATGATAATGAAAAGTAATTAATGAGTTTTTATAAATAAGATGTATGAATAAAGATAATGATTTAAAAGAGCTTGATAATTGGTTTATTAATAATATGTATTAATAAAGCTTGAGACAATGATTTTTAATTAATAAGTATCGATTAGCATATTATACTAATAAAAGTAGTTATCGAATAACTAAGAGAATGAGTACTAAGTGACTAGTAATAGACATGTATTCTAGTCAAGGAGGAGTCAAAATATTGTGATTTTGATAAATGATTAGTATGTTCTAAATTAGTAAAGGACTTGGTAAAGTCAAGATTTAAAATGAAATAATAAAGAGAATAGTATGATAAATTAGAATAAATGTATTCTAATAAGTGATGAAAGGAGCTGATGCTCATATTTGATGAAAGGAGCTGATGCTCATATTTGATGAAAGGAACTGATGCTCATATTTGATGAAAGGAGCTGAGGCTCATATGTGAAATGAAAAATCCGGAATAAGACCGCCCAGAAATGGGGGAGCATGAGACGTCTACTTGGGGTGGTACCTCCCTGCGCAAAGAGTAGAATGTCACAGTTTACGACACCCAGTGTTGGGTGAGCATGACGACCCGGGAACGGGGAGAGCTTATGAATCTCGGTAAGATGGGGGTTCCCAATTACCTTGATAGTTACCTATGACGTCCCATATCGGGAGAGTTGGCTTCGGAGAGGTCCGTTGCATATGTGATAAAGAAAGTGTAAGCTTGGAGATAGCTTACAAGTATGTGATTAGATGATGAGTAAGCTTATGGTAAGCTTATTAGTTTAAACGGTTAAATGAATAGAAAATGATTTATGAATTAATAAGAAATGATAAAGTTAAGTATTTATAATGTTACAAATATCATTTTATAAATCTTTTGAGAATGGGTCGAAAACCCATGTATCTCACGAGACTATTTTGTCTCACGTACTACTTTGTTTTTGGCTATGTACTCAGGTTCAGGATCGATGGATTAGAGGGTCGCGACAGAAGTGGCCTAGTGTTGATTAGCTCGGGGGCTCGTAGGTAGTTCTCGTTTATCCTATGGTTATGATATTATCTTTGTAACACCGGATTTTACAACTCTGATAAATGAATTTTAATGGTTTTTGTTAAACCGTATTTCTGGATATTGGACATTGTAGTATTTTTATTTAAATATATGATTTAAAAAGTGTTTTGAAAATTGAGGTGTTACAACTTGGTATCAGAGCTATAGTTTAAGTGAATTAGGTAGGTTTTACCTCCCTAGTCTTAAGCTATGCTAAGTAGGACCATATGTTTTCCATAGGATGGCCATGATCAGTCCGTTGAGACAGTAAAGTATGGGTATATTAGGGTCGATCCCTAAGAGAAAGGATAATGTTTTGGGCTATATGGGTTATGTTTGACTAATGAGTCAATCTTTGAATTTTAATGGTTTAATATGTTGATATAGAAAATGGTGAACCCAAGAAGTGGAGAGATTCGACGAGATCATGAGACGGATTCAATTCGAATCCCGACTCATCCCGGTAATAATGGAGAGGGTTCCGGTTTGGGTGCAAACCAAACCCCGGTAACTATGGAAGCGATCAGAAATTTGTTTCATCAGATGAGAGATGAGGTGAATGTGGATATGAACCGGATTATCGATAACCGTTTGAATGTGGATAGGCGAGATGATTCTAAATCTCGTGGTGGAAGTAAGTCTTCGGGTAGCAAGACCCGTACAGAGAAGTCATCGACTGAAGAGACCGACGATTCGGAGTCGGAGGAAAGAGAAGGATGTACATACAAGGCGTTCATGACGTGCAACCCCGGTGTGTATTATGGAAGTTCGGAACCGAAGGTGACGATGCGTTGGATTCGGGAAACCGAGCAAGTGCTAGAAAGTAGCAAGTGTTTAAAGAAAGACATGGTCATTTATGCATCCCGACAGTTGAAGGATGAAGCGTTGACATGGTGGGATACCATGTATGAGACTTTGGGAAAGAAAGTGTACAAGATGTCGTGGAAGGAGTTCACGAGAAGGTTGAAGGAAACGTTTTGTCCCGAGAGAGATCTAGAAGAGTTGCAAGAAGAGTTCATGTTCATCAAGAAGGGAGATATGTCGGTGGAAGAATACACCAAAAAGTTTACGGGATTACTCCCGTTTGTAATCAAGTCCTATCCGACGGAGCGTATGAAGGTGGTTCGGTATGCAAATGGACTACCACCGGAGTTTGAATTGGAAGTCAAGCGAGCGACCACGTTGGATGAGGCCATTAGTACCGCTCGAGGTGTTGAGAGGGTTTTTCGGCGAAAGGCACAAGAATCGGCATCGAAAGGGGAAGAAAAGAAGCTCGATGGTAGATTAGGATCAACGAAGAAAGAAAAGTTCAAACCGAGTTCGTCAAAGCATGGTAGTATTGGAAGTTGTCAAAGTTGTGGGAAGAATCATCATGGGGAATGTAAGGCAAATTCGGCTATATGCTTCAAGTGTGGTCGAGTAGGGCACCGGGCAAAGGATTGCAAAGTAAGGAACCTCGAGGAAGTGGAATGCTACACTTGTCACGAGGTGGGACACTTTAGTAGTGCGTGCCCAAGGAAGAGAACCGACACGTCGGCATCAACCGCCAACAGGAATCGGGTGAAGGAAACTCGTGGAGCCGCTTCAGGTAATTCGTTTATGAAATTTTGATAGATAATCGGAATTTAATTGCTTTTATGTCGCACAAATTGGTGCTTATGTGATATAAGTATGGAAATAATTATAGATGGAATATATGATGTGAAAAATAAGTTTGGGAGATAATCTCCCCGGGTTACTATGTGTATAGTTATGGGTTGGCGACCGGTATGTCGCGGGAAATAAGAATAGAAAGGATTATGTCATTATAAATTATCGGAAGGTGAATCATAAGAATAGTAATTGTGCTCAAAGAAAGGGTAGTAGTACAGTGAAGTACTAAGTTTCGGTAAGACTGGTAAAGTATGAATGGAAAGCTATAGAAATAATGATTTTTGAAAAATAGAACTTTAGTGTTCGGTGGGAATCCTGATAAGTAGTGCAGATATTCAAGTCAGGGTTGACGTATGCAATGGCAAGGGTGAATAGTTTGTTATTGGTAAAGTTTAAAAAAAAATGAGATAGTTCAAGGTTGGGTATCGATCGGAGTCAATGGGTTGACTCATAAGGACCGTGTGAATCGGTAAAATATGGATAATTAAAAGGGTGTTAGTGGTTACCTCGGTGGCAAAGGAAAGATTGGAAAATAGTAATGCTGAGAAAGCATGTTTAGTAAATGTCGATTGATAAATAAATTGGCTAGTGAATATGTGCATACCGTGTGGTGTTGTGTGTAAGTGGAAACAATGGCCTCGGAAGACATGAGGTTTTAGAGAGATAGTGTTATGTGGAAAGTGGAAAAGTGAAAATGTGGATAGAAAATGTGATTGATTGTGAAAGAAAATAATAGCATGATGCTAAGCGAATGACGCATACATGAATGGTATGCAAGATGAAATGGTATTGTATGAGTCACTTTGGATTGGAGGCTTTCCGATCATTGTGACAGTTTGGGCCTTGATGGATTGGAGGCTTTCCGATCATCTCGGTGGCATAGTTAAAGTATGAACTGATGTATCGGGATTGTGAGGTTTATATCTGTTGTATGTAGAACCGCATGGTTAAGTTATTGCTATAATGATAGGGAAAATGAGAATTTGTGTTGAAAACACGGGTCCTGTTTAAGTAGAAGTATGAGTAGGGGATACCTACAAGTTAATGGTTCATGAAAAGGGAATGCTTTAGGAAGCAAATTAGTTAGTAGCCAATGAGTGGTGAAAGATGTATATCGGGTGGTTAGGCCACAATTGGATATGATTGAGGCTCTAGAGCCGGTAATCGGGAAATTCAAGTATGGTATAAAGATGTTTGAAGGAAATTATAAAAAAGTATAAATAATTCGATGAAAGTCAAAAAGTAATAGAGATTTGGTAATGATTTAAATGGAAGTTGTTAATCGATGGTGGAAATCGAAATCGAGGAAAAAGGGAACAATTGAGAAAGGAAATCTAAATAGGAAATCACTAATGAAAAGCTTGGGAAGCGATGCCTTAGTAATAAAGAATATGTGGAATTTAGCAAGGTAAGTTGACCTTATTCATAAAGTCAAGGTTAGTCAACTAGTAGATTGTTGACTTTGGTCAAATTGGATCTTGACTATCGCTTAAAATGATTAGTCAAGGGTAAGGCATAATGTATCACATATATGTGTGTTTGATAGTGGTGGATTGATTAACGGAAATAATTGTAGTCAAAGGGTGCGACTTTGACCATTGGTTTCGAACAGAATTTAGAAATCGAGTATGATTGTTGTTGGACCGTGAGAGTAAGATTGTTGGTTAAGGAATTGATGATTAATAGGACCACTAATGGATAAGGAAAATTTTTAAGATTTTGTTGACTTTGTGCTTAAGTCAAGGATGGGATAATGTTGACAATTTGGTCAAAGCTATGGGATGACTATCATTTCGGTCAAATGGTTATTAGTAATGATTGGGTCATATCACCCCAATGGGATAAAGAGTTTGGTAAAATGATGGGAAATGCTAAGGTCGAATTGTGAAATTTTGACCCGTTCGGGTGTTAGGAACTCAAGTTTGGATTTTTTGGCCCGTTTGGGTATAACGGAGTCAAATGGGCAATTAAATGCTTAAGTATTATTGGATCATAATCCGGAAGTGAATGGAGGATAGGAAATCCTTGAGTGATTCCGAGGACGGAATCCTTTTTCGGGGTGGATAGTTGTAACGACCCGAAATTTGAATAAAATAAATTATGGGAAAAATATGTTAAATAAGGATAAATCGTTTAAAACACGTAGGAATTGGTTTCGTATCATTTGGACACCGTATGAGAAAGTTATGGACGAAACCGGGTCGAGACGAAGACCGAAAAGTGCAGCCCTGCTGGCTACAGGAGTTCGCGACGCGAACTGATGTTCCCGATCGGGAACATCAACCAGGGATTTGGGGACTTTGGCGATCAGAGTTCACGACCCATTACCGATCGCGAAATGTTCACGAGGCGCGAAGTTCGCGACGCGAACTTGAGTTCGCGATCGCGAACTGTTTGGTTCTGCATAAAAACGGGATTTCTAGGCTTTTTGCTCATTTCTCTCCACCCCAAAGTGTGCAGCCGATTCTAGAGAGAGAAGTGGCGATTTTGGTGATTCTTAGCTCAAATCTTCACCATCTTTGGAGATTCAAACATCAAAGGTAAGATTTCTTGATTGTTGAGGTTATCTAGCTAGTTGTGAGCTTTGTATGGGTAGAAATGGTGGTTTGGGGAACCATTCATGACATCTTTGGGGAAGATGACTAATCATGGGTGTAGAACACTCATAGTAAGCTTGTAAATGATGTGTACAAGTTGGATTTGGGTTTATTGATGGAAATCTTGAACTAGGGTTTTGGGGTTTCACCAAGTTGGATGAACTTGGTGGCCAAGAATGTTGTTATGGGTTTATTGGTAGCTAGTTATGGATAATAACTAGATTTTATGATGATATGGATGATAGGTCAAGAAGACCTAAAGATTGGTGACATTTCACAAGTTGGAAAGCAAGGATTCGTGTTGATAGACACGATTTGGAGTTAGCTTGGCTAAGGTGAGTACATGAGATTTTTACTGGGTACATAGCAAATGATTCTGAAAACCATGATGTTTTAAAAGTCTTTATTAATAAACGTTTTTTTAATAAAGATATGATTGATATGATGAGAAAATGCTAGTATAGATTATTTTAGTATGTCTAAATGATTGATGATCTTTGAAAGAGATTATGATAATGAAAAGTAATTAATGAGTTTTTATAAATAGGATGTATGAATAAAGATAATGACTTAAAAGAGCTTGATAATTGGTTTATTAATAATATGTATTAATAAAGCTTGAGACAATGATTTTTAATTAATAAGTATCGATTAGCATATTATACTAATAAAAGTAGTTATCGAATAACTAAGAGAATGAGTACTAAGTGACTAGTAATAGACATGTATTCTAGTCAAGGAGGAGTCAAAATATTGTGATTTTGATAAATGATTAGTATGTTCTAAATTAGTAAAGGACTTGGTAAAGTCAAGATTTAAAATAAAATAATAAAGAGAATAGTATGATAAATTAGAATAAATGTATTCTAATAAGTGATGAAAGGAGCTGATGCTCATATTTGATGAAAGGAGCTGATGCTCATATTTGATGAAAGGAACTGATGCTCATATTTGATGAAAGGAGCTGAGGCTCATATGTGAAATGAAAAATCCGGAATAAGACCGCCCAGAAATGGGGGAGCATGAGACGTCTACTTGGGGTGGTACCTCCCTGCGCAAAGAGTAGAATGTCACAGTTTACGACACCCAGTGTTGGGTGAGCATGACGACCCGGGAACGGGGAGAGCTTATGAATCTCGGTAAGATGGGGGTTCACAATTACCTTGATAGTTACCTATGACGTCCCATATCGGGAGAGTTGGCTTCGGAGAGGTCCGTTGCATATGTGATAAAGAAAGTGTAAGCTTGGAGATAGCTTATTGTATGTGATTAGATGATGAGTAAGCTTATGGTAAGCTTATTAGTTTAAACGGTTAAATGAATAGAAAATGATTTATGAATTAATAAGAAATGATAAAGTTAAGTATTTATAATGTTACAAATATCATTTTATAAATCTTTTGAGAATGGGTCGAAAACCCATGTATCTCACGAGACTATTTTGTCTCACGTACTACTTTCTTTTTGGCTATGTACTCAGGTTCAGGATCGATGGATTAGAGGGTCGCGATAGAAGTGGCCTAGTGTTGATTAGCTCGGGGGCTCGTAGGTAGTTCTCGTTTATCCTATGGTTATGATATTATCTTTGTAACACCGGATTTTACAACTCTGATAAATGAATTTTAATGGTTTTTGTTAAACCGTATTTCTGGATATTGGACATTGTAGTATTTTTATTTAAATATATGATTTAAAAAGTGTTTTGAAAATTGAGGTGTTACAACTTGGTATCAGAGCTATAGTTTAAGTGAATTAGGTAGGTTTTACCTCCCTAGTCTTAAGCTATGCTAAGTAGGACCATATGTTTTCCATAGAATGGCCATGATCAGTCCGTTGAGACAGTAAAGTATGGGTATATTAGGGTCGATCCCTAAGAGAAAGGATAATGTTTTGGGCTATATGGGTTATGTTTGACTAATGAGTCAATCTTTGAATTTTAATTGTTTAATATGTTGATATAGAAAATGGTGAACCCAAGAAGTGGAGAGATTCGACGAGATCATGAGACGGATTCAATTCGAATCCCGACTCATCCCGGTAATAATGGAGATGGTTCCGGTTTGGGTGCAAACCAAACCCCGGTAACTATGGAAGCGATCAGAAATTTGTTTCATCAGATGAGAGATGAGGTGAATGTGGATATGAACCGGATTATCGATAACCGTTTGAATGTGGATAGGCGAGATGATTCTAAATCTCGTGGTGGAAGTAAGTCTTCGGGTAGCAAGACCCGTACAGAGAAGTCATCGACTGAAGAGACCGACGATTCGGAGTCGGAGGAAAGAGAAGGATGTACATACAAGGCGTTCATGACGTGCAACCCCGGTGTGTATTATGGAAGTTCGGAACCGAAGGTGACGATGCGTTGGATTCGGGAAACCGAGCAAGTGCTAGAAAGTAGCAAGTGTTTAAAGAAAGACATGGTCATTTATGCATCCCGACAGTTGAAGGATGAAGCGTTGACATGGTGGGATACCATGTATGAGACTTTGGGAAAGAAAGTGTACAAGATGTCGTGGAAGGAGTTCACGAGAAGGTTGAAGGAAACGTTTTGTCCCGAGAGAGATCTAGAAGAGTTGCAAGAAGAGTTCATGTTCATCAAGAAGGGAGATATGTCGGTGGAAGAATACACCAAAAAGTTTACGGGATTACTCCCGTTTGTAATCAAGTCCTATCCGACGGAGCGTATGAAGGTGGTTCGGTATGCAAATGGACTACCACCGGAGTTTGAATTGGAAGTCAAGCGAGCGACCACGTTGGATGAGGCCATTAGTACCGCTCGAGGTGTTGAGAGGGTTTTTCGGCGAAAGGCACAAGAATCGGCATCGAAAGGGGAAGAAAAGAAGCTCGATGGTAGATTAGGATCAACGAAGAAAGAAAAGTTCAAACCGAGTTCGTCAAAGCATGGTAGTATTGGAAGTTGTCAAAGTTGTGGGAAGAATCATCATGGGGAATGTAAGGCAAATTCGGCTATATGCTTCAAGTGTGGTCGAGTAGGGCACCGGGCAAAGGATTGCAAAGTAAGGAACCTCGAGGAAGTGGAATGCTACACTTGTCACGAGGTGGGACACTTTAGTAGTGCGTGCCCAAGGAAGAGAACCGACACGTCGGCATCAACCGCCAACAGGAATCGGGTGAAGGAAACTCGTGGAGCCGCTTCAGGTAATTCGTTTATGAAATTTTGATAGATAATCGGAATTTAATTGCTTTTATGTCGCACAAATTGGTGCTTATGTGATATAAGTATGGAAATAATTATAGATGGAATATATGATGTGAAAAATAAGTTTGGGAGATAATCTCCCCGGGTTACTATGTGTATAGTTATGGGTTGGCGACCGGTATGTCGCGGGAAATAAGAATAGAAAGGATTATGTCATTATAAATTATCGGAAGGTGAATCATAAGAATAGTAATTGTGCTCAAAGAAAGGGTAGTAGTACAGTGAAGTACTAAGTTTCGGTAAGACTGGTAAAGTATGAATGGAAAGCTATAGAAATAATGATTTTTGAAAAATAGAACTTTAGTGTTCGGTGGGAATCCTGATAAGTAGTGCAGATATTCAAGTCAGGGTTGACGTATGCAATGGCAAGGGTGAATAGTTTGTTATTGGTAAAGTTTAAAAAAAAATGAGATAGTTCAAGGTTGGGTATCGATCGGAGTCAATGGGTTGACTCATAAGGACCGTGTGAATCGGTAAAATATGGATAATTAAAAGGGTGTTAGTGGTTACCTCGGTGGTAAAGGAAAGATTGGAAAATAGTAATGTTGAGAAAGCATGTTTAGTAAATGTCGATTGATAAATAAATTGGCTAGTGAATATGTGCATACCGTGTGGTGTTGTGTGTAAGTGGAAATAATGGCCTCGGAAGACATGAGGTTTTAGAGAGATAATGTTATGTGGAAAGTGGAAAAGTGAAAATGTGGATAGAAAATGTGATTGATTGTGAAAGAAAATAATAGCATGATGCTAAGCGAATGACGCATACATGAATGGTATGCAAGATGAAATGGTATTGTATGAGTCACTTTGGATTGGAGGTTTTCCGATCATTGTGACAGTTTGGGCCTTGATGGATTGGAGGCTTTCCGATCATCTCGGTGGCATAGTTAAAGTATGAACTGATGTATCAGAATTGTGAGGTTTATATCTATTGTATGTAGAACCGCATGGTTAAGTTATTGCTATAATTATAGGGCAAATGAGAATTTGTGTTGAAAACACGGGTCCTGTTTAAGTAGAAGTATGAGTAGGGGATACCTACAAGTTAATGGTTCATGAAAAAGGAATGCTTTAGGAAGCAAATTAGTTAGTAGCCAATGAGTGGTGAAAGATGTATATCGGGTGGTTAGGCCACAATTGGATATGATTGAGGCTCTAGAGCCGGTAATCGGGAAATTCAAGTATGGTATAAGGATGTTTGAAGGAAATTATAAAAAAGTATAAATAATTGGATGAAAGTCAAAAAGTAATAGAGATTTGGTAATGATTTAAATGGAAGTTGTTAATCGATGGTGGAAATCGAAATCGAGGAAAAAGGGAACAATTGAGAAAGGAAATCTAAATAGGAAATCACTAATGAAAAGCTTGGGAAGCGATGCCTTAGTAATAAAGAATATGTGGAATTTAGCAAGGTAAGTTGACCTTATTCATAAAGTCAAGGTTAGCCAACTAGTAGATTGTTGACTTTGGTCAAATTGGATCTTGACTATCGCTTAAAATGATTAGTCAAGGGTAAGGGCATAATGTATCACATATATGTGTGTTTGATAGTGGTGGATTGATTAACGGAAATAATTGTAGTCAAAGGGTGCGACTTTGACCATTGGGTTTCGAACAGAATTTAGAAATCGAGTATGATTGTTGTTGGACCGTGAGAGTAAGATTGTTGGTTAAGGAATTGATGATTAATAGGACCACTAATGGATAAGGAAAATTTTTAAGATTTTGTTGACTTTGTGCTTAAGTCAAGGATGGGATAATGTTGACAATTTGGTCAAAGCGATGGGTTGACTATCATTTCGGTCAAATGGTTATTAGTAATGATTGGGTCATATCACCCCAATGGGAATAAAGAGTTTGGTTAAATGATGGGAAATGCTAAGGTCGAATTGTGAAATTTTGACCCGTTCGGGTGTTAGGAACTCAAGTTTGGATTTTTTTGGCCCGTTTGGGTATAACGGAGTCAAGTGGGCAATTAAATGCTTAAGTATTATTGGATCATAATCCGGAAGTGAATGGAGGATTGGAAATCCTTGAGTGATTCCGAGGTCGGAATCCTTTTTAGGGGTGGATAGTTGTAACGACCCGAAATTTGAATAAAATAAATTATGGGAAAAATATGTTAAATAAGGATAAATCGTTTAAAACACGTAGGAATTGGTTTCGTGTCATTTGGACACCGTATGAGAAAGTTATGGACAAAACCGGGTCGAGACGAAGACCGAAAAGTGCAGCCCTGCTGGCTACAGGAGTTCGCGACGCGAACTGATGTTCCCGATCGGGAACATCAACCGGGGATTTGGGGACTTTGGCGATCAGAGTTCACGACCCATTACCGATCGCGAAATGTTCACGAGGCGCGAAGTTCGCGACGCGAACTTGAGTTCGCGATCGCGAACTGTTTGGTTCTGCACAAAAACGGGATTTCTAGGGTTTTTGCTCATTTCTCTCCACCCCAAAGTGTGCAGCCGATTCTAGAGAGAGAAGTGGCGATTTTGGTGATTCTTAGCTCAAATCTTCACCATCTTTGGAGATTCAAACATCAAAGGTAAGATTTCTTGATTGTTGAGGTTATCTAGCTAGTTGTGAGCTTTGTAAGGGTAGAAATGGTGGTTTGGGGACCCATTCATGACATCTTTGGGGAAGATGACTAATCATGGGTGTAGAACACTCATTGTAAGCTCGTAAATGATGTGTACAAGTTGGATTTGGGTTTATTGATGGAAATCTTGAACTAGGGTTTTGGGGTTTCACCAAGTTGGATGAACTTGGTGGCCAAGAATGTTGTTATGGGTTTATTGGTAGCTAGTTATGGATAATAATTAGATTTTATGATGATATGGATGATAGGTCAAGAAGACCTAAAGATTGGTGACATTTCACAAGTTGGAAAGCAAGGATTCGTGTTGATAGACACGATTTGGAGTTAGCTTGGCTAAGGTGAGTACATGAGATTTTTACTGGGTACATAGCAAATGATTCTGAAAACCATGATGTTTTAAGAGTCTTTATTAATAAACGTTTTTTTTAATAAAGATATGATTGATATGATGAGAAAATGCTAGTATAGACTATTTTAGTATGTCTAAATGATTGATGATCTTTGAAAGAGATTATGATAATGAAAAGTAATTAATGAGTTTTTATAAATAAGATGTATGAATAAAGATAATGATTTAAAAGAGCTTGATAATTGGTTTATTAATAATATGTATTAATAAAGCTTGAGACAATGATTTTTAATTAATAAGTATCGATTAGCATATTATACTAATAAAAGTAGTTATCGAATAACTAAGAGAATGAGTACTAAGTGACTAGTAATAGACATGTATTCTAGTCAAGGAGGAGTCAAAATATTGTGATTTTGATAAATGATTAGTATGTTCTAAATTAGTAAAGGACTTGGTAAAGTCAAGATTTAAAATGAAATAATAAAGAGAATAGTATGATAAATTAGAATAAATGTATTCTAATAAGTGATGAAAGGAGCTGATGCTCATATTTGATGAAAGGAGCTGATGCTCATATTTGATGAAAGGAGCTGATGCTCATATTTGATGAAAGGAGCTGAGGCTCATATGTGAAATGAAAAATCCGGAATAAGACCGCCCAGAAATGGGGGAGCATGAGACGTCTACTTGGGGTGGTACCTCCCTGCGCAAAGAGTAGAATGTCACAGTTTACGACACCCAGTGTTGGGTGAGCATGACCACCCGGGAACGGAGAGAGCTTATGAATCTCGGTAAGATGGGGGTTCCCAATTACCTTGATAGTTACCTATGACGTCCCATATCGGGAGAGTTGGCTTCGGAGAGGTCCGTTGCATATGTGATAAAGAAAGTGTAAGCTTGGAGATAGCTTACAAGTATGTGATTAGATGATGAGTAAGCTTATGGTAAGCTTATTAGTTTAAACGGTTAAATGAATAGAAAATGATTTATGAATTAATAAGAAATGATAAAGTTAAGTATTTATAATGTTACAAATATCATTTTATAAATCTTTTGAGAATGGGTCGAAAACTCATGTATCTCACGAGACTATTTTGTCTCACGTACTACTTTGTTTTTGGCTATGTACTCAGGTTCAGGATCGATGGATTAGAGGGTCGCGATAGAAGTGGCCTAGTGTTGATTAGCTCGGGGGCTCGTAGGTAGTTCTCGTTTATCCTATGGTTATGATATTATCTTTGTAACACCGGATTTTACAACTCTGATAAATGAATTTTAATGGTTTTTGTTAAACCGTATTTCTGGATATTGGACATTGTAGTATTTTTATTTAAATATATGATTTAAAAAGTGTTTTGAAAATTGAGGTGTTACAAGTTCCATGAGTGTCTTATCCATATCACCCATATTATAGTGAACTATAAACTGTGAGTAGGATGCCGGAAGCGAGTTCAAAACCATATCAGTGGTTAACTCCTTTGGCAAGGGGACACCCAAATTCTCAAGCCTGTCTATGTAGCCCTTCATCTTTTGGACGTGGCTACACACAGATTGTCCTTCTTGAAGTTTGCATGCCATTGGAGCACTTACCACATCGAAACGTTCTTGCCTGGCTCGGTTTTGGAACATTTCCTTGAGTTGTTGGTTGATCTCATAAGCACTCATCTTCTCAAAATTCTTTTGGAGCTCAGAAGACATAGAGGCCAACATCAGGCAAGCAACCTTTTCCGATTCAGTGTGATGAAGATTGTGGGCAGCTATGTCCAAATCACTCGAGTCATCAGTAAGTTCAGCAATCTCGTTGTCGATCACATACTCCTTGCCCTCGTACCTTAATGTGATTCTAAACGTACGAACCCAATCTATGTAGTTGGGTCAAGTGAGCTTTTCACGATTCAAGGTTGAGATTAAAGCAAAGTTTTGCGGTCCTTGTGGAAGTGGTGGTGGAGGAGGAAGTGGGACATTGTTGTTGTTAGAGGTGCACAAAGCCCGGGCCAGGCCGGGCTTAGCCCGGGCCTAAAAAAGACCGGGCTTTTTTGGAGTAAAAAAGTCCGGGCTTTAAGAAAAAAAGTAGGCCTGTTTAGGCCTGAACGGGCTTAGCGGGCTTAGCCCGGGCTTTTTCGGGCTTTTTTTTAACTATTATATCTTTTATATAATAATATAATTAGAAAAATATATAAATAATCAAAATATTCTTTATAACTAATTAAATAAATCAATAAACTATTACTTTCAATACTTAACCAACATAAAGTACATACAACTTATGATTGTCAAATTGGAATTCATTTATATAATGCAACGGTAGTCTTCATAATTCATATTATAGCTATATCATTAAGTTAGAAAAGACAAGAGAAACTCTAGATTTTTCGGGATTTAGAAATAGCCCGGGCTTTATAACGTTAAAAAGCCCGGGCTTTTAGGCTTTTTCAGGCTTTCGGGCTTTCAGGCATTTTTTCGGGCTTTTTCGGGCTTAGCCTGGTCCGACCCGGGCATTAACGGGCTTTCATGACTAAAGTCATGCTCGTTTAGGATTTCAGGCTAAAAGGGGCTTGGGTTCGGGCTTTTTCGGGCCGGGCTTTTTCAGGCTTTTTTTAGGCCCGGGCTCGGGCTAAAGCCCATATGTGCACCTCTAGTTGTTGTTATTGTTATTGTCGTTTTTGGCAGACATCTACTAAAGAAATAATTTCTTTGTTAGTGTATTCATTAATAACCCTTATAATAATTTTCCCAATCTTTATTCATAAGGCTAGGATACAACCACTAGTTATTTGATGTGAAGAGGGATGCCGTATTTCACACCGAATAATTTCGTGTTGTAGGCAAACTATTGTCAATTTCAATCTTATGAAATCCCTAGTTCTTTGAGATTCATTCTCTTAGGAGAATGACATGTTAATCTCGAATCAATGCTCTTTCTAATATATATGACAGGGATGCCGTGGATCATATATTAGAAGGTGAAACAACCATAAGACACCCACGTAGATTCCCGGCTCAAGTTCGCTTGGGTATCGCGAGAATCGTCCCACTGACAAAATAATCTCACAATTAACGTACCGGTTAACCACACGAGTTCCATTAATCAGATTATAATGTGGGCGCGTGTCATCTTATGGAGAGCACACGATGTTCACATTTATATTAAACGGGAAGGATTTGTTTAATTTTATGATTATACTTTTAATCTCGACATCATCATATTATGTCCGTTCGGTAGCTCAATTCTAAGACAAGGGAAGCGGCGGGGAAGGTCAGCGCAAGGTGTGTTAAAAACGCGACCCCGTTCAAGATCATATCTCTCCTTTTCATCCTTTATATGCCTTAGACTATGGGTGAGCCTACTAATGACATAATCGACAATGTATTTAACTTTAGTTATAATATATATATAAACTATTATATAATTATATTCTATGATAATTAAAACCTTTCAATTTCATTTATCAAAGTTTATATAATATAATTAATTTTACAAACGTTCGAGGACGCGACGTTTTAATTACTATTATAACTATATCTTATATAATATTTAATAAACTTTTATTACATAATATTATATATATGTATATATATATATATATATATATATATATATATATATATATATATATATATATATATATATATATATATATATATATATATAAGTGGGATCCTGTGAGGACTCAAAAAACGGTGAGGACTCGTGAGGACACCTCATAAAAATTCCGAAAAAAATATATATAACTCACCATGATTATTACTACATTTGACCAAAAAAAATTTCGAAAAAAAATTATGATCCACTTTTTTTTGCGGATCATAACAATGATCCATATTTTTATTTTTGGATCATTTTTGAAAAACTTTTTTTTTTTTGGATCTTATTGGCTGCGATTTAGATATTTAAAAAAGAATTTTTTTTTTTTAAAAAGTTTGTTTTGGATCATTTTTAATGTTTTTTTTGGAGTCCTCGCAGTCCTCACCGGGAAAAGAGTCCTAACCGGATCCGGACCCTATATATAAGGGAGGAATATCAAATCATATTTGATATATATGGGAATTCGAAATTTTATATAAAATATATATTCAAACTCAAAACCTTTTAATTAATATATATAATTATATAATACTTTTAATTATTTATCTTTATTCTATTAAATATAAACAATTATAAATAACAAGATAAAATAATTTAAATATTCGAATATCAATCCCTTTTAAAAATTTAAAAATTTCTGAAAAATATTTAAATATATATATATATACCGAAAATTATTTTCGGATATATCTATATCCATATTTAAAATATCTTTAATTTTAAAATCATATCCTTTTAAATCTTATTAAAAAAACCCGGATATATCTAATATCCCTATTTTGAATTTTCTCCTTATTTAAACTCCTTTAAATAAGTAAATAAGATTTACCCAAATCTTTTATTCATGTATATATATTTTCGAAAAAATATATATACCATAATAAAGATTTCTACTTCCAAATTTGTTTAAACCCCTTTTAAATAAAAATCGATATAATAAATATATAATCCGAAAATTATATATAAATTATATATTTTAATTTAAAACTTATTTAAATAATTTGAAGATATTGATAAAATCTTATTTTCCAAAATTCATGATAATTCCAAACCTTTTGAAATTATCTTAATTTAATATTTAATAAAAAAATGTTTTTAATTATTAAAATATTAATTTCCGAATTTTCGGAAATTATTTAAAAAAATTTTAAATTTCCGAAAAAATAAAAAAAAACTTTTTAATGGATTTCGAATTTTCGTGTAGCACAATTAGACTTGTAAATCAATGGCGCTCTGATACCACTGTTGGGTTTTCTATGCATCTAGTCACACGTTACTTGAGGCGAAAATCACAAGTAACTTGATAGAACATTGACCCGATTTAGAAAAACTATTTGGACCGTTAAGTTTACAATTCTAACGCAACTAGAATTATTTAATAAACAAATTAAATAATAAATTCAAAACTTACATTCGTAGCACCAGGAGATTGCAAACCTTGCGATCTAGTACGAGCCAGGTTATCACACCAATGCTAGGATCCAAGAGAGAATTCCTCTATTGGTTCACACCCAAGGGTTATCACGAACAGGACGATATACCACACCGTAGTATAAAGCACCTTGAGAAAACACCAAAAACCCGAACCCGAAAACCCTTTCGGTTCGACCGGCAGCGGCGGCGTACGGCGGCAGCAGCGGCGGTCGACGGTGGCTGGGCGGCGGACGGACGGCGGCTGTGGTGGTGCTCGGCCGAAGTAGGGGAGAGGCAAGGGGATCAAGTCCTTAGTTATTAGGTTAAACCCCTTAACCCTAATATATATACTTGCCAAAACCTAATTATGGTAATACCATAATTGTTCCAAAGCCCACTTTAATTAACTATTAATTAAGCCCACAAGTATTAACTAAACTATTAATTAATACTTGGCCCGATACCATAATCTAGTTAATTACCCATCAACTAGATTATCCCGTCTAGCTGTTAGTCCGTTTAATTAAACTATTAATTAAACACTACGTTTTTCTCGTGTTCGTTGATTCCTCGAGGGCAACCCGAATAGGACTCTAAAATATCCGAACCGGAATACCGGTTTATTTGATGTGTTGGACACCAATTCCAACATTATGATTATTTAACATCAAATCAAAGAAGAAAAAAAAATGATATTTTGTGAAATTATATTGCTCACATTGCATTTTGTTGATGATTAAGGATGCAGGTCAACCGGAGTATCGGCTTCCGATAGAGCAAAAACAATTCTCCTCGTCACTCTGGGCCCAAAAGTTTTAGAAGACCCGGCCATGTGTTTCCATTGAAGTACCGAAATGGTGGGGTTCTAAGACGGGTTGGTCACACCGAGGCGTCCGTGGATCTTGTCAAACTCGCGGGCCTTGATCCGGTTCCGGTTTCGGTTCTCTCTATCAACAAGTCATCACAGTTGTCTTTCTTCGTCGCTCTATACATCCATGCGTAAACCTTGAAGAAAATTGCTAATGCATCTCAAAAATCCAAAACTGGAAATGGATAAACATAGAACCCCAAGTCGATTCCCGATCGCAACACATATACAATCCACACATAAACTGATTCAAATCGATTTTAACACAAACTGTGTTAAAATTGAGTAGTTTAATTTTGGTTCTTAATTCTAAATTTTGTGGTTTAATTTTGGGTTTTTGATAACTTTTTGTTTGCATCATTACCCCTCAAATCTCGATTTTGATTATTTGCTCAGTCGTGTGATTGGGGTTTTGGCAGAGTAAGAGAAGATTAGTATAAATGACAGAAATACCCTCATGTGGTGAGCATGTGCATGATTTTAGCGGAAAATTTTATCGTATGTTACGCTTAGGGACTAAAAGCAAGACGAGATCCCGAAATTAGTGACTATCCGTGTAATTTCTGGAAGTTAGGGACTAAATTCAAAATTTTTACCAAACCACATGGACTATCCATGTAATTTACTCTTTAAAGTTTATGTAACGATGACTTGTATAAATTACACGGAGAATCATGTGGTTTATGAAAAGTTTTGGCAATTTGGTTTAGAGTTTATGTAATTATGGTTTGAGTAAATAAAAAAACAAATAAAAAATTCTCATTAATGATATAGCATCCATTGTTGGTTTGACGAAGGTGTGTTTAACGAAAAAAAGGGGTGTGACAATTTGTGTATAACATCATTTTAGGGAGGTCTGGTGGGTTATACAGCCTGCCACACCCTGTGCTCTAACAAAGTTATAGCACGTGATCATTTATTTCAATCATGCCAATTGATACACACCATCTTAATATGTGATGAAGGATTGAATTGATCGCAATCCAATTGAATATGTTATTGTCACAGATGTGTTATCATGATTTTTAATGGAACTCGATATTTTACTCTGTTGGGTCAAATACCACCACTTTACAGGAAAACCATCCGCGCGCGTGGAGTCCCTACCAACTCAGCTCCCACGGCGGGAATTAATGCCCATACTAACATTCATCTTAATTTACTTTGCACTTTGCTCTAATCTAGTATTAGCAAGAATTTAATATATCATAATTAATTTTATTTTAATCCTTAAGCTCTAAGCAAATATAACCACAAAACACTGATTAGGCTTGGAAAGTTGGAAGCAATAAACAGTGACGGAATTAGATAATGACTACTTGTATTTCCTTAATTTTTTTAAGAAATAATTTCATACACGTCCTTGTAAACTTTCAATATTACGTATATATCCTTGCAAACTTCATTATTACGTATAAATTTTACCTAATTTATTAATATTTAAATCTTTTAAAATCTTAAAAACATAAATCCTCATCTAAATTAACAGTAAAATCGCGTAGAAACACTTGAAGAAATAAAATGCAATTGTCGAATTTGGCAAGAAAAAACCATTGACGAAAGAAAAAAGTGTTGTCCACTAAGGGTATTTAGGGCTTTTTACCATTAATTTAGATTAGCATTTATATTTTATTAAATTTTAAATGGTTTAAATATTATTAAATTAGACAAAAAGATATATGTGAGAATTTTGAGGTTTTTAAATGATATATATGTAATAATGAAGTTTGCAAGGATATGTACGTAATATTAATAGTTTGCAAGGACGTGTATGAAATTAACTCTTTTTTTAATTGATAATTCTGTTCAAAATTATTAGTTTGAAATCATCATTAGAGTATTTTTATCCTCCAAAGATAGTGTATACGGAGTATTTAATTTAAGATTTTGTTAATAATAACACTTACTATTAATTTCAAGTTTCCAACCATAGGCTAACGAATTCTATGGTTAATAATTAAAGGTTTTTATTACCTTTTCTCATTAATTTATATAAGAATTTTATTAAGAAGAAGGGTGTTGGTTTTTACTAAATCATACTCATTAAATGATTAACATTAAGAATTCATTAAATTTTTTTTTTAATCTTATCATTTGATTAGGACACTTATATTAATTAAAAAGTAGAAAAATAAATAATAAAGTTTAATAGAAAACAATATTATTTATTGTTTACTAAACATGACTCTTAAATTATGGTTTGAAAAATTACGTTTAAACTATGAATACATTAACTATAGAAAATCAACATAACTTGTTTTATTTTCATGAACATAAAGATACAAGTGACTTTGGGCCCCAAAAACCTTTGTACAAATAACATAAAGAGTAAATTACAAAAATTGTGAATATGGTATACTCAATTCTGCGTTTTTATCAATAAACTTTTTTCTTCGGGTTTTATGTCCAGAATATGAACAGAGGCGGAAGAAGTGGTGGTGAATCGATGACAGAAGTGGAGGTGAATCGACGGCGGTGGCAGAAAGCGTCGGAGCAGAAGTCATCGGAGATCGATGGTGTTCTCGTTTCTCTGTAATCTGTAATCGTTTTCTTCTTCACAAGCCTACCGCTCCTCTCTACTCTGTGCTCTCCTCGCCACCGCACCGGAGCAGAAGGCGGCAGAGATGGTGGTTGATCGAAAGCAACAAGAAGATCCAAAATTTATCTATAGGCATGAAATGGGTTTGATGTTGGTTTGATTTTGATTTGAGTTCCATTTTGATTCTAATTTCGTGAAGAGAAAGAGAAGATGAAGATGATATATGGTTGTGTTTGATTTTGGCTTTCATATATACGAGTACATATTTTAAAGCATAAAATACAAATAGTTTGATGAAAATGACCAAAATATCATCACGTGAGGTTAGTTAACAGTTAAAATTGGAGGGTATCATTGTTAGGTGATTTACCGGCGAATGCACCTGTTGCTGGGTCGGGTGTCCGGTCACAATATGTGGCCAGTGTCAATGGTACACTCCTTTACCATTTTTTTTTTTTTTTTTAAATTGGAGGGAAGGACGAAAATCTAAAATCTAAAAAAGTTTAGGGACAAAAAAACCCGAAGAAACAAATTTAGGGACAAAAACGTAAATTCAGATATTCCACGGGACCATTTCTGTAATTTACTCTAAAATAAACCAGCCTGAGCGATTATGAATGGGGTTGGTATACCAGTTAAGTGTGAGCTACTCATGTGATATGAATGGGGTTCCGTATATAAAATCCTTTCTCCCGATCACTCGACTTCAGGAGCTCTTCAGCTATGGTAACAGTTATCATATCTTCCTTAATTCATTTTCTTGTTAATTAAAGCTTCAATTTTGGATCTATAAACCTTATACATGTGGTCGATGCATATACTATTCTATTTCAAAATGCTTCCTTCTTCATCGTATTTATTTTCCTGCCCAGCAAAACCCTAATTATCGCAAGCCACTATCAAACCCTAATTTCTTGCATCATCGACTCTATATATACAAGAAACTTCCACAAAGCCACCACGAAATCAATTGAATTCAAGTCATAAATTCTAAAAATAACAGCAAGAGTGTACCATTGTCCTGATTTTATCTTCAATTCTCGATTTGCTATAAAGCAATTTCTGAAATTCAAGGTAAATTTCATAGAAATTAATTATTTTCTTTTTCACAGTAGTTGATGGTTTTTTTCTTGGATTTTGTGTGAGAAATTAAAACCCATTTGAATGCTATGTGAGAAGGTTAGTTCAATTAGCTTTGAATTTTATCTAGATTTTGTAGTATACATAGTACTTTGTAATTCTGCTTTTAAACCATATGTTAAAATATATATTTTGATTATTTGCAGGTGAACGTTCCGAAGACTAAGAAGACTTATTGCAAGAACAAGGAATGCAGAAAGCATACCTTGCATAAGGTGACACAATATAAGAAGGGAAAAGATAGTAGTTTGGCTGCATAAGGAAAATATTGTTATGACATGAAACAATCGAGTTATGGTGGACAAACAAAACCCGTCTTTCACAAAAAGGTAAAAACATCTCAATTTCTTTATATAATATATAAGGACAAAATGTATTTTAGTTCCCTTAAATTGGTTGCGTGGGTATACTAATACCATGAACTATTAAAGGTGCAGTCTGATACCCTAAAGCTGAAAAAGCATGTGCTTATTAGCTTATAAAATGTTTGTAAGAGCTTATATAACTTTATTGTAAAATGACTAAAAAATATATTTTTAATAAGTTAATAAGCTCAATTGTTTGGTTTAGTTGAGCTTATATAAAAAAAATGATTGATTGATGAAATGAGAGGTTAATGAGGTAAAATTCCTAAATAGGCTCATAATCCCCTTCAAATTTGCTTATTTAAAACTCCTTAAATAAGCTTATAAACATAAGCTTATAAGCTCAATTAAACACTTAGTAATACTTAGTAAACTTAAATAAGCTTAAAAGCAAGCCTTCTAAATAAGTCCTCCAAACATCCCCATAAGACCAAAATGTATTTTAGTTCCCTTAACTTTCTTGATTGTGTCTTCTACTACCATGAACTATTACAGGTGCAATATGATACCTTGAACTTGAGAAAATACACAATTTTGTACTTGACCATTTTTAAGAAAATGTGATTATATTAATGAGTCATGGTACTAAATTGACCAATTTTGTAAGTTTAGGGTAGCAACTAGCATGTGCACTGTTAATAATTTAGGGTACCTAGTCATTCAACATCATTACTCATTATGTATTACTAGGCGTCACAACTCAATAAATTCTCGATAAATAAAAGTCGTTATTAAAAAACCGTTTCATAATTTCTTATTTTATATGTAACAATCATACAAATAAACTTTTACATTTGTTTTCTATAAAAATTACATTCAACAAAATTACTGACCACCCCTGAATTTTTTCAATGGCACTACTATAATAAATCTTTAAAAAAAATCCGATATAATAATAGAAACAAACAGAGAAATAGATAATTTGAAATTGTGCATGATTAAAAAATCTATCATCGCAAAAATGTCAGACGAAGAAAGGAGAAGGTCGACGAAGAAACTCTATGTTGGCGATTGCACTCAGAAAGAAATTGGGTTGCCTAAAACTAGAGATTGGTTTAACTCCGACGCCATCGTCAACCAAAACGAAATTCCGACTATTAACCAAAATGAAATTCCGACTATCAACCAAGAAAATGAAATTCCGGTACCGGAAGGAGCTCAAGAAAATGAAATTCCGACTATAACCCAAAACCCTGCGATTGGCGGCGTGGAAGAAAATGTAATTCCGACTATCAACCAAAACCCCGCGGTTGGCGGCGTTCAAGAAAATGAAATTCCGACAATCAACCAAAACCGTGCGGTTGGCGGCGAGGTAACGGTTCAAGAAAATAAAATTCCGACTATCAACCAAAACCCTGCGCTTGGCGGCGAAGGCGAAGACGAGGTAACGGTTCAAATAGAGATTGAAATTCCGATTGGTGGCATCAACCGAATGGTTCAAATAGAAATTGAAATTTTGAGCTGCATCTACCATGGCGGAGAAGTAAACCAAGAAAACCCGGTCCAAATAGAAAATCAAAACCAAAACCCCCGCGAAAACCATCTAGCGAATCAAAATCATGGCGGCATCAACCAAAACAATTCTGATGACGATGTATCCATGAGAGACGCAATGAGCTCTATCAACCAAATAAACCAAATAGTGCTTATTGGAAATGATGTATCCATGAGAGATGCAAGCGCAGGCAGCTTCGGCGGCCCTGTCAACCAAATTAAAAATCCTACCGCCGTCGAAGTAAACGAAAACCCTCCGGTAACGGTTCAACTAGAAAATCAAGAAATTCCGACTGTTGGCGGCATCAACCAAAACCCTGAAGAAATTCTGGTTGTCGGCGAAGTAAACAAAAACCCTCTGGTAACGGTTTTGGTTGATGCCGCCAACAATTGGAATTTCTTGATTTTTCTAGTTGAACCATTACCAGAGGGTTTTCGTTTACTTCACTGACGGTAGGATTTTTAATTTGGTTGACACTGCCGCCGGAGCTGCCTGCGCTTGCGTCTCTCACGGATACATCATCTCCAATAGACACTATTTGGTTTATTTGGTTGATAGAGCTCATTGCGTCTCTCATGGATATATCGTCATCAGAGTTGTTTTGGTTGATGCCGCCATGATTTTGAACCGCTAGAGGGTTTTCGCGGGGGTTTTGGTTTTGTTTTTCTATTTGGACTGGGTTTTCTTGGTTTACTTCTCCGCCATGGTAGATGCAGCTCGGAATTTCAATTTCTATTTGAACCGTTTGGTTGATGCCGCCAATCGGAATTTCAATCTCTATTTGAACCGTGACCTCGTCTTCGCCTTCACCGCCAATCGCACGTTTTTGGTTGATAGTCGGAATTTCATTTTCTTGAACCGTTACCTCGCCGCCAACCGCACGGTTTTGGTTGATTGTCGGAATTTCATTTTCTTGAACGCCGCCAACCGCGGGGTTTTGGTTGATAGTCGGAATTTCATTTTCTTGCACGCCGCCAATCGCAGGCTTTTGGGTGATAGTCGGAATTTCATTTTCTTGAGCTCCTTCCGGTACCGGAATTTCATTTTCTTGGTTGATAGTCGGAATTTCATTTTGGTTTATAGTCGGAATTTCATTTTGGTTTATAGTCGGAATTTCATTTTGGAAAGCTTAACCATTGGAGATACTATTAATGAAAAAGTTTTTAATTACTGGAATGTTAATGTGACAAAGGTAATAAGCTTTTAAGAGGTTAACCATTTGGGATGCTCTGATAATGGTGTCATTTATCACATCCAGGAGCCACTACTTGATAAATGACTCTTAAGTCAACTATTTGTGTAACAAACATTTGGAATTTTTTTTTTTGGAAACGACAAATATATTAATAAAAAAACCCGAACTTAGCAAGAAACTAAGACGAGTAAAACAAAATTACAAGCAAGACAAAAAAGGAGAAATTTTCCAATCCACCGAATGACACATTAAATTGCCCCTATGTTTTTGTAGGAATTATCTATCATTCTTTATACGTTTCATGGACATTTAAACATTGTAGGAATTATCACATCATTCCTTTTGACTTCTTACTAAATATTAATACCTATAAAATGATTGGTATATAAAATCTACTAATTATCTTTCTTAATTTTATTCTTTAATTTGAACACTTGTATTGATCAAATAAGTAAAACGATAAATATGAAATTTAGTAGGAAGCAATACCATCTAAAAATATATAAAACCATTGTCATGAAAAAAAAACCCAAAAACTGGATATCACCAATTCACCATGTACACCCCATCATATATCAAGAACCCTTCACAAAAAAAGATAAAGAAAATTTAGGATCTTAATGTAGCCTTTGCCTCTTTCCAATTGTGCCAAAGATATTAGCACTAGGGCTAGCTGTCATCATCCTCCCTTGATAATTACTACCAAAATTAACATCACCAAAACTCAAAACACCACCACCACCACCACCGGTGCCGCCGCCACCTCCACCTCCACCGCCTACAGCCGCCATCTGAGAAGAACTCCCACAGCCCATTTCGGTAAATGGTTGTGATTGTTTTGACATCATCATTGGTGATTTAAATAAATTATTCGGGGCTACAGTGATTTGATCAGCTGTAGCCACCATTGATGGGATGTGAAAAGCCTTTAGTGGCGGCGGATTCCGCCAACTAGGAAGCGGGCCCGCCAATAATAATGAATGCAGCAACGGGCCAGCTTCTGTTACTGTTTGTAGTAACTTTCCCTTTTGAGGCAAAGTCTTGCCTCTGATCATGTTTTCCATCATCATAGTAGCTTGATCCATTTTCGGCCCGTTGGATGAAACATTCACACCATTAGAAAACCAACCGTTTTGATTATAATCTTGAAAAAACGACGTTTCAACATTTAAGTTTGTAAACTCGGGAGATGAAATCGGGTCAAGAAACGAGTCAACAGGAGACGAGCTATGATTATAAGCATCCGAAAGACTATTTGATTCGGTGACACTTGAGTTTGCTTTAACGGGTATCATGAACGGGCCTTGTTGATGTTCTTGAACTTGATTGCTTGCAAAACAATTAAAAGCGTTTGTGTCGATAAAAATTTGTTGGTTATTCGATGACATAGTCTTGTTTATTAGCTTTTGAAGTTGATTATTTGCTTCATCTCTTTCTTGACAAGCAATCTTTAATAAGTGTAACAATTGTTTTGTCGACTCGGTATTTCTTTTAATTTCTTCTTCGGTTTCGGCTTTTACTGCATGTAATTCAAGTGTTGTGTACAAAAGCTTTTGTTTGAGTTCATCGGTGTTCTGCAATTACAAAAGAAATATTAAAATCAAATATCATTGTATATAAAGAAAAACGTATAATTTTTAATTTTTTAAACAATTTATATGGTACAAATTGTAATTAAACTGTAAATGGGGTCTTATGCCACCTACAAGCCGACCATATACCAATCAAAATACACTAGATGGACTAAAAATTGACATTTATCATTATAATATGACATATTTTCTAATTTTAATAATTGGGGAAAAATTCAACATCAATAAAGACTTATATTTGCAAAAAGACTGTTCTTTGATCATATGGACAATAAACATAATGTGAAATATAAAAAGAATTTCTAAAAAAGCAAGCAAAAGTAGACAAAAAGGATAGTTTCATTAAAAGGGCCCATAAAAATAATAAAAGTTCATAACAGGAAAATGAGGGTTGGATTCCATTTTCTAAAAAGTAATCCAAAATGTAACCTTTTCAAGTTATTCATGTTATAAAAGGCTTCCATCACGCTACCGTGTGTCGTGGCTATTTCTATACATTTCCAGTAACTATCTGATAAATATTTATTTGGAGAGAATATGTGACATGCCAATATTTTACTTAGAGAGGCTCAACTAATTACTGCATGAATTTCATAGTGACTACATGCAAACTAGAAAATCCACCTACAGAAATTAACACCCACACACTGAACAATAAGTTTTACACATTTCATTAATAAATATTTTTGCACAAAAGACAACTTTTTGTCCAAAATTGTTTTAAAACAGGAATTGTAATACAAACAGTTTGTAAACAAGATCAAATTCTTTAAAAAAACAGAGTAAACTCTAAAATTGACCAAAATTCACTTGTGAATTCAACTGAACTTTAGAAAAAATGTTATTAATTGACATATTTACATAACCCAACAAAATGGGCTACTAATTTTAAACTAGCTATAACTTACAATTAAGCCAAGATCAATGAAAACCCAATTATATTTTGCGAGAAATGCAAGTAACTGACAGATTATCAAAATCCCAGAAGCTAAAAGATGAATTTTGAGCAAATTCTTCAGTAAAACATTACAAAAAGACTCAACAATGGCATAAAAAAACAGTCTTTATTATCTTAAAGATCAAAATCTTGGAAAATAGTGGTAAAAATCAAGAATCTAGTAGGAAACAAAAAAATGAAATCATAACCCACCTCTTGATAACTCCATAAAGATGCAAGATCTTCCATTCTTTCTGTTTCTTCCGTTTTGATTGTTGAGAAATGAAAAGCAAATCTTGTGGGGGGAGTTTGGAGAGAGAAGGGTGTTGAGTCTTTTATAGAACAAATGTCTCTAAATAAGACAAAAAAGATTAAAAAAATTGTGTACTTAAAAAATATAAATTAAAATTTCGGTGGGTTTTCTTTTGAGAAATATTATTGTGTCTTACTATTTGTTGCTATCTTATTTAAATACTCACTAAAAGATTACATGTGTAATATCTTTAGTTTCTTTTATCATATTATCCATTAATTTTAATACTTGATTTTTATCTATTGAGTAGTAAGTAGACATAAATTGTAAAAATCAAATTTTTTTTTTTTTTGAGCTTCTAGAAAATCAGTTGCATGTTTTTAGGAAGATTGTCTGTTGCTAAAAATAATATCGGTTGTTATGCACAATGTCAATAAATACGCGGTTTAAATTTTACATGTTAACTAAGGTAAGTTGCCTAATAACTAGACTCAGCAAAAATAGCTTTTGACCTTCATTTCATTTTTAAATACTGGTACTTATTTCAAATTTTACCGCTGATATTAGAGGTTGATTCAATGATTATTTTGACTGTTTTTAAACTTTTGTAATTAATTAAGTTATTAAACTTTATTAAAAATATTAGAATACTTAAAATGTAACTAGAAGGAACTCGCACAGCATCAATACTGAAAATAAAAATTTGTGTTCGTAAGCAATATGCCGTATCGGATAATTAAGTTTTAAGATAAACATATCGTATTTGACCGTCAAATATGTCAAAATAGTAAAAATTCGTTAGTATGTCATCCTTGAACCAACATAGAGGTAGAAGAAGATCTTATTTCTTATTGTAAAATCCATATGCTAACCCCTATGTAATGAATTTCCATATAATGATAAATCCTAATTGAAGATCCTAAACAAATCACATCTATAAAAGATTTACACACTCTACTCTGATTATCTATTTAGCCAAATTACCAAAAAAAACCCAATATGAACTATAAATCTGGCAATTCTTCATATATTTGCCTCTGTTTATCCAACTGCATTCGATTATGAGAAAATCTTTATCATGAGATCATACACATGATACATTAGGGAAAATTCTAAATATTATTGATATACTAATGAAGTATTGCTAATTTGGTAATGTCTAAAATGTATTAAATATAACTAGCAGGGTACCCGCGCAATGCGGCGACGGGTATTCGTAACTAAACTGTAGAGTTTTTTTTTTTTTTTTTGAAGGAGTCAAGACGTTACCTTCAATAACTGTTGAATAAGATGGGTGATAAGACCTTCTAGAATACATATTAAATTGTATCTGAAATAAAACAGGGGACAATTTCGACGTTTTGCAGTGTTATGTTGTCTGTTTATTTGGGATTAAACAAAGTGTCATTTAGATCAATCGGTTAACACACAGTCAGTACTCACAAAAGGTCTTGTGTTCGAATCTTGTAAGCAACATTTTTATTATTTTTGTGGTGTTTAAGATGTTACTAAAAGTAGAAATAAGTTTAAGTTTAAGTACTTTTATATTTAGTAGTTCTAAACACATTATAAAGGAACTAGCAGGTACCCGCGCAATGCGGCGGCGGGTACCCAAAAACCATATTTCGTGGCGAGCAAGTGTTGTTTGTTTACACGGTAATAATTGTTGCTAGAAATAAATAATTAAACGGAAATGTGGATTTTGGTAAGAGTTGATGATTTACAGCGTCGTATATTTAATGTTATTGGGTAAAATGGTTTTCGAGTAACAGAATTTTGTTATTAAGTGTGGGTGGTGTTACCAAAGTGTAATGTATAGCAAGCGGTTAACACATAGTGATAAGTTAGGAGAGGTCTTGGGTTTGAATCTTATTACCCGCGATTTATTTATTTTTAAGGTAGAGAACTAACTAACAAAAGTGGAAAGTTCCTTAAAATCAAGTTTAAGGAGCTCTTTAAACTTGCCTAATGGGGTAGGCCTAAATACTTTATATAATAGTAAGATAAAAATTATTTCATATTGCCAACTGAATATCAATTTTTTTAACTTTCGATATTGATATCAACTTCATTATATATCATCATCAGCAGCAGCACTACAATTCGAATTTCACAACTTAAGTTTCACATAAATGAATTAAAATGATAATTTGTTCTCTGATAAGGGCCAATGTTTTACGCATGAGAAACTTAATTTGTTAATGAACACTATAATAAACAACTTACACCTGTAATACATCATTAAACACAATAAAAGTGAATTCAGAAATTTTAACCTAAATCCAACAGTTCTCAAACATATATGCCTCTGTTTTGTATGGTGAACTAATGTTAGATTTAGTCCCCATAAAAGAGAAATTTTTAGAAAGTCACAAATTCAATCCATAAGAAAAATAATTCCCTATGACCAAGGAGTTTCACTGCATGTCCAATTGTTCATAAGGCTCTGATCTAATGAATTGAATTTTCAAAATCACTTTCACATCAAAGTCATTTTTACTATAATTTCCAAACATCCTAAATATTACTATTATATTTACAAATATATGATGGTTACATATTTACATATACGTTAAAAAACTTTTAAATTAATACTCGGTAAATTAATAAACTTTCTAATATAATAAATTTGTCCAGTCCCGACTTGTGCTAATGTAAAAAATCGTTACAATAATAAGATAATAGTTTGTTGTGAGATCCTTTTATAATTTTCGGTCTCATGAAAATCATAAATTAATACTCCCTCCGTCCCTAAATAAAGTTCTCATTTCTCTTGGGCACAACTTTTTAGGAAATAGTTAGTGGTGGGGTATTTGATATTACTTTTGATTAAAATATAAGATTTGATTGGAGAGAGAAAGTGTTTTAGGAGATAGTTAGTGGTGAAAGTATTGGTAATAATATTATTATATTAGGTGGGGCCCTTAAGTTTGAGAAATGGGAACTTTATTTAGGGACAAAATTTTGAGGACAAATGGGAACTTTATTTAGGGACGGAGGGAGTAATTCATAGAAACTGAAAAAAAAATATTACACTATCTTGAAATATGATTCAATAGTTTGTTTACAATGCATATGAACACATTAGTTTTTAATTTAGGTTGAGTCATAAGGTTCGCTTCAACGTAATTTTAAGAAACATAAACTAATTTACCTTTTTGTTTGATATGTACAATATAATTACTTAAAAACTCTTTAAATTAATAATTGTTAATTTATTGATAAATTAAGAGTTTTTGAAATTAATAAATTTCTCCGGTCCTAATATTTTTAAAGAGTTTTTAGTGTATCTATCTATTGGTAGGTTTCAGTTTTGTTATTTTGATCTCAGCTCTCTTGTTAAATAATTTTATAATAAACATACCATAATATAAGTATGGAAATATAATTTAGATTTGTACGATTTATTTACTACAAGACTTGCTCGAACGGCGATTCGCGTAGTTGACCTTATCATGTTCATTAACTAACAGTTTCGTAGCTTTTATTTGTTAATTTTAAATATTTTAGTATTTTCTCCAATCATTTTAGGTTATTTAATAATTCTAAGAACTTGAAACCAAGTGCCAGTTGGGAAAATGTGATTAATTCAATAGATAGCTAGTTATGAAAAGAATAATCTAATTTTTATTATGTATAAGTCAAACCTACAAATATGGTTTATTTCGGTTTTCTTGAGCACCGCCCCGTAATAACTATATTGAAGTATAATTTTTCCTACGCTATAATTTTTCCTTTGAAATATTAAAATAAGAGAATTGATATTTAATCCTACTATTTATTCATACTTATAATTTTATTCATTTGATAAAGATAACATGTGTAATATATTAATTATCTTTCTTAATATTATCACTTGTTGACACTTGACACATGTGTTTCAAGGAGGTCCACCAAAATTGTAAAGTCTAAGGAACAAATCATAGCCATTGGATCAAAATGATCAATATCAAATCACAAGTGTTTCAAACACATGTGTTTCAAACACCACCGACCACCACCGCTGGTCACCACCACCGACCGCCACCGGTAGCCACCTTCAGCCGCCGGCCGCCGGCGGTGGTGATGGCTGACAGTGAAGGTGCTGGTGGTAATGAGGGTGGTGGTTGTAACGACCCGAAATTTGTAAATAAATAAATTAAATAAAAATATGATAAATAAGGATAAATCGTTTAAAGAACGTAGGAATTGGTTTCGTGTCATTTGGACACCGTATGAGAAAGTTATGGACGAAACCGGGTCGAGACAAGGACGAAAAAGTGCAGCCCTAGCTGCACACCAAGTTCGCGCCGCGAAGTAGGACTTCCCGATCGGGAAGTCATGCCAGGGAAAGAGACCAGTGGACGCGATGTAGTTCACGACTTGGTTAGCGAACGCGAAGTGGAAGAAGCGCATAGTTCGCGACGCGAAGTACTAGTTCGCGACGCGAAGTCTGTTCGACAGACATTAAAATCGGGTTTTCAGCCATTTGTGCTATTTTCAAACCCTAGTTCTTCCTTTTGACGATTTTGGAGCTCAAGAGCAGATCTTGGTTGATTTCTTCTCAAATATTTGATAGATTTCACTCCTAGTTGAAGATTAAAGGTATGTCTTCACTCTTTGATCTTTGTAGCTTAAGATCTATGCATTTTGATGTATGGGTTTGAAACCCTAGTTCTTGGGTTGGTGATTTATGGTTAAATAAAGGTTGTATACACTCAATAGATGGTATATTGACAAAGGAAACAAGTGTATGATTTCGATTTGAAGAATCTTAAGGGTTGGTTAAACCTAGGGTTTGGTAAATCACCATAATTGGGGGAAATGAGTTAATAAGTGTTATCTAGAGATAGATGGACACATTGGTAGTAGAATGTGATGTTGATAATCTTGTGATTATTGTATTAGGCATTTGGTGAGGTCTTGGAAGGTTAACCGAATTGTGAAGCAAGGAAACTGACGTAAAGAATACGGTTGGAGCACTTATTTGCTAAGGTGAGTACACGAGACTTTTAAACTGGGTACATAGCAAATAGTTTTGAAAGTACATATGATATGGTATCAGTCTTTATTAACAAATATTTTGATAAAGATAGTAATTGAAAATGTATGAAGGTATGTAGAATGTGATACTAGAATGTGTCTAGTATGATTTATGAATTTGAAATAAATTATGATAGATTCAAGTAATTATGGAATCTATGTTAATGAACAATAATAATGAAGTAATTGATTATAAGAATGTATACGGAGCCTTTATTAATAAATATGTATTAGTAAAGCAATTGGGAATGATTTTATAGTAATGAGTACCTATTGGTAAGATATACTAATAAAAGTAAAGAACGAATATATATGAGAAAGAATATAATGTGACTAGTAATAATTGTCTATTATAGTCAAGGAAGAAATAAAAGTATTATGTTATCGATAAATAAGAAATGTATCTTATGTATGAAGTAAGCATGGACCTCATAGGGTTCATAGATGTAGAAGTAACTGTGGTTGCTTATGATCGGGTCCATGGGACCATACAGGTACGTTCACACTGTGATGAACTAATTATATGTCGTTAGTATTAGATGACTAACTTGTTTGATGTTGGATGTGATAGCCGAAGGCTTTGACTGTCATAACTGTTAGGTTATGGTAAGAGATAGATGGTGGTGACACGGGGGACCCCCGGTCACTGGGCGGTGGTATATATGTTTATACACCGAGTGTATATATGTTTATACACTAAGCACACGGGTGCTTCTAGTACGCATATGTTTGGTACTAGGTATGTTAGGTTCTAATACATATATGTTTATGTATTAGACATGTTGGTGCTTCTGGTACATATATGTTTATGTACTAGAAATGATTGGGCTTCTGGTACATATATGTTTATGTACTAGATATGATTGGGCTTCTGGTACATATATGTTTATGTACTAGATATGATTGGGCTTCTGGTACCTATACGTTTAGGTACTAGATATGTTTGCTAGGAAAGCAAAGTAGCTAGAGTCATAAAAGGGTGACTAGACGGTATTTATGTAGTTTATATATATGTTTATATATTTATGAAATGACTATAATTGGGGTCTAGAACCCATGTATCTCACGAGGCTATTTTGTCTCACGTACTACGTTTGTTTTGTGGCTATGTACTCAGGTACAGGTTTGAAGTGATAGAAGGTTGCACTAGAAGTGGCCTAAAGATGTTTAGCTCGGGAGCTAATAGGTAGATCCCGTTGCCTATGGTTTTGATATACTCGGTGACACCGTATTTTTGTAAACTCTGATATAAGTTTTAAAGTTTTTGTTAAACTGTATTTTAGACAATATGTCAGATATTGGGAAAATGTATTTTAAATGATTTAAACGATGTTTTAAAAATACGGGTGTTACAACTTGGTATCAGAGCTATAGTTTAAGTGAATTAGGTTGGATGTCCATCCTAGTCTTAGACTGTAGCATTAGGAATGTAAGATTCCTTGAGATCATTAGGTTGACCTTGAGACTTTATGTTAAGTTTAGGGTTGAACCTAGGGGACCTATGAAAGTGATGTGATTATGGATAATCAGTGTTATGAGACTCATGAAACGTACACGAGGTACTAATTGTTTAATGTCTTTCGTATAGTCGAGATCGAAAGAAATGGTTAACACTCGAAGAAGTGGGAAAGCCCCAGAGGGCCGGGAGGAGGATACACCTCGTGTTGAGGTTGCGGTTGAACAGGAAAGTCAACCGTCGATGCACCGGGTGGGTGAATCGGAGGTCGGAGCTAATAGAACTCCGGTGACCATGGCGGACCTCCAAACTATTATTGAACAACTCAAGGGAGTGGTGGCCGATGAGGTGCACCGCATAATTGAGGACCGTGAGAGGTCGGATGGAGATCGTGTATCCGAAGCTAGATCGGATGAGAAAACCAGGGGTGGTGGCACTCGAGTGGAGAAATCCTCCACAGGTGGTTGTAGTGATGCAAGGGCGAGGCCCGATGAAAATTATGGTTGTTCTTTTAAGACATTCATGGCTTGTAAGCCAAACATATATACGGGTAGTTCGGAGCCAAAGGTAACTATGAGGTGGATCCGAGAGACCGAGCGGGTCATCGGAAGTAGCAAGTGCAAGAAAACCGATATGGTGTTGTACGCATCTCAATTGCTAAAAGAGGATGCTATGGTCTGGTGGGACATAGTTTATGAGACCCTCGGGAGATAGGTGATAGAGAGAATGTCATGGGATGAGTTTACCGCGAGGTTGAGGAAGAAATTTTGTCCCGACCGGGATTTGGAGAAAATGCATGAGAAGTTTGTGACCCTAAGGAAGGGTGAGATGTCGGTCGAGGAGTACACGAGGGAATTCACGGGATTACTTCCGTTTGTTGCTAAGACCTACTCCGAGGAGAGGTTGAGGGTAGTTAGGTATGCTAGTGGGCTACCTTGGGATTATCAGTTGGAGGTAAAGAGAGCGGTCACGCTAGATGAGGCCATTAGTGCCGCCCGAGGTGTGGAAGAGGTGAACGAGGGAAAAGTTGCCGAGAGGGCGTATGTGGGAGATAAGAGGAATGCCGAGAGTGGCTCGGGTACGGTTAAGAAGGGGAAGTTCACGTCGAACTCCTCTAGGCAAGGAAGTATAGCCTCGTGCAAGAGGTGTGGGAAGAGTCATACCGGCGAATGCAGAGGGGAACCGAAGATTTGCCATGATTGTGGGAAGACGGGACATTTGGCCCGAGATTGTAGATCCAAACCAATGGTCGAGGTTGAGTGTTACTCGTGCCATGAGAAAGGGCATTATAGCCATGTGTGCCCGAAGAAGAAAGCCGGATCGCTTGTGTCCGCCGTTCAAAAGAAGGCGGAGCCGGCAAAGGTGAAAGGACGGTCCTTCCTACTCGCACGGGAGGAGGCGCGCGATGGGGCGTCAGGTTCGGGAGCTAAGAATTAGGCGACCCGTAATTGTAACATTGGATGATTAGGCCGGTGTACCATTTGATTCCCTAAGACTTTAGTTTTGGGTACTATTGTAACCTTTCCAAATGTTCTTGTTAAAAACATATTTTGAATGTTATGAATTTTATTGTTAACCTTATTTATTTAAAAGACTTGGATTAGCAAGATTAATTAAGTGTCGATGAGAGTAGAGGCATTTGGTAAGACCATTGAGATGGATTGGTTGAGTATGCACCAAGCCAGTGTGTTGTGTGAGTATAGCCATATTGTTAGATTGTTGCCCAATTTGGTGCTTACGGGGATTAGTAGATGAGTTGTATGACGTGAATAGTCATCGTGGGAATAACCTTCCGGGTTAAATGAATTCGTATTTTTGAGAATCATAGGTCGGAGTCGGTTGGTTGACTCAAAGATGACCGGGACGACCGGTGAGTTATGGTTAATAGAATTGAGTGATAGTTACTTCTGTAGTGACAAAAGATTTGGAAATATGGTAATAAAGAAATGAACCGATTAATGACGGTTAATGTGTAAGTGAAACGAGATTTTACTAGTTATCCGCGGGATTTAATGCATGTGCACTATGTGATGGCCTTCAAGGGCATAGGACGATGGAAAGGTAGTGTCATGGGAATCGTGTTGAGTAATATGTTAGATGAGAAACATGTTAGATATGCAAGAAAACGATAATGTGATATTATGCAATTGGTGCTAGAATACATGATGAATAATTGGGCGATTGATCGAGTGAGAAAGTAGCAAAGCTACGTAATGTAAAAAAAAAGGATACCAGATGGTATTGGTGTGACATATACATATGTTTGTATATGTGCACAATAGAGATGTATAGATGGTAGTGGTGACATATACATATGTTTGTATATGTGCACAATAGAAGTGTGTAAATTGAATTGGCATGATATAGGTGTGTATATCTATATGTGTGTATATGTTTATGTGTTTATATGATGAATGTAGAACTATGTGGTTAATGAGTATTGCTATTATGTTATGGTAAATGAGAATTTGGCTTGAAATGCGGGTTGCATTTAGATCATGTAAATGTAGGGGATGCCTACGATTTATAGAATAGAAGGAAAGAGAAACTCCTAGTGAGCAAATTACCATGTGGTAACCAAGACATAGTACACCGTATAAGGGTGTGAGACGTATTACGGTAGAGGGCCTAGTACCGATAATTTAAGTTTATCAATGTGATACAAAGATGGTTGAAAGAATACTAAGTGATAGTATGAGTGACCAAGTGAAGGTCAAGAAACGGTAAATGTTATTGTGACCTTATGTTAAGGTGTGACCCTTGGATTAACGGGGACGATTGATGAGAAAGTAATAATAGGTAGATCCCGTTGCCTATGGTTTTGATATACTCGGTGACACCGTATTTTTGTAAACTCTGATATAAGTTTTAAAGTTTTGTTAAACTGTATTTTAGACAATATGTCAGATATTGGGAAAATGTATTTTAAATGATTTAAACGATGTTTTAAAAATACGGGTGTTACAACTTGCTAATGGGTAGAACTGAGAGTGATAGGTTGGTAATGATACGCCGTGTGTACGGAAATTGCTAGTTTGGAAAAGGTATGGTTGACTTTATGTAAAAGTCAACGTTAGTCAACCCGTGATTGGTTGAATTGGTCTAAGATTGACTTTGATTCTCGTTTTGAATTACTAATGAATATTGATAGCATAATGTGTCGATCATGTGTTTGTGAAAAAGTTGATGAGAAGGTTGATTGAATTGTAGTCGGTTTATACGACTTTGACCCGTTTGGGGTGTTGTCAAGATTTGGGATTGGGAATCCAGTATATGGTTGTAGATGGATCATAAATTAAAGGTCGATTGTAAAGGAAAGGAGGATTTATGGAATTCTTATCGAGAAAGGAAAATGTTAAAGTATAGTTGACTTTGTGCTTAAGTCAAAAAGGGTAAACAATGTGGGGATATACCAATGTCGGGATATATCGGCTTGGTCAGGCTAGAGTTTGACATTCGTTTTAATCAATTAGTTAATGGTATGATTGTGTCATACCATTGTTCTGAGAATGAAAGGATTGGTCGAGAGAATGACGGCGTTATGGTCAAATTGTGAAATTTTGACCCGTCTAAGTATTGTGGGTTTTAAATTGAGTTCTAACCGTTCGGGCTCGATAAGATTGAGTAAATGTTGTGAAGCATAATGTTAACGGGAATCGGAATAAGAAATGTTGTTGGTGACGACCACAAGGAAATGAGAGCGTAATGCTCGGGTGATTATAGGTTGGAACTTTTAGTGATTCCGAGGACGGAATCCTTTTAAGGGGTGGATAGTTGTAACGACCCGAAATTTGTAAATAAATAAATTGAATAAAAATATGATAAATAAGGATAAATCGTTTAAAGAACGTAGGAATTGGTTTCGTGTCATTTGGACACCGTATGAGAAAGTTATGGACGAAACCGGGTCGAGACAAGGACGAAAAAGTGCAGCCCTGGCTGCACACCAAGTTCGCGCCGCGAAGTAGGACTTCCCGATCGGGAAGTCATGCCAGGGAAAGAGACCAGTGGACGCGATGTAGTTCACGACTTGGTTAGCGAACGCGAAGTGGAAGAAGCGCATAGTTCGCGACGCGAAGTACTAGTTCGCGACGCGAAGTCTGTTCGACAGACATTAAAATCGGGTTTTCAGCCATTTGTGCTATTTTCAAACCCTAGTTCTTCCTTTTGGCGATTTTGGAGCTCAAGAGCAGATCTTGGTTGATTTCTTCTCAAATCTTTGATAGATTTCACTCCTAGTTGAAGATTAAAGGTATGTCTTCACTCTTTGATCTTTGTAGCTTAAGATCTATGCATTTTGATGTATGGGTTTGAAACCCTAGTTCTTGGGTTGGTGATTTATGGTTAAATAAAGGTTGTATACACTCAATAGATGGTATATTGACAAAGGAAACAAGTGTATGATTTCGATTTGAAGAATCTTAAGGGTTGGTTAAACCTAGGGTTTGGTAAATCACCATAATTGGGGGAAATGAGTTAATAAGTGTTATCTAGAGATAGATGGACACATTGGTAGTAGAATGTGATGTTGATAATCTTGTGATTATTGTATTAGGCATTTGGTGAGGTCTTGGAAGGTTGACCGAATTGTGAAGCAAGGAAACTGACGTAAAGAATACGGTTGGAGCACTTATTTGCTAAGGTGAGTACATGAGACTTTTAAACTGGGTACATAGCAAATAGTTTTGAAAGTACATATGATATGGTATCAGTCTTTATTAACAAATATTTTGATAAAGATAGTAATTGAAAATGTATTAAGGTATGTAGAATGTGATACTAGAATGTGTCTAGTATGATTTATGAATTTGAAATAAATTATGATAGATTCAAGTAATTATGGAATCTATGTTAATGAACAATAATAATGAAGTAATTGATTAAAAGAATGTATACGGAGCCTTTATTAATAAATATGTATTAGTAAAGCAATTGGGAATGATTTTATAGTAATGAGTACCTATTGGTAAGATATACTAATAAAAGTAAAGAACGAATATATATGAGAAAGAATATAATGTGACTAGTAATAATTGTCTATTATAGTCAAGGAAGAAATAAAAGTATTATGTTATCGATAAATAAGAAATGTATCTTATGTATGAAGTAAGCATGGACCTCATAGGGTTCATAGATGTAGAAGTAACTGTGGTTGCTTATGATCGGGTCCATGGGACCATACAGGTACGTTCACACTGTGATGAACTAATTATATGTCGTTAGTATTAGATGACTAACTTGTTTGATGTTGGATGTGATAGCCGAAGGCTTTGACTGTCATAACTGTTAGGTTATGGTAAGAGATAGATGGTGGTGACGCGGGGGACCCCCGGTCACTGGGCGGTGGTATATATGTTTATACACCGAGTGTATATATGTTTATACACTAAGCACACGAGTGCTTCTAGTACGCATATGTTTGGTACTAGGTATGTTAGGTTCTAATACATATATGTTTATGTATTAGACATGTTGGTGCTTCTGGTACATATATGTTTATGTACTAGATATGATTGGGCTTCTGGTATATATATGTTTATGTACTAGATATGATTGGGCTTCTGGTACATATATGTTTATGTACTAGATATGATTGGGCTTCTGGTACCTATACGTTTAGGTACTAGATATGTTTGCTAGGAAAGCAAAGTAGCTAGAGTCACAAAAGGGTGACTAGACGGTATTTATGTAGTTTATATATATGTTTATATATTTATGAAATGACTATTATTGGGGTCTAAAACCCATGTATCTCACGAGGCTATTTTGTCTCACGTACTACGTTTGTTTTGTGGCTATGTACTCAGGTACAGGTTTGAAGTGATAGAAGGTTGCACTAGAAGTGGCCTAGAGATGTTTAGCTCGGGAGCTAATAGGTAGATCCCGTTGCCTATGGTTTTGATATACTCGGTGACACCGTATTTTTGTAAACTCTGATATAAGTTTTAAAGTTTTTGTTAAACTGTATTTTAGACAATATGTCAGATATTGGGAAAAATGTATTTTAAATGATTTAAACGATGTTTTAAAAATACGGGTGTTACAGTGGTGGTATTGATGTATTGAAACACATGTGATTCATTAAAATACAGTTGTTCCAAAATACAAACGAGCATATTACTTCTAATCACATGTGTTTCAAGTCAGGAAACACGTGTGATTCACTAAACACAGAAGTTTCTAAAAGCAAGGAGCATACGAACTACGAATCACATGTGTTTTAAAAGGCGAAACACATGTGATTCACTAAAACACAGGGAATCCAAAAATACAGACGTTCATATTACTTCGAAGCACATGTGTTTCAAGTCACGAAACATATGTGATTCACCAAAAAAAGGAGTTCTAAAAGCAGGAGAGCATACGAACTACGATTCACATGTGTTTCAAAAGGCGAAACACATGTGATTCACTAAACAACAGGGGTTCCAAATATATAGATGAGCATATTACTTCGAATCACATATGTTTCAAGTCACGAAACACATGTGATTAACTAAAAACATGAGTTTCTAATAACAAGGGAGCATACGAATTACGAATCACGAATCACATGTGTTTCAAGTCACAACCACCACCGCCGGACACACCACCGACCACCGACCACCGCAGTGGTGGTGGGGTATTGATGTATTGAGACACATGTGTTGGTAGTTGTGGTGATGGTTTGAATCTTGATCTTGACATTTGAGTTTTTCTTGATCTAAGGGCTAATAATTATCTCTTGAGACTTGATAAAATCCTTACACTACCTTGAACAAATCACATTATATATAATATAATCTATAATCTATTTTAAACGACCTCTCCATTTCATATATCATAATTAAGGTTATTAATTAGTATTTTTAAATTTTTTTAAGGTCATGTGTATTTTTAAAATTAATCCCTTTAAAAAGACAAAGCGGCTGGATTTGTTTAGAAAGTTGGGTTTCCTAATACATTGTATTTAGCGACTTTATTCAGTTTTATTCACATTATTCTTGAGCTTATTATTAATTACTTTATCTTAAAATAAATAAAATATAAATAAACGAAGTATCATGTTCCACATCCTAGGTTGTCTTTAAAAGTTGACCTAACCAATATTTTTCCTCCATGCTAATATATGCCCTCATGCAATCAAAACATATATAAACTCCAAAATGAGAGGTGAAATTTGCAAATTATTTAAATAATTATCTTAGGAACAAAATTAATTTTAAATTATGTAATGAGCTTATATTTATTAGCTACATTAATCGCAATGATATAAAACATGTTATTGCTTATTGCTAAACTTAATATCACTACACATCACTATTAATAATATCTAAATAAATATATTTTTTCTAACATATGTTTTAAGGGTATAAATTAGAGTACATTTAATGAACTAGTTATTCCTTAACATATATTGAATAACCCTAATGAATTTTAATTTTATCATTTTAGAATATGCATTAAAAAAATAATTTTTTGTTTAAATAATTTATGTTTATTAATTGTACGTTACAATATACTCATAGAGCATACATTAGAAAAAAAAACTCAAATATATATTATGGTCCGTCTCAAGTTTTTGAACAAATTAAAATGTTATTATCGAAGATTTAAGTTGCATAAAATGTATAGACAAAAAATGACAACAATTAACACGTATCCTACTTATGAATAACGAATCCATAATGTGTTGTAATTTTCTCCCCTTCGTGATTTCCCATATTTAGTTAAAGGAGGTGATTCGTACATAACAATAATTATCAATACAGATTAATTTCATCCAAGATGATAATTATGCATTTCCTTTCATTTTATCAAATTTTGCATTCCACTCCTCCTTTTATCACAGATTACCAAATGAAGATTTAGAAAAAAGATAGATTAATTCAACAACGACCTTCTATTTAATTAACTTTAATGGGGAAAATAAAAACGAAATATGGAAAGAAGATAATATATTCAAGAGAACATGGTTTTGTAGATGGTTGGTTTAATTCTCACGTCAATTTTGTTAAATGAATTCGCAATATCTGGTGGAAATTGACGTGTGATAATATTTTTTCTTGAGGGTTCATGTACTTTGGACGTTTATGTATATGTATTGAGAAAACTACCCGTTCATTTTTTTAAACGATAAAAACAAATAAAGAAAACTATAGTAATTCATTGTCGTTAGCTTAATAATGGTGTAGAGCCATTGTTTATCTTAGACCCATCTATAACCGATGATGTTTGATTCACATTACCTATAATCCATTTTTCTACGATTTGTTTTTTCATAAATAACTTTTTTATCTATAAAATGCAGTGCTATGAATATAGGTTCATTTACAAAAAATATGATGTGCATATTTACAAAATTGTCGTGAAGAGGCACATACGTGTTCCTCGTTTTCTAAAATAGTTGTATAATAATTAGTGTGTTTCCAAATTATGAGTGATTATGTAAAATCGGGTTAATTTGGGGAATAAGTTAAGTTGATTAGTAAGTTTTTTGTTTCCTAGAAATAGGAGTCATAGTCTAGGGATTTTGAGAGGGGTCGAGAGAAAGAAAAAATGACTTGTGAGAGTTGTTTCGGGAGTCTCCTTCGGTCTATTTGTGTGAATCTTTGGAGATTCAATAATCTCGAGGGTGTCTCTATTTGTGTGAATCATTCTTGTAACATTCTTAGGGTGTGTTTGGTACAGAGATTTGAAGGAGAGAAAGGAAAATAAAGGTAAAGTCTCTTGTTTGGTTACATTGAGAAAAGAAGATGGAGAAAAAAAACTTTTCCTTTTCCCTAATTTTAATTCCCTATTAAATAAGAGGAAAAGGAGGATATATCGAGACTTAAAAAAAACATGTAGAGAATCACAAAGCCCACAAAGCCCTCTTCTTTTCTTTATACGTTTGCGCAGAAACCCTTCGTCCTCAATTTCTTTCGCTGCAATATTCGTCCACTGCAATTCCGTCGTCAATTGTCTGCCACAGTTCCGTCCAGCAACAATTCGTCCGCCACTTCTTCAAGGTTAATCTCGTTACTGTTTTCTTTTACATTTTGATTAAATTGATGTTTTTGAAAGTGACACTAGTTTATGTTTTTTGATGTTATTATTGATTTTATTAATGCACTTTCGTTATTAGTTTATCCATGAATTTTGTATGTTATAATAATGATTGTTGTGGGAAAAAATATGTTTGCTAATTATAAAGTTTGTACAATTTTCTACTGATTTTTTTGTTATACCAAACAAGAGAAATGATTCTCTGCTGCAATTCTCTGTTCAAGTCTCTGTACTACCAATCAGAGGAGTCAATTCTCTTTCTCCAGACTAATTCCCTTTCTCTGCAATTCCATTCTCTGCAACCATTTCCCTGCAATTCCATTCTCTGTACCAAACGTACCCTTATAGTTTATAATGGATTCGATAGGGTGGAGTTTGCTTGAGGAGCCAAATTGAACCAAGTAAATTGTGTGTTATACTCAGAATAAATTAAGTCTTACACTTAGAGTTAGTTAGTATCGTAGTTTTTTCAGGAAACAATCTCTCTACTATTGGGTAGATGTATATTTATCTACATCTCAATTCTCATATACATCATTTTAGCCGGATTAATTAGATAACGTTGTTTTGTTGTATTTAGAGTATACAAATTAGTGAGTACCCCAATATCTAAACATTTGAAACTAATTGTCTCCATTTAAAATAAAAATTTCAAATAATGACTGTTAAACCCTGTTCTAAACATCCATTTTGAATCCAAATATGAAGTCAAATGCCATTTGATTCCGACAAAAGCAATAAAATCTTTATTTTTTGTTGCTAAAAAGTGATTAAAGAGATTTGTTAACAGTTGGCCTCAAGCCTATGGTTAAAAAATAAAAAATTTTATAGAGGAATGTTCAAGGTATTATAAGGATTTTATCTAGTCAAAAGGGACAATTAATAGTCATCGGATAAAAAAAAAATCAAAGGTTAAGATCAAGATTCAAACCACCACCACTACTACAAACACATGTGCTTCAATACATCAATACTCCACCCACCTCCGGCAGCAGCAGACGGCGGCCGGCGGCGGCCGATGGCGGCGGACGACGGCGATCGGCGGTGGACGGCGACTGGAGGTGGCCGCTGGCGGTGGTGGTCATGACTTGAAACACATGTGTTTGAAACACATGTGTTTCACCTTTTAAAACACATGTGCCTCGTAGTTCGTATGCTCCCTTGTGTTCTAGAAACTCATGTTTTTAGTGAAACACATGTCTTTTGTGACTTGAAACACATGTGTTTGAAACACATGTGTTTCACCTTTTGAAACACATGTGCTTCGTAGTTCGTATGCTCCCCTGTGTTCCGTGACTTGAAACACATGTGCTTCGAAGTAATATGCTCGTTTATATTTTGGAACACATGTGTTTTAGTGAATCACATGTGTTTCAATACATCAATACCACCAGCACCCCCATTACCACCAGCACCCTCACAGTCAGCCACCACCGCCGGCGGCCACTGGCGGCGGACGGTGGCGCTCAGCGGCGGAGGGCGGCCGGAGGTGGCGGCCGGCGGTGGTCGGTGGTCGGTGGTGGTGACCGGCGGTGGTGGTCGTGACTTGAAACACATGTGTTTGTGATTTGATCTTGACCATTTTGATGCAAAGGCTAAGATTTATCCCTTGAAACTATATACAACCCTTGGACTAATTAGAACACAATTCTTAATTTATGACATAATTATAAAAAGAGTTTTGTTAATGACAGCCCTTAGGGCTGTCTCTAACATGTATAAAACGGTTGTACATTCATTGATGGAGTATTATTCTTAAAATTTAGGGGACGATTTTTACTTTATTTTTGCCTTCTTATTGACAGCCCTAAGGACTGTAATTATCATTTTCCTTATAAAAAAACTATCAACTTAAATATTACCAACCATTTTAAGGTGCTATGTTTTAAAATTGTGTACCCTAACCATTTGAAAGTTTTATCCATTGCCCTTAGATAAATAATTATGGAAATACATAAAAAAGCACAAGTAAAAGGCTTGTAGTGTTACTTTAATCATTATAGCTAGAATGAGAATACCAATTCGAAGCCACCGAAAAATTGGTCGTAAAAAACGCAAACCGGTTCACCCTTTTTCGGTGGATTTTGTTCCAAAAAACAAGTAACGACTTTACCGGTCAGATCCAATCATATGAACCAATCATTTTTTTTATCTAAAGCAAGTTACATTAGTGACCCCCTACTTGTATAGTTGTGTTATAGAAAAAGTAACGCAATGCGTAAATTCTATAAAATGCAGACATACTTTAATACTGTATTTGTTAAATTATGGCTTAATAATAAACTTCCTCCGTGTCACAATAAGTGTTACATTTGAGTTTTTATGAATTTTGAAGCAAAATATTTAAATATGGGATAAAATATAATAAAGTTGATAGTTAGTGTATGATGAGTCTCACTTTTTTTTGGACAAAATGATATTAATGAGTTTTAAAAGTAAAAGTAAGGGTATATGGGTAATTTCACTTTATTAAAGTGAATAGTTAGTGCAGGTTGGTTTCTACATTTTTGTCAAATAAGGTCCCTTTTGAATTGTATTACTTATTATGAAACACTCATTCATAGAAAATGTATAACTTATTGTGATACGAAGGAAGTAAAAGAGTTGGTCTAATCTCATCTTTATTTATATTAATACCATTTTAATAATCTTAAGCCACGAAATATGTTAATTACATGTGAATTTGGCCATGTTAGTTTTGTAACCGAGAAATGATATTTATGTTTATTATTTGTGTTTATTTATATGTCTACCTACTTTTAAACTTGACATGTGTGATCCACTAATTCGTTTTCTTCATATCATCCCTCGATTTTTAACACTTGTCATGATCAAATTGATAGACACATTGAGTAGACATGAATTGTAGGCACAAATATCATTACTCTTTGAACCACTAAGTCAGTAACTTGTGAGATATAATAGGAAACTTTACCATTACTAGTAGGGTATACACGCAATGCGGCGGCGGGTACCCTGCGAACTATATTTCCAGGTGATCAAAATGTTGTTTGGTTGCATTTTTTTATAATGATTATAGTACAAAAGCATGATAATTGTATATAAAATAGAGATATAAATCAAGAATGATCATCGGTATGTAAATTAACACACTTTGATTGTCCTCGTCTCTTTCTTAACAGTCAATCCCCACACTATAACTCCCATCTTTACTATCTAACTAGGGGTGAGCATAACAGGGTACCCGCCGGTTCCGACCGGAACCGGAACCGGAATTGGAACCGCAGGTTCCTGGAATATAGGAACCGGATTTGGAACCTGTAAGACAGGTTCCTAAATTTTCGGAACTGGAACCAGATCCACCGGTTCCAGGGCAGGTTCCGGTTACCCTGTCTCTAAATTCATAAACATTTAACTATTACTAACTAAATAAACAAGACGACAATAAATTACACAAACTAACGATTACAAATATCATTTAGCGAGTTTAAATATGGTTTAAGGATTACTAACTAAATACTACCTCCGTATCAAAATAAGTGATACATTTGAGAAAACACGGTTTTTGAGACAAAAAATTAAAATGTGGTTTAAGATAGTTTAAAGTGGGTAGTTAGTGGAGAAAGGGTCCCACATCCTTTGGATAAAGTGATATTAATGATGTTTAAAAGTAAAAGTAAGGGTAAAAGGGTAATATCACTTTATTAAAGTAGATAGTTAGTGGAGAAAGGGTCCCACTTTTTGCCAAATAAGGTAAGTTTTAGAAGTGTATCACTTATTTTATTCCACCTCTAAATAGAAAGTGTATCACTTATTTTGATACGGAGGTAGTATTACAAATATCACATACGAGAGAGGCGGAGGTTGGAGAATGGCGGCGGAGAGGTAAGTACGAGAGCAGAAGTGGCGATTGGCGAGATAAAATGAAACCCTAAGTGGCTAATTCTAATTTCTAACTCATTTAATCGGTAAATAGGGATAATTTTAGAGCCCCAATTTCTGGCTCAATAAGTGATAAAACAGCCCATATAATTTGGACTGTAAAAAATACAGCTATAGTCTGATATATTTGGGTAAAATCATTTATTTTAATGTATTTTATATTATATATTATATATTTAATAAATATATACAGGGTATCCGCCGGTTCAAGGTTCTTTAATTTTGAGAACCGGAACCGGAACCTCTTAGGCCGGTTCCCTGATTTTAGGAACCAGAACCGGAACCTCCTAGCAGGTTCCGGATCCGGAACCTCCGGTTACCAAGCGGTTCCGGTTCCGGTTACCCTTTTTTTCTGCTCACCCCTATATCTAACCCCATTTGACTGCAATTGTATACTTTTATAATCTTTTATCTTTATTGTATATAAAGTTAGGACTTTTTTAAAAAGTTTTAGTTAAGTTAGGATATGTTTCAACATTCTATTTTTTGAAGGTTTTAGTTTTTTGCTCTAAAAAATGAACGTTTGAGATTCAAACCCTTAACCTTTTTAACACGATCTTCAATCATTATACCAGCATCTTCGGTAATTAATAGAAAAATTAAATAGCTAAACTTTAGAGTTTTTTTTCCTAAATCAGAAAGGGTATGAATTGCTTTAATTTTTAATCGATTTCCGGTTTTTCATTGTTTTAAAACTCGAGTTGACCCGACCGGTTCAACCGGGACCCGGGGTAGAGGTGTTTCATCCGGGACCGGGTTTTTGCTTAATTTCCACCCGTAAAGACTCGACCGGTTAAATGTTCACCCGACACCCGGTACCCGGCATAAACTTGTTTTTTTAGGCCCAATATCTAAATTTTTTGTACGGGTTTTCCGAGTTTTTAGTGTTTTGTTAAAAATGCGGCTATGAAGTAATTGATTTGTTTCAAAAAGTTGCTATTTAAGGCCATGTTTGGGAAAGCTTATTTAAGGAGTTTTTAAGCTTATTAGTTTATTAAGCTCGAAAATTAGAGTAATTTTAGATCTTAATAAGCTAATAAGTTTAAAAGCCCCTTAAATAAGCTTTCCCAAACATATCTTTAGTTGATTAATTTGATGGGTAGCTTATTACAATGGTTAGAAGTTAGGATTTGTTTCAAAAGGTTGCTATTAGTTTATTAATTTGTTTCAAAAAGTTCCTATAATTTTGTTTTTGTTTCGATTTGTGTCAAGATTGATTAACTAGAATAGTTAATAAACACAATGATCTACTCAACAATAGAAGTTACAGCGGATTAACACTATGTTGATTCAATCAAGAACAATAAACTGTAAATAATATGAGAATTATTAAGAACTCAGTTATCACAAAAAGCTTCAATGTATATTGATTGATCGAATACAATACACACATATGTTTACAATTCATAAGGAACTATTTATAATAGTCCTTGAAGCATAACTATTTACCCTAGTTATTCAAGGATACGATTACAATTCGAATTTCAAAAGATATGATATTCTAAACTTTCTCTACGAAGATCTCGGACACGATCAGCACCATATATAGACATCAGTAGTATATGCCATCGTTAGTAGTAAATATGAACATCAGTAGTAATGACCAAGATCAGTAGTATCTTCTGTTATCAGTATCAACTCCTTAGCAGCATTAGTAGTTAATCAACATTAACTGCATATCAGTAACAAGTATGCAAATCAGTAGTAACTTGTTTTATATCCCAACAATCTCCCCCTAAACTTCTTAATTCAGTTTGAATTAATCAAGTTTCTTTTCTTTTCTTTTCTTCTTCTTCCTTAGCTCTTTTTTCATCTCCTTCCTTCTTTCTTTGATCTCTTAATCTTCTTTGTTCATCCACATATGCTTTATTCTTTTGAAATAATTGTCTGTATTTTTCTGTATACATATTTTGATCATTTGGTCTTACAAAAGCACAGCATATGATTTGATACAAAGTCTTTGGTGAGTGATCATAGTCTCTTTCCATTAAATATAGCTCACATCTTCTGTTAGTTCTCTCAAAGAAATACATGTTGACTGTGGGAAGAACATTCCAAGCAAATAAATTATCTTCACTTTTAATCTTTGCTTTATATTTCTCTGGATGAAATGCAGCATCAAACATGCCAGTTAAGTATCCAGCTCCATATTTTTTTTCCAGCTTTTATTCTTCATTCTGGGTTTACCAATCTCCAACATAGTTATAACATCACTTCTGTTAAAAGAGAATAACATTGGTTTCCATGCTTTGAACTTCTGAACACTTTTGTCTTTTCTTATGATTTCATGAATTCCTTGATTTTCTCTCCAGTTAATAATAGGATTGTCTTGTTGGATTGGTTGTGGTTCATCTATGATTTGGGGAGTTTGTTTTAGTTTCTTTGTAGTTGTATCATCATCTTCTGTAATTTTTCTTTTCTTTGAGCCTTGCTCTAAAGATTCACCAACTTCAGTCTTTCTGTTTAATACAATATTGGGATCAATTTTGATTATATTTGAAGGTTCAATGACTTGTACACCTTCATTCAGTTGTTTCTTTTTCTCAATGCAATACCTATCAACTAGTGTAATAATTTTCATTCTTCCAAAGGATTTTGCACTGTGACCTCTTGACTTAAGATATTCAACCATCATACTTTTCTCTTCATCAAAAGGTTGAGGCATGTCAATCTTGCATCTTTTGCATTCATTGATTTGTTCTTCTAGAAGTTCCAGTCTTTCTTCTTCATATTTTCTTATTTTGTCAAGTTCTTCTTGTTGACCTTCTAGAAGAAAATCTTCTATTTCTTGAATTTCTTGAATTGCTTCAGCTGCAGATTGTTCTTGTTGACCCTTTTTCTTGTTTTCAAGTTCAAGCGTTTTGGCACATTTTCTGTGGTACCTCATTCTCTTAACTTTCCAATGTGATTGTTTCAAAGGCCTGACTAGATTCATCTTATTCACCATATGGTGACCAAGAGCTCTGTGTGGATAGTCATCATCAAATTTTTATTTGCCTTTACCTATGCACTGAGGTGGAGGTGTGTACTTCATATCTGGTACCTCATTTATTTGTATTTTTAGTGCAAAGGTTTTTACTTTCTTCTTTTCTAAGATCTTTGGGTGAGGAGGTAGTGCACATTCATCCACCTCATCCCAATTTACATTGGCATCAAAGTCTTGAGTAATTAATGATGTTGTTGTTGCTGGTGTTGCGGTTACTACTGGTGAATCAGTAGTAACTGGTACTTCAATTGTTTCTATTACAGACTCAGTAGTAACCAATGTAGTTACTACTGGTATTATATTTAGAATATTAAAGGGTCTGTAAAGTACCATTTGTAGAGTAGAGGGGTCTGCTACTGGTGAAGGAGTTATTACTGATGTTGCTTCTTGTGTTTCTTCTTCAGTTGGATCAGTAATAATCACTTCAGTTGTTTGATGAACTTCAGTAGTATCCATGGGATCAGTAGTACCCATGACTTCAGTAGCAACTTGAGAAGGTACTTGTTCTGCTGTTGGTAATTGTTGTGCAGACACAAATACATCTTCCATACTTTTGACTCCTCTGTCAAAGTCATCATCACTTTGACCTGTTTCACTATGAGCTTCTTTGAGATTTAAGAGGGAGGCTGCTGCTGCTGCAATTGATGTATCAATCATTCCTTGAATTGTATCTTTCTCCCCCTTAGTGATCTCAACCTGTTGTGGATCACTAATATCAACCTTCTTCTTCAATTTTCTGATTATTGAAGTTTGTCTATGAAGCCTTTGATCCATTCTTTGCATCCTTCTGTTCAGAACATTGATGTAATGCTTCATATAGCTCATGGTTCTACCTTGATTGTTGATGAGTGTATGGCAGTTTTGTACAGTGGTTTCAAGGTTTTCCATCCTATCCATCAATTCAGATTGTTGCATACTACCCTCAGTCCTTCTAGGAACATCATCGAGTTGAGTTAGTACATTGGTTTGAAGGTTTTCCATCCTTTCCGTCAAATCAATATGTTCCATTCTTCCCTCATCACTGCTTGGTGATTCATTGGGAGTTTTAGATACTCTCTTCTTCCTAGAAGAAGCAGTAGTATCTCCCCTTGTGGTTTCTTGGCACCGGGGTCCTTTGAGTGCTTCCTCAAATGATTCATCACTCAAAGTTGTCGAGGGCTGGGTCCTAATGATGTTCTCACTAGCCTGTGCACCAACCTTTGGTAGATCAGTAGTGAGAGCCCTTTCCTCATGACTTCTCTCCTCCTTGGAAGTCAATTCTTGGAGTCTGGGGTCTGACTCAGTTGGTCCCCTGGTGTCCTTTTTGGAGATTCTTTTCCTTTTGTATTTGGATGTAATAATTTGGCTTTTGGGTAGGTTTACCAAAGAGTGAAGAGTAGCACTCTGAGGTTCTATTACATGTTCCTGGGACACATTCAGGACATCTTGAGGTGAGGATGTTTGAGTGGTTATTAGGGATTGTATTTGGGCTGCAATATTTAGTGATGGAGTGGGTTGGGGTTCAATGGGGTGACTTGAACCTTCTCCAGTTTGGGGTTGATCATGGATCATATTTAGAAACAAAGGTGTTTCCTTTCCAGAAAATTTGAACTTTTTGTTCATATTTGAGAAAACCTTTTTTTAAGTTCTGCAATAGGAAAAATATTTTTGGTTTTATTTAAATTTGGGATTTCAAAGTCAAAAATATGTGCAAGGAACCTTGGATACATTAAAAATTTTGATACATACAAGTTTCCAAGCATTCCTTCAAAAATCATTTTTGAAAAATTAAATACTTGGTCTGTGCACAAACATACAACAGCAGATGCTATTGATCTGTTGAACTCATTCCAAGTACTCTTTTTAGGTGACATACAATGTTGAATAGTATGTACCAGATTTTTTCCATTGGGGTGAAAGAAGACCTTTTTGAAAAGTTTGAATATCTGTTCTTCCTTCATACCCCATTTTTAAAATGTTTTCAATCAAATCCTCTTTAGAGAGAAGAGATATACCTGTTTCATCATTGAGTTGTAGATGTTGCCTAATGGTTTGTTTAGTGATTACAATGGAGTGTCCATCTATGTCTGATTTGATTTTGATGATATCCTCTTCTTCTATTCTTTCAGCTTTTTCCCAGAATTGAACAATATGTTGTTCACAGAGTGTGGGATTTATTGTTAAGGCAAATTTGATTATGGATTTCTTAGTAACATAACTATTTGCCTAAACTTTCTTGTTCCATCTGGGTTTTTTAGAAATGCAACCATGTTGTGAAATTCTGAGTAAAGAAGATCTGTTTGAGCAACTAGAGGTTTCCTCATCACCATTTTTGATTGGATTGTGTTTGAAATTCGGTTTGTCTGAGAGTTTTTGAATTGAATTGAGATTTATTACTGCCTTTTATGGTTTTAAACAAGATTGCCGACCTTTAGGGTTTATAGTGGGTTTTAGCAGATCGAGGTTTGGATAATGTAAGATTAACCGACTTCTGTTATTTATAGTTTTCGAAATTAACCTGCAAAATGTCACAAATGCCCTTCGAATCATAGCATAACGGCTATTTTCATGGGGTTAGTTAAGTAATTTTATCGTTTTTAAGAGTAAACCGCCGATCAGTAGTAACTAAGTATCAGTATTAACAAACGTCAGTAGTAATTGAGGCTTGAATGTTTTAAAGACTGATCAGTAGTAACTAACAACTATAATCAGTTATAAATGAAGAACCAGTAGTCAATATTTTTAATAACTTAATTAATATTATACAGAAACTTTACATATGAGATTTTAATTTATAAAGATCATTCCAATACTGTTAACTAAATAGTTAAACCTTCCTACATCAAATACTTTTGTAAAAAGATCTGCTAGTTGATTATCAGTATAAATTTTAACCACTTTAATTAATTTCTTTTCATTACAATCTCTTATGAAATGAAATCTGATTTCAATATGTTTAGTTTTTGAGTGTTTTACTGGGTTGTTCACAATACTGATTGCACTTTGATTATCTATAAAAATAGGAGTTTTGAGAATAGACATACCAAAGTCTATGAGTTGATTTTGAATCCATAGGACTTGGGCACAACATGCAGATGCAGCTACATACTCTGCTTCTGCAGAAGATGTTGAAACATTTGTTTGCTTCTTGCATTGCCATGACACAAGTCTTGATCCAAAGAATTGACATCCACCGGTAGTTGACTTTCTATCCAAGCATTTACCACCACAATCACTATCTGTGTATGCTGTAAGTTCAAAAGGTGAGTCATGTGGATACCAAAGACCTAGTGATGGTTTTCCTTTCAAGTATCTAAAGATTCTTTTGACTGCTTGCAAATGCAGTTCCTTTGGTTTTGCTTGATACCTGGCACATACACAAACACTATACATAATATCAGGTCTAGATGCAGTTAAATACATTAAAGAACCTATCATTGATCTATATAAGTGTTCATCTACATCCTCCCCCTCAATGTCAGGATGTAGGTGTTTATGTGTTTCCATAAGAGTGCTTGCACTTTTGCAGTCTTTCATTGCAAATTTCTCTAATATGTCTTTAGCATATTTAGATTGATTGATTAAGATGCCATCTGGTTTTTGATTGACTTGGAGTCCAAGAAAGAAGTTCATTGGACCCATTGAGCTCATCTTGAATTTGATCTGCATAAGTTCTTCAAATTCTTTGCACAGTTGATCATTTGTTGATCCAAAGATGATATCATCTACGTATATTTGAACAAGTAGTATGTCATCTTTGACCTTCTTGGTGAATAGGGTTTTGTCAATGGCACCTCTTTGAAAATTGTTCTTTAACAGATATGATGATAATGTGTCATACCAAGCTCTTGGTGCCTGATGTAGGCCATAAAGAGCTTTATCTAATTTGAACACATAGTCATCATGTTCAGGATCTTCAAATCATGGAGGTTGACAAACATAGACTTCTTCTTCTATTTTTCCATATAAGAATGTACTCTTTACATCCATTTGATAGACTTTGAATCTTTTGAATGATGCATATGCCAAAAATATTCTGATTGCTTCAATCCTTGCTACAGGAGCATATACTTCATCATAGTCTATTCCTTCTTTTTGAGTGTATCCTTGTGCTACAAGTCTGGCTTTATTTTTGATCACTATTCCTCTTTCATCCTTTTTATTTTTGAAGATCCATCTGGTTCCAATGGCTCTTTTTCCTTTTGGAAGAGGTACTAGTGTCCAAACAGCTTGTAATTTGAACTAAAGAAGTTCTTCTTGCATTGCTTCAATCCAATTTGAGTCTTTCATTGCTTGTTAGATCTTTTTAGGTTCATCCTGTGATAGAAAACATGCAAACAAACACTCATTAGATATTAGACTTATATTGCAAGAGTTGTTGTTTAAACTTGAATTAAATTTGCTTCTTGTCTGCATATTTGAGTTGACATCACTTAGAACAAGGTCTAAAGGATGATTCTTTTGAGCTCTAGAATTGGAAGCTTTGTCAACAACTATTTGACTGTCAAGATTTGATTCATTGGATTCAGGAACTTGAGCATCAGTCCAGTTTTCTTCTTGAGTTTCTGAATCTTCTTGGTCTTCTTGATTTTCTTCATTGATACTGTTGTCAATAACATCATTGTTGAGATCAAGTGATTGAGAGTTATTACTGGTATCAGTATCATTTCTTGCAGCATCATCATTTAGGGTTTCTGAGTTGTTACTGGTGTCAGTATCATTTCTTGTTTCTTCAAGATTTTGATTTTCTGAGTTGTTACTGACACTAGTATTCTCTGTATTATCAGAGTTGTTATTGTCCTTAGTATTACTGTAGGATCAAGATTAATAATGATATATTGCAGAGAATTTTGACTTCCATTAAGTGATGATGATCCTTCTTTAGTTGGTTGATTAGTTGAGTCACCTGCATTAAAGTTAAAACTGGAATCAAGAGATTTTGTTAGTGAATCAATATTAAATAACCAATCTGGACCATTTCCTTTTTCATTAACAAGATTTTCATTAAAGGATACATCAGCACTTTCTTCGATAATCCTTAATCTTTTGTTGAATACTCTGTATGCTTTGCTTTGAGTAGAGTATCCTACAAAGATTCCATCATCTGCTTTGCAGTCAAACTTACCAATTTGTTCTCTTGTAATTAAGATAGTACATGGACAACCAAATGATTTTAAAAAGCTTATTGAAGGTTTTCTTTTGTTGAGAAGTTCATATGGTGTCTTAAGATGTGGTTTGACTATTAATACTCTGTTTTGTACATAACAAGCAGTATTAACAGCTTCAGCCCAAAAAGTTATTGGTAACTTTGCATCTGCAAGCATAGACCTTGCTGCTTCAATGATTGTTCTATTTCTTCTTTCAGCTACACCATTTTGTTGAGGAGTTCTAGGAGAGCTATACTGCCTGTCAATACCTTTAAGATCACAAAAAGAGATTAGATTTTCATTTTTAAATTCTGTGCCATTGTCACATCTAATGGCTTTCACTTTAAGATCTCTAGTATTTTCCAGTTTGATTATTAGGTTCTTGATGATTTCACTTGTTTCATCTTTGGTCCTGAGAAAAAATACTCAAGTAAATCTAGAAAAATCATCAGTAATAACTAGACAGTATTGCTTCTTTCCAATACTCATTACATTTGTTGGACCAAATAAATCCATGTGAAGTAGCTGCAATGGGTTAGAAATAGAGTTGATTAATTTGGACTTATGAGATGTCTTGTGCTGCTTACCTTTTAGGCATGCAACACAATGATGATCACACATGAATTGTTTTTGTGGAAGACCAATTACTAAATTCTTTTTGACCAAACTATTCATGTTTTTAAAGTTTGTGTGACACATCCTTCTATGCCATAATTCTGATTCATTTGTGTTTGCCTTGGATATAAAGCAGTTAATTTCATTTGGAGAAATGATTTCTCCCCCTATATCTAGGCAATACACATTATTTCTCCTTGGTGTTCTTAAAACAACATATTTTTCATCTAAAACAAAGTTCGGAGAAAGAATGATGCACTCTGTATCTGTAAAAAGAATTTTGTTCTTTTTATCACATACTTGTGAGACACTAACCAGATTGTATTGAAGTTCAGCAACATAAAATACATTATCAAATGTAATCTTACCATTTGATACAATACTTTACCAGTGATACGACCACCTTTAGGATTTTCACCAAATGCAACATAACCACCATCATATTGTTCAAAGTTTCTGAGAATTTGTAGATTCCCAGTCATGTGCCTAGAGCATCCACTATCAATATGCCATGTATTCACCTGGATGTTCTGCACAAAAGAAGATTAAATTAATTCTTTTTGGGAACCCAAGCTTGTTTTGTCTTGGGTTCATCCTTTTTAATGAAGAAAGTACCATGAGTGGTTTGATTGATACTGCTCTTTGGTGTTACTACTGATTTCTGTTTTGGTGCCCATTTACTTTGCTTTGATTTGGTTACTACGTATGGATCAGTAGTAACTCTGTGAAAGTATTTTTTGTACTTATCAGTAGTATTTGTGTAGTTATATCTTACTGCATTGTATCTTGGATACTGATCAGTAGGATATCTTTGTTGGTTTCTCTTTGTGGTCGTGTGTGCTGGGTATTTGTTGTACTTACCAAGTCTTCTTTTCTTTTCAAATTTTTGATTTGTTTTAGGATTTCCATATCTGATATTTTGAACAAATCTTTTGGCTGACCTGCCAAACTTAGGAATTTCATCTTGTGGAGGTTTGGACTGTTGTTTTAAATTTAATTCTTTTAATTTTTGTTCTTTTATTTTTAATTTGTTTTCCTTAAATTCCTTGAATTCTTTGCAATTTATTGGATTGAAGTGACAATCCTTTGCTATATGGTTTACTTTATTGCAAATTAGACATTTAGGTTTGGTTGATTTTAAGGATTCTGGTTTTCTTTGTTCTTTTAACTGATTCAAGTTTCTTTGATTTCCCCTTTTTAAAATAGTTGGAATATTTTCAGAATTGTATTTTGGAGATTCTTGACTTTGTGTAGTGTGAAAACTTGTATCATCAGATTTAATAGTATTTTCTTCATCAGATGAATCATTACTTGTTTCAGTTTGACTTTCTAATTTTAATTCATCTAAGATTCTTTCTGAACTAGACTTAAGTGGAGGTATAAAATTTGTTGGGGGTGGGACAGCATGATAACCAACACCATGAACAACTTTTTCAGTTGATTGATTGCTTGTTAATTCATCAATTATTTTAGAACTTCTTTCAAATTTCTTAATTGTTAGTTTATTTTGTTCTAATTCTAATTGACATTCTTCTAATTTGGTTATAGCTTCTTTTGCTTTTGATTCAGCATATTCTTTATCATATACAGCTTGCAATAGCTCATCTTTAAGTTTTTGATCTGTTATTTGATAAATTTTAATTTGATTTTCTAAATCAGCTATAACACCATTAAATTCTATTCTTCTTTTTCTGTTTTTAATTAAGTCTTCATTGATTTCTTTTGTTTCCTTTTCCAGAGATTTAAATAATTTAATGCATTCAGGAGAGCATGGTTTAGGATTTACCTCAGATTTGGATTCAGAGAAGGCCATAAGAGCTTGGTTTTGAGCATGTTCTTCAGCTTGAAAGCTCCAATCATATCCTAGTCCTTCTTGGGATACAAGTGCAGATGAGTTTGTCCTTTTATCTTTGTTAGGACATTCTCTTGCAAAGTGACCAAGATTGCTACAGTTGTAGCATTTGACTTTAGTTTAGTCAAAACCTGCCCTGTCACCTTTGTTGAAGCTCAAGCTTGATCTACCTGCCCTTTTTAGAAACTTCTTTGTTCTGAAACTGAGCATAGCCATCTGCCATTTGATATCCGTCTCTTCAAGATCATCAGGATTGATTTGCTCCAAATCTTCACTAATTAGTGCAGTATGCACATGACTAGTGAAGAAGGATTCTCTAGTAAGATCTTCTGATTCCTTTGCCTTTCCTCTTGTAGCATCTTGATTTGTACCTGCAGTGGACACAAAAGCAGCATTGTTTGAATTTACACTAGGAGTTTTCTGACTTACCTCAGATTCGAACACCCTTAAGTCATTGTAGAGTTCATCAAGCTCCTTCTCTTCTAAAGCATCACCTTGTCTATATACCACAGTGTACATAGACCATTCTTCACTTAGAGATCTGAGAAACTTTCTATTGACATCATCTTTGTCTGGTTGAACTCCAACTTGGTTGAGTTCACCAATAAGTTTATTGAATCTATCAAAAACTTGTGACAAAGATTCATTTTTTTGTCCTTTGAAGTTTTCAAACTCTTGTTTCAGCACGGATTTCATGTTTTCTTTTTGTGCTCTTAGTACCCACAAACCTTTTCTCCAAGGCTTGCCATAGCAGTTTTGCATCATCAAACTCAACAAATAAGTGTTGATAGTCATTAGGAATTGCAAGCAATAAGGTGCTTAAAGCTTTTAGTTCAATTCCTCTATCCTTCCTTTCTTTATCACACTTTATTTTATCGGATTCAGTAGTTGTGCTAGTTGTGGCAACTGGAATGGTTTTATTGCCTTCAAGTACAACTTCCCACATGGTGTAATCAGTAATAAGCATGTATTGCTTAATTCTGTTTTTCCACATCCCAAAGTTATTTGGAGTGAGGATGGGAATTTTGTTTGCTTGTGTGCTTTCATTGTTTTCAGACATGATGAAAACTTGGTTTGTGAAAGTATTGAAAACTTTTGTGAGTTCTTGATTCGTAGATCTAGAGTACAAAGCTCTGATACCACTTGTCAAGATCGATTAACCAGAATAGTTAATAAACACAATGATCTACTCAACAATAGAAGTTACAGCGGATTAACACTATGTTGATTCAATCAAGAACACTAAACTGTAAATAATATGAGAATTATTAAGAACTCAGTTATCACAAAAAGCTTCAATGTATATTGATTGATCGAATACAATACACACGTATGTTTACAATTCATAAGGAACTATTTATAATAGTCCTTGAAGCCTAACTATTTACCCTAGTTATTCTAGGATACGATTACAATTCGAATTTCAAAAGATATGATATTCTAAACTATCTCTACGAAGATCTCAGACACGATCAGCACCATATATAGACATCAGTAGTATATGACATCGTCAGTAGTAAATATGAACATCAGTAGTAATGACCAAGATCAGTAGTATCTTCTGTAATCAGTATCAACTCCTTAGCAGCATTAGTAGTTAATCAACATTAACTACATATCAGTAACAAGTATGCAAATCAGTAGTAACTTGTTTTATATCCCAACAATTTGTTATAGTTTTTTTTTGGATTGGATGTTATTTAGATTTTGTAAGGATGTTTGATGTTTGAAATAATTATATGTAATATTTTTTTCCTAAATTGGTGAAAATAATTTAGAACGTGAGGATTTAGTGTATGTTTAAGATTAAGGGGAGTTGATATTGAACCAATAATCTCCCCTAGCTAAATGGTGGATCGTTTGGAGCATTAGGCGAGAGGTTGCGGGTTCGATTCCCGGATGTTGTGTTTTAATATTTTAGGTTTTTAAGTGTTTAAGACATTTCCCAAAAAAGTAAGGGGAAAATTAAGACCTGTCATAAAAGGAATGCCTAAATAGGAGTGGCAATAATACAGGTTGGGTCATAAATGGGTTGAATTGTTTAGGTTCACGGGTTGAAAATCCCAACCCAACCTTTTTATCTAAATGAGTTGAGATTTTCAACCCAACTATTTATTAAACGGGCTGGGTCATAAACGGGTTGATCAAATAAAACACCAATTTATAAAAAAATAGAAAAACTACACAAAATTAAAGACTAAAATACCAAAATAAGATGATTAGTCATTTAGTTGTAAAATAAAAACAAAAGTTAACAACTACTAAACGTTGTTCAAAATAAAAACAAAAGTTAACAACTTCTAAAAATTGTTCAAAAATACAACATGAAAACTTAAATAATTTAACTTCACGTTTTACTTCTATCAGCATATTATAAAAGATGTAGGCCATTTAGGCTGTTCATTTTCCAAAATGATAAATGCGTGCCTCATATTATGTGTATGCTAGATTTTAAATTATAATATATAACATATTATGTATTTAATAATATATTGTATTGTATTATACATTCAAGATATATATATATATATATATATATATATATATATATATATATATATATATATATATATATATATATATAATATTTAAACGGGCTGACGGGTCATAAATGAGTTGTAAATTTGAACCCAACCCGACTTGTTTTATAACGGGTTGTAAACGCGTTGACCCGTTTACAACCCACGGGTTGAAAGTTATGAACCAACCCGCTAATTTTGAGTTCTAAATGCGCCGGATTGACATGTCGGGTTTGATTTTGCGAATCCTAGACCTAAATGCTTTATAAGTATTATAGATATAGATTATAGATAGGATATGCATTAATATTTGTCTACGTTTTTGCATTTGTCTTAAAAATATATGAGAGTTTGTATTCCTTCCTATAAAGTATTTCTATATATCTTCACATTTGATAAATACACGTGTCAAAATCAAATGATAAAATTAACAAAGAGAATTTATGAATTCAACATGTCAATCATTTTATAGATACGCGAATAAAGTAGTAAGATTTAGCAGTAAGAAATACAAATTTTCAAAAGAGAAATGGTATTGATATCAATTATTTGTGTGTACTTCATTTGTCTATCCACCACAAGATAACATATGTAATCCACTAATTCTCTGTCATCATACATCTCTTAATTTTGACACTTACATTTATGTTATAAGTAAACACAAAAGTAGATACAAATACTATATACAAAATAATACGGAGTATACAACAATACTATTATCTTTTCATAATATAGTGCCTATTGTTTTATACTCGTATATAACTTATGAAGATAAACTTACTTTGTGTGGATAAATATCTATAATTCTAAATTATGTGTAATTGCAACACGAGGTATATAGTGTTTTTGCAAGGAGTAATGGTATTAGTTCCTATCTTTATACATATTTATGTGTCTACCCACTTGATCAATACATGTATTAAAATCAAAGGAAAAATATTAAAAGAGATAATTAGTGGATTACACAAGTCATTTTATCAAGTGGGTATGAACATAAATGGACGCAAAATGTATTAATCAATATCATTTCACTTATACAAGATGATATAAAAAGTTCAAAATAATCAATAACAAAAAGCGGTGTGACATTGGTAGACCGAGTCGTAAAATTTTGTACTTTTACGTGTTGATATAACCGTTTAACAAATTTGATAAACATTTATTTACACGATATCATTTCACTTAATAGCATTAACTCATTAAGTATTGAGGAAATGCAATTAGGAGTTGTAGGTGTTCCATTATTAGCCGGTGGCCACATGTCAACTTATCGTTTGTGCATCTATCTTTCTCAAACTACTTTTTGGTGGTTACATAAAGGATTTAAGAGGGCTGGTTGTGGTCATACTCAACCTACAGCCATTCTTTGTCGCATTACATTTGGCGTTGCCAGAGCCAAGCCAGGCTACGCCACGATACCGCCTAAGGGTTCCGGCAAAAGTTGACGCAAAACCATATTTCATTTTTTTGTTTTTCTGTATGTGATGTGAGTAGGGCTGTCAAATTGTGTTATCGTTTCGTGTTTCTGGATAACACGACACGACACGACACGACACGAAAACGTTTAACACGAAAACGACACGACACGAAGTCGTGTTTTATTTTGCTAACACGAACACGACACGATTAAAAAAACGATAACACGATAAACACGACAGCACAAAATAAATAACAAATTTCTTACTTATTACATGCTAAAAACACGATAAACACGACAAACACGACAAACACGACAAAAATCATAGCTATCGTGTCAATTTCGTGTTAATCCCTGAACACGAACACGACACGACACGATTTCGTGTTTGTTTTACACAACACGAACACGCCACGAACACGAATTCAAATTTCAATTTCGTCCCAATTTCGTTTCGTTTCGTGTATTTTTGTCGTGTCGTGTCAGGTTTTGACAGCCCTAGATGTGAGTAAGAAGGTATTTTGATAGGTCTCAAAAAAAAATTAACTTGAGTTATGAGTGAAGAGTTGCGTTCAAGGAGATCGATTATTTTACGAATTCCCGAGGAACAAATCTCAATCATTGATTTATAAGATCTAATGGTCAAGATTAATCACATATTTTATACATTGAGAGGTATTTGGTCATTTTAAAAAATAAAATATTTTTTTATTTTTATTTTTTATTTTAAAATTATTTTATTTATTTTTATTTTAGAATTATTTTATTTATTATTATTAATTTGTTTATTTTTATTTATTAAATTATTATTTTTTCATTAATAACACTATTGCACACTGAATCACATGTGATTGAACTAAAACATTAAATGTGATTGAATATACAATCACATCTGATTTTATACTAAAATCACATGTGATTAAGTATTACACGTAATTATTAAATAAATATTATTCTTTAACGGTAAAAATGATAAAAAAAATAAAAATAAAAAATAATAAAAAAAATTTAAAATAAAAAAATCAAAATTCTTTTTTAGTGTCAAATGACCAAAATACCCTTTCATGTATAAACTATGTGACTAATCTTGACCATTAGATCTTATAGATCAATGGTTGAGATTTGTTACTCGGGACTTCGTAAAAAAGATGAACCTCGTTGAACGTTTCTCTATGAGTGAATTAATAATTTGACGTGTGAGAATGTTGAAAGATGGATGTTTAAAATGACGTTGGAGTGACACTGAAGTGAATCCTCCCTCTAATCAACTACACATTTTAAGAAAATAAATTTGTTTAAAATTTTACACTTTGACCTATACAAATACTTTTTGAATGACAAATTTAATCTATTTCTAAATATTACAAATGTTCACAACAAGATTTGAACTATCGGCCACAAGGATAGAGGCAAATTTATACTGATGACACAATATTTACATGGCTCCATATATCGGTGATAAATCAATTGTTTTATTTTGATCATTCTTAGTCGTTCCTTTTTTTTCACAATTATTTCTTTGAGAATTAAAAAAATTTAGAAAATGTGAGAATTTCTATCCGTAGTGTATATATGAATACATTATGTATATTCATATCTGATTTTTAGTAATGATATATGAATAAACATATTTTCTTTCATTTTTTTGAGATATTTTTTATGAAAATATTTGTTGTGTATTCATATATATGAATACATTGTGTATATTCATATCTGATTTTTAGTAATCTATATGAATAAACAAATTTTATTTCGTTTTTTTTGAGATATTTTTTTTATGAAAATGTATTTTGTGTATTCATATATGAATAAACATATTCATATATGAATACATAGGGATCAACGACTGAAATATTTCTCGTATTGTCAACCTTCATATTCCATATTTTTTGAAAAAAACTAATGTAGTATGTTACCTCCCGATATATCTCCAAAGGCTAAATTCTCAGGCGTGTGGAATAATATAACAAAGGTACCTACTGTTCTAAATAAAATCAATATTTCAATTAATTCTTGGTTTCAGTATTCTCAGGTTGATTCTCAAAATCCGGGTATCTGGAAATGGGCTCTCAAGGCGGATGGAAAATTTACAGTTGCATCGGCTAGACATGCGATACAAGATACGATATTAGGGACTCAACAGGAAGCAAAGTATCCATGGGTGAAGATTGTGCCAGATAAAGTTAATATATTCTTTTGGAGATTGTCCAGTAAGCGGCTCCCGACATGTTATAATTTGCTTAAACGTGGTATTATTTTAAATAGTGTTGTATGCTCTTTATGCGAGCGGGAAATTGAAAATGAAGATCACTTATTTTGGAATTGTAACACGATTCGAGTAGTTTGGGTAGATTTTTGTCGATGGTGGGATGTGGATATCGCACAAGTTCAGGGCATGGAAGATTTAGTTTTATGGAGTAATCGGGCTCAGTTATCAAGATCTAAATCACTTCAGTATTTTGCAGCTTTATTTTCAACTTCATGGCTAATTTGGAAATTCATAAATAATGTGGTGTTTGACAAAATCCAGGGTTGCATGTCTTCAGTTCTTCCGTCAGCTCAGGCGCTTGCTTATTATTGGATCAAACATAGATCGTCGGTAGACTGGGGTTGGTTGGAATGGGGATTGTGGTGTTCGAATCCGATGGTGTTATGATGAGGTGTTGATTTCTCAAGAAAAAGGTGATTTGTTATGAAGAAGATATGGCGTATATAGTCCAGTTATATAGTGTTGTTATCGTATTAGATATTGGGTGTGGGGTTTTTGTCCCATTTTTATCTATATTTTTTCCTTTGTATTATTGGTTTACACATGTTCATGCTAGCCTCGTGCTACCTTTCGTTTTATAAATTTTATGTTGTGGGAAGGTCTTCGGGTGGGTGTTGGCATTACCGAAGCTCGCTCCGTTGTCTTCTTTTGCTGCTAAAAAAAAAAAATTTATTCGGAAATAATATACTAAAGTTGAATCGGGTCCATCATTGCTTTGCCTCGTTCAGAAGGCATTTATGCATTAATTAAGTTGATTTTCTATGAAATTTGACCATATAGTCATAGTCGTTGAACAATAATTCAGTGTCAAAGAAATGAGTTTCTATCACGAGAATATGAGAAGCCTCAAAATAAGTTCTGATATATAATAGCTAATATGATTCTAGTTGCACGAAAATAATAGAAGTATAAAATTAACATAGGTATATGAATAATTGATAAATTGTTTTATCTAGGTATGTCATTGATAAAATTATAACACACAACATCATATTTGAGGTTTTTTCTCGTTTTTTATAACCTAATAAATCCTTTTAGCTAGTGTTTATGAGTCGAGTCACTCGGTGTAAAAGCTCGAGCTCGACTCGATTATAAAACTCGAAGAACTATACTCGAGCTCGATCGAACCTTTATTTTCAAGCTCAAGCTCGACTCGATTAAATAATTGACACTTTCGAACTCAACTCGATTTGACTTGTTTATTAGTATAATGTATTAATTAACTCGATATTTTTATTTTCGACATGACGCGAATTAGTACTTTTAAGCTCGACTAATATATTTTTATTTTTACACACCATGTTTTCTAACAGTCTGTTTTAATATGTTTATATTTGTAGGTCTCTTTATTAAATTAAGAATTAAAAATACCCAAAAAGCATCATGAAAAATTATTGAACTTTCATAACCATCATAACTAAATGGATGTCGATTAGACCCGTGAACCGAAAACCAACAACACTTATATATTAAAAACAAGACATTTGGTGTATAAAACAACAAATAAAAATATTTAGGTCAAAAGGGGCAATATGAGAACCATTCAAAATGGTGGGTTGTGTTCCCTGGTAATAGAAGCTGTCTTAATCATTGGCGATGTGCTTTATTTATATTAAACTGTTTATTTGTAAAAGAGAAATGAAATTTGTGCCTATAATTTATGTGTACTCATAGGCTTACTTACTTTTAAACTTGACATGTGTAATCAACTAAATCTCTCTCTTCATATCATCCATTGATTTTGATACTTGTCATGATCAAATTAGTAGGCAAATGAGTAGACACATTTGATAGGTACAAATACCATTATTCTTTGTAAAAATCTAACATGTAGTTACAAAATTACTTTGTATTATACTTTGTAATACAGGTATAAGTTACATAATTATCATTATTAATTAATATGATAATTATAATAGAATTAAACATAATACTCTACTAACTAAGCAAATACGTAATACTATATTTACTTACTACTATGAACATGTATTTATTTACAAACAACTACCCAACTAACAAATCAAACCAATTTTCCATGTCTCCGATAACCAAAAAAAAAGATCAGCTAGCAACATATACCGATTTTGCAAGGTTAAGCTAAAATAGTTACTTGTTAAGGGATAGCTAAAATAGCCGGTTGCCAACGGTTTTGGTAAATCAGTGGTAATTGTTTCATTACTGACATCATTATCGGCACCGCTCTTAGACACGAAGATATGCACAATCAAGTAGTTGCTAGAGTTTTACAGTTACATATTTTCATGCCTATGTTCCATTATGTGGCATCGTTGAATATAAAGATAGTGTTGAACCTTAAACAATTAACTAATCCATTGTTTGATCCAAAGATGGTAATTTAGGAGAAAACTTGAAGAAGAAGATGAGAGCTTTTAGTGAGAGAAAGTAGAGAGAGGGAGGAGAGAACAATTGCAAAGATAAGATTGATTAATGGCAAAAGTTGACAATTAGGGATTACATCTTTGGTTTATATACTATCTCCCTAATTGTCTAATTAGTCCTAAGACTAATCCTAAGGCAAATCTAATAACTATACAATGTTGGCAATGTTATCCCCTAGAATATGCATTACAATATAAATAAGTCCTAACAATCTCCCCTTTGTAACAATAATCTAGGTTGCATATCTTTGAAGTCTTCTTCGTTTGTAAAGCTGGAACTGAGTGATAAACCATTGTGCAGTTTTGTTAAAGAATCAGCTTCAGCTTTTGATGATCGGTGATAAGCATACTTTTAATTGGCTTTTCAACCAATAGAAGGTATTCCAGAAGACTTCTAGTAAATCGACGAAAAGTAGACCCATAGATAGAGCGGTTAGCAGCGAAAGTCTTTTGTTGAAGTTGTGGCTTTGTCGATTTATTGATGATCCTTGGTTCCTGACCGTTGATGAGGTCGTAGAAGTGCGGTATTGTGATTTATGTTGGATTTTCTGACCGTTGTTGATAATGTTGGAGTACGGTCATAGAACCCATTATATGATATATTGACTGTTGTTGATAAGAATGGAGTACAGTTGTCAGACCTTCGCACTGGCTGGTATCAGGGTAAACCATGATCACATAGATTGCCTGTTTACACAACAGTGATAGAAACTGTGTGACCTACGTTCAACGTTGGCTTTTATGTTAGCACTGGTAGGATTTCCATTCAATTATCGTGGAATACCAATAATTTTTGGTATCACTATGAATGTTCTGGCAATATCACAAAGATATGCTTGGTAGAATGACTGTGTCCTAAAAATATTTAATTCGGTTCTATACTCTATTTGTGGACAAATGAAGGCGAGGACTGGAGGTGGGTCCTCTTTTTCAATATCAACAATTTCCAAATGAGACGTCGATAGTATATGTGTTAATCTCCGTGATTTTGAAACAAGTACTTTTTGTACTTGAGTGGCTAGTGGGGTTGTGTATTGCATCACTGGGTCCATGATGTCTTTTTAAGTGTCAGAGAGCAACATATGCAATCTGATGGAAATGTGACTGCCCAGCTTTTTAATCGGTTAGGTGAGGGTTTTTTTTCGTTTTCTTTAACCCTGTCACACGCTCCTCACTTTAGCTCACTTTTTCACTTTTCGACTACTCCCTCATTTCATTACATAAGCTGAATTGCACCCCATTTTTCATCCCCCCTCTCAATTTTTACCTCTGATCACCCCAATCAAGATCCCATGATACTTGATTCTGCTCACCTAGACCTAAGGACCCTTACATTATGTCCTATATTGTAGGTGGCTCCTGGGAAGATCATACTGGTTTTAGCAGATCATAGGAGTTATTTGAGAGTGAACTATAACGCTCATGTGCAATTTAATCAGCTTTTAAAAGTGATCAATTTTGAGTGATTTAGGAAAGAGATTGATGAAGCTAAGATCTTAAACAGATGCAATCTTTACTGAATAAATCCAGTAAATAGATCGTTTACGAATAAGATCTAAGCTAAGCCAATTACTATTCTAAAAGAAAATTTTGATGTGAAGATTGAATTTTGAATGAAAAGATTTTTCATTTAAAATATTTGAGAGAGTAAGTAACGAGAACTAAAAGAAGTTGTAATAAACTGATACATTTATTCAGTAAAGAGGTCGATTACGGATAAAACAACAACTTATAACTATCGTTACATGTAGAACATTTTTTATTTTGAATGAAGAAGTTAAGAGCGAAAGCAACCGAAATTAAAAGGAGTTGTAATAAACAGATGCAATCTTTACTGAATAAATTCAGTAAAGAGATCGTTTACGAACATTACAACAACTTATAATGACAGTTGCAATCAAAAACAATTTTGGATTAACACACTTACCTTTTAGGTTCTGTTTTGATTTATGAGGTTTTTGAGCAACGAGAATCATAAGATTTTGTAATAAATAGATGCAATCTTTACTAAAGTTTTAGTAAAGAGATCATTTACGGATATTACACCGACTTGTGATCAATGTTGCTAACAGAAAAAGGTTTGTTTGTTTTGTTCTTTAAAATTTTCTCTGCCTAGAATTAGTATTTCTCCCCTAGACAAAACAAAGGTATTTAAGAGTTTATTCGATTAGAAATGTACCTTAAACATCGTCGGAGAGGTGGAGAAAAGGTTTTGCAGTTATGTTGATTGAGCTTTGTGCTTTTTGGTTATGAGCGGGTTTTGAACCTGAGTTAATCAGAAGCCATATTCCAAACACCTTTCGAGATTCAGGAATGATGATCATTTGAAACGCAGCATCAGCTCCCCCTTGACTGATGAGATGAAAATTTTCTCCCCCCCGATCGGTGACGACTTTTGACGAACGGGTTTCAAGACGAATTTCTTGAAAGCCATTGACCGGTTAGGACCGGGTTTCAAGCAGAGATACTTAAAAGCCATACTGTTGTAACTCGAGTTATACACTGAAATGTGTATAAGTCATACTATTGAGACACGAGTTATACACTGAATTGTGTATAAGTCATTCTGATGAAGCGCGAGTTATACACTGAAATGTGTATAAGTCATTCTGTTGTGGCTCGAGTTATACACTGAAGTGTGTATAAGTCATTTTCCAAACTCCAAACACCTTTCTGGTTATTCTACATAAAACAATTAAAACATGTTTGGTACCCAACTATGTACGGGTACTATACGGTTAGTGACAGATGTTTTATGTAAAATTGTTTTATAATCAATTTATAGCTTTGGAGAACTGCAAGGAGGCAGTTCAGAGGTTGTGGATTTGACGACCCATTCTAAAGATTTTTCAGAGGATTGGATAATCCAATGAGATTTTTCATTTTTGATCCATGTGTATTTCACAAACGTTGAAGATTTGGTCGCTGTTTTGTTGTCGCTGTTTGAGGAACCTGAAGACTTTGGCTTAGGTGCGGAAGATCCTCGAGAAACTTCGCGACGAGAATACGAGTGTTTATCAGAGGTTGGTGGGTTTTTGGAAGAATTCTACGGTTGTTTGGAAACAGGTGAAGATGGACCTTTTTGATTAGGTTTGGGTGGACGAGAGATAGATTTTTTGCATGATTGTGGAAAACATGATTTTATAATTTCACCAGATTTATGGAAAACATTGATTTTCAAACCACATGGAGCATCTAATCTAACAAAAAATCATTTATCAGTTTGATTAATTTGTTTCTTTGTAATTATATAAAAAAAACGCTTTGTTCCAAATTTATCAGTTTTAGTAAAAACAACATCAAAATTAGGAGAATATATGACAGGACGATAAACTGTAGCATCATAATCAGTTCCAAACGCAATTGTTGGAGATTTAAAATTTTTGGAGTTGTTACAATTAATTTTAACAGTGGACGAAGAAACTGAAGACATATATATGGTCTAGACTTCTTAAGCTCGCGAGGCTTCTTAAGCGTACTAGACTTAGACGAACTCGGCTTCTTAGACTGCACATCTCCTTTGACTCCATTGGGTTTGGGCTCCTTGCTCTGAGGCTCTAATTTTATAAATGAGATGTTTAAAGCTGGTGAATTAATGGTTCTTCTCAAAGTAATTAGTACTGGATTAACATGTGCCGGTCCTATTAATGAAGATTTAGAATTTTGAAAAACATTTTTGTCAGTTTAGGTTTTAATTCTGAAATCGTGTCCTCTAATTGATGTATCTTTGTTTGAATATTTTCTTTTTCTTTATCAAAGGCTTTGTGGGTTTCATCAATTTCAGATTCAAGTTGCACGATTTTCTTTTCTAAATATAAACGATGGAACATAAAGCTTGGGTTCGACGGTTTGTTTTAACACTTCATCCTCAGATAATGAAAATTCATCTGGAGTGACAATTGGAAAGTATTCATGATTTTCAAATTTTGCTTTCTTCTTTTCATATGTTTTGTTCAAACCAGAATAATTGAAACTGATTTGAGCGTATTCTGCTTTTCTCTGTTGAACTTCTCAATTTCTGATTCTTCGTCCGGTACATGAAGAAAGCTTTGCCAGATTCCCAATTTCATGTAGTCATAATTGTACAGTGTAGGGAGAACATCAGCGGCTTTTTCCAGATAATGAGGATTTTCAGCTTCTAGACCCGCTTTTGATTTGTAGTATCTGAACTCTTTTGGTTCATTGAACTTGATTGTTTGTTCTGTATGACCGGCTTTCACAATCGTCTGCTCCAGTTTTTTTTATGTGTTCTTCAGCCTTTTCCTTTTAAAGTGTGAGGCTGTGTATTATGGATGATTGGTTATCGATTTCCATTTTAGACGTTTTGGCAACTTCTTTAATTTGTTCATATAAGTTTTGAATTTCTGTGGCAGCCGTCTTCAATTGCTCCTGATAGTCTGTTATCTTAGCTTTGGCGACCTTTGCCCATTCTTGCTCTCTATGTAATTGAGCAGATAAGTCTTAGAGTAACTTCCTTGAGTCGTCATCCTCACTTGACATTGTTTTCATGTTTTTAAGATTTGATATTTCAAAATTTTTCTCATTGATTATTTTGTTTAATCGATTGACCTCGCTGGTGTGAGCAACATAAAAAGTTGACAACTGATTTTGTAACTCTTTAGTTTTTTGTTGAGATGAGTTGTTTTGAGTTACTCGAGGAAGAATTGATTCAAGTTGACGACGAAACGTCGCATTTTCTGCTTTCAGGTTCTTAATTTGTGCATTTGAAGTATTATTTGTGTTTACTTGTTGCTGTAAACTTTCTTTTAATTCAGATATTTTAAATTGAAACACAGATTGTGACGTAGACATTTGATTTTGCAATTCCTTGTTTAATTGTTAAATGGTATGCATTTGTGTTAACTGAAGAGAACATTGACTTAGATCTTTTAAAAATTGTGTCTTTTCAATTTCTAAATTTGTTATTTGTTTTGTCAACTAGGCTTTCTCGTCAATTTCAATTAAAACATTTTCATTAAACAAGAAATTTTCTGATAAATCAGTGTCTGGGTCAGATAGAGAAGAATCTATTGAAGAAGAGTGTACCTCAGTCTCATCATTCTCTGGAATGCCCAGCTCAGCCCTCAGTTCAGTGGAATTATCAAAATTTGATAAGAGAGAACTGATTACCTCAATTTCTTTGTTGGCTTTTTCATTGAATCGATCAGAAACCTCTGCTTTTGCTCTTGCCATTTTTGCGATTAGTAGATTTGATTGAGTTCTCGGATTGAGAAGTAGAAGGTCTTGTGTTAATCAGGTTCTCGGGTTTGAAAGAATAAGATCTCGTGTTTTAAAGAAAAATGTAGTAGTTTGATTCGAGAATTGTAAAAATTTTCAGGTTTGAGTAAAAGTTCTCGTGTTTTAAGAAAAATTTTAAAATTCGAAAACTTAATAAAAAGTCGAGAACTTAACGGGTTCGGGTTAAAAAAAATTAAAAGTTTTGGGTTGAATTGTATGTTCTCGGGTTTGGGTTTGATGGTTCTCGTTTTTTTTTTATAAAAAATTTAAAGTTGACCGAGTTGAGTTTGAATAATCTATTTTAAAAATGATTGTAATCTGTTCAGGTTTTGGGCTGAATTGAGTCGAGTTTGATTGTATGTTTGGGCTGAATTTAAATTGAATATGATAAAAGATCAAGTAATTCGGGCCAAGAAAAAAATTGTCGAGAACTTTTGTAGATTTTGGGTCTGAATATTCGATTTTGTCAAGATGAGTCAAGAGGGACTAAAAAAAACAACGTTGGGCCGATGGGCTGAAAAATATTAAATGGTGAAAATTGTTAGGGCCGAGATCAATAGGCCGAGGCTGAAACAGGATGTTCCCGAGTTGGAGGTTCGCTTGAATTGATTGGGCCGAGAACTATTGTTTGGACGAACTAGCATTGTTTGGCGTGAATTGATCGACGAACTGTGTTGAGTCGACGAAGTCAATATCCAATAACTGAATTCAAGATCAATAACGATTCTGTAATCCGATTTGAATCTGTGTTGAGTCGAAACTGTCAAAAGCCGAGATGTTTGTTCGAGCCGAAGTCGGAATCCTATATTTCAATTGCCGAAGTCGAAGTCGGGAACAATAAGTTCTCGTACCAATCAATTGAAGGTTCTCGAGTCGAATTCTTGGCTAAAAGTTCTCGAGTCGAATTGTTATTATTGAGGTTCTCGAGTCGAGATCGAGATCAATTTCTGTTACAAGCCGAGATCGTTCTTCAGGTTCGTCACCGTACGTACGTTTCAAAAGCACACTATTTTGACCATAGATTCTTCAATTCTTAACCAAAATCAATGATTCAAACCACAAAACGTTAGACATCACTTTTCTAACAGTTTGATACAATCAAACAGCTCAAATCGTAACAACTCAGTCTTCGATTTTGATTTTTCATTCAAAATTTTGAGTTTTCAAGTTTTTCACAAAAATCATCAAATTGATATCAATTGTTGATGGATTGCAACGAAATTTGATTCTAATGTGCTTAATATCAATGGAGAAATACGATTATCCAATAAAAACACTGATTTCAAACAAAAATTTTGACATTAAAATTTCACAGCTCTTTTTCAAAAATTTCAAAAAACCTTCAAATCTGGATCAATTTAGCACGTTTTTGGATATATTCCAAGTGGATTGTGCTCTGATACCAATTGTTGAACCTTAAACAATTAACTAATCCATTGCTTGATCCAAAGATGGTGATTTAGGAGAAAACTTGAAGAAGAAGATGAGGGCTTTCAGTGAGAGAAAGTATAGAGAGAGGACAGAACAACTGCAAAGATAAGATTGATTAATGGCAAAAGTTGACAATTAGTGATTACATCTTTGGTTTATATACCATCTCCCTAATTGTCTAATTAGTCCTAAGACTAATCCTAAGGCAAATCTAATAACTATACAATGTTGGCAATGTTATCCCCTAGACTATGCATTATAATATAAATAAGTCCTAACAGATAGAGTTGGTTCCATTTGGTAGATTAAACTTAAAAAACAAAGATATTCACATTATAAGGGCTACCTGGGGTGGCTGGGCTTATATTCATAATTTACGCACCTAAACGTTGTTGTGACTATTTCCGGACCTTTATCTGATTATTTGGTAAATGTTTACTTAAGAAGATCAAACTCGTTACATTTAGGAAGTCTATTAGATTAAACTGATAATTCTAATCAATGTCCAACTCCAACCCTATATTATTGTGTTAATGGCATTTTCTTCTAGGGGTGAACGAGGTTCAGAAATCGAACCGAACCGAAACTGATATAATTGAATCTGATTAAAATGATAAATTTTCAAAACCGAAAACGATGCATTTTCAAAGCTGAACCGAACGGATTACAAGTTTTCGGTTTCGGTTCGGTTGGGTTTTTGGTCCGACTTTTTAGCCCAAATGCTATTCCCTCTGAAAACTAAACCGAACCGAAACCAATAGATCTAAAACCGATTAACCGAAACCGAAAAACAGTAAATTTTCTAAACCGAACCGATTACATGTTTCCAGTTCAATTTTTTTGCCCTAAATGCTCACCCCTTGTTTATTAATTCATTCGTTTATTACATTCAGTCTAACATAACTTAAAGCGTCACAATTGCTTTTCGGGCATATGTTGTGTTTTATAATTTTACTTCTACGTTGCTTCTTTCTTTCTTTCTTTAGTTTATGTTGTTTTGTACGGCGGGGCACATGAGACTAGTGCCAACGGTAGGTGCAGTTGCATCGCCGGTTGACCGCCGGTACTGCACACCGTTGGCACGATAGGTGCAGTTTTTCCGTCGGTTGGGCTAAGCCGGTTTGGAGACGGGGAGAAGGAGTTCGCCGGTTGATTTTGGTGGGTCCAAAGGGGTATTTTGTGTGTGTGTGTTTCGTAATTGTGGGTCCCAAAAATTAAAGGGAAGTTATATTGTTGGCATGGTTACGTCAGTTTAGTGTCGGTTGGAGGATAAGCTGACGTGTCGCTGATTTGGCAACAACTGACGGTATCAGTTTGTCAAACCATTGGCACCGGTCTGAGTGAGTCTACAGGAGTTTTAGTTGTTATCCTATTCATGTGCTCCTTCATGTCGGTAACTCCTTAAAAGGGAATAAAACTCAAATATTAATTAATTATTACAAAATCTAATGAAAGTTTAATTAATATTATATATTTTAAATTATTATAAATTTATATTTATAAGTAACTTATATATTAGAGGGGCGGTGACTTGAATACCGGTTGTTTTATTAACGAGTAAAATATTAGCCCGCGCGTTGCAGCGGGATTTAAAAGAATACATAATTTTTAGAGAAATAAGACCTCTTTGATATTGAACCTAAAAATTTAGAGGGCAAAATTTAACAAATCCATGTATTGAAATTTGGCTCAAACAAAAGTTTAGGGGGATAAATAAAAATTCTGTTAACAGAAATTTATACTTATTTATCTCATCCCCACTAATAACCATTATAATTTTGAATTTTTAAAATACTTTAATATGTAATTAATATATAATTTAATATGTTTTGTCCATGCAATTCTTGAGATTTGTTATGAACGGAAGACTTAAAAAGCCAAGCACGTGAAGTAATATTAATAATACTACTATGGTACTAAAAAGCCAAGTGTGTGAACGGAGTAGAACGGAACGACATTATAAATTCTAATGAACAGAAACTTTTATCGTAAATATATTTATAAGGTAATTTCTAAATTTTATGTAACGATTAGGTAAATAATTAAAAGAATTAATTCTACTATGTAAAATAAAACAAATCAGAATACATATACATAAATAAAAATATGGGTTTTGCTAATCATATTTGTTTAGAAGATTAGGTGTGAAAGGTTAGTTAAAGTTATGTTGAAGGGGTTTTACCCATTTAATATGATTTTTACACGCATTTTAAATTATCCATTATCGTTTATCATCCTATAACAACTTTAGGACCCACAAAAACTATCCCAAACCAATCATAATTTACAAAACCAAAAAAAAAAAAAAGCAAAAACAAAAACAAAAAACCTCAACAATTCGATGGCGAGCCCTTGTAGCCTCGGGGAATGTATGTTTAACGAAGAAGGCGGTGTGGCAAAACGTGTTTGAAAGGGTTATTGGTGGTTTGGCGGGAATAGAACCCCACCCATACCAAGTGCTCTTAGGGAAATGATTAAGAAAAAATAGAAGCTTAAATTTATTGTACATTAACAATAAAAAATATCCCTCATGAATTTCCCTAACCACTTTAAGGTAATTTTGCTTAACCACTTGTACATTATTATATTTAGTTATAGTCCTAAGAAACCAGTTGGTGTAGATCAACTGGCCAAGGTTTTCCTTCACAAGTTTTCGGATTCGAGTATTGCTGAATGCTTTTCCTCAGATGAATAGGTTGTGGGGTTTTTTCCCATAGGTGGAAGGTTCAAGAAAAGACATACTACCCTTGTGGATGTCACGCTCTAGACTTGAAACACTAATTCATTAATTGGCCATTAAAAAAACGGATAATTTCTTTCATATCCTTTAAAACTTATAAATTATTTCTATATCCTTCTGAAATTTATAAATTATATATATGTCATTCTAAACTTTATAATTACTTTCATATCTTTTTCAAACCTTTAAAACTCTTTTTATGTCCAAATTTTTTTTATTATTTATTAAATCATAATAATATCAATAATAGAAGCAAATAAACATGATCTATGATACATAATCAACAGACATATTGCATACTTATTTGATAATTATTGATATTATAGTGATTTAATAAATATTAAAATATATTTTTGGACATAAAATAGAGTTTTTTAAATTTTGAAGGATATAGAGGCAATTACAAAGTTTAGAAGGATATAGAGATAATTTATGAATTTGAGAAGGATATATAAATAATTTATTAATTTTATAACGATATAAAAGTAATTATTCTAAAAAAATTTTATAACAGCAGTTAATAAAATCTTAATAAATAAATAAAAAGAGTGTTTTCTTTGGGATTGGAATTTGGAAGAGGATTATTTTATCAATAAAAATACAAAAAACGGGTTGGAAGCCTCCATAGTCTTTACTCTTTAAGCGCCGAGCGAAATATAGTAACGTAATGAGGACACTTGGCGAAAGGAGCGTGTCCTACGGCACATGCACATTGTCTTCTATTCACTTCTCTTTGGTAGGTTGCACGTGTTTCATGCATTTCTTTTTTCATACTCTAGCAATTATACATACGATTACAAAATTGATCCATTATCAACTTAAGGCCTTAAGGGTGTTTACATTAAAATAAACAGTTTTGAATTGTAGTAAAGAGGATTCAGGTCGGTTTTTGGTTGATTTAACGTATCCGTTTATTTTGACGGGTTATGTTTGAGTCGATGATAATTTAAATGATCCGACATGTCAATCTGTTTAATTATTAAAATATTTGTAAAAGAATATATATTTACACTTAATTTAAAGTTTACTAGTTTAAAGATAACTAATAGTTACAAAAAAGAGCTTCTTAGTAATTTTGGTGTTTTGCGAATTTGTTATGAATTTGTGGAGTACAACCTGTTTGACCCGTTTAACTCGTCTGACCCACTAACCTGTTTGACCCGTCTAGTTAAATGGGTTAAATGAGTTGTGTCCGGGTTGCAGGTAAAACATGTAAGAGTTGAGATATCTTACCCATTTATATAAACATGTCGGTTTAAGGTTGAACGTTTCTGACCAATGAACCCGAACTGGCATGCCATCCTAGTTTGCACCAATGTTTTAAAAATCGGTTTTTCACTAGATCGGCCAATACCTTAAATATGGTCGAACCTGTCGAAACAAAAAATTCAAATAACAATATTGTTAAGTACTTATTGGGCAATAATTTAATAAAGTTGAATGAGATCGACCGAACCCCACCCGCTAGACTATAAGACAATGTGTCAGGGGAGACCAAAATTAGTATGGTCACCTCTGACACATCAGCGCCACATCAGCTTTTTCACATGTGACTAAACACATGAAAAATCCTGACCAAATCCACGTAGCCGGCGATCGGTCGCCTGGACGACCAAACACCATGTGTGATGCGTCGCAGAAGAGGGATAATAATTAAGGGTGAGGAGGCGTCCGGAAGAGGGCACGCACGGAGGAACGCACAGATGAACATCTCCGTTACACACAGTCTAAAGTTAGTTGCTTATTCTTTGGCAACATCCTTAACTGCTAGTACAAAGAATCTTACAAATTTTAATTTATTAAATAAGAAATAATTAAGTAAGGAACGTATAAAAACATTAACATTTTTTAAGTCACATGTTAAATTGTTAAATGAATCAAATAAATCATTAGTGAACGACTAAACGGTAACTTGGACACTAGGAAAAGTTTAATGGATAAGACACGATATAATAATACATTACAAATTTCAAGTGATGATATACTTGATTTAAACTCCTACATGTTGTTACTTTGGACAACAATTCATTAAATTTAAGGGGCGTTTGGTTCAAAGTGAATAATGGTAAAGGGAAAGGTAATACGAATACTAAGAAATTTAATGGACATTCTGTCAAGATCGATTAACCAAAACAGTTAATAAACACAATGATCTACTCAACAATAGAAGTTACAGTGCATTAACACTATGTTGATTTTATCAAGAAAAATAAACTGTAAATAATATAAGAATTATTAAGAACACAGTTTATCACAAAAAGCTTCAATGTATATTGATCGAATGAGTTACAATACACACGTATGTTTACAATTCAAAAGGAACTATATATAATAGTCCTTAAAGCCTAACAATTTACCCTAGTTATTTTAGGATACGATTACAATTGAATTACAAAAGATATTAACTTCTAAACAAACTTTCCTAAGATCTCGGACTCGATATACTCCATAAATAAGCATAGCAGTAGTAATCTTCATCGAGCAGTAGTAAATGATAACATCAGCAGTAATAACCAAGATCAGTAGGAACTGCATCATCAGTAGTATCTTTTGTCTTCAGTATTAAGTCTTGTACCAGCATCAAGACTTGATTAGTAACAATCTGCATATCCGTAGTAAATTGTTTATATCCCAACAATCTCCCCCTAAACTTATTAATTCATTTTGAATTAATCAAGTTTCTTTCTTTTCTCTTCTTCTTCTTTTTCTCTTTTCTCTCTTCCTTCTTTTTCTCTCAACTCTTTCAGTCTTCTTTGTTCATCCAGATATGATTTATTCTTTTGAAATAATTGTCTGTACTTTTCAGTATACATACCTGGATCATTAGGTCTTACAAATGTACAACATACTATTTGATAAATAGTTTTCTTTGAGTAGTTGTAGTCTCTTTCCATTAAATACAACTCACATCTTCTGTTAGTTCTTTCAAAGAAGTACATATTAACTGTGGGAAGAACATTCTATGCAAATAAGTTGTCTTCACTTGTAATCCTTTCAACATATCTTTCTGGATGAAATGCATCATCTATCATTTCTGTTAAGTATCCAGCTCCAGAGTTTTTCCACCTTTTATTTGACATTCTAGGTTTTCCAATTTCCAACATTGTAAGAACATCACTTATGTTGAAGGATAAGAACATAGGTTTCCATGCTTTGAATTTCTGAACACTTTTGTCTACTCTTATGATTTCATGAATTCCTTGGTTCTCTCTCCAGTTTAAAATTGGATTATCTTGTTGAATTGGTTGTGGATCTTCAATGATTTGGGGAGTTTGTTTTAGTTTCTTTGTGGCTGGATCTTCACCTTCTATAACTTTTCTTTTCTTTGAAGCTTGTTCTGAAGATTCACCAACTACAGTTTTTCTACTGAGTATGAGCTTGGGATCGATGTTTATCACATTTGAAGGTTCAATAGGTTGTACATATTCATTTAATTTTTTCCTTTTCTCAGTGCAAAACCTTTCAACTAAGGTTATAAGTTTCATTCTATCAAAAGATTTTGCATTGTGACCTCTTGACTTTAGATATTCAATCATGTCTCCTTTCTCTTCATCAAAGGATTCAGGCATGTCAATCTTACATCTTTTGCATTCTTTTATTTGTTCTTCAAGAAGGTACAATCTTTCTTCTTCACATTTCTTAATTTTATCAAGTTCTTCTTGTTGACCTTCTAGAAGAAATTCTTCAATTTCGTGAATTGCTTCAGCTGTAGATTGTTCTTCTTGAGCCTTCTTTTTGTTTTCAAGTTCAAGAGTTTTGGCACATTTCTTGTGGTACCTCATTCTCTTAACTTTCCAATGTGATTGTCTTAGAGGCCTGGCTAGATTTATCTAGTTCACCATATAGTGACCAAGTGCTCTGTGTGGATAGTTATCATCAAATATTTCTTTTCCTTTACCTATGCATTGTGATGGAGGTGTATATTTCATATCTGGTACCTCATTTATTTCGATTTTTGGTGCAAAGGTATGAGCTTCATCACTTTCCAGACTTTTTGGGTGAGGAGGTAATTCACATTCATCTACCTCTTCCCAATTTACATTAGCATCAAAATCTGGAACAATTAATTCTGTTGTTGCTGTTGTTGTGGTTACTACTGGTGAATCAATAGTAACTTGAACATTTGTGGTTGCTACTGAATGAGTTATTACTGATGTTGCTTCTTGTGTTTATTCTTCAATTAGATCAGTAATAATTACTTCAGTTGGTTCAAGTGCTTCAGTAGTAATTGAAGGAGGTATGGGATCTACTGTTGGAGATTGGTGTGCAGATACAAATACATCTTCATCCATACTCCTAACTCCTTTATCAAAGTCTTCATCACTTTTACCTGTTTCACCATGAGCTTCTTTGAGATTTAAGAGGGAGGCTGCTGATGCTGCAATTGAAGTGTCAATCATTACTTGAATTTGATCTTCCCCCCCTTAGTGATCTCAACTTGTTGTGCATCAGTACCATCAGTCTTCTTCTTCAATTTCCTTATTGTGGATGATTGTTTTTGAATTCTGTATTCAAATATTTTCATTCTTTTATTTAGTACATTGATGTAGTGCTTCATGTAGCTCATGCTCATTCCTTGATTGTTGATAAGTGTATGGCAGTTTTGTACAGTGCTTTCAAGGTTTTCCATCCTATCCATCAATTCATTTTGTTGCATACTACCCTCAGTCCTTCTAGGAACACCCTCGGGTTGGGTTGGTACATTGGCTTTAAGGTTTTCCATCCTTTCCATCAATTCATTTTGTTCCATTCTTCCCTCATCACTGCTTGGTGATTCATTGGGAGTTTTAGATACTCTCTTCTTCCTAAAAGAAGCAGTAGTATCTCCCCTTGTGGTTTCTTAGCACCGGGGTCCTTTAAGTGCTTCCTCAAAAGATGAGTCATCACTTAAAGTTGCCGAGGTCTGGGTCCTAATGATGTTCTCACTAGCATGTGCACCAAACTTTGGTGCATCAGTAGTGAGAGCCCTTTCCTGATGCCCTCTCTACCTTGGAGGATAACTCTTGGAGTCTGGGGTCTGACTCAATTGGTCCCCTGGTGTCATTTTTGGAAAATCTTTTCCTTTCATATTTGGAGGATATATTTTGGCTTTTGGGTAGGTTTACCAAAGAGTGAAGAGTAACACTCTGAGGTTCTGTAACATGTTCCTGGGACACATTCAAGACATTTTGTGGTGAGGTTGTTTGAGTGGCTTGGGGTTCTGTTTGGGCTGCAATATTTAGTGATGGAGTGGGTTGGGGTTCAAAGGGGGTGGCTTGAACATTCTCCAGTTGGGGGATGATCATGTATCATGTTTGAAAACAAGGGGGTGACTTTTCCTAAAAATTTGAATAGCCTTCTCATGTTTGAAAAAACCTTTTTGTTGAGAGAAGGTGCAGTGTAAATTTCTTTTGTTTTAGTGAGATCTGGGATTTCACAATTTAAAATATGTGCAATATATCTTGGATACATTAGAATTTTTGAAGATGATAGGTTTCAAATCATACCATCAAAAATCATTTTTGAAAAGTTGAACACTTGGTCTGTGCTCAAACAAACAACAGCAGATGCTATTGATCTGTTGAATTCATTCCAAGTGCTCTTTTTAGGTGAGATGCAGTGTTGAATAGTGTGTACTAACAATTTCCATTGGGGTGAAAGAAGCCCTTTTTAAAAAGTGACAATATTTTGCTTTCCTTCATACCCCATTTTTATTAAATTTTCAACAAGATCTTCCTTAGAAAGTAGAGATATACCTGATTCATCATGAAGTTGAAGATGTTGTCTGATGGATTGTTCTGTTATGAAGATTGTTTTTTCATCTACTGTTGACTTATTTTTGATGTGTCCCCTTCTTTGATGTGTTCTGCAGTTTCCCAAAATTGAACTATATGTCTCTCATAAATTGTGGGTTGGATTGTGAGAGCATATTTGATTGATGAGTGTTTGAGAAACATCACAATTTCCCTAAAATCTTTAGTTCCATCTGGATTTTTTAAGAAAGCAATCATATTGTGAAATTCACAATATTGTAGATCTGTTTGAACAGCGACTGGTTTGATCATTGCCATTTTTAATTGATTTGTAATTTGGGATTAAGAGTGGTAATCGTAAATGTGTTCTTTTGAAAGTTTTTTGATTGAATTGAAGTTGTTACTGGTTTTTAGGGTTTTAATCAGGATTGCCGACTTAAGGGTTTATCGTGCGTTTTAGCAGATCGAGGTTTGGATAATGTAAGATTAACCGACTTGTGTCATTTATAGTTTTCGAAATTAACCTGCAAAAAGTCACAAATACCCTTCGAATCATAGCATAACGGCTATTTTCATGGGGTTAGTTTAGTAAATATATCGTTTTTGAGAGTAACTGCCGATCAGTAGTAACTAATTACCAGTAGTATTAAACGTCAGTAGTAACTGTGTTTTAATACTTTAATGGTTGATCAGTAGTAACTACGAACTACAATCAGTATTAAGTGAATAATTAGTAGTAAACTTTTAATAATTTAATCAATATTATATAAAAACTTTACATATGTGATCTTTATGAAATTTAATTTATAAAAATCATTCCAATACTGTTAACTAAAAAGTTAAACCTTCCTACATCAAATGCTTTTGTAAAAAGATATGCTAGTTGATTATCAGTATGAATTTTAACCACTTTAATTAATTTCTTTTCATTACAATCTCTTATGAAATGAAATCTGATTACAATATGTTTACTTTTTGAATGTTTTACTGGATTATTTATAATACTAATTGCACTTTGATTATCTCTAAAAATAGGAGTTTTAAGGATAGAGATACCAAAGTACATAAGTTGATTTTGAATCCATAGTACTTGAGCACAACATGCAGATGCAGCTACATACTCTGCTTCTGCAGAAGATGTTGAAACATTTGTTTGTTTCTTGCATTGTCATAACACAAGTCTTGATCCAAAGAATTGACATCCACCAGTTGTTGACTTTCTATCCAAGCATTCACCACCATAATCACTATCTGTGTATGCTGTAAGTTCAAAAGGTAAGTCATGTGGATACCAAAGACCTAGTGATGGTTTCCCTTTCAAGTATTTAAAGATTCTTTTGACTGCTTGCAAATGTAGTTCCTTTGGTTTTGCTTGATACCTGGCACATACACACACACACTATACATAATATCAGGTCTAGACGCAGTTAAATACATTAAAGAACCTATCATTGATTTATATAAGTGTTCATCTACATCCTCCCCCTCAATATCAGGATGTAAGTGTTTATGTGTTTCCATAGGAGTGCTTGCACTTTTGCAGCTTTTCATTGCAAACTTCTCTAATATGTCTTTGACATATTTTGATTGATTGATTAAAATGGCATCTGATTTTTGATTAACTTTGAGTCCAAGAAAGATGTTCATTGGACCCATTGAACTCATTTTGAATTTGATCTGCATAAGTTCTTCAAATTCTTTGCACAGTTGATTATTTGTGGATCCAAAGATGATATCATCTACATATACTTCAACAAGTATAATGTCATCTTTGACCTTCTTTGTGAAAAGAGTCTTGTCAATGGCATTCTTTGAAATTTGTTCTTTAACAGGTATGATGATAGTGTGTCATACCAAGCTCTTGGTGCCTGATGTAGGCCATACAGAGCTTTGTCCAATTTGAACACATAATCATCATGTTCAGGATCTTCGAATCCTGGAGGTTGACATACATACACTTCTTCTATTTTTCCATATAAGAATGCACTCTTTACATCCATTTGATAGGCTTTAAACCTTTTGAATGATGCATATGCTAGAAATATTCTAATTGCTTCAATTCTTGCTACATGAGCATATACTTCATCATCGTCTATTCATTCTTCTTGAGTGTATCCTTGAGCTACAAGTCTTGCTTTGTTTTTGATCACTATTCCTCTTTCATCTATCTTATTTCTGAAGATCCATCTGGTTCCAATGGCTCTTTTTCCTTTTAGAAGAGGTACTAGAGTCCAAACAGCTTGTAACTTGAACTTAAGAAGTTATACTTGCATTGCTTCAATCCAATTTGAGTCTTTCATAGCTTGTTGTATCTTTTTAGGTTCATCTTGTGATAAGAAGCATGCAAACATACATTCATTAGATATTAGACTTATATTACAAGTATTATTATTTAAACTTGAATTAAATTTGCTTCTTGTCTGCATGTTTGAGTTGACATCACTTAGAACAATGATATACTTCAATAGATTGTGACTTCCATTAAATGATGATGAACTTTCTTTGGGTGGTTGATTGTTTTAGTCACATGCATTCAAATTGAAACTTAAATCAAGAGATTTTGTTAGTGAGTAAATATTAAACAACCAATCTGGACCATTTCCTTTTTCATTCATAAGATTTTCATTAAAGGATACATCTGTACTTTCTTCAATGATCCTTAGTCTTTTGTTGAATACTCTATAAGCTTTGCTTTGAGTTGAGTATCCTACAAAGATTCCATCATCTGCTTTGCTGTCAAACTTACCAATTTGTTCTCTTGTGATTAAGATAGTACAAGGACAACCAAATGATTTTAAAAAGCTGATTGAAGATTTTCTTTTATTCAAGAGTTCATATCGTGTCTTAAGGTGTGGCTTGACTATTAATACTCTGTTTTGTACATAACATGCAGTATTGACAGCTTCAGTCCAAAAAGTTATTGGTAGTTTTGAATCTGCAAGCATTGATCTGGCTACTTCAATGATTGTTCTGTTTCTTCTTTCAGCTACACCATTTTGTTGAGGAGTTCTAGTAGAGCTATACTGCCTGTCAATACCTTTGAGATCGCAAAAAGAGATTAGAATTTCATTTTTAAATTCTGTGCCATTGTCACATCTAATGGCTTTCACTTTCATATCTCTTGTATTTTCCAGCTTAATAATTAGGTTCTTTATGATTTCACTTGTTTCATATTTAGTCCTGAGAAAGAACACCCAAGAGAATCTAGAAAAATCATCAGTAATAACTAGACAATATTGCTTCTTTCCTATACTCATTACATTTGTAGGTCCAAATAGATCCATGTGAAGTAGTTGCAGAGGGTTAGAAATAGAGTTGATTGATTTGGACTTATGAGAAGTCTTATGGTGCTTACCTTTTAGGCAAGCAACACAATGATGATCACACATGAAATGTTTTTGTGGTAAACCAATTACTAAATTCTTTTTGATCAAATTATTCATGTTTTTAAAGTTTGTGTGACACATACTTCTGTGCCAAAGTTCTGATTCATTTGTGTTTGCCTTGGATATAAAACAGTTGATTTCATTTGGAGAAATGATTTTCTCCCCCTATATCCAGGCAATACACATTGTTTCTCCTTGGAGGTCTTAAAACAACATATTTTTCATCTAAAATAAAGTCAGGAGAAAGAATGATGCACTCTGTATCTGTAAAAAGAATCTTGTTCTTTTTAACACATACTTGTGAGACACTAACCAGATTATATTTAAGTTCAGCAACATAAAAGACATTATCAAATGTAATCTTACCATTTGATACTATACCTTTACCAGTAATACGACCACCTTTAGGATATTCACCAAATGCAACATAACCACCATCATATTTTTCAAATTTTCTGAGAATTTGTAGATTCCCAGTCATGTGCCTAGAGCATCCACTATCAATATGCAATGTATTCACCTGGATGTTCTGCAAATAAAAAGGTTAAGTTAATTCTTATTGGGAACCCAAGCTTGTTTTGTCTTAGGTCCATCCTTTTTAATGAGAAATATGCTATGAGTGATTTGGTTAATACTGCTCTTTGGTGTTACTACTGATTTCTGTTTTGTTGACCATTTGTTCTGCTTTGATTTGGTTATTACTGATGAATCAGTTGTAACTTTGTGAAGGTATTTTCTGAATTTATCAGTAGTATGTGTGTAGTTATATCTTACTGCATGGTATCTTGGATACTGATCAGTAGAATATCTTTGATTGTATCTAAATTTTCTTCTATTTTCAAAATTTTAACTTGTTTTTGGATTACCATGTCTGGTATTTTGTACAAATCTTTTAGCAGTCCTTCCAAATTTTGGAGTATTAACTTGTGAAGATATAAATTGTTGTTTTAAATTAGATTCTTTTAATTTATGGTCTTTTAGTTTTAATTGGTTTTCTTTAAAATCTTTGAATTCTTTGCTATGGATTGGATTGAAATGACAATTCTTTGCTATGGATTGGATTGAAATGACAATCCTTTGCTATATGATTTACTTTATTGCAAATTATACATTTAGGTTTGGTTGATTTTAAAGATTCTGGTTTTCTTTGTTCTTTTAATAGATTCAAGTTTCTTTGATTTCCCCCTTTTAAAATATGTGGTATATTCTCAGAATTGTATTTTGGAGATTCTTGACTTTGTGTTGTATGGAAACTTGTATCATTTGATTTAACAGAATTTTTTTCATCGGAAGATTCTTTACTAGATTCAGTAGTTAATTCATCTATAATTCTTTCTGAACTAGCTTTTAGTGGAGGAATAAAATTTGTTGGAGGAGGAACTGCATGATATCCAACTCCATGAATTACTTTTTCTGTGGATTGATTGCTAGTTAATTCATCAATTATTTTAGAACTTCTTTCAAATTTCTTAATTGTTAATTTATTTTGTTCTAATTCTAATTGACATTCCTCTAATTTAGTTATAGCTTCTTTTGCTTTTAATTCAGCATGTTCTTTATCATAAACAGCTTGTAATAATTCTTCTTTAAGTTTTTGATCTGTTATTTGATAAACTTTAATTTGATTTTCTAAGTCAGCTATAACACCATTAAATTCTATTCTTCTTTTTCTGTTTTTAATTAAATCCTCACTAATTTCTTTAGTTTCTTTTTTCAAGAGTTTTAAATAATTTAATGCATTAAGGAGAGCATGGTTTAGGATTTACCTCATATTTAGGTTCAGAAAAGGCCATAAGTGTTTGATTTTGAGCATGTTATTCAGCTTGAAAGCTCCAGTTATATCCTTGACCTTCTTGAGATGCAAGTGTAGTTGAGTTTGTCCTTTTGTCTTTGTTGGGACATTCCCTGGCAAAGTGACCAAGATTGCTACAATTGTAGCATTTGACTTTAGTTTTGTCAAACCCTGCCCTGTCACCTTTGTTAAAGCTCAAACTTAATCTACCAGTTCTTTTTATGAACTTTTTGGTTCTAAAACTGATCATAGCCATTTGCCATCTGATATCCATCTCTTCAAGATCATTAGGATTGAATAGTTCCAGATATTCACTAATTAGTGCAGTGTGCACATGACTAGTGAAAAAGGATTCTCTAGCATTGTCTTCTGATTCCTTTGTCTTTCCAGATGTGGCATCTTGGTTTGTACCTGCAGTGGAAATAAAAGCATCATTGTTTGAATTTAAAGTAGGATTTTTCTAACTTACCTCAGATTCAAACACTCTTAGATCATTGTAGAGTTCATCAAGTTCCTTCTCTTCTAAAGCATCACCTTGTCTATATATTACAGTGTACATAGACCATTATTCACTTAAAAATCTGAGAAACTTCCTATTGACATCATCTCTATCTGTTTGAACTCCAACTTGGTTGAGTTCACCAATAAGTTTGCTGAATCTATCAAAAAATTGTGACAAAGATTCATTCTTTTGTCCTTTGAAGTTTTCAAACTCTTGTTTCAGCACAAATTTCATGTTTCTTTTTGTGCTCTTAGTACCCACAAACCTTTTCTCCAAGGCTTGCCATAGCAGTTTTGCATCATCAAACTCAACAAACACATGTTGTTAATCATTGGGAATTGCAAGCAATAAGGTGCTTAACGCTTTCAATTCAGTTCCTCTATCCTTCCTTTCCTTGTCACTTTTGATCTTATCAGTTTCAGTTGTTGTGCTGGTTGTGGCAATTTGAATGGTCTTGTTACCTTCCATCACAACTCCCCACATGGAATAATCAGTAATAAGCATGTATTGCTTAATTATATTTTTCCACATCCCAAAATTATTGGGTGTGAGGATGGGGATCTTGTTTGCTTGTGTGCTTTCATTATTTTCAGACATGATGAAAACGTGTTTTTTTGAAAGTATTGAAAACTTTTGTGAGTTCTTGACTCGTAGATCTAGAGTACAAAGCTGTGATACCACTTGTCAAGATCGATTAACCAAAACAGTTAATAAACACAATGATCTACTCAACAATAGAAGTTACATCAGATTAACATTATGTTGATTTATTCAAGAAAAATAAACTGTAAATAATATAAGAATTATTAAGAACACAGTTTATCACAAAAAGCTGCAATGTATATTGATCGAATGAGTTACAATACACACGTATGTTTACAATTCATAAGGAACTATATATAATAGTCCTTGAAGCCTAACAATTTACCCCAGTTATTCTAGGATACGATTACAATTGAATTACAAAAGATATTAACTTCTAAACAAACTTTCCTAAGATCTCGGACTCGATATACTCCATAAATAAGCATAGCAGTAGTAATCTTCATCGAGGAGTAGTAAATGATAACATCAGCAGTAATAACCAAGATCACTAGGAACTGCATCATTAGTAGTATCTTTTGTCTTCAGTATTAAGTCTTGTACCAGCATCATGACTTGATCAATAACAATCTGCATATCAGTAGTAAATTGTTTATATCCCAACACACTCCTTAGTATTATTCTAATTCTACACTATATATATATATATATATATATATATATATATATATATATATATATATATATATATATATATATATATATATATATATATAAAATATATATATAATGAATAATAATATATATGTTATTATATAATAATTTAATAATAATATAATATAATAATAATAATATAATATAATATAATATGATAATAATAATAATAATTATAATAATAATAATAATAATAATATGATATGATATGATAATAATATTAATAATTATAATAATAATAATAATAATAATAATAACATAGAATAGTAATAGAATAACAATAATAACAATAATAATAATAATAATAATAATAAGTGGGTTAAAGCATTATGTAGTTCATTACCCCCAATTTGGTGGGTAATGATATATGACTTAGTAATGGGTAACGATTGTTGACCTTGAAATAAACCAAGCATCTTCAGTGGAAATCAATCTCATTACTCACTCCTCAATACCCGCAACCAAGCACACCCTAAATTAATGATACGTATTGTGTTTATTTACATACATGATACATGCAATATTAAAGATTGGTAAGAGACTAAATAATAGGGGCAGATATTAAAAAAGAGTAATGGTATTTAGGTCTATCATTTAGACATACTCATTGGCCTATTCATTATATGAAGACACGTGTCAAAATCAATGGATAATATTAGGAGAGAGAATTAATGGAATACACATTATCAAGTGGGTAGAACTATGAGTAGATCTACATGGTAGAACTAAATATCATTTCTCATTAAAAAATTCCAAATAATAATATGCTTAAATCACGTAATGTGTATGGAAACAACGTAAAGATAAGTTTTGTTTACTTATTATAAATGTGATTATAACAACTAACGGAAACTAACTTACGAGTGAAGTGAGTACTCTTTTTATTGATTTTTAATCATGATCCAAGAATTTTCTCAATTTAAGCATGATCTTAATATACCGACCTACCCATATAACATGATATGGTCAAGCACAAGATTCCAGAAAAGTAACTGATATTTTATAACCCGATAACCTGATAGACCTAAGTTGTATATATCTCGATAGCCCAAACTCAACTAAACCCGATTCCTCATATGGTCTGGTTGTGTGTTAATTTTTTTCTTTTAAATCCAACGAACTTGATCCAGTAAGACATCAAATCTAACCCGATAACCCGATTATGTGTGTAGAAAGGTTGACCCTTTGGAGTTTGTTAGTTAAATTTAAACCTCATGCACCACACGCTCAAATGATTTCTACTCCAACCTCAAAAGGAGGTTGACTACTTGTACACAAGATGGTCGACGTTGGTTTGACTAAAAAGAAAAAAACATTCAAAATTTTTTACGTACAAGTGTGTAATGCACAAATAATAAATAATAATACTAGTGTACCTCGACGTATATGATACTTGGATGTAAGAAAGGTAGTGAGGAAAAAAGTGCGTGTTGGCTAGTGGAAAAAAGGAAGCTTTTGTTGTGGTCAACGATATTGACTTTTGTTGGAATATTTTTTCAAGAAAATTGGCCAATAATAACATTATTAAACGAGTACATGTATATCTTCATATTATTTATTTCATGTTAATTTTCATACTTACTAGTTACTAGATCAAAATAAGTATTAAAATTAATAAATAATATTAAAAAAATAATTAATGATTACATATATCATCTTAAGTTGAGTATTAAAATAAAGCAACCACAAGATAGATATTATTTGTGGGCTTTAACTCTTTAAGCCTTTAATCTACCGGAAGTTGATTTGGGGAAAGATTTTTATGTGCCCCACTTTGAACTATCTCAAACTCCTTCAATTTACAATACGTAGAAGACCACCTAACAATGGCTACTGGAATCTTAACTAGTATGTATATGCACAAGATATTGATAATAATATTTAATAAATATACTTCCGGAAATCATAATGCATCTATGTTTGTAAAGTGGAATCCGAGAAAATGAGTAATTTCTGATAATATTATTTCTAGTTTTTATTTTTGGAAAACTAATAGGTATAAGAAGTGTCGTTCAATTGGATTTTGTTACTACTTTTAGTTTTATGATTTTCAAACTCAATGGTTTTGATTTCTATCGGTTTTGATATTTGCGGGTTCTATCCATTAACAGTTTGGTTTCGGTTCTAAAACCGAGGCCACTTGATTTTCAACACTGTTGGGTCATATTTGTTGTGACCAATAGTCTAGGGACTAATGTGTAATTAGTTATAATGAGGACTTAGTATAAATACCTAGGTTTAAGCTAATTTCTCTAAGCTTTGCATAATTGTAATTGTCATATCCTAAGCAAAGTGTGTTATTCAAGTTTTCTCTCTAGATCTCTCATCTCAATCTTCCAATTCTTAATTGTTCTTGCTTAATTCACGAATTCACAATCCACAATTGATATCAGAGTAAAAGTCTTAATTGATTCTATCCATATCAGTAGAGATTAAGCACATTTATGAAGATTGAAGTGAATTTTTGAAGTTTTTGGTGAAAAAGAGCTAAAAAGTTAGATCAAATTCGAAATCAAAGGTATGATTCATGTTTGTGATATTTTAACTTTGTTCTATTACTGATTTCGAGCAAATTAGTAGCAAATTTCATATTAAATTCATCAAAAACAAAGTTTAATTTGATTTTTAAAGCAAAAAATGAAGAACACATGAAGAACATCAAAATTTCGGAGTTTTAAAGCTAAAATCGGGAAAATCAGAAATTTTTTTCTAAAAAGTGTTTGAATAAGATTGTAGGTATTTGAAAAAAAAAACGAACGTTTTGCAAAAAAAATCACTTAAATCCGTTAAAAATTGAGATACTTATGATGATTTTAGTGAAATTTTGAAAAATCGCGATCTGATTGAAGAATTTTTGCGATTCTGACGTTCACGATTCTGACGTTCTCGGTTCTGACGTAAAGTACCTAACGTTAAGTACCTATCGTGAATACCTATCGAGAAGATCATTTTTTTTAAATAAAAAGTACAATCGTGAACTCTCATATGTCACTATCAAAAGTTTTTTTTTTAAAAAAAAAAATAAAAATCCATACTACGTCGTTTTGCCATTTCGTACTATCTTTCATTTTTAATAATTTACAATACTAACTTTCATTTTTCTAGCATTACATACAAATTTCAACATCTAACTTGCAGCATTAAATTTTAATATCTAATAACATATTTTAACATGGAATATTATTTCCAGTCCAAAAGTTCAAAATATAAAAGTATATTTTATCATATATTCATAATATAAACAACAATTAGGCGGATTAGTTCCTCAGATTGTGGGTAACTGTATCTGATCAGTTCGGATTTCAGTTACCCAGTTACACTATCTGATCACTATCTGAAACAACGATCAGTTCCCCGTGTGGAATCAGATACTGATCAACAGATCAAATAGCTGTAATAGGTTCAGCGCACATGGAAAATAATGCTGAACCATCAAGCAGATACCTCTCTAAGCAAAACTCTTATTGAAGGTCACTGAAGCTGAAGGCCACCTGAAGAATCATGAGTATTCGAAGACTCATGGCTACCTGAAGCGTACAAGGCCTAAAGTTTCAGTGTCACAGAAAGACACAAGTGAAACACAAGTCACTAAATCGCTGATATAGGGAATGTCCTGCAAATCTTCTGGAAGATATCGGCGATCACAAGACGACAGATAGTACTGTCAGAATTCCGTTAGTAATGCTCGTCGCATGAAATATCCTCTGCACCAACGGAATTCTCACACGTGGAATCGATCGATCATTCCTTTGGCTCTACGTTTCCCAATGCTATAAATTGTGGACTTGAGCGATCGATTTCTGTGTGCACCCAACAAGTTTACACACTGCTAAAATTACTCCAGACTTAATTTCTTTGAGCAGAGTGTAAACCACCAGTTAACCTTCTGTTACTTGATTTAAGAATTGAATCTCTGTAACTAAGGTGTCTGGTCTTGTGCTTGATCATTTGTTGATCAGAACTTGTCTTAGATGGTATTTGTTATTGTCTATCACATGCAAGCAGTTTAGTTAGGAATTGTTCTTAGCTATTCCGCAGACTGCTTGCATCTTTATTGTATCATTATTGATTAATAAAGAAAAGTTTAAAAAGTGTTGAGTGTTACCATTTATCCATTTATTTGATCAGTGAAAGCGTATAGGTGCTATAATTCACTTATCACGGGACTAACAATTGGTATCAGAGCAGGACAATTAACTCATAATTGTTGATCTGCTTATTTACTAATCAAATGGGTGAAAAATTATCACAAATGAATCTTGGTTCAAAGACAAATGCCCCTGTTCTTAATGATGATGATTTTGGTATGTGGAAAATTCATTTTCTGGGATTTGTCGAACATCAAAATAACATGGGACCAGATATTCTTATCAATGGTCCATACATTCCAAAAATGTTCGTTCCAAGTACAACTATTTCAAAGAAAAAGAAGAAAGAATGAGACTGCAAAGATGAAGAAGAAGAAGAAGAAGAAGATCTGTCAGATATTGAAGAACCCAAGCCAAAAGATTAATGGTCAGAGGCAGACAAAAAGTTAGCAGGTCTAGACGCTGAAATCAGGTTCCTTCTTCAAACATCCCTCCCAAATCACATTCTTATCACTGTAAAAGAGTGTAAAACTGCCAAAGAGATTTGGGATATCTTGATAACGTCACATGAAGGAACCGATGAAGTCAAAGCCAGCAGAAAACCAATGTTGAATCGAAAGTATGAAGCATTCAAGGTCATAAAAGTGAAACACTCAACATGTCCTGTAGAAGATTCACCATCCTCATAAACGAATTAAGGGAGTTCGGCATTCACAAAGAGGTTCAAGAGTTAATGTACAAGTTTTTGGAAATTCTTCCAAAAGATTGGGCTGTCATGTCCACGGTGCTGAGAACCTCTGGTCAGATGAGAGATATGAATATGAGCAGTCTCTACAGTACACTAATGAACTTTGAAAATGAAAACAATTAAAATGTACGATGATCTGAATGAGACCCCAACCTCATCTGCTCTTGTCGCAAGTTCTTCCAAATCATCTCGAAGAACACAAAGAGGAAAAGCTGAAAATGTTGTCGATCCAAACGATGCTGATGATGAAAAATTCGAAGATGTTGAAGATGGTGATTTCGAAGAACGTGAATCAATTTCAGGAGAACGTGACAATGATGATATAAAAGAACTCTCTGAAAGTATGGCGTTTGTAACACCTCAAATTTTAATACCAAGTATTGGCCAAAATAAAACATTTTATAAATAGAAGAACATCCTCAATTCGGATTTACAAAAACCTTGGTATGAAATCAGAGTATAAAAGTAGGTGTTACAAAATAGATCATAACCAAGCTAAGACTAAATCCAATCTAGTGTTCTTCTAATCTAGGTCCTGCATCTATATCCATGCGTACCTAAGCCTTCGATCCCGAACCTGAGTACATAGCAAAACAAAACAAGGAGTACGTGAGACAAAAAACGTCTCGTGAGATACGTGGGTTTAGACCCATTAATAATAATAATCGTTTATCCAAGTAATCAACAAACAAGTAATATCATCCATCTATTTAGTCACCCTATGGTGGCTTCAAACCTTGCTTTCCTAGCAACACATATCTAGTTATCGGGTTGCCCCCGAGCTAACTAGCAACTCTAACGTGCCCAACTATCGGGTTGCCCCCGAACTAGCTAAAAGCACCCTTAAATCCAACTATCGGGTTGCCCCCGAACTAGCTGGAAACACTATCCTATCTAACTATCGGGTTGCCCCCGAACTAGCTAGAAACATCACCATGTCTAGTTATCGGGTTGCCCCCGAACTAACTAGCATCACGTCATCTCGTTCTCACCATAACTCAAAGGTTATGTCAAACTAGTTCTCGGCTATCATATTCATCATCAAACCAGTTAGTTATATATTAACAATAATTCATAACTAACTAAACAACTATAAGTTTATTCAATTAAGCAAATAGACCGTATCACAATTATGAAAATGTATTTCATAGGCTATGTACTCAATAAAGTCCACACGTACTCACCTTAGCAATATGATGCTCAAATCGTGTTCTTGACACCAATACTCTTGCTTCCACAATTTCACCGACTTTCCAAAATGTCACCAAAAGCCTAATACAATAATCACAACAAGATTATCATCACAAACTACTACCAATGTGTTCATCTACCTCTAGATAACACCCATCAATCCATTTTCCCCAAATATGGTGATTACCAAACCCTAGGTTTAGCCAACCCTTAAGATTCCTACAAATCGAAATCATACACTTGTTTTACTTGTTAATATACCATCTATTAAGTGTATACACCATTTATTTAACCATTAATCACCAACCCAAGAACTAGGGTTTCAAACCCTAGCTTCAAGATCCATAGATCTTGAGCTACAAAGATGAAAGAGTGAAGATTTACCTTTAACCTTCCACTAGGAGTGAAATCTACCAAAGATTTGTGAAGAAATCAACCCAAACCAGATGCTATGCTCAAAAATCGTCAAGAGAGAAAACTAGGGTTTTTCTTTGCAATAAATGAGCTCAAACCCGACTTTAATGATGGTCGCCCAGAGTTCACGGCGCGAACTAAGTTCGCGTCGCTAACTCCACAAGTCATACGCATACTTAACGATCGTTACCCAGACGCGATCTTCTTAGCGACCCATGGCCAAACTCCCTGGCCCGACTTCCCGATCGTGATCGGAAGTTCGCGTCGCGAACTCCTTAAGGCAGCAGGGCTGCACTTTTCATCAAGTGTCTTGACCCGGTTTCGCCCATAACTTTCTCGTACGGTGTCCAAACGACACGAAACTAATTTCCACGTGTTTTATATGATTTATCCATAATTATCATATTTTTACATATTTTATTTATTTACAATTTCGGGTCGTTACAACTATCTACCCCTTAAGAAGATTCCGTCCTCGGAATCTCATCATAGTTCACGAAATCCGGGTACCTCTTCCGAATCTCGTCTTTGACTTCCCAAGTCAAATTCGGCCCAAGTGAATGTTTCCACTTGACCAACACCAACTCGATCTCCTTATTCCGAAGCTTCTTTGTTTTCGTTTCTAATATAGCCTCGGGCTCCTCAATCAACCGGTTCGGGCCGTCAACCCGCAACTCTTGCAATGGAATAATATTTTCAACTTCCCCGATAAATTTCTTCAAATAACTCACGTGAAAGGTGTCATGCACACCTTGAAGCTCGGGTGGAAGTTCCAACTTAAAAGCTTGGAGCCCGACCCGTTTCAATATTTTAAACGGTCCAACATACCTTGGACTTAACTTCCCTTTCTTACCAAACCGCATTACACCTTTCCAAGGTGACACTTTCAACATGACCATATCACCGACATCCAAGTCGTATGGCCTTTTCTTCAAACCCGAATAACTTCGTTGTCTATCTTGGGCGACTTTCATGTTGGTTTGAATAATACCGATCTTCTCATTTGTTACTCTCACGATCTCGGGACCCGTGAGTTTCGTCTCTCCCGCTTCCAACCAACAAGATGGAGTTCTACATTTTCTCCCATACAACGCCTCATAAGGCGGCATCTTGATAGTCGAGTGATAACTATTATTATATGAGAACTCGACTAACGATAAATGTTCATCCCATTTACCACCGAAATCTAGTACACACGATCTCAACATATCTTCAACCGTTTGAATCGTTCTTTCACTTTGACCGTCGGTTTGCGGATGATAGGCCGTGCTCAACCGCAACTTTGTACCCAACTCTTCTTGTAAAGACCGCCAAAATCTCGAGGTAAACCTCGCGTCTCTATCGGACACAATCGATAACGGGACCCCGTGGAGTCGAACCACTTCATCAACATACAACTTAGCCAACTTCTCAAGTGGCAATGTTTACCGAATTGCTAAAAATAATGCACTCTTGGTCAACCGGTCAACTATGACCCAAATGGCATCGTGACCTCTACTCGTCTTCGGTAACCCTACTATGAAATCCATAGTTATATCTTCCCACTTCCCGGCCGGTACAACCAATGAGTGAGCTACCCCGTACGGTACTTGATGCTCGGCTTTCACTTGTGCACACGTGGCACACTTAGAGATATACTTGGCCACTCTCGCCTTCATTCCGGGCCACCAATAAACCCGTTTCATATCTTGATACGTCTTTGTACTTCCCGGGTGAATCGAATACTTCGACTTGTGCACATCATACAACAACTCTTTTCGGATACCCCCGAACTTAGGAACCCAAATACGACCGCCTACGGTCTTCAACCCTTGTGCATTTTCGAGAAAATGTTGGTTCTTTCCTAACCGTTCTTCTCTTAACTCGTCCTTCCCCATAACTTCTCGTTGGGCATTCTTGATCCTTTCGATAATACTCGAGACGACTTCTATACGTGTTAAAATTCCCCGGTTCGGGTTCTCATAAACTTTCCGGCTCAAGGCGTCGGCCGCCACATTCGCCTTCCCCGCATGATACAGAATCTCACAATCATAATCGGCTATCAACTCGATCCACCTTCTTTGTCGGATATTAAGATCTTTTTGAGTAAACACATATTGTAAACTTTTATGATCCGTGTACAACGTACACCGAGTACCATACAAATAATGCCTCCACAATTTCAAGGCAAAAATAATCGCCGCCAATTCCAAGTCGTGTGTCGTGTACCTTAATTCCGCATTCTTCAATTGTCACGAGGCATACGCGATCACTTTACCTCTTTGCATCAACACACAACCGAGCCCTTGATCCGAAGCATCACTATAAACCACAAAATCTTCCATACCATCCGGTAACGTAAGGATCGGCGCGTTACATAACTTTTCTTTTAACAACTTAAACGCCTCTTCTTGCTTCTTCTCCCACACAAACTTCTCACTTTTTCTCGTTAACTTCGTGAGTGGAATCGCGATTCTCGAGAAATCTTGTGTAAATCTCCGGTAATAACCGGCTAACCCAAGAAAACTTCTAACCTCGGTAGGAGTCCTCGGAGGCTCCCAATTTGACACCGCTTCAATCTTGGACGGATCAACTTTAATACCATCACACGTCACCACGTGACCTAAGAATTGCACTTCCCGCAACCAAAACTCACACTTCGAGAATTTTGCATACAACTTCTCCCGTTTTAACACATCCAACACAAGCCTCAAATGACTTTCGTGTTCTTCTTCGGTTTTCGAATAAATCAAAATGTCGTCAATAAACACAATCAAAAACTTATCAAGGAACGGTTTACAAACCCGATTCATCAAATCCATAAAAATGGCCGGCGCGTTTGTAAGACCAAACGACATCACTAGAAATTCATAATGACCATAACGTGTGCGAAAGGCCGTCTTCTCGGTGTCTCCTTCTTTCACCCGAACTTGGTGATAACCCGACCTCAAATCAATCTTCGAGAAATAACTTGCACCTTGCAATTGATCGAATAAGTCATCAATTCTCGGCAACGGGTAACGGTTCTTAATAGTTACCTTGTTCAACCCTCGGTAGTCGATACACATTCTCATCGAACCGTCTTTCTTTTTAACAAATAACACCGGTGCACCCCACGGTGACGAACTCGGACGAATAAAACCTTTATCTAACAATTCTTGCAATTGGGTCATCAATTCCCGCATTTCGGTGGGAGCTAAACGATAGGGAGCACGAGCAATCGGCGTCGCCCCCGGAACTAAATCAATCTTAAACTCGACTTGTCTCTCCGGCGGCAACCCGGGCAAGTCATCGGGAAATACCTCGGGGAAATCCCGAATAATTTTGACATCATCCATTGACTTCTTTTCCTTTCGGCCATCTAGTACATATGCAATAAACGATGCACAACCTTTCGATATACTTTTCCTCGCCTTGATGGCGGTAATCACATTGGGCATGTGATGTCGTTTCTCCCCATACACATACACCTTCTCATTCTCGGGTGTCCTAATCGACACTATTTTCTTTCCACACAAAATCTTGGCTTGGTACATACCCAACCAATCCATACCGATAACCACATCAAACGCCCTAATTCCCATGGGCAACAAGTCTACCTTAAATTTTCTACCGTCAATTTCTAATTCACAATTTCTATAGACATATTCAACCATTGAGGTTTTCCCATCGGTTACCTCTATTTCATAAACCTCATCTAATAATTCCGATACTACATTCAACTTTCTACCAAACTCATGAGACACAAATGAATAATTGGAACCCGAATCAAACAAGATATAAGTTGGCAAGGAGTTAAGAAATAAAGTACCTGACACCACATCATGTGCCTCCTTCGCCTCCTCTCGAGTGAGTTGGAAGGATCGCCCCTTCACCTTAGCCGGTTCCACTTTCTTTTGAGCCGTGAACACCATCGACTCGATTCCCTTCTTTGGGCACACATTGCTATAGTGCCCCTTCTCGTGACACGAGAAACACTCCACATCGGCCAACGACTTGACCTTACAATCCCGGGCTACATGCCCCGGTCTACCACAACTAAAACAAGACCTCGACCCACTTCGGCACTCACCGGTATGATTTTTCCCGCATTTCTTGCAAGAACCTACACTTCCTTGATTAGAGAAGCTCGATGTGAACTTCCCTTTCTTATAAGTACCCGAGCCACTCTCGGCTTTTCTCTTTTCGCCCACATGGGCCCTCTCGGCAATTCTTGCCACATTCACCTCCTCTATACCCCGGGCGGCACTAATAGCCTCATCGAGTGAGACCGCCCTCTTAACCTCCAACTGGTAATCCCACGGTAGCCCACTTGCATACCGAACCACTCTCAACCTCTCATCCGAGTAGGTTTTAGCAACAAACGGGAGCAATCCCGTGAACTCCCTCGAGTATTCTTCGATTGACATATCACCCTTCTTGAGGGTCACGAACTTCTCGTGCATCTTTTCCAAATCCCTTTCGGGACAAAATTTCTTTTTCAATCTCGTGGTGAACTCCTCCCACGACATCTTTTCAACCACCTCCTTCCCGAGGGTCTCATACACGATATCCCACCAAATCATGGCATCTTCTTTTAGCAATTGTGACGCATACGTCACCATATCGGTATCCTTACACTTGCTACTACCGATAACCCTCTCGGTTTCCCGGATCCACCTCATTGTTATCTTAGGGTCCGAACTACCTGTGTACACATTTGGCTTACAAGCCATGAAGGATTTAAACGAACAACCTTCTTACACAACGGGCCTAGCCCTAGCATCACTTTGGCCACCCGTGGAGGACTTCCCTTCCCCGATGCCACTACCCCCGGTTCTTTCTTCCGATTTAGCCTCGGATTCACGGTCTCCACCCGACCTTTCACGGTCTCCAATAATACGGTGCACTTCTTCGGCCACCGTTCCCTTAATTTGATCGATAATAGTTTGGAGATCCGCCATAGTGACCGGAGTCCTATTAGCTCCAACCTCCGACTCATCAACCCGATGCATTGACGGTTGACTTTCTTGCTCATCCACCCTCTCAACAGGAGGTACTTCCTCCTCACGGCCCTCCGGGGCTTTACCACTTCTACGTGTGGTCACCATTTTCTTTCAATCAAGACTATACGAAAGACATTAAACATTTAGTACCTTGTGTACAACCCATTAGTCGCATAAGACTCAATATCCAAAATCATATCAAATTTCATCGGTCCCCTAGGTTCAACCCTAAACATAATATAAAGTCTCAAGGTCAACCTATGATCTTAAGGAATCTTACATTCCTAATGCTACAGTCTAAGACTAGGATGGTCATCCAACCTAATTCACTTAAACTATAGCTCTGATACCAAGTTGTAACACCTCAAATTTTAATACCAAATATTGGCCAAAATAAAACATTTTATAAATAGAAGAACATCCTCAATTCGGATTTACAAAAACCTTGGTATGAAATCAGAGTATAAAAGTAGGTGTTACAAAATAGATCATAACCAAGCTAAGACTAAATCCAATCTAGTGTTCTTCTAATCTAGGTCCCGCATCTCTATCCATGCGTACCTAAGCCTTCGATCCCGAACCTGAGTACATAGCAAAACAAAACAAGGAGTACGTGAGACAAAAAACGTCTCGTGAGATACGTGGGTTTAGACCCATTAATAATAATAATCGTTTATCCAAGTAATCAACAAACAAGTAATATCATCCATCTATTTAGTCACCCTATGGTGGCTTCAAACCTTGCTTTCCTAGCAACACATATCTAGTTATCGGGTTGCCCCCGAGCTAACTAGCAACTCTAACGTGCCCAACTATCGGGTTACCCCCGAACTAGCTAAAAGCACCCTTAAATCCAACTATCGGGTTGCCCCCGAACTAGCTGGAAACACTATCCTATCTAACTATCGGGTTGCCCCCGAACTAGCTAGAAACATCACCATGTCTAGTTATCGGGTTGCCCCCGAACTAACTAGCATCACGTCATCTCGTTCTCACCACAACTCAAAGGTTATGTCAAACTAGTTCTCGGCTATATCATTCATCATCAAACCAGTTAGTTATATATTAACAATAATTCATAACTAACTAAACAACTATACGTTTATTCAATTAAGCAAATAGACCGTATCACAATTATAAAAATGTATTTCATAGGCTATGTACTCAATAAAGTCCACACGTACTCACCTTAGCAATATGATGCTCAAATCGTGTTCTTGACACCAATACTCTTGCTTCCACAATTTCACCGACTTTCCAAAATGTCACCAAAAGCCTAATACAATAATCACAACAAGATTATCATCACAAACTACTACCAATGTGTTCATCTACCTCTAGATAACACCCATCAATCCATTTTCCCCAAATATGGTGATTACCAAACCCTAGGTTTAGCCAACCCTTAAGATTCCTACAAATCGAAATCATACACTTGTTTTACTTGTTAATATACCATCTATTAAGTGTATACACCATTTATTTAACCATTAATCACCAACCCAAGAACTAGGGTTTCAAACCCTAGCTTCAAGATCCATAGATCTTGAGCTACAAAGATGAAAGAGTGAAGATTTACCTTTAACCTTCCACTAGGAGTGAAATCTACCAAAGATTTGTGAAGAAATCAACCCAAACCAGATGCTATGCTCAAAAATCGTCAAGAGAGAAAACTAGGGTTTTTCTTTGCAATAAATGAGCTCAAACCCGACTTTAATGATGGTCGCCCAGAGTTCACGGCGCGAACTAAGTTCGCGTCGCTAACTCCACAAGTCGTACGCATACTTAACGATCGTTACCCAGACGCGATCCTCTTAGCGACCCATGGCCAAACTCCCTGGCCCGACTTCCCGATCGTGATCGGAAGTTCGCGTCGCGAACTCCTTAAGGCAGCAGGGCTGCACTTTTCATCAAGTGTCTTGACCCGGTTTCGCCCATAACTTTCTCGTACGGTGTCCAAACGACACGAAACCAATTTCCACGTGTTTTATATGATTTATCCATAATTATCATATTTTTACATATTTTATTTATTTACAATTTCGGGTCGTTACAGCGTTGTTAGCCACTAGATACAAAAGATTCTTAAATCGAAACAGAGCAGGAGGTCAAAATGATAGAGAGGAGATGGTCTGCTTTAAATGTGGAATAACGTGCCATATCAAAGCTGACTGCAGATTCAAGGAAAACTCATGGTCTGAAAGATAAAGTTCAAGCTCTTCATCAAACTATAAAAAGAAATATGAAGACAATGAGAAGAAGTACGAGGAGCTGAAAGCTCAGCTAGCCAGGGCTAAGAAATATGCAAAAGCTTTAAAGGCAACTGCTGAAGCCTAGTTAAGTGACTCAGAGACAAGTGAAGAAGAAGTAATTACGTGCAACACAAAAGGTTTATTTGCAAAAGTAGAAAAAGAATCTGAGCCAATCTTTGAAGATCAACAGAAAGTTATATGTCTGATGGCAAGGTGTGAAGAAGCTGAGTATCGTCAGGAAGAAAAACGGTCACTTGAATCTGATGCTCAAATATTCTCTGGAACAAGGGAACGAGAGGATGAACTTCCAAATGAAGGTAAAGTGACTAACGCGGCTTCTTCAGAAGATTATACACCGCTAGTCAGATCACTTGCTAAAGATCTGATGATTAGTCACGAGAAAAATGATCAGTTAGAAACCGCTCTTTTCACGATGACAAAAAGGATAGAAGAACTCACTCAAGCAACCTCAGAAGCTGAAAATTCAAAACTTGAAGTAATCAGGCTTAAGTGCTTCAACAATATCCTAAGAGAAGATAATCTGTTGTTAACTCAGAAAAATGAAGCTCTTCAGAAATCGTGCAACTCACGGAATAAATCAACCAATTTCAACAAGCAAGCTCCAGAAGAACAGAATATCATTCAAGGTTTTTCTGAGAAAAACGAGCAATATCCAATCTGCAGAATTCGTACATCTGGAACATCAAATGTTAAAGATCAAACATCCAGCCCGTCTAAATCTCAAGAAGTTCGCTATAACAGGGAAGTTTTTCAAACGGCAAGCGGAAATCTGATCATAACCAGAGATTATGCTTCAGAGGAGTTCATGTTCCAGGATAAAGAGATGTCTAAGGCTACCTCCTCACATGAAGAAGTAGAATCTACTTGTCATCAGAGACAAGCAAGAACCACTGATGCTGATTGTACTGTCGACCAAACTTCAGTAAACTTCACCACTCACATCAGCTTGCTAACCTCATCAATAGCTGATACTACAACTGATCTTGCACAACTCACAACCGAAATCAAATCTGAGAAGAATGAATGGTTCACACAAATTAACAGTCAACTGCAGATAGTCTTCAACATACTAGAAAACAATGCCACTCCACCAGTCACACTGAAAAGCTTTGCAATATATCCTTTTCAACATCTTTCATTTCATCCAGAGGAAATATCAGACGAATCAATCAATGGTGATTGTCTGATGACATTCTTTGATCATATGGACGACCACAACCAATCCCAAAACATCTCAATAGAAAACTATATCAATTAAAATGTTATATTTGAAGAAGTTGAGGAAATAGAGGTTGATGAGACTCAAGCTGATCCAGGTATTCAAAATCTATCAACAGAACAATATGTAAGACAGAACGTCATCGTAGAAGTTACTCAAGAGATGGAGATGGATGAAAGCAACTCAAATTACAACAACAACCTCGAACGTGGTAAAAAGAAATGTAGTTACCACAAAAACAAAGACTGTTTCAATCTTGTTCATGAAGAAACCATAGCCTCGAGCTCAAAAAGGTCATCAACAACTGGAAGGTACGCTTTAAAAGGGTTTGTTACTTTAACAAACAACCAATATCCATTCTTCAGCGATGGATACTCAGAAATACAATATTGAGCTGAAGAACAGTGCAGGGCAGACAACATGATGACATCTGATATCTGATATGTCGAAGGCCCCTGCAAATTTTATCATCATCAATAAGGCAAACTGAAGCTTGTCTCATCAGATACCTCTTCAGAGCCAACCATTGTTGCAGTTATTCTCATCATAGGCTGCTGTTTCTTTTCTTCTCTTACAAAGATTGAAGAATTTTCTTTGGTATGTTTTTTTTTAAATTTCGTTTACTTCCACTGATCATCATCAGGCAAGAATTTCTCCTCTAAATGATTTGTTAAAATCATCATCTTGCTTGATGTTTATACAAATGCCTCAAACATCTTTCATTCGTGTGGGTCTGATCGTTTGAAATACTAAAATGGTGCCTGACTTATCCGCCATATCTTAAGTATCTCATTATGATCAGAGACAGGGCATTCAGTCAGTTTAAGAAATTATAAAAAAAATTCAACTAAATATATCTTGTCTCACCAAAACAGTATCCATATTGCCTCAAAAAAAAATTGGTCTATGTTTCAGACACCCTCTGAAGGTTCAGTATTTCAGATAGTCCATGATCGCAAATAGTACATTCAGATACTCATCCCTAGCCTATATGATGATAATGACCATCTGATGACGCACCGGGTACTAGACCTCATCAGATACTCATTAGGTGGAGCAATCGCATTGGACCTATCTTTAAAACTGACTCATCTGTCTCGCTGACATTAAATATTGAGTGCACGATGTCATTTCCCTCCACACTACCCTGCCATTTGATTGACTTCCACCATCATTCCTAGCCTACCTACAAATAACTTCCCATCTCCTCCACACGATCAGTTTTGAACGCTTCAAATTCTAACCGTCGATCAAAACCATCTCCCACATTTTCCCCCAAATCACTCAACATCTTCAACATTTCATTACACTTCACCATTTCGTAAATTTTCACCAACACTTCTCTTCTCTCTCGCAAACTCTCAAAACACTTTCATCATTCTCGCAAAAACCTCTCTCTACCAGCAATCAATGGCGAACTCTAAAAGAACTTATCTCAGGGTTCCTGTCCCCGCCTCCATTCAACCATCTCCAAACGTCCCTTACCCGTCCAGCAGCATATACTACACGAAGAACAACTCAAGAAGCTTTATAAACTATCGTCTCAAGAACTTGAAACCGGAGTTTAAGGAGTTGTTAAAATTCTTCGATCAACACCCAATCAAAGACACGTTAAACTACGACATCCCCCTATCAAAGACAATGTTACTCATTCTGGTATACCTGCACCACCTCAAAAGAATCCGAAGAAGACATTATAACAGGAACAATTCTACAAGGTAAACACACTGTATCCTTCAACCTCACTACTTTTAGGGAAGCAGTAAAGCTCGATTACGTAAGACCCCCACAAGTTTATGAACCAACCCCGTCCCTGGAAGAAGCAAAATCAGTCGTCCTGCCATACATTAAATATCAGGGAGACCAAACCAGGGGCACCTCAAGGACGATAATGGGCTCGCTGTGGTCAGCATTCTTTATGACCATCTCTCAATGCTTGTCTTGCAAAACCGGAGGATATGATTCTGTATCCGGGTATGAAATGATCATAGGAGCTGCCCTGTTTTCTGACACAAGGGTTGATTTTAGGTCTCTGATTTTCGAGCAATTAGTAAAGAAGGTCGGTGCTAAAAGAAAAGATGAGATAATTCATTTTCCTCGTTTCCTATGTATGGTCTTTCTTCATTCCTTGGGTGAACAAAAGTTTTATGATAATGCGGGCTCCTCTCTCAAAGCCGGTGTGGTGGATAGCTCCAACTTTACTGGTCAGGAAGAGAAATTCGCTCCTGAGCTTCCAGAAGGTATGTCAATATTCACTCGTTCTGTTCAGTCTGCTTCTTCTCAAGAGAATGATGTCGAATTTGATGATGACGACAATCGGTCCTCTTCTGATCACTCACCACCACCACAACCTTCAAATCCCTCAAAGAAGGTTTTCCTGTACGTTCATCACAAAATATTTCTAGATCCCAATATACCCAATGCTCCAATCCCCGAGCCGTGTTTGATCCAATCCCACTTGAGATAAGGGAAATCTCATCCTCTCATTCATCAGTCCCAGAAAATGCTGATATGGACCATTCTCCGGTCCTTCAGAAATCCAGATCAGAAGCTAAACTCGATGATGTTAACAGACTCATTGATGAGTGTGTAGAAGAGGATTTTTGTAACACCCTGAGACCCAGCCTGGTATTTTATTACTTTCGATTAGTAATATTTTATTATTTACTATTTTATATTATTTTATTTGATTTATTTGAATTAATTGTATTTTTAACCACGAGGTTAAAAATTAATAAAACTGAGTTATATAAATATTAAAATGATTTCTATATAGTTGAGTTCACTTTTGAACCAAAGTTCTAAAAATATATAATTGTTGTTAAAATTAGGGTTGATTAGGTATTTTAAATAAATTAATTGTGAACCAAATACACTGTGTTGTATTATGTTTTAAATGAAAAGTTGATTAATAATAAGTGTGCACGTGTAAGTGAGGGATGGATTGAGAAATTGACTAATCTTTTCTTTTGGCTGCTTCACTCGTACAAAATACACTACACACACAAGAAACTTAATTTCTTTTTGAAGATTGTTTGATCTGCTGCGTTTCATCTTGGTGATTTCGAATTCGAAGCTAATTAAAGGTAAGAAATCTTTATTTAAAAGTTAGGATTATAGTTTTAAGAATAGAAAACTAGGGTTTTTATATTTAATTGGGTTTTGGTGATTTTAATGATTATTGATTAGAAAACGAAATTATTAGTTTAGTTAGTGTTTATTTGATATTATGTAAGTATTCTATGTGTTATTGTTATGACACTGAATTGCAAAGCTCTTTGGAAAGTTTTGAGTTTTAGAGGGAATATAGGTTTTAACATAAAAACTTTAGTGTTGAGTTTTTTGTTTAGTTTGTTCTTTATTAGTTGATAATTGAAATTAAAATCTGATTCTTAACAAGGTATTGGAAGAATTTTAACAATAAAAATTAGTGTTTGGCAATATAAAGAGTTTTGATCATTTTGGTATAGATTTGACTTTAGTTAAATCTGAGAATTTGATTTTTGTCTTAGATGAGTTAAATTTGTTTAAAAGATCAATAGGAATGAATATAAATGATTGTTAATAGTATCATTGAAAGTGTATTAGTTAAGAAATTATTGTTTGACCCGTTTGGTTAAGTATGTCAAGATTTGTAATATTGTAAGTTATGGATTTATTTTGACTTGTGATAGTTAAAGTGCATGGAAAGTATATAAATGAACAAGATACCGTAAGTGGTAACGTTTTGATAGGAGGTTTTGATGTTAAATTTGTTTTGACAATTACTACAAATTTGTAAAAATTTAGATTACTAATTTGGGTTATATTATGTGTTACAGGAAAAGGGAAAGAGACTCAGTAACATAAGACTACTGAGTGTGACGGAAAGTTGTGCTAAGGTGAGTGGTTTTAACCATCTTACTTGTGTTGTAATATCAATTTTGGAAAAAAAAATGCATTTAGGTTGGAAAAAGGCATTTAGGTTGGAATATTACAGCTATGACTTATAGTTTGGTTGCCTAATAGTGGTGTTATATAGATGTTTGTGCACAAAGGAGACTTAGAGGTCAGCTATGGTGAATTCAGCTGGGCTACGGTTACTTTCGGTTATGATAGTTGGACCTTTAACTTATTTGTTATTTTAAAGGCGGTTCTATCGCACTGTTTAGTAAACGAGCTATCGGTTATCATTGTTAGGCCGACAATGATTTTAGGTTGTCGGTCCTCTGTTTTGCCAGTTCGTTCTTGTGGAAGTCGAACTGGAACTTACTAGTTCGTTCTTGTGGAAGTCGAACTAGAACTTGTTCGTTCTTGTGGAAGTCGAACAAGTGTAAATGCAATGTGTTATTCCTTGGTTAATATTATCATACAATATGGTTGTTAATTCTATTCACTTAGCTTTGTGCTAATCCCCACCTCGTTGAATATATTTTTTTCACGTTGTTAATGAAAGCTTTTGGTGGTGTTTGGCTTGTTGGGAATGGATTGATCAAACTCTGATATTTTTGGTTGTCGGGCCGTATAGAAGTTAACATTGTACTTTTAATTATTATTATCTTTTGAACCATTATGTAAATATAAAATATGTAAATCGTTTTATGTTTATAAAAAATAACGCTTCCGTATTGTAAAAAAAAAATGGCTCAAATTTTACGGTGTTACAGTTTGGTATCAGAGCCTTGGTTTGACAAATGTGTGCACAATTAGGTGTACCATTCTCAAATCTTGGCTCGTGTGGATCAATCATTCTTGACAAGCAGGGATTAGTGTGAATAGACTTGTGGTTAGTAAGTAGAATACTAACGGGTTAATACTAAATTTTGGTGAGATGTTGTGATGTAACAGGTATGGCAAATAATGAAGATGCAAATATTTCGATCCCTCAACCCGAGAACCCTGATACGGTTGGTACATCTGGCAATGTTAATATTGAATCAGATAATCAAGCATATATCCGATTGTTGGAAAGTCAGTTGCAAGAAATGCGGGATATCCATCTGGTATGCCACAACCTACATTTTATTTTCAATATCCATCACAAGAACCTCAACCAATACAATTTGGAGGATTTACTCCTCAAACTGGAACCAAACCTCCCTGTACCTATAAACAGTTTCTAGATTGTAAACCGATGGAGTATGAAGGCAGTAATGACCCGAGTGTGACTCTAAACTGGCTGACGCATATGGAAAAAGTTTTGGATGCTTGCAAATGTGATGACCATTTGAAAGTTAAGTATGCATCCCGTATGTTTCAAAAGGCTGCTTTAGTATGGTGGGATTCAATAACAGTTCATCTCAGTAGGGAACAACAGGATAGTATGCCTTGGGATCAGTTTTATGAAAAAGTATGTGCTCGATATTGTAGTTCATTTGAGATGGATCGTATTAAACAAGAATTTTTTAGTTTAAAGATGACAAACCAGATGACAGTTGACGAGTTAATAGAACAGTTTAATAATAAGTTAAGGTTTGTGAAGCAATGGGTGTCAGATGAGCCTTCACAAATACAGCATTTTGTCAGAGCCTTATTACCGGCTTATCGATCAACTACAAGGTTTGCTAATAGCCTATCACAAGCCGAGCAAGTTCCATTACATAGGAGAGCTGCTACACCAGAGGGTCCGAGGGACCTGTTGGAATATGCTTCACGTACAAGACATATAGTTATATGGCTAGACGCATGTGAGCCTAAAGGGTCACACACTTATACATCAAACACCATTTAATATATATAATATAATTAGGGTAATTATATTATTTATATAAACTATAATTACTTAGCTAGTTATGTTTTAATTAATTGTTAAGTTAAAACGTATTAGTGAGTAATTATAAAGAATCAAAAGGACAAGGGTCTAAGTGTCATATCTCCTAACTTGTAATTACAAGATAAATACTTAGATTAGGGAGCAAGCTAACTAACCCTAATCCCCTTTAACCTCTCACGGCCGAATACCAAAAAAACACAAGTTTGTTGTGGTTTCTTTTTTCTTTTCGCTGGTAGGCACGAAGAAGGAAAAAAGATTCCTTTTGGTTGGTGATTTGAACTTCCAAAAGAATTAATATTCTTTTGTTCTTGATTCTTGCTCAAGGGACTAACATCTTGTTTTTGATATGGTGTACAGTGGATACCATTAGAGGAATTCTACATTGAATTCTTGGAGTTGTTCTTCCTCATTCATTGGTGTAATCAAAGGCTTCAAGGGTATGATTTTCATGCTTAATTATATTGTCAATATGTAGATCCTTGATTAGTGATTTATTTATTTTTCCGATGCGTTTTACTTGATTAAACCGTAAATCACTAACAGTAAGGGGGTGTGCCAGCTGCGAGAGCTCTACCAGGGATGGTGGAAAACTTTAATGAAACATTCAAACAACTTTCTCTGATCAAAAGTCTTTGTGGGGTTATGAACACCAATACTAGGAACGTCTCCAATCACCAGGCTATGTCAGATAGTGTTCAAAATTTCCTGACCAACAATCAGGAAAATCTCCAGAGAAACGTGAACACACAAAACAGGCAGATCGATAATCTTATCGCCGCAATTGAACATCTCATGTCAAGAAACACTGATCTGACATCAACATTCAATCGCCTCGAAAGATCCATAATGCTCAAGGTGTCACTCCCACCCCTCATTTTCAAGGGGAGAAATCTGTGTCCTACAAGGCACAGCGGAGAGGGTCTTTAGACCGGCCGGAAAGGGAGGTGAAGTCCGGAGCAACCAGAGCAAAGGGAATGGAATCGCTGGAGAAAGCAGAGCTCTTAATGTTGGTAGTAGTTCGAATCGTGTAGCCAAGGAAGATGTTCAGGGTGGGAAAACCCATCAGATGACCTCAGAACGGGTTAGGAGGTCAGGTATCAGGATCGAGGAATTCCTGGATATCACAATCTGTAATGCCCTTAAATTTAATATAATTAAATAATTAATTTAAACCAATTTAAATTATAGTTTTCCTCTAAGAGCATTAACTGTGCTTCAATATTTTCGTGAGTAATTACCTCATAAATTATTATGTGATTTAATCCAAGATAAGTACATGGCAGGCTTGAGGACCCTTTCGGTTTTAGTCTGGCCCATTCCGAGAGTGAGAGTCCAGCCCAAGAAGGGTTGTGGGCGGGCTTATGCTTTGACCAGTGATATTTTTAAGTGGCTAACAGTTTCTTAATCCCTCGTTATTTCACTTTGCCGACCCTAAATTCTCCACTCATTGTATTGTCCGTTCGCTAGTCCAAGACAGGGAGCAGAGATCGCTGAGGCAGCCAATCATTGGAGAGGATTGTGATCGTGATCGCTGGTGGGTTTTTGTGTTCCGTTTTCTTCCATTCGTTAGTCCTTTCCCATGTCTTTATTTTTGCGTTTAACAATCTGTGAAATGGTGGCGTTTTGAGAGCAGAATTATGTGTGGGTGTCGATGTGGTGAGCAAGTCGCATCAGTAGTTCCCGAGCAAGAGAAGCCGATGCCGAGTAGTTGTTCGGTAATCTTTATTTTCTTTCCGTTTGTTTCTGGTTTCCTTCATTCCCGAATTGTATTAAACGGATGTAGGAACTCAAGTAGTGATCGAGGGACGGAGCAGATTGTGGCCAAGCAGAGATCGAGCAGCCTTGTTTTTTCTTCCTTCGAATCAGACAAGCAAGCTTGAGAAGTAATTGATCGAACAAGTGATCGAGATGGAGGAAAGTTTTGGTAGTTCTCTATTCTCGTGTTAGCTTCCCGTTCTAATTACTGTTTGTATTACGGGTTATGTGGACGGTTGAGGCCGGAACAGAAATAGTGCAGTGTTCATGCTAGCCGTCGCCAAATTCCATGCAGGTTGTTCGCGTGTTCGTGATGGAGTTGAGGCGTAGAGTAGCGAGTGCTCATGTGCTGTTTTCGTTCAGTGATTGAGCAGATATCGAACCGGGACTGTTGTGCATCAGGTAGCCTTGTTTCCCGTTTCCATTTACTTGTTTCTCTGTTGTATCTTTTCCAATCCTGTAATGCTATAACCGAGTATGTGCTTCCGGAAGGGGCCGAACAACGTGTATCGCCAACAAGGGACCAACAGTTGATTGCGGGATTTAAGCAAGAGTTTAAGCTTTGATCGGGAGTCTTCCAACCTCCAATCTGTTTGGCTTTGTTATTTCCAGAATTAAGATATTTAGATCAATTGATCGAGAGTCCTTAAAATTCCTTCTGCTCGTGCACTCTTTAAATCCATATTCAAATGTTACCTGTTTTGCATAATACTTATATAACAAGACTGTGGTATGTCAAGTTTCTGTCGAGCTTAACTGATTTTGGTCTCATGGATTAGCTACTGAACTCGTATGGTGTCGGGTGTCGGGTTGGGGAAAACCTTTTGTCGATAACTTAAACGATTTGATAGCCAAAAACCGGGAACCGAACCCGTAGGGTTCTTGGTTCCCTAAACGGAATAGTTTTTCTAAATAAATTAACAAGGTTATATGGTTATCAGCTGCTGTGATGAAAAAATGATTTTTGGACTGTCGGGTTCCTCGGGAATTAACGAGATGATGTCGGGCTTGCTAAATCGGGTTTCTATGTCAATACATTTTTCTGGCAGATTCTGCCTAACGGTTTCGGGCCTGTTTTAGCCTGTTTAAAATATGTTTCTGGATTTTTGGCCTAAGCTCGACTCTAGTTTTCTGAGTCTTCTTTCCGTTGCCGCTGACGGCTCGTCAATCTGATATACAGTTTAAAAGATATTCCGGTTTTCGTAAATTGTCGCAAGAGATTTCGCTGTTCAGCTATTCTGTGTTGGGAGCACGTTTCGAGCCCTTTATGGTTGGATTTAGCTTCCGAGGTCTTCTGTCAAATTTTAGTCCTTTGAGTCATTTAGCTACTGTGAAAATTTGAAAAAAAACTAGTGTGCGGTTTGAGAGTTATAGCCGTTCCCGCTAAAGTGCTGTGTGCTGTTTAGTTTATGCTCAAACAACCTTTGAGTCTAATCCTAACCCGAGCTTCTTTGTACCTTGTAGGACCTTCTAGGACCTGTTAGAGACGCTCTTCTGTACCGAGGATATTTAGGAGCATACGTCTATTCGAGGTGGGTAATCTCACTATAAACTTGTACTTACTTTCGATTCATGATTTTGTGCTATGTGTTGTGAATTGTCTTGTTGATTGAGATTGAGTATTGATTGGGTGATTTATATGAGTTATCTGTGATTTGAGTTATCTGGAGCCTGAGTTATCTGAGTTTTGAGTTCTTGAGTTAAAACATTAAACATAATATACTTGAGTTGTCTTGGCACCAAAGAGTACTGGTGCCAGACGTTTTGACTCAACACCGAAGAGTACAGGTGTTGAGCCTTGAGTTGTGTGAGGCGGGTCGAGGTTGATCTCTCGTCCCAAGTCACACAAGCGCGCTATATAAATCTAAAATCGGAGAAAATAAACTTGAGTAATTGAGAATTGAGTAGAGTCTCTAGGGATCACATACGTGGCTTGAGTTGTTTGTATTTATTTGTTTATTTTGATATTATTCACTCAGCGGTGGCTGACCCCAATCACTCCCCCATTTTTCAGGTACTAGTAAGGGCAAAGAGAAGGTCAACGGTTGATGGGCTGCATCTTTATTTATTGGATTTGGAGTTTTTAAAAGTTTGTTTTGAGTCAAACATAATTTTTAACCTTTTTATTTATTTCCACATTAAAGACCATGAGACGGTTTATATTTTTATCTGAGTTGGGACTTTTCATTACTTGTACTTGGGGAAATTTTATTAATTAAATGTTTTAAAAAAATTTAAATTTCTCCTGATTTTTGGGTTGTTACACAATCACTCATGCAGGTGGCACCACTAGAATCCCAATCGTTCCGTCCTCAGATCCCCTTATCAGGATATCTGCAGAAGCTCCAATGGGAAAAATCCAAAATCTTACTTTGGATAAAGGTAAAGGTTCTTCAACCTCTTCCCCAAAGACGAAAAAGCAGAAGAGTCAGATAACTCCTGATGAAGAAGAACTCATGAGGACTTCCAGACGTCTAGGGATGCCTGTTGAAGAGGTTGCTGAAGCTATGGAGGAAGAACGAAAGAGGAGGGGCTTGGGAAGCCACAAGGAAAGAAAAGAGTGATTCGCTGGAGAACGATGGGAGGCACCGGTGGTAGAAGACCGGTGGTTTAAAGAACTTTATTTTGTTTGTGTCTTAAAACAATTGTCTGTAATCCTTAAAACAATTTATTTTTCTGCATGCACCCCCAAAACAATTTACTTTAATGTCCTTTTTTTACACTCTTTTGGTGATGAATGAACATCATCAATTAATGATGATGATTTTGACATGCCTGAGTTTATTCATTTGTGTAACACCTCAAATTTTAATACCAAAAATCGGCCAAAATAAAACATTTTATAAATAGAAGAACATCCCAAAATTTGGATTTACAAAAACCTTGGTATGAAATCAGAGTACAAAAGTAGGTGTTACAAAATAGATCATAACCAAGCTAAGACTAAATCCAATCTAGTGCTCTTCTATTCTAGGTCCCGCATCTCTATCCATGAGTACCTAAGCCTTCGATCCCGAACCTGAGTACATAGCAAAACAAAACAAACGTAGTACGTGAGACAAAAACGTCTCGTGAGATACATGGGTTTAGACCCAAAGTTGGTAATAACAACCGAATGGCAACAACAAACATATAAGCGATCATCCATCTATCTAGTCAGCCTATTGTGACTCTAATACTTTGCTTTCCTAGCAACCATATCTAGTTGTCGGGACGTCCCCAACCAACTGGAACCACATTAACTTATTAACCGGGGATCCCCCGCATTAACAAGTTTCAAGGTAAAGGCAAGTGGGAATCGCTCAATCTACCAAATACCTGCCTTACTCGCCGGACTACTTCCAGTTAGCAAGACTACTATCATGGATTGGGCCGATGGGGATCCGCCCAAATGCTCCCCATTCCATACCTCATGACCGGGGATCCCCCGAATCATCACATCATCTCACCATATCATAACTCGATGGTTATGTCAATCTAGCTCTCGGCTATCACGTCTATCAACAAACAAGTTAGTTCAATACAACTATCGGTATAACTAACTACTAGCTACTAGTCTACACAATTAAGCAAATAGACCTTAACACAAGTAATACAAAAATGTATTTCATAGGCTATGTACTCAGTAAAGTCCACACGTACTCACCTTAGCAATAAGATGCTTAAACCGTGTTCTTGACACCCAATCTCTTGCTTCTCAATCCAATCAACTTTCCAAGACTTCACCAAAAGCCTAATACAATTATCACAATATGATCAACATCAATTACTACTACTAATGTGTCCATCCATCACTAGATAACACTTACTAACAACTTTCCCCCAATTATGGTGATTTACCAAACCCTAGGTTTAACCAACCCTTAAGATTCTTACAAATCTTAACCATACACTTGATTCCCTTGTTAATATACCATCTATTAAGTGTATACAACATTTATTTCACCATAAATCACCAACCCAAGAACTAGGGTTTCAAACCCTAGCTTCAAGATCCATAGATCTTGAGCTACAAAGATGAAAGAGTGAAGATTTACCCTTAATCTTCCACTAGGAGTGAAATCTACCAAAGATTTGTGAAGAAATCAACCCAATCCAGATGCTATGCTCAAAAATCGCCAAGAGAGAAAACTAGGGTTTTGATATGGCAATTAATGAGCTCAACCCGTCTTTAATGCTGGTCGTCCAGAGTTCACGGCGCGAACATAGTTCGCGTCGCTAACTTTGCATACTCGGCCATAATTAGCGATCGTTACCCAGACGCGAACTACTTAGCGACCAATAGCCAAACTCCCTGGGATCAGTTCGCGATCGTGATCCTTAGTTCGCGTCGCGAACTCCCTGTGCAGCCAGGGCTGCACTTTTCCAACTTTGTCTCGACCCGGTTTCGCCCATAACTTTCTCGTACGGTGTCCAAACGACACGAAACCAATTTCCACGTGTTTTATATGATTTATCCATAATTATCATATTTTTACATAATTTATTCATTTACAATTTCGGGTCGTTACAACTATCTACCCCTTAAGAAGATTCCGTCCTCAGAATCTCATCATAGTTCACAAAATCCGGGTACATCTTCCGAATCTCGTCTTTGACTTCCCAAGTCAAATTCGGCCCAAGTGAATGCTTCCACTTGACCAACACCAAATCAATTTCCTTATTCCGAAGCTTCTTTGTCTTCGTTTCTAATATAGCCTCGGGCTCCTCAATCAACCGATTCGGGCCGTCAACCCGCAACTCTTGCAATGGAATAATATTCTCAACTTCCCCGATAAACTTTTTCAAATAACTCACGTGAAAGGTGTCATGCACACCTTGAAGCTCGGGTGGAAGTTCCAACTTAAAAGCTTGAAGCCCGACCCGTTTCAATATTTTAAACGGTCCAACATACCTTGGGCTTAACTTCCCTTTCTTACCAAACCGCATCACACCTTTCCAAGGTGACACTTTCAACATGACCATATCACCGACATCCAAGTCGTATGGCCTTTTCTTCAAACCTGAATAACTTCGTTGTCTATCTTGGGCGACTTTCATGTTGGTTTGAATAATACCGATCTTTTCATTTGTCACTCTCACGATCTCGGGACCCGTGAGTTTCGTCTCTCCCGCCTCCAACCAACAAGATGGAGTTCTACATTTTCTTCCATACAACGCCTCATAAGGCGGCATCTTGATAGTCGAGTGATAACTATTATTGTACGAGAACTCGACTAACGGTAAATGTTCATCCCATTTACCACCGAAGTCTAACACACATGATCTCAACATGTCTTCAACCGTTTGAATCGTTCTTTCACTTTGACCGTCGGTTTGCGGGTGATAAGCCGTGCTCAACCGCAACTTTGTACCCAATTCTTCTTGTAAAGATCGCCAAAATCTCGAGGTAAACCTCGCGTCCCTATCGGATACAATCGATAACGGAACCCCATGGAGTCGAACCACCTCATCAACATACAACTTAGCCAATTTCTCAAGTGGCAACGTTTCCCGAATTGCTAAAAATAGTGCACTCTTGGTCAACCGGTCAACTATGACCCAAATGGCATCGTGACCTCTACTCGTCTTCGGTAAACCTACTATGAAATCCATAGTTATATCTTCCCACTTCCCGGCCGGTACAACTAATGATTGAGCTACCCCATACGGTACTTGATGCTCGGCTTTCACTTGTGCACACGTGGCACACTTAGAGATATACTTGGCCACTCTCGCCTTCATTCCGGGCCACCAATAAACCCGTTTCATATCTTGATACATCTTTGTACTTCCCGGGTGAATCGAATACTTCGACTTGTGCACATCATACAACAACTCTTTTCGGATACCCCCGAACTTAGGAACCCAAATACGACCACCCACGGTCTTCAACCCTTGTGCATTTTCGAGAAAATGTTGGTTCTTACCTAACCGTTCTTGTCTTAACTCGTCTTTTCCCATAACTTCTCGTTGGGCATTCTTGATCCTTTCGATAATACTCGAGACGACTTCTATACGTGTTAATATTCCCCGGTTCGGATTTTCATAAACTTTTCGGCTCAAGGCGTCGGCCACCACATTCGCCTTACCCGCGTGATACACAATCTCACAATCATAATCGGCAATCAACTTGATCCACCTTCTTTGTCGTATATTAAGATCCTTTTGAGTAAACACGTATTGCAGGCTTTTATGATCCGTGTACAACGTACACCGAGTACCATACAAATAATGCCTCCACAACTTCAAGGCAAAGATAATCGCCGCCAATTCCAAGTCGTGTGTCGTGTACCTTAATTCCGCATTCTTCAATTGTCGCGAGGCATACGCGATCACTTTACCTCTTTGCATCAACACACAACCGAGCCCTTGATTCGAAGCATCACTATAAACCACAAAATCTTCCATACCATCCGGTAACGTAAGGATCGGTGCGTTACATAACTTTTCTTTTAACAATTTAAACGCCTCTTCTTGCTTCTTCTCCCACACAAACTTCTCACTTTTTCTCGTTAACTTCGTGAGTGGAATTGCGATTCTCGAGAAGTCTTGTATAAATCTTCGGTAATATCCGGCTAACCCAAGGAAACTTCTAACCTCGGTAGGAGTCCTCGGAGGCTCCCAATTTGACATCGCTTCAATCTTGGACGGATCAACCTTAATACCATCGCACGTCACCACGTGACCTAAGAATTGCACCTCCCGCAACCAAAATTCACACTTCGAGAATTTTGCATACAACTTCTCCCGTTTCAACACGTCTAGAACAAGCCTCAAACGACCTTCGTGTTCTTCTTCGGTTTTCGAATAAATCAAAATGTCGTCAATGAACACGATCAAAAACTTATCAAGGAACGGTTTACAAACCCGATTCATTAAATGCATAAAAATAGCCGGTGCGTTTGTAAGACCAAACGGCATCACTAGGAACTCATAATGACCATAACGTGTACGAAAAGCCGTCTTCTCGGTGTCGCCTTCTTTCACCCGAACTTGGTGATAACCCGACCTCAAATCAATCTTCGAGAAATAACTTGCACCTTGCAATTGATCGAATAAGTCGTCAATTCTCGGCAACGGGTAACGGTTCTTAATAGTTACCTTGTTCAACTCTCGGTAGTCGATACACATTCTCATCGAACCGTCTTTCTTTTTAACAAATAACACCGGTGCACCCCACGGTGACGAACTCGGACGAATAAAACCTTTATCTAACAATTCTTGCAATTGGGTCATCAATTCCCGCATCTCGGTGGGAGCTAAACGATAGGGAGCACGAGCAATCGGCGTCGCCCCCGGAACTAAATCAATTTTAAACTCAACTTGTCTCTCCGGTGGCAAACCGGGCAAGTCATCGGGAAAAACCTCGGGGAAATCCCGAATAATCTTGACATCATTCATTGACTTCTTTTCCTTTCGGCCATCTAACACATAGGCAATAAACGATGCACAACCTTTCGATATACTTTTCCTCGCCTTAATGGCGGTAATCACATTAGGCATATGATGCCGTTTCTCCCCATACACATACACCTTCTCATTCTCGGGTGTCCTAATCGACACTATTTTCTTTCCACACAAAATCTTGGCTTGGTGCATACCCAACCAATCCATACCGATAACCACATCAAACGCCCTAATTCCCATGGGCAACAAATCCACCTTAAATTTTCTACCGTCTATTTCTATTTCACAATTTCTATAAACACATTCAACCATAGACGTTTTCCCGTCGGCTACTTCTATCTCATAAACCTCATCTAACATTTCGGACGGCACATTCAATTTACAACCGAACTCATAGGACACAAACGAATAATTAGAACCCGAATCAAATAAAATATGAGTTGGCAAGGAGTTAATGAATAGAATACCTGACACCACATCGTGTGCCTCCTTCGCCTCCTCCCGAGTAAGTTGGAAGGATCGCCCCTTCACCTTAGCCGGTTCCACTTTCTTTTGAGCCGTGGACACTATCGACTCAATTCCCTTCTTCGGGCACACATTGCTATAGTGCCCCTTTTCGTGGCACGAGAAACACTCAATCTCGGCTTCCCACAATTGTAACAAGTCTTCAACTCCCCTCGGCACACGCCGGCATGAGTCTTCCCGCACTTCTTACACGAACCAACACTACCTTGCTTAGAGAAGCTCGAAGTGAACTTCCCCTTCTTATAAGTACTCGAGCCACTCTCGGCTTTTCTCTTCTCGCCCACATGGGCCCTTTCGGCAACACGTGCCTCATTTACCTCCTCAACACTCCGGGCGGCGCTAATAGCTTCATCGAGTGAAACCGCCCTCTTCACTTCCAATTGGTAGTCCCATGGTAACCCACTAGCATACCGGACCACCCTCAACCTCTCATCCGAGTAGGTTCTAGCAACAAATGGGAGCAATCCCGTGAACTCCCTCGAATATTCCTCCACCGACATATCGCCCTTCTTAAGGGTCACGAACTTCTCGTGCATTTTCTCCAAATCCCTTTCGGGACAAAATTTCTTTTTCAATCTCGCGGTGAACTCATCCCACGACATCTTCTCAATCACCTCCCTCCCGAGGGTCTCATACACAATATCCCACCATACCATAGCATCTTCTTTTAGCAATTGTGACGCATACGTCACCATATCGGTATCCTTACACTTGCTACTTCCGATAACCCTCTCGGTCTCTCGGATCCACCTCATTGTTATCTTCGGGTCCGAACTACCCGAGTACACATTTGGCTTACAAGCCATGAAGGATTTAAACGAACAACCTTCTTTCACAACGGGCCTAGCCCTAGCATCACTTTGGCCACCCGTGGAGGACTTCCCTTCCCCGCTGCCACTACCCCCGGTTCTTTCTTCCGATTTAGCCTCGGATTCACGGTCTCCACCCGACCTTTCACGGTCTCCAATAATACGGTGCACTTCTTCGGCCACCGTTCCCTTGATTTGATCGATAATAGTCTGGAGATCCGCCATGGTTACCGGAGTTCTATTAGCTCCGACCTCTGACTCATCAACTCGATGCATCGACGGTTGACTTTCTTGCTCAACCACCCTCTCGACAGGAGGTACTTCCTCCTCCCGGCCCTCCGGGGCTTTACCACTTCTACGTGTGGTCACCATTTCTTTCAATCAAGACTATACGAAAGACATTAAACATTTAGTACTGTGTACAACCCATTAGTCGCATAAGACTCAATATCCAAAATCATATCAAATTCATCGGTCCCCTAGGTTCAACCCTAAACTTAATATAAAGTCTCAAGGTCAACCTATGATCTTAAGGAATCTTATATTCCTAATGCTACAGTCTAAGACTAGGATGGTCATCCAACCTAATTCACTTAAACTATAGCTCTGATACCAAGTTGTAACACCTCAAATTTTAATACCAAAAATCGGCCAAAATAAAACATTTTATAAATAGAAGAACATCCCCAAATTTGGATTTACAAAAACCTTGGTATGAAATCAGAGTACAAAAGTAGGTGTTACAAAATAGATCATAACCAAGCTAAGACTAAATCCAATCTAGTGCTCTTCTATTCTAGGTCTCGCATCTCTATCCATGAGTACCTAAGCCTTCGATCCCGAACCTGAGTACATAGCAAAACAAAACAAACGTAGTACGTGAGACAAAAACGTCTCGTGAGATACATGGGTTTAGACCCAAAGTTGGTAATAACAACCGAATGGCAACAACAAACATATAAGCGATCATCCATCTATCTAGTCACCCTATTGTGACTCTAATACTTTGCTTTCCTAGCAACCATATCTAGTTGTCGGGACGTCCCCAACCAACTGGAACCACATTAACTTATTAACCGGGGATCCCCCGCATTAACAAGTTTCAAGGTAAAGGCAAGTGGGAATCGCCCAATCTACCAAATACATGCCTTACTCGCCGGACTACTTCCAGTTAGCAAGACTACTATCATGGAATGGGCCGATGGGGATCCGCCCAAATGCTCCCCATTCCATACCTCATGACCGGGGATCCCCCGAATCATCACATCATCTCACCATATCATAACTCGATGGTTATGTCAATCTAGCTCTCGGCTATCACGTCTATCAACAAACAAGTTAGTTCAATACAACTATCGGTATAACTAACTACTAGCTACTAGTCTACACAATTAAGCAAATAGACCTTAACACAAGTAATACAAAAATGTATTTCATAGGCTATGTACTCAGTAAAGTCCACACGTACTCACCTTAGCAATAAGATGCTCAAACCGTGTTCTTGACACCCAATCTCTTGCTTCTCAATCCAATCAACTTTCCAAGACTTCACCAAAATCCTAATACAATTATCACAATATGATCAACATCAATTACTACTACTAATGTGTCCATCCATCACTAGATAACACTTACTAACAACTTTCCCCCAATTATGGTGATTTACCAAACCCTAGGTTTAACCAACCCTTAAGATTCTTACAAATCTTAACCATACACTTGATTCCCTTGTTAATATACCATCTATTAAGTGTATACAACATTTATTTCACCGTAAATCACCAACCCAAGAACTAGGGTTTCAAACCCTAGCTTCAAGATCCATAGATCTTGAGCTACAAAGATGAAAGAGTGAAGATTTACCCTTAATCTTCCTCTAGGAGTGAAATCTACCAAAGATTTGTGAAGAAATCAACCCAATCCAGATGCTATGCTCAAAAATCACCAAGAGAGAAAACTAGGGTTTTGATATGGCAATAAATGAGCTCAACCCGTCTTTAATGCTGGTCGTCCAGAGTTCACGGCGCGAACATAGTTCGCGTCGCTAACTTTGCATACTCGGCCATACTTAGCGATCGTCACCCAGACGCGAACTACTTAGCGACCAATAGCCAAACTCCCTGGGATCAGTTCGCGATCGTGATCCTTAGTTCGCGTCGCGAACTCCCTGTGCAGCCAGGGCTGCACTTTTCCAACTTTGTCTCGACCCGGTTTCGCCCATAACTTTCTCGTACGGTGTACAAACGACACGAAACCAATTTCCACGTGTTTTATATGATTTATCCATAATTATCATATTTTTACATAATTTATTCATTTACAATTTTGGGTCGTTACAATTTGATTGCTAGATACTTAGGAAAACTCAAAAAGAAAACATGAGTTATAAACTGTAGTGTGATCAGATTCTATCAGATTACCACATATTGTAATGTTTTCTAGGTACGTCGAAGACCCTTTGAATTGTGAAAATTATTCAACGTTAAATTTATGGGGCGAGATTGTTGGGTCGCTGAAAAGCATCCCCCACTGAAGATATTTAATGAAGACAAAAAGGAAAACAGTTAGAAGACAATCTGAGGATTAGTTCCTCAGATTGTGGGTAACTGATCTGTTCGGATTTCAGTTACCCAGTTACACTATTTGATCACTATCTGAAACAACGATCGGTTCCCCGTGCGGAATCAGATACTGATCAACAGATCAGATAGATGTAACAGGTTCAACGCACATGGACAATAACGCTGAACCATCAAATAGATACCTCTCTAAGCAAAACTCTTAGTGAAGGTCACTGAAGCTGAAGGCCATCTGAAGAAGCATGAGTATTCGAAGACTCATAGCTACTAGAAGCGTACAAGGCCTAAAGTTTCAGTGTCACAGAAAGACACAAGTAAAGCACAAGTCACTAGATCGCTGATAAATGGAATGTCCTGCAAATCTTCTGGAAGATATTGGCGATCACAAGACGACAGATAGTACTGTCAGAATTCCGTTATTAATGCTCGTCCCATGAAATATCCTCTGCACCAACGGAATTCTCACACGTGAAATCGATCGATCATTCATTTGGCTCTACGTTTCCTAATGCTATAAATTGTGGACTTAAGCGATTGATTTCTGTGTGCACCCAACAAATTTACACACTGCTAAAATTACTCCAGACTTCATTTCTTTGAGCAGAGTGTAAACCACCAGTTAACCTTCTGTTACTTCATTTAAGAATTGAATCTCTGTAACTAAGGTGTCTGGTCTTGTGCTTGATCATTTGTTGACCAGAACTTGTCTTAGATGGTATTGTTATTGTCTATCATATGCAAGCAGTTTAGTTAGGATTTGTTCTTAGCTATTCCGCAAACTGCTTGCATCTTTATTGTATCATTATTGATTAATAAAGAAAAGCTTAAAAAGTGTTGAGTGTTACCATTTGTCCATTTATTTGATTAGTGATAGCGTATAGGTGCTATAATTCACTTATCACGGGACTAACATATTTATTAAAAAATGAAAAAATAAACACATTATAATCACCCTCATTAAAAAATGAAAAAAAAAATCATTTTAAAACTATTTATGAATTTTAAGTGGAATTGCTTAAGTTGCAACCCTCTTTCCTAGGTAGCTTAAACCTTATGTTTGCAATTCATTTAAAACTTCTGGTGTGGTCCGTGTGGATGCTCTAACTCCTACAAAATTTTCCACTTCAACATCTTCTATTTCGTTAACTAATGAACAACTTGTATATTAACAAGTATTGTAATGTCCACCCGTTTTTGCGGGTATAATTTACTAACATTTTTTTTCATGATTTATGAATGTACTATTTTTTCATTAATTAACGAAGTTTTTTGGTACAAAAAATATATTAAATTGATTTTGTTTTTTTCAATAAATATTTGTCCCTTATTTGTAAACCTTCATATAAATATCCTATGACTTGAAATCATTCTAAAATAAACATATATATTGTTTAAGTAATCATAATAAATCTAGTAATAATAATAATAATAAATATTCATAGTATTGTCCCTTGTTGAATCATTCATCTTCAATCATTGAATTGGTTTCGAGCTCTCGATTCGCCAACAATATTTGATTGGGTCCAAGAAGCCATGGCGCATAGTGGATCCCACCATCTTCAGCCGCATAATTATCTATTTTATGTTTTTCATTACTTAAACTTTCGTTGGTTATCTTGGCAATCTTGAACGACTTGTTGCTATCTTCATTTCCACCAAAGTCATCATTGGGTTCAACATCATCCTTTTGGTACATAATATGTTAAAAACATTTAGTAACCCAAAAAAAAAATCTAACTAAGATTAGAATTATACATTATAGAGTTTTTTTTGGATTAAATGTATAAATTGTAAACGTTAAATTTAAATGAGATTAGAAATATATGTTACAATTTTTTTTGATTAGAAGTATAAATTAAAAATATTTTAAATGAGGTTAGAAATATAAGTTTTAAATTTTGTTGGATCAAAGATATAAACTATAAACATTTTTTAAGTTTTAGGGGTTAAAGTTGAAATAATAAGAGTTAGGGGTAATCTTGCAAAACAACAAAACATAAAAAATGAAGCTCCTTGGACTCGAACTCAAATATTCTATCCACCTACGCATTAACGGGGACATGCTTACAATCTAGGCAGAATCACTTTTATTGATACAATGAAATCTACATCAATTTATACTAGCAGTGGACCCGCGCAATACGGCGGCGGGTACACAGTGACTATATTTTACGGCAACCAATCATGGGTGGTGCGTTAGTGATGGCGGTTGGTGGAAGTGGTCGCGGGTGGGTGTAGCGGTGATAGTTTCAACAATTTAAAGTTTAAAAGATTGATTGAGATAGTTTAGTCTAAGTTCAAGTCTAGCATCAGAGCCACCCCAAAGGGTGTTGAATGGTAAGTTATAAAGTAATTATCAAATGAAATGAAACCTACAATCAAATAAATAACCGTTAACTATTTCAAAGAAGAAATCAAAAGACATCACAACAAAACATAATTAATGAAAACTTGAAATTCAGAAACGATCAATCCAGTCGCATGGCTGTATCAATCTCTATTAATATTAACAGACTTGCAGTTAATAAAACTCATCTGCAAGACAACCAAAAATGACATATTCATCATTTATAAACATTCAACTCAACCAAAAAAAACTCCTAACAAACACAAGACCAAAACTGGGCTTACAACTAAAAATTTGCAAGTACAACTAATCAGAGTATTGGGCACCTAGTTGACCCCAAATCTCCTTCAGTCGTACATTCACATACAAGTCCTCAAAAGACAAACTATACATCAAGTTTCTTCTTTTCATCATCTAAGGGCGTTTATTAAAGCCATCAACATCTCTTTTCTCATATGAGTAATGGATCGGCCTTGATGAGTGCTGCTGGAAGAAAAGAATTTTTAGGTAGCTACCGAATTGCAATTCTTGTTTACAGATGCATCTTATCAAAATCCACATTGACCTTGCAAATTTAACACCACTTATAGCTAACTTATCAACCAATGCTACATGACGCTTCCATTGCCTGCAATACACGATATACATATATAAGCATCTTATATAATTGAAATATACAAGTGAACATTGCAAGTAGTACAAAATGATCAAGGTACATGAAAGAACGGCAACAAAGAGAACGGGCAACATAGACCAGGATGCGTACAGAACGATCATCCACACGTCTTTTCGGTCTTCCATCTTGAAAAGATTTTCGACGGGTCAACTTCACGATGTACTTGCTCTAAAAAATATCTGAAACTAAAAACTCCCAAACCCATTGACAACCCTTTTTCTATTCACGTTCTTTAGCTTTAGCATCCTCCCACCACAAACCTTCCTTCCAGCTCGAGTTGAGTACCACTCCAGGAAGCTACTTTATTGTAATCAACTTCTAGGGAGCAAGCTCAACATTGCTGACACTTAAATAGAACATACACAAATTTTTAGTAAGGAAATATAACATGTCATAATTAACTGATTGTAATTAATGATGGCATAAAACATGTGATAATTAAATGATTGACTGCATATTATACATTCTAATAATACAAAAACAAAGAGCATAAACATGTAAAAGTGGATTTTTCAACCAATTTACTTATTTCATCATGTTAATTGGTATAAAATCAATGCCCTGAAGAAGTTCAGCTCAGTTAGTAAGATAATAAAAAAGTCATACTAAAATGATGCGTTTCAACAATTCCCAAACCTATAAATAAAAAAACTTACAGTACAGAGAAAAGCACTTCGTCTCCTTCCAAGATTCTAATGGTCTTGCATTACTAAACTGCCAAGATCATTATTCAACATTTCTGCAGCAACTTATTAGTCAATTAATACTAAATTAGACAAATAAACTATCACACCGGTCATAAAAATATATTATAAAATAAAACTGTAACTTTAGGTATTGAGAAGTATCATATACCAACAACATTTGCAGCACATGTTTCTATATTCAAACTCAATCATCAGGTGCAACTTCATGAATGCAACTTGCCTGCATTCAAACAAGCATGTGACAGATTTCGAGTAAAATACAAGAAATTACAAACAAATTTTGAGTCGGGGACGGGATGGTCGAAGACGGCCGGGAAAATAAAAGAATCAGACATAGAAAACATACGTGAGGTCGTCGCTCGGAGCACGGATTCTCGGAGGTCGGAGGACGGGTGGGTGGGTCGGAGGTCGCATGTGTGACTGCCTCTTGAGTCTTGAAATTGAAACCCTAAATGTTAAAGAAGACTCATTTAATTTAATAGGAGATTGGAGACTGTACGTGAGGGAATCGAAACGGCAAGAATTGAAGGATTCACGACAGAATCGAGGAGGCGGATGAAAGAAGTGATTGGTTTAACAAAATCGAGGAGGGGTGAAGCACGGGGAGAGATGAATGGTCGAACTGGTGGAGAACAGATTCGTTTTGCCCAAGGCAGGGCATTGTTGTGGTGGGTCGAAGCCCATGTCGCAGGTTTCAAATGATTTGGGCTTAACCCGTGTTTAAACATTTATCATGTGTTTCTGGAATTGAACGTAGTCAAGCGTAGGTCAGGTGGTTTGGTCGTATAGATATAACTTGAGGGACGCGGGTTCGAATCCAGCTCGTTTACTTTTTTGAACAAAAGCTAAAAATTCCAAAAATGGAAAGAATTTGGCTGAATTTTCAGTCGGCTATTTAGGGAAACGTCCTAAATGCTTTATAAGTAGTAGAGATAATAATCTGAAAGAATGTAATTGTATAAGCTAAAATGACATGTTGGTCATTTTTGTAAAGCACAACCCAATAATCTCTTTATGAACAGTAACTTTAGAACCACAAATGTATTATAAGGGTAATATGTCACATCTCTGATCTCCCTAAGTGGACATGATTTTTAAATAAAAAATTGTATTGTTTGTTAATAATAGCTTTTTTTTACTTTATTCTCATACACATAAAATAACTGTGAGGAAAAATTTGCTAATTATCTTATTAAATTTTATTCTTTTATTTGGACATTTGCATTGATCAAATTAGTAAGAATATTTAATGAAAATTAATATCATCTATTCTTTTAAATGCCCTCACACAGACAAATTAGACCATCGTAACGTAACATATACGAACAATCTAGCATAGAGAACGAATTATATTGAAAACTTGTATATTTCATATTCAAAAGAGTAAATTATATAAATGGTCCTTTAAGTTTATACCATATTACATATTTGGTTCTTTGGTTTCATAAATTATACCGGTATTCCTTATTTCTGAAACTATTGACACATTTGGTCCTTCACCTAAACACACGTTTGTTTCTCCCGTCAAGTATGGTCACGTGTGATGCACGAGGGGGTAAACCTGTTGTTTTCCTTTTTCTTTCACCAATTTGAAACCCATAAAAACCCGTCTGTTTATATTTATGCAAGTTATATTAATTATAATTTCATATTTTATAAGGTCTGGTTAGAAAATGTTCAATTTTTTTAATGTTCTTTTTTTTAAATAAATATTTTTATTTTAAATTTCAACTTTGTTAGTTATATGTTAATATTTTTTATTATTAAAAACTTCAATTTAATGTTATATATCACTTAATTATGTTTTCTTACAATAATGAGGATTTAAAAATAAAAAATATATCAAATTACAAAATTAAGACTATTCATTCAGCATGTAAAACAAACGAGAACACTAATTTATCCAGACAGACATAATATATCCAAACAGACACTTTAACTGGACAGAACTTAATGACTAAAAAAAACAAATAAGCCGGACTCGCAAACGAAGATTTTAATTAATGACCAGTACTAACTTCGCCACACTCGTATTAAGTTTTGATAACAATACTAATTAAGGAGCAGTAGTAACTTCTTAGGCCTCTCCCAACAATACTAATTAATGCAAAGTGTGGCACTTCTAGTAGAGTAGCACGAGTATCTTAGTCGCATGATCTATTTTGGGAAAAACTAAGCATATAGACTTTCTTTTTAGGAATTCTTGATTTTATTTAGTCTATTTTAAGAAATACCCTTTCTAAAATGTTTTAGATTAAAACGACCAAAATTAGAATTTCCTTCTAAGAAATTGGTTGAATTTTTTTTTTAACGACAATAACATTAAAGAAGCCCTAACCAAAAGCTAAGGTGGTATTTGTTTTTTGGCAAAAAGTCTTTTTGGGGTCTTATGTCTGCAGGCGGGAAGACATTTTGAAAAAAGAGCATTTGTTTTTTGGAAGTCGGAAGATGAGTAAAAGTCTTTTTGGGGTCTGTTGGGAGAAGACTTGGACTATAGTCTTTCAAGTTTGGAAGACATTTTACTTAAACCTAAAAAAAGAGTTTATTCACCACCACCACTTCCACTACCACCCATACCGCCCGCCACCACCCACTACCACCTAGAGCCACCACCCACCACCAGATACTACCACCACCACCCGCCACCACCTATCACCGCCACCACCACCTACCTCCACAACCACCACCACCTACCGCCACCACCTCCACCACCCACCACCACCACCCGCCACCGTCACCACCACCACCACCAACCTCCACCACCGCCACCACATACCGCCGCCACCCGCCACCACCACCTACCGCCGCCACCACCCACCACCACCACCTATCACCGCCGCCACCACCTATCACCGCCACCACCACCTACCTCCACAACCACCACCACCTACCGCCACCACCAACCACCACCTACCTCCACCACCACCACCCGCCACCGCCACCAACACCACCAACCTCTACCACCCGCCACCACATACCGCCGCCACTGCCACCCACTACCACCCCTTACCGCCACCACCACCCACCACCACCTATCGTCACCACCACTCGCCTCATTCACCACCACCAATACCGCCACTAAAAGAATATTCAGTCTGCAGACATTGAAAAACAAACACTCTTTTTCATATAGACTGCAGACATTTGGTCCACATCTTCTCTGCAGATGTAGTCCGCAGACTGCAGACATTTTTCGTCTTAAAAAACAAACGGCACCTAAGTCTCTAGAAAAACTACATCAAATGTTCAGGTACGCCTGGGATTACACAACCAATTAATGGGTCCAATTATATTTGGCGCGTTTATGTTGATTAAAAATCCAACTAAACGATGTAGTGATGACACGATCCATGAGACCCGTTTTGCTGGGCTCTTTAATTGGTTGTGCGAGTTTTTAAGCCTCCAAAGACTCCAGAGAGTCGATTTAACGGCTACATCCAATCCCTTTTTAGCCGACAGATAACAGGAACGTTTTCAACGTTGATCGAGTAGTGAAGGACCGAAGGAATGTAGAATTCTGTAACCGCAACGTTTAAAAATGGCCTGCCAAAGGTCCGATGCATATGGCAATGTGTTCACTTTTCCTAGAATTCAAGTGTTTTAAGTCTAATTAGAGAATATCTCCTAAATTTAGTGAAATTTACTAACATCCAAAACCGATATCAAATCGGTTCACTTCTGCTTTTTTTTTTTAATATTAATTTATTTATTATTTGGCAAACGGATATAAAATATTGATTTTTGAGAATACTTTATATCCCAAATGTAAGATCTAGATTCTACCAAAGAGTATTTGACCTAAGACTATCCCATTGGTTTGATTGGGGCTGGGTCACTATAATACTCCCTCCGTCCCACAAAAAAGTTCTCATTTCATCTTGGCACAAGTTTTTAGGTGGTAGTTAGTGGTGGGGTCATTGATATTAATTTTGATTAAAATATAAGGTTTGATTGGAGAGAGAATGATAGTTAGTGGATGTTAGGCCTCTCCCAACAGTGGCGCGTCACTAAACCCGTCAGTAGCGCCACATCATCACATCCTTACCGACACGCTACTGACACGGTCGTGCCAACCATAACCCATCACTAACACATCACTAACCCTTAAAATATTACATTTAACCCCCCTCCTCCCTCACAAAACGCTCCCCGACGCCTTCTCTCTCCCGTCGAAAAGACGACGTCTCGCCCACGACGCCGGCCACGACGGCTCGGTGCCAACGCCGTCGTGGCTCGACGCCCCGTCGACGCCCCCCGACGGCTTCCGTTGGCAGCGGTCTTAGTAGTGGGGTCCTTAAGAATAATAATATTTTATTATGTGGAGCCCATCAAATGTGAGAAATGGGAACTTTTTTGTGGGACAAAATTTTTGTTAGAAATGGGAACTTTTTTGTGGGACGGAGGGAGTATAAAATTGAAAAACAATAAAGAGGGCCACCAAAGAAGACAACCTAGGTTGTGGGGGAGAACCAGGTCACTCCATTGGGGTCACTAATTTTTATTTTATTTTTTTTAATATGATGTTAGATTTTAATCATTTTATGATTGGTTAGTTTGATTATAATAAAATAAAATTTATTAGGTTAGGTTGGATTGTTAATGTGTGAGAAATATTAGATTGGATTGAGTTGTGTAAGTGAAAGAGAGAGAAATTAATTTTAAATAAAATAATTGGGTTAAGTTGGATTGCTAATGGAGATAGTTTAATAGTAAGTGTGCCTTCCATTATTATAGTCGTGACTTAAAGTCCTACAGATATTCTTTTGAGATTTCCTAGCAAAAGGGTCTACTTATACATGGACAAAAAACAATAACTAAAACATCTATGATTTAATAAATAAATCGTATGTAAACATACCTTTAATTAATTAACAAAGTTTAACGATATAACACACATTTATATAACAAAGTTTAATTCCGTCACGTGATATGTACAAGTACATGGCGAAAATTATTATAACTTCTAACAACATCAAACCAGTAATGAAATAACCTAATTAACTAGTTAATTGCTCGCTTGTTTCCGGGAAAAACAAATCCGTACTAAAATCTTGTTGACCCCCATCCATCGTCCAAAAACTATTAAGAGAGTAATCCCATACTTGAGGTAAAACATCGTAATTAGGGCTAAACACAGGTTTTAAACCATCATTTTCTAATAAATCGATATCTTTCCATATCTCATCCATTGAATATATCCCCTCTTGTTTTTCATTAGTAATTTTATTATGTTCTATCAAGGTGTTGTTATTTTTGCCACTAGTGAAAGGCACCATTTCGACTCCCCCGGTATCATAAAAGCTTTGTTCGTTGGTCTCGTTTATGGGCATTGATTCAACCGTCGGATCATTGGTACAAGTTGATGACGGGGATGAGCTATTTGAGTACGAAGAAGATGGAGATGACATCCTTTTGTTCTTTTGAGTTTTCTTCCTCATATGTGTCCTCCAATAATTTTTTATTTCATTATCTGTTCGTCCTGGAAGTTTTCTAGCAATTTTTGACCATCTGCGTTTTTAATTAGGACACAAAGTATGTATTAAGAAAATTAGTTTAGAAATGAATTATATAAACTTGATTATTATCTATTCAAGAATATTTGAATCAAAGCATATCAATCTAGTGAATCGGCATATAAGCTTTAACACAAGATACAATTATGAGCAACCGTTTATAGAGAATATAGAACAAAGAACAAATTGTAATTGATATACGCTAAACAAAATCAAAAGTTAAATAATTATGGGAATCAAATAAAAAGATCAAACCTATTTCCCCATTTAGAATGATACTCAACAACAAGCCTCTCTTCATGAGGAGTCATCCTTCCTCTTTTCAAGCCCGGATGAAGATAATTCACCCATCGTAGTCTGCAACTTTTTCCGGTTCTTTTCAAACCTGATAAACGGAAATTTACCAAAAAAAATCCCCAAAAAGGATTTATTTGGGGTAGAAAAAAAGGGCAAAAAAAAGTTAATTTTTTTCTTTGAAGAAATTAATTTTCTTGTCTTCCCCTTCAACAAAAATGGTAACTCTAATTTTTGATATTTCTATCTCCCGCCACCATCAAACCTGAAACTTTTGCAATGAAATCCCAACGTCGATCACCAAACATGTTCACGTAAAAAAACAACTGAACATCTTCGTGTTCGGTCCAAGGACCTTTTCTTAGGTTTTCATCTTCTTCTAAATGATTCATTTTTTGCTAGAACTTGAGCTATCTCTCTCTAACTCTCACTTTCTCTTTCTAGAATTTGAAGCTTTTTTGTGTTGTGTTTGCAAGTGCTGGACACTAATGTTTAATATTTATAGTCCTATATGGTATTTAGTTGTAGTGGATGGAGAGTGGAGAGTGGAATTTGTGATAATGTTTTAAATTATAAAGCAAGTTAAATTTCCACCGAACGTGTGGCCCGCACGTGCTGTCTAGGAACTCGTCTAGCCGTCAATCTTGTAAGGCGTGTTTAATGTCTAACGTTGAATTCTAATTTGCCAATTGTGTAATAACAGTAACGGTTATAAAGGCTATTGAGCTAGTGGTAAAGATGTTTGTTTCGTATCTTGATATTGAGAGTTCAAGTCTCATAATAAATATAGATGGTATATGAATATATTAGAATTGTCGTTCAAAAAAAAGTAACAGTTAAAATGTAGTTAGAGATACATATATTGACATATTGTTACTACCTTTATCCTAAAATTATTATCAACAGAAAGAAATCTATAGTTTAAGAAAATTACATATATTATACTGTGCAATCAATATAATTCTATCTTTATCACTTAACTTTTTTTTTTATAAGTAAAATTTTTAAATAGACAATAATTTGTAGGATATATTAAGATAATAGCATATAACCCGTGATGAATCACGGGTGACTTATAAAAAATTTTCATAATTTTTGTACCGACTTCTTACGATATTAATTATATACAAATTTAAGGTATGATATTCTTCTAATAATTGTTTTATCATATGCTTGATACACTACACACATGCAAACATTACAATAAAACCCCTAAAAACTTCAATATGTTCGCTTTAAGGTCGTCTATAAAACAATGTTACTAAATTTATCTTTTGTTTTCGGGATTTGAAGGTCTTCACTGTTAGAAAGATTGACCTACAAATATTTTTTTGCAATTTCCTATCAACATTTTAATATTTGGTTTACAAGTCATACCAAAATATAATTACTATCTTAAACCCAAGGAAATATTTCTCTCAAAGAATTAAAAAATTAGTCTATGTAAAGAGCAACTATGCAGTTATATTAGTTACAAATTAAATATCGATCAAGACAACCGTTGGTCAACAAATGTTTTTTAAAATAGTTGTACCGTTTAGCAATCTCAAATCATACTTTATTGAGCGAGACTGTAAATTAATTTAACCTCACATGTAACGGGTCAATAAATTTATTTTGTTAATAAATCATAATCTCAGGAAAGATTAGGGTCACATGGGTGGAGCTAACATGGGTCCCAAAGAATGTAGTAAGGTTATGAACACCGAGTCGTAATGAACCATTGATGGTTAGCATCTTGGTTATGACCCCATGTGAGTCTGAACTCTGAACCCTCCCCAACGAAAGACTATTCAAAACCAAACTCTGCAATCACCATTGATCACCGGATTAGAGTTCAATTAGTAACGCGGTTCAAGATTTTAGAATTTAAGAGAAAATATTTTGTTATCTATATAACATGGATTCTGAAAGAAAAAAAATCAATTCTATGCATTTTAACATCATGGTCTTCAAAAAACAGAACTCAAACTCTAAATAAATAACTCAAACTCTAATTAATAGTTGAGTTTTTCTAATGTATGCCCTAGTGGCATATGATAACGTGCATTCAATGAAGCAGTAATTTTCATTTAAACAGATTACCGTATTTAATGCATCTTCTATAATAGTATGAGTTGGAGTTCATTAATGTTATTTAATACATATTAGGAAATTATTATTTCATTAAATGCATATTATCGTATGCCTTAAAGCATACATTATAAAAATCCTTAATGGTTTTGATACCCGATTCAAGATTCTAAGAATTTTAAATACGAGTATATACTAATTTTAGAATCTTAATGCCTTTGGTTAACAAAATTTAATTCTTATGCCTTTTGACATCATGGTCTTTAAGTTGAAACTCAAACTCTGTAATAAATGCACCTCAATCATCAACATTCGAACATTTTAATTAAAACCCAATTAAAAAAAAGACTACAAAAACACATCATCTAATTTTTAGGATATCAAGATGAACATCATCTTCTACAATTTCATTACTTACCAGATCATTTACATTATGAAAGTATATTTGAATTCGAAAATTGAAGCTCTGCACGAATTTATGCACACAAACTTAAATAAAAAATTTATGCACATCAAAAATTAATTCACAGTCACTAGCAAATAAGCACACACTCAAAATGGGAAAATAATTGAGGCACATAAAAAATCTCAAATCAAAATTGACACGAGAAATTTGACCCGCCTGCAATCAGACACCATAATCACACTAAAAATAAAAACAACAATATCCAAATCAAACCTAAATCCCATTGAAATTTTGTTTTTGCTGTAAAGAAAATCAAAATCATTTTTAATTAGATTCAATGGCTATTTCAGCAAGCTTTTAGCAGAATAAATGTTGAGGTTTTAGAGCAGCACACAGTTAATTCAAACTCTAGATCCAAATAACAACTAAGATGCAATCTAAGAAGAATTTGGATCTTTAACAATTCGTTTTCTTAATTTTAATGAATATTTTTTAATAGCACGAGTAAATATCGGGATTATTTACTCATCTAAATGATCACCCCAAATAAAGAAAAACGTGTGTGGATCCGAAAAGAATGGGCTTAAATATCGGTATTATTTGTATGATAATCACATATTTAAAATTTGCGTTTTGATAATGACAGCGCTTAGGGCTGTCAATAAGAACAGATATGAATAATCAGTTTTGATTCTGATTTAAGGAGGAATTTGAATGTTGCTAAAAAGAAGGAAAATGATTTGACTAATTGAGTTTAAATGGGGTAAATATGAAAATATTCTTCCTATTATTGGTTCTTATTGACAGTCCTAAGGGCTGTCATTATCAAATCCCTTAAAATTTAATAATATTTAAATTTCCGTATTTTCTTTAAATTTCAGATTATAAGTTTAAAAAATATGGGATAATATGCAACATCAAGTCCTTAAATTCGGAAAAATTACTTATTTAAATTTAGAATATCTTAGGATAATGTTTTCTATATGGATTAGGTTGATATCAAAAGGATGACGTGGAATATTTTTATTGGTAGATGATTAATGATGTGATAAAAGTGACGTGTATTAGATGACATGTAATGTTTTCTTCTATTATTAAAGATAGAGATAGAGATATCTTTTTTTTTTGAACGGCTAAATATATTAAAAGGACTAGCAAGCAGCTAGAAATACAGGGAGAAAACTAAAACAAACAAAAACAATAAAATTAAAAACAGGACATAGGACTCGAACACCATTCACACCATCTATTGTGAAGATTACATGACTTTAGCCTATTCTTCACCCAAAAATAAGATGAACTTTGAATTCCACTAAAAATGAAATTGTTATTCTCCCTTACCGAAGCCTCAAACGTCTTTTGATTACGGAATTTCCATATGGCCCATATCATCGTATAAATCGAAGCCATAAAAGCTTTAAAAGCATCACCTTTTAAATTAATTTGACGACCCCAATGTATTAAGTCATCCACATTCTTTACGTGATCAATACTAGTTCCCCACCATCTTCCAAACTCTGCTATTATTTGCCGAGAGAAATTGCATTCCGCGAATATGTGGCACTCCGATTCTGGAGCAGACCCACACAAGATGCAATCTGAAGAAATTAACGGTATACCCCGTTTTTGCAAGTTTAATTTCGTGGGAAGTCTACCACTAAACGCTCGCCAAGCCAAAATACATACTTTAGAAGGAACACTTTTAACCCATGTAAATTCCCTTTTTACCGCCCTTTTGAGATAAAAGTCGTCAATAGCTTCTCTCATTGATTTAACCGAAAACATCCCACATTGTGAGATTGCCCACTGTATTCGGTTCTGATGACTGCTCGAGGGTTGATTGGGCACCTCCACAAACCAATTTTTGAATGGAATGTTAATATTTTCTAAAAATTTATTAATTTTTAAGATGTTGTTCCAAGGACCGGATGTTTTACCGATTGGGTTAGCTGCATCCATACCCCCGTTTATCCCGTGAATCGCTTGAATTACCTTCTTCCATAGGGAGTTGCTCTCCGTTTTGAACCGCCACCACCACTTTGATAAAAGAGCAATGTTAAGTGCCTTTAAACTACCTATCCCGAGACCACCATTGTCTTTTGAGTTTAGGACCACATCCCATGCAATCCATGAGATCTTTGTTTTGCCTTCCGACGATCCCCAAAAAAATCTTGATCTCATACTTTCGAGCTTTTTTATTATCTTCTCCGATGCTTTAAACATAGAAAAGAAATATAATCCAAGATTTCCAAGAACCGATTTTATTGTCACCAATCTTCCGTCGGTTGAGAGTGTTGAAGCCTTCCATTTGGACAATTCTGATGCAAATTTCATGGTAATGGGCTCCCAAAACTCAGCCTTGATCATCGAGCATCCGGTCGGAAGACCTAGATAAGTGAATGGTAACTTACATGCGGTACAATGAAATTTGTTAGCAATATTTGTTACAATATCATAATCAACAGACACTCCCATTAAACTGCTTTTATTGAGGTTAATCTTCAATCCGGAGGACAAATAAAAACATCTTAGTATTCTGATCAGGTTCGACATATTTCTCTCGGACCATTCACCAATAAATATGACATCATCCGCGAATTGCATGTGTGAAATGATAATATCAGAACCGTGGAAAGCAATGCCTTTAAACACCCCCGATTGTACTGCTGTTTCCATGGCTATATTTAGTGCTTCGGCTGCAATAATGAAAAGAAAAGGGGCTAGCGGGTCCCCCTGACGAACACGTCGTTTCATAGAAAATTCCTCAGTCGGTGAGCCGTTGATCAATACCGATATGCGGGCGCAGGCTAGACACCCGTATATCCATTTTCGCCATCTTTCCCCGAAATTCATTTGCTTTAATATGTCATCGATAAAGTCCCAACTTAACGAATCAAAAGCTTTATCAAAATCGACTTTGAAAACCATTGCCTTTCTTTTGCGTTTTTTGTACCATGAGATTATCTCGTTTATAATTAATGGGCCATCCAATATACATCTCCCTTGAATAAATGCCGTTTGCTCCGGCCCCACAACTGACCCGATAACTGTTTTTAGCCTGTTGGCTAATAACTTGGCGATAATTTTATAAAGGCAGTTAAGAAGGCTTATGGGCCGGTACTCATTAAATACCAACGGGGAACTGACCTTTGGCAACAGAACCAAAAATGAGGAATTGCATCCCCGGTCAAAGTAATGGTTGGGGGTTAAAATATCTTTAAAAAAATAAATTACTTTAGTGGGTTACGAGTCAGTGATGTAAGCCCATTTTCAAAATTTATCATTGCGGGTGTTTGTGGCTGATTAATCTTCTATACCAAAGTGGTTTGATACGTGGATGTGGTTATAAATTGTATTTACTATATATGCCACTAACATTATCTCTACTATCTATAAAGCATTTAGGCCTTTCCTTATATGGCTGGCTGAAAATTCAGCCAAATACTTACTATTTTTGTAATTTAATTATTTTGCTAAAAAAAATGCCTCAGCCAGGTCTTGAACACGCAACCTTCAAGTTTCATAACAACATCCACACCAGCTGGTCTAGCTTACGGCTGCGGGATTTATCCTAAACAAAACTCTATTAAATCGCTAAAGATCTGCTTCAAAAACCCCGAATCAGTTACCAAACTCCTCGATTACCTGAAAGCTCCTCGATTAAAAAAAACCCTTCGGTTCCATGAAAGCCACCCTAGATTACATCAAAGCTCCTCGATTCCATGACCTTGGTTCCTTTAAACTTCACTGCGTTTGCAAAACACCCTCGGAGATTCCTCCAACCTTGCGTCCTTCAACCATGCCGACTTTGAAAAATCCAGGTAATATTTACTTAGGTTTATTGAAAAAACCAGGTAAGGATGAGGAAATTTCCCCGTTTTCTATCATTCGCTATATCGATTTTGATTATTGAACAATTGTTATGTTATGGCTTAGAATGAATCGATTGTTTGTAATTACAAGACTTTCAATTTTTTTAGCTTTTTGATCATGCGTTCGATAAAATGTCTGAACGAATCTTGCATAATATTTGCATACCGACATCATAGGTTGTCTGATTATTTCCTTTTGAGCATGGTATCATTCTATTAATTCAATCTACTAACTGACGACGGTTATGATTGCAGTGGAAAGGATTTGCTTTGTTTGAAGATGAGAAGGGTTTGCTTTGCTTGAAGAAGTCATTATAAACATGTTTCAAGCAACACACACCAACAGTTACAAACACCCCTTATTACCGACCCAAATGCTTCTTATAAATTTGGAATTATAGGTGAGTTACATTGTCTTTTGTATTTGATTTGATGAGGTAAATTTGACCCATTTTACAACCTCTAATTAACATATATTATGACTAATTTATGATTATGTGTTTCAGGTGATTTAGGTCAAACATAGAATTCTTTATCCACTCTTGACCATTACGATTGATTTGGTACTCTCCTTTATATGTTTTCTTTTTAATTACATTATATATTTCCAAAATGATGAAACAGCCGATTTAACTTTTTGTGCTGGGATGAAGGTGCTAAGTTTTCTGTTGTGTTGGTTTGAGTTATGTTTTATCTTACGGGTCGAATAATTTTTTCTTTTTGAAATGGGAATGTGTCATTACCAAAACACATCTAACTATTTTTACTTTTCTTTTATCAATAAAGCTGGCTTTTGGAATTGAAGAGTACAGGAAGCAAACTTCAGGTTATTAGTTTTTTTCTAACTTGTGCATGACTGCCTACAGAAAAGCAGCTTACCAATCGTGAGTTCAAAAAAGGTCTGCATGTATTTTTTGGATATAATAATTTGTAGTAATATAATTTGTTTTATGATTGATCAGCTTGAAGTGTTAGTCATATAGAAATGATTTAAATAAATATATTACACTGAGTTTAATTGAGCCGATTTTAGTAGATTTGATTTTGATCAATAGCTATTTTTACATATTTAGGAAATCTGTTTTGATTATTGTTATAGAAGCGTGAACAAAGAGAAGCTAAATTTTGAATAAAGTTTTGTTGCATAGTTAACTTAGTTGTTCATAACTGGCGAATTTGGCTTGGCTAAACATAATCGCTAATGCATTTGTAAACATCTCATCGTTACTGTTAGTAAGAAACAAAGTTTATATGTTAACAAAATCTAAGTATTGGGTGTATATTGAGAGCTTCCATTACCAAATGGCTACATTTATCCTTGAAATTTGAATAAAGCTTTGATGCATATTCCAGCAGCCTTTGTTTATGATTGAGTAAACAACATCCATAAGACTAGGGGTGTCCATTGATATTCGGGTTAGGTTAAGGATCTTATTGGGTTTGGCCCGTGGGGTTTTGAGGTAAAATAATCCTAACCCTAAAAGGAAAAGGAAACTGTCTTGTATGTTCATCAGGTCGTGGTTTAACTAAATGGGTGTCGGTCGGGTTAACGCGGGTTTTAAAACTGCCTGTGACGAAACACCCACAAACATGGAAAAGGAAACTGCCATGTAAGTGTTTTAATCATTACATTTGCAAAACTTATATTGAATATGATATTAATCTCAGGGATTCAATTGAGACAACATTGGAGAAAGATGCACCTGGAGTGTTGAATGGGTGACATGAACTTAATTTATATGGGTTAAGAATTAAGATTTTAAAATCATATATCAAAATCATACTACTATAGGAGGTGTTTTGGATCTTCTAAATTCTTATCTACTATATTGTTAGATTAGATGTGAGTAGTGAAAAACAGAGATTATGGTGATGATTTTTATCGTGGGTTAAGAATTAAGATTTTCACTTGGTGATGATTTTTATCATTTATAATGAATTTAAAATCTTTTCTATTTATATGTAGTTACAGGGTACTTGCTCCCACGTTGCGAAAATTTTTATTTGATTATAATTATTTTTATTAATTTTTTAAACTTGAAAAAGTTTAAATTACCACCACCCAACATCATCTGTACCGATCCTCAACCACCCTTTGCGACTGCCACCATCCATCACTAGCCATCACCACCTACTAATTGCTCTGTTCCATTGACAAGCGTATGCATACCAGTACCGTCATTATCGACATCGCAAAATTTAGTGTCAGGGTACCCGCCGCCGCATTGCGCGGGTACCCTGCTAGTTTACCAATTATTGATTATGTCCATTCGTGCTTAAAAGCAAACATATTCTCTATCTTAATTAATATGTTATCTTTACTAATAATAAAGCAGTTAGGTCTACCATTAATGGAAAGTCTTAATTTCTCCTTTCTACTTTGGGAAATGTCTTAAACACTTAACGCATCCAAATTTTTAAAACACAGCATACGGGAATCGAACCCATGACCATTTGGGAGTTAGGCGTGCGTGTTACCACTTCATTTACTTGCTTACTGTGTTTATTGCAACCCCTCATTGATATAACCTATACATTTGTTACAACCCACCACTATCTTTACTTTTTTTAACCGGCCCAAATGTAGTTCTAAAAAAAAGCCTCAATTCTACTCCGTTGTTTTAGACTTTTAGCCATAGTTCCTTCTTCAATCACGACTGCTAAAAAAACTCATCATTTGTTTGCCAACCCATCATTTGTTTAATAGAAGAACGATCTTTAAATGTCTTTTGATGCAAGTAGTAAAGTAACACTAATGTTTTTCATGTAACCGAACAATATTTGCTCGCCGCAAAACATAGGTTTCACGGTACCCGTCGCTGCATTGCGCGGGTATCCTATTAGTAAAATATTAGGTATAAAGTGTTGATTATAATCTATTGGTTATGAGTTTAAGACTTCAAATCATGCTATGAAAAATTGTAATAGATTATAGGACTTTAAAAAAAACTTATTTAAGTTTAGTGTCGTTTAATTATTGATTACACATAATAAAGTTTTTTTTTAAGTTTCTAGGTCTCAGTTAGCTAATAATCAAATTGTAAAAATGGTATAGGTCGGGTGTTTGTTAATTTTAAGAGCTCGGGATAGTGCGTTAATTAAAGGCAAGCCAAGTGATGTTTAACAGCGCCAAACCCACACTTGACACCAAGCATGCACCAACGGAAACGCGCTAAGGCTCCTCGGTATGGGTCCAACGCGGCCCGGGCGTGGGTGGTGAGGTGGGCGGCCACGGCGTGGCGAAGATGGGAACACCGCCCCCCCCCCCCCCCCCCCCCCACAAACATCGTTGGGGTCTGGCGTGGATGGAGAGGGCAACGCCCAACACGGGGCAACAGGCGTGGGAGGCCAAGTTTCTTCGAAAATTAGCCTTTGGCAACGGCTATAATGCCGTTGGATTTTTTTTAAAAAAACTTTTTTTCTTTTAATTATTTCCATATATATATATACACCTATATTCACTCATTTTACACACACAATTCATCCATTTTACTCTCTACAAACTCCTATCTTCATACCTCTTTACTTACAATGGATCCACACAACAACTCTCCACAAACACCCAACCAACCTTCACAACAAAATATACCACCGAACCTTGGATTTGGTGGCTACGAGCAATATGTCAACATCCTAAGTTCCGGTGTTGTCCCACCTCCACAATTTTATCCACAAACCGCACCTCAATTTCAACAACCTCAATTTCAACAACCTCAATATTCACAAAATGTATCTCAATTTGCACCCGCATCTCAAAAGCTATTGGGAAGCCATTCTTTCTAAATTTCATAGCTTCATGGGAGTCCCGCCATACCGAAAAGACAATAGTCTTAGTAGCAAATGGCGTGACATAAACAACAAGGTTACCAAATCTAATGGTATATACAACAAACTTTCGTCGGAAAGAAGTAGCGGAATGGCCGAGTTTGATGTTTTGGAGGCCGCCAAGAAACAATACAAAGTTGAAAAAAAGGGCCATAATTTTGAGATAGATCGACATTGGTTGATTTTAAAAGAGGATCCAAAATGGATCGGAACAATTACTAAAGATCAACAAAAATCGAAGCACTCAAGAAGTTCACAATCGGTTGATGTTTCTGATGGTCGTTCTCGTATCGACCTTAATGCAGGGGATGATGACATTCCACATGACCTATTCGACGATATTGATGAAACCCCACCTCCTCAACGACCAACTGGAAGAGACAATTCTAAACGAGCGGGTAGGCATGCGGCGGAAATGGAATCGAAGAGCAAGCATAGGGAAGCATTTCAAAAACGATTAAGCGACCACGTTGAGTCAACGAAAGAGCGCATACAGATGCGTCATCAACAAGTTCAATTGGAGAATGAGAAAGATGAAAGAGATAGGGAGCTTGCAATCGAACAAAGAATTATCAATAATATGAATATTTTGACTATGCAACCACCGCCAGACATGCCGTAAGAAGATATTCAACATTTCCTAGCCGCGAAGGAAAGGGCCCGAAAAGCCATGAGCGATTTAGGGTTGTAGTTTTTAAATTTTTAGTATTTTAGTTTTTAAAATTTTTAAGTCTTGTATTTTTAATTTTAAGTATTGTATTTTTAATTTAATGTATTGTTATTTTAATTTAATGGAAGTTTAATATTATGTTTAAAAAATAAATGGAAATGAAATGATGAGATGGAAAATAAAATGGTGTGGTGTAGTGTAGTGTGGTGGGTATTTCCACCAAATGATGTGGTGTGGTGGTGGTGTGGTTGCTTAGGTGACGATGATGTGGCAAGAAAAATGAGTACCACATGTGGTACCCATACCTTGTAGACTAAGGATTTAACGCCATGTTAAATATATTGGAATACATTTTAGTTTTAATTTTAAATTGTGAGTTTGAGATATTTTTTTATGGATCTTAAATGGATGTTTTAAAAATGTTAAACGATTAAGGATAATCTTAAGGTAGATGTTAAAGGCCAAAAACATCTTTTAACATAAATTTAACATTACATGACCGGTAATGGTATTCTATAAAAGTCTTCACGTTTAAGGGGGTGAGTTGCATTTAACTTGCTCGACAAGTGTTCAATGTGTTTAAGAGCTGTATATTTATCAAGGGGCTTATAGTCCAGTGATATCTGTTTTTTTATAATGTCTCATATGATCGTGATTCAAATCATGACGTGGACAAAAAATTGTAGAATTAAAGGGTATTTGTATAGTCATTGAAGAAGAGTTTTCTTTGTTATATAAATTAAATGTAATTTTTTAATATATAAGTAAATTTTACTTTTTTAAAAAAATTAAAAATTATAATCGCATCTTTTCTATTAATGAAGTCACAATTTAATAATATTTATTACGTATGGAAAAAACACTAACCATATAACTTTGTGATAAAAAGATGTTTGCTTAGTGGAATTTGGTCAACAAACATACGTCTTTTTCACCCTTCTCTTTCAACTGCATTTTCGCATAATAATTTTACCATATTTCATTGCTATTAAAAGGATTAATTATGTTGAAATATAATTTGTTTTTTCAATATATGCAAAAACCGAATGTAACTTTCACCGATTTGTTTGACATTGTGAGGCCATTTATTTTGCGTAATCTAATCTTTATATATAATAAACGAAAGAATTTTTGAAATCTTGCCACACCATTCATTCCACGTCAAAATGACATCATAATTCACCATGCCACGTTTCCTCCACGTCTGCTGTTTGATATTTAAGCCTAAATTTATTGGAAACCCTAATCTCATTCCATTTTCTTCCATGAATCAGGATTATCTTACTAATTACATGATGATCAGTGGTTTGATTTTTTTTTTTAGGGTTTTACAAAATGTGATTTTAGAATATATTATTATGTGTTACTTACATGAGCATTTAGGTCCAAAAGGGTTTTATTTTATCAGCAAAAAGAACTCTTGATGTTTCTGTTTACAATAATGAAACAAATCAGAAAATGGTCAATAATAGAAAACAATTTTCATTTCCTATCCTGTAACAAATACGAGTTTACAATTGTTAAGATAAATAATCATATAAACACTAATTGTTTTCTGTAATGAATTATTTTCTTTTATCAAACCTCAATTTCATCCAAAACACTTATTTGTACTTTTTAATGGTGGGTTTGCTTTGTTTAAGAAATTTTTTTTTTATTTAATAATGGGTTCCAATGAAATTCGTTGAACTTTTTTTTTTGCAGTGTCACAAGTCACAACGGACACACATTTTTCCACGTGTAAAAAGCGAGTGCAAAACCTAATCCCCAAATGCAACAAGAATTAGGGGATTTTGTTGCAATTATGATGGAACATGGAGACTACATCCAATTAAAATCATTTTTAATTTGTGAATCAGATTAGCAAAATATGAATGTTTTCTATAGTCATAATTGTTTCGGTGATCTATATTTGCAGTGGTTATCCTCAATAGCCAATGGGTAAGCAAAAATCTCTTAACTTATAGTATGAACTCTTTAATTTATTGGCAATAAGAAGATATAATTATATATTGTGTTATCATGTTGTCAAGACAATACACATGCAATATACATCATTATCTAACTTTATGTCAATCTAATTTAATCTGTAGTAATTAATGATTTATTAATGTTTAATTTTATTTTAGGGAAAACATGTGTCACATCGTTAAGGCACCTGCAAATGAATCATGGAAAATTATGAAACTTGCAGCTGATATTGCTTCTCGAGTTGTTGCTTCAAACCACCGGACCCATTTTCTTTAAAGTTGCATCTTTAATTTTGTATTATTTGTTTGATGACTGGTGGTTCTGATTCAGTAATCATTCATGTAGGTTTTAAATTTTTTCACCTGATAAAACTGCAACCTTTGGCGACACGCTGCCATGTATATAGAATCCTATAACTTGAACAAAAGAGGATATTTTCCAGAGGTTGTAAAATGGGCGATTCAAGCGGGTTGTGAGTTTTTAAAACGAGTATTTTTTGGCATCGGGAAACGACTCAGTTCGAAACATATTTGACCAAATTTTGTAATTCTATAATCCTTCTATAAATAGTTGGTGTTTAAAGTACAATTAGAGTAATTCTATATGTTTTCATAAATAATAAAAAATTTTGAATTAAATGATTCCGGAGGTTTTAGCTATGAAAATTACATTTCAAGCTATGTTCGACCCGTCGTTTCCTTTTGTGCTATCGTTTTAACCTATTTGTCCCCTTTAGAGAGAAAAGATGACACGGGTGGGCCCACTCGTAAGTTAGTGGGTTGAAATTACTACCTTTAAGCTTATATATTTAACGAATATGATTACATTATTTACAACTTGATTTTGTTCTTGCACTATATCTCCTCATTCTTGCTTCTTTATTTGCATATTGTATTGCAAATCTCAACTTTCAGTGAGGTCAAATTCATAAGTCAAACCTTTTTGTGTCATAAGTCCAGAGACAACTATGTAAATCTGTATTATAACATAGTGATTTTTAACATGTGTATTAATACAAGTACTTGAGTTGACACTTTTTGAGTGTGTTATTTAGCCATTGACTTCTTTAATATTTGGATTAGTGAATTGAGATCTTTATTGAAAACACTCATTTAAGTTGTTATTAAAGTTGAAAAGGTATGCAGCATTTGAGTTTCTATTTGTTTCGTGAAAATTTTTATAAGTCACCCGTGATTTATCACGGGTTATAAGCTAGTAATACTTTAATTTATAATACCATCTTTAACCCGTGAAACAATTTTTACACTAAAACCTAGAATTATAATGTATACGATAATGTATAATTAACACTAAAAATTATATTCTATATATACTTATATATTTATCTAATTTTTATAATGAAATTATAAAAATGTTTAATATTAATCAATAGTGTAACATTATATATGATGTTACATTATTTACCAAGTGTAAGGTTGGAACAATATAATACTCTCTACGTATCAAAATAAGTGAATCACTTTTATGTTTACGTTTTTTGAGGTAAAATAAGGTAATAAGAGATTAGTGAAATTAAATTGGGTAATTAGAATGGATGGGCCCCACATATTTTACTATTTTGTTATTTTTTTTAAATGGTGAAAAAGTCAAATATAGTAAGATGACAAAAATGGATGGGGCCCCACACCTTTAATGATGTTTAAAGAAGGATAAGTAAGGGTAAACGGGTAATTTTAAATAAAAAACTTACCAAATAAGGTAAATTATTAAAGCGATTCACTTATTTTGATACACCCTGAAAATGAAAGTGATTCACTTATTTTGATACAGATGAAGTATAAATTATAGATAAACGTTCAAGGAGGTCCATTACTTTTACGAAGTCCCGAAAAACAAATCTCAACAATTGATTAATAAGATCTAATGGTCAAGATTAATCACACATTTTATGCATGAAGGGGTATTTTGGTCATTTGGCACTAAAAAAATTTAATTTTTTTTTTAATTTTAAATTTTTTATTATTTTTTATTACTTTTTTTATTATTTTCGTTAAAAAATAATATTTATTTGATAATTACGTTTACTACTTAATCACATTTGATTTTTGTGTAAAATCACATGTCATTGTATACTTAATCATATTTAATGTTTTAATTTTATCACATGTGATTCAATATGCAATCATATTATGTGTTGTTAATGAAAAATAATAATTTTTTTAAACATAATAAAAAAAATAATTTTTTGATAATTCTAAAATAAAAAATAAAAATAAAAAAATTTATATATTTTTTAAAATGACCAAAATACCCCTCAATGTATAATGTATGTGATTAATCTTGACCATTAGATCTTATTGATCAATGATTGAGATTTGTTCCTCGAGAATTTATAAAAATGATTGACCTCCTTAAACGCAACTCATAAATTATAATGTAAAGTATATTTTTATTGAAGATTGAAGATATTCGTGTTTCTTGTTCAATTAGGCTTTAATTTAATCAGTCGGGTGATTTGTATACACTTAAATTTACCCCTTACAGTTTTTTCTTTTTTTGTTGTAATTATTAATATAACCACATGCATATGAATTATACGAATAAGATATAAGAGCATCCATATATATATATATATATATACTAGCTACATAACCCGCCCGATGGGCAGGTATGCTTTAAAATTTAGTATGTAGAAAAATCCCAACAAAGATTAATAATTTTACAAATGACATAATAATGATGTAGCTGTAATGATGAATTCGTAGAAAATCGATACATTAAGAAATGTTACATAAAATTTACAAACGAAAATAAGACTTCTTTGTAAACTACATTTGGTTGAATTAGTATAATTCACATCGATGTCACAACAAATGACCTTCAATCCTTTCTTGTTCTTAACTCGTGATACAGCCACATAAAACTGGGCATGTGAGAATACCGGTTTTTGCAAAAATAACCCAACCTGAGACAACGTCTGCCCTTGAGGAATAGGGTATGCTTCAAGATTTATTAAGTGTCACATTTTCTTGAATGCAGGACCCATTCTCCATTAATATAATTTAATTATAATTATAATTTTTTACTCAAAAAATCATGAAACTTAAATATATCATTATCACATTCGCTTACTACTACTACTTATCCTCTCGTCCTTTCACGATTTAGGGTTTCTCAATTCTTACGACACTTCCGACGAACACACTCCTCCGGTCCTCCGTTCGCATGCCGCCTCTGAACACCGACATCCTTTTCAATCCAGTCTTCACTCATCCATTCTCCTCCCGCCACCGACGCTCAATTCGGCGACCTCCTTTTCTCAAACAGGTATCAAATTTGCAAGTTAAACTTGTCATGGATTCTTATAATTTGATAATTGATAGTAACTTGTATGAAGACCCATCTTTTGATAGTAAAAGTATTAGTTCAATTTCTATGATTTTTTTTCCTGCATACCAACCAATTGCCGAAATGCCCCTGTATTTATAACATTATATTTCTGATGTGGGGTTTTTTTATAGGTTTAGCTGAATGTTGGCATAGATTATGACATCTATTTAGGGTTTAGGAAGTAGCATATACCAAGCTCTATAGATGAGTTTCCCTTGTTCTTGTAGTTGCTGATGCTTTCTTTGCAATGAAAAGTTAACCAACACTTAATCAATTAAATCGTTTTGGTGACAAATTAAAATTACAAGTGAAAATTTGGGCATACAAACATTATCCTTTCTTTCATAACTAAGTGTTGCTTGTTTGTAACAGTCATGGATTCTCAGAGCCAGAATACATCATTGCAACGTCTCCAAACGGTTGACAAGGTAATACATTAATACACATGTAATACGTTAGTTAGTTATTGAAATGAAAAGTGCATTTTCGATGGTTAATTAGAGGATCGTGAGAGTATTAGAACTTGCTAGTCGGGTGATGGAAGAATTTTACAATCCAAGTGGGCCCCGAAAGGAATTGGTCAACAGCCACTGCAGCGAGTTCATGCAATATCATGTTATAACAATTAATTTTCAAAAAAAGAAAATTTTTATAACAATTTTAAAAAAAGAACCACATGTTGGACCGGTTGACTTTTAAAAGTCAACCTGTTATTTTGTCAATTAAATTTAAAATAACCAATTTATAGTGTATTTTGACTGTTTGACTTATGACAGTCACACTGTGATTATAAAGACCATAAATTATAACTTGATAAAGAAATTAAAAAACCATTATGTGGTCATTCAATTTTAGATACAAATGTTGGAAAAAAACTGAAATTAAAGGATCGTGTAGTGGAAACAGTCAATCAACTGAATTTTTTAATTAATACATTTTGGAATTAATTCCCAACATGGTAACTATTTTTTGGAATTATTTAAATGATAGGTCCTGCTGGCGTGATTTTTGGAACAATAAAATGGTAGGTCGTTGCTGAGTAATTCTTATTTCCGGATTAATATGGAGGAGTTATTGGTATTGTGGTTTTTGAAGAATAAAAGGTTGACCAGTTTGACTTTATAAGTAGTCAAACTTTTGAATAGATGATAAACAGTTTGACTTAAAACTAAAGTAAAACTTGGACAAATTTAATATTAGTAAAGTAGTCAAAACTATAAAAGTCAAAACTGTGGTTTCTTTAGGAAACAAATTTTTGTTTACACAACGTATTTTTACCTTACTTTACTAATATTAACATACGGCCACGAATTAATAAGAGGATGACATATACATTTTGTGCTATTTTAATTCATGGTATTATAGTTCGAATTCCCATAACTTTTAAGTTATGGGATCTATTTTTTTTTCAAAAAATTAAATTTCAAAATTATATAACCAGATTTTGTGTTGTTTTAAAACTAAAGTGAGTAGTCAAAACTGTTTAATTGACAAAACTGTTTGAAATTAATCTTTACTATAAGTCGTTATAAATAATTACAGATTTATATGTATAACAATTATTGTTAAAATATGATAAAAAAAAACGTGCACACTAATAATCTGTTATTAAAATACCTGGTAATTGAAGCTTTGTTTTTGGTGCTGCAAATACGTTTCCTGCAAGGTCAAACTGTTTATATTAAGAACATGTATGAGATTACATCATTTTTTTTAATAATTCGGTATATATAATTAAATGAAACAGAATAATAAACTGCAGTTCTAATTATGAGGAACCACATGCAAAATTATTTTCGATAAAAGAATGACGATGTGGACTGCAATTGACACAAAGGAATGTTGTTTGTACCTTCATCTGATGCTGTTCTTCGATGCAGGGAATTGTGGTTGGATGTTTACTTGTAAGTATTTCGATTTATTTGCATTGATAATATAGGGGTGGATGGTTATCGGAATTTTTTTTAAAAATTGGTATATGGGGGTGGAAATCACGAGATTTATGGAAACAGATTATGTATTGCAGTAGACTGCATAATTTTTTAAAAAACTTCCGTAATTATCCTCACAAAATGGTCAGTATTTTAGGAGGTATTTAATAGTTTTTAAAGGAAATAATCAATCTAATAAAAAGTCGAATTTTACAGGTTGTATGGTGAAATAAGAGAAGATTTCCCCCCGTAAAAGATGCATAAGTTTAACCACAGCATAAGTCTAAAATATACGTCTTTGGTTAAAAAGGAATTAACATTAATTGTTTTTAATCTTTGCCTATAATACAGGGATTGAATAATCACTACATATGGACTAAATACGAATCTAGACTTGGAATGCGCGGTTTTATTCTGGGTTTTGATATGCGTTTTTTTAGCATCAAAGGTTTTTGAAATTTGTTAACAAAATTACCATATTTAACAGCCTTAATATCCGGGTTTACATTAACTATTATTCGGAAAATATTTGACGATTCTGTTGACTTATGCGTGGACAGGTGGACCAATGAGGGAATTACAGGTGGCATTTTCGTCCAATGAAATTCGTCCGTCGTGTTGAGGTGGCAAGAGGTAAACATGTGTAGTCTCATATATAGTTTAAGATATATATCAAAATCAAACCAAAATGAATGACGTGGATATCACATATATCATTTATTATTTCAATGGCCACTCCCTAAACTTTTTATCTTCTTCGTCCTCGACAAACATCCATCTCCATGGTCCCACGAACACAAAAAAATTGCATATACATACATTCGTATATAATATAGCATATGCACGCAGTGGCGGTACCAAACAAATTTCTTAAAGGTGGGCAAAATTTTGAAGTGCAAGTCAGGTTCTTTGAGTAAGGTTTTATTTAAAGTCAAATCGTAAACCAAATTAAATCAGTTTTAGTTTGAAGAAAGTTTAAAACTAAACTAAATTAGTCAAAATCAAAATTCACATGTTAGTTAATTCGATAATAAAAATTTTATAATTTAGTAATATAAAAAATAGATTACAATTTTTTAATAATGGTAGATTTCATACACACAGTTTATGTTCTTAATTCATATTCGTATTCAGTTTTGTTATAACATTCAAGTAAGTTTTTAAAGTGTTCATATATAGATGATGTGGACTAATATGTCAGTGGTTAAAATATATGCGTGATCAAATAAATGATAAACATAATATTTTTAAACGAATAAACCTAGGGGAAAATGAATCAAAAGAAAAGAAAATTTTAATAGGAAATAGAGTAAAATAAGCATTAAAACGGGAAAGAAAAAAAAAAATTAGGAAATATATATGCATATGGAAGAGATTTAAACTAAATGTTATATGTTTTAAGATACATGAGTTAACCATTGAGCTAATATATGACGTGTATTACTTATCGCTCATATATTATGTATATTTCAATGAACCAAACCAAAAATTAAACCAACCCTGAAAAAATTTATACTAATCGGAAAAATTTTGGGGTAGGCAGATGCCCACCCTGCCCACCCTTTGGTACCGCCCCTGTATGCACGTGTATATACACACATACACACGTATATATACATTTCTGACGAAATATCAACAGTCGTCATTAATAGTGACTAACTAGAGTCGTTACTATATTTGTGACAAAGCATTATCATTACTGGAATTTGTCACTAATCAATGATAGTCGACTAAGTTGATCAAACTAGTGACGCAATACAAAAATACAAAATTCGTCACTAACTGGGTACTAGCAATTGAGTGTTAGTGACCATCAGAAAAGTCGTCACTAGTTACAAGATAAGACAATAACAAATCCATAATTTCACATAAAATCACAGTTTCTAATAATTAAAATCCAAAATATACATTTAAGTACGTGACACAAAGGTTTTATACAAAAGAAACTTTATTATTAGGTAGACAATGGGAATTCTTTATTTCACCTAGGGCGGACATGTTATAGGGTCTGTAGTGGCACGTACCACTATTCATAAGAATTTTATAGGGTAAATTTTTTTAAAATTTTTTTGGTGCTATATGCTAATACCAGATTACATAACCTACTCAATAACCCAAATCAATATTTAAAAAACCCAAATATTAGTTAATAGTCCAAACCAAAATCTAAAAAAAAAAAAACTAATGTGTGTGGTGAGTGTTTTGTATAGCGGTTACGAGCTAATTCCCCGGCTTTTTGTTCGTCCACCTTTTAATCGTACCGGCATCATTAATGGTGGTATTGTTGGTGGAGAATTTTAGTTATGTCTGATTTCCTAAAACATTTAATCCCGTACAAAAAATGGGATTCACAAAGACTATTATCGACTTCGATTATATCTTAGTGAAAATGGGATTTATACTGTTGATCTAATGTTTACACATATAAAAAGTTAGGTAATAGATTCAAGTACAGGGAAGCCTTACACCATATTTCACCACATTCATATAATAATACAAAACATTAAAGTAAACAATATCGCGACAAAACTGGCAACATTTTTGTCATCACTAAATGATCACGATTAGTGACGAACATCTTGTTAATAATAAGAATTTGTCTTGTAATGTATGTAGTTGTACCTCTTTATTAATACAATATTTTTATGATATACATATACATTCCCTTTTATGGAACTTTTTAGATATATTAGTTGAAGTCTATAAGTGTAGGCGATGTCAATGAGAACAATGTCATATTAAAATTAAGTTTTAATATTCTTTTAAGTAAAGAGGGATTCATCATTGTTTATATATAAAGGCAAGAACATTGTCAAAAATATCGCACAAGGCAGTTTATCTGGTTTTGTTAATAAAAACTGAAAAAAGTTATCATTAGTTAAGTCTATACAAATTTTTACTAGTTTAAGTAAATTAGAGTTTCCGATATTGTTGTTTAATAATATATCTACAAATCTGTTATAAATCAAACAAGGTTGCGATTCTTATGAAACAAAAGATAAATGATAGTTGAATGTGTGTCATATTTAAATGATAAAAGTAACTACTTTGTCTTCTTCTGTTTTCTTTTTGTATTAAGAAAATTGGTTTTTATACTAAAAAATATTTCACACACTGTAAATTAAGAGTATGGTACCATTTAGACCTACTCATTGACCTACCCATTAGATGAAGACACGTGTCAAAATCAAGAGATAATATTAAGAGAGAATTAGTGGATGCACATGTCATCATATCAAGTAGGTAGGCCTATGAGTAGATCTAAATGGTAGGACGAAATATCATTTCTCTAAATTATATTTAAAGATGTTTCTGTAGTCTGCTTTAAGACTTATCTAGTAAAATAAATGAAGTAATTTTTATAATGTATATATCTACTTTTGTATAAAAGTCTAACACTTCAATTTACTTACTTATAAGTTATAAAGCAATTATCGTGGGATTTTTTTTTCTTTTTCCATAAGATATGCTTTTAGGATGCGGGATATTCCACCCTAATGGCATGTACCTCCTTCGTTCCATGACTGATTGATTACTTTTTCATTACAAGCTCAATTTGTTAGTTTAGATCAAGTGGTAAGATACTGGATTTCTTATACTACTATTATACATGTTTATAAATCTATATTTATATTTATAAGGTCCGGATTCGATGAGGACTCAAAAACCGGTGAGGACTGTGAAGACTCCAAAAAAATTCTGAAAATGATCCAAATCAAATTTTTTTTCAAAAACATTTCTTTTTTAAACATAAAAATCATAGCCTATAAGATCCAAAAAAAATACTAAAACATTTCAAAAGTGATACAAAAAAAATATGGATCATAATTTTGATCCACAAAAAGAATATGGATCAAGTGGTAAGATACTGAATTTCTTATACTACTATTATACATGTTTATAGATCTATATTTATATCTATGTTAAAAAAAAAAAGGGTAAAGGAGTGTACCACTGACACTGGCCACATATTGTGACCGGACACCCGACCCAGCAACAGGTGCATTCCCCGGTAAATCACCTAACAATGATATCTACACCTCTGCTTGGGCTCGATATACAAACTTTTCCATAAAACTTAATAACATTTGACATTAGTAAATGTATTTGAAAATCAACTTTATAACCTTTTAACCTTTTTGACACGTTTATCGTTTAACTTCTTTATTTGTTAACCTTTTTAAGATGTCTAATAATTAATAATAGAACGGGTGTATATAATTTTTTTAAGCAGCCAAAATTTTACTCATACCATTTTTTGTGTTGAAGCTTTTTGCACAAAAAAATGCAAAATAACTCCTGGACATGTTGAAACAAACTCATGATTTTTGTAAACTCCATATTTTCATCCATTTCACATTTTTCGTGTAAATAAAGGAAGGTAATTTCTACATGCATAAACTATTTCACCTCCATATATAAATGTATGAATTAAAACCCATCATAATGTGCTGACAACCATTCGTTATTATCAATTTATCATACAAAATAAATGTTGTGACCTAAATTGTTAAAAATAAAATAGAACTACACTATCAGTTTAGCCCAATTATCACCGCATGCCTCAGTCCTGTCCATAAACGAGTTCTTGATCCAACTAGGAAATGTGTATTTCATCAGGTCCACAAATTAGGGGGTGTTTGGGTTAATAATTTTTATTATATTTGCCCAAAAGGTTTAAAATGAAAAAGATACTCTGACTCCATATGTCTATAGGATATCAACTGAACCAGTTTTACTCGATGTCTAAAGTGGTGTAATGTGGTATGATTGTTTAGATAACATTTAATATGACAAAATATTAAAGTGACCGTTGTACTCATATCCATTAGCCTATTCTATTTCTCCAAAAGTCTGTCTCTTTCTTAATCCCACAAGATGTTTCCGCTAGGTGAATATATCGCTAGGGCCTATAGAAACCCTTGAGCTATTTTATTTTATGTTATATGTTAACGGGTATATAAAACTAAGGGGGTGTTTGTGATTGTTTATTGAAAATATATTATGCATTTTGAAAATGAATAATCAGACAATCAGAAGGTTACAAAACGTGATTTTGAAAAATAATGTTTGGGTTTGACTATGTTATTTAAAATCGCAATAATCAGATAATCAGTTTTTTAATGTTTGGCAAACCAAAACGCAATAAGCACCTACCAACCTACCTTTTCAAAACTCCATTTTGGAAGCTCCAAAACGCAAATAAGTGATTATTTCACACTCTTTGCCAATCACTAATTTTAGATTATTTGCGTTTTCGAAACACAATAATCAGATAATCCAATTCAAATCGCAATCCCAAACACCCTCTAAAACGTATAACCAAAACTATTTAATTATAGTAGTATAACTTTCGAAATGATTTAAGCACACAACATTTTTTTGATTAAAATTGGGTTTTAACCGGCTTTAATTGATATCAAATTAGACTAAAACAAGTCCCGGTTATACATTTACATTCTCAATTAACTTCTATTTAACTTTACATTTTGAATTTAAGTCAAGTACTAACTTGATTATTATAGTGATTTTCGATGTTCTTTTATATTCGAAAACAGTAAGGGAATCCACGGTTCAGTTTAGTCCCGTTGAGCTAAAAATGTCACCTTAGATATACTACAAGTCAAACTGAATGAATTATTGTTATTGGCAAATTTAATAAAACAAATTTAGTTATACTAGGATGGTAGTATATGAACACCTTACAAGTAGTGAATTTTGAAGCCGTTTATGTAGAGGAAAGGTTGATAATATTCTTTACAAAGTCTCGGGACCAAATTCTGTATTTTACCATTTTTCAATCACTGCAAAAAGACGCTTCAGGGGTAGTTTGTGTAAGTAGGAAACCGGGAACAAAAGTCTCAAATGACTTTGACTTTGATACCTAGGACGTTGACTTTACTAGATCATAAAAAATAAAGATTCCAATTATAAACTTTCTTCAATGAAATTATATTGTCTATTTTTTTCATTTTTTTTTCCTAAAATAATTATCCACTTTTACATTTCAACCAATCAAAAAGCTTTTAAGAGTAAAAGATAATTTGATTGGTAATATAATATACTTAAACTATGTATTTTATCTAATGAACAATAATATTGAGACATATAGGAAGTATATCACATTTCATGACTTAATTTTTAGACGGAGGAGGGAGTATAATGATTTTGATATGTGAAATTTATTAAAAAAAGGTTAATCTTATTATTTAATTTGTATATTTTTATTAATAGAATAAATAAAACAATAAGTAAAAATATTTAATATGAATTAATATCATATTTCGAAAATATATACTCATCCAAACGATATAACATCCAATAATAATAATATTTAAATTAATAAAATAATTATTTTATTCATATAACAATCAATTCAACTCAAAACCCCCAGCTACCTACATAAAAGTTAAAACACCACCACATGGCCTAGCAATTCAGTAGCCATACTACATAAAACACCACCGCTTTCAACTCCTCATTTTGTATCTTTCTGCATTGTCTCCGGCATCCGATTTTGAGTAAATTTCATTCATTTCCCTCCATATTGTGTCTACAGACACAATTTCAATGGAGCTCCATCACATGTCTAGAAAATGGAACGATCAACGGCAACGCAGTCCTGAACGCACCAAAATCTGGATCGAACCTCACAAACTCCGGCGAGTTCCAGTCGTTTATTACCTATGCCGGAACGGCCAGCTCGAACATCCTCATTTCGTTGAGGTTCCGCTATCTGCCTCCGACGGACTGTATCTTCGAGGTATTAAGTTCAATTTCTCAATTTTTAATCTTATAATCTCAATTGTGTACGATTTTGTTTGAAATTGTTTAGATGTAATCGATCGACTCAATTCTCTTCGTGGAAAAGGAATGGCTGCATTGTACTCGTGGTCTTCTAAACGGTTAGTGCCTTTGTGTTAGATTCAAAATCGAAATTAGTATTATGAACAGAAGAATTGATTCGATCTGTTGTTTATATTAACAGATAATATCAAATCTCGTTTTCTTAATTTTAAATATTTGATTTGTATTTGAATTATAGATAAAGATAGAATTAGATTAGTTTTGTTTGTTGTAACAAATCCTCAAATGAAGGATCCTCTCGTGTATATGTATTCAGTTTTCCTTTCAATGAAAATTAACTTTTGATTGGTTAATTCATATGGTATCAGCCAGGAACTTTCCCTTCCTTCAATAATCTTTTCTTTCATATTTCTTCTTTTCCACAATGTCTACCGAAGCCAATTCATCATCTACAACAAGCAATCTTCATCAACCCATTAAAACTTTTGTTGCCAACAAACGCCCACCAAATAGAAACTACCGTAAAACAAGCAACTCTCCCAGTCTTCTCCCCACTCCTCCTCGGCATGCTACTAACCATCAATTTCTAGGCAAGTGTCAATATTGCTTTTTCAAAGGGCACTCCCTTACATCATGTCATTCTTTCAAAACTAAATATCCACATGTTGCTTTACCATCTTTGCCAAGGATTACCCATAACAATCAGAGTAATCCACAAGCAAACGTTTTAACTACAACAAACCCAAGTTACAACTCCAACCATACTTGGCTCTTTGATAGTGGTGCTTCTCATCACATCACGGACGATCTTAACGCCCTATCCTTTCATACACCATACAATGGCTCCGATGAGCTTATTATTGGTGATGGTTCGTCTCTTACTATTACTCATGTTGGTTCTTTAGTTGTTCATTTTTCTAATACCTCTTTTACTCTAACCAATGTTCTTTGTGTTCCATCTATATCAAAGAATATCATTTCTATTTCTCGATTATGTATTGACAACAATATATTAATCGAATTCCATTCATTCAATTTTCTTATCAAAGACTTCCAAACCAAACAACCTCTACTCCGTGGAACAGCTACTCGTGGAATTTATGAGCTTCATTCTACAACCCAGCCGCGCGCCTTCCACACACAATTAAATAAGTCCATTTCTTGGCATCATCGGCTTGGACACCCGCATTTTCAAGTTTTACAACATTTAGCTTCTACTATTTCTGGCATCACATCTTCAAAAAATAATTGTAATTCGTGTTGCATTAATAAAAGCCACAAACTTCCTTTTCACAACTCATCTCTTTCATCTAATTCACCATTGCAATTAATCTTTTCTGATGTGTGGTCATCTCCTATTACATCTTTTGATGGATATAAATATTATATTATCTTTGTTGATCATTTCACAAAATACACATTGCTTTACCCATTAAAACACAAATCTGACTCCCTCTCCACCTTTATCCATTTTCAAAGACTTGTTGAAAATTATTTTCAAACAAAAATCAAACAATTATACTCCGACAATGGAGGGGAATACATCAAACTTGCTTCTCACCTTTCTTCTTGTGGTATTTCTCATCTAACATCTCCTCCTCACACACCCGAACACAACGGTTTTGCCGAAAGACGACATCGTCACATAGTCGAAACTGGACTCTCCTTACTCTCTCACGCCAATATGCCTTTGAAATTTTGGCCCTTTGCAGTCACCACCGCAACTTATCTGATTAATCGACTCCCGACAACCACACTCCAAAATGACTCACCTTATTTCCGACTTTTCCTCAAATCTCCCAATTATGATAAATTAAGAAGTTTTGGTTGTTTAGCTTACCCTTGGTTACGCCCTTACTCGAACCACAAACTTGAAGCTCGGTCAAAGCCTTGTATATTTGTCGGTTATTCATCTTCTCAAAGTGCTTATCATCTCTTAGATCCACTTACTGACAAAATATACACATCCCGCCACGTATATTTTGTTGAAAATAAATTCCCTTACACTTTCATAACTCAATCAACCACATCACCATCTCCCAATCCGGATACTTGGCTTCACATTAATTTTATTCCAATTTCAACCCCATTGCAAACAGATTCCTCACCCACCAATCATGATAATTCCACAAATCAATCTTCTCAACCAATAACTACTAACAATCTCTCACACACTCCTTCTTCTGTCGAGACTTCACATATTGCCCAAAACATTTCATCATGTGAATCTACTCTACCTAATCCTCCTCCTTTATCACCTAAACGCACCCGGCAATCCCCAAAACCCAATCCAAAGTACCACAACAATGATTTTGTTCTTTATCAATCAATCACTCAACCTTTTCCAGAACCTCAAACAATCACCCAAGCACTCAAACAACCTCAATGGCGTAAATCCATGCAAGAAGAATATGATGCTCTTCTTCGTAACGAAACTTGGTCTCTTGTCCCACCAGAATCCGCTCCAAACCTTGTTGGTTGTAAATGGGTATACCGAACAAAATTTAAACCTGACGGAAATGTTGACCGTCTAAAGGCACGGCTAGTTGCAAAGGGTTTTCATCAACGACCAGGCCTAGATTACATTGAAACATTCAGCCCTGTTGTTAAACCAGCATCTCTTCGTCTCATTCTTTCACTAGCATCCTCCCAAAATTGGTGTCTACGCCAACTTGACATCAATAACGCATTCTTACAAGGCAATCTCACTGAATCCGTCTACATGACTCAACCCCCCGGGTTCATTGATCCAGCCTTTCCACATCATGTTTGCAAACTAAACAAAGCCATATATGGCCTCCGTCAAGCATCACGTGCTTGGTACAATGAACTCAAATCCTTTCTTCTCTCTGCTCGTTTTAAGCCTACGATTTCTGATCCTTCTTTGTTTGTTTGCCACTCCACAACATCTCCCATTTATATTCTCGTGTATGTTGACGATATTATCGTTACCGGTCCAAATTCTTCTCTGGTTTCCTCATTTATTAACTCTCTTGCCAATCGATTCTCGTTAAAAGATTTGGGTAATTTATCTTATTTTCTTGGAGTTGAAGTACTACCTCATCCAAATGGTTTATTTCTTTCTCAAAGCAAATATATTCTTGATCTTCTTACTAAGGCTAACATGAGTGATTGTAAACCGGCTTCCACACCTTTAGCAACATCGGTTCACCTCACCACAACCGACGGAACGCCTTTACCAAATCCTAAAGACTATCGAGCATTTGTTGGAGGTCTACAATATTTATCCTTAACTCGTCCCGATGTTGCATTTGCTGTGAACAAGCTTTCACAATTCATGCACTCTCCTACCGACACTCACTGGGCTGCTCTAAAACGATTATTGAGATACTTACATGGAACAATTCATCATGGTTTGTTTATACGTAATAACTCTCCATTGCAGCTTCACGCATTCACCGATGCCGATTGGGCAGGTGACAAACAAACTTACCGAAGCACCACAGGTTATATTGTTTACCTCGGTGCTAACCCAATAGCTTGGAGTTCTAAACGACAACCCACTTTAGCTAGGTCATCCACCGAGGCTGAATTCAGGGCTGTAGCCTCAACTACTACCGAAGTACAATGGATTATTTCCTTGCTATCTGAACTTGGCTACAAATCAACTGTAACACCGACCATATATTGTGACAACTTAAGTGCTACTCACTATTCTAAAAACCCCGTTTTCCACTCAAGAATGAAACATTTAGCTCTTGATTTTCACTTTGTTCGTGAAAAGGTTCAAGACGGGTCGATACGTGTCACTCATATTAAAGGTGATGATCAATTAGCAGATGCTTTAACCAAACCACTACTGAAACACCGCTATAATACTCTTCTATCCAAGATTGGACTTCTCTCACGATCGTCCATCTTGCGGGAGCATATTAACAGATAATATCAAATCTCGTTTTCTTAATTTTAAATATTTGATTTGTATTTGAATTATAGATAAAGATAGAATTAGATTAGTTTTGTTTGTTGTAACAAATCCTCAAATGAAGGATCCTCTCGTGTATATGTATTCAGTTTTCCTTTCAATGAAAATTAACTTTTGATTGGTTAATTCATAGTTTAGGAGCTACAAAAATGGATTCGTGTGGCATGATTTATCGGAGAATGATTTCGTCTATCCTGCACAAGGTCAAGAGTACATACTGAAAGGATCGGAGCTCTTTGACGGCGCCGGAGTTGCTGCCAGCGCATCATTCAGTTCAAAATCCGATGAAGCTTTGTCATCGATATCGAAGAAGTCATCATCTTCCGGAGAGTTTGATTTGTCGGTAAATAGAAGTAGAAGGAATCAGTCATGGAGCACTGTCGATTTACAAGAGTATAAAGTTTACTCCGGTGAGTCCTCCGCCGTTAGAATCGCTGCTAATGCCTCAACTCAAACTGACGAAAACCGCCGTCGCCAGAGAGTAATGATCAACGAACTTGAAGAAGAAGAAGAAGAGAAATCAAACGAATCATTTCACGAGAACGAGAGTTCCGAGCTGAGTAGAAACGAGATTTCACCACCACCGTCCGATTCAAGCCCCGAAACCCTGGAATCGTTTATGCAATCCGACGGTAAACTAATCGTACAGTCAGAAACAGACGCTGATATCTCTGACATTAATCCAACGGCTGGAAATAAAATCAGAGCATCGTCTGTGCTAATGCAGCTGTTCTCATGCGGTTCGCTTTCGTTTCGGGACTGTGGACCGGGGGCGTACGTTAAAGAAAACCCGGTTTTTTCACTTGTTTCAAATGATGACTCTAGGATGTTGCCACGTGGGGAGGATGGTGGAGATCAAGTGGAGAAGGATGCAGGGGAAATAACCAGGCAGAACGTCGTCGTTTCAGGAAGGAAAAACAAAAGAGGTAAAACAGCGATGGTGATCGAGGATAATGAATATTTCAGCGGGAGTATAATAGAAACAAAAAAGGACGAATTTCCGGCTTTAAAGCGATCAAATTCATTTAATGCAAACGGATAAAAATGTTATTTTCATCAATAAATTGATATTTTTGTCATTTTATTATTTTATTTATTGCAATTTAGTGTAACTTTTGCTTTCACTTTTAATTTGTAGTATTTGTATATTATACTAAGATAAGATTGATCTTTGCACGACCATGAATGTTTGTTTAACATCGAATTTTTTCGAAGGAATGTAAATCATTTAAAAAAAAATGCATATATATCACTTCGAACTATTTTAAAAACTAAATGTATACTCGTACAAAGTAACAGTTAATTGAATTTGTAGAAATTTAGTAATTTTCGTAAAAATATCTCACATTTCTTTCTCTTCTTCCTTGGGCAAAGCAATACATGAACCGAAGAAAATCCACCCGAAGGCCATGCTGCAAATGGTTTCCTTAAAACGACAGGGATGTTACCGAATGCCACAGTTGGTAGTGTAATGAGATGTAAGTATACAAAGTTACAAAAGATAACGTTCCTCACTTTTTTGTACCAAGATTCGATGTTCAGAAATAATAATGTGATTCTCTTACAAACGAATCCAGTTTTTACCCTACAGTCAACAAATTTTTAACTGAATCTTTTGGTTGTACACTTTCTTATATTGTTTTACCATTATTATCTTTAAACATTTTACAACAAAAACGATACCCCATCAAATGCAAGGTATATAGATGAGATGAAGACAGTAAAAAATGGGATTGTGGTCAAAAGACCATTGGTGCTACAATACTGGCTTACCTTTGTCAAGTTTACAAATTTGATAGCTTTTCAACCATTAAACATTTATCAAGTTAGATCGTGACCGATAAAGTTATCAAGTATTTAAGATGTTATGTACTAACTCTATATACGATCATAAATGTTTGTAGGACGACACATGTGATCAATCACCGTAAAATTTGATTGCTTTAATATCACTTTTAGTTGCTACATGCCTACATGCTCCAACTTCGGTCTTACAATCATGTCGTTTTACTGGACTCTTATCGTAAAGTGTTTTTGAATTGAAATTGTTTTTTTGAGCATATATTATATATCCAACATTTTATTTCTAGGAACATTTGAAATGTTGAGATCAATCCAACTTATGTATAACAAAAAAAAATTTGAGTTTAAATCTTATTAAATATCTTCCTAATAATTATATCTTCCTTCATTAATCAATTTTATCACATCAATAATTCTAAACTAACACACCACCGCCAACAACATATCATTACTTTCTTCATCACTTTGACAAAGTTAAAATACGTTGCAAAATGCACAAGTATCCAATACATCTCTCTCATCTTCATTTTATTACTTGATGAATACAAAGTGACGAGCCAAAGGAATTTGACATGACAACGGTGTCACTTAAGTGACGATCGTCAGTTAACGAGCATAAAAGACCTTAGAGACATTTGAGATGTAGATGATATGTGTTAGTAGTAGTTTAGTTTTAAAAAAAAATATCATGTATAAATACTATTTATGAGTTAGTAGCAATAAAAAACGAACATTTACAAAAATGCTCATACATTAAATATACAATTTCTTTTAGATGTTTCTTAAAAATGTTACAGAAATCCCTTTCCATATCAATAAATACGGAGACGAAAAAATCATTTTCTTTTGGTCATAAAATTCTCTGGAAAATCACTATCTCATTAAAAAAAACGAGGCAATATGGCCCGTGCGATGCACGGGTTTTGTTCATGATAAAACGTTATTTAAAGGTAAATCGAATACATTGTATTGGTGTAACGGGCAGAGTAGTAAAATCAAGATCGCTAACATGTTTAGGTTGATTGTGAGTGCTCTACTAAATAAGCAAAATTTGTTGGAAGAAAAGACAAAGTAACAAAACCGTTATCATTTTTTTATTAGTGCAATACAAAACATGTTATTTATAACATATAAGTGGTACTATGAAAAACTTCATGGTTTGTCTTTTATAAGTGAAACTATGAATCAATAAAAATATATTTTCAACTAATGTCGATTAATGCAAACATTATGTCAGACTTTTAATTGTACATTTTTCTCCAAAAGTACGTAATAAAAATTAGAAATTCGTACAAATACACAAAAACACATGTATCTCTCTAATAAATATACTAACAAAACCGTTATCATCACACTCTTTTTTTACGTGGATGTTTTATTGGGGTAATAAGCTAAAATCAATTGAAAACTCAACACCATTTGCATCTTCATAGTGTGCTATTTATAGTTTATAATATGTAATTTCTAATTAAATGAAAAGATATTATTTAATTGAATTTACTACTATTATTTATGTTAAATTTGTCTTATTTAACTGAGGCTTGATTATTTTTTATATTTCGAACTTGATTTTAATTAAATACAACATCTAGTTCTTCCAATCCAACAAAAGGTACATGTTTATTGTAGATTGTGATATTTATTTATTGTATATATGAAGTGAAACTGTTATTGAACGGTAAATTGATTAGGTTGTATATGAAGTGAAACGATACTACAATATTTCATCCTTTAATTCAGATATTTATCGTATATTGGGTTTAAATATTTATATTTATTGTAATTCTTCCTATCTAGCACCATTCAACCTCTGAACTTCTAAAAATGAATGAGTATGTTTAATATTGAATTGAAATGGTAAATTGATTATTATTTCAAAACTTTTCATATGACAATTTGAGTTTATTAGTCATATCTATTTCTTCAACTTTTAAATATATTAAATAATTATAATTAAATTCTACTTATTTTATATGGTTTTTAGTACTTATTTTAATTTACTAATAATTATTTCAAGACTTTTCATATGACAATTTGAGTTTATTAGTCATAATTATTTCTTCAACTTTTAATTATATTAAATAATTATAATTAAATTCTACTTATAATTTTATTATAAAATGATTTTTATAACTTATATTAATTTACTTATAATTATTTCAAAACTTTTCATGTGTCAAACTGAGTTTATTAGTCATAATTATTTCTTATTCATATTATGACAAAAATTCAACTTTATTATATATTAAATAAATGTAATTAAATGCTACATTAGTTTACACATTATTTTATGACTTTTGATTTTACAATTTGATGAAGTTATTAGTTTTTATTATATATTTTTTTATTACAATAGTCTTTTTTATTACATTAATATATTAATCATATTTATGACAAACTATACATTAGTTTATTACTCGTAATCATTTTCTAATAATTATTCTAAAACTCATGATAAGTCAATTTATTAGATTTTATTATAAATACATGAGTTTATTACTTATATTCATTTACTAATAATATTATTTAAAGACTTTTGATAAAGTTATTAGTTTTTACTATATCTTTTTATTACATTAAATTCTTAGTTTTATGACAAAACTCAACTTTTAAATATATTAATTTATTTATATTTACAAAGCGAACACTTATATGAAAATAAAGGATCTTTTTTATTATAAACTTTGCTACATATTGATTATTAAAGTAATGTACAATGTGACTTGCCTTCACCTTTGATCTTCACTTATTCCTTTTATTTTCCCATTTGCATGGTCGTCGTGCCTTGAGTTGCCCAACGATCATATCGCCAACCCACATGTTTAACTATTGGTGTGTGTCATATATAATATCTAGGCTTTAACACTTGAGTATAAGATATAATTAAAGAATTTATAATCAAAGAATTAGACGATATCATCAAAGAATTATGAGGAACTAAATCATACCGATTTGAGTATAAGATATTTTGAAATCTTCATAATAGCACTGCCGGAGATAGTCGATCCTACAAAATAAACAAACTTAAATTAAACGATATATCATTACACAAAAATCACTTAGAAAACAATCGTGACATATTTCATAATAGGAGAATAATCACTTAGAAATTCATAATAATAAGAGAATAGATGAATGAAATTAACAACCACACTTGCCTATTTATACTAAATGTATCATTTTTATTTTGTATGAAATTTTTTAATTAATTAATACATTTAATATATGTCTTTACACATGCTAGAAACTAAAACCTATATATTAAGTATAACAATTTAATTTAAATTTATTAATATTAAATTGGGACACTTCATCTACTTGAACTAAAACCTATATATTAAGTATAACAATTTAATTTAAATTTTTATCTTAATATTAGAAATTTAATATTAGTAAATTAATATAAGTAATAAACTCATGTATGTTTATAATAAAACTAATAAATCGACCTATTAAGACTTCTAAAATAATTATTAAATTGTTTTTTTATCTTATAATTGATTTATATATATATTAGTTTTATGTTTTTAAATATGATTTATTTATGGTAAAACTTTTTATCTTATAATTGATTAATTTATTATTTCTTATAAATGGATTTATTACATTATTATTATTTTATTTATGGTAAAACTTTTGATCTTACAATTGATTAACTTATTATTATTTTTTATAAATGTATTTATTAGATTATTATTATTAATATTAAATGCAAGGTAATTAATACAATTTCAAACTTGAAACTCAATTTTTATATATACGAGGCAACATGGCCCGTGTGATGCACGAGCTTTGTTCATGATAAATAGTTTTTTTTTTAACGTAACATTACACATTGTATTGGTGTTACTGACAAAGTACCTAAAGCATGATCGCTAAAATGTTTGGCTCTGATTGCGGGTACGCTAATAAATAAGAAAATTGTGTCGGAGGAAATGTCAAAGTAACAATACATCATCGTTTTTATTAACATAACACAAAACACGTTATTCATAAAATATAAGTTAGACCCTCGTAATTTAACACCTCTATTCATTGTCATCTAGAATTATAATTGACACACAATGAAATTTTCTAAATATAACATTTAACGATATATTTTAATGATAAAATCGCCTTATCATAATCATTTACTAATAATTATTTTAAAAGTCTTAATATGTATTTATTAGTTTTTATTATAAACATACATAATAAATGAAAATTTCAAAAACATAAAACCACTAATAAAAATCATAATCAACTTCATAATACTAAACTTTAGAAACAACAACATAAGAACACAAATGAATCATACACTTTAACAAATCATAAGAACAATAACTAAATCAAAACAAATAACTTATATTAGTAATTAAAAAGGTAATTACTAAATGCTACATTTATGCCTTTGGCGACTTGAGAAAGCCGTTGATAACTTGTTCATTCAAATCTTGACCCGTATTGTAAGGAGTGTTGACAACTTGTTTATATTGAAGATAAATCAGTAAGTATATTGTTAGTGAAGTTGTGAGGGTGAACTTCGAAACATATGTTTATACATTAAACTTAAAAGGTAACGTCAAATTGTTTGAACTTCTACCATTTATTTGACTTAATTATTTTGGGTTTTTTTTGCCTATAATATATAACTATTTGTTACGTTAGGAATTCTTTGATATAACAATTTGGTGGATTTGGTTTTTATTTTATTTATCTATTAATCATATTTATAACAAGCTATACATGAGTTTATTACTCATTATTATTTACTAATAATTATTTAAAAAAGTCTTAATATGTGTTTATTAGTTTTTATTATAAACATACATAATCAATAAAAAATTAAAAAACATTACCCACTAATAAAAATCATAATCAACTTCATAAAACTAAACTCTAAAAATAACAACATAGGAACACAAATGAATCATAAACTTTAATAAATCATAAGAACAATAACTAAATCAAAACAAATCATTCATATTAGCAATTAAAAAAGTAATTACCAAATGCTACATTCATGTAGAAACAATAACATAAGAACACAAATGAATCATAAACTTTAACAAATCATAAGAACAATAACTAAATCAAAACAAACCGTTCATATTAGTAATCAAAAAAGTAATTACTAAATGCTACATTCATGCCTTTGGCGACTTGAGAAAACCGTTGATAACTTGTTCATTCAAACCTTGATCCATATTGTAAGGAGTGTTGACAACTTGTTTATATTGAAGACAAATCAATAAGTATATTGTTAGTTTGTTAGTGAAGTTGTGAGTGTGAACTTTGAAACATATGCTTATATAGTAAACTTAAAAGGTAACATCAAATTGTTTGAACTTCTACCATTTATAAGACTTAATAGTTTTGGGGATATTTTTTTTGCTTTTAATATATTCATGTAGTTTTAATTTTAAAAAAAAACTTTTGGTATGAAAACTTTAATATATGATAATTAAATCATGATAATTAATGCAACATCAAACATGGAACTCATTTTTTTATGTTATATAGATATAGAATATAGATATAGATGATTTATTTAATATTATAATCAATATAATATCAATATGGAACTCAATTTTTATATTTTAATACATATACAAAAGAAGTAAGCATAAAATTTAACAACCATCAAATGAACAACAATTTATAACCATTAACATGATAAGATATCCATCTTAAATAATTGTGATAATATCATATACAATCTCATATACTATAATGATAACTATTAGATCATTATATAATATATTTTTATATACATAATGTACATAAACAACCAATATAACATCAAAATGGAACTCAATATATATATTTTATACATATATAAAAGAAGTAAGCATAAATCTAACAACCATCAAATGAACAACAATTTGTGACCATTAACATAATAAGATATCCATCTTAAATAATTGTGATAATATCATACACAATCTCCTGCACAACGAATAATAATTTTGTACATATATACAAAAGAGTTTGTGTAATTCTAAACGAAAACAGCTAACATATTCTCTATAAAACAAAACCATAAAGAGTTCATCTCTATGATTTTTTTTCTTCAAAAAATACAAATAATAAACATTATGTTTGATTACCAATTAATAGCGACGATAAATAAAAGAGGCCTTATAAATCTTTGTTGTTGACTACACTTGTTAGATATTTCTTTTGGATGTACCTTTAGAGTGTTAAAATCTTTGCGATATGAGAATGACTATTTATAAATGCTAATGTGTAAGATTTATATAATTTAAAAAGTCTCTTATTTATTAAACTTTTTATTATTATAATTATTTATATTTATTTCAAAACTCTTGGTATTACAATTAAATGATTTTATTTTTAAAATTGAGTTTATATATTAATTATTATTAATATTAAATGCATGATATTAATTACAACTTCAAAATTGAAACTCAATTTATATATATATATATATATATATATATATATATATATATATATATATATATATAGATATAGATATAGTTTATATTTATTTCAAAACTCTTGGGCTTACAATTTATTATAATATTATTATTATTTATATTATTATAATATTATTAATATTAATTGCATGGTATTAATTGCAACTTTAAAATTGAAACTCAATTTTTATATATAGATATAGTTTATATTTATTTCAAAACTCTTGGCCTTACAATTTATTATAATATTATTATTATTTGGGTTTTTCTAATGTATGCCCCTGGGGCATACAATAACATGCTTTTAATGAGGTTGAAATTTCCTAAATATGTATTGAACGATATAAATGCACTCTAAAACCTACCATTTTAACAAAAGCATTAGTTTCAATTTTATGTTTAAATGGTAATGATGACCTCATTAAATGCACGTTATTGTATGCCCCAGGGGCATACAATAGAAAAACTCTTATTATTTATATTATTATAATATTATTAATATTAATTGCATGGTATTAATTGCAACTTCAAAATTGAAACTCAATTTTTATATATATATAGATATAGATTGAGCTTCTCAATCTTTATTAACATGATTTATTTACTATTATAATAAATGCAACATCAACATAAAACTCATTTTTTATATTTTATTATACATATACAAATGAAAATAAGCATCAATTCAACAACCACCAATATATTTAATTAATATTTTCCTACTAATTAGAGAATCGCAAGATGTGAAAAATGGCGATCAAAACTTATTAATTGGATTAAAAGTAAAATAACAAATCAAATGAACAACAATTTGTGACCATTAAAATGATAAGATATCTATCTTAAATAATTGTGATAATATCATACACAATAGCATATACTATAATAATAACTATCAGATGATTATATAATATAATTTTTATACAAAATGTAAATAAAAAGCGAATAACAATTTTATACATGTATACAAAAGAGGTTGTGTAATTTTAAACAAAAACAACTAACATACCCTCTATAAAACAAAATCATAAAGATTATGTTGGATTACCAGTTAATAGGGACGATATATAATAAAAGTCCTATAGATCTTTGTTGTTGACTCCATTTGTTAATATTTCTTTTGGATGCACCTTTGGAGTGTTAATATTTTTGCAATATGAGAATGAGTATTTATAGATGCTAATGTGTAAGATTAATAAAACTTGAAAAACCTCATATTTATTGAACATTTTATTATTATTATTATTATTATTTATATTTATTTCAAAACTCTTGGGCTTACAATTTATTATAATATTATTATTATTTATATTATTATAATATTATTAATATTAATTGCATGGTATTAATTACAAATTCAAAATTGAAACTCAATTTTATTGAACATTTTATTATTATTTATATTTATTTCAAAACTCTTGGGCTTACAATTTATTATAATATTATTATTATTTATATTATTATAATATTATTAATATTAATTGCATGGTATTAATTACAAATTCAAAATTGAAACTCAATTTTTATATATACAAGGCAACATGGCCCGTGCGATGCACGGGCTTTGGTCATGATAAAACGTTATTTAAAGGTAAATCGTATACATTGTATTGGTGTAACGGGCAGAGTACTAAAATCAAGATCGCTAACATGTTTAGGTTGATTGTGAGTGCTCTACTAAATAAGAAAAGTTTGTTGGTAGAAAATACAAAGTAACAAAACCGTTATCATTTTTTTATTAATGCAATACAAAACATGTTATTTATAACATATAAGTGGTACTATGAAAAACTTCATGGTTTGTCTTTTATAAGCTAAACTATGAATCAATAAAAATATATTTTCAACTAATGTCGATTAATGCAAACATTATGTCAGACTTCTAATTGTACATTTTTCTCCAAAAGTACGTAATAAAAAATAGAAATTCATTCAAATACACAAAAAACATGTATCTCTCTAATAAAATACTAACAAAATCGTTATCACCACACTCTATTTTTACGTGGATGTTTTATTGGGGTAATAAGCTAAAATCAATTGAAAACTCAACACCATTTACATCTTTATAGTGTGTTATTTATAGTTTATATTATGTAATTTCTAATTACATGAAAAGACTATTATTTAATTGAATTTACTACTATTATTTATGTTAAACTCTTTGTCTTATTTAACCGAGGCTTGATTATTTTTTATATTTCAAACTTGTTTTTAATTAAATGCAACATCTAGTTCTTCCAAACCAACAAAAGGTACATGTTTATTGTAGATTGTGATATTTATTTATTGTATATATGAAGTGAAATTGTTATTGAACTGTAAATTGATTAGGTTGTATATGAAGTGAAACGATACTACAATAATTCATCTTTTAATTCGGATATTTATCGTATATTGGGTTTAAATATTTATATTTATTGTAATTCTTCCTATCTAGCACCATTCAACCTCTGAGCTTCTAAAAACGAATAAGGATGTTTAATACTGAATTGAAATGGTAAATTGATTATTATTTCAAAACTTTTCATATGACAATTTGAGTTTATTAGTCATAACTATTTCTTCAACTTTTAAATATATTAAATAATTATAATTAAATTCTACTTATTTTTATTCTAAAATGGATTTTAGTACTTATTTTAATTTACTAATAATTATTTCAAGACTTTTCATATGATAATTTGAGTTTATTAGTCATAATTATTTCTTCAACTTTTAAATATATTAAATAATGATAATTAAATTCTACTTATAATTTTATTATAAAATGGTTTTTATAACTTATATTAATTTACTTATAATTATTTCAAGACTTTTCATGTGACAAATTGAGTTTATTAGTCATAATTATTTCTTATTCATATTTATGACAAAAATTCAACTTTATTATATATTAAATAAATAAATGTAATTAAATGCTACATTAGTTTACACATTATTTCATGACTTTTGATTTTACAATTTGATGAAGTTATTAGTTTTTATTATATATTTTTTATTACAATAGTCTTTTTTATTACATTAATATATTAATCATATTTATGACAAACTATATATTAGTTTATTACTCGTAATCATTTTTTAATAATTATTCTAAAACTCATGATAAGTCAATTTATTAGATTTTATTATAAATACATGAGTTTATTACTTACATTCATTTACTAATAATATTATTTAAAGACTTTTGATATAGTTATTTGTTTTTACTATATCTTTTTATTACATTAAATTCTTAGTTTTATGACAAAACTCAACTTTTAAATATATTAATTTATTTATATTTACAAAGCGAACACTTATATGAATATAAATGATATTGTTTATTATATACTTTGCTACATATTGATTATTAAAGTAATGTACAATGTGACTTGCATTCACCTTCGATCATCATTTATTCCTTTTATTTTCCCATTTTCATGGTCGTCATGCCTTGAGTTGCCCAACGATCATATCGTCAACCCACATGTTTAACTATTGGTGTGTGTCATATATACTATCTAGGCTTTAACACTTGAGTATAAGATACAATTAAAGAATTATATAATCAAAGAATTAGTCGACATCATCAAAGAATTATGAGGAACTAAATCATACCGATTTGAGTATAAGATATTTTGAAATCTTCATAGTAGCACCGCCGGAGATAGTCGATCCTACAAAATAAACAAACCTAAATTAAACGATATATCATTACACATAAATCACTTAGAAAACAATCATGACATATTTCATAATAGGAGAATAATGACTTAGAAATTCATAATAAGAGAATAGATGAATGAAATTAACAACCACACTTGCCTATTTATACTAAATGTATCATTATTAATTTTTATGAAAAATTTAAATTAATTGATACATTTAATATGTGTCTTTACACATGCTAAAAACTAAAACCTATATATTAAGTATAACAATTTAATTTAAATTTATTAATCTTAAATTGGGACACTTCATCTACTTGAACTAAAACCTATATATTAAGTATAACAATTTAATTTAAATATTAGTAAATTAATATAGGTAATAAACTCATGTATGTTTATAATAAAAACTAATAAATCGACCTATTAAGACTTCTAAAATAATTATTAAATTATTTTTTATCTTATAATTGATTTTTATATATATTAGTGTTTTTATATATATTAGTGTTATGTTTATAAATATGATTTATTTATGGTAAAACTTTTTATCTTATAATTGATTAATTTATTATTTCTTATAAATGGATTTATTACATTATTATTATTTTGTTTATGGTAAAACTTTTGATCTTACAATAGATTAACTTATTATTATTTTTTATAAATGTATTTATTAGATTATTATTATTAATATTAAGGGATTTTCTAACATGTGCCCCTGGGGCACATGATTAGGTCATTAAATTAACTTATAATTTCCAAAATATAGATTGATAAACATTAATGACGTTTAATTTTCTAACATGTGCCCCTGGGGCACATGATTAGGTCATTAAATTAACTTATAATTTCCAAAATATAGATTGATAAACATTAATGACGTTTAATACTTACCTTTTCCGGAGATGCATTAAATAATTTTTTCTGTTTTTATGGTAAATTTAAGTGAATTAAATGTTTCTAATTGTATGCCCCTGGGGCACACATCAGAAAGACCCTAATATTAAATGCAAGGTAATTAATACAACTTAAAACTTGAAACTCAATTATAATATTATTATTATTAATATTTAATGCATGATATTTATTATAATATTACTATTAATATATAATGCATGATATTTATTATATTATTATTATTAATATTTAATGCATGGTATTTATTACAACTTCAAATTGGAACTCAATTTATATATATATAACTTGAAACTCAATTATAATATTATTATTATTAATATTTAATGCATGATATTTATTATAATATTACTATTAATATATAATGCATGATATTTATTATATTATTATTATTAATATTTAATGCATGGTATTTATTACAACTTCAAATTGGAACTCAATTTTTATATATAAATAGATGATTTATTTAATTTTATAATAAATACAACATCAAATCAAACCCTATTAATTGAATTAAAGGTAAAATGACAAATAAAATGAACAACAATTGTAACATTTAACATGATAAGACATCCATCTTAAATAATGTGTGATAATATTACACACAATCTCATATACTATAACGATATTAGATCATTATATAGTATCATCTTTATACAAAATGTACAAAAACAACGAATAACAATTTTATACATATACAAAAGTTGTTGTGTAATTTTAAACAAAAACAACTTTCATACTCTCTATAAAACAAAACCATAAATAGTTCATCTCTATGACATTTTTTTTACTACAAAAAATACAAATATAAAGTTTATGTTGGATTGACAATTAATAGAGATGATAAATAACAAAATCCCTTAAGGTCTTGGTTGTTGATTCTACTTGTTAGATGTTTCCTTTTGATCGACCTTCTTAAATTTCACCTCATATGCAAATGTGAAATTAGCTCCCAATTATTTTGAATTAAAACCATGAACTCCTATCATAAACTTGATTACAATATAAACAATATTAGCAACATCACAATTGAATTATCCAAGAAAAATAATACTTAAAGATAAAACATAAACTTAAACAATAAAGATAATACATAAGCTTACAACTTTATTAGATGAAGGTCTCAATCCATTGTAAGGAAAAATGTTTCTTTTGGATGCACCTTAAACTTGATTACAATATAAACAATATTAGCAACACCACAATTGGATTATCCAAGAAAAATAATATTTAGAGATAAAACAAAAACTTAAACAATAAAGATAATACATACGCTTACAACTTTATTAGATGAATGACTCAATCCATTGTAAGCAAAAATGTTTATTTTAGATGCACCTTTAGAGTGTTCAAAATTTTTCAACATGAAAATGAGTATTTATCGATTCTAATGTGTAAGATTTATAGCACTTGAAAAGTCATAACTTATTGAATTTTTTATTATTATCATTATTTAATTAATTTCAAAACTCTTGGTTTTACAATTTAGTGAGTTTGTTAAATTGTTATTAAAATGAATTTATGACTATAATTATAACTCTTGATTTTACAACTTTTGAGCTTCTCAATATTTATTAACATGATTTATCTCATATTAAAATAAAACAATATGAAAATTGAACTCAATTTTTAATAGATGGTAATAAATGCAACTTCATCCATGAAACTCATTTATATATATATATATATATATATATATATATATATATATATATATATATATATATATATATATATATATATATATATATAGATATTATCGTTATTTAATTAATTTCAAAACTCTTGGTTTTACGACTATAATTAACTTCATCCATGAAACTCATTTATATATATATATATATATATATATATATATATATATATATATATATATATATATATATATATATATATATAGATATATATAGTGAGTTTGTAAAATTGTTATTAAAATGAATTTATGACTATAATTATAACTCTTGATTTTACAACTTTTGAGCTTCTCAATATTTATTAACATGATTTATCTCATATTAAAATAAAACAATATGAAAATTGAACTCAATTTTTAATAGATGGTAATAAATGCAACTTCATCCATGAAACTCATTTTATATATATATATATATATATATATAGATGATTTATTTAATTTTATAATAAATACAACATCAAATCAAACCCTATTAATTGAATTAAAAGTAAAATAACAAATAAAATGAACAACAATTGTAACATTTAACATGATAAGACATCCATCTTAAATAATGTGTGATAATATTACACACAATCTCATATACTATAACGATATTAGATCATTATATAGTATCATCTTTATACAAAATGTACAAAAACAACGAATAATAATTTTATACATATACAAAAGTTGTTGTGTAATTTTAAACAAAAACAACTTTCATACTCTCTATAAAACAAAACCATAAATAGTTCATCTCTATGACATTTTTTTTACTACAAAAAATACAAATATAAAGTTTATGTTGGATTGACAATTAATAGAGAGGATAAATAACAAAATCCCTTAAGGTCTTGGTTGTTGATTCTACTTGTTAGATGTTTCCTTTTGATCCACCTTCTTAAATTTCACCTCATATGCAAATGTGAAATTAGCTCCCAATTATTTTGAATTAAAACCATGAACTCCTATCATAAACTTGATTACAATATAAACAATATTAGCAACATCACAATTGAATTATCCAAGAAAAATAATACTTAAAGATAAAACATAAACTTAAACAATAAAGATAATACATAAGCTTACAACTTTATTAAATAAAGGTCTCAATCCATTGTAAGGAAAAATGTTTCTTTTGGATGCATCTTAAACTTGATTACAATATAAACAATATTAGCAACACCACAATTGGATTATCCAAGAAAAATAATATTTAGAGATAAAACAAAAACTTAAACAATAAAGATAATACATACGCTTACAACTTTATTAGATGAAGGACTCAATCCATTGTAAGAAAAAATGTTTATTATAGATGCACCTTTAGAGTGTTCAAAATTTTTCAACATGAAAATGAGTATTTATAGATTCTAATGTGTAAGATTTATAGCACTTGAAAAGTCATAACTTATTGAATTTTTTATTATTATCATTATTTAATTAATTTCAAAACTCTTGGTTTTACAATTTAGTGAGTTTGTTAAATTGTTATTAAAATGAATTTATGACTATAATTATAACTCTTGATTTTACAAATTTTGAGCTTCTCAATATTTATTAACATGATTTATCTCATATTAAAATAAAACAATATGAAAATTGAACTCAATTTTTAATAGATGGTAATAAATGCAACTTCATCCATGAAACTCATTTTTTATATATATATATATAGATATAGATACATATAAAAAGAAATAAACATAAATTCAACAACCATCAATATAATTAATTAAGCATAAATTCAACAACCATCAATATAATTATTTAATATTTTCCTACTAATTAGAGAATCGCAAGTTGTGAAAAACGGCGATAAAACCTATTAATTAGATTAAAAGTAAAATAACAAATCAAATGAACAAAAATTTGTGACTATTAACATGATAAGATATTCATCTTAAATAATTGTGATAATATCATACACAATCTCATATACTATAATGATAACTATTAGATCATTATATAATATAACTTTTATACAAAATGTACATAAACAATGAATAACAATTAACGTACTCTCTATAAAACAAAATTATAGAGAGTTCATCTATATGACTTTTTTTCTTCAAATAATACAAATTGTAAAGATTATGTTGGATTACCAATTAATAGCCATGATAAATAACAAAAGCCCTATAGATCGATCTTTGTTGTTGACTCCACATGTTAGGTATTTATTTGGTATTTCTTTTAAATGCACCTTTAAAATGTTAAAAGTTTTGCAATGTGAGAATGAGTATATATAGATGTCAATGTGTAAGATTCATACAACTTGAAAAGTCTCTTATTTATTGAATCTTTTATTATTATAATTATTTATATTTATTTCAAAACTCTTGATATTACAATTTAATGAGTTTGTTTTTATATATTAATTTATATAATATTATTATTTATATTAAATGCATGATATTAAATGCATAATGTATTATTATTATTATTATTATTATTATTATTATTAATATTTAATGCATGATATTTATTACAACTTCAAATTGAAACTCAATTTTTATATAGACGAGGTAACATGGCCCGTGCGATGCACGGGCTTTGTTCATGATAAAATGTTATCGTACACATTGTATTGGTATAACGGGCAAAGTACTAAAAGTAAGATCGCTAACATGATTAGGTTGATTGCGAGTACTTTACTAAATAAGCAAAGTTTGTTGGAGGAAAATGCAAAGTAACAAAACCATTATCGTTTTAATTAGCATGACACAAAACATGTTATTCATTTAATATAAGTGATACTACGGAGAACTTCATAGTTTGTCTTTTATAAGCAAAACTATAAATCAACAACGATATATTTTCAATTAATGTCGGTTAATGCAAACATTATGTCAGACATCTAATTGTACATTTTTCTCTAATAGTACATAATAATTAGAAATACATACAAATACACACAAACATGTATCCGTCTAACTAAAATACTAACAAATCATTATCTAAAACAAAAACAATAAGAAAACTCACTCATGTGTAATAAAATTAAAGATCAACAACAATATCCTCCAAGCCGAGCATTATCATCACACTCTTTTTTTATATGGATGTTTTGTTGGGTAATATGCTAAAATTATTCGAAAACTCAACATCATATCCATCTTGATAGTGTGTTATTTATAATTTATAATATATAGCTTTTAGTTAAATGAAAGACTATTATTTAATTGAATTTACTACTATTATTTATATTATTTTATAATTGAATTTACTACTATATTTAACATAGAATTTACAACTATATATTTCATATTTTTTTGTAGTTTATAATATGTAACTTCTAGTTAAATGAAAAGACTATTATTTAATTGAAACATACATTATAATTTTTTTAGCTCAATAGAAGTACACAAAGAATAAGCACGGTTGTTTCATAGGGTGACATGTTTAAATGCATGTAATCATTGTGCAAAATGTATATCTTTCTTATACACAACATAAAATATAATAGTATATTTTAAATACTTACTAACTGAAAGTGATACCGGATCATCATATTTACATAAATATTCAAAAAAATTACTTACAAAATGTTGTGTATTTGTGACTCACATAAATTCTGTTGACCAGAGAACTTAGCATCCTTCTTGTTATACTATTTCATCTCCTCCTTCAACAATTTGATTCATCACATACCTGATTACCATTACAAACACATTAAACATGTTAAAACAAAGATCAACAGTTACACAATTAGAGTTCAAATAGTCCTATAGGGAAGTGATAAAGGGGTAGGTCGAACGGGTAAAAATCGAGTAAAATCGAAAAACAAAAATCAGACTCAATACAAAAAGCCTATTATGGTTTTAAAACAATAGTAATATAGAAAGCATACTCAGAGCACTTGTTCTTCGTGTTACCACCAACGTGATTCAACCCTGTAACCATTAAATAAACAAACAATATTTTAGAATTTATCTATAATAAGATATGATAAAAGCCAAATATAAAATTTTTATCCAAACGCCTGTTCCCATCAAATATATTGAGGCAATATATAAAAAACCTAGAGATCATTATATATATATAATATATGCTAATAACAACACAGAACATTTGTGAGTTTGAATGTTTAAGAATGGTCGAAATGCGTGGAAATCACATACAACATGATTAGTATATAAATTTCCTCCAAACGCTATTATGTTTGTTATGTAAACACACAAACATGCATATATTGTAATCATATATCAATTTCCTTACATATTAGTACTTTACATGATAACTTTTTGGTTAAACATTTTTTCTAAACTCCTAATATCCACAAATAAGCGAATCGAAATCACTAAAGAAATTGATCAATAGGGTGAATTGTAAAGAGAAATAAACATGTATGATCGATTTGATAAAAGAATGTCATAAGATGAACAGAGAAATACCCGATCAACTAATAAGAAAATAACATGCAAAAAAGGTACTGCAAATAACGAATGGAACAATTGAAGAAGCCGTGAGTATAAAAAAGGTTTGAAACGGTTTCTCCATTAAGTTGCGTCAATTAAGTGGCGTCTTAATGTTTGTCCATTAAGTTGCGTGAATTGAAATGTTGTGAGCAAGAAGATCAGTTTCTTGTAGGTTAAATAACATTTAATTATTGAAAGATAGAATGTGGAAAGAGTTTTTATTGAAATTAATTAGTACATTTATAGATAGAATGCCAAAGGAGTTTTTTGAACGGCTCGAATTAAAGGCTGCAAGGGCAATCAATCAATTTTATTCAATCTTAAATAGAATGCATGGTAATAATTGCAACATCAATAGTGAAACTCAATTTTTATTGTAAACACACAAACATGCATATATTGTAATCATATATCAATTTCCTTACATATTAGTACTTTACATGATAACTTCTAGGTTAAACATTTTATCTAAACTCCTAATATCCACAAATAAGCGAATCGAAATCACTAAAGAAATTGATCAATAGGGTGAATTGTAAAGAGAAATAAACATGTATGATCGATTTGATAAAAGAATGTCATAAGATGAACAAAGAAATACCCGATCAACTAATAAGAAAATAACATGCAAAAAAGGGACTGCAAATAACGAATGGAACAATTGAAGAAGCCGTGAGTATAAAAAAGGTTTGAAACGGTTTCTCCATTAGGTTGCGTCAATTAAGTGGCGTCTTAATGTTTGTCCATTAAGTTGCGTGAATTGAAATGTTGTGAGCAAGAAGATCGGTTTCTTGTAGGTTAAATAACATTTAATTATTGAAAGATAGAATGTGGAAAGAGTTTTTATTGAAATTAATTAGTACATTTATAGATAGAATGCCAAAGGAGTTTTTTGAACGGCTCGAATTAAAGGCTGCAAGGGCAATCAATCAATTTTATTCAATCTTAAAGGCTCGAATTAAACTCAATTTTTATTGTTATATAGATATAGATATATATATATATATATATATATATATATATATATATATATATATATATATATATATATATATATATATATATATATATATATATATATATATATATATATATATATTCACAATAAATACTTCCAACGATTGTGATGTAATGGGCCTACTGCCGGTATGGGCCACTCTATTTTGGCTCCATTTGAACAAAATCCGATTATTAAAAAATAGGACGTATTTGTGCCTTTTTTATATGCATTTTTACACATATTTTTCAAATATAATTAATATTGATGGTATTTTTGGGGTCAATTCACAAGTGGATGTAATAGCATGTGCGTGAGTGCGTCAGTTATGTCACATATTTATAAGTCTTCAAATTTACTTAAGAATTAAGATGTGTAGATAGAAAATATAATGGTGAGAGAGTATGTAACCCATGTGAGGATGTAAATAGAATGCAGTACAATAAGTCGTGGGAGAAATTGTTTAGCATGTAGATGCTAGTGCGAGTAGTTGTTAAGTTGCAATGTTACCCTTATCATTTTTGGGCTCTTTAAATTCTATAAAAACAATTGTTGGCTACAATTGTTGGCTTTGCTCGAGTATCTAACTATTATAGATAAAATATTTATAAATAGGAGGTGATTTTCATACCACATCTTTTAAGTATTATACCACAATATGTGTATTATATACTTGTACAGTTTGCAGGAATAATTGTACATTGTGGTAGGAGTATAAAAAATTGTGGTATGAAAACTAATTCCCTAAATAAATACGTATGTTTTATAATAGTAACACTCGTTGACGGTGGGTTAGTTATAGTCAAATTAAAGTTAAATGATTATTTGATTGATAAATCAAGGTAAGTGATTATCTTTGGTTAAATTATAAAAAATAACCGATTCTATAGTATTAATTAATTGTAGATTCATCATATGTTGTCAACAGGTAGAGGAGTGTTGGGTTTTTTCAAGTCTTTGAATGTTTAAAAGTAGGGAAGAGTAAATGATTTGTACATTAGTAGAGACTATAAGGTACTCGCACAATGCGGCGTGGATAGCCAATAAAGATATTTTGCACCGGCCAATTGGTGGATGATGGTGGGGATAGTGATTATGGCTCGTTGTGGATGGTGGTGGTGGTGGTCGTGGTCGTGGATGGTGAGTGGTGGGTTGTGCTGGTGGTGGGTGATGGTGTCGATAATTCAACTTTTTAAAAATTAAGGGACTAATAAGAATAATTATAGTCAACTATTAAACATACTATAGATTGTATTAATAACGCAGAGGTCACAAGATCAAGTCTCGCATGATGCATATTTTTGATTAAACATAAATCTATTCTGAAATAATAAATGTGTACTGAAAATTAAAGTTTGCTAATTTGAGAAGATTTCAAATACGAGTAATGATAAACGGTAATGAAAATAGTAATGCTACACATTCCTAATAAATATATCTAATTTTTTATTATTTAATCGCGAAGGCAAGATGAAATCATATCATATGTATAATAAACTTAAGCAACAAAAGTAATGAGTAAATTAGTTTTGGTTGAACGGGTCAATTTGTTCAATAGTGTTGAGTCGAAAGTTAATACAAATATGCGATACGTAAAAGAACTTTCGGTAAATCAAAATTACTTATAAATTGTTGGCAAAGTTTAGTGAAAAAATGCTTTTTCGTATGCTTCCACTTGATTTACTACTTGTTTCTTTTGCAGATGTTATGAATCCAACAAACGCTGTGGAGAATGAGTCAACATTGTTGTTTGACCATGACCACGGTATCGGCTAGAGAAATGTATGTTAGTCACTTAGTTGATGAAATCGTATTGGTCGTGAGATACAAATTACAAACTGTGTCTCTATTTGTTAGGAAAACTTCCCCACCTTAAGCCACTTTTAATGAGTTTTTTGCAAAACTAGGGGTGTTTGAAAAAGGTTTGTATAAATAGGGGCGTTTGAAAAGGATTGGTAAATATAGGGGTATTGGAAAAAACTGATTTTTAAATAATTGCACTTTAACCCCTTATGTTTCATATATTTTATTTACAAATTAAATTAATAAAGTTTTCATATATCACTTATAACTAGTTTATAACACGTGATAAATCACATATGCTTTGTAATTTTCCATAATCTTTTCATAATTTTTACTTCTATAACAATAATTTATTTATTGAAAATTTTATACATTTGAAATAATCACGCTTATCCCTGTAAGAATGGTTTCACAATTTTATAAGTAAACGAGTTCGCATTAAAAGTAAGTTTACTTTCAATCTATTTGAGAATCTCTTAAAATTAAAACCCGTCAAAACCGCATAAGGGATTAAATGTATAAAGAATGTACTTGATCTTGTAATCTCATAACATCATGATATATTCATTAGGCATGTGCACGGTCTAAGAACCGGACCGAACCGAACCGACTAGAACCGTGAACCAAAAAATGGTTTTGGTCCGACCGATGTTGCTCGGAATCGAATCGAACCGAGTACCGAAGTAATTTCCTAATATTGAAATGTATTTGATTTGTAAATATTATTTTAATTCGTATTGTAATTCCTAAGTAATATATACATATTTTTTGAGAGTTAAACAATAAAATTGATTTATTTAAATTTTTATTTAAATTGTATGGGATTAAATCTATAAAGAAGATTGAGATATAAACTAAAAAGATAAGAATATAAACACAATGGGGTAAAGTGTAATTATTTAAAAATCAGATTTTTCAAACACCCCTATGTTTACAAAATATTTTAAAACACCCCTATTTCTACCAACACTTTTCAAAAGACCCCTACTTTTACAAAATGCTCCACTTTTAATTCCCAAATTATGCTTTTTCTTATACTTCATATATTATCGTGTTTTTATACGGAGTAATTGTAATTTTCTTTAAATCGTTAGAATTCTCATGATGACTTAAAAACATGTATTACGAAAACTAGAAACTTCCATATAATGTCCGAAAATTCAACAGGCAAGAGAAGTCACGGTACCATAATATATACGCATTGATAAAAACATAAACATCATTAAGTGTATTTTGTACAATATTTTATCTAAATACCTCCAAAAATGTTCGATGCACCATCATCTGAACTAAAAGGTCAAAAATCCGGCTTCAAGAAAAGGTTCTTTCCATATTAGTCATTAACTCATTATACAAATTTTTGTCCAATCGGGTTATTAAAAAAAGATTACTATGTATCAGGTTTGGGTCATTCAGCAACCTCGTTAACCATTGTCATGACCCAAACCAGATACAAAGTTATTCCTTTAATAACCCAATTGAACAGAAACTTATATAATGGCTAAATTGGGACAATGTAAAAATACATTGTTACCTTGAAATTGGTACATTGTTGTTGATAGTCAACATGAATCTTTTTCCCCATTGTTGCTTCATAGAATCAGGAACCGGTTTGTCACCAACAAACGCATTCCAAGTCTCCTCTAAAGTGCCACCAATAACCCATTTGATCTTCTTTGGAGGACTCTTAAATGATGAATCATCTTTTTCTTTTCTTTTTTTCCAAGACCCGTGATTCTACAAAAAAAAAAAAAAAAAAATCAAACCTATAAACATTTATTTTCATTAATTTAGTAATTAAATTGAAAAGTGGAAACTTTAAACCTTTATAGAAGTGGCTAATTTGAAAGCCTTGGAAAGGGGTAAATTATTTTCTTTAAGATCTTCTAATACTACTGATAATGGTGAATTCTCTTCCAGTTCTTTATTTTCTTCATAATCTACCATCTGTAACGTTATTAAAATTATGCCTAAGTATTACTGTCGAAAGTTAGGAAAATGCAAAAAAAAAAAAAAAAAAAAAAAAAAAAAAAAAAAAAAACTAAGATCCTACCTTTCCACTAGAGGCGATCTTCTTCCGCTTGTAACATTTCTCAAAATGCTATAAAAAACAAATAAATAGATGCATTAGCAGATAAAAACTCATGATTATATGAACAAATTACAATAATTGTAAATCTTACCTTTTCATGGTACTTTAACCTCTTGGCTTTTGATCTAGTAGGTGTAACTCCTTCTGTAAGGTATCTCTCAACGTCTTTAAGGGATCGAAACTTACGTCCAGTTTCTGGATCATGGTAGAACTGCAAAATATTATTAAATTTAGTTAATATAAGTGTAACAAGGTATAATCTCATTTTATGAAAAACAATACACAAGTAATTCATGGTTATTATCATTTGTTAAAGCAAATTCAAAGTACCTTGTCGATCGTACTTCCAGATTTACGAGGCACCTTTTCCACAAACCAATCTTCAGGTAGTGTAAACTTTGTGGTGATCCAATTATTTTCAGAAGTCATCTGCAGCAAGCATTTTTACACAATGTTGTCCCATAATTTACGATATTTGCTACATTAACAATAATTGACAGTGTAATTTTATTTTTCTGATTAAAACGAAAATAGACCTAACCTTAAATTTATAGTCAAGAGTCAAGGACCTGGATCTGGTAGCTTGATATTCTTCAAAATTCAAGTACCTCTGAATCTGGTTTCTGGATCGAAACTTTCTCCCTGTTTCTGGCTCAATATAGTACTGCACATATCATAATGTCATAAAAATGCTTCAATTTGAACCCTGATTTGAACATGCAGAAGAAAATAAAGTATTAAGCATTAGGTTTTATCTCTCACTTCCAAAATCAAAATTGACACAAAATTAGTACATTTTAAGCAAAATCTAACTGAAATGATAACACAATCAACAAAAAATTACATTAATGCACATACAGAAGTATCCATACTATCTTGCATGCAACTAATTAGGGGGAAATTGAAGTGTATCTCAAAATTAAACGTAATAAATCAGGTATACTGGTTTAATGAAATTGATTCCTCATAATATTTATCTACAGCATGTTCGAAGATACCGTATCGACGCGAAGGCCATTGGAGCGGGGGACCTGGTGGATGATCCAGCCGTCGGGAACGGAAAACGGTGAGGAGAAATGAGTAATTGAAGAAGAATCGGAATTCGAATGTGAGATAGGAGTGACGAGATTGACGACCGTAAGTTGACGGTGGAGGTCGTAATCATTGCCGCCGGTGACTTGCTCCGCCATTCGTCGGGAACCGTAAAACAGTAGGAGTACGCAATGACGCTTGTACATCCCGTACATATTCGGTTTCTCGTTATTTATACAGCGATATTTTCGCGGGTTATTTCTCACGTATGGGCTTCTTCGTTTGAGCCCAGTAACTTAATTAGCCCATCTATTTAAGGCCTTCGTAGCGTCCAGTGGTCTGACTTACTAATTAACGTTTATTTAAATAGTTTTGTTAACAGCTGTATTTAAAAAATTATTATATTTATTAATAATAACTTGTATTTTAATTATTAGAGGAATAACATTGTAAATAAATAATATATTTATTGATTAACGTACAAATACTTAAGATATGTTCTAACATCTTAACAACAGTTCTCTAATTATCATTTTCTGTGTATTATTTATATGATATGATAATGAGATGTTTTAAATTGTTTGTTTTATTTTGTTAGATGAAGTTTACCTATAGGAAATATAACATTAAAAAGATAAATATCTAAATAAATAAAATCTGAATTTTTAAAAATAAAGAGTTAAAAATGCAAAATGCATTGCCAACATTCAAAATGCATTGAAAATGTCATATTGCTAGCATGACTAATGGACACGGTGGCTAGAAGCTGGTAATGATATACTCCCTCCGTCCCACAAAAAACTTCTCATTTCACTCTATATTTTTGCCCCACAAAAAACTTCTCATTTCTCATATTTGATGGGCTTCACACAATAAAAAACTATTATTACTAAAGACCCCACCACTAATATCCACTAATTATCATTCTCTCTCAAATTCAACTTTATATTTTAATCAAAAATATTATCAATGACCCCATCACTAACTATCACCTAAAACTTGTGCAAAAGCCAAATGAGAAGTTTTTTGTGGGACGGAGGGAGTATTTTGCAACTCATTTACATTTAAAAATTATTTGAAGGAAATTCAGCCGTGTTAAAACATTGGCTTTTAAAAGGACGAATTTGTTTTGCGTCTTGATGAAAATTACATGAAGTACTAAACCAATTTTGAATTTTCTAGCCGTGCCACAATATGCCTAAGTGCCTCTAAAGCAGCGAGGATCTATCGTGTAACATGAGTTAACCGTGCAACTCTTTAAAAAATTTCAAAGAGTGTTAAAAGGAATTTTCATTTTCATTTTTAGTGTATGTGATACATACAAGAAAAAAAAATGTAACCGGTGATACCTTTCAATTTTCTTGAGTACTGCTTTTAGGTGTAGTCAATTTTTATACTCTTTACTTTCTTTATTTAAAAATTTAAATTTAATTGGTATTTGTATATAAAATAAAAAACGATTATGTAACGACCCGAAATTTTGTATCGAATAAATTATTAAAAAATATGACAAATTAGGATAAATCATTTAAAATACGTGGGAATTGGTTTCGTGTCATTTGGACATCGTTTGCTATGTGAAATCCATCGTTAAAGTCGAAACCGGGTCGAAGAGGGCAACAAAATGTGCAGCCATAGCTGCTAGGCAAAGTTCGCGGCGCGAACTTGAATTCGCGTTCGCGATACTCAAACAGAAATTCATTTTCGCGGACACGAAGTTTTTGGGCAGGCGCGAATAAAGTTCGCGTGGAGTTCGCGATGCGAAGTCGAACGCGAGAAACACAAGTAGGGGAAATTCGTGGCGCGAAGTCTTGGATCGTGGTGCGAATTATGGCAGACCACAATAAAATCGGGATTTGGTCATTTCTCACCCATTTCAAGCCCTAGAACTCTCTCTCTCTCTCTCTCTCTCTCTAAGTTCTTATACATATTTTTAGTGGAAAAGGTTGTTTGGAGCTGATTTTGGGGTCCAAATCAAGTGATTTTGCTTCCATTGTCGAAGATTAAGGTAAATCTTCACTCCTTTGTAGTTGTAGTTTTAGATCTATGGGTTTGGAAGCTTGGGTATGAAACCCTAGTTCTTGGATTTTTGATTAATGGTTAAATAAAGGTTGTATACACTTAATAGATGGTATTTTAACAAAGGAAATAAGTGTATGCTTAAGATTTGTAAGAATCTTAAGACCGGTAAAACCTAGGGTTTTCAATGTCGTCAAAATTGGGGAAAAGGGTGTTGGTGATTAAATAGTGTTATGAGACTAATGTTGGATACTAATGATGTCAACCTTGGGTTGTTGTTGGATTTGGGTTATGTTGGTGAAATCTTGGAACTACGATTTTGGGATCTCCACCAAGTTGGATGAACTTGGTGGTTAAAGATGATAATAGAGTTTATGTTATATCTAGTTATTGATGATAACTAGAGATGTGATGATTATGTTGATAGGTTGCAAAGACCTAAAGGTTGGAGATATTCCACAGGCGGGATGCAAGGATTCGTGTTGATAAACATGATATGGATTTAGCTATCGCTAAGGTGAGTACATGAGACTTTTAAACTGAGTACATAGCAAAGAGTTTGAAAATGCTTATGATATTTTATGGGTCTTTATTAATAAATATTTTGATAAAGATAATGAATGAAAATATAAGAAAGTAGGTATAATGTGATACTAGAATATGTCTAGTAAGGTTGATGAATTTGGAAGTGAATATGATGAAATAAGTAATTATGAAACCTTTATTAACGAACCATAATAATAAGGTTACTGAATAAAAGAATGTATATTGAGTCTTTATTAATAAATATGTATTAGTAAACCAATTGGAAATGATTCTATAGTAATGGGTACCTATTGGTAAGATTTACTAATAAAAGTAAAGAACGAATATATATGAAAATGGGTGACTAGTAATAATTATGTATTATAGTCAACAAAGAGATAAAAGTATTATGATATCGATAAATAAGAAATGTATCTTATGAAATAAGTAAGTATGGACCTCCTAGGGTTCATAGACGTAGAAGTATATGTTGGTAGCTTATAATCGGGTCCATGGGACCATACAGGTATGTTCACACTATGTTGAACTAATTATATATAGTTATTATTAGATAACTAACTTATTTGAAGATTTATGTGATAGCCGAAGGCTTTGATTGAAATAACTGTTGAGTTATGGTAGGAAGGAGATGATGTGATGACGCGGGGGACCCCCGGTCATGAGGTGTGGAATGAGGGGCAGTTAGGTGGATTCCCATCGACTCATCCACGTTAGTAGTCTTACTAACTGGATGTATTCCGGCGAGTAAGGCAGGTATTGGTAGATTGGGCGAATCCCTCTTGCCGGTATCTTGAAGCTTATTAATGGCAATGGATTTCGGTTAATAAGCTAATGTGAAACTTATTAATGGCGATGGATTTCGGTTAATAAGTTAATGTGAAGCTTACTAATGGCGATGGATTTCGGTTAGTAAGTTAATGTGATTCTAGTACATATAAGTTTATGTATTAGGTATGTTTGTGCTTCTATCTAGTTCGGGGGCAACCCGATAGCTAGATATGAATGCTAGGAGAGCAGATTTTGATAGGGTCACAATAGGGTGACTAGAAGGTATTGATGCAGTATATATATATATGTATATATATATTTATGAAATGATTATTATTATTGGGGTCTAAAACCCATGTATCTCACGAGACTATTTTGTCTCACGTACTATGTTTGTTTTGTGGCTGTGTACTCAGGTATAGATATGAAGTGATAGAAGGTTGCACTAGAAGTGACCTAGAGATGTTTAGCTCGGGAGCTCATAGGTAGATCCCGTTGCCTATGGTTTTGATATACTTGGTGACACCGTATTTTGTAAACTCTGATAAAGGTTTTAAAGTTTTTGTTAAATTGTATTTTGGACAATATGTTATATATTGGTAAAAATGTATTTTAAATGATTTAAAAGATGTTTTAAAAATACGGGTGTTACAACTTGATATTAGAGCTATAGTTTAAGTGAATTAGGTTGGATGTCCATCCTAGTCTTAGACTGTAGCAATATGAATGTGAGATTCCTTGAGATCGATAGGTTGACCTTGAGACTTTATGTTAAGTTTAGGGTTGAACCTAGGGGACCTATAGAAGTTGTTATGAAATGTGCAATGTGAAGTCTTTTGAGACCGTAGGGCATTGTATGATAGGGACGACCCCTGTGAGAAATGTCATGTTTTGATCTAACTGTGTTGTTTTCGTCTATTGAGTTGACCGTTTGAATCTTGTTTGATGGATATGTTGGTATGGCGAAAGAATGAATGTGAAAAGTGGACGAGCTCCACTAAATTGGGAAGAGTTATGAATGAGGGTAGGTGGAATGATTCCAATACCCGTATGAAGGAAGAGTCATCTAATGGCGAAGTCCATGGTGAGAAGTATCTACATAAAAAGGTGACAAGACCTAGTCGGAAGAAATGGAAAGATGTTGTATAGGGCCTTCATAGCGTGTGAAGCTATTGTGTGATTCGGAGGTTCTGAGCCGGAGGTCACGATTTGGTGGATTCGGTAGATTGAGCAAGTGCTAGAGAGTAGCAAACGAAGGAAAAATGATGCGGTGACTTTGGCATCACCATTATTGAGGATGAGTCGTATGATGTGGGGATTTAATTTGGGAACAGTCCCACCGGTTTGTTATGTGTATAGAAATTATATATTGGGAAGGATATGGACCGGTGTGTCACATGTAGTAAGGATATAAGGGTTGATGCTATTATGTAGCATAAAGGGGTGAGACACGAGATTGGTGAATGTTTCCAATAAGAGGATGAAAGTATAAAGAAGTACTAAGTCTTGGCAAGAATTGTTAGTTTGGATGGGAATTTTAGAAATAGAAACTTTGGAAATGGAATTTGGATGTTCGGCGGGAATCCGGATAAATAATGTAATATGGTTATACGTGAACGATAAAGTAAAGAATGACTAAGGTATAGTGATGCCTTAGAACTCATAAATGGAAAATATGTGGAAAAGAATAAGTATCGGGAATGATGAATTTCGATCTTTGAAAACGTTGAGTAAAAGTTGGCATATATCCATAGCAACGTTTTGTGTCGGGAATGATGGATTCGATATTAAGGGCAAAAAAAAAAATTGTTGGTAATATGTCATCGTAATGGTATGACGGTATATGACATGGAGTAGTGTGAGACTATGGTTGGAAAAGGAATATTTTTAAGTCTCACGACGTATAAAAGGGGAACATCGAGTGTTGAACCGTTAGGTGCTAAGACATGGGTCACGGGGGTAGACCGGAGTCGATTGGTTGACTCAAAGATGACCGGATTGACCGAAGAAATATGGTTAATGGAATAGATTGGTGGTTACCCGGTGGTGACAAAAAGATTTGGAAAATTTGGTAATAATGAAATGAACCGGTTAAGGGTGGTCAATGTGTAATTGAAATGGTAAATAATAATCGGAGGGTTTATTAGTTTACCCGCGAGGTACAATGCATGTGAGCTATGTAATGGCCTTTGGAGGCATTGACATTGAAAAGGTAATGATAATGTGATAGTGTGAGGAATGTGCTAGATTGTTTGATGAATAAATCGACAATCGAATGTGTAAGTTGGTAGTGAAGTTATGTGATGTGAAAAAAAAAAGTATAGTAGTATGGTACCTAAGATCAATAGAATGAGGAAAGGATGATGTGATAGTTCGGGGGATCCCCGGCTACTATGATGTTTGGGGGTGGAATCGGTTGGGCGAATCCCAATGGTTCCATTCCGTGATTGGAGATGTTCCAATCACTGTGACAATTTGAATCTTGATGGATTGGAGGCTTTCCAATCATCTTGATGAGATAGTTTAAATACAAATTGTTGTGTTAGTATAATAATGTTTATATATATATTTATATGTGATGAATGTAGAACCATGTGGTTAATGTGTATGGTTATGACTGTATGATAAGTGAGAATTTGGTTGAAATGCGGGTTGCATTTAAGTCGTGTATGTGTAGGGGATGCCTACGATTTATAGAATACGAGGAAAGAGAAACTCCTAGTGAGCAAATTATTATTTGGTAATCAAGATGTGGTAAACTTGTATGAAATTGTGGAATGAGATGCGATAGGAGATCTAATACCGATAGTTGAGAATAAAACATATGAAATGATTGATGTGGTACAGAGATGATTGAAAGCATACTAAGCGATGGTATGATTGACCAAATGAAGGTCAAGAAACGGTAAAGGTTAGTGTGACCTTAAGTAAAGGTGCGACTCTCGGATTAATTGGGGAGAAATTGAAGGTTGGAAAAATGGGAACGATTGTTAAGGAAACAATAATGAGGAGAACCGGAAGTAATGAGTTGAGAATGGTATTCCGTGAGTATGGAATTTGTTAGTTTGGGAAAGTATGGTTGGCTTTATGCAAAAGTCAAGATTAATCGATTTGTGATTGGTTGACTTGGTCAAAGATGGGCTTTGACTCTCGTTTTGAATGACTAGTGAATGTTGAGAACATAATGTGTCGATTGTATGTACGTGAAAAGGTTAATGGAATAATTAAAAGAGTTATAGTCGGATTGTGCGACTTTGACCCGTTGGGTGTTTAGAGTTCAATTTGGGAATCGAGTATATGAAAATTAATGGATCATAAATTAAAGATCGATGGTAAAGGAAAGGATGATTAACGAAACCTTTAACAAGTGAAGAAATTGTTAAAGAATAGTTGACTTTGTGCTTAAGTCAAAGATTAGACAATGTGGGATTATATCGACTTGGTCGAAGCTAGATTTTGATATCCGTGTGGATTGATTAGATGATTGTAATGATTGGGTCATATAGTTTTTATGTGTATAACGGGTTTGATTAAAGGATTTAAAGTGTTATGGTCTAATTGTGCAATTTTGACCCGTTTGGGTACCAAAGGCTTAAGATTGGTTTTTTTGACCCGTTCGGGCCTAACGGGGTTAAGTGATTGTTTAAATGCATATTGTCGGTTTAATTGTAATGGGAAAAGTTCGATGGTAATAACCACAAGAGGTTCGGAGCGGAATGCTCGGTCGAATGAGGATTGGAAATTTTTGAGTGATTCCGAGGACGGAATCCTTTTAAGGGGTGGATAGTTGTAACGACCCGAAATTTTTTATCGAATAAATTATTAAAAAATATGACAAATTAGGATAAATCATTTAAAATACGTGGGAATTGGTTTCGTGTCATTTGGACATCGTTTGCTATGTGAAATCCATCGTTAAAGTCGAAACCGGGTTGAAGAGGGCAACAAAATGTGCAGCCATAGCTGCTGGGCAAAGTTCGCGGCGCGAACTTGAATTCGCGTTCGCGATACTCAAACAGAAATTCATTTTCGCGGACACGAAGTTTTTGCGCAGGCGCGAATAAAGTTCGCGTGGAGTTCGCGATGCGAAGTCGAACGCGAGAAACACAAGTAGGGGAAATTCGTGGCGCGAAGTCTTGGATCGTGGCGCGAATTATGGCAGACCACAATAAAATCGGGATTTGGTCATTTCTCACCCATTTCAAGCCCTAGAACTCTCTCTCTCTCTCTAAGTTCTTATACATATTTTGAGTGGAAAACGTCGTTTGGAGCTGATTTTGGGGTCCAAATCAAGTGATTTTGCTTCCATTGTCGAAGATTAAGGTAAATCTTCACTCCTTTGTAGTTGTAGCTTTAGATCTATGGGTTTGGAAGCTTGGGTATGAAACCCTAGTTCTTGGATTTTTAATTAATGGTTAAATAAAGGTTGTATACACTTAATACATGGTATTTTAACAAAGGAAATAAGTGTATGCTTAAGATTTGTAAGAATCTTAAGATCGGTAAAACCTAGGGTTTTGAAATGTCGCCAAAATTGGGGAAAAGGGTGTTGGTGATTAATTAGTGTTATGAGACTAATGTTGGATACTAATGATGTCAACCTTGGGTTGTTGTTGGATTTCGGTTATGTTGGTGAAATCTTGGAACTACGATTTTAGGATCTCCACCAAGTTGGATGAACTTGGTGGTTAAAGATGATAATAGAGTTTATGTTATATCTAGTTATTGATGATAACTAGAGATGTGATGATTATGTTGATTGGTTGCAAAGACCTAAAGGTTGGAGATATTCCATAGGCGGGATGCAAGGATTCGTGTTGATAAACATGATATGGATTTAGCTATCGCTAAGGTGAGTACATGAGACTTTTAAACTGAGTACATAGCAAAGAGTTTGAAAATGCTTATGATATTTTATGGGTCTTTATTAATAAATATTTTGATAAAGATAATGAATGAAAATATAAGAAAGTAGGTATAATGTGATACTAGAATATGTCTAGTAAGGTTGATGAATTTGGAAGTGAATATGATGAAATAAGTAATTATGAAACCTTTATTAACGAACCATAATAATAAGGTTACTGAATAAAAGAATGTATATTGAGTCTTTATTAATAAATATGTATTAGTAAACCAATTGGAAATGATTCTATAGTAATGGGTACCTATTGGTAAGATTTACTAATAAAAGTAAAGAACGAATATATATGAAAATGAATACGATGTGACTAGTAATAATTATGTATTATAGTCAACAAAGAGATAAAAGTATTATGATATCGATAAATAAGAAATGTATCTTATGAAATAAGTAAGTACGGACCTCCTAGGGTTCATAGACGTAGAAGTAGATGTTGGTAGCTTATAATCGGGTCCATGGGACCATACATGTATGTTCACACTATGTTGAACTAATTATATATAGTTATTATTAGATAACTAACTTATTTGAAGATTTATGTGATAGCCGAAGGCTTTGATTGAAATAACTTTTGAGTTATAGTAGGAAGGAGATGATGTGATGACGCGGGGGACCCCCGGTCACGAGGTGTGGAATGAGGGGCAGTTGGGTGGATTCCCATCGACTCATCCACGTTATTAGACTTACTAACTGGACGTATTCCGGCGAGTAAGGCAGGTATTGGTAGATTGGGCGAATCCCTCTTGCCGGTATCTTGAAGCTTATTAATGGCGATGGATTTCGGTTAATAAGCTAATGTGAAACTTATTAATGGCGATGGATTTCGGTTAATAAGTTAATGTGAAGATTACTAATGGCGATGGATTTCGGTTAGTAAGTTAATGTGATTCTAGTACATATAAGTTTATGTATTAGGTATGTTTGTGCTTCTAGCTAGTTCGGGGGCAACCCGATAGCTAGATATGTGTAACGACCCGAATTTTTGTGATAAATAAATTCTAAGAAAATATGATAAATAAGGATAAATCATTTAAAGAACGTGGAAATTGGTTTCGTGTCGTTTGGACACCGTATGAGAAAGTTATGGACGAAACCGGGTCGAAAAGAATAAAGAAAAGTGCAGCCCTGGCTACCGGACCCAGATAGCGTCGCTATCTGGGGTTCGCGACGCGATTTAGAGGGGTGGGCTACAGCGACCCGAAATAGCGATGGGGCTTACGCGAAATTGAGATAGCGTCGGGAGATAGCGGCGCGAAAGGTAACGCGAATTAACGCGGGGTGTTAGTTCGCGACGCGATGTGTGGGTTAGCGGCGCGATTTATGTCTGTGCAGCATTAAAATTGGGTTTTGGCTCATTTCTTGCCATCTCAAACCCTAGTTTCTCTCCCAAAGAGTTTGTGTACGTTTTCGAGTATAAAGCATCGTTTGGAGCCGATTTCTTGGTCAAATCTCGTGATTCTTCACTCCTAGTTGAAGATTTAAGGTATATCTTCACTCCCTTGTAGTTGTAGCATTTGATCTATGGGTTTTGGGGCTTGGGTTTGAATCCCTAGTTCTTGGGTTGATTAATGGTTGAATGAAGGTTGTATACACTTAATATAAGGTATTTTAACAAAGGAAACAAATGTATGGTTAAGATTTGTAAGAATCTTAAGATTGGTTAAACCTAGGGTTTTGGAAAACTATCAAATTGGGGAAAATTGTATTTTGGGTTAGTTAGTGATGATTCATGTTAACCTTGTGATGATTATTGAAATAGGACTTTTACCAAGAGGTTGGAGGTCAACAAGTGGTTTGAGAAAGTGAAGATTTGGTGTTCAAGGAACATATTTGGTGCCTTAATTGCTAAGGTGAGTACGTGTGAACTTTACTGAGTACATAGCCATTGAAATATGTTTTCTTACTTGTGATTTGGTCTATTTGATTAATTGTGTAGACTATTAGTATGTAGAGTTAGTTATATATTATTATGAATATTAAAACTAACTTGTTTGATGATTTATGAGATAGCCAAGGGCTTAGATGGAATAACTCGAGAAGTTATGACGTGTGATAGTGTGGCGGTGATTCGGGGGATCCCCGGTCACTTTGGATGGGGCGGATTGGGCATCGACCCATGGACCATCATGTGTTAGGAGGCTTGCTACCGGACGAGATCCGGCTAGAAGTCGGGTAACGGTAGATTGGGCGATTCCCTCTTACCGTTACCATAAGGCTTATTAAGGCGGGGGGTCCCCGATTAATAATTATGTGAGAGGATGGGTTATTTGGAGATGTTCCGGATAACTAGATAGACTTGCTAGGGAGGCAAGAATGATAGAGTCACAATAGGGTGGCTAAATGTATGATGATGAGATATATATATATGTTTATATATAATGTGATACTTGTTTGGTTATCGGGGTCTAAACCTATGTAGCTCACGAGACTTTCTTGTCTCACGTACTCCTTGTTTGTTTTGCTATGTACTCAGGTTCAGGATCAAAGGTGTAGGTACGCATGGATAGAGATGTGGGGCCTAGAACAGAAGAACAATAGAGTGGATTTATGCTTAGCTTTGGTTTTGATATATTTTGTAACACCAAACCTCATACTCTGATTTTCATACCAAAGGTTTTTGTAAATCTATATTTTGGGAACCGTTCTTCTATTTATAAAATGGTATATTTTTGGTAAATGTTTTGTTATAAAATTTGAGGTGTTACAATATGAATGCTAGGAGAGCAGATTTTGATAGGGTCACAATAGGGTGACTAGAAGGAATTGATGCAGTATATATATATATATATATATATATATATATGTATATATATATATATATATATATATTTATGAAATGATTATTATTATTGGGGTCTAAAACCCATGTATCTCACGAGACTATTTTGTCTCACGTACTATGTTTGTTTTGTGGCTGTTTACTCAGGTACTGATATGAAGTGATAGAAGGTTGCACTAGAAGTGACCTAGAAATGTTTAGCTCGGGAGCTCATAGGTAGATCCCGTTGCCTATAGTTTTGATATACTTGGTGACACCGTATTTTGTAAACTCTGATAAAGGTTTTAAAGTTTTTGTTAAATTGTATTTTGGACAATATGTTATATATTGGTAAAAATGTATTTTAAATTATTTAAAAGATGTTTTAAAAATACGGGTATTACAGACTATACTTTGAGAGACGCTAACACTATTTATATAAATTAAAAATGACAAAAATGTAGTGTTAGATCTTTGCTACTCTACCAAAAAGTTGGTTACTAAGATAAGCCTAACAACAAGCTTTATAGACACAAAACACGGCAAGTTACAACATTTATTTTGCATTAATTTATCACATTCGAGTTCACACTCTCATTATGACTATATCATGTCAACGTGGCCGTCACTCTTTCGACTATTCACGAAGTTTCTCGAACATTTACATGATAAAGATCAATCCAATTCAACTAAACCTTACTTGTCCTCCAATGTTTATTTACTTTAATGACTACCTCATCAAAATTTTATTAAATTAATATATGAATGGAGAGTTAGTATCCGATGAGAACTCAAAAATCGGTGAAAAATGCGAAGACAATTCTCAACCTTTCGTTTCAAAAATATTAAATTATGAATAAATTTTTTTTAGATTTTTATTTTTTTTCTTCATCAGGAAAATTAGATCATTATCAAGAAATACTGATTATTATCAAGAAGTTTGGATTATAATTATAAAAATTGATCATTTTTCGTCTTCACAAAATTTAAAATCCTCATCCGATCTCATATTTGGCTAACTTATAAATATCAATCCGTTTAACTTATAATATAACTAGTTTCTGACCCGTGAAATATCACGTGTTGTCGTTAAATTTGCCGAAAGTAAGTATTATAGAATAAAAATATGAACTGTGAAAATCACATGTGATTGTGTATTTAATCACATTTAATATTTTAGTTAAATCACATGTGATTCAGTATGTAATCACATTATGTGTTATTAATGAAAAAATAATAATTTATTTTAAAAATAATAACAAATATAAAAAATAAATAAAAAAAATATTTTATTTTTTTTAAATGATCAAAATACCCCTCAATGTATAAAATATGTGATTAATCTAACCATTAGATCTAATTGATCAACAGTTGATATTTGTTCATCGAGACTTCATAAAAATGGACATCCTTGAAAGCAACTCTATAACTATATAAAATATAAAATTCTGGTGGAACACCTAACTATAACAACTTAACTTTACCAAAATTATAGCATATTGAAAAACTATTTTTCTTCTGTTCTCTACCTCTTGTAGCTTCATTTATCCAAAATTTTGCATTGCATATTTCACATGTAAAAGTCTTATCACCATGATCAAGGTACTCTATAAAATTAAAAGAAAAAGAAAAAAATAAACATGACTTTAATAAAAATTAAAAATAATATGATGTGCCATATGGTGATTATCTTTTGATAAACCAGCATAAATATTTGGAAGTACATCTTGAGTAATAATCTCTTCATCTATTGTTAACTTAGATAATAGAATATTTGTAGTATTTACACTCTTCATTTTTAAATTTAGATTACCTGATATTAAATTGCAAACCGATGTACTATTAATAATGGTAGAAGATTTTGTAGCTGGAAAACAATAAGAAAATTAAACAGTTGTCCTTGATAATAATGATATGCGTATATTTATTAATAAAAATTGTGTACTAAGGAGTATTTTTTGTTAAGGTTGTTAACATTTAAAATACATGGATTTTGTATCCAACTACATCTTTCTAACTTTTCTACTCTCACTTCTTTGGGTGGAAACCGTGGAATGTTAAAGACATATGAATTTATATGTTGTATATATGATTTAGTAGAGAGCTGTTTGAATTTCTTACTATCAATTTACAATTTTCTAACTAATTTGCTATATTTATAGTTTGGAAAATTCATGAATTTCAAAGCCATTATAACAAATATAAGTATTAATAATTAAAAAATAAGTAAATTTTCTTTAACAGAAATTTGTGATAAAATTTTATTATATAAGATAAAAAATTAGATTCTGATTTAAAACAAAAAAATTAGACTTATAGTTATTTATGTCTTATATTATAATTATCTTTGTGATACAATAAAATTATAAAATAATTATCATTTGTGACACAAACTGATACTTTAGTTTTGCCAAATCAGTGTCACGTAAGCTGACATTTCGACTAATATTCAAATTACGTACCTACGCCATCAATATTCAATACCCCGTATATTTACTCTTTGTGTCACACAATTATTAAATATATATACAAAATATTCTATTAAAATAACTCGTTGGGCACATCTTAACTCTTCCCTACTCATCTCTTTGGAGACATGAAAAGACGTGTCGTGTCATCGGTTGGAGTAAAATTGGCGACTTCAGTTGGGCAACTAAAGAACTGATGGTAATGGTGTAACAGGTTCTAAATTTGATAACACACAAATAATACAACATTTTATTATAAACATTTTAACAATATTAAATTAGTATTGTCGTTAAAAAAATTAGATTAGTATTGTCGTTAAAAAAAATAAAAAAACTGTCATAAGACGTGCATTAAAAACTTGTATATTAATCTACAACCGACTCCTATATTTTAGGAACTACTCTACTGTACGCACTTAATGACAGCCCTTAGGACTGTTATTATTAAAACCCTAATAATTATTATTATTAACTAACTTTTCTAGGATTCCATATAGCAATAGAATAAATTTTCTCAAAATTCGCTATATGTTAATCGGCATGTTTTGGTAAATTAAAAATAGAAATCATCTACATTTGCAATTGAAAATGCATCCGTAAGCAAAGATTAAATTTATTATTAAATTACGAATTAATTAATTTAAGTTAGGCAAAGATTATCATCTAAAAATCATTCAAATTTATGTAATCTTAAAAATTTTAATTATAAAATCGGTGATCTATAAAGCTACCATGTGGCAAGCTGGAGGTCTAAGAAAACGCCACATGGTCATATAGGCTTTGTTTTATTATAGTAGTAGAGTAGATTTAGAATTTTACGTTTACGAAATAAAATTTTACGTTTAGCACAAATCAGCGAAGATAAAATACTGTCGTCATCACTTACGCGCTTACACGTTACTTATCTTCCTTAACCAACGAACTAGACACTCTCACACGCAAACTATACTGCCACCCAGTTATTAACATATAAATACACCCACACACCCAACTAATACACACCAAAAACTCACAAAAAAACACACACAAAAACGACATCGTTCACACAACAAATTGTTACAACAAATCACAAGACCAAATGACGGTTAAAAGAATGTTAGAAAACGACACAGAAATCGAGACAATGGCCATGGCTAACTGCTTAATGCTCTTATCACGTGTCGGAGAATCCGGTTCACCTGAACCGGGCCGTTTGTTTAACTGCAAGACATGCAACCGGCCGTTTCAGTCGTTTCAAGCTCTTGGCGGCCACCGTGCAAGTCATAAACGGTCGAAATTAAATGATTTTTTGAGTCAATCGCCACCAAAGCCCAAAACACATGAGTGCTCAGTTTGCGGGCAGGAGTTTGCGCTCGGGCAGGCGTTGGGTGGTCATATGAGACGCCACCGTGATGAGGTCGCCGGAAAAAGTGGTCAGGTGGCGGTGAAGAAGCAAAGTGGGACCGGAAGTTTGTTTTTGGGTCTGGATTTGGATCTAAATTTGACGCCGTATGAAAATGACTTGAAGTTGTGGTCGATTGTTACTTTGTGATGTAATTAGTTTTATATATTTATTTTTGTTATATTAATTAAAATTGTTTGTATAGATTATTTAATTATTTTTTAGATACAAAGTTTTGGATTTATTAGACGAGTCGAATAACTATATATTCATATTTGATGGATAAATTCTTTTGTTGTTTTTTCATTATGCAAATACTCAGGGGCGTCTATGAGATTTTGAAGGCCCAGTGTGAAAACACGAAAATGGGCCCCCTAAATACATGATTTTTATAAAAATTTGGACTTTTTAATTTTTTCCCTATTAAATTATCAAATTTCTTAAATTTTAAGATTATATATATAACATATATTTAAAAATTGGGCCCTATAAAATATGGACCATGTGCGACTGCACCTCCTCAAAGATACCCCTGCAGATACTTGTAATATACTTTGGATGGCAAAGGAGATTAATTCATGATCTATACGTTATTTTGAAAATAACGCTAGTTTAGAAATTTCAATGTTCTTCTCAATTATTCTAGTAAAGTATTTCTTCACGTTCAAATATTTTATGGTATCAATGAAATTGTTAAATGGAAATAGCAAATTTGTGAAAACATAGTGTTTATATACTTCATCCGATTCAAATTAAGTGAATATATTCTTAGTTTCACATTTTTTTAAGGTAAAACATTAAAATAAATATGAAATTAGATTAAATTGGATAATTGATAGTATATCATTTATTTTGATACACCTAAAAAAATGTATCACTTAATTTGAATAGCATGAAGTATGTACAATGAATGTAAATCGCATAACTAGTAGTATTTAAAGAAAAGTATCGTGTATATAATAATTAAGGCCATTAATTTGTGCGGTAATAAGTTATATTAGTCTATGGAACTAGCTTCTAGTAAGTAGCCCGTGCGATAAAAAGGTTACAAATATATGGTTAGTATGAATTTGAGTTGCAAGTTCATTCCAACCAATTAAGTGGTACATTTTTTTCCTACCAATTAACCAAAAAAGAGACATAAAGTTGGACTGTTTCATATTCCTAAATTTACAAGTAATTTAACGACAAACTAATGAACATTTGCCATCGATAACAAAGTTTCCATAAACGTCCACTGAAATAAAATGTGTAAGCTCGTGTAAAAGCGGCTAATATTGGAACTGACAACTAGAAAAATACTTTTTAACACGCTAGCGACTTCCAAACAGTGTGGTCCTTGTTTTAATTTATTGCTACTATTAATAACGCGTAATTTATAGTTTAGGCTATAACTTATAAATCAGTCATCTTGTGATAGTCCAGTGCTAAGGGCGTTTGAAATAATCTCCTAAAGATTATAGGTTTGATCACTTTCCTACGTGAACATTTACTAGATGGTCGACAGAAAACTCTGAAATAACAACGCAATGGTTTGGTCGCGTATATTTTCCGAGCAAATTTAGGTCACCCTATGGTAGGTCGTCATGAACGGGAACACCAAAAAAAACTATAAAGTAAAATTTGTTTGTAAAGATTTTCAATCAAGCCGGTCGGATATATTTAAGTATCTAACTTTTCAAGTTTACCAAAAGCAATAGTGATTTTGAAATTCAATTCTAGCTGCATTACCTAACCTAGTCAATCGCTAACCAAATGATTTCACTTTTATGGTTTGACCTCAATCCAAGCCCATTACATGACTTTAATCTGTGACCGTTACACGAGAAAATGTAGAAAACGATAAGACTAATATTTGAGAGTTGAGACGACAAAAAATGATCAATTTTATTGGTTATTACGAATTATGTCAAGTTTTTAATAAATAAAGAATTATACATGACTCGAATGTGTATGATAAACTTGAACTCTCATTTGAGTCATTTCTAGTAAATAGCATGACTATAAAAAGGAATGTGGCCCATGTGGCCTATGGGCTAAGACCCTGCCCAATGGTGTTTTTCATTTCTCGTCACTTTTCTTTTCACTATTGGCACAAATTTTTCACTTTAGGTATTATTTAGTAAGTCTCGTAATGGTTCAGTTAAGAGGAAAGTCTCTTAATCAGACATATTCAGAGCATTTGGTAAGGTCTATTAATTAGCCTCTTAATCAGCCTCTGAAAAAAATTGAACATGTTCTGCCTCTTAATTGAACAGATGTAAGGAAACGTCTGAATTATTCAAATATTTGCATCATTCAGATGTTAATCATTCAGATAATACCAAACAACACATTAGTCGGATAAACTAGAGAGTATGGAGACGAGATTGGAGAGAGATGGGGAAAAATAAAAGGGAGGACAGCAAAGAGAGAGATGTTTTATTTATGGGTTTTGATAATGACTGTAACACCCGTATTTTTTTTTTAACATCGTTTAAATCATTTAAAATACAATTTCCCAACATTTGACACATTGTCCAAAATACAGTTTATCAAAAACTTTAAAACCTTTATCAGAGTTTACAAAAATACGGTGTCACCAAGTATATCAAAACCATAGGCAAACGGGATCTACCTATGAGCTCCCGAACTAAGCATCTCTAGGCCACTTCTAGTGCAACCTTCTATCACTTCAAACCTGTACCTGAGTACATAGCCACAAACAAACGTAGTACGTGAGACAAAATAGTCTCGTGAGATACATGGGTTTTAGACCCCAATAATATACATTTCATAAATATGTAAACATATATATAAACTACATAAATACCGTCTAGTCACCCTTTTGTGACTCTAACTACTTTGCTTTCCTAGCAAAGATATCTAGTACCTAAACGTATAGGTGCCAGAAGCCCAATCATGTCTAATACATAAACATATATGTATTAGAACCTAACATACCTAGTACCAAACATATGCGTACTAGAAGCACCCGTGTGCTTAGTGTATAAACATATATACACTCGGTGTATAAACATATATACCACCGTCCAATCAACATATCTAATACATAAACATATATGTATTAGAACCTAACATACATAGTACCAAACATATGCGTACTAGAAGCACCCGTGTGCTTAGTGTATAAACATATATACACTCGGTGTATAAACATATATACCACCGTCCAGTGACCAGGGGTCCCCCGCGTCACCACCATCTATCTCTTACCATAACCTAACAGTTATGACAGTCAAAGCTTTCGGCTATCACATTCAACATCAAACAAGTTAGTCATCTAATGCTAACGACATATAATTAGTTCACCACAGTGTGAACGTACCTGTATGGTCCCATGGACCCGATCATAAGCAACCACAGTTACTTCTACATCTATGAACCCTATGAGGTCCATACTTACTTTATACATAAGATACATTTCTTATTTATCGATCACATAATACTTTTATCTCTCCCTTGACTATAATAGACAATTATTACTAGTCACTTCATATACTTTCTCATATATATTCGCTCTTTACTCTTATTAGTATATCTTACCAATAGGTACTCGTTACTACAGAATCATTCCCAATTGTTTTACTAATACATATTTATTAATAAAGGCTCCGTATACATTCTTTTACTCACTTACTACATATTTATTATTCATTAATATAGATTCCATAATTACTTGGATCTATCATAATTTACTTCAAATTCATCAATCATACTAGACACATTCTAGTATCACGTTCTACATACTCTCATACATTTTCAATTACTATCTTTATCAAATATTTGTTAATAAAGACCGATACAATATCATATGTACTTTCAAGACTATTTGCTATGTACCCAGTTTAAAAGTCTCATGTACTCACCTTAGCAAATAAGTGCTCCAACCGTATTCTTTACGTCAGTTTCCTTGCTTCACAATTCGGTCAACTTCCAAGACCTCACCAAATGCCTAATACAATAATCACAAGATTATCAGCATCCCATTCTACTACCCATGTGTCCATCTATCTCTAGATAACACTTATTAACTCATTTCCACCAATTATGGTGATTTACCAAACCCTAGGTTTGACCAACCCTTAAGATTCTTACGAATCATAATCATACACTTGTTTCCTTTGCTACTATACCATCTATCAAGTGTATACAACGTTTATTCACCATAAACCATAACCCCCAATAGCTAGGGTTTCAAACCCAACCATCAAAATACATAGATCTAAAGCTACAAAGATCAAGGAGTGAAGATATACCTTTAATCTTCAACTAGGAGTGAAGTCTACCAAGCTTTAATGGAGAAATCGACCTCAACCAGCCTTTGCACTCGAAAATCGCCCAAGAGAGAAACTAGGGTTTACCAAAGACATAAATGAGCCAAAACCCTATTTAATGCTGGTCGTCCGGAGTTCGCGTCGCGAACCCACTTCGCGTCGCTAACTTTGCATGTTCGTGAACTCTTCGCGATCGTTACCTAGGCGTGAACCTCAATTGCCAAAAACCCCCAACTCTCTGGTCGGAGTTCCCGATCGGGAACCCCAAGTTCGCGGCGCGAACTTTACATGTGCAGCAGGGCTGCACTTTTCGGTTGTTGTCTCGACCCGGTTTCGCCCATAACTATCTCATACGGTCTCCAAACGACGCGAAACCAATTCCTACGTTCTTTAAACGATTTATCCTTATTTATCATATTTTTATTCAATTTATTTACTTACAAATTTCGGGTCGTTACAACTATCCACCCCTTAAAAGGATTCCGTCCTCGGAATTACTAAAATTTCCACCTATATACACCCGAGCATTACGCTCTCATTTCCTTGTGGTCGTCACCAACAACATTTCTTATTCCGATTCCCGTTAACATTATGCTTCACAACGTCTACTCAATTTTATCGAGCCCGAACGGTTAGAACTCAATTTAAAACCCACAATACTTAAACGGGTCAAAATTTCACAATTTGACCAAGCCGATATATCCCGACATTGGTATATCCCCACATTGTTTACCCTTTGACTTAAGCACAAAGTCAACTAAACCTTAACATTTTCCCTTCCCGTTAAAGGTTTCATAAATCCTCCTTTCCTTTACAATTTACTTTTAATTTATGGTGCAACTACAGTCTTACACTTGATTCCCAATTTCAACATCGAAATCACCCAAACGGGTCAAGTCGTATAAACTGACTACAATTCAGTCAACCATCTCATCAACTTTTTCACAAACACATAATCGACACATTATGCTATCAATATTCATTAGTAAATCAAAACGAGAATCAAAGTCCACCTTAGACCAATTCAACCAATCACGGGTTGACTAACGTTGACTTTTACATAAAGTCAACCATACCTTTTCCAACTAGCAATTTCCGTACACACGGCGTACCATTACCAATCTATCACTCTCAGTTCTACCCATTATCACTTTCTCATCAATCGTCCCCGTTAATCCAAGGGTCACACCTTAACATAAGGTCACAATAACATTTACCGTTTCTTGACCTTCACTTGGTCACTCATACTATCACTTAGTATTCTTTCAACCATCTTTGTATCACATTGATCAACTTAAATTATCGGTACTAGGCCCGCTACCGTAATACATCCCACACCCTTATACGGCGTACTATGTCTGGGTTACCACATGGTAATTTGCTCACTAGGAGTTTCTCTTTCCTTCTATTCTATACATCGTAGGCATCCCCTACATTTACATGACCTAAATGCAACCCGCATTTCAAGCCAAATTCTCATTTATCATAATATAATAGTAATATTTATTAACCACATGGTTCTACATTCATCATATAAACACATAAACATATATACACATATAGATATACACACGTATATCACGCCAATTCCATCTAACTACCTCCATTGTGCACATATACAAACATATGTATATGTCACCAATACCATCATTACATCTCTATTGTGCACATATACAAACATATGTATATATCGCACCAATATCAAATAAACATCATCATCATGCACATATACTAACATATGTATATGTCACGCCAATATCATACAAACATCATCAAATCATTTATCGTGCATTCTAGCACCTCTCCCACGAGACGCCTCATTGTTTTCCTTCCCATTCGTATGTCTCCCATATGACATATTACTTAGCACAATTCATATGACATAATATTGTCTTTCCACAATTATATGTTTTCCAAGGTCATCACATGATGCACATGCATCGTACCCCGCGGGTAACTAATAACATTCTCTATTCGTTATTTACCATTCCACTTACACATTAACCGTCATTAATCGGTTCATCTCTTTATTACCATATTTCCAAATCTTTTGTCGCTACCGAAGTAACTATCACTCAATTCTATTAAACATAATTTCACCGGTCATCCCGGTCATCTTTGAGTCAACCAACCGACTCCAGTCTATGATTCAAAAAAAAAAAAATACGAATTCATTCAACCCGGAAGATTATTCCCACGATGACTATTCACGTCATACAACTCATCTACTATTTCCCGTAAACACCAAATTGGGCAACAATCTAACAATATGGCTATACTCACACAACAAACTGGCTTGGTGCATAATCGTCCAATCCATCTCAATGGTCTTACCAAATGCCACTACTCTCCTCGACAATTATTCAACCTTGCTAAATCAAATCTTTCAAGTAAATAAATTAACAATAAAATTCATACCATTCAAATTATGTTTTTAACCAAAGCATTCGGAAGGATTACAATAATATCCAAAACTAAAATCTTAGGGAAACAAATGGCACACCGGCCTAATCATCCAATGCTACAATTACGGGCCGCTTAATCCTTAGCTCCCGAACCTGACGCCCCATTGCGCGCCTCCTCCCGTGTGAGTAGGAAGGATCGTCCTCTCACCTTTGCCGGCTCCGCCTTCTTTTGAGCCGCTGACACAAGCGTTCCGGTTTTCTTCTTCGGGCACACGTGGCTATAATGCCCTTTCTCATGGCACGAGTAACATTCAACCTCGGCCATTGGTTTGGATCTACAATCTCGGGCCAAATGTCCCGTCTTTCCACAATCATGGCAAATTTTTGGTTCCCCACGGCATTCGCCGGTATGATTCTTCCCACACCTCTTGCACGAGGCTACACTTCCTTGCCTAGAGAAGTTCGACGTGAACTTTCCCTTCTTAACCGTACCCGATCCACTCTCGGCATTCCTCTTATCTCCCACATACGCCCTCTCGGCAACTTTTGCCACGTTCACCTCTTCCACACCTCGGGCGGCACTAATGGCCTCATCTAGCGTGACCGCTCTCTTTACCTCCAACTGATAATCCCAAGGTAGCCCACTAGCATACCTAACTACCCTCAACCTCTCCTCGGAGTAGGTCTTAGCAACAAACGGAAGTAATCCTGTGAATTCCCTCGTGTACTCCTCGATCGACATCTCACCCTTCCTTAGGGTCACAAACTTCTCATGCATTTTCTCCAAATCCCGGTCGGGACAAAATTTCTTCCTCAACCTCACGGTAAACTCATCCCATGACATTCTCTCTATCACCTCCCTCCCGAGGGTCTCATAAACTATGTCCCACCAGACCATAGCATCCTCTTTTAGCAATTGAGATGCATACAACACCATATCGGTTTTCTTGCACTTGCTACTTCCGATGACCCGCTCGGTCTCTCGGATCCACCTCATAGTTACCTTCGGGTCCGAACTACCCGTATATATGTTTGGCTTACAAGCCATGAATGTCTTAAAAGAACAACCATAATTTTCATCGGGCCTCGCCCTTGCATCACTACAACCACTTGTGGAGAATTTCTCCACTTGAGTGCCACCACCCCTGGTTTTCTCATCCGATTTAGCCTCGGATACACGATCTCCATCCGACCTCTCACGGTCCCCAATTATGCGGTGCACCTCATCGGCCACCACTCCCTTGAGTTGATCAATAATAGTTTGGAGGTCCGCCATGGTCACCGGAGTTCTATTAGCTCCGACCTCCGATTCACCCACCTGGCGCATCGACGGTTGACTTTCCTGTTCAACCCCAGCCTCAACATGAGGTGTATCCTCCTCCCGGCCCTCCGGGGCTTTCCCACTTCTTCGAGTGTTAACCATTTCTTTCGATCTTGACTATACGAAAGACATTAAACAATTAGTACCTCGTGTACTTGTCATGAGTCTCATAACACTGATTATCCATAATCACATCACTTTCATAGGTCCCCTAGGTTCAACCCTAAACTTAACATAAAGTCTCAAGGTCAACCTAATGATCTCAAGGAATCTTACATTCCTAATGCTACAGTCTAAGACTAGGATGGACATCCAACCTAATTCACTTAAACTATAGCTCTGATACCAAGTTGTAACACCCGTATTTTTTTTTTAACATCGTTTAAATCATTTAAAATACAATTTCCCAACATTTGACACATTGTCCAAAATACAGTTTATCAAAAACTTTAAAACCTTTATCAGAGTTTACAAAAATACGGTGTCACCAAGTATATCAAAACCATAGGCAAACGGGATCTACCTATGAGCTCCCGAACTAAGCATCTCTAGGCCACTTCTAGTGCAACCTTCTATCACTTCAAACCTGTACCTGAGTACATAGCCACAAACAAACGTAGTACGTGAGACAAAATAGTCTCGTGAGATACATGGGTTTTAGACCCCAATAATATACATTTCATAAATATGTAAACATATATATAAACTACATAAATACCGTCTAGTCACCCTTTTGTGACTCTAACTACTTTGCTTTCCTAGCAAAGATATCTAGTACCTAAACGTATAGGTGCCAGAAGCCCAATCATGTCTAATACATAAACATATATGTATTAGAACCTAACATACCTAGTACCAAACATATGCGTACTAGAAGCACCCGTGTGCTTAGTGTATAAACATATATACACTCGGTGTATAAACATATATACCACCGTCCAATCAACATATCTAATACATAAACATATATGTATTAGAACCTAACATACATAGTACCAAACATATGCGTACTAGAAGCACCCGTGTGCTTAGTGTATAAACATATATACACTCGGTGTATAAACATATATACCACCGTCCAGTGACCAGGGGTCCCCCGCGTCACCACCATCTATCTCTTACCATAACCTAACAGTTATGACAGTCAAAGCTTTCGGCTATCACATTCAACATCAAACAAGTTAGTCATCTAATGCTAACGACATATAATTAGTTCACCACAGTGTGAACGTACCTGTATGGTCCCATGGACCCGATCATAAGCAACCACAGTTACTTCTACATCTATGAACCCTATGAGGTCCATACTTACTTTATACATAAGATACATTTCTTATTTATCGATCACATAATACTTTTATCTCTCCCTTGACTATAATAGACAATTATTACTAGTCACTTCATATACTTTCTCATATATATTCGCTCTTTACTCTTATTAGTATATCTTACCAATAGGTACTCGTTACTACAGAATCATTCCCAATTGTTTTACTAATACATATTTATTAATAAAGGCTCCGTATACATTCTTTTACTCACTTACTACATATTTATTATTCATTAATATAGATTCCATAATTACTTGGATCTATCATAATTTACTTCAAATTCATCAATCATACTAGACACATTCTAGTATCACGTTCTACATACTCTCATACATTTTCAATTACTATCTTTATCAAATATTTGTTAATAAAGACCGATACAATATCATATGTACTTTCAAGACTATTTGCTATGTACCCAGTTTAAAAGTCTCATGTACTCACCTTAGCAAATAAGTGCTCCAACCGTATTCTTTACGTCAGTTTCCTTGCTTCACAATTCGGTCAACTTCCAAGACCTCACCAAATGCCTAATACAATAATCACAAGATTATCAGCATCCCATTCTACTACCCATGTGTCCATCTATCTCTAGATAACACTTATTAACTCATTTCCACCAATTATGGTGATTTACCAAACCCTAGGTTTGACCAACCCTTAAGATTCTTACGAATCATAATCATACACTTGTTTCCTTTGCTACTATACCATCTATCAAGTGTATACAACGTTTATTCACCATAAACCATAACCCCCAATAGCTAGGGTTTCAAACCCAACCATCAAAATACATAGATCTAAAGCTACAAAGATCAAGGAGTGAAGATATACCTTTAATCTTCAACTAGGAGTGAAGTCTACCAAGCTTTGATGGAGAAATCGACCTCAACCAGCCTTTGCACTCGAAAATCGCCCAAGAGAGAAACTAGGGTTTACCAAAGACATAAATGAGCCAAAACCCGATTTAATGCTGGTCGTCCGGAGTTCGCGTCGCGAACCCACTTCGCGTCGCTAACTTTGCATGTTCGTGAACTCTTCGCGATCGTTACCTAGGCGTGAACCTCAATTGCCAAAAACCCCCAACTCTCTGGTCGGAGTTCCCGATCGGGAACCCCAAGTTCGCGGCGCGAACTTTACATGTGCAGCAGGGCTGCACTTTTCGGTTGTTGTCTCGACCCGGTTTCGCCCATAACTTTCTCATACGGTCTCCAAACGACGCGAAACCAATTCCTACGTTCTTTAAACGATTTATCCTTATTTATCATATTTTTATTCAATTTATTTACTTTCAAATTTCGGGTCGTTACAATGACAGCCCTAAGGGCTGTCACTAGACACACATGAAATACTTGTACATCAATCTATAACTACCTCCTGGATCTTAGGAACTCTCTCCCCTAATGGAAAAATGTACAACCTTAATGCATCTAACGACAGCCCTTAGGGCTGTCATTATCAAAACCCTTTATTTATTTATATCTTTTCCTTTTTAATAGATAGTTTTCTAACATTAGTTTAAAAATATAATTTTTTTTATCTTTTTTATTTTATTTTTATAAATTTTAATATATTAAGATCTGTATTTAGTTAAAAATTGGTAATGTGTCACTAATATAACAAAGCTAGTGAATGAAGGAATAAACATTGTTCATATTAATGTATGAGTTTCTTGTCAGTTAACAAGTAAAGATGTTACGTTGATTTTGTAAAAATTAAAAATTTTTTTTGAAGAAATTACTGTTGCGAGTGAATAAATGGCGGCCTACCCACATAACCCGTAATTCAAGTAAAGGGGCGGCCGGCATCAGGCATGGCGAATGAAAGTAGCTAGCAGAATAAGACTGCACTTCCTAACTAGTTTGAAAGATAAATTCAACATATATATCTATGCTTCTAGATTCTAACTTTTCTAAAGACTAATAAAATTCATCTAGAAATCATTGATAATATATAGTCCATTTTGTAATACAAGACCTAGACACCCATCACTCCTTTTATAATTCTTTAAGAAGATAACCCGATAACTATAATTAACGAAATTTAGTCATTAACGACTAGTATTTAGATCACAACAAAAAATAAACCAGATAGTCAAAATATAGTATTAAAAAAACATCGCAACATACAAAAATCCAAACTTCTGACTCACAAAATAGGAGACTTAGCCTAAGAGTTGAAGTAGACTAATATTTTGATCAAATCGCAACTAAAAGTAAAACAGATAATTAAGATAATATAAATAATTAACCGAAACCTTGTAAACAATCGATAACATTTGCATGAAAGTCATTAAATGGTAATCGAATTTAATCTTTGTTACAATTAAGTTAGACATACCCTTTTTAACTGCTTTAATCCCTCAAATTTCAATATTTTTTCATTAATATTGTGAAAAAATTTCAATACGAATTACTAAATGTAGTTAATATTTTTTCCTTTTAAAATATTTACTGTTACTTTAAGTTAAAGACTTGAATAAACAGCTCACTATAAAGTAACAAAGTCTCGTAACTAAACTATTTTGTTTCGAAAGTTCTTTAAAAACATTACAGATTAACGGAACACTTTAATCACATATTTTTTTTAGACACCAATTGTCCACCCCTACAAGGAATAACTTCGGTAACTTTCCTGATCCAATAGGACGTCTACTAGAATAAGCACTAGTTGAGACTTAAAATTACAAGAAAACAATAGATCTTAGGTGGTTTTTTAAATAGTAAAAAGAACTTCACAATGGTGAAAACAATATAAAACTATCAAAAGTGTTCTATTAACTACAACAAGAAGAAGTTATTTAACTAGTTATTAATAGAAACACACGTGAGATGCACGTGAACGTAATCCACACTCTTGTAGTAACCCAATCGAGATTTCTTCGAACCTTCCTCTTCCTTAACTGATGCAATTACCTCAGCAATTACGCGGTCACACGCTCACCCTTCAATTGCTTCAAGTTTCCACAATACCCCACACACGTGTGCCACTATATATATGTACTCTCAAAGCACCAACATATCAAACATACAACCATTCCAAGTTATCAACATCTTAAACGACATAGTTTTCATCAAATCAAATGACAATGAAAAGAAGCTGGGAAGACGACAAAGAGATCGAACATGTAGCCATGGCAAACTGCTTGATGCTTCTCTCACGGGTCGGTCAAACAGATTCACTACCGGGTCGGGTCTTCAACTGCAAAACATGCAACAAACAGTTCAAATCATTCCAAGCTCTCGGGGGCCACCGTGCGAGCCACAAACGTCCAAAAACAACCGACACAAATGAAACGCAATCGCCGCCAAAACCTAAGACACACGAGTGTCCGGTTTGCGGGTTGGAGTTTGCAATCGGGCAGGCGTTAGGTGGTCATATGCGGCGGCATCGTGACGTTGTTGGTGGTGGTGGTCGGTCGGAGGTGGTGTCTCCGGTGACGGAGAAGAGAAGGTTGTGTTTGGATTTTGATTTGAATTTGACGCCTTATGAGAATGATATGAAGGTGTGGAGTGATCATCTTGTTAAAACGACGACTCTTGCTATATAAAACGGCATTTTATATGTTTTATGGAACTAAAAAGTTGATGACTCAGATGGTCGTCACTTGATGTAGATATGGTTATTAGGAAGGGATTTAGATTCTAAATTAGCATTATTTGTTTCTATTTAGTTACTACCTCCGTATCAAAATAAGTGATACACTTTTTATTTAGGGGTGGAACAAAATAAGTGATACACTTCCAAAACTTACCTTATTTGGTAAAAATATGGGACTCATTCTCCACTAACCATCTAGTTTAATAAAGTGAATTTACTCTTTTACCCTTACTTTTACTTTTAAACATCATTAATATCACTGCATCCAAAAGAAGTGGGACCCATTATCCACTAAATATCCACTTTAATCAATTTTAAACCACTTTTTAATCTTTTACCTCAAAAACCGCAATTTTTCAAATGTATCACTTATTTTGATACGGAGGTAGTATTTTATTTCGTTTAGTTTACGTAGTTTTGTAATTATTTTAGTAAAGAGCAATACGAGTCTATAATTTGAGTAGATTTTTAGTTAAAATTGTTCTTAACAGAATTTTGTAAATAATGTTCACTGTCTAACAGGTTGTGGGTTAAAAAGTTTCACAATAAAGTTATGTCATTTGAAAAACTTGCACAACAAACATAGTGTTGTTTATGTTACGTACATCAGTACATGTATTCTTATACCTTTTTTTGGGTGTATATTTCATTATTATGTATGTAAATTTCTATATATGAATATGTGTTGGTTATATAAGGTTGCATACAGAGGTGTTTGGGATTGCTTCCTGAGTTATTGACTTTTTAAAAAATTAATAAGTCAAAAAGTATTCAGATGCATCAAAAGTACCTTTAAAATAACTTTTTAAAAAGGGAATTAATTTTTACATTATATATTTTAATATTTATATCACATTGTATAAGTATTACTGCAGACTGTACAAACATGTAAATCAACAATTGTGGTGTATAGATTAAAATATGTGGAGTGAAAATCACCACTTTTTGACAAGTTTAGAAAGAAGTCTTAGAGAAGTATTGTATGACTTTTCCAAATGATATATTTCTTTGTTTTGTTGTCATTTTAATGTTTTATACATAAAAGCTTATACAAACACTTTGTAACATGATTTATCACATATAGATTTTCCGTTTTACATAAATTAAACCAAACATTTCTAAAAACAATTTGTTTGCCACTCATAAGTTAATAGGCACTTTTTTTTTTATAATAGTGACTTTTATTTTTTAAGAAATAATTTTTTTCCCCGTAGAATAAGCAGTCCCAAACACCCCATAAACTTTTATGTTTTAGTAGCATCATATCTATGTGATTTTTCATGAGAAATAAGAGTGGACTATAGTTTCATTGGTCCGTTGATGTTCACTTTCCAGACAATTTAATTTAGCCTATGAATTCCTTTCAACCATCTTTACTTAGAGCACCCATTACAATGGCGCCAACCGACCCTCACCGGACGCCACATCGCCATCCGACGCTCGTCACCATACCACCCGCCACGCCAGACCCCTACCTTCGCCGGCCCGCCGACGCAGCCAACGCGCCAATGGCGTGCTGACACGTGTACTAGCCATTGTAACGGCTGGAAATTTGATTTTTTTTTATTATAATTTTTTTAAAATGAATCTTAAACCCTTATAAATACCACACCATTTCATACAAATTTTCACACAACATTTTCAACACAACCCTTCTTCCAAAATGTATCGAAATTTGATGGAACTCGAAAGTTTTTCATCTGATATCGACGATGATACATATATTTTTTTATTAATCAAGCACATCAGTACATGCAACACCAAGAAGCTCAAACATCACGGACCCTAGTGCCAATCTTTCGAGATCGTGCAGTTGCCGAGCAACGTTTATTGGATGACTACTTTGGTGAGAATCCTAAGTACCCTGAGACGGTTTTTCGACGTCAATTTCGTATGAGCAGGAAACTATTTTTAGAAATAGTTGAAGGTATTTCTAACTATACTGCTGAGCTTCTTACCAAGCATTTTGATTTTTTTAAAGTACGACCCGATTGTACATGTCTAATGAGTTTTAGTGTTATTATGAAATGCACGTCTGCCATTCGCTAATTGGCTTATGGCATGACACCTGATTCACTTGACGAATATTTACAAATTGGTGAACATTGTGCACGTGATTGTCTCAATAATTTTACCAAGTTTATTATAGATTTATATATCGCTGAGTATTTAAGGAAACCCGATATCCATGACGTTCAAAACTTATATACAAAATATGAGAACGCTCATGGGTTTCCTGGAATGCTTGGTAGTATAGTTTGTATGCATTGGGAGTGGACCAACTGTCCAAAAGCATGGCACGGCCAATATGGTAGAGGTGATAAAAAAATACCCAACTATAATACTAGAAGTTGTGGCGTCGCAAGATTTGTGGATTTGACACGCATTTTTGGGGTTGTGGGTGCCAATAACAACCTCACTGTGTTAAATAACTCACCCTTGTTTGATAACTTTCTTGATGATATTGCTCATGCAGTCCCTTTTGTTGTAAATTGAGTGACTTATAAGAACGGGTATTACCTAGCTGATGGTATTTACCCACAATGGGCAAGCTTTGTCAAATAATTTACGGTTGCACGAGACGAAAAACGTGCTTACTTCAAGCGACGACGAGAAGGTGCAAGAAAAGGCATAGAACGTGCATTTGGTGTCTTACAGGGGCGTTGGGAAATTACATGGTCAGAAAAAAGGGGTGGGGACTAAATGGGTTAAGTGATAGTAGAAGGGGTATTAATTAATTTGAGGATTTTGAATGTGAAATGTAAAATAATGATGTGGCGCATAGGTGGCACAGAGGTGACAATCCGACACTTGTGACCATGCCTAATGCTCTTATGATCATTGATCACCCCGTACGTATGTTGAAATCCAAATTTAATATTTTTTTATTAAGAAAAATTGATAATAATATCCCTTAAGATATTGTTTTAACAAAAAAAATTAATTTTTAAAAATGTTGTACATCACTCTAAAAGTTACTAACTATTATGGATGATTATACTTGAATATTTGTATATAAAGGATATAATTAATCCTTCGCCATATATTACCAAAACACTCTACAGAATTAGCAAATATCATAACTATCAATTTCTGGGAAGTTGCAAAGCAACAATGGTGTAAACATAACTCATAAGCTAACAATGATCCAACACATTATGAATCATTTTTGTCAAACCTTATTTAGGAACTTTCTAGAACCTATAATTAATTAAAGACCCATTCACAAATATTCAAATTCAAATCCTTTGCCTCACCCCATACGCTCTCACACGTCATCAATTCATACATGTCCATATATGCGTGTATCCTTACAAGAAATATATGCACACAATAAACTTGTCTTAACGTCTAACTCGTTATTGTTGTTTCTTTTAGTTAAGTTTACACTTAAAATGACGGTCAAACGAATTTGGAAAGACCATAAGGAGATTAAAGCATATAACTGCTTGATGCTTCTGAGTTCTGACTCGTGTAGGTTAATCAGTGCACCTTCTACCTAGCCCGTGCCACAAGGGCCTCATGTCACAAAATTTTGGAGTTCGTTTTAAAAATTAACTTAAGTATATGTATGCATGTATGTATAAACCCAATTGAATTAAGGTAAACTTAATGAAATATTATAAATGAGCGGACTAAAGTGCTAAAAAAACCCAGACATATAAATTAGAGATTTGAGCGACAATTTTAATTTAACGGAATAATTTCACTTATTTGGAAAAACAAAATTACCACAGATGGCTCTTTTTTAAATTCTGCCTAAAATCTAAATATTAATTGGACTAGCCCTGTTCTACAGTCAATTGCATGTTTCAATGGTCTAAGGTCAACTGAATATGAATTCTCTTAAAAGATCATAAAAAAACGTGATTTAGAATTGTGCATAATTTCAAATTTGATTCTTAAAAATTATCACAATAGTTAGAATTTTGTGATAAAGTCGAAAAATCTAATTCGAAAGTTTTATTCTCAATTCTTGTTTACAATCTAAGATTAAAGAAACAACCCTATAATTTACCCTAACAAGCTAGAGAGCTTTGTGTTTGGATCTGGATTCGAATTTGACACTGTCAATCAGAAGTAAAAGAAACAAATATGTATACACGTTTAACTAATAAAATTGAAGACTTTAATCAAGGAAAAGAGGCCTTAATACGTGCACATAGAGCAGAAGAGGAGAAATCACGATGCCATAAGACTACCCGTGAGAATTGATTAAATATGATTAAAATCTCCATTTTAGAATATTAACATATATAAAATAATTTAAAATGATCTAAGCATATAAATACGTGATAGTAGACTTTGGACTAGTTAGACTAATTTGATTTTTATTTTACTCAATGTTTTAAATTTTAACCTAATATAACTTCTCGATTAGAAATTAAACTTAAAAGTTTTATGTAAACTGGTAGAAACTGTCACCAAACTAAGTTGATACGTGTATAAGTTTATGAGATACTAGAACAATAGAACTAACTTAACTTCCTAACAAATAAGATGTCCAAAAAGTGAAAAGAAAACTAATTACATTGTTTTACATAACATCGCATTTTTCTTTACCACGTTTCGAACCCGCTTCTTGCTGACCAGACTTTTTTTCTTCTTTTTTGATTGCCGATGATCCGTCTCGAGGGGGTTTCGTAGCTTCAAATGGCTAATTAGACAAGTACACACAAGAAAACATATATAAATATTCGCTCGTATAATAAAAATTGTTAGCAAAAAACTAGAAACAACCCGACAATATATCAAGTTGTGGGTTCAGATCCCGGCTAATTAATACGTACAAGTGAGACTAATTATTATTTGTGTTACCTCATGAGCAAAGAATGAGCCAGGTTGGAAGCTCATATATCTTCTAGCATTCGATGTTTGATCCGATGCAACATTGGGTTGGTAACTCCATGGTGTCAAAAACGAGTTATCGACTTCTAGGAATGACAACATTTGTTGTTGCGGAAAGTTGTTTTTCTGACCATGAGTAGGATATTCAAACCGATTTTGGTACATCATCGCTCTTTGTAGTTGTTGTTGTAAGTTGTCATTCTGATTATGACAAAAAAACAGTTGTTGTGGAAACTTGTTATTCTGATCATGAGTAGGATATCCATACCGATTTTGGTACATCATCGATCTTTGTTGTTGTTGTTGTTGTTGTTGCGGTAAGTTATTATTCTGATCATGAGTGGGATATTTATTCAGATTTTGGTACATGATCGATCTTTGTTGTTGTTGCGGTAAGTTGTTATTCTGATTATGAGTAGAATTTTCGTTCCGATTTTGGTAGATTATTGGTTTTCGTTGTAGCTCGTTCCATGAATTCATAGCTTCGACGTTACAAGTTCGATGAAAATAATTGAAGAGAACGTGGGACGGTTTATAAAGATTGATATGATATGTGAAATAGTTTAGGGTTTATATAAGCATATATTTATGAGGTTTAAGAGTATCGGAAGTATAGGATTTGAAGATAAATATCGTTTTCGATGTATAAATCCAGGTTTAAATTGTAATTACAATCCTACATAAATTTGAAGGACGCTAATCCGTTTTGGATGTACAAATCCTGTTTTAATAACAATCTCGCATAATTTATATATTACGAGTAATTTACTTTGGGATCATTCCTAGAAAAATAAACGAAAATTCCAAATTAGGACACAATTATGAGTAGGGAGAAAATTCATTAAAATATAAAGGAAAATCTGGTTGAGATTGAAAAAAAAAAAAAGAACTAATAACTTGAATTTAAAATTAGTGTTTATTAATGATAGTCCTAAGTTTTGTTTACTTGTATAAAAAGTTTGTATTGATGAATAGGTAATTCGGCAATTCCTATAATATAGAGCTTACTTATTGATTGATTTACAAATTTATAATAGTAGTACATATTTTAATATCTTAAGAGTTATCGTTATGTTTTTTTTTAAATATTAATTTATGGTTACCTTTTAATGTAAGTTTCTCCAGTATATATTCTGAGTATTATATTTGAACCGAGTTTCTAGTCCTTATCATTGTAATAATTAGATAAACATCTCTTTAAACACATTTGACAAATATGTGATTATTTAAGGATCTAATATACAAACGATGTAAAAGAGCTCTTACAAATAATGGGTGTAAGTTGTTGGTACTTATGTTTATCACATTTTTTATTGAAAATATCATATTTATTTTATGTTCAAGTTAACATTCTTTTTTTTGTTAAATAATGGTATAATGTTCAAGTTGTTCTCTTATAAATAATGGTATTTAATTTTAAATTGTCATGGAATTTTGTAGCTGAATCTTTTGTGAGTTTTGATTTTATGCGTTTTATTGGATTTAAAGTGATTAGATGATTTGATTTCAATCTAGGGTTTTGTATAAAGAAACACTTGGAAGAATGATGAAGATGAAGAAATAAAAAAGAAAACATAAAAATATTAAATACCCTCATATTTTTGGTATGTGAGATTAGTTAACGGTGAAATTTGGACGGAATGACAGAAACGCAGAATCTAAAAAATTATAGGGACAAAAAATCCGAAGAAAAAAGTATAAGGACAAAAACACATAATTAGATATACCACATTGATAATTTATGTAATGTACTCTATTTATAGTTATGTATTTAGTGAAATGTTCAAGGTAGTTCATAATTTTTGTGTACTCACACGGGATAAATCTCAATCATTGATCAATAAAATCTAATGGTCAAGATTAATCACATATTTTATACATGAATGGGTATTTTGGTCATTTGGTACTTTAAAAAAAAATCGATTTTTTTTATTTTTTCTATAATTATTATTTTTATTTTTTTCGTTAGAAAAAACAAGATTATTTGATAATTACAAATGGTACTTAATAATATGTGATTTTATGTGATTTAATATATAATCACATATAATTAAATATATATATAAATTACTGTGCTAAAAATACACCGCTGAGGAATTGGGTTGAAAGGATGATGTTTTCGGGCCCAAGCCCAGACATAATCTGTCAATTAACCAAATTGCTCTGCTAAAGTTTCAAAGTAACTGTATTTTTTGGTTATGTTCCGTTTGAGGTCAAACTATATTCTAAACAACCCAAACATGCCACTATCTTTTCTTTAGCAGCACCAAATTTACTACTTCCTCCGATTCAAAATAAGTGATACACTTTTCTTTTTGGGGTGATTCAAAATAAGTGATACACTTTGAAAAGTTTCTTTATTTGGCAAAAAAAATGGGACCCACACCCACTAACTATCTACTTTAATAAAGTGAAATGACCCATTTACCCTTACTTTTTACTTTTAAACATCATTAATCTTACTTTATTCAAAAGGTGTGGGACTCATTCCCCACTAACCATCAAATTACTCTAATTTAACCATCATTATAATCTTTTGCCTCAAAAACCATGAAACCCCAAGTGTATCACTTATTTTGAATCGGAGGAAGTATAATTTATCTGCATCAAGACTTGAACTCATAACCGCCTTACACCTTATACTAATAACACTAGACTATAAGTTTTGTAAAGAAATTTTTGAAATGTAAAATTGTCTAAAGGTGTAAATTTGAACTTAAATCATAAGATAAGGGGTCTAACCGTATTGTTAACTTAAATTGATATTTTAACATGAGAAACGAGGGTAACCACCGATATAGCGAGAACCCGAATCTCTCTGTTTATTATCTTCGTGCGCACTCCCAAAAGTCTTTTCCATCACCACCTTCATCTCTCTCTCTCTCACACACACACACACACACTTCTGTTCATCAAAAATCCCCAAATTTTATATTCATTTCCTCTCTCTACAAATCCGTTGATTATCCCCTCGATCTGCTCCGATCAATCGTCTGCCGCCATGGTTAATCTCTTCAAACTACTTTTATCTTATTGTTTTACTTCAGTTGACTTATGATATATGTTTGTTTTGTTAAGTTCTGCACTGATTTTGTTAATTTGTGACTAGCATGTGTTTCTGTGTAAAAATGCGATGAATTGTGTTTTGGTGTTAGATTTTTGATCTGTGGCTTATTTTTGATGAATTTGAAACCCTAGAGCTGTAAATCGATCCGGATTTGTTTTCAATATGTTAGGTTTGGGATTTGGATCTGATTTATGATGAGGTTTTGAGTTTGATTTCTCGATTCGGTAGCAGTCAGTTTTGATTATAGTTTGGTAGCTTAGGCAGCTGTATGAAAAGGTGCTAATATATGTGCCAAAATGTTATTGTTTGGAAACTTGTATAGGATCAAATAAGAAGCTAAATGTTCGTCATAAGTGTGAGATAAGTCTTAGTTTACTAAATTTGTAACTTTGATTCACAGTTTCTATACATGAAGATCGTTTTTATTTGAATTGTGTCCCATTTATTTACCAAATTGTGAAGCGAAATTACAAATTGTAACTGTGATTCAATATTGTGAATCTGCTCAAAATGTAAAAATTTGAATCAAATTTAGCAAACTAATGTCTTTTTCACGCTCCTTACTGATATATAGCTTCTCATAGGATGCTAAGTTATATAAGTAAATATTTTGCATCCAGATTTGATTTGTTAAGTGATATTCATATGATCATATCTGCTTTGGTGAATGTTAGATCTAATTAATCCTTGTATAGATGTACAGGATAGATCTGAGATCCTGATTAGGATCTCTCATCTCTGACATTCAATAGAAATTTAGAAAATACGGATGTTTTATGCAATCAACAATTCAATAATAATAATAACAACTAATAATTTGTTGTTTTTGGTAGGCTAATGCTGCATCCGGGATGGCTGTGCACGATGAATGCAAGCTAAAATTTATGGAATTGAAGGCAAAAAGAACCTTTCGTTATATAATCTTCAAGATTGAGGAGAAACAAAAGGAAGTTATTGTTGAAAAAGTTGGTGAACCAACTGAAAACCATGAGGATTTTGCTGCTTCTTTACCTGATTCTGAATGCCGATATGCTGTTTTCGACTATGATTTTGTCACTGCTGAGAACTGCCAAAAGAGCAGGATCTTTTTCATTGCCTGGTATTACAACATTTTTAATCAAATTATATGTTTTCATTAAAAACAAAAATAAAAACACATTCTGAACATTTTTATTTTGTGTTCTATCTTTATATATCTCTACACATGCAAAGGTCCCCTGATGTGGCAAGGGTGAGAAGCAAAATGATTTATGCAAGTTCAAAGGACCGATTCAAGAGAGAACTTGATGGAATTCAAGTGGAGCTCCAAGCAACCGACCCAACAGAAATGGATCTTGAAGTTTTCAAAAGTCGGGCCAATTAATAGTAATGAAGTTCAAATTGCTCAAGAGAGATGTTAATAGCTTGTGGGGGGTATGGTATGTGTTCCTTTGAGCTACTTATGATATGTTCTTTTCCTTCTATTCGGTTGGTTTGTCGTTATTTTAAGTGATGATAATATTGCTACTCTTTGACTTTTTTGGGTTTGGTTTACCTAATTAGCAAATTCAGTGATGTTGGGCAAATATTTTGTTATGTGGATTTATGTATTTTGGTTTGATCTATAATCTCAAATACATGTTCGTCTTTGGGTATATTTATTGTTTTCTATTAGTTTTGTATTCTCGGTAATTTGGTATAATGTTGATGGGGAAATTAACATTTGAATATACAGATTTATGTGATGGTTATTTTAATGCAATAATAATTGTAAACTCACAAACTTTTGGCCTAGCGGTCTTATGGACCTTAATCCTTATGGTGGTTAACTCATTAAGAGTATCTCCCATTGAATAAGAGGTTGATACTATTTAAATAATCTCTAAAATGACTTTTTACCATTGGAATGGATGACTTTTTTAAAATGTCACTCCAACCACTTATTCTTCCCCAACCACTTGAACAACTTTCAATTTTGATTCTTTTAGTCCCTATATTAATAATTTTACATTTTAAACTCATCTATATATTTATATGTAAATAATTTATTTATTTTATGACTATAAATTATAACTTTATCATATTTCAATATTTTTTAAGGTTAAACATTATAATATTTTTGTAATAGACATTTTATAATAATGTTAAGTTTTGTAATGATATAAAAATTGTTAAATTACATAAGTGAGTGACATTTATAAAACATTTGATATAGATAAAGATAAATTTGTAATATTAGTGAAAAAAATTTTGGAAATGTTAACCATTGGAGAGGTTTTCAATTAATAGGTTATTAGATGATTTGATAAAAGTAATAAGCCATTTGAGAGGTTAACCATTATGGATGCTCTAAGTAGTGGTTTTTGATAAACAAGTACAAACTCTTGTACATTAACCGTCAATCAGCCACCTATCCTTTTTAACATATACTTCCTCCGTATCATAATAAGTGATACACTTTCTTTTTTTGGGTGTTTCACAATAAGTGATACACTTCAAAAGTTACCTTATTTGGCAAAAATGTGGGACCCAACCTCCACTAACTATCTACTTTAATAAATTGAAATTACCCTTATACCCTTACTTTTACTTTTAAAACTAATTAATATCACTTCATTCAAGAAAAGTGAGACTCATCATCCACTATATATGTACTTTAATATATTTTAACCATATTTTAATATATTTTAATCTTACTTTGATATTTTGCCTCAAACTCCGTGATCTTTCAAATGTACTCCCTCCGCCCCTTAATAAAGTTCTCATTTCACCTTCAAGTTTTGTCCCTAAATAAAGTTCTCATTTCTCAAACTTAAGGGACCCACTTAATATACTTCCTCCGTATCAAAATAAGTGACACACTTTCCATTTTAGGGTGTATCAAAATAAGTGACACACTTTGAAAACTTTCCTTATTTGGTAAAAATAGTGGGACTCATACCCACTAACTATCTACTTTAATAAAGTGAAATTACCCTTATACCCTTACTTTTACTTTTAAAACTCATTAATATCACTTTATTCAAGAAAAGTGGGACTCATTCTCCACTAACTATGTACTTTAATCTATTATAACCTCTACTTTAATATTTTACCTCAAAAAGCGTGTAAGTCAATTTGTGTCACTTATTTTGATACGGAGGAAGTAATAATATTATTACCAATACTTTCACCACTAACTATCTCTTAAAACACTTTCTCTCTCCAATCAAAACTTATATTTTATTCAAAAGTAATACCAAATACCCCACCACTAACCATCTCCTAAAATGTTGTGCCCAACACAAATGGGAACTTTATTTAGGGACGGAGGGAGTATCACTTATTGTGATACGGATGAAGTATAACCTTAAAGAGAAATGATATTTAATCATATCATTTAGACTTACTCATAGGCTTACCCACTTGATATGATAACATGTGTATTCCAATAATTCTTTCTCCTAATATTATCCCTTAATTTTGACACGTGTCTTCATCTAATGAGTAAACCTACGAGTAGGTCTAAATAATAGATCTAAATACCATTACTCAACCTTAAAATACGAGCATTTTCTCCATTCTTGAATACAAGTCTAATAGCTTGGGGTTACCAGTTTTTCGAAGCTTAAATACTATAATTCAGAAAAAGTATACTATATTTGGCTCTTTTATATATTTGTATGTAATTTTAACGTTTCCTAGCTGTAACTAATTTCTTAAAAGATTTTTCGCAACGAAAATTACGTTAGTGTCAAACATACTCATCCTTTGTTGATCTGTTAGTTAAGAAAAAAAAGGCGTAGATATAAAGACGAAACTATAATTTCATGTTTAACTAGACTCAAATATTCTGTAAGAGGATGTTTGATAGAGAGAAATATGAGCAGATAAATAGAAATGAAACCATTTCCATCGTTTGGTACACTTCGAGAAATAGACACCAAGTATTAAATTTCTCTCAAAAATGATTAAAACATTTAATCCCATTTCTTCCCTTTTATCAAGGAAATCAAAATCACCATTATTATTTGCCTAATTAAGCAGAATTAGAAATAATCCAACCTCAATACCAGTAAACGCTATCTTTATCAAAGAATTTTTAATAATCGAACTCATTTCATTACCTGAACAACAAATTCAAATTCATTACAAACATCTTTCCAAACAACATAAAACCCTAGACTCTGAGATTGAGTACATCAGTTTTAATTGAAATTTAAACGAAAACAATTAGACTACAACCCTAAATCTTCTAAACCTAACCACCGAAACCATAGAGGGTACGTCCCTGTCGTTTCAAAGCATAAACGACATCCATGGCGGTAACAGTTTTCCGGCGAGCATGTTCAGTGTACGTCACAGCATCTCTGATCACATTCTCTAGAAAGATCTTGAGAACGCCACGTGTCTCTTCGTAAATCAAACCACTGATACGTTTCACTCCACCTCTACGAGCAAGTCTTCGAATTGCAGGCTTCGTGATTCCCTGAATGTTATCCCGGAGAACTTTCCGGTGACGTTTTGCTCCGCCCTTTCCTAATCCTTTGCCTCCTTTACCACGGCCAGACATTTTTGAATTTGTTGAGATTGAATTGAAATTAGGATTTTGATTTTTTGGGGGTGAATGTGATGATGAATTAAAGTGGGGTTAGGCGTTTTTATAGGTAGTGGGAGTTGGTGATGTGAAAGTTTTTTAAGTGGGTGTGTTTCGACTAGAATTAATCATTATCGTTGATTGGATCTAATCTGACGGTGGGAGTGTATTTTCAGATTGCAATCCGTGTGATGTGCTTCTCAAAATTTTCGTTTTTCAAAGTTTTCGTTTTCACTTTTCATGCCTCCCGCCTCCTCAAAATTTTATGTTCAATTTTTTTCATGAAATTGGTAAGTCACCAGGGCCTGTTTGTTTTTTTTTCCAATTAAGTGCTGTCTGGATAAAGTGTCTGTATAGATATATTATGTCTGTCTGGAGATAACAGTATGTTGTTTGATTTTTATATTGAATAAATGTTCTGAATAAAAATAAATTACTTTTTTAACCTTCTGTATAGAATAAGCACTTAATAAAAATGATTGTTTAATATACTCAAAATAAAAAAAATTTACTTATAAATTATATAACTAAAAGAGAGTATTTATTATAATAATAAATTTTTTTTAATTATATCCATATAAATATTATTGATAATCTAAAATGTCAAAAAAACCCAAAATATTATTTATGTCATTGTTACCAATTAATTGTAAACCTACAAAATTCAAATAAATTTATTTTATACATATAAACTTAAAAATATGAACAGATACAAATACATGTATTTAAAAAACGTGATTGTCTTCATGGGTAGTTGAGGGGCAAGTGTGGAAAAAATATGGCTGAATGGGGATACCCTCAACCCCATGACTTTTCATGTTCACTCATTCCTTTTGGATTAAGCTAAAAACAAACATGACTATAACAACCATATGAATTAAGTACATTATATATTAAGTCCAATAAGTTACAATCAAACACTACCCTAGTAAAATTCAATAACACTATCAAGTATGGGTGTTCAGTTGCTCATGTATGTACTATGGTTCATTGGTATTTCAGTTACCCGGTACTATTTCTTTGAAAATTTTCTTTTAACCTAAACTTGTAACTAAAAAAAACTAGTTAATCTATTATCAGTTAATTGTATTTTTGGTTCGGTTATTTGGTTAACATATTAATAGTTCCTTAATAAAGGTTGATTTTCAATAATAAACCTATTTAGCTTACAAATTCTCAAAAAAAAAAATCATTTTTAAAATAGACCATGTGAATGTATAACCTTGTACAACCACATGAAATTTGACAAGTATTATCTGATCACACAAAAAACAGTATGGTCATACAAAAAAATGGTATGGTCGTATATTAGTAGCCCAAAAAATGGTCTACTTTACACACAAAAACATTTGAGTTGCACAAAAAATCACACATATAATGGTATATTCCATTTTTATAAGTATCTCATCTATACTACTTTAAAAAGCATGCTTAACATTTCTAAAAGAGGAAGTCTGAATTTTCAACACTTCCATTTTTAGCAATGTTCAAACACCCTCTAAAATCAAAATAAAAGTGCCTTACCCGAGATTCAAACCCAAGACCGTATGGAAAACAAGCAACGTGATAACCAATGGGCCATGTGGTTTTTTGTTATCCTTTTAATAACTTCCATTAATATACCAGTAACTCCGCTTTTAGAAATAACCCATAAGAGTCAACTGCCTACATTAAAATTTCGCATTTACTGTCCTTCCAAAATTATAAAACCGTTTACAAACTAAACACACATTGATTTACATTTTAAATTCAACGTTTTTTTGGATGTACATTTTTTTAAATAATAAATACATATTGAATATTAAATAGGCAGATACTAAATATTTCGATTTACGTTTTTTTAAATATTAAATACATATTGAATTCTACGTTTTTTTTAACCTATATATATACTCCATCAATTAACGATGGAGTTGTTGTGCAGAATACAAGTCTTTAATCACCCAATATGGTGATTCATTGCTTCAACCACTTCCACGACCTACACAAGAATTAGAGGTAACTCGTCTATTTAACTAAATTCAGACTTACAATTACTTACTGTACAATCATAAATTCTCTGTTAAGTAAAATTTTGTTTTTCCCCTTTCAAATGATTTTGATGGATACGAACCTGTTGAAAACTGTAACGACCCGAAATTTGTAAATAAATAAATTGAATAAAATATGATAAATAAGGATAAATCGTTCAAAGAACGTAGGAATTGGTTTCGTGTCGTTTGGACACCGTATGAGAAAGTTATGGGCGAAACCGGGTCGAGACAAAGATGAAAAAGTGCAGCCCTGCTGCCTTAGGAAGTTCGCGTCGCGAACTAGGGTTAACGATCGGGAACTCCGATCAGGGATCTGGGCCATTGGTCGCGATGTAGTTCGCGATGGCTTAGCGATCGCGAAGTTTGGAAAAGCGCAGACTTAGCGACGCGAACTATTGTTCGCGTCGTGAACTCGTGTCGTGCAGCTTTAAAATCAGGTTTTCAGCCATTTGTGTTATTTTCAAACCCTAGATACCTCTTTGGCGATTTTTGGAGCTCTAGTGCAGTTCTTGAGTGATTCCTCCACAAATCCTTGGTAGATTTCACTCCTAGTTGAAGATTAAAGGTATATATTCACTCTTTGATCTTTGTAGCGTAAGGTCTATGTATTTGGGTGTATGGGTTTGAAACCCTAGCTCTTTGGGTTATGGGTTATGGTGATATAAGTGATGTATGCACTTAATAGATGGTATATTATCAAAGGAATCGAGTGTATGGTTATGATTTGTAAGAACCTTAAGGGTTGGTTAAACCTAGGGTTTGGTAAATCACCATAATTGGGGGAAATGAATTAATAAGTGTTATCTAGAGATAGATGGACACATTGTTAGTAGAATGTGATGTTGATAATCTTGTGATTATTGTATTAGGCTTCCGGTGAAGTCTTGGAGTTGATCAAATTGTTGGGGCAAGGAAACCGGCGGAAATAATACGGTTGGAGCATTATATTGCTAAGGTGAGTACGTGTGGACTTTACCGAGTACATAGCCATTGAAATATGTTTTCTTACTTGTGATTTGGTCTATTTGATTAATTGTGTAGACTATTAGTATGTAGAGTTAGTTATATATTATTATGAATATTATGACTAACTTGTTTGGTGAATTATGAGATAGCCAAGGGCTTAGATGGAATAACTCGAGAAGTTATGACGTGTGATAGTGTGGCGGTGATTCGGGGGATCCCCGGTCACTTGGGATGGGGCGGATTGGGCATCGACCCATGGACCATCATGTGTTAGGAGGCTTGCTACCGGACGAGATCCGGCTAGAAGTCGGGTAACGGTAGATTGGGCGATTCCCTCTTGCCGTTACCATGAGGCTTACTAAGGCGGGGGATCCCCGATTAATAAGTATGTGAGATGACGGGTTGTTTGGAGGTGTTCCAAATAACTAGATTGACTTGCTAGGGAAGCAAGAATGATAGAGTCACAATAGGGTGACTAGACGTATGATGATGAGATATATACTTAGATATATATATGTTTATATATAGTGTGAAATTTGCTTGTTTTATCGGGGGTCTAAACCCATGTAGCTCACGAGACATTTTTGTGTCTCACGTACTCCTTGTTGTTTTTGCTATGTACTCAGGTTCTGGATCGGAGTTATAGGTACGCATGGATTGAGATATGCGGGGCCTATAATAGAAGAACATTAGAGCGGATTTATGCTTAGCTTTGGTTTTGATATATTTTGTAACACCGAAACTTTATACTCTGATTTCACACTAAATGTTTTTGTAAATCCGTATTTTGGGACGGTTCTTCTATTTATAAAATGATATGTTTTGGCAAATGTTTTGTTTTTAAAAATTGAGGTGTTACAAAAACTTTGAAGACCTCTGGAATCCACATTTGTGGTACAAATGCAAATGTGTTCGCGTTGAATATGTTTGGCTTGACCGCAAACATAACAAACTATATTTGTTCCTGCTTGACAGATTTGTAACTTCCTACTAATTAAGATACTATTTTTTGTTTTTGGTTTTAACTAATAATCATTTATTTTCAGAGACACAAATTCGCAGCCATTATCCCCCCCCCCCCCCCATCTTATTTTCAAGTTGAAAAGAAAACAGTTTCCGGTTCGGCTAAGCTTCGCTATGATAATCAATAAAGCCCAAGGACAAACAATTTCAAACGTCGGCGTTTATCTTCCGGAATCAGTGTTCTCGCATGGGCAACTTTACGTTGCCTTGCCAAGAGGAATTTCACGGCAGACGACAAAAGTATTGGTAACTCCAGCAAAACAATTTAATGTTGACGGCATTTACACAACAAATGTGGTGTATCGAGAGGTCTTACATGATGGATAATATACGTGATAATTCTTCCCCATGTATGATTTTTTTTTCAAAACATGTAATTTAACAAATTTTAAACGACGATAAGTTTTCAATGTAGGTTTATACATATTTTATTCTCAACCATCAGTCATTTGTAAAATAATCGTTATACAAAAACATGTACACGAACACCATCAACATCTTCGCGGAATAGATGTATCAGTGTACCCGCCGCCTCATTTGCGCGTGTACCCTACTATATATCAAAACATGTAACCAAACAACATTTCAACGACAACGCTAATTCTTGCTTTTTACCTCTATTGTATACACAGTTTATGATAATGTATTGTATACATTATAAAAATATGTAACCAATAGACTTTTAATCGCCAGGTTTATATAGTTCGCAGCCCGCCGCATCACGCGGGTTTTATCCTAGTTTACTAATGTACATATTACATATTAGTTATGGGCTTTGCTTTAATAAAAATTTCTAAGAGTTTCTCAGTCATGCAAAAAAAGAAAAGAAATAGTTTCATATAGTGTATATGCCTATATGGGCTCCCAAAATGGGCCCAAAAGTATACGAAAAAGTTAAGCCCCCATATTTGAGCCCATATTCCATCCTATTAATTACCACACACGCCTACAATCTCACAATTTTGCATCGCAACGAATCATCAGAAAACAACAATACAGAATGAGGAAATTCGATCCATGGCCCGTATTCTTCAAGAGAGAATTCAACCGGAACTGGCCGTTCCTCGTCGGGTTCGCCATCACCGGAACCATCATCACCAAATTCTCCCTCGGCCTTTCTGGTTTGTATCCACTTTTTGTTGAAATTTTTACAATCTGTCTCGATCGGAGATCTGATTTAGGTTTATTGATTTTGTAATTTTCGTTTAATTGCAGAAGAAGAGAGGAAAAACTCTGTATTTGCTCAAAGGCACAAGAGGTACGATACTAGATCCCCAATCTGATTTATTGATATTAAGAATTCGTAACCCTAGATTTGATTTAATCCTGCGTTATCAATTATAAAAAAATATGGATATATATGATTGTGTAAGCTTACAGATTCAGAATATTGTTTGGGAATAAGGTTTTGTGATGGAAATGAAAAGTAATGAGTTATTGTACCATTTGTACAACATGATTAGATGCATGAGCTATTAAATTTTTGAGTTAGGATGTGTGTTATGAAAAACTACCATTGAATATTCTAGATGCTGTTGCAGTTAAATGACTATCTAGTATGCTCAATGTTGCAAAAGCGGATTGGAATTATATATATTTATAATATGTATAACAACATAGCATAATACTTTAAATTTCAAATATTTCAAAGTTCACATAATTTGATGTTGCAAAATAAACAAATAAACATAGCAATTCAAGTAGTTAAAAAACATAGCGATTTAATTAAAAAAAAGTCAATTAAACATAGCAATTTAGTTGAAAAAATGTTGACTTTTTGTTATTTTATTATGTGTTTTGTTTTGCAGTTGAATGACTATGCATGGGCAGGTGGATTTTGCAGCAGCTATGTTAAGTATTGGAATATTGCTTTAATATTGTACGCAATTGGTAATAAAAAAGATTTTAAGATGAGAGTTCCATGTTGAACATGAATCGTCATCATATAACATTTTCTTTAATTTGAATGAATGAATTGAGATGGTTGTTTGATTGAATGAAGAATTCTTGTATTTGGTAATTGGTAATTAGGGATCTTTAATCACAAGTGGCACCCAGAATTAATTGGTGACACCACCTAACCTTTTTAATATACGTGTGTATTGTTGTTTGGTTTGGGGTGTGGATAACGGATGAACCTATCATGTTTGGACTGGTGCCAAACTCTAACTTAACCGATGTCTCCAGTTTTTGTCAAATCAACTAACATTCAATTGATATATCAATGTTAACAATATTTATTCTTTTCAGTTTTTTTGATCTGATGATTATAAAATATACATACAATACAATACTAAAATATCAAAAGTGTCATGTCAGAACTTTGAAATTATTATTATTATCTTTAAATTCTGAGAAGTACCATACATGGTATTGTGAAAATCACCCGTGTTTGTATCTTGAGGTAATAAGTTTGGGTGCTTTTAAGAGGAAGAAGAGAGAGAGAGAAAAGAAAAAAAAAAAAAAATAAGGAAGAAAAAAAGCCAAATCCGTACAACGACAACTAATTATTGTTAAGCACCATGCGATGGCCCTCTACCGACGGCAAAGGTGCCAGCACACTTCGGACACAAATCATGAAAATTTGTTCATTATATAATCATCAATGGAGAAGAAGTCAACTCCAAACAAAAGAGAAACCCAATAATAGTAGTAATAATGAATATATTCATCTTTTTCCTTTTAAGGGGGAAAAGTGTTATCACTATCACAGGTGATAATTTTGGCATTTATGTACAAATTAATTCGGTCTTATTTTATTAATAACAAGTGAAACATATAATGTGTCAATAGTCACATTAACTGTGTTCATATGCATACGATTACAACTTATCGTCTTGTTTGATTATTTTCATAATATGCACAAAGGGCTTGTAACTTAGCAATATAAGATGTTGAAAATCGTTCCTCTTTAGGAGTAGTTTAGATGGATTGTGTTTTTGCTGTTAAATAAAAGTTATTTATATTAAACGAAAATTATACAGAAAGTCTCTACGTGCTAACCTGAACCGACCGACCTGGTCTACTTGACCCGTAATTAGATAATATCAAGTTTTACTGAAACCCGATTCCCACATGTGTGCCATATCTAGCAATAATGAGAACAATAATGATACTTACGTATTTATGTAATATAAAAAAGGTAATCGACTCCCTGATGGCCCCTATCGAGTGGTTCAATGGTCAAATTAATGATAATGCGGTATACATTCTGTTTGAGTAATGTCCCACATTGGACAAATATCGAACCTGTAATGTGCTTATAAGGGTCCTGGACTACTCCTCTTACAACCAATTGGTTTTAAGATGGAACACCACAAACTGACATGGTATCAGAGCAAGGTTCACCCGTAGTTGGTCAAACGGCCACACGGACCACACGTAACCCATAAAGTATCCACGTGTTAGGCGCGAAAAAAAATGACGCCACACGTGAGGGGGCGTGTTGAGTAATGTCCCACATTGGACAAATATCGAACCTGTAATGTGCTTATAAGGGTCCTGGACTACTCCTCTTACAATCAATTGGTTTTAAGATGGAACACCACAAACTGACAAGTTTTTGTATATTCCAACCAACTACATATACAAAATTTAGGATGGAAGCAATAACATTGGATCCTTGAGTTCTACATAATAGGCACTACAATTTTCAAACATAAATATGATTACCAGACAACTTGCTAAAAGTAGTAAAATTTCCAATCATTATATTTTAAAATATAGCCCTATTTTTATCTTCATTTTGTGCACACTTGAAACATTACATTCTCAAAATGAATAAACTACATATTCTATCTCATGTTCTTCTAGTTTGGCTCCTCCTAATGTCATCATTCCACAATGCAACTAAATCAGGTATAGATGTTGATTTTGAATTTAAAGGTCAAACTCGTTACTTCCCGCAATCAAATTTTGATGTGTTGATATTTTTCAATACCTATTTATAGTTGATTTCGAGGTTCTGGCAACAGGACATAAATCAAATCCGGGCAGCTTATACCGGTCTACTCCTCAGGTAAACATCAATACAAGTTTATGTGATATTCAAACTTAAATGTAGAAATTTAGACTTGTTTATGGATAACGGGTTAATTTGGGTTGTACCTTTAGCTATATTGGAAACAAGCTAAACTTGCTAAAGGCTACCAATACCCTATTCACAATGCATATAACCTCCTAATATACTTCAAAGACTAGTTTACATTTTAACAATATAGTTTTTTTAATCATATTTAAAATATTAATTATTAATGAGATGGGTTTTTCCCCTCTAAAATAAAAGCTAATTTTACATTTGTATCAAGTTGAGATATTGTACTCTCCCATTGGGTCTTTATAAGAGGTTTTTTTTATCCCATTTGGCTCATTCAACAATATGATAAATCAATGATGTGATGATAGTCTAGAGTTCAGTCATCAGGTTGTTGAATGACCCAATTGTATATAATTCATATTCGTTCAATGATAAACAAGTGTAAAGTAGATTTTCATTTTAGTCGAAGTAACCCTCATTAATTCAAAAAAGAACATATAAATGTTTGTGGGTCAGATTGGCTCGGTATGAAGCCTACACGCCTATTTTGCCACCCCTACTTTATTTGTTTTGCCACCTCTACTTTATTATGTAAAGTATATATATTATGTCACAGGAAGAGAAGACTGTTTATAAACAACCATCTGGGCCAAACCCTGTGGGGAACCACGGTCCACCTTTAAGACGATGAACATATCTCTATGAAACAAGAGGAAATTTGGAAGAATTGAAATACATTTAGATAGTTCCGAAGGTGAGAAGTTTTTGGGACGTTAGTGAAAAACGTGTTGTTATGATTGTATAAAGATGATAAATTGGTATGGAGGCTTTTTAGTATGTAAAATGTGGGTCAATAAGTCAATTAGCATTATAACCTCTTTTGTATGATTGTTTAGGTACTTTCTCATGGTTCTAAACAATTTCTAGAAGGAAGCATATACTTCTCGACCTCTTGTTAGAGTTGGCAATAAGTATTGGTTGATTTGGGTTATGTTTTATTTATAAAGGCTAACAATTCATCATAAAAAAAGTCAATAGATCAAATGAGTCGAGAAAAGCCCAAAATATATTTCTAACACAAAAAACCTCATAAATTAATTTTATACAAGAACTTTTAATATCATAATTGACACACTAGTTATTTTAAGAACTCGAGACTTTGTAGTCTAGTAGCATTGGTATAAATTATAAGGTATTGCTCATAACATATAGGTCCCACTATGAGCAAAGTAGTAGATTAATTGCCGTTCAAAAAAGTTATTTTAAGAGAATATTAAAGGTGTTTCAACAAAACATATTGGGCCATCCAGGTATGATTGGTCTTGACCCAGACAAAATAGCCCTTTTGAATTGTAACTCAACCCGTCCTTACCATTTTACCACCTTCCATCCTTGTTAAGTAGTCAAATGTCGCCCAAGTGCCCTTAAAAACTCGCCCTCAAATGTTGGGTTTTCTATGCATTTAGCGATACTTTATTCGTCGCAGAAATTGCGAATAACTTTTTTTTTTGGTAACCTGGGTTCCGACTCGTTTTACAAGTCGACTAATCCCAGGCGACCACCCGCTTTGCAGGTAGCCCGGAGTCGGCGCAGGTGAACCTCCGTGGCCATAAGGGGTATATTTTTTTGCTCCAAGTGGGATTCGAACTTGGGACCTCCAAGCAATTTCGCCAATGGAGACCAAGCTCTTACCACTAGGACACCCCCTTATGGTTAAATTACGAATAACTTAACTAAACGATAAACCCGGTTTAAGAAAAACTATTTTGACCATTAGATTTACAATTCTAACGCAACTAGATTTATTTAATAAATAATTAAATAGTAAATTCGAAGACTTACATTGTTATTGCTTGGCGATGACAAACCTTGCGATCTTGTACGAGCCAGAGCAAAACACTATGCTAGGATTCAAAGGAGAATCCCTCTATTGGTTCACACTCAAGGATTGGTCACGAACGGAACAGTGTATCACTAGGTAATACAAAGCACCCTTGAGAAAACGAGAACCGAAAACGACAACCAAAATAATTCGGTTTCGATGGCGGTGGCGCACGGCGGAGCTGCGACGGGGCAGCGACAGCGGACGGCGGTTGGGCGACGGTGGTTCGGTCGACGGTGGTGGGTCGGATGAATGGGTGTAGAGCACAAGTATTAATCGTAAAAGTGTATTAGGTCAATACTCTGGACCCCTTATTTATACTAGTCAAAACCCAATTAGAGTCAAACTCTAATTGGCCCAAGCCCACACTTAATTAACTATTAGTTAAGCCCGATCCGTTACTAGTGCCAAGCCCGATAAGATTAACTAGTTAATTACCCATTAACTAGTCTAGTCTATTACCCATTAACTAGTCTAGTCCGTTAAGCCCCATTCTCATTTAATTATACCGTTTAATTAAATGTCTCGTTAATTCTCGTGTTCGTTGACGCCTCGAGGGCAACTCGAATAGGACTCCAAATTACCCGAACCGGAATACCTGTTTATTTAATGATGTTGGACACCAATTCCAACATTATTGCTCATGACCTATAGGTCATGAGTTCAAGTCCCACTATGAGCAAAGAAGTATATTAAGTGTCGTTCAAAAGAAAAGTTATTTAAAGTGAATATTAAAGGTGTTTTGACAAAACATATTGGGTCATCCAGGTATGACTAGTCTTGACCCACACAATATAGCCTGTTTTGAACTGTAACCCAACCCATCCTGACTATTTTACTGCCTCCCGTCCTTGTTAAGTAGTTAAATGTCGCCCAAAGTGCCCTTAAAAACTCGACCACAGCTATGCATAAAACCTCCTAAAATGATATTATTCATAAAACCATATCACTATTGTTATAAGACAAGGTATGATATACCCGGCTTCGCCTGGGGTTGGAATTTTTATCTTTTAATAATCATAATTTACTTTTGAACTTTATAAATGATATTTTTGTAGCTATAAATTAACATGCATAATTATATGTGTAATATCAAATTGATTTATATGTTTTTGGGGTTCAAATTATAAATTTTAAAAATTTTAAGGGTGGTAAATTCTTTTTACTAACATAAAAACAAACGAAATCTTTAAAATGTAAAATAAAATGGAAGGAAAGAAAAAAGAAATCCCCAAAAGTAAGAATCGAATATGAAGCTTTGGACTTGGAGGTGTGCAGAAGTCCATGGACTTTTTTGTGAATTCGAAATTAAAAAAAAAAAAACAAAAAACAAAACATAGATGGAAGGATTCGAACCTGGATACATCAAATGTAAAAGCTTTAACAATGCGGAGCTTTACCACTGCACCAACCTACTATCTTGTTTACCATCCCATATAGAAGCATTATATTATGATTAATTCGGCGCATTTTAGCAAAAAAAAAAAAAAAACACTGTTTATAGTTCCATTTAGTGGTATGGTAATTATATTACAGTATATAGTAATTTTAGTTGTCATATTTAACACGCTAACTATTTAGAAGAAATTTTAAGATTTTGGATAAGGAACATTTCGGGTTAACGGGACGTGGCCTGTAGAAAAGTTACTCTTTTAGAAATTTGACCCGTAGTTGTTTGAGCTGCCCGTTTTACCTAAGGCGACGGCGATTATGGTATTTACACAATTAATTTCTACATGCCAAGGCTAAAATATGGATTTTACAAAATAATTAGGGTTCAAAAATAGAGCTACAGTAAAATCTCTTTAATTTAATATTTGGTAAATTATATATTCTCTAAAATAATAAATTTGTCCGGTCTCGACTTGGGCCAGTGTAAAAAATTGAAAAATTCGATAAAATAATAAGATAATAAATTTTTGGAAGATCTCTTTATAATTTTCGGTCCCAAGAAAATTATAAATTAATAATTCATAGAAATTTAAAAACATATATACTACCTCCGTATCAAAATAAGTGATACACTTTCTATTTAAGGGTAGAACAAAATAAGTGATACACTTCCAAAACTTGCCTTATTTGATAAAAAAGTGGGACCCTTTCTCCACTAACTATCTACTTTAATAAAATGAAATTACCTTTTTACCATTACTTTTACTTTTAAACATCATTAATATCACTTTATTCAAAAGAAGTGGGGCTCATTATCTACTAACTATCCATTTTAATCTATTTTAAACTACTTTTTAATCTTTTGCCTTAAAAACCGTGTTTCAAGAAGTGTATCACTTATTTTGATACGGAGGTAGTATTACAATTTATTAAAATATAATTCAATAATTGTCTGCTTTATTAAAATTTAAATCTATTTGGAGCTAATCTGCTAGAACCATACACCTCTTCCAAAACGTCATGAGTTTCTCAAATTTTTAATTTTATTGTTATTATTATATACCCATCGATCAAAGAATTTTTTTTCAAAAATAGGGTAGTTTTTTCAAAATTTTCACAAATAGGACTGTTTTTTTTTACCACCTTTCACATATAGGGTTACCGGTGTCCTGGAGGCCGGTTTTCTTTTAATATATAGGCTCCTGAAGGCCGGCTTTAGTGGAACAATCTGACATACCTGAAAAATTGATCACGGAGGCCGGCTTTAATGTAATACAAAGCCTTTTGATGGAAACAAGCATTGGTACTAAATGGAGCAAATGGGGTGTCAATCTGACCCATTTACCCATCTGACAACGTTGTTGTGTATTGGTTGGCAAAAAGCATAGTACTAAATGGAGCATTTAATGCCGCTGCAATTGATGGAAACAAGTCTGCTGTGTATGAAATATGAAGGGTCAATGAGTCATACTAACACTGCCACCTCTTTTATTTTTATTTTTTTTTATTATTATTATTATATATGAATTGACAGTGATTTGACTTGATTAAAATACAAAGAAAGTAGAGATTACTCTTATAGCCGCCATTTTCTTCATGAAGTAAAGCCGGCCTCAGGGATCAACTTTTCAGGTATGTCAGATTGTCCCACTAAAGCCGGCCTCCAGGAGCCATATTTTTAAGGAAAATCGAGGACACCGGCAACCCTATATGTGAAAGGTGATAAAAAAACAGTCCTATTTGTGAAAATTTTGGAAAAAACTACCCTATTTTTGAAAAAAATTCTCGATCAAATGGGTAAAATAAAATAAATTCTCTTTTTAAGGAAACAGGTGTCAATCCAAAAGGGAATTTAAGAAAGTTGTTCATAAACGAAAAAATGTAAATTGCAAATGACTACGAGTTTTACTTATCTTACCCTTTATCTAGACTATTTATTGACTTAAACAAATTTGTCACTGTTCTCTATACAAAATATCGATAATACAATTAAAAAATAATATGCTTTCTATGTTTCTTTTCGGACGTTATTTTATCTGCATTTCGTATGACCTGTTAAAAAGTTGCATATCAAAAATGAAACATGATTGAAAAAGTATATTGCTCAATGTTTTTGTTGAGGAAATGATAGTAATCCGGTTAATTGATCAATCCAAATAATCCGGTTAAATTGATCAGAAACTACTTGGGCCATTCATAAGTCGGGTTTGTAAAAAATTTCTGCTAGGCCCACTTGGGTATATTGAATACTTTATTCTTTAAATGTACTATCAGCCCACTTTTACAACCCAAAGGTTTTTAATAGATACTCCTTCCGTCCCACAAAAAACTTCTCATTTTACTCTAATTTTTTATCCCACAAAAAATTTCTCATTTTTCATATTTGATGGGTTTCACACAATAAAAAACTATTATTACTAAAGACCCCACCACTAATATCCACTAATTATCTTTCTCTCTCCAACTCAACCTTATATTTTAATCAAAAGTATTATCAATGACCCCACTGGAAACTGTCACCTAAAAACTTGTGCAAAAACCAAATGAGAAGTTTTTTGTGGGACGAAGGGAGTAACATTTTTCTATTGTATTTTTATTAAATGATTTCCTTTATATTTTCAACTTGAGGACAATATTTTCGTCTATTTTCGGTAAGATAAAAACAGATATCAATCTTTTTTATACTTAATTGTAATGTTGTATTACAATTCAACATTTTCTACAACATACTTTAGGACATTATTTGTTACTATTTATTTCAATGTTAGCATATTTCTAGGTAAATTTGGTAGAAGACAAAAGTAAAGTTTGTTTTGATTAGATTTTGGAAAAAAAAAACGTTTGGCCTAAATATCAATGCTTAAAAACGTTTAGCCTAAAAAAGACTAGGCTGTGCGTTTTTTTAACCAAATGTTCTTAGCCTCAAATTGCTTGATTTTCTGATCATGACCAACTTGAAAATTTAGTCTACTTATTTGATAAGGTCGATGTGCTAAAAATATACACGTTTTGAACAAAATTCCCATAAAAGCATAGAGAGAGAGAGAGATACTCAGATATATATAAAAAAACTCACTTAAGACTTTTTCTTTTCAACTTACAAAATATAAAAATAAAACAAGCACAAATTAATCAGCAACAATTGCATGCATGCATGTTAGTAAAAACTTAGGTTTAATCATTTGCCCAAGATCGATCATATTTGACCTCCCAAATAAATATTATCATTAGCTGGAAAAAAAGTCAAAGTAAAGTTGGTCTTTGGAACAACCAGAGGAGTGTGGCGTACAAGCATTCGAAGCATAAGCATCCACATTGTGTGCAGTTACTTCTTTTTGTTGCAAAATCCCAGTAGGGTGAAGTGGGAAAAGATCCAAAGTTTCTTGATGATTGTAGCTTTTCCCGTTGACCATCTTTGACTTGATCGGAATATTGCTTCCGGCACCGTTCAGGAGCTTGGGTTTGACAGTCCGTGGTGAACTTCTCCTGATGGTTGAGGCGGCATTAGGTATTAGCACCTTTGTGTACGGAGTGTAGAACCCTAGGTCATGACTTTGTGGCATATAGCGTTGACCATATAAAACTGAAGAAATGTTACAAAAATAAAGAGAATTAAAAGTAAAATAAAAGGACAATTTATATCATATATAATCAATCATAAGAAAAGACTGATGCATGGTTCTTACTGAAAGAAGTACTAGCTATATATACATGGTAACTTTTGTTACGTGAACTAGACTTTTAATTTTTAATTAAATGAATTTTGTTTGAGAGGTGATTATTACTTTACATTTGAAATTTATAAGACGATAATCAATGGTCAAATTTCATAAATTACAAATTTATATCATTTCACTATAGAACAACAATATATAGTGATTTAAAAATCTTTCTCAAATTATTTGGAGTTCTTAAAAGAATTCACGTGTGAATGTCTAGTATTTTGTCATCAAAACCAATAACACACCAAAACTATTCTATGTTTGAGTGAGACAAAAGACTATATGAACGTAAAAAGTTGGCATAGAATGTATTGATTTTTACTAAAACTTGTTGCTTCATTATGCTGTCTCTATGGAATTCATTAATTCATTTTAATCTTATCATTTGATATGAACATTTTTATTTATCAATTGAATAGTAAGATAAGCACAAAAATCTGTTAGAATCAACACAATTTCTCAAAATTTAGTAATATTACTTTGTTTTGGGTCCGTTCTAGGTGTGTAGGTGGTACACCAAAAATAAATGTAAAAATTTGTAAGAAATGATGGTTAAAATGTGATTGAAGGAAGATACATTGTAGAACCTAATGAAACTATAATCAAGCTAATCCATTAAGATTTGATGAGAAATTGAAGAATTAGTGTGTGTGTTCTTGGTGTATTTGGTGTGTGAAGTTGAGAGAGAATGAGATGGAAGAAGAGCTTTCAATTTGATAATTCTGTGAAAGTTTAGGAATGCTTACATTCTAACTCAATATTACAAGTATTTATACCATCTACCACCTAACAAGGGAATTGTTAGTTAACGATATTAAAGGTCAAAACCTATTACAAAAATAGTCCTAACAATCTCCCCCTTTTTGATCTTTAATACGTCATCCCAGTCTTCAAACTTCAGATTCTTGTTATCATCTATCTTTGGCAAGAAAATGTTTTTCTGTATTTTAAGAACAAAACATTTGCAGAAATCTGGAAGTTTAAGGTACTCAAAGGGAATATGTTTTTCGTTGATAATATTTGAGTGAGGAAATCATATAACTGATTTACTAAAGATTTGAAAACTTTGGGAAATGGAATATCAGTTAAGTAAGGATTTGACTGGGTTTTCAGATAATGGAGAGGTTGTTTTTGGAATTTTGTGGTAGAGATTATATTGAGTATAGAATGATGATGTTTTTGAATGATTTGTCAGTTAAAGTTTTTAGATGTGTGTGTGTTTGATTTGGTAGGAATGATTTGAACGGTTAAGCTTTTAGATGTGAGTTGGTTGAGGTTTTGGAGAGAGATTATGTTGATGATTTGGTTTTGTTCTTCTTCACTTGTTTTTCTATCTAGTACACTGATTATCATTTTCTCTTTCTCTTAATCACTTGATCTAAAACGTTTCTGATTTTGCAGTTGATTTGAGTACATGTGTTATGAAGTTTCTTCTTTGATGGGATGTTTGTGGTTCTTTTTGACGTTGTTCAGTTATACATCCGATATTTTAACTATTTCTTGCTCTTTTTCTCCCCCTCATGAGGATCATGATAAGGGTCCTCATGATAAAGCTGAATCGTTGCGTTTTGGAAACGGAGAGAGGAATGGTGTGTCGGTGAAAATCAAGAGCCAAGATCGGAATGAGAACCAGAAACATGTAGTACTCGACAAATTGATTTAATCCTTTGAATGTTTTGAGAAAAATATTTGAAAATGAAGAATAGCAATGTCAATGATCACGTGAAGTCATAAACAGATGCAATCTTTACTGAAGAACTTCAGTAAAGAGATCGTTTACGGATATGACAAACACGATGATTAGAGACATTGTTAATCAAATTTTTGAAATTTAAAAGAAATCAATTTGTTTGGTTATATCAAAGATCAGTGAAGTATACCACTTACAAAGATGCAATCTTCTCTGAACGTGTGTAGTGAAGAGATCGACGGATATACAAAGATCAATGACATAACAATGTGCATTCAAAACGATTTTGAGTGTGTGAGAACTGGAGAAAGTCGGAATTGAATCTGAGCAGTTTTGAGAAGATGAAAAATGATTTCTCCATGGAGCGTTTAAGAATGAAAATCGTTTAAAAATAGTAAGAACAATCAATCCAAGATGGTGTTAAAAACAGATGCAATCAGTACTGATTGAAATTAGTAAAGAGATCGACGAACTTAACAGCAAATTGTGTTGAGTGTTACAAACAAGTCATTTAAAAATGAAAAATTTATGTTGTGCAAAATCAGGGTTGTGAAAAATTGAGCCACAACGCAAGAGACGAAAAAATTGTCATAAACAGATGCAATCTTTACTAATCGAGACTAGTAAAGAGATCGTTTACGAATATGACAAAAATTTGTATCCTACGTTGTGAACACATCATTGTGAGCACAAAGTGAGATAAAAAATTTTGGAATGTTGAGCATCACAGAATAATAAAGAATTTATGAGATTGTGATGTCAACAACTCAATATGAGAAAAAAAAATTTGTAACTGAGTATTGATTTTGAAAAATGTAAATTTTATGTAAGAAGAGAGAAATTGATTTACAATTAAAGAGTTTTAACAATGAAGGAACACAAATGTAGCAATGAGAAATAAGAGAATTAGCAATAAACAGATGCAATCAGTACCAACCTAGACTGGTAAAGAGATCGTTTACGAATATTGCAAAAGCTAATACTCAACATTGATAAGCTTGTGTTATTGTAAAGTTGTAGGAGGTTGAAAAACTGTTTGAGGTAAAAAAAATTTATTATCAAGATAGAATAAGAAAATTTGTAATAAACAGATGCAATCAGTACCAAGTGAGATTGGTAATGAGATCGTTTACGGATATTACAAAAATGGATACCCCATATTGATAATTAAAAAATTTTTGAAAGGAGCAGTGAAACAGGATTTAGCGATTATAAAGAATGCTCCCCCTCGACAGTTGTTTTTCAAAAATCATAAAGCAGTTATGCTCCCCCTTGACATAAGAATGTCAATTTTCTCCCCCTTGACAAGTGAATATAGTAATTCTCCCCCTCAACCAATGATGTCATTGAAAACCGGGTTTCAAGCAGATGTACTTGAAAGCCATAATATTTAAAAACGGGTCATACACTGAATTGTGTAAGAGCCATTTGATGAAGCTCGAGTCATATACTGAAGTGTATATAAGTCATTATCCTGTAAAACAAATCAAACAACTTTTGGTACCCATTTTTGTTTGGGTCCGACAATGTTAGCGTGGGAATGAAACCACCGATAAGCTGTATCGATTTGATTTAAAGATTGAGAGTTCCATGAAAAACTGAAACTTGATGTTTCACTTTCAAATAATTTCCGGGGAATTATTTGAGATGTTGGAGTTTTGGGAACCCATTTTGCTTTTAAGATTGAGGATGTTTTGTAAACATAAACAGGAGATGTTTTTGGCACTTGTGTAAAAGTCATATTAGGTGCCAATGAAAGTAAATCATTTCTTGAGTATTTTAACGATTTAGTTTTGGAAAAGATTTTCTTTGAAGCACTCGAATGTTTCAACACGGTTGATGGTGTAGGTTTATCCACTTGAGAATGCTTAAGTCTATAAGAGGAACCTAATTTATTTGGAGTTTTAGGTGCGGAATTTCCTCTAATAACTTGTTAAAGAGCATTCAGTTTCTTATCAGAGTGTGGCGGGACCGTGGATCTCCTAGGCTTAGGCTTGGTAGAGGATCTGACTTGTGATTTCGGTTTAGGTGTAGAATTTCCTCTATGAACCTCAGTTTGCTTGATTTTATAAAAATCACGATATGCCATGACAGGAGAAAACATTCTTGAGTTTTTACTTTTATTCGTTGCAGTTAAAGGAGAATCTAAGTTCATAGATGCACTAGGCTTCTTAAGTTTCTGAAGATTAGATGATTTAAATTCAAAATTTTGAATTTGTGCTTGCAACTTTAGTTTCTCTTTCTCATAAGATTTATGTGTTTCATCAATTTTATTTTCTAATCCATGAATTTTTGTTTGTAGAACTGATTTTTCTTTGTCAAACGCCTTATGTGTTTCATTTATTTCAGTTTCCAATTGACAAATTTTCTTTTCAAGAATTAGATTTGGTACATAAATCTTTGGTGTAACCTTTTGTTGAATAACATCATTTCCATTAATTTCAAATTCTTCTGGTTTTATAATGGGAAAATAATCATCATTTTCAAATTGAGCCCTTTTAGTTTCATATGTTTTATTTAATTCAGTGTAATTGAAACTAATTTGAGCATTCTCCTTTTTAGCTCTGTTGAAGCTCTCTATTTCTTCTTCCTCGTCAGTCATCCGAATGAAACACTGCGAGATTCCATTGAGTAGATATCTTGAATCATATAATGTAGGAGCCATTTTGCACGCGGTCTTAAGATATTCTGGATTGTCAGCTCCTAGCCCTTCTCGAGAGTTGAAATATTTGAAATCTTTAGGCTTGTTAAGATGAATGGTTTGATCAGTGTGTCCTCGTTTAACAATCAATTCCTCAAGATGTTTGATATGTGAATTCAATTCAATTGTTTCATGCTTGAGTGTGTTTATGATATTTTGTTTGTTTAGCATTTCATTTGATGAAATAATGTTTTGTTCATGAAGATTTTTGGTTAATTCTTTGATTTGTGAATTTAATGATTCAAATTGTTGTTCATTTTCATCAAACTCTTGTTGTTTACGTTCCAAACAATTTTTGGTTATTTGATATTCAGAAATTGTATGAGACAAATTCTTAACATCATTATCATATTTGACATTCAATTATGATACTTGATTTTGTAACTCCAGATTCTCAAGTTTGACATTTTTAATTTGTTTAATCTGTTGAACAAGTTGTTCATTTTCATTTTGCAAATTATTTAAACGTTCTTGAAATTGATTATTTAAATCTTTTTCATCTAAAATGTTTTGTTTTAAAGAATCAATTTCAGAAATCTGAGTTGTAACAAAACAAGTATCCGGACCAATAAGATTATCAGATTTTGAAAAGAGGGAACTGATTACCTCAAGTTCTTTGTTGGCCTCTTCATTAAATCGATCAGTAACCTCCATATGCTTTTCATCCTTAGGATCTGAATCTTCCATCCATTTATTATCTTCAACTAAGAACACTTTTTCATACTCAATTTGTTTAGCCCTCGACATTTTACGTTTATAATACTCGGAATCCCGAACGATTAATTTCTTTGTAGCATCCAAAGGTGTGACGGTTGGCTTTTTAGTTGAGATTGTAGCAGATATATCAGGCTTAATGTCGAATGAAGATCTCAGATTATTGTTTGTAGGCTTTGAATTATATTTCTTCGCATAGTCTGAAATTTTTGCCATAACTCGTAGTACGTCTTGACGTTCTTTATCCAAATCATCATTGATAGCTGGTGTAGGTTTTTCCATTTGTTTATAATATTCGGCAGCTTTTCTCGCATTGGCAAGATCTGGATCCATATTTTTTTTTTCTTTTTTGCGATTATTAGGATTTTGGGTAAAAGTGTTTGGGGTTTTGATAAGTTGTATTTGATTTGATTTTTTTAAAAAAATGTAAAAATTAAAATTGTTTAAAAAGTTTTATAAAGTTGAAAATGAGATTGTTCAAAAATTGTTTTAAAATTTGATGATTACTTGGATTTAAAAGAATTTGATTTAAAAAAAATTTAGAAATTGTGTAGTGGATTTAAATTCTAATTTGTTGAAGATGTCGGTCAATTTTGGGAGCAAATAAGTGAGCTAAGGTTTGTTTCCTCTTTTAGACCAATAAGTGAGTTTTTGAAATATTGTAGAAAAATATTAAGATTTGATATTTTTGTTGGTTTTGGTACAAAGTCTTCTACAATTGACAATTACCAAAAGTAATATCAGTTATAAAATAGTTTTGGGCTTGAGAATGTGTGTGGGCTAATTTGTTTTGGGCTTAAAATGAATTAAAGATCACTTGACCGAATAAGTTTGTGGGATTTTGGGCTTTGGATTGTGACTGAATATGTTTGTTTTGGGATTTTGAGCTTATTCACGTCAGGTTCACCAGGTATTTGCTTTGGGCTTAAAAGTCTCGGACGGAAACGTACAATTATCGACGAACACAAGTTGAACCAGAGAGGAAGAAACCGAGCTATTGATTTGAGTCAAGATCGAATTGGATTTAGTTAATCTGCGATCAAAACAGGATATCGAATTGGAGCTAAAAGAGTAAAGCTGATCCCAAATTCAAAATCAAAATCCACAAAGAATCATCTCATCGTCAACGAATCTATCTCATTATCGATTTTTGGGTTTTACGTTTATCAGATCCGATGGCGAGTCACTCTGTTGGAATTGATTTATTTGTTGAAGTCGGGAATTGATTCTTATAAGCTCGAAATTGATAGATCTTATGAGCTCGAAATTGATAGATCTTATGAGCTCGAAATTGAGTCTGTGTTAATTGAAATTAATTGTATACTGAATTGTTTTGTTGAATTGATTTCGTAATTGATGAAGATTGATTTGAATTGAACGAATTTAATTGATTTCGGAATTGAATTAGGTGAAGCCGAACTAGGTGAAATAGAAGTGTCGAACTAGGTGAAGATGAAGATGCCGAACTTGAATTTGAAACTGGGCCGAACTTCTGGGCCGAACTTCTTAACAGTTCGGGCCGAACTTCAATGTGGGCCGAGAATCAGTAGTTCGGGCCGAAGATCAGTAATTCGGGCCGAACACAATGCCGAACTACAATGCCGAACTTGTTCTTCGTTCTGAACACGTACGCACGATTTCTTCACTTTTTTTATCCGATTTTGCTCATTTCTTCACCGATATCAATGATTCTTCTTGCTAAACGTTCGAAATCAAATTGCTAACACTTTGATCCGATCAATTTCTTCAATCCATTACACAAAAGCTTCGAATCTTCGATTTACAGTAACTTTTAAACTTTTTCACTTTTTCTCTAAAATCATCAAATTGAAGATCGATTGTTGACGGAATTGATCTAAATTTGATTCTATTATGCTTAAAAACACTGGAGAAACACTAATCCATGATCAAATCTTCGATTTGGACAAAAAATTTACAACATTAAATTTCATTGACGAACATCAACTTTTTCTTCAAAAACTCAGATCTGGATGATTCTAGCTCGAAAGTGGATCTTCTCTAAGAGAGATTTTGCTCTGATACCAATTGTAGAACCTAATGAAACTATAATCAAGCTAATCCATTAAGATTTGATGAGAAATTGAAGAATTAATGTGTGTGTTCTTGGTGTATTTGGTGTGTGAAGTTGAGAGAGAATGAGATGGAAGAAGAGCTTTCAATTTGATAATTCTGTGAAAGTTTAGGAAAGCTTACATTCTAACTCAATATTACAAGTATTTATACCATCTACCACCTAACAAGGGAATTGTTAGTTAACGAGATTAAAGGTCAAAACCTATTACAAAAATAATCCTAACATACATGGTACACAAGAAATCTTGGAAAGACAAGACAGCAAATGTCAGAAAAAAATGTGTAAATTTGTTGATATCCAGAGTGGAAATAATTTGACACCGATTGATAAAAGCTTATGAGCAAAAGCCCATAAACAAACAAAAATCAGAAACCTTTGGATTACATTTACAGTACTAACTCGCAGATGGATAGAGACAGACAGGCAGACACTTAATGTTTTACAAGTACTACTTTGTTTAACCTTCATGCATGAACACTGCCTACTGTTCCTTTGACTTCCATTTTTATGTAGTAAAAGACGTAGAGTACAAATCAACTACATCTCTTTGATAACTGTACCAAAATAAATTGATTTGTTTTGTTTTTGTTTTTAAAAAAATAATGTTTTTGGGTAATTAATTTAGTTTGTATGTTCTTATGATTTAATTTATTTTAGAAATGTTTGTTAACTAAAATAGAGTAAATTACAAAAGTAGTCCATGTGACTTGGTCAATATTATGGACTTATTCCCTACTTTTTATTACACGGATGGTTATCTTCAATATTTTGGATAGTCTCTCCATCCATTGGTTGTCAAATCTGGCTGTTACCACATCCCAAAGTGCGTTTCACACTAAGGTATTTTAGTTATTTTACAATTTTCTTTAATAAACAAATGTAGAAGTTCATGGACAATTCGTGTAATGAAAAAAAAGGTAGGGACCAACTGTGACATTTAGAAAATCATTTAGGAGGTCTTAATCGTATTATAAGTGTTATGTCATTTTAAATAATCTTGTAAACTATAGTTGTACTTTTCCATATTTAAATATTTGAATTTTCCCCTGTATCTGATTAATATTTGTTTGGTACTACCATTTCTATGGTATTACAAATGATTTTTTCTTCTGATTTTCAACTGAAAATACAATCAGGTAGCTCAATGAAATAGGAGATATATTGTTGTTTTTTTTAGAATTCACATTAGAAAGTAAGAAACATAGCACCAAAATTATTATATGCTAAAAAAATAGATAAAAAGTAATAACTTTATTATATGATTAAATGTAGTTATATTTTATCCTAGAAAGATATTAACAACTAATCAGATTATATTAAAGATTTGGAAGCTGTACTTTGATGGTAGACCATGTACTATACCTAGTATTATTGCAGCATATATGACCTTGAAAAGGTAAACAAGTAATAAAAATTCATCATTTAATCATCTAAAAATTATTGAGCATATAACATATGAAAATACTAACCATTTGGATGATGAGCTACCGGAAAGATCACCGGCGCCGGGTGGTGGTGGTGCAAATATTGATGAAAATATGACAAATGATCTTGTTTTTGCTTCTGTCTTTGTCTTGCTTTATGGTTTTGAAACCAATAAAACACATTTTTTCCTTCAATGTGTCCAAAAGTTTGTAATTTTATTGTGATTTCTTGAATTTGTTCAGCAGTTGGGGTTCTTACACCTTGTTTGTATAAATTCTCCAGCATGTTTATTTGTTCTTTCGTCGGATTCCACCTGCACGGTGCTGCAGTTCCGCAGGTTTCTTTTCCGGTCACCGGAGGTGTTAACTCCGGGACGCTGCTGCTGCTATTGGCTTCCATGAATACTGTGAGACTGTTTGGTTTCTTTAGCTTTCAGTGTTTGCATGGGCTTTACGAAATATTAATTGACTCTTTTATAAAGGAAAAAAGAGAGAGTGATTACTATGATTTACAAGTGGGGCTAGCTCACTTGGCTAACATGGAGTAAAACTAACAAGGAGGTCTTGGGTTCAATCCCAAGCATAGGAGGTTTAGATGTAATTATTTGCCGTTTCAAAAAAAAAAAAAAAAGATTACTATGATTTAAATAAATACGCCCTTGGACTATTGTCTATTACAATTTTAACCCCCGTACTTTGATATAGGTGTGAAACGTTAGATATTTCCTACTTTATTAATTAGCTTCGGTTATCTAACAATCACTTCAAAAGCTATGCATAAAATATGACTAAATACAATATCCTTTGTAAATCAACTGGTCTTATTAACTGGCCATCAAGGATAGCTTTGAAATTTTCCTTCAAGAGGTCTTGGGTTCAAAACTTATTGGAGGTAGAACTTGGAGTTTAAAAAGGTGGTGGGGTTTATTCCACATATGTGGAGGGTTTGAGGGAAGGCATACTGCCCCTTGTTGATGTCAATGTCTAGGCTCGAACCACTAACTTATTAACTTGTCGTTCAAAAAAATAAAATAAAAAATACATCCTTTGTAAAATAGAGGTGTTAAAATCAGAGGGTTGAATAATGAGTCAAACCATGTCAAATTGTTTATGGTGGCATGAGACACGAAACATTTACACTTTAAACTGTGACAAGAAGGTGCACAAAATGATGTTGAACGAGCTTTTGTTGTGTTACAGGGACGTTGTTGAATTATACGACAATTGACACTTTCTTATAAAATAAAGTAGAAATATTTAGTAAGAAATAATAATTTTTCCAGAGGTGGCAATTTTTAACTCGTTTGACACGTTAACTTATATAATCCGTTTAATTGAATGAATTATAATCATGTTGAAGATATAGAACTTATGGTTTAAATATCTGACCCCGGCCTTTTTCATAGGAATGAGATGGGTAGTATTGTTTTTGGTGCAGAACCATCTCTGAAAACATGGAGGGTAGTGGCAAAGTTGAGAGAGAGATGGATATGAAAAGACAAAACTATCCCTACAAAGGCAACAAGGTAGGCATCTTGGGAATGAAAGAAGCGAGAAGATAAAGGAAAATGAAGCCAAATAAAAGGATGTAGGGGTAAATATGGAAAATGGCAGTGAGAGTACAAAATAGTAGGGTATTGGGAATTGAAGGTGATGAGATGATAGATGTGGCTGGAGCTTAATAAACACAGAGGACGAGGTGACTCTTTGGAGGTGAGTTTAATGAATCATCACTCTCCATTTGTCATCTTTTTGCACAAATTACTCACATGACCTTTTCATTGGCATAAGTACGTACTACAATTTCACATTGTTGGAGTATTTTCTTTTTTGTGTGTTTCTAGCAATAATTAAAAGGGTCTTTGGCTAGTGATATGATATTTGCCATATAACTTTAAGTGGTGGGGTTTAATCCCTATAGGTGAAGGGTTCGAGTGAAGGTATATTGCCACTTGTGGATGTCAATATCTAAGCTCGAAACACTAACTTAGTAACTAGCCGCTAAAAAAAAAAAAAAGAAAGAAAGAAAACTAAAAAAAGTGCTCTTGATTTGCTTGGTGCTTGCCTAAAAGAAGTGCTCTTGGTTTGCTTGGTGTTTGCAGTTTAGTCCATGGTGTATTTTTCCATGTTGTCCATCTAGTTTATGTATTTGGTGTTATTTCTATTTCATTGTAATGTTTGATTTTGTAGCTAGTATCTTGCTAGTATTTTTTTTTACTCTTTTAGTTATTTATTTATTTCAGTTTGTGGTGCTCTCGGAGGGGTGATAATATTGGCGAAGCTCTCTCCAGGTGTATCTTTTGCCGTTAAAAAAAATATTATTTTCACCCCCACTAGAAACCTTCTATCGTCACAGACCGCCACTAACCGCAGGCAACCGCCGTAAACTGCCTCCAACCGCCACCAAAAAGTTATCGATCATGTTCTATCTGTCATTTTCTTACGCGAACCAACCCGGTGTAGTACCACGTCACCCATCACAATCCATATTCCTTGTTTTTAGAGCATGTTTATATGTGTTTTTGAAACTAACTTACTGACTTATTTGCTTTTCAAGAAGCCAATAAGTTATAAAGTTATTCTGGTAATGCTTTTAAAAAGAAGGTTTCAAGAAGTAAAGAAGTCTTTAATTTTCAAAATTCGTTTTAAAAAAATTAATAAACCAATAAGCTATTTTTAATATGCAAATCTAAACACGCCCTTAGATTTTTATACAAACCTTCTTAAATGGCTTTTTAGTTGTCACTATTTCTTTATCCAAAAATGAATTAAATTAAAAAATATGTAAAATAATTTATCTGATTTAGATTAGTTTATTGTATATAAGTTTAATTATATATGGACGGGTCCGGATCCGGTGAGCACTCAATAACCGGTGAGGACTCCAAAAAACTCTAAAATATAATCCAAAACAAATTTTTTCCAAAACAAAATTATTTTTTAAACATAAAAATCGCAGCCTAAAAGATCCAAAAAATAAATAAAAAATTTCAAAAATGATCAAAAAAAAAAATGGATCATAATTTTGATCCACAAAAAAAAAAATGGATCATTATTATGATCCACAAGAAAAAGTGGATCATAATTTTTTTTTCAAATTTTTTTTTGTCAAATGTAGTAAAAGTCATGGGGAGTTATATATTTTTTCTTCAAAATTTTTTAAAATTTTTTTGAGATGCCCTCGCGAGTCCAACCGTTTTTTTAAGCGCTCACTTCGGATCCCACTTCATATACGGACTTAGGGTCCGTTAATTTTTACAAATTTCATTATTTTACAATAACAATTAGAAAATAGATTCAGTCTATATTTTTGAAAAGGCATAAACTCATGATGATATCAGTAAATTGATTTACTTGGACAGTGTGAATGTTGTTAACTGACCTATTAATTGCCTTGCTTTCTTTGTTGTTGTCTTTCATCATTGGGTTGGCCTCATCCACAAACTATATGTATTCACAAAATATTCCATTTATTCATTGACTTTTTTCTTTTTTAAATTTCATTGGTTCTAGTAAAATGTGTTCACCTAATCACAGGCGTGGCATCTAAACCTCAAAATTGATGCACAAGTTATCAAATATCAACTTCACAATTACGAATTTATCTGTTTAAAATTTAAATTTATTAGCTAACTTATACAGTTATAAACTCTATTTTTAGATTATAATTTAAATTTAAATTTAGGAAAATGCAATGGTTAAGAGAAAAAAAGAAGCTTTAATTTATTGTAAATTAACCATAAAAAATTAACCGCCCCCTGAATTTCATAACCATTTCGAGGTAGTTATGCTTCAAGACTTGTACATTTGTACCCTTAACCATTATCCTAAGGGCACTTGTTAGCAAAACCCTTAAATTTATTAAGCATTACAATTCACAATAAATTGGTCTATTTGAAACTTAATTTATATTTATATGATAAAGAGTAGGATTATGCATCAATGTATGGGTGATTAGAGTTGATTTTTGCCTAAAATTGAATCATAACTGAATAGAATTGGGTTTTAAGTTTCTTAACAATTCATTTCCGGTCAAATATCAGTTTTATTTTTCGGTTATAATAAATATTTGTTTCGATTTCAGTTATTTTTGCTTGAGATGAAAATTTTCTCGGATATCTTATAGTGATGACACGTCGTTGTAAAACGTATTCAAAATATTTTTGATTTATTTTTTCTCACCAAAAACGAAAAAAATATTCCTCGTGTTACCTATTGCAACAAGTCATGGCAAAAAATAGTTCGAACTATTTTTGATTTATTTTCCCCTCCAAATGATTTTTTCCCAAGTTGCCTATTGCCACGTCATCTCGTCAAAAAAACTAGTTCAAATTATTTTTGAATTAGATAAGATAACTAAACACATACAAATAAAATACACGTCATCTCGTCAAAAAACTAGTTCAAATTATTTTTGAATTACATAAGATAACTAAACACATACAAATAAAGAGGTGTATTCTAGAAAGTGTAAGGGTTTTGCATAGTCCCAAGGAATAAATTCTAGTCATTGGATCAAGATGGTCAAGATCAAATCCCCCACCTAACAGCCACCTACAGCCACCGCCGGCGGCCACCTCCGGCCGCCGTCCCCCGCCGCTGGCGGCCACCGGCCGCCGCCGATCGCCGCCGGTGGCCGCCGCCGCCGGCCGGCGGCGGCGGTGGTGGCTGACAGTGAAGGTGTTGGTGCTAATGGGGGTGGTGGTGGTATTGATGTATCGAAGCATATGTGCTTCACTAAAACACAACATATTACTTCGAAGCACATGTGCTTCAGGTCACGAAACACATGTGCTTCAAGTCACTAAAAACATGAGTTTCTAAACACACAAGGGAGCATACAAAGCACATGTGCTTAACGTTATGAAACACATGTGTTTGACGTTATGAAACACATGTGCTTCACTACACGGAAAAAAAAATCAAAACAAGTGACGAACATATCATTATGAAGCACATGTGCTTCATAAAGCCAAGCACATGTGCTTCAAAAAGCCAAACACATGTGTTTTTGTTTCTGAACACATGTAACTTACAAGCAAGTCATTTGTGTTTGAATCACGAAGCACATGTGCTTGACGTTATGAAACACATGTGCTTCACTACACAGAAAAAAAATCAAAATAAGTGACGAACATATCATTATGAAGCACATGTGCTTCATAAAGCCAAACACATGTGCTTCATAAAGCCAAGCACATGTGCTTCATAAAGCCAAGCACATTTGCTTCATAAAGCCAAGCACATGTGTTTTTGTTCCTGAACACATGTAACTTACAAGCATGTCATTTGTGTTTGAATCACGAAGCACATGTGCTTGACGATATGAAACACATGTGCTTCACTACACAGAAAAAAAATCAAAACAAGTGACGAACATATCATTATGAAGCACATGTGCTTCATAAAGCCAAGCACATGTGTTTTTGTTCCTAAACAAATGTAATTTACAAGCAAGTCATTTGTGTTTGAATCACGAAGCACATGTGCTTGACGTTATGAAACACATGTGCTTCACTACACAGAAAAAAAATCAAAACAAGTGACGAACATATCATTATGAAGCACATGTGCTTCATAAAGCCAAGCACATGTGCTTCATAAAGCCAAGCACATTTGGTTCATAAAGCCAAGCACATGTGCTTCATAAAGCCAAGCACATTTGCTTCATAAAGCCAAGCACATGTGTTTTTATTCCTGAACACATGTAACTTACAAGCAAGTCATTTTTGTTTGAATCACGAAGCACATGTGCTTGAAGTTATGAAACACATGTGCTTCACTACACAGAAAAAAAATCAAAACAAGTGACGAACATATCATTATGAAGCACATGCGCTTTATAAAGGCCAGCACATGTGCTTCATAAAGCCAAGCACATGTGTTTTTGTTACTGAACAAATGTAATTTACAAGCAAGTCATTTGTGTTTGAATCACGAAGCACATGTGCTTGACGTTATGAAACACATGTGCTTCACTACACAGAAAAAAATCAAAACAAGTGACGAACATATCATTATGAAGCACATGTGCTTCATAAAGCCAAGCACATTTGCTTCATAAAGCCAAGCACATGTGTTTTTATTCCTGAACACATGTAACTTACAAGCAAGTCATTTGTGTTTGAATCACGAAGCACATGTGCTTGACGTTATGAAACACATGTGCTTCACTACACGAAAAAAAAATCAAAACAAGTGACGAACATATCATTATGAAGCACATGTGCTTCATAAAGCCAAGCACATGTGCTTCATAAAGCCAAGCACATTTGCTTCATAAAGCCAAGCACATGTGCTTCATAAAGCCAAACACATTTGCTTCATAAAGCCAAGCACATGTGTTTTTGTTCCCGAACACATGTAACTTACAAGCAAGTCATTTGTGTTTGAATCACGAAGCACATGTGCTTGAAGTTATGAAACACATGTGCTTCACTACATAGAAAAAAAATCAAAACAAGTGACGAACATATCATTATGAAGCACATGTGCTTCATAAAGCCAAGCACATGTGCTTCATAAAGCCAAGCACATGTGCTTCATAAAGCCAAGCACATGTGTTTTTGTTCCTGAACAAATGTAATTTACAAGCAAGTCATTTGTGTTTGAATCACGAAGCACATGTGCTTGACGTTATGAAACACATGTGCTTCACTACACAGAAAAAAAATCAAAACAAGTCACGAAGCACATGTGCTTCCAGTCACGACCAACACCACTGGTCACCACCGCCGGCGGCCACCTCCGGCCGCCGCCGACCGCCGCCCATCGCAGCCCATCACCGCCGTCCGCCGTCGTCCGCCGCCGCTGCCGGCCGCCGGAGAAGCACATGTGACATTTTTCTTGTATGGGCTGGTCCATCATTGCGTCCTTCTAAGTTTTGATGGGCCTGGCATAATTCTCATAAATCTATATATATATATATATATATATATATATATATATATATATATATAAATTGAGTTTCAATTTTGAAGTTATAATTAATACCATGCAATTAATATTAATAATATTATAATAATAAAAACAAACTTATTAAATTGCAACTTCAAAAATTGAAACTCAATTTTTATATATATATAGATAATGATATGATAGTTTTATAGTATATGTGATTGTGTATGATATTATCACAATTATTTAAGATGTATTATCGTTGCATGGTATTAATTGCAACTTCAAAATTGAAACTCAATTTTTATATATATATAGATAATGATATGATAGTTATTATTATAGTATATGCGATTGTGTATGATCAGGGCCGGCCCTGGGCCTGGGCCACCAGGGCAACCGCTCAGGGCCCAAACATTTTAAGGGCCCATTTTCGTTAGAAAGTCCTGATATAAATTCAAGCCCAAAATGTGAGATTTTTCTGATATAAGGTTAAGCCCAAATTCTGAATCAGTCCATTTTAAATATTGAGGGCCCATTTTCCATTTTGACCATTTCGTTGTATACAGTATGCAATTTAGTTCCGTGATTAGAGCGGAAACTCGGGAAAAACTTGGAATTCGAAATGGCGACTTGACGACAAAATTGATTATGTTCGTTCCTTGGTTCCTATCTGTTTCGTTCGTTACATATTCAATAATCAATCGTTCGTGAATTGTGATTTTGTTCTCGATTTCGGATTTCATTCTTGAGTCGTGACAGCATCACAGTACAGTAACATTTGATTCTGATTTATGATTTTCTTGGCTAATCAGGTGATCAATGGATGTGATATTGTTATATGATCTTGAATTTCACGGCTACTCTCGATTTAGTGATGGGTTTATCATATTAATTTCTGAAGTTTTGATATTGTCTAAATTTGTGATGGTATCACAGTAGTTTTGATTTTATCCAATTTTGATATCCGATTTCTGAAATTCTGAATTTTTGTTTTATACGCTTTATTGTGATGGGTCATGGGTTTATCACTTGATTGAAAACCCTACTTATATTTTGGTTCTTATAAGTTATAGGATAGTTTTTAATGGATTTATTGAATTTAAAGTATGACTTGATTTGCAGCAATGTTTTGAAAGGGTTTAATGAATTCTAGATCTTATTATGATATTATTACAACTAATGCTTCATACTTCATAGCAATATGCTCTCTTTGCGGCTTCGCCAATATATTGTTCTCCCCACTCAAGTTCCAAATCATAATTGTTTATTTATCTTGCCAAATCGACTATTTATTTGCCTTGCCTAATAGATTGTTTTATTTACCATCCCTTGGTTGAGTATTTGTCATAGCTTGCGTAATATTTCATAAAAACATTTTTCGGGTAGCCAAAAAACATTTATTTAAGGATACTTATTTGGTAACAAAAATTACCCTAAAGGGCCCCCTTTTCTAGTTTCGCTCAGGGCCCAAAGATTGGTTGGAACGGCCCTGTGTATGATATTATCACAATTATTTAAGATGTATTATCATGTTAATGGTCACAAATTGTTATTCATTTGATTTGTTATTTTACTTTTAATCCAATTAATAGGTTTTGATCGCCATTTTTCACATCTTGCGATTCTCTAATTAGTAGGAAAATATTAATTAAATATATTGGTGATTGTTGAATTTATGCTTATTTTCGTTTGTATATATATAATCTATATCTATATATCTATACTATATATAATGAGCCAATGCATTTCTAATTTTAGAATGTCTTAAACTAGCCCTTGCCATTAGTGGAAGGTCTTAAACCCTCAACCAAAATTGCAATAAAAAAACACAGACCTGGAGTTTCGAACTTGGGACCTCACGCAACACATATATCCAACTTACCACTACACCACATCCAATATTTGGTATTTTACCCGAAACATCTAAACCAGATGATTTAAAGTGGGGCGGATTAATATTTGCTATTCATATGAAAATCACATTAATTTTATACAACATGACGATAAGGTATGTTTAATAATACAACATGATGATAAGTTATGTTTAATAATAAAAGCTTAAATTATTGGGAACATCAATCGTAATTCATATGAAAATAAGGGGAATTATTAACTAAATATTAGTCAAACGATCATGCTAAAACCTTTACATTTGTTACAATCCACCACCATCTTTTGTTTTTTTAACAGGCCCAAATGTAGTTCTAAAAAAAACCCTAATTTTACCACATCATTCTTTATGCCATGTGTGATTCCACATTTGCAATTAGTCAAAGATTAAACCCACATATTAAAATCATAATGTCGGTTTTTAATATAAAGCACAAACTCATATTTAAGTGTTTCAATTTAATAATGGGCAGAAATAAATACTCCAAAAAGTTAATACTTCAATTTAGTCGTTATGTTCTCAATATGACTGTAATTTATTAAATGGCCAGCTATAAATATTGAAGGATATCATTTAACACAATTCGGTTATGGAATTTAATTGTTATCTTCTTAATATGACAAGTAATTTATCAAACGCATGACCCGTTACAAATTTTGAAGGATAACATTTAACACATTTCCATTAAATCACCGAGTAAATGAAATATTTAATTTGGTGCTACTTCGGTTATGAAATATATATTTATATATTGTCATTGTTGTTCCATTGTAAACGAATCGTCTTCTCCTTTGAACCTTATTGTAACACTTTAGGTGTCTTTTGGTAATTCATTGTGCTTCTGGTAATTGATTTTAACTTCATCAGTTATTACCTCTTTTGATGCCTATAGATTTGTGTTGGTGGCAAAATACATTGTATTCTATGTTAGTTTGCAGGAAGAAAAAGACGATTCGTAGCAAATTTGAGGAGGCCTGGTCAGTAAAAATCATTCAGTTTTTTTTTACCTAAACTGATTATCTTTACTCAGGTATCAGATGTAATTCACAGCGAGATAACCAAACTGGTATGCAATATTCATCCCATTTATTAATTTTTTTAATATTTCTTGAATTACTTTTTTTTTTTACTATGTTCATGTTTCTTGAGTTTTGTAGTGAACAAAGATCAAAGCTTTTTGTGTAAGTGATTTTTACTTACCCTTTTGAACTATTTTTCTATTGCTTGATTATTATCTGTTTCTGTAAAAAGGATTACATAAGTTGTTTCTATAATTCTTTAATTGACACGTATCCCTTTTAAACTACTAGCCTATAACCCGTGATAAATCACGGGTGACTTATTGAAAATTTCATAATATTTTATTATTTTCATTTATAAATCATAATCTTTTATTTCCTTGACAATATTGTATGCGTTGAAAATTTTGTACATTAGAAATAATTTCATGGTTAATACACATTTTCATATATTAATTTGCTATTTATTGGCTATTTATTGGTTATATAGACTGTTGATATTAGATGAAGGAAAAGATGCAATCTCTTATGATCATATGATCTTTTAAAGTTATATATGTACCCTTCCAGCTCCTTTGATTAAGAAAATATCCTCCATAATCAAAATCACTATTGACTTTTTTCATTTCACAATTGCACAAATCAAAGTTGACGATCACTGGCAATCTGCCAAGTGCAATTTCTCTATTATCTTTGAATAACCTTCTTTTCCACATGCTCGTTTTCGGTTACATATCAAACTAATTAGCGTGTAAATGTATTTAGATACGACAGCTGATGATATTAGAGTGTTGATACACTCAAAAATAGAATGTTAATTCTGCAACAGCAGCAACATTAGGGTGCAACAGTAAAGTTCCTATTTATTTGCATTTCCTATAACTGGCGATAATTAGAGTGTTGATACACTCAAAGCTGTAATCTCTTACGATGTTAAACATATATATTATTATTACTCGTTTAAGCATTTGGAAATACTTCAGTTGACTTTTGACGCGGTCATAATTGACCCGTTTTTAGTCAAATTGTTAAAAATGCAGCTTCTATTAGAAAGGTGATATAGATAAATAAATAAATTAAAAAAAACTTACAGCAGCAATTGAAGGACTTGAATCTTTTCCTGGTTTAATAAGAGATAGGAAAAGAAGCAATTGCTAATATTTAATAAAAATCATTTATTATAAACACCGTCCAATACTACAACAATGCATTTCCAAATCCACTTTTTAACTTGTTTAGTTTCTTCCCCTTTTAGTTAAAATTTAAAATTTACCTGTTTGACCCATGAGTTTGTCTAAAATAAAAACAAACTTTTAAATTTGTCCATGTTTAGTCAATATACAACCGTTTTGTCCCATTGGGTCATTGAAAGATGGTTTCATGCAATGATTGTATCATTAGAAGATTTATATTAACAAACGTTATATATATATAACCCGTGATAAATATAAATTGTAAAGTAAAAACTAAAATAAAAGCTAATATAGTTTTTGGAATTTATTGAGGACTATGCATTATTTAACTTCACAAAATTAGCAAATGTAACTAAATGACCAAGACTGGGACTTACGTTCAATAGGTCAAGACATAAGAGGAACATGAGAAGAAACTTTCTTTGTGGTCCTGTGCAGAACATGAGAAGAAACTTTCTTTTTGGTCTTGTGCACTAACATCTGCCCGTTTCAAATTGCATCACAATTATAAGATTGAACATAACCGTTGTGTTGGTGCTGGATCTCCTGCCCTGCGAATGGTGAATCTGTAAATTAATGCGAATGGTGAATACAACGTAAGAATACTGATCGTATATATATATATATATATATATATATATATATATATATATATAACTAATTATATGGTTTATAAAATTACGTATTATGGGGCTGCAGTTACCCCAATTACAGCTGTTACCCGAAAATTATGATTAACTGGTTTAATAACACTTCTAAATCACGGGTGAAAGATTAGCTGCAGATTCAAATTATCCAATAACATTTGTTACCCGAAATATTAGCTGTGGAAGTGTGGATTCAAATTTCATATTTTGTGTTTATCTCTTTCTCTAAACTGCAGCTGAAAAGTAGGGGTGGCATCCAAATTCAAAAAAATTAATAGTGTAACAGGTCAGCAAATACCAGGAGGCATAACAGGTGACGTGGGCATCATATATGAGGAGGCATGACATGTCAACAATGACATGGAATGAGTGACGTGGCTTGTGTGACATGGCGAAATTCAAATTTCTTTTGCTTTAATATATAGATAGATGTTTATGTTTCTTGATTTAACTTTTTGTTTTTGTAGACAAAGATTAAATATTCTTTCAACAAGTATTAAAAGATTTGGTTATGTGAATGTGTACTGGGATAAGAAAAGACACTTAACATTTAAATAAAAAGCTTAATTTTTGTAATATATAAGGTTTTACTGATTTTTGTTTAGATTGATTTGATTTGAAATTTGGTTACTTTAAAACAGATTTTGGTGGTGATCAGTGAAGTGATGTAGAGGATAAATGGTGAGCATATACTTATTATTTGATTTTATTTGGATTTTTTAATTATTGCAAAATAGGAGGTTTATACTAATAATTGAAGGAGATCCAATTATAAGTTGTAGGGCTGGCATTGATGGTTTTGAAGCCACTACTGTTGAATATGGTCAGATACTGATGTCACAAGGCACGATAAGCATCTAGAAACACTATTTGATGATGAAAGATGCACAAAGCTGTACAACTACATGCATCTTATCAATTGTTTTGCTCTACACATTTCTCCTCAACGGGTCAGAATCTGCACATAATACTCTCATTTATGTTTTATTTGAGACAATATTAAATATTTCAGCCCATTTATATATAGATGGGCCAGTTTGAATCGCGTTACATCACAAACGGAGTCAACTAAAAATTTAGTTAAAATCGCCAAATGGGTTGAAAGTCTTCCTAAAGCTAAGTTTTGCTTAGGTCACTCGAATTAATTCCCTTTTTAAGTTATCAAGCTTTCACTTATTGTCGATGATTTTATTTTTATTTATTTTTATATTTTTGAGTAATTTGTAGGGTTGTCAATGGGTGTACAGTTAATGCATTCATCAAGTATACAACCTCCTGAATCTTTCTATAGATTTAGATTATTATTTTAACAATATTGGTATAATATGCATAATTGTATGATTAATCATTTATAAAAAAAATTCAAAATTCACTTATTTTGACACTTGCTTATTATTGAGTTGATATTGTGTTTTATCTTAAACGATTCAAAACAATAATATTAGGTTTAACCAAATGCAGTTATTGTTTGTCATCCTTAGTGAAGCTAAATGGCCATATGGTAATTAAATTAATATGTATATATAGAGATTTTATCTATTATTTGATATTTGTTTTAACAACGGAATTAATTTATAGGTTCAAAATTTTCAATGAATAAAATATTTATAAAGAAATAAAACTTTACGAAAAATATGAAAATATTAGGAAAACTTTTATAAGTCACCTGTGATTTATCACAAAATGTCTAATCCATATCAGTATGATAAGATCGTATGTAGTGAAATTCCAGACCCAACAAGGCATCCGGTAATGCACGAGTTGGTTAAAAAACACATGATCCACGGTCCATGCGGCAACTTAAGATCCAACAGCCTTTGTATGCAGGGTGACCCAAAAAAATGTCGTTTCAAATACCCCAGGCAGTTCAACGAGGTAACAACACAAGGACAAGACTCATATCCATTATATCGAAGGAGAGACAATGGGGTACGCGTGAACGTGCGTGGACAAACCCTCGACAATAGATGGGTCGTCACTTACAACCCAAAGTTGCTGTTGATGTTCAATTGTCACATAAACGTCGAGGTTTGTTCAAGTATTATTTCATTGAAGTACATTATATAAGTATGTCTACAAGGGTCACGACAGACAAGTTGTCCATGTCGACCCGGACGGTGAAAACACAGTTATTAACGAGATAAAGAGATTCCAAGATGCTCGCTATGTGTCTCCCCCCGAGGCAAGTTGAAGGATTTTTAGATTCAATCTTTCACAAATCCATCCATACGTAATGGCATTGCAAATTCATCTCCCAAATTCGAAATAACGATCTAATTACCAACGTTGTTGACAGGGAAAGAGACAAAAGATCTATGTTGATTGCTTTTTTTTATATGAATAAAATCCTTGGAAGAGATGAACAATATCTGTACAAGGACTTTCCTAGGTACTTCACATGGAATAACACCTCGCGGCGTTGGAGTACCAGAAAAAAGCAATCAATGAGGGGAAGATTGGTTTCCATTAATCCCACTAAAGGAGAATGATTCTACTTACACCTATTGTTGTCCCATGTTCCCGGGCCTACGGATTGCGAAGATCTCTGCACAGTCGATGACTTCATGTACCCGACTTTTCGAAGAGCAGCTCGAGAGAGGATTAACTGAGGATGATAATATTTTCTCGACATGTCTTAGGGAGGGTTCACTTTTTCAGTTTCCTCCGGCTCTTAGGAGGTTATTTGCAACTATTTTGATCTTCTGTGAGCCAGGGGATGTTCGTAAGTTGTGGGACGACCACTACGAATCACTCTCGGAAGATTACAGACGCTGGATCCAAATGAGGAGGCCGCCCGCAATATGGTCCTTAAGGACATCAAAGTTTTCCTACAATCTATGGGCAAAGATCTTGATAATTTTGATCTTCGTAATCTAGACATCGACGTCAGTTTATCTTCATGGGTTGTTTGGGAATTACAAGAGGAGTACTCCATGGTTGTGGAAGACGAACACATGTTTGCTTCCGACTCTCTTAAATCCAATCAGCGAGATGTTTATGATGAGATTATGAGTCATGTGGATAACAATATTTTAGGCGTCTTCTTTATATACGACCTGGAAAAACATGAAAAACGTTTTTGTATAAAGCGCTGCTTGCAAAGGCCCGGTCTCGTGGTTTCATTGCAATTGCTACAGCTTCGTCAGGTGCGGCAGCTAATAACATGCCGGGTGGGAGAACTGCTCACTCCCGTTTCAAGATTCCAATTAACCTTGATAAAAACTCACTCTGTACCATTAAAAAACAGAGTGGGACCGCAAAACTGCTTAGAGCTGCAAAACTAATCATATGGGACGAGGCTTCGATGGCTAAGAGGCAGGCTGTAGAGGCATTTGATTGTTCAATGCAAGACGTAATGGGAACGAGACTTCCTTTGGGTGGAAAAGTTATGGTTTTAGGAGGTGATTTTAGACAGGTTTTACCGGGCGTTAGACGTGGATCACGAGCACAAATCGTTGACTCCAGTCTAAGAATGTCACCTTTATGGTCTGTGATTAAGAAGATAAGGTTGACTCTAAATATGCGAGCGCGAACGGATCCATGGTTTTCCAATTTTCTTTTACGAGTCGTAGATGGAGATGAAGAAGTCATTGATGAAAATATATTCGAATTCCAGATGGCATGACCATTCCGTACAAGGATATGGCTCGGTCCAAGGAAGACCTGATCATTGCGATATTTCCTTCTCTGCAAGTCAACAGAAATTCACCAGATTATATTATTTCTCGGGCTATCTTATCAACCAAAAATGACCATGTTGATGACCTTAACGAGACGTTGATCGATACATTTTGTGGGGTCGGAAAAATATATTACAGTTTCGATGAAGCGAAGGATGACAGAAACGGATTCTATCCTATAGAATTTTTGAACTCGCTTAATGTCAATGGTATTCCCCCGCATGTTCTCCGGCTCAAAATTGGGTGCCCGATAATACTTTTACGGAATATCGATCCCTCCCATGGATTATGTAACAGTATGAGACTTATATGCAGAAAGTTTGAGCCAAACCTAATTGATGCGTAAATAACTGTTGGCCAGCATGCTGGAAAAAGGTTTTCTTGCCAATAATACCTGTAACATCCTGAGATCCGGCCTAGGAATTTTTATTTACCTTCGGTAAGTAATATCTTATTGTTTATTATTTTATTATTTTATATAATTTTATTTGATTTAATTGAATTAATTGTATTTTTAACCATGGGGTTAAAAATTAAGTAAAACTGAGATATTTAAATGTTAAAATGATTTTTACATATTTGGGTTCACTTCTGAACCGGGGTTCTAAAAATATCTTCGTTGTTAAAATTGGAGTTAGTTAGGTCTAAATTAATTATCTGTGAACCTAATATCCTGTACTGTGTTAAATGAAAATATACCTGTGATGGAAGGGAGGGGGTACGTGTTATGTTAGGAGGCAAGTGTCAAAATTGGTTTTCTCTTCCCCTCTTCTCTTTGCCAGTCGACACAAACACACACAACACACACTTGGAGTTTTCTTGTCAAATTGAAGAATTGGTGCTAAAACCCTTTGATTCCTGCTGTGATTTCGTGATTAGAAGCAATATTAAGTAAGTTTCCTTCCTTCTTTGGTTAGGGTTTCATGTTTATGAGTAGTTGTTAAACTAGGGTTGTTATAGTTGGTGGGTTTTCTTGAAATCTTAGTCATAATCCGAAATTGATGCTTGATTTGGTGTTTATTTGAGTTCTTGCAAGTATTGTATGATTTGTTGTTAGTGTTATATCATTTGGTGAAGCTCTCATAAAGCTTCATCAATGGTGGTCTTGGGGAAGAAGATGGAGATCTTCCCTAAATTGGTGAAATGTGAATCTTGTTGTTCTTAAGGTGTTATTATGTTAAATTATGCATGTTAGAATGGTAATTGTTAAGTAAGAAGATCACTAGTTAACTATTGAGATAATGCCTAAGAAATGGTAGTGTTTGGCTAGATGGAAATTTAGTCATAACTAGCTAAATTTGTAGATTGTTGACTTTGGTCAAACCTGGGAGTTGACTTTTAGTCTTGTATGGCTTGTAAACTCTAATTGTCAATTTCATGTTAGAAATGTGTTAGTTGAATGAATTGTAAGCTTGATTGTGTTGGTTTCGAGTCTTGACCCGTTTGATTGACAATTGGTGCATTTGACCTAAATAAGGTCAAATTTGGTGAAACTTGCATTTGGATGCAAGTAACTTGTTTGACATGTAATATTGATGTTGATCATGTGGTCTAACCCATTGGAAGGTGTTGTGTAGATTCCCGATTCATTATTCTTGTTTTTGACCCGTTTGGGCCTAAGGTGCATTTTGGTCAAATTGTATGATGAATTGACTTGATGAATTGTTAGACTTTAGTATTGATTATGTGTAGAAAATGCAAGTAATTGGTTGTAATTTGTTGTTGCAAGATGTGGTCTTAACCTATATTACTTGTTGCAAAAATTAGTGATTTCGGGTGACTAATTCGGTATTCATTTTGTACAGGAAAAGGGAAGGAGCCTCAATAATATAAGATTACTGAGCTCGGTATAGAAAGGAAGCTAAGGTGAGTGGATTTAGCCTTCAATCTATATGTGTACAATTTGGTAGAAATTGTATACTTGGGTGAAAATGGATCAGAACATTTTAGAGATCTCTAATTTCTGGATTAGCGTTGCGAGTTTTGGAAACCAATGAAACAGAACATTTTAGAGATCTCGAATATTAAGATTAGCAATGCGAGTTTCCTGCTTAGCATTGCTAACTCTGGAACTAGCTATGCTAATTCTCACTTTGACGCGAACTTGGTCATGAGCAGATTTCTTGGTTGATTTGGGAAAATTCATTTTTCTTGGTTTTCATTGATTTTTCCAGTGGTACCATTAATTGTGCGATTGTTAATGGTAGTATGTGCACATGTTTTTTTTAGAGGTTAGCTATGGTGGTTTTCGGCTACGCTTCGTTACTCTTGGCAGGGGCGATCGGACTCCTTCGAATTCGTTACGTAAGGAGGGATCACCGTGCCTCTAGTAAAGAAGCCATCGGTTGACTGTTGTTGGCCGACGACAGTCGAAGGTCCTCGCCAGACCGCCGATCCTCTTTTAACGTCCAATTGCTTGTGGAAGTTTGGACGGTTTTCTCCCTATTGATTTCTCTCGATTTCTAATTTGTTGTGGTTATGCAAATTGACGTTTATTTCTATTCACTTAGCTTTGTGCTAATCCCTCAATTGTTGACTCTTTTCAGGTTGTGGATTTGGCTTGACTAGAGTCGGGTTTTGGAAGTCTGACTGTACTCTGATTTTGTAGACCGGGTCGAGCCTGTTTTTAGTAACACCTTTAAATGTTTTATATATTTTGGTTAATATGTAAATGGCCTTTATAATATGTTATAAATAGGATTTATAGTTTTCTAAAAATCGCTTCCATGTGCATATTAAAAAAAAAAATGGCTCTAAGATTGTGGTGTTACAATACCTCTATCTCCGTCTGAAGCCGACATGTTTCATTTCAAGTTGAAAAGAAAACAGTTTCCGGTTAGGCTAAGCTTTGCGATGACAATCAACAAAGCCCAAGGACAGACAATTCCGAACGTGGGCGTTTATATGCCAGAATCGGTGTTCTCGCATGGGCAACTTTACGTTTCCCTTTCAAGAGGAATTTCACGTGACAATACAAAAGTATTGGTAACTCCAGCAAAACATTTTAATCTCGACGGAGTTTACACAGCAAACGTGGTGTATCGAGAGGTTTTGCATGTGAGTAACACGCATAAATTTACATTTCTTCCCTGTATTTTATACTTAATTAGGTTTATTGTTTTACCTCTAATTTATACACAGTTTTAATGCTTATGTATTGTATTCGTTATAAAAATATGTAACCAATGAACTTTTAATCGTCAGGAATATATAGTTCGCAGCCGCCGCATCGCGCAGGTTTTAACCTAGTTATTAACATAAAAATTGAGTTCCAAAATCAAAGTTACATTTAATAACATGGATTAAATACATGTAAGTAAAAAAATGTATGAATTCCTTTAAGTAATACATGGCTTAAATGTTGAATGTATAACCGCACATAACCAATCAATGCGTTTAAATACCTTTATGAATTAAGCATAATGTAACATTTCACACATTTAAGTGCATGACACAACATTTAAATCTATACCCTTCACATCCTTTTGCCTACTCATAAGTCAGAACCCCTTCGTCCCCACAATCGTTTCTTCTACCATTTCACACATTATGAATGTTACATTAATTTAAGTAAAAGATGCTTCCTTCTTCCCAACCGTTGCGTTTCATTCGAACCGCATGTATTTAATACTGTATCACTTCCATCGTTTGAAACTGTCTGTCATTTGAAATGGTACAACATATCACTTATATCATTTATTTGCTTATAATCCTCTTCATTCAACCCCTACCGTATCTTCCTCTTAACCCTATAATTCCTCCGTCCAAATTCCATCCTGTCATTCACTTGAAATCCTCTCTTATGCAATGTTCACTCGAAACATTGCCTTCTCATCCTTCCTCAAGACACATAGTTTATCAAATTGAAACACCTTCAACTGAAAACGCATCTCCGGCAACCGCTCACGGGAAACGTTGTATATATCTCTATATTCCCTCTTACCTTCAATAAAACCATGATTGTATCCTAACGTGGTTGCAGTGAATAATTTTTATCATCTTCTGTTTTGAAGAAACAAAATTATCTTCCGACATGGTTGTAGCGAATAAATTGTATCATCTTCATCGCTACGAGTAGTAATTCAATTTCGATTGTTCGTGTACAATTGGATTAACATCATCCAACCGGCGTTGAACGCTCATCATCCCAACCGTCAAGTTTCACCACCATTGGCATCTATTATTAGCCGATAGATACAAGACCTCCGGCATACACGACTCATCACATTTTCTTTTTAGTTCAAACATTATTCTGCAATAAAATTGTTCTCTGTTTATGTACTTTTAGTTTTGTTACTGTCTATAAAATTTGTTTGAGATTTTCACAATGACTATTCATGTTGGTTCATGGTGTCATTTAGATTAATTCTATTTATGCACTTTTATTTGAATATTTTGTTTGGCGAATGGTTGCTTCGATTAATTATATCATTCTATCTATTCCACTATAATGAATTTCATTTTCTATGGCGGCTAATTGGTGAACAAATATACCTCAGTTGTTTTTTAATTGATTTTTGTGTAATAATGTACTCTGATGATTATACCATATCTTATACTCAAATCATTATGATTTAGTTCCATCTAATTCTTTGTTATATGATTAAGAAATTTTTTACGAAAGTAGCCCGATTCTTTTAATATAATAAGTATCCATTTTACATTGACCCAAAATCAGTTATTTTTTTTTCTCAAAAATAATTGTTCCTACATCCATTGCAGGAATAGTCCATCAAATAAATTTATACAATAACTATAAACTCAAAATTTCTGCTATCTCATACTGATTATTTTTATATTGTTTTGTGTTTCAATAATTATGTGGTTACTTATATTATATAAACTTATCTTCAATTAAAGTAACATAATTTCTGACATGGTTATAGCGACTGAAATATGAGCAATCTGCAAATGAACTATGCAACTAAAGTTCATCGAATATAACCAATGTTTTAAAATGGGTTTTGAACCGGACCGGCCTACGTCTTAAAACCGGTCAAACCGGTTGAACCGGCCGACTGAACCGGATTACAATATTATTAAATAGGAAATATTTTACATAATTAGTAAATGTTTTATAACCTTTGGATAACTGTATTTTGCATCCAAAAAGCATAAAAGAAATCATATTTTTTAATTGTTTTAACTAATTGTAAACAGCAGCACAATGTTGTTAAGCAGCAACACAAAATTTTGGTTGTAGTGGCTGGAGAAAATAACCAGTTGTTCAAACGTGTAGTATTTTAAGGAGGAATGAAAAAAAAAAGTCTATCTTCCTTCCCACTTTGCTGTGGGAGGTGAAAACTCATTAGTATAGCGCTATATATAAGTGGCATATGTAGGGGGCAATTTCAATCTTCTCAATAGAATCTTTCCTTACATCATTGATTCATTTGAATATAGTTAAAACTTTAAATTCAGGTCAGCTCGGGTTTTTTAGCTCCTGTTCAATCCGGTTTGCTTATTAATCCGGCGGTTCAATCCGTCTTTGTTTTCAGTTGTTGGCCCGCTTAGATTGGACCGGCGTTGTACCTATTTTCCGGTCGAACCGGCCGGTCCGAACCGGTCATGAAAACGTTGAATATAACACGACATGTTCCTTTTCAGTTAAATTTATAATACCACCCATTTGACCCATTTTAGTTATTGTCTTTTCCACTCGATGTGTTGCCGCATTATCCTCCAAATATCTAGCACTATATTCTTCGATGATGTTTGGTTACTTTACCCTTTTCTCGGACACACTTTACTTATTTAGTAAAGTACTCATAATCAAAGCTAAATATGTTAATAATCATGCTTTAGGTACTTTGTCCTTCAAACTTGCTGCTTATTATGAACAAAGCCCGTGCATCGCACGGGCCATTTTTGCCTCGTATAATATAAAATTGAGTTTCAAAATTGATGTTGCATTTATTACCCAGCATAAACCCTTGCATTTATTACTCATCATTCTACTTATACCACATTCCGTATGCATGGATAGTATGTTATAAAAACTTGGTTTAACAACTTATTTAAGTAAATAAGTAACGATCAAATAAGAAGCTATCCGTTTTACATTCAACTTATTTACATTCAACGAGCATTCAATTTCACCAATCATCCTTAGTTATAGCCCTTTCCCTTCAATTACATTTACATTCAATACCGTTCAATTCCATTTAATTACAACCTTTTCGATTTACACCCATCATTTATACTTCGACTCCTGTTCTAGTAGTTACATTTCCAGCCTTAACTATTTGAATGTACTGAATTCGCTGCCTTAATTACAAACCTTTCAGTATCCAGCAAACTGTTTCGGATCATCCCCTGCAATTGTATAAAAACAGATCAGTAAAGTTTGTCACATTCCAGGCCTTCTAATATGCAATTATCTCTTCCAAACAGATCATGAAGAAGATGACGAATCGAATGATTATTTTAAGAACACATTGAAAGCTGTGATTTCAAATATAGAAGGAAATATGGGTTTAAAACTATTGCAAATCGATGACACAACAATCATGTTCATATGTAAGTTAGATCTCAATTTTAAAATATATTAAAGAAAATAGTGTGTTCATGTATATTTCAGATTTCTAGATTTCCAACTTCATGTGTAAATGTGTAAGGCTTCCTGAACAGTTTGTTACTTTCTTTTACCTACAAAGTGGAAGCTTAATTTAAAGGTTGATTGATGGATTAAGCTTTTGATCATTCTGTGGTAGGCTTTTGATCATTCTTTTACTTTCCTTTCCAATAACCGCAGATGAACGGGATAGATAACATTACTTACTCCTGGTCACACTTTTATAACGTTAACTAAAAAACAGGACAAATATATAAATGATATTGTTCTTATTTTATAAAACTAAAATCATACGAAAATCATTATTATTTTAAAATACTTATAATGGCTAAGTTTCCGTTCGGAACAAGCATAAACATTGAAACTCTCATCAAATCATACCAAAATTAATATATTTATAAGAATTTAATTGATTTTCAAAATTTCTTTTATTCTATGGTTTTGGGATTTTTACTAAAATATTAACTTTTCTTATAAAGACGTTAACATACAAATTTATATATGGTGTACACATTTGAAATATAACAAAAGCAGCAGATATACAACATAAATCAAGGCCACGTTAACAAATTTTCCGGTGAATCGTTTACGATACCGACCAAAGTTTTTTCCGGCAATACTAAGAAAAAAACACATTTTAAATCCAAAAAAGGGGATGTTTGATTTTTCCTCTTCAAAATCACAACCATACACCGCAATAAATCTTCACATCTATTTCTTAATTTTCCGACCGAATTAGGGGAAAAAACTCGATATCCAATAAAACTGGATGTTTGATTTTTCCTCTTCAAAATCACAAACACAAGCCACACTCAAATCTAGAGATAGTTCGAGAAGAAATACTTACACTATACCTTTATCGTTGAGACAGATGTCAAGTTTGGGATTGCGATTTGAGAGAGCTACAGATGGAGTCGACAATACAGTGAACGATTATTAGGTTTAGGGTATTTTTAACATTATTTTGGGCTTAAATCAATAATGTAGGTTGGGCTATTTATTTTGGTAATATATAATGTGGGCTTTAATTGATAAATTGTAAACTTTGTTATTTATCTTACTTTATTATTAACGCTAACGAGGCAGATGAGCCTAATTTTTTAGCGTAAAAGTAATATTAGCTCATTTTTCAGTGTTTAAGAATTAACAAAATTCAATCAAACATCATTTTTAGTTTATATTTGGTCCACCAGCATTATTCAAGCCCAAAGATCATTTTAAAAAGTTAAAATCAGTTAATAAATCATCTAGTTAACAAAGACTTACGTAAATTTCAATTATATAAAACTTTTCAAAAAGGTAAAGTTGCGTTTTAAAATAAATTATGATGAATTTTCATTAGGGCTAATGACATCAAATTGTTATATATTCATCGTTTATCCATAGTTGTGATTATAAAACACAAAGCATGAAAATCTTTATAGTGGCACTTATATGTTATGAATAACATGTTTTGTGTTATGTTAATATAAGAATCATGTTTACTACTTTGCATTTACCTCTGACACACTTTGCTTTGTTTATACTTTACAATTTATACCAATAATTGCTTATAATGAACAATGCCCGTGCATCGCACGGGCCATGCTGCCTCGTAAAGATAAAAAATTAAGTCCACTTTCAAATTATTATTGATTTAGCAACAATAAAGATAAGAAAAACTCATCCTCTCTAAATGACATGAAATAGAACAAATTTTGTTTCAACCATTTACCTGTGTACATGAAGGTAAGAAAAACAAAATAAATAATAGAAAAATGATAAAGAAATTTAGATTTAAATTTATGTGGGTGTCAATAACCAAAATACCTATCCATATATTAAATATATGATTATTTAAATGTTAATTATTATTGAGTAATGGTTGAGGTTTGTCCTTAAAATTAAAAGAAATTTAAGGACAATCATTATTAAATAAGGATCGAGCCTCGGGTTTGTTGATTAGTTTCAGGCCCATTTAGGACTTTATGGCTGGATCGAGCCAGGTTTTTCTGGGTTGGGCGTAGGCCCAAGTCAGGCTTAAATCTGTTTGTGCACCTAAGCGCCTTTACTTAGGATTATTATTATTATTAAAATTTAAAATACTATTTTTATTGGTGTACAACAGTACAAGTCAATTACTTATTTTAGACGTACGCTACTAAATTAGGCATCCTTTTCTCCAAAACTAAAGTACTAACTCTTAATAACATACAATATCTTATGCATGATTTACAAGCCAATATACTATCACTGCCCTAAATTTAGTAATTTTTAGCTCTACCAAAATGGCATGGCCATAGTTGTATGCACTCTCTCCACATGTGATCACTCATCATTTCCTTTGGTTCTTGTGACGTTTTCTAGCTTAAAAATATATGATTTTTTTTATGAACGGCTAAAAATATATGAATTTTAATTTAACTAATAGGCTATTCCAAATTACTTAAAGGCAGAATCTCCCATTCCAATTAGTACTTCAATTCATTAAAATCTTGACTTTTTGTGAGTAACTTCAAGAACTATCTTCTTCTTTTTTCTTCCTTTTTTTTTTTTTTTTTGCATTCAGGTTCAGTCCCATGGAGTTTTATTACTCAATTTAATTAGCTTTACAAATAAAAAGAGGCTAAAAATGGCAACTTTTAGCGGTTTAGAAATTGGTTTGAGTTTTCTATGTGGATGTGTCCTTTTGGGGTGTGCTGCACAAGTTTATTATCTTCTATGGTGGAAGAAAAAAAGAATTGATCTAGAAAACCAAAAATCATCCTTTTCTTATTTTTCTTCCAATTATACCCCTACTCCCCTCTCATCCTACATTTCATGTTGGAAAGACCCAAATTTTCCGAAACCCACAAAAACCCAAGAAAATAATCAAGATCAAGACATGGGTTTAGTCCAAGATCATGTTTTAGATGATTCACAAGAAAGTTTGGATCTTGAACTCATGAGGTTGCATAATCTTCATGGTCCACCAAGGTTTTTGACCACCATTAATGAAGAAACTAAAGAAGATATGGAATCACAAAGAAGTAGAAAGTGTTCAAGAACAAGAAGTTTAAGTGATCTTTTTGTTCATTTTGATACCCCTCAAGCTTCACCACCAATAAAGGGTTCACAATTGTTAAATCTTGAAAGTTTTCAATTTCATCAAAATGGATTGAATTTGAATCCTTTATTTGAGTTCGATATTAATAAATTGAGATCTTCACCACCTCCCACTTTCAAGTTCTTGAGAGATGCAGAAGATAAGCTTTTGAAAAGATTGATGGAATTAGAAGGTGATAAAAAAATGGTGAATTCTTGTGAAAAAATGGAGGAAGATGGCGGTTTTGTAATTTTGGGTGGAAGTAAGGGTAAACATGGCGGGATTCAACAAAATTGTCAAGTTTCATCTTCTTCGAAGGTGATACCACTAGCTTCATCACCATAAAATAATTAGTGAAATTGATATGAAACTATGAGCATGCAACTATGCAACTAGCAATTTCTGAAACGGGTAATGGTTTTTTCTTTATTATTATTTTTTTTTTTAATTTATTTGTTCTTAGTATTACTAACTAGTGATGTTGATGTACAATAAATAATGTAAAGCTTGTAAATATTAGTTATTACGGTAATTAACACTATGAGTTAGGTGGGTGTTCGAAAAAATTATAACAGTTTTTCAAGTTATTTTTAAAAGGATATTCGCGTTATGTGGGTTTCTGTAGGGTGTCCGCTATTTTGATCATGACCTGACGTAACTGTTATCGTGACTGTTTTTGAATATTTTCCGGACCATTTAATAAATGTTTAGCTAAAGAGAAAGATTGAACCTGTAACCTTTAGAAAGTTATTTGAGAATATTTACCACTGTATAAATCATCAGATGGTTAATTTATATTACTAGTTTGTTGAAATGAGGTAACTGTGATTGTTTTTGAATATTTTCATGATCATCTGATAAATGTTTAGCTAGAGAGAAAGATTGAACCTGTAATCTTTAAAAAGTTATTTGAGAATATTTATCAGTGTATATATCATCAGATGGTTTTATATTACTAGTTTGTTGAAATGAGCTACAAAATTAGCTAGTTATTATTCAAAGTTTTTGATTTACCTAGAAGTAATAAAAAATTAAACGAAATTTGATATAATGTTTTTTTGAAAAATATATTTTATATATCGAGTTTTTTATATATTATAGAATGATCTCAAAAACTGTACTTAGTTAATATATACTCCCTCCGTTCCACAAAAAACTTCTCATTTCATTATAAATTTTTGTCCCATAAAAAACTTTTCATTTCTCATATTTGATGGGCTCCACACAATAAAAAACTATTATTACTAAAGACCCCATCATTAATATCAACTAACTATCTTTCTCTCTCCAACCCAACCTTATATTTTAATCAAAAGTATTATCAATGACCCCATCACTAACTATCACCTAAAAACTTGTGGAAAAGCTAAATGAGAAGTTTGTTGTGGGACGTAGGGAGTATTATGTAAAGTTTGCAATTTTAGAAAAGAATCATATAATCGTTTATGTTTAGTAATTTTGTTAGAACAAAACTTATAATTTTTCCTATTATTTATCATGTTGCGTTGATTATTGCCGTCGAAAATTTTATTTTTATTTGTTTCATTTCAGCTATTTTCATGTTTAATAAATAATATATATTTCATCATATTTAAACATTATGAAGTGGGATGAGGACTCACAAAACAGTGATACTCGTGAGGACACCTCAAAAAAATTTCAAAAAATTCCGAAAAAAATATATATAACTCCCCATGATTATTACTACATTTGACCAAAAAAAAATGTTGAAAAAAAATTATGATCCACTTTTTTTTGTGGATCATAATAATGATCCATATTTTTTTTGTGGATCATTATTATGATCCATATTTTTTTTTTGATCATTTTTGAAAATTTTTATTTATTTTTGGATCATATAGGCTGCGATTTTTATGTTTAAAAAAGAAATTTTTTTTAAATAAAGTTTGTTTTGGATCATTTTTAGAGTTTTTTTGGAGTCCTCGCAGTCCTCACCGATTTTTGAGTCCTCACCGGATCCGGACCCTAAACATTATAATATATATGATTGTATATATATGTTTGTGGTTGGCATCATGTATCGTAATGATTCTGATAAGCATGAAGCATGTTCTTTTGCTTCTTGGTATGGAAAACTTGTGGGGTAGTGTGTTTATTTGTTTCCCATTACTTCCCTTCCACTCCAATTTAAATAATAATTCATAAATTTAAGCAATTGTTTATATTTCGTTTATAATTATACGACTATATTAGAAATCTCAGATTACTAAATCAATATTTAAAAGCTTAACAAAAAATTATACCTTCTGAACACTTGAATTTAACTCGTATATTTTTAAAGGGTTCGTTTGATACTTGTTGATTAAGTCAGACAAATTTTTTTTAGAAACGACAAATGATATCAATGGAAGCCTACTTGAAATTTTCCAGCGAGCACCCCGGGTTCGAGCTTCTTTACAGGGCAAACCCAGCCTCCATTGGGATTTCCAGGGAAAAATCCCCATATTTGGCACCACAAGAGGTGTTTAGAGGATTTGAACTCCAGACCTCACACCTCATACGAGAGTAAAACCCATCAATCCAGCTGAGCTAGACATCATATGCGAGTCAGACTAATTAAGTTAATTTTTTACTCATGTAGTTGATGACTAAGTTAATTGTTGATTGAGTCAGAACTTTTGACTGAAACTACGTTGTTTGATTATATCTCTGATTGATTGTGCTGAATAATAAAAATTAGAAAATGAGTTAAGATCAAGAGACAAGACAAGTTTGAACCGATTCCAATTACATTTATTTATATTTAGACCGGATTAGATATAAAAAAATTGGACTGAAACTGAAGTTTGTACGAATCAGATACAATATGAGCATATAAGACATACAACACATACGAAACAATGGCGCAAAATATACGAAGATATAGAACACCACCCCGAGTCAACGCAACTGCAAGCCTGAAAAGGACATGCAACCAGGCATAATGTTAAGCCGGAATATCAGCCCATGCATATTATACTATAGCCCTAAATAATAAGCGATAACAGTAGCCCAATTTTATTAAACATTTAACCCAAAACAATAACATAGCAATGTTAAAATAGCAGCTTATATATTGAGCCGAAAAAAAATTCTTTTCTTTTTTACAAAAACTGATAAATACCGGGTTAGGCCCACTTAGACCTCCTCGGGCATTGTATAAATACTTATATGGATTTGGGCCTTGGCTTCAAAGTATTGAGCTTTAGTTTTTAAGCACTCCTATATTCTTTTACACCTTTGAAACACAATTTGTTTCTGTTTTTTAACCTTAGTGGCTTAGTGGCAATACAAACTAGGAGCATATATCTACATTTTGTGATAGAAGTTTATAAAGATATATATCATATTTATAATTTATAAATTAATATATTGATAGCCTTATATTAAAAAAATACTATCATATTTCTCCTAATAAATATTATTATAGGTAATATATTCGAGTTTTGGATAGTATTTGTTTTGTTACTTTATATAGATAGATGGGCGAGTTGGTGTTTTTTTTGTAAACAAATGAGCTTAATGGGTTAAACTTTTATTTGGTAGCTTATTTTATTCATGGGGTGATAATGTGTGTGGCTAAACTGCTAAAAGTACATATCCTTACATGTTAGGCTTAAGCCTTAAAGAAGGAACTTAATACTACCTCCACAAACTATAAGGAAATAACTAATTTATCCTTACTTTTTTTTTTATAAATATTATTTTATTTAAAAAGAGTGAAACTCATCATTTACAAACTATCAACTTTAATCTATCTTAATTCTTAACCCTCATTATAATATTTTTCTTTAAAAAAATCGTGAAATACATTTTTTTAACGGCTAGTTAGTAACTTAGTGGTTCGAGCCTAGATCGTGAAATATATAATATACTTCGTATTACTTTTATTTTTATTTTTATTTTTTATTTTTTTTATAACTTTGTGAAACATGAAAGGTTAAAAATTGAAAAATAGTAATATTTTTAAGCCATTACCAAATTAGTCTAACCAATTAAGTTAATTGACTATGAAGTAAGAAAATTGACTGGTCACTGGTAACACCCTTATAGGGGATCATAACACTATTTAATAACTGCAAAACATTTTGAAACTCTTTAAACTTCATAAGTACGTTAACTTAATTGTACCATTGGCTACCCGGGGCACTATGTGGGTTTGTTACGATCTTTGATCAAACCACTCATAGTTAGTTTGCAAAAATAGGTTGGTTACCGATTCAATGCGAGTCCCGTATCAAATATAAAGAAGTGTTGTAAAGGAAGAATGAGAGACCAAGAGAATCTTGACGATTTGAGAATGGGAAAGGGTACCCTCTTTGTCACTTTTAACTAAAAAACACATTATTCACATATATAATACAACGACTGGTATCTTATTACTATATTTTATGGTGACGATAATTATGATAGTGGTGACAGTAGTGATGATAATGAATGGTGGTGCGTATTAATGGTGTGAGAGAGCTATGCAATCGAAATCAAGCTAATTCATGATAATTTGTGAAGAAATAATGAATCAAGTGTGTGTTTGTGTGTGTGTTCTTGAGAGAGAAATGAAGGAGGGAAGATAGCTTTCAAAAGTTAGTTCATTGAAAGTGTGGGAAAGCTTACATCATTAGTCATCACAAGGGTATTTATACCCTAACCTCTAAACTAGTTTAATTAATGCTAATTACATCATTTAAGCTCAAAACTAGTCCTAACAATCTCCACCTTTTTGAGCTTTAGCACTTCATCCCAGTCTTCCTTCTTCAATTTCTTCTCTTAGTCCGTTACGAAATTCGTTTACTCTCAGATGTGCTTCAAAATGTTGAATTACTTTTCTTCAATTTAATTCTTCGTCAAAAACTGTATTCAACATATCTATGTTTTGCTCTTCAATGTTTACATCTGATTAGCTTGAGAAGAAATTGAGATTTCAAACACTCAATGAAAATAATTTTGTATCGTTGAATCTATTGGTGTAAGAAAGTCCTAAAACTGGTTTACCAAGGATTTGAAAGTTCTGGAAATGGAAAATCAGTTTGGTTAGGATTTGACTGAGATTTTCAGAGATTGGAGATTTTGTGATAGAGGTTTTTGTGAGGATCGGATAATGATGTTTTGGATTTTAAAAAGAATGATTTGAAAGTTTAAGTTTTTAGATGTGTGTGTTTGTTTTGGTAAGAATGATTTGTACGATTTAAGTTTTGAATTGAATTGGTTGTAATTTTGTGTTTTTAGAAAGAATGATTTCAACGGTTAATTGTTTAATTGAAATGGTTGAGATTTTGGAGAGAGATTTCTTTAGATGAATCGGTTTCTTCTCCTTCTTCACTTGTTTTTCTGTTTAGTACACTGATTATCATTTTCTCTTTTTCTTAATCACTTGATCTAAAATGTTTCTGATTTTGCAGTTGATTTGAGTACAAGAGTTATGAATTTTCTTCTTTGATGGGATGTTTGTGGTTCTTTTTGATGTTGTTCAGTTATAAATCCGATGTTTGAAATATTTCTTGCTCTTTTCTCCCCCTCATGAGGATCATGACCAGGGTCCTCATCTTAAAACTAATTATTTGCTTTGTGGAAACGGAGAGAGGAAATTGTGCGTCGTTGTTAATCGAGAGCCAAGATCGGAATGAGAACCAGAAACATGTAGTACTCATGAAGTAACCACAGAAAAATTGTTTTGATCTAAAAATATTGGAGAAAAATATTTGAAAAATTAAGAATAACAATGTCAATAATCACGTGAAGTCATAAACAGATGCAATCTTTACTGAAAAACTTCAGTAAAGAGATCGTTTACGGATATGACGAACACGATGATTAAAGACATGGTTAATCAAATATTTGAGATTTAAAAGAGATCAATTTGTGGTGTTATATCAAAGATCAGTGAAGTATACCACTTACAAAGATGCAATTTCCTCTGAACATGTCCAGAGAAAAGATCGACGGATATACAAAGATCAATGACCTAACAATGTGCATTCAAAAACGATTTTGTGTGCGCGAGAATATGAGAACGTCAGAATTTAATCTGAACATTTTGAAGAAAATGAAAAATGTGTTCTCCACTGATCGTTTAAGTATGAAAATCGTTTGAAAAATAGTAAGAACACTCAATCCATAAAGGTGTTAAAAACAGATGCAATCTTTACTGAAAGAAATCAGTAAAGAGATCGACGAATTTAACAGCAAATTGTGTTGAGTGTTGCAAACACGTATTTTGAAAAATGAAAAATGTATGTGCAAAATCAGAGTTTTGAAAAATAGAGCCACAACATAAGAGACGAAAAGTTTGTCATTGTAACGACCCGAAATTTGAATCAAATAAATTATGGAAAAATATGATAAATAAGGATAAATCGTTTAAAAGACATGGAAATTGGTTTCGTGTCATTTGGACACCGTTCGATATGGTTAAAGACGAAACCGGGTCGGATTAAACAACAAAAAGTCCATCCTTAGCTGCACTAGGCAGTTCGCGACGCGAACTATAGTTCGCGGTCGTGAACTTTGGACAGAGGATTTGGAGTTTTTGATTTTGGAGTTCCCGACCAGTTGCCGATCGCGAAGAGTTCCCGACGCGGGAAGTTCGCGGCGCGAACTTCCCCTTCGCGGCGCGAACTCTTGACTGGTGATATAAAAATGGGAAAAAGTTAGGGTTTACTCATTTTTCACCCCTAAACTTGTGCAGCCGAATTCTAGAGAGAGAGTGGGCGATTTTGGTGTCTTGGAGCTTAGATATTCACCATCTTGAAGGATCTAAAGATCAAAGGTAAGATTTCTTGATTGTTGATGTTATCTAGCTACTTGTGAGCTTCATTTGGGTAAAAATGGTGGTTTGGACAACCAACCTTGTTATCTTTGGGGAAGATGACTAATCATGGGTGTGGAACACTCATTTTAAGCTTGTAATCAATGTGTACAAGTTGGATTTAGGATTATTGATGGGAATCTTGAACTAGGATTTGAGATTCCACCAAGTTGGATGAACTTGGTGGTTAGAAATGTTGTTATGGATTGATTAATGATTAGTTATGGATAATAACTAGTTGTTGTGTTGATATTGATGTTAGGTCAAGAAGACTTAAAGATTGGAAGTACTCCTTTGATTAGGGGGTAAGGATTGTGTTGAATTACACAAGTTGGAAAGCAAGGATTCATGTCAATAGACACGATTTGGAGTTAGCTTGGCTAAGGTGAGTACATGAGACTTTTACTGAGTACATAGCAAATGATTTTTGAAAACTATGATGTTTTATGAGTCTTCATTAATAAATGTTTTGATAAGGATATGATTAAAAGGATAAGAGAATGCAAGTAGTAGACCATTTAAGTGTGTCTAAATGACTAATGGTTTTTGAAAGAGATTGTGATAATGAAAAGTAATTAATAATTCTTTATTAATACGATATTTGACTAAGAGTAATGATTAAGAAAATACTCATGTGGGCTGCATGTCGTGAGTTCGAATCCCTTTGGGAGCGTTGTATTTGCGTAATTTTACTCACACCTCACACGGGCACATATGGGGAATTTTCCTTGGAAATCCCTTTGGGGGCTGGGTTTGCCCGCTTATGCGGAGCTCGAACTCGGGGTGCTCGCTGAAAAATTGTGAGTAGGCTTCCGTTATTTCATTTGCCGTTTCCAAAAAAATTATATGTATTAATAAAGCTAATAACAATGATTTTCAAGTATAAAGTATTGATTAGTATATTATACTGATAAAAGTAGTGATTGATTTGCTAGGAGGATAATTAATAAGTGACTAGAAATAGATTTGCATTCTAGTCAAAGAGAAGTTAAAGTATCATGATTTCGATAAATGATAAATATGTTTTATTTAATAAAGGACTTGATAAAGTCAACATTGAATTTGATTAAGAAATGAGAATAATATTATAATTAGAATAGATGTATTCTAATTTATGTTTGAGTATGTATTATTGGGGCATAGGCCCGTATTTGATGATATCAATATGTGTTGAGAGTTGGATCCGGATCATAGTTAACCCACACAAGTTGGGGGAGTTAGTGACACCTACTTGGGGAGGTACCACCCTGCGCAAGAGTAACCTGTCGAGAAATAGACAACCCGGAAAGCGGGGGAGTTTCAGTTAACCCGGAAACGGGGGAGTTTCAGTTAACCCGGAAACGGGGGAGTTTACCTAGTTAACCCACATCGGGGGAGTTTGCTTCGGAGAGGTCCGTAGCGTATGTGATAAAGATTGAGTAAGCTCATGGATAGCTTACATGTATGTGATTATATGATGGGTAAGCTTACGGTTAGCTGAATAGTAAATGCGATTAAACGATAATAATATAAGTTGATAATTAATAAACGAATAAAGAAAAGTAATGGATGGGATTTTTATATTATTTGAGAATGGGTCGAAAACCCATGTATCTCATGAGACTTTTTGTCTCACGTACTACTTTGTTTTTGTCTATGTACTCAGGTTCTGGATCGAAGGATTAGAAGGTCCCGTTAGAAGTGGCCTAGTGTTGATCAGCTCGGGAGCTCTTAGGTAGATCCCGTTTATCCTATGGTTATGATATTGTTTTGTAACACCGGTTTTAATACTCTGATAAACTTTTTAAAGGTTTTTTGTTAAACCGTATTTTGGGATATAATATCTTATTTTAAAAATATGTTTTTATTGATGTTTTAAAAATTGAGGTGTTACAGTCATAAACAAATGCAATCTTTACTAATCGAGACTAGTAAAGAGATCATTTACGAATATGACAAAAATTTGTATCCCACGTTGTGAAAACATCATTGTGAGCACAAAGTGAGATAAAAATTTTGAGATGTTGAGCATCACTGATTAAAAAAAAATTGATGAGAATGTGATGGCAACAACTCAATATCAGTAAAAACATTTGTAATTGAGTATTGATTTGGAAAATGAAAATTGTATTTAAAAGGAGAAAAATTGATTTACAATGAAGAATTTTGACAATTAAGTAACACAAAGGTAGCAATGAGAAATAAGAGAATTTGTAATAAACAGATGCAATCAGTACCAACCGAAACTGGTAAAGAGATCGTTTACGAATATTACAAAAGCTAATACTCAACATTGATAACCTTGGGAGATTGTAAATTTGTAAGAGGTTGAAAAACTGTTTGAGGTAAAAAAAATATATTTATTAACAATATAGAATAAGAAGATTTGTAGTAAACAGATGCAATCAGTACCAACTGAGATTGGTAATGAGATCATTTACGGATATTACAAAAATTGATACCCCATATTGATAATTAATTAAATTTTTTTTGAAAGGAGCATTGAAACAATATTTAGCGAGTATAAAAGGATGCTCCCCCTCGACAGTTGTCATTCGAAAACAATATAAAGCAGTTATGCTCTCCCTTGACATAAGAATGTCTATTTTCTCCCCCTGGACAAGTGAAAATAGAAATTCTCCCCCTCAACCAATTATGTCATGAAAGAACGGGTTTCAAGCTGATGTACTTGAAAGCCATTGCTTTGAAGCGTGGGTTATACACTTACGTGTACATAAGCCATTTTATTATTAAAAAAAAAAAATAAACAAAAACAAAAAAAATAAAGCAGTAAAACGATTTAAGTCTTGAGATTTAGCATACCAAGCTTAGACACAAGAAAGTTAAAGCGTTTTTCGTCTAAAGCCTTGGTAAACAAATCAGCTAATTGAAGATCGGTTGACACGAAATACAATTCCACAGTACCTTGTTCAACATGGTATTTGATAAAATGATATCGAAGATCGATATGTTTAGTTTTGGAATGTTGAACAGGATTGCATGAAATTGCAATTGCACTTCGTGAATCACAATATATAGGAATACAGCTGTATGAAAAACCATAATCTTTTAACTGTGATTGCATCCAAATTACCTGGGATAAGCAGCTTGCAGCACCAACATATTCTGCCTATGCAGTGGAAAGAGATACACAATTTTGCTTTCGAGAAGACCAGCTCACCAATTTATCTCCCAGAAATTGGACACTTCCAGATGTACTCTTGCAATCCAGCATACACCCAGCATGATCGGCATCAGAAAAAGCAGACAAATCAAACGAAGTTTCTTTAGGATAACACAGATCAAGATCTCGAGTACCCTTTAGATAACGAAATATACGCTTGACTGCTTGAAGATGTGATTCTTTAGGAGCAGCCTGATACGGAGCACATATGCACGTAGAAAACATAATAACTGGTCGACTCGAGGTTAGATATAACAGTGATCCAATCATCCCTCGATAATTTGTGATATTAACAAGTTTACCATCAGGATCAGCATGAATTTTAGAACCAGGCGACATCGGCATCGAGATTGGTTTACAATCATCCATGAGATATTTTTTCAAAAGATCAGTGATATACTTGGATTGATTAATAAAGATCCCGGTAGGTAATTGACGAACTTGAAGACCAAGAAATAAGTTCATCTCCCCCATCATACTCATTTCAAAACGTTTAACCATAAGGTCAGAGAACTTTTTGCAGTATTTTGGATTTGTAGAACCAAAGATAATATTATCGACATAAATTTGAATAAGAACAATATCTTCCCCTTGTCGTTTAATGAAAAGAGTTGTATCGATTTTACCTTTTGAAAAACCAGAATCAACTAAGAATTTGGATAGCACATCATACCACGCACGAGGAGCTTGTTTCAAATCATATAAATCTTTGTCGAGAATATAAACATGATTAGGAAAACTTGGATCTACAAAACCTTCGGGTTGATGAATGAACACTTCTTCATTGAGAATGCCATTTAAAAATGCAGTTTTTACATCCATTTGATAGATTGTAAAATTCTTATGTGCTGCATATGCTAAAAATATGCGAATGGCTTCTATTCGAGCAACTGGAGCAAACGTTTCTTCAAAATCGATGCCCTCTTGTTCTAATCGTACTTTATTACGAATTACAATCCCATTCTCATCCTTTTTATTTTTGAAAATCCACTTCGTACCAATAACAGATTTACCTGGTGGTTTTGGAACCAGACGCCAAACTTTCAAACGTTCAAATTGATTGATTTCTTCTTGCATAGCAAGAATCCAGTCTGGGTCTGACAAAGATTCACTGACTTTCTTAGGTTCATTCGAGCTTAGAAAAGTAGAGAATTGACATTCATCAGCAGTAGGTTTACGGGTTTGAACAGAAGATTCAGGATTACCGATTATTTGATGAAGAGGATGATCCTTTGTCCATTTAAGAGAATGCGGAAGTGGTAGTTGACCCGGATTAATATTTGACGTATCAGTGAATGTTGGATGTGGGATTATCGCAATTTGAGCATTGGATGTAGATGGTGGAGGATCAACACGTTTAACATTGAACTTGGAGAAATCAATCACCAAAGGTGGAGCGTGTGCCGGAACCAAAGTTAAGTCTAAAGTATTGGCAGCATGAGAAGGAGTTGGAGGATTATCCGGTGATGATTGGTTGTCCAATGATGAAAAAGAATCTGAATCAGATAAGGTTGTATTGTGAGCAGTAGAAGTATGAGAAGGAGAATCAGTAGAACTTGAATTTTGCATTTCAGGTACAGTGATGGATTGAACATCGGCTACTAATGGAAATGGAACGCCAGCTTCCTCAAGTAATTTATGTCAGATGTTATGATAATCATCATAGAAATGCTCAAATAAAACATCTAAATCATTTTCTGATGTGGAAGGAGACGACGAAGGTAAAGGAATTTCAATGTTTGAAGTCAGTGAATCCAGAGGAAAAGTCTCATCAAATGTAACATTGACACTTTCTCGTATCGTGCGATTTGAACGATTATAAACTCTAAAGGATGCAGATTCACGTGAGTACCCCACAAAAGTTCCTTCATCAGCCTTAGCTTTAAATTTATTCAACTTGTCTTTATCATTCAGAATAAAGCAACGACTCCCAAAAATATGGAAAAATTTAATATTTGGAATACGTTTATTGATCAGTTCATACGGAGTTTTGTTGTAGGTTTTGTTGATGATTGAACGATTTTGAGTAAAGCATGCCGTACTGATGGCTTCAGCCCAAAGAGATAATGGGAGTTTTGAAAAAGAAAGCATGGTACGAGCAGCTTCAACTAAGGTAAGATTTCTTCGTTCTACAACTCCATTTTGTTGTGGAGTGCGGGCAGCAGAAAATTGATGAGTTATACCAACTGATTCAAGGAAAGAATCCAGAGTGCGATTCTTAAATTCAGTACCATTGTCAGTTCGAATGGTATGAACTTTTGAATCCAAATTGATATGTGTTTTCTTGATGAAGGCAATAATGATATCAACAGCTTCATCTTTGGTACGCAAGAAATGAACCCATGTGTAGCGAGAATAATCATCAACAATAACCAAGACATAACGTTTACCTGCTAAGGATTGAACACTCATCGGACCACATAAGTCCATGTGAAGCAGTTCAAGTGGTTTGGATGTACTGGGAACTGGTTTGGACTTATGGGATTTTCTAGTCATTCAGTTCACAAGATGAGCAGAGATGATCTTTGTCAAATGCAACATCTGGAAGACCAGACACATGACCACCCTTTACCAGTTTATTGATCGTTTTGAAGTTAAGATGTGAAAGACGGCGGTGCCATAGCCAAGACTCATTAGACGTTGCTTTGGAAACTAGACATACTTCTTCCAGTGGAACTACATCATTTAAATTGATAGTAAACAAATTTGTGTCACAGGAGCCAGTAAGAAGTTCTTTCCCTGCATAAGTTCGAACAACACATTTCTTTGTGCGAAAGTTAACTTCCAAAGTTTTATCACAAAATTGACCAATAGTGAAAAGATTGTGAGTAAGATCTTCGACGTAAGCAACATTTCGAATGATCAAATGGTGACGAATGATATCTCCAATACCCATAATAGCAGTTAAATGGTCATTCCCAAACCGAACAGTTCCCAAATATTTTTCTCTAAAACTTGTTAACAACTCTTTGTTACGAGTCATATGTCTTGAACATCCAGAATCAAGATACCATGCATTCTACATAAAACAATTAAAATGTTTGAGGTACCCAAGAAGATATGGGTCCCATACGATTAGTAATATATGTTTTATGTAGTGGTGATTATGTGATTAATTCAGAGATTTGGAGAACTGCAAGGAGGCAGTTCTTTTGTTGTTCGTTTAACAGCCCATTCGAATGATTTCACAGGGGATTGTAGAATTCATTTGGATTGTTCATTTTTGAACCATTTGTATTTAACAAATGAGGATGATTTTGGATGTTTCTTGTGAGAAATATATGAGGAACCAGAATCAAACAATTTAGGAGTAGAAACTTCTCGATACATGAGACGACGAACAAATGAAGATTTAGCGGAATTTGGTGGGTGTGATCGTTTAAGAGCAGATTTATGTGGACGAGAAAAAAATGTCTTACATGGATGTGGAAAACAAGTATTGCACGATCTAATTATTTTGCCAGATTTGTGAAGAACATCGTTTCTCGTACCACATGGAGCATCTAATCGAATAAAATATCGTTCATCATATTGAGAAATTGGTTTATTTGTCTTTTTATCAAAATAAACCTTTTTACCAGTTTTATCAGTTTTAATAATCAAATTTTCACCATTAACAGTGTAATTAACTGGACGATAAACTGCAGCATCATACACAATTCCATACAACGTTTTCGGAGAAATAAAATCTGAGGAGTTATTACATTTATTTGAATCAGAAAAAGAAGAAATTAAAACGGAAGAAGAGCTAGACTTCTTAAGTTCCTTTGACTTAAGCATACTAGAACTAGACGACTTAGACTTATTAATCCGAGTTACTCCTTTGGCTCCAACTTGCATGAGCTTCTTAAGCTTGGACTCTAAGGTTCTATCTGAAACAGTTAAAGCAGGTGAATTAGGAACTCTTTTTAAAATAACTGGAATTTTGTTAGTAGAACATGTAGCATTGAGGGACACTGCATGTTTTTTAGATTGACATGGAACAGGACGAGAATTTATTTCAACAAGTTTGTCTTCTAATTCAGAAATTTTAGACTGTAAAACTGATTTTTCGTTATTAAAAGCCTTATGTGTTTCATCAATTTCAGTTTCCATTTGACAAATTTTCTTTTCAAGAATTAGAGATGGGACATAAATTTTTGGTTTCAGTTTTTGTTGAAGAACAACATTTTCTTTAATTTCAAATTCTTCTGGTTTTATTATAGGAAAGTCATCATTATTTTCAAATTGTGCCTTCTTAGTTTCATATGTTGCATTCAATTCAGCATAATTGAAACTAATCTGTATATTTTCCTTCTTTGCTCTGTTGAATGTCTCAATCTCTTCTTCCTCATTAGTCATTCGAATAAAGCTCTGCCAAATATCTAGATGCATGTATTTGTAGTCATACAATGTTGGAAGCACGTCACACGCCTTTTTCAGATATTCTGGATTATCAGCTCCTAGCCCTTCTCTTGAATTGAAATATTTGAAGTCCTTTGGTTTGTTCAAGTGAATGGTTTGATCAGTTTGGCCGCGTTTGGCGATAATTTCTTCAAGATGTTTGATGTGGGAAGAAAGTTGAATATTCTCATTTTGAAGTTGATGTATGACATTTTGTTTATTATTTAATTCCCGTGATGTTTTGATGTCATTTTCATGTAAGGTTTCAGAAAGTTCTATGATTTGATCGTTTAAAGATTTAAACTGTTCCTCATTTTCATCGAATTCCTTTTGTTTACGTTCCAACCAGTTTTTAGTTATTTGATATTCATGAAAGTTTCAATATACTATTTGTAATATTTATCATTTCGATCAGTTGATATTGACTTTTGTGTACTTTTAAGATTTGTGATTTCAATTTCTTTTTCAGAAATTGAAAGAGAAAGATTCTGGATTTCATTTTCATACTGGAATTTCAGTTCTGATACTTGGTTTTGTAAATACTGATTCCCTTGTTTGAAAATTTGATTTTGTTGAATACGTTGAACAAATTGTTCACCATGAAGAGTAAATTGTTCATGATCATTTTCTAAATCAGTCAAACGTTCCTGAAGTTGAGCATTTAAATCTTTTTCAAGTAAAAGGTTTTGTTTTAAACAATCAAGTTCAGATGTTTGAATTTTAACAAAACCAGTATCAGGATCCATGGATATATCAGAATTTGAATCGGAATTTGATAAGAGAGAGTTGATTACCTCAATTTCCTTGTTGGCTTGCTCATTAAATCTATCTGAAATCTCAGCATTTTCCCTTGCCATAAAACATAAATTTGCTGAATGCTCTTCATCCTCAGGATCTGAATCTTCCATCCACTGGAGATCTTCAGCTAATAACACCTTTCCAGTTTCGATTTGCTTAGCCATCAACATCTTCCGTTTAAAATACTCAGAATCACGAACTTTTGGTTTCTTGTAATAACGAGAGAAATGGCCAGCAATTCCACAATTATAACATTTCTTTTTAGGATCCAAAGGTGTGATAGTTGGTTTATCCGTAGAGTCTGCATCAGATGGAGCAGACTTGAAGTTGGAAGAGGACCTCAGATTGTTGTTTGTTGGCTTGGAGTACCATTTTTTCTAATAGTTTGAGATGAGGGACATTGCTTGCAGGACTTGTTGCAGTTCTTTTTCCATGTCATCATTCATATCAGTTGCAGGTTCGTCTAATTTTTCTTTTATTTTACCAGATATGTTAGACTGATGTTGTTTTGTAAGGAGTGTAAGGGTATCTTGAGTGTTTGCTGCATCTTGTCTCGTTTTGACTATGTCTTTCACCATGGGTGCATTTTGTAGTAGATACTCATAAAGTTCATGAACATCAATCATGCCAAGATCCTTGTGTTGCATTGCACTGTTTCCAAATATAGCCCATTCGGGAAGTAGATTGTTGATGAACTTGATGTTGATCTCAAGATTTTCCTTTTTCAGATTGTTTCTACGGAGTTCATTCAACAAATTACAGTAACGATGATATGTGCTTTCCAAATCTTCCCCGGTTGTAGCTTTAAATGTTTGATAGGAATTTAAAGTGGTAACCATTTTTCCTTTATTTCCTATAAGTGTTCCCTCCATTTGTTTTCTTATTTCATCCCAAAGGTCTTTTCCGGTTTCCAGACTATCTAAGCTGTTATAGATTTCATTTGGTAAACTTTGAAGTATGAATGAAAAAGATTGTAAATATGCTTTAGCTCGTTGTTTTTGTTGAGCATTATATCGAGCAGGAGGAAGTGGAGTTCGACCACCAAGAACTGGAGGATTTGCATTTGGAGCAGCAATAACATCTTCATAAAATACAGCCACCCCATTCTCAAGAGAATCAAGAATTTCAGTTGCCAATTCTTGATGTTTAATAAAGTGGAGAAATCGTCTTTTTCCACTGAGCATATTCACCGCTATATAACACCGGTGGTTTGAGATCAGATCCGATCGAAAGGGCGTCTTTTGAAGTCATTTTGAAGCGATTTTAAGTTGCACAAGTAAGATCTTCAATATGATTAGTGATACCCGAATAGCACTTTTGTGAGAGAAAATTCAAAATCTCCAAAATGATCAACTGATTTTTTCAGATGGTAAAATATACTTTAAATGTGGCCTAGATTTTCGAATTGGTCAAAAACGATAAACGGATCAAAAACTGGGGCTAAACGAAGTTTGGAAATTTACCGAAAAATCACAAAATCATGTATAAAGTGTTTAAAACAAGGGTTTTTGGACCGAGAAGTCAGGTAAACCGCCTACGGCTATTTATCACGTAGTAGCCTTCGTCTTTAGCTTCAATTTGGTTACTCGTGGGCTCGAAACGGACACTTGAGCTGAAACTTATGATCATTTTAGTATAACCCCTTTTGTCACGCGATCTTGAGCCGAGATGATGTAAAGATCTCGGGCCGAACACTTTAGGAAGAGTTCGGGCCGAACAGTGATAAGATCTCGGGCCGAACACTTCGGGCCGAACAGTTGAAAGTTCTCGGGCCGAACACTAGAAAGTTTTCGGGCCGAACACTTCGGGCCGAACAGTAGAAAATTCTTGGGCCGAACACTTCGGGCCGAACAGTTGATGGTTCTCGGACCGAACACTTCGGGCCGAAGAGTTGATGGTTCTCGGGCCGAACAGTGGAGTTCTCGGGCCGAACACTTTGTTCGGGCCGAACTGTTTCGCTGTTCTTGAGCAGGGATGAACCGAAATAGCCTAAAAGTTCACTAAATCGATCTTAGATTGCTCAAAACTTAACCAAATCGATTGATTCAAATCTCAAAACACTCGAAATTCGTTTTCGCACAGATTGATCCAATATACTATCTCAAAACATAACAAATCAGATCACAATATCGATTTTACAGTAGAAAAAGTGAGTTTTCATGGTTTTCACTAAAATCACGAAATTGAGATCAATATTTGATGAAACGAATCGGAATTTGATTCTAAACTTATTAGAATCACTGGAGAAACATGAATTTTCAATCAAAACATCAATTCAAATCGAAAATTTTCATGATTAATTTTACAGAGACGTACCAAACTTTTTCAACAAAAACTCAGATCTGGATCAAATCATCACGAATTTGGATCTGTTCCTTGAAGGATTGTGCTCTGATACCAATTAAGAGAGCTAATGCAATCGAAATCAAGCTAATTCATGAGAGAGAAATGAAGGAGGGAAGATAGCTTTCAAAAGTTAGTTCATTGAAAGTGTGGGAAAGCTTACATCATTAGTCATCACAAGGGTATTTATACCCTAACCTCTAAACTAGTTTAATTAATGCTAATTACATCATTTAAGCTCAAAACTAGTCCTAACATGGTGTGTGGTGGTGGTAGTGATTGTGGCGGTAGGTGGCGTTGGTGAGTAGTAACAGTGGTGGTGAGTGGTTGGTCAATAGGATGATCGATACTAGTATGTGTTTATAGATTAATAAAGATAATATGGTACATACGTAATTGCAGTAAAATAATCAACATTTGCCTTGATAGCTCAGTTGATTAGAAACCCTTGCTAATAACATGAAGGTCACATGTTCGAGTCTCATGGTTGCGTTTTACAAGCACAAATCTTTTCTTTCTTGAATTTGCAAGTGTAATGGCTGAAAATTAAGTCTTTCTAATTTGGGAAAAATACAAAATATATTTATACGTAGTATGTAGTAAAAATAAAAATGAATGGAAAATGATTTATAGGTCAAGTAATTTTACTACAAATAAATTATATGCTATTTTTTGAACGATAAGATATATATTAAAAATAATCAACTAGCAAAAAAGTTAGAAAAAAATTTGCATCAGGTTTTTTTTACGGAGATTTTTGTCTTGAAATCATTTGTATTACGGAGATTTAGACGAATATGAAGTCTATTCAACCGTAATTATTATAAAAAATGCTTGCCTTTCTCATAATAGTTTTACACCAAATAGTAGGGGAATGATGAAGTATCAAAATTATATTATCATCAATATGCTCCTTCAAGTGGGTATTGACATTGCCGAAGCTCACTCCGTTGTCTTCTTTTGCTGTTAAAAAAAATTCTCCACCAAACTTCACATCATTTATAATTTGGGAATTTGGGTCTTTCTATTGTATACCATTAACCCGCATTTAATACCCCATAGTTGTCTTTGTTACTTTTATTTCGTATTAATGACCTGTTAAACATTTTGTAATACTTATTTTATCCTTCCTATACTTAGAAAATAAATAGTTTTTATGAAATAAAATGCAAGGACATAAAAGTATTTTAATTTTTTGTATTATGTGCCCCTAGGGTATAAGTGTATCATAAGTGTTTTGTGTTATAATTTACATAGGAGGAATGGTATTGATACTTACCATTTGTGCCTATTTATGTGTCTATCAATTTGAACATGACAAATGTCAAATCAGGGATGATATGAAGATAAAAAATTAATGAATGACACCAGTCAAATTTAAAAATAAATAGACATATAGATAAATACAAATATCATTTCTCTTTAGATAAATAAAAAGAAATATGCTTTATTATGTTCCAAATCTTAACACAAATCCTTCCTTCCAAGAATCCTCTTATTCACACACGTGGTGACCATCGAAGTAAGTAGGGGTATCAAAAGGGTCAACCCGACCCGACCCTAACCCGAACTCGATTATGCTAATCGGGTCGGGTGTTTTCGGGTCTCATGTTAATATCGGGTTATTTTAACCCGACCCGACAAACCCGATGTTAGTATCGGGTCGGGTATCGTGGAATTTCTCCACTCCTTGGGTTCACCATTTGCTATACCAACATATTAAACCATCAGAATTGAAAGGTTGACTTATTAGTCAAACATAACCCATAAACCCCAAAACATTATCTTTTCTTTTAGGGATCGACCCTAACATACCCATACCTTACGGTCTCAATAGACTAATCATGGACATCCTATGGAAAACATATGGTCCTACTTAGCATAGCTTAAGACTAGGGAGGTCAAACCTACCTAATTCACTTAAACTATAGCTCTGATACCAAGTTGTAACACCTCAATTTTTAAAACATCTTTTAAACATATTTTTAAATAAAAATAATACAATGTCCAATGTTCCCAAAATACGGTTTAACAAAAACCATTAAAAGTTTATCAGAGTAGTAAACCGGTGTTACAAAAATAATATCATAACCATAGGATAAACGAGAACTACCTACGAGCTCCCGAGCTAATCAACACTAGGCCACTTCTAACGCGACCCTCTAATCCATCGATCTCGAACCTGAGTACATAGCCAAAACAAAGTAGTACGTGAGACAAAATAGTCTCGTGAGATACATGGGTTTTTGACCCATTCTCAAAAGATTTATAAAATAATATTTATATCAAAATAATTACTTATCCTCATCATTTCTATTAATTTATAACTCATCTTCTATTCAATTACTCGTATAAACTAATAAGCTTACCATAAGCTTAATCATCATCTAATCACATACTTGTAAGCTATCACCAAGCTTACACTTTCTTTATCACATATGCAACGGACCTCTCCGAAGCAAACTCTCCCGATATGGGATGTCATAGGTAAACTATCAAGGTAATTGGGAACCCCCATCTTACCGAGATTCATAAGCTCTCCCGTTCCCGGGTCGTCATGCTCACCCAACACTGGGTGTCGTAAACTGTGACATTCTACTCTTTGTGCAGGGAGGTACCACCCCAAGTAGACGTCTCATGCTCCCCCATTTCTGGGCGGTCTTATTCCGGATATCTCATTCATCACATATGAGCCTTAGCTCCTTTCATCAAATATGAGCATCAGCTCCTTTCATCAAATTCATCACTTATTAGAATACACCTATTCTAATTTATCATATTATTCCCTTTACTTATTCATTTTAAATCTTGACTTTATCAAGTCCTTTACTAATTTAAAACATATTTATCATTTATCAAAATCACAATATTTTGACTCCTCTTTGACTAGAATACATATCTATTACTAGTCACTTCACACTTATTCTCTTAGTAATTCGATAACTACTTTTATTAGTGTAATATACTAATCGATACTTATTACTAAAAATCATTGTCTCAAGCTTTATTACTACATATTATTAATAGACCGATTATCAAGCTCTTTTAAGTCATTATCCTTATTCATACATCTTGTTTATAAAAACTCGTTAATTACTTTTCATTATCATAATCTCTTTAAAAATCATTAATCATTTAGACATACTCAAATAGTCTATTACTAGCACTTTCTTATCATATCAATCTTATCTTTATTAAAAACGTTTACTAATAAAGACTCCTAAAACATCATAGTTTTCAAATCAATTGCTATGTACTCAGTAAAAGTCTCATGTACTCACCTTAGCCAAGCTAACTCCAAATCGTGTCTAATAACACGAACCCTTGCTTTCCAACTTGTGAAATGTCACCAAACTTTAGGTCTTCTTGACCTACCATCAATATCATCACAATAACTAGTCATTATCCATAACTAATCACTAATCAAACCATAATCACATTCCTAACCACCAAGTTCATCAAACTTGGTGGAGTCTCAAACCCTAGTTCAAGATTTCCATCAATAAACCCAAATCCAATTTGTACACAACAATTACAAGCTTACAAGGAGTGTTCTACACCCATGATTAGTCATCTTCCCCAAAGATGACATGGTTGGTTCCCCAAACCACCATTTTTACCCATACAAAGCTCACAATCAAGGTAGATAAGCAAGACAATCAAGGTAAATAAGCAAGACAATCAAGAATACTTACCCTTGATGTTTCAATCCTTCAAGATGGTGAAGATTTGAGCTAGGAATCACCAAAATCGCCACTTCTCTCTCTAAAATCGGCTGCAAGTGTCTTGGGAGTGAAAATGAGTAAACCCTAGCCTTTTCCCGTTTTATTCAGCTCGTCAATAGTTCGCGTTCGCGAACAAGTTCACGTCGCGAACTTTACGTGTCGTGAGCCCCTCACGATCGCTAACTGGTCGGGAACTCTTCACATATGGCCACCAAATTCCCTGCCTCAACTTCACGAACGCGAACAGAAGTTCGCATCGCGAACTCCTCAGGTAGCCAGGCTGCACTTTTTCATCTTTATCTCAACCCGGTTTCGCCCATAACTTCCTCGTACGATGTCCAAATGACACGAAACCAATTCCTACGTTCTTTAAATGATTTATCCTTGTTTATCATATTTTTACATAATTTATTTAATACGAAAATTTCGGGTCGTTACAACTATTCACCCCTTAAAAGGATTCCGTCCTCGGAATCACTCAAGGATTTCTAATCCTCAATTCACTTCCGGGTTATGATCCAATAATACTTATGCATTTAATTGCCCACTTGACTCCGTTATACCCCAAATGGGTCAAAAATCCAACTTGGTTTCCAATACCCGAACGGGTCAAAATTTCACAATTTGACCTTAGCATTTCCCATCATTTAACCAAACTCTTTATCCCCATTGGGATGATATGACCCAATCATTACTAATAACCATTTGACCAAAATGATAGTCAACCCCTCGCTTTAACCAAATTATCAACATTGTTCCATCTTTGACTTAGCACAAAGTCAACCATTTCTTGACAATTTCCTTACCCACTAGTGATTCCATTAACCATAAATTCCTTAACAATCGACCTTACCTTCATGGTCCAACAACAATCATACTCGGTTCCTAAATTCAACTCGAAATACCCAACGGTTAAAGTCGCACCCTTTGACTACCATTATTTCCATTAATCCATTACCCACTATCTTACACATGAAGATGATACATTATGCCCTTATCCTTGACTAACCCATTTAAACGAAAGTCAAAACCTAATTTTTGACTAAAGTCAACAATCCACTAGTTGACCAACCTAGACTTATGATTAAAATCAAACTTACTTTGCAAAATTTCCATATTCTTTATTACTAAGGCATCGCTTCCCGAGCTTTTCATTCCCGAATTCCAATATCTAAATTTCCTTTCTCAATTGTTCCTCTTTTCTTCGATTTCAATTTCCACAATCGATTAACAAATTTCATTTAAGGCAATACCAATTCTCTATTACCTTTTTAACTTTCATCCAATTACTTATACCATTTATAATCTCCTTCAAACATCCTCATACCATACTTGAAATTTCCGATTACCGGCTCTAGAGCCTCAATCATATCCAATCGTGGCCTAACCACCCATTGTACTTCTTTCACCACTCATTGGTTACTAACAACTTTGCTTCCTAAAAGCATCCCTTTTTCATAAACCATGAACTTGTAGGCACCTCCTACACCTACTTATACTTAAACACCACCCGTGTTTTCAACCCGAGTTCTCACTTGCCATAAAAATCATAACAACAACTAACCATACGGTTCTACATACGTCAGATACAAACATCATATCCCTTATATAACAAATTACACTTTAACTATCTTATCGAGATGATCGGAAAGCCTCCAATCCATCACAATCCCAAACTGTCACAATGATCGGAAAGCCTCCAACCCAAAGTGACTCGTACAACACTATTTCATCTTGCATACAATCCATGTATGCATCAATACACTTAGCATCATGCTATCATTTTCTTTCATAATTGACCTTCAATTTTCCCACTTATACATTATACCACACGGTATACACATAATCATTTCTAGTGCTTTCCACCAATCTACTCATTTAACAATCGTCCTTATTCGATTCATTACTAAAACTTCTAATCTTTCTTTCACCCGGTCATCTTGAGTCAACCAATTGACTTCGATCGGTACCCATACGTACACTATCATACTTTTTCAATAAACCTTTACCAAAACAAGTTATTCACTCTTGATGTCACACCCGACCTCCACTACACAACCATTTGCCATGGCTATTTGCCAACACTTAATCGATCGTTTTCAATAACTAAGGTTCCATTTTATATATGCATATTTTTTTTTGTACTTCACGATTCTCACCAACACCTTGTACTTCATTGTACTACCATTCTCATGATCCAACTTTCAATATTCTATGACAACATAATCCTTCCTAGTCTTATTTCTCGTGACATACCGGTCGCCAACTCATCCGACTATACACATAATAACCCCGGGAGATTATCTCCCAAATTTAATTTTTCGCATCATACATTCCATTTAAAATTATTCTCACACGTAGATCACATAAGCATTAAATTGTGCGACATATAAGCATTTAAATCCTAATCATATATCAAAACTTCATAACGAATTACCTGACGCGGTTCCACGTTTCTCCTTCACCCGATTCATGTTGGCGGTTGATGCTGACGTGTCGGTTCTCTTCCTCGGGCACGCACTACTAAAGTGTCCCACCTCGTGACAAGTGTAGCATTCCACTTCCTCGAGGTTCCTTACTTTGCAATCCTTTGCTCGGTGCCCTACTCGTCCACACTTGAAGCATATGGCCGTAGTTGCTTTACATTCCCCATGGTGATTCTTCCCACAACTTTGACAACTTCCGACACTACCATGCTTTGACGAGCTCGGTTTGAACTTTTCTTTCTTTGTTGATCCTAAGCTACCATCGAGCTTCTTTTCTTCCCCGTTCGATGCCGATTCTTGTGCCTTTCGCCGAAAAACCCTCTCAACACCTCGAGCGTTACAAATGGCCTCATCTAACGTGGCCGCTCGTTTGACTTCCAATTCAAACTCCGGTGGTAGTTCATTTGCATACCGAACCACCTTCATACGTTCCGTCGGATAAGACTTGATTACAAACGGAAGTAATCCCGTAAACTTTTTGGTGTACTCTTCCACCGACATATTGCCCTTCTTGATGAACATGAACTCTTCTTGCAACTCTTCTAGATCTCTCTCGGGACAAAACTTTTCCTTCAACCTTCTCGTGAACTCCTTCCATGACATCTTGTACACTTTCTTTCCCAAAGTCTCATACATGGTATCCCACCATGTCAACGCTTCATCCTTCAACTGTCAGGATGCATGAATGACCATGTCTTTCTTTAAACACTTGCTACTTTCTAGCACTTGCTCGGTTTCCCGAATCCAACGCATCGTGACCTTCGGTTCCGAACTTCCATAATACACACCGGGGTTGCACGTCATGAATGCCTTGTATGTACATCCTTCTCTTTCCTCCGACCCCGAATCATTGCTTTCCTCGGTCGATGGCTCCTCGGTACGGGTCTTGCTACCCGAAGACTTACTTCCCCCACGGGACTTAGAATTATCATTCTTCTCTTCATTGAACCGGTTAGTCATGATCCGGTTCACATCCTCATTCACCACTTCCCTTATTTGGGTAAGCAATTTCTGGATAGCTTCTATAGTCACCGGGGTTTGGTTTGCACCCAAACCGGAACCCTCCCCATTATTACCGGGATGAGTCGGGATTCGATTTGAATCCGTTTCATGATCTCGTGGAATTTCTCAACTCCTTGGGTTCACCATTTTCTATACCAACATATTAAACCATCAGAATTGAAAGGTTGACTTATTAGTCAAACATAACCCATAAAGCCCAAAACATTATCTTTTCTTTTAGGGATCGACCCAAACATACCCATACCTTACGGTCTCAATAGACTAATCATGGACATCCTATGGAAAACATATGGTCCTACTTAGCATAGCTTAAGACTAGGGAGGTCAAACCTACCTAATTCACTTAAACTATAGCTCTGATACCAAGTTGTAACACCTCAATTTTTAAAACATCTTTTAAACATATTTTTAAATAAAAATAATACAATGTCCAATGTTCCCAAAATACGGTTTAACAAAAACCATTAAAAGTTTATCAGAGTAGTAAACTGGTGTTACAAAAACAATATCATAACCATAGGATAAACGAGAACTACCTACGAGCTCCCGAGCTAATCAACACTAGGCCACTTCTAACGCGACCCTCTAATCCATCGATCTCGAACCTGAGTACATAGCCAAAACAAAGTAGTACGTGAGACAAAATAGTCTCGTGAGATACATGGGTTTTTGACCCATTCTCAAAAGATTTATAAAATAATATTTATATCAAAATAATTACTTATCCTCATCATTTCTATTAATTTATAACTCATCTTCTATTCAATTACTCGTATAAACTAATAAGCTTACCATAAGCTTAATCATCATCTAATCACATACTTGTAAGCTATCACCAAGCTTACACTTTCTTTATCACATATGCAACGGACCTCTCCGAAGCAAACTCTCCCGATATGGGATGTCATAGGTAAACTATCAAGGTAATTGGGAACCCCCATCTTACCGAGATTCATAAGCTCTCCCGTTCCCGGGTCGTCATGCTCACCCAACACTGGGTGTCGTAAACTGTGACATTCTACTCTTTGTGCAGGGAGGTACCACCCCAAGTAGACGTCTCATGCTCCCCCATTTCTGGGCGGTCTTATTCCGGATATCTCATTCATCACATATGAGCCTTAGCTCCTTTCATCAAATATGAGCATTAGCTCCTTTCATCAAATTCATCACTTATTAGAATACACCTATTCTAATTTATCATATTATTCCCTTTACTTATTCATTTTTGTAACGCCCCGAAAATTCTGATAATTAAATATTACTTTTAAATTATTTTAAATTAGGTGATAAGTACTTTTTATATTAAGTGACGAAGGTGTATCGTTTTGTATTAAAATCTAGTTGTTATATTAAACGAATTATGTGTTCAGTTAATCGCGAGGATTAATTATTTGATAACTAGGTGTTATTAAAGTCTTGAGAAATTACCTACGTGTTAATTAAATGTGACGTAACATTAAATCCCGAGTTTAGCTAATTAACTTAGACGCTTGATAATTCTCGAGGCCGGCCGAAGGCCAAGGCCAACCCGCTTAGCTTGCTTTAATCGACCAAAGGGAGGCCATGATATGCATGGTGCGAGAATAGCTAGTAGCCCAACTAAAAGGCTGAGTTCACTTGTTCCTTTATCCAAGCCCGACTTTATTTTATACCCCTAGCCCAATCGGTATTGTCTAAGGCTTGGGGCCTTCTACTGAGTTTCTTGCATGATAAGATGGAACAAATAAGGACACAATCCTCACCATTATTTCTTTCCATCACAAAAGCTCCCCCTCAATTCTAACCCTAATCAGCCGCGCCTCCAAACCTAGGGTATCTCCAATCGCAGCCCTTTTTCCAGCCGAGAGCATCCCCTTTTCCGACTTCTTTTTCTCCGGCTATCGAATACCAGCCATCGGTGGAGGCAAACAGATATCGAGCAGGTTGTTTCGTGTGCTCGGTTCGTGAAGCAGGTAGAGAAATTGAGCAGCAAAATACCGAGCAAGAGTCGTGCAAACCGAGTCCGTTGTTTAGTTGAAGGGTGTGTGTTTGTTTCCTTCTTTTCCCGTCTCGTTTTCGATTATTAAAACCGAGTTTTGATCAGAATTCTGTGTTGATTCGCGGGCCAATTAGACGAACAGGAAGAACCGAGCAGTGAGCAAATCGAGGCTCGAGCAAGTTGTTAAGACGAGATGTTGGTGGGGTTGCCGAGCAGATTTCCGGGCTAGACACCGTGTACCATTCCGGTAGTTCTCCTATTCCCTTATCCTTTTTCGTGTTCTGATTGTATTGTTTGGCTGTTGTCTAATACCGTTTCGTGCAGAGGGCTGTGACCGAACCATAGGGAAGTTCGGGTTCTGATTTTGTTAACGATGATGTCGGGTTTTGAGGGTTTGCTAATTGTTGTTTGTACCATCGTTGCGTGTTTGTTTTAAAAATCAAAGAAACCATTTTTGTTTGATTATTTTGACCATGAGTAATGTTCGGGTTTTGTGTCACTGATTTTAGAGAGTATCGTGCCTCGGGAATAAGCGGGTTGTTATCGGGATTCAAATCGGTTTTTATATATATCAACTAAACTTTGGCAAAATCTGTCCTCTGAGTTCGGGACTATTTTTACCACACTTTAAGTATGTCTTTGGATTTTTGGCCCGTGCTGGTCGCTTGTTTCCTGAGTTATCTTTTCAATGCCGCAACCCTCTCGTCAATCCGAATTACGGTTTAAAAGTTATAGTCAATTTAGTATGCTGCTGTTAGGAAGACGACCTGTGCAGCATGTCTGTCTTGCATTACTGTTTTGAGACACTTAGGTTCTGTTTTGGCCAGTGACTGTCTCACAGTAAATTGTAGTTCTGATTGTCTTCTAGTTATGGTAAAAAGATAGGAAAAATCTAACGAGCCGTTTAGGAGTTAGGGCAGTTTCCGTGAGACCGACGGGTGCTGCCAGATTTCTGAAATAAGCCCTCGGGTAGAATCTTAATTCCGGGTTTCGTTTTTTTTTGGTTTTAGGATCGTCTAGGAAATAACGCGCTGTACCTTTGACTGTCGGGAACCCGTTGGAGCATACGTTTCTCGAGGTGAGTATTCTCACCGTGTATTCAGTTTTAACGTTGTACATGCATGACTTATGTGTTACATTTCTTGCACCATAATTGTTATCTGAGCTTGAGCTGTTATCTGAGTTTGATCCGCTATCTGAGTTTGATTTGTTATCTGAGTTTGACATGCTATCTGAGTATCTGAGCAGCTGTTGATTTATTTTAATCTGAGACATTGTGCCTGGGTAACCGAGCTCGGCACAGGGTCATTATGTGCTACTACTTGCTAGGGCATCTGAGATAATTATGTTAAAGAGATAATAAAACATAATAACACACATCTGAGTTTTTGGCTATATGCCTGGGATCACCTCCCGTCTGAGTTTTTGGAATTATTCCCGTCTGAGTTTTTGGGATTATTCCCGTCTGAGTTTTTGGGATTATTCCAGTCTGAGTTTTGGGATCACTCCCGTCTGAGTTTTGGCTTACGCCTATCTGAGGTGTGAGGAGGGGCGAGGTTGATCTCTCGTCCCAAATCACACAAGCGCGCTATATAAATTAAAATCTGAGTAATAAAATCTGAGAAATAAATCTGAGTAATTAATCAAGTAGATTCTGAGTAGGAGTACACCGATGTGCCCTCATGTGTTGTATGTTATGATTGTTTGCATTTTGAGAATTATTCACTCAGCTTCCCCAGCTGACCCAAACTTTCCCCCACATTGTTTCAGGTACCAGCAAAGGAAAGGAGAAGGTGGACGGTTGACCGCTGTATCTTTTTATTACTGATGTGGACATCATTTAATATTTTAAAACACTTTACTTTATCTTAACTATTTCCGCAATAAATACGTTTTAAATGTTAAATATTAATATCTGAGATTTATTTATGGGACCTTTTGATTATAATTTTATTTTAAAAAAATTTTAAAAATCTTGTAAATTTAGGGTGTTACAAGTTGGTATCAGAGCTCTGACTTGAGGGATTTGGGTTCGCAAGGGGCGAATTCAAACTCAAGTTTGAGTATCGAGTTTTTCAAACGAGAAAAGAGTCAAATATTTTTCTGAGAAAAGTTTCCACATCGAACATACAGCATGTCACGTCGACCCCTCGCTTCCTACTGCCGGTAATATTTAAGAGTATTATTTAATTGAGATTTTGCTATATTCTGAGTATAGACGAGTAGCATATTCTGAGAATTTTCGGTTTATATCCTGAGAGTATTACTTGTGATTGTATGGCCAAACATATATGTATATAGATATACTATTATGAGATTCCATAATTTTGTGAATAATTTAGAGCATAATTCTGAGTAAAATTCAGGATTTAATTCCCAGTGTTTATTATATTTATGCTTATACAAATACGCATACTAGAGGAATTATAAATTTCAATAATAATAAAAGTTTCCAGTTTAGAGGAACATCTAATAGAGTTGAGATGAAATTTTATAAATTCTGAGAAATTCGAACCAAAAGTGTAATAAGGGGATATTAATTTATTATATAAGATCCATAAGCTGTGTAATGAGAAATGAGGAAATTATTAACATTAAAGAGGAGTACTTGATATTCGTATTGGGAGCATATTAAAATCTTTCATATGGGAGAAAACACTTAATAGACTGAGTCAATCAAAACGAGTAAATCAGAGATTAGTAAATCAAATTGATTGAGAATACTTTTAAGAGGATTTACCAAGATGGGTAAAAGAAAGAATTATTACGTCAATAAAATGGGAAATAATTACATTTAGCTAAACGGGAATTATTAACCGGATCTAAAAGAAAATTATTGATCAGGGTTAAAAGAGAAGTTATCTAATTTAGAAATTAAAATTTTCGTGAATACAACGAATCACGAGATATAATATTTAAGCAGATTCCATATTAAGGTCAACAAGTTAGTATTTATTTAAAAAAATCATTAAATGGAGATAAAATGGGAAAAACATTTCGAGTAAATAGGTTAAATTGCCGAGTGCAAAACTAAATGTGGATGACAAGTTAAGTGACAGATTAATGAGTTCACACTGATAGCTTAAAATAAACTATGTAAGTTTAATAGACTAATTAATTGAGAAATTGTTGAGTCAAATTAATCAGATATTATTGAAGCTCATCTTAAAGAGTAATTATATAAGAGGATTAAGAGGAAGCTAACGTCATCAATTTGATGATGATTTATTTAAAAACGAGTTAAAAGAGCGATTAATTGAATCAAATTAAACGAGGAACGCAATAACTGAGAACTCTGATCAAGAAGATATTAATCGACATGCTCACAAATTACAATAAATATAATATGACTGTGAAGAGGATATAAGTTATATTTATGAGGAATGATAAATGACATATCCAAATGAAAAGTTTAAAAGGAGATTTGTATTGTGAAAATAACTAAGTGGAAATATTTCTATGAATCTGAGTTATCCGAGTATCGCGTACGAGACTAAATATACGCATGATTTTCTGAGTAATGTTTATGAGGTTTTGAGTACCCCCAGCTGAGTGCATATCTGTATTTATCAGATATTGAAAGTAAACTTTTCTTTCTTCTGAGAGTGAATTGTTGTGGATTATTTTTATGTGTGGGAAGTTGTGAACTTTGGGATTGACCCGTGACCAAACAAAAGCATGTGTCGAAAGTAATAGAGGGCCCCTATTACCGTACACACAGGACTTTTGGTTGGTTAGGGGAGATTTTGAGGGGAACGATGGACCAATGCTTGTTATGGTGAAATTAGTATGTATGTCCTAATTGTTTGTGTGACTACATAATTGCTTGTTTATTTTGGTAAACAATATTAGTTCCAAACTCGAGGACGAGTTTTTCTCCAAGTGGAGTTGAGTATGGGTAAAAAGGAAAATTGTCAAGAAATAATTATCATTAATTATCATTTATAAATAATACGAGCATGATGCTTATGCATAGAGATTTTGTTGGTATGAATTTAAAGTGCGAAATCTAGATACATATAATTGATCAAATAAATTATAAGAGTAACTATCAAATCAAGCATTTGAGAATAATTAAATTTATTATATGGGTAATTATAGAGTTTACAACAAAGTGATAGATCGGGTTTACTGGAGAAATTAACAAATCAAGTTAATTGGATTGAATGAATATCGTGCAAAAGGGAAGTAGTAATACTACAAATATATATAAAATAAGACAGTATACTTATTCTTGGGTGGCTATAAATGGGTTAATGAGAAATCATTAAATCAAAGTGATGAGAACTTATTAATGAGTCGTATATGAGAAAACTGCTACAATGAAATTTTGAGAAAAATGAGTTAAAATGAGATCAGTAATTTGCTGGTAATGAGTTATTATTAAAAAGAGCTAAATGATAAAATTTTATTTTGATTAATTAGGGAGTAATTTTGAGTTATAAGAAATTTATAAATCGAGTTACATAAGCAACTTAATAAAATGAGTCAAAAGAGAAAAGTATTAACGTAACGGGAAGTTTCATTCAAATTTTTAAAGTATTATAAAGTGTTATGAGTTTTGAGGTATTATAAAATTATATGAGAAAACTCTACTTATAAATAATTATTAAACTTGAGATGAGAACAACTATTCAATAAATTGATATGGAACTTAGGAGAAATTTCGAAAAGACGAGAATGTACTGAATTGATAAACCATGGGTAAAGTGTAAGATTTAGAATAAAGTGTAACTGCGAATTGAGTAAATGAGAACTAAGGAATTAATTCGTAATTTGAGTAATGAGAAACTATTATAAATAAGAGTATGAAATTTAATTGGAATTTTTAGTGGGTATCATGAAATTAATGAGTAGATATGGTCAAAATAATTAAGAGACATTTTAAATTGTGTAAAATCAGTGAAACGGTCTATTTAAGGATCGATAATCTAGATGAATGAGAAAACATCTATTAAAACATTATCGAGAAACCACTAAATATGGTGGAATGGGAACATATTAAAGAGAATTGAAATGGCAACATTGTTAATTTGAGCTAATTAAAAGGTTATCAAAATGAGTAATATGCAAATAGAGTAAGGTAACAATATAATATTAAAGAAGAGTTATTTTGAGAATCAATAACGCGGTTGAGAGAGAAATTATCAGTCCAAGTATTATGAGCTAGTAAATTTGGAACACGCAAGTTGTCATACAAATGAGTAAAAATGTGATTTGCATATAATGTTATTACTAATAAATATTATTATTTTATCAGTTATGTTTGAGATAGAATTCGGGTTTTATGTCTGAGATTAAATTTCTGGTTATGTTTCTGAGTTTATTTATGAGACAGGTTTCCGAGTTATACTCCTGAGATATGTATTGAGTCCATTTCTGAGTTGGACTTCTAAGTTGTATTTCTAGATCATAGTTCTGAGTCATATACCTTAGTATATGAGAATTTTGTGTGATACGTATATTCTCGGTAATTTTTGCCTACTGAGTGATTTTAATTTCTGTGTGCATTATCAGGGAATTCTGTGTGATAGGTGCAATCCTTGTGAATAATTTCCTGTTTTTGGTATTAACTGATAATGGTGTAAACTACTAGATTGCTTCTTTGTCTTATGCCAACTAGTGTCCAATAGAGTAGAGGACCTTTCAGAGCTAATTCTTATTCAGAATTGACAATAATAAGATTAAACCTGTTGTAAATACGTTAAGTGATCATTGACGGAGCCTCGCGAGAAGTTCTGTTTTCTTCTTTCCAATAAAATTTATTTTATCATCGCGAGAGAACCAAGTGTGACTGTTAGCACGAACTGGATAACCAAGTATCATGTCGAGATCATCTGACGCCGCAAACTAAACCGTAACAAATTTCCAAGTGGAGTTGAATCGGTGATTCAACGCGACGTTAATCGCTGAGTGTAACAACTGCATCCGAATACGGAAGCAAGAAGACGCCTTCAGTAGAGTATCGTGGTGTATTTTATGCTCATTATCAACGTTTTCTTGCATACGGAGATCCACGGTGAGCATCCTGATCTTATTTCTTTTAGCCTTATCGTTCTACGCCACTAGAGGCGGATAATTGTATGAGCACTTACGTGATCTGGAGTTCATTTCCTATTAAGTAAATTCACCATGAAGAGCTTCATTCTATTCATAACTTTATCGTTTTATTTCATTTGAGGACGCATGCCGTTGGCGAGTAAGAGTTGAGACGCGAGATTACTACCCGTAGTTCCTTCCGAGTAATGACTTCGGGGACGAAGTCTATTTCAAGTGGAGTTGAGTTGTAACGCCCCGAAAATTCTGATAATTAAATATTACTTTTAAATTATTTTAAATTAGGTGATAAGTACTTTTTATATTAAGTGACGAAGGTGTATCGTTTTGTATTAAAATCTAGTTGTTATATTAAACGAACTATGTGTTCAGTTAATCGCGAGGATTAATTATTTGATAACTAGGTGTTATTAAAGTCTTGAGAAATTACCTACGTGTTAATTAAATGTGACGTAACATTAAATCCCGAGTTTAGCTAATTAACTTAGACGCTTGATAATTCTCGAGGCCGGCCGAAGGCCAAGGCCAACCCGCTTAGCTTGCTTTAATCGACCAAAGGGAGGCCATGATATGCATGGTGCGAGAATAGCTAGTAGCCCAACTAAAAGGCTGAGTTCACTTGTTCCTTTATCCAAGCCCGACTTTATTTTATACCCCTAGCCCAATCGGTATTGTCTAAGGCTTGGGGCCTTCTACTGAGTTTCTTGCACGTTAAGATGGAACAAATAAGGACACAATCCTCACCATTATTTCTTTCCATCACAAAAGCTCCCCCTCAATTCTAACCCTAATCAGCCGCGCCTCCAAACCTAGGGTATCTCCAATCGCAGCCCTTTTTCCAGCCGAGAGCATCCCCTTTTCCGACTTCTTTTTCTCCGGCGATCGAATACCAGCCATCGGTGGAGGCAAACAGATATCGAGCAGGTTGTTTCATGTGCTCGGTTCGTGAAGCAGGTAGAGAAATTGAGCAGCAAAATACCGAGCAAGAGTCGTGCAAACCGAGTCCGTTGTTTAGTTGAAGGGTGTGTGTTTGTTTCCTTCTTTTCCCGTCTCGTTTTCGATTATTAAAACCGAGTTTTGATCAGAATTCTGTGTTGATTCGCGGGCCAATTAGACGAACAGGAAGAACCGAGCAGTGAGCAAATCGAGGCTCGAGCAAGTTGTTAAGACGAGATGTTGGTGGGGTTGCCGAGCAGATTTCCGGGCTAGACACCGTGTACCATTCCGGTAGTTCTCCTATTCCCTTATCCTTTTTCGTGTTCTGATTGTATTGTTTGGCTGTTGTCTAATACCGTTTCGTGCAGAGGGCTGTGACCGAACCATAGGGAAGTTCGGGTTCTGATTTTGTTAACGATGATGTCGGGTTTTGAGGGTTTGCTAATTGTTGTTTGTACCATCGTTGTGTGTTTGTTTTAAAAATCAAAGAAACCATTTTTGTTTGATTATTTTGACCATGAGTAATGTTCGGGTTTTGTGTCACTGATTTTAGAGAGTATCGTGCCTCGGGAATAAGCGGGTTGTTATCGGGATTCAAATCGGTTTTTATATATATCAACTAAACTTTGGCAAAATCTGTCCTCTGAGTTCGGGACTATTTTTACCACACTTTAAGTACGTCTTTGGATTTTTGGCCCGTGATGGTCGCTTGTTTCCTGAGTTATCTTTTCAATGCCGCAACCCTCTCGTCAATCCGAATTACGGTTTAAAAGTTATAGTCAATTTAGTATGCTGCTGTTAGGAAGACGACCTGTGCAGCATGTCTGTCTTGCATTACTGTTTTGAGACACTTAGGTTCTGTTTTGGCCAGTGACTGTCTCACAGTAAATTGTAGTTCTGATTGTCTTCTAGTTATGGTAAAAAGATAGGAAAAATCTAACGAGCCGTTTAGGAGTTAGGGCAGTTTCCGTGAGACCGACGGGTGCTGCCAGATTTCTGAAATAAGCCCTCGGGTAGAATCTTAATTCCGGGTTTCGTTTTTTTTTTTGGTTTTAGGATCGTCTAGGAAATAACGCGCTGTACCTTTGACTGTCGGGAACCCGTTGGAGCATACGTTTCTCGAGGTGAGTATTCTCACCGTGTATTCAGTTTTAACGTTGTACATGCATGACTTATGTGTTACATTTCTTGCACCATAATTGTTATCTGAGCTTGAGCTGTTATCTGAGTTTGATCCGCTATCTGAGTTTGATTTGTTATCTGAGTTTGACATGCTATCTGAGTATCTGAGCAGCTGTTGATTTATTTTAATCTGAGACATTGTGCCTGGGTAACCGAGCTCGGCACAGGGTCATTATGTGCTACTACTTGCTAGGGCATCTGAGATAATTATGTTAAAGAGATAATAAAACATAATAACACACATCTGAGTTTTTGGCTATATGCCTGGGATCACCTCCCGTCTGATTTTTTGGAATTATTCCCGTCTGAGTTTTTGGGATTATTCCCGTCTGAGTTTTTGGGATTATTCCAGTCTGAGTTTTGGGATCACTCCCGTCTGAGTTTTGGCTTACGCCTATCTGAGGTGTGAGGAGGGGCGAGGTTGATCTCTCGTCCCAAATCACACAAGCGCGCTATATAAATTAAAATCTGAGTAATAAAATCTGAGAAATAAATCTGAGTAATTAATCAAGTAGATTCTGAGTAGGAGTACACCGATGTGCCCTCATGTGTTGTATGTTATGATTGTTTGCATTTTGAGAATTATTCACTCAGCTTCCCCAGCTGACCCAAACTTTCCCCCACATTGTTTCAGGTACCAGCAAAGGAAAGGAGAAGGTGGACGGTTGACCGCTGTATCTTTTTATTACTGATGTGGACATCATTTAATATTTTAAAACACTTTACTTTATCTTAACTATTTCCGCAATAAATACGTTTTAAATGTTAAATATTAATATCTGAGATTTATTTATGGGACCTTTTGATTATAATTTTATTTTAAAAAAATTTTAAAAATCTTGTAAATTTAGGGTGTTACAATTTTAAATCTTGACTTTATCAAGTCCTTTACTAATTTAAAACATATTTATCATTTATCAAAATCACAATATTTTGACTCCTCTTTGACTAGAATACATATCTATTACTAGTCACTTCACACTTATTCTCTTAGTAATTCGATAACTACTTTTATTAGTGTAATATACTAATCGATACTTATTACTAAAAATCATTGTCTCAAGCTTTATTACTACATATTATTAATAGACCAATTATCAAGCTCTTTTAAGTCATTATCCTTATTCATACATCTTGTTTATAAAAACTCGTTAATTACTTTTCATTATCATAATCTCTTTAAAAATCATTAATCATTTAGACATACTCAAATAGTCTATTACTAGCACTTTCTTATCATATCAATCTTATCTTTATTAAAAACGTTTACTAATAAAGACTCCTAAAACATCATAGTTTTCAAATCAATTGCTATGTACTCAGTAAAAGTCTCATGTACTCACCTTAGCCAAGCTAACTCCAAATCGTGTCTAATAACACGAACCCTTGCTTTCCAACTTGTGAAATGTCACCAAACTTTAGGTATTCTTGACCTACCATCAATATCATCACAATAACTAGTCATTATCCATAACTAATCACTAATCAAACCATAATCACATTCCTAACCACCAAGTTCATCCAACTTGGTGGAGTCTCAAACCTTAGTTCAAGATTTCCATCAATAAACCCAAATCCAATTTGTACACAACAATTACAAGCTTACAAGGAGTGTTCTACACCCATGATTAGTCATCTTCCCCAAAGATGACATGGTTGGTTCCCCAAACCACCATTTTTACCCATACAAAGCTCACAATCAAGGTAGATAAGCAAGACAATCAAGGTAAATAAGCAAGACAATCAAGAATACTTACCCTTGATGTTTCAATCCTTCAAGATGGTGAAGATTTGAGCTAGGAATCACCAAAATCGCCACTTCTCTCTCTAAAATCGGCTGCAAGTGTCTTGGGAGTGAAAATGAGTAAACCCTAGCCTTTTCCCGTTTTATTCAGCTCGTCAATAGTTCGCGTTCGCGAACAAGTTCACGTCGCGAACTTTACGTGTCGTGAGCCCCTCACGATCGCTAACTGGTCGCGAACTCCTCAGGTAGCCAGGCTGCACTTTTTCATCTTTATCACAACCCGGTTTCGCCCATAACTTCCTCGTACGATGTCCAAATGACACGAAACCAATTCCTACGTTCTTTAAATGATTTATCCTTGTTTATCATATTTTTACATAATTTATTTAATACAAAAATTTCGGGTCGTTACAATAGTTGTGAAAAAATATTAAGGAATTCGACATATTCTATGTTACGTTTTACATTAAGCCTATTGTATAATTTACTAGTTTGTTATTACTCGTAGACAAAAGTGGGTGAATTGATAACACTATGGTGAATAAATATGTATAGATAAACATGCAGGATGAAACATTATATGTTGATTTATAAGTTTTGCATACAAAATAGTTTAGGTTTGTAACCCGACCAACCCGATCGGGTTAACCCGACAAACCCGAACCCGAACAACCCGACTCCTTGTAGGGTCTGGTTTCGGGTTAGGATTTTTTTGCTCAAAACCCGACGGACCAGACCCGATAAGAGCCAAAACCCGACCCGACAACCCGATTGACACCCCTAGAAGTAAGTAAGGTAGTGAGTCTTTTTCTGACTAATAGTCTTATTTGAATTTTTAATGTAAATAGTGTCTGGTTTTGGTGTTACGAGCTTATCAATATAACTTTATAAAATCCAATATACCATAAGCTCAGAATATGGATCAAGAAAGAAGCTATGTTATTTAAAGAACTTAAAGAAGCAATTACGAGCGTTGATTTAATTAAGACATTAAAGAGAACTCAAGGGCATGATTGTCAATTTTTCCCCCTACTCCAACAATACGTCCTTTTCAGTTTCCTTATTTTTGTGTGTGTTTTCCAGTTTTCCCAGCATCATCTTCTCCCCATCTCCTCCATAGCTCCATCAATGGCTCCCTCCACAATTAATTCCTTCCCATCACGAACCCTAATTAATTCCTTCCCATTTCAGATATTACGAACCATATTTGAACCATATTTGAAGCAGATCTGAACAATACATATGCTCCAGTCGCATATACTAGCTTCAATTCAATTGGATTTCACGAGATGCCTCAACAAACCCTAGATTATTATACGTTAATTTTCAGTTTTTTTGAGTGACTTACCGATTTTTTTATTGAATCACTCAATTGGAATTTTTAGCAGAAGATGAAACCATCAGGGTCGCTCAGAGTAGAGGCTCAATTTGATTTGCTCAATCGTCGTCTTTTTTCTTGATTCCTTCTAGCTGATGATTAAATCTGTTTTGGTTCGTAATCCACGTTTCCTATTTTCGATTAATTTGATTGTAAACTTTACTTAATTGTCATTGTTCTTTAGCATATATAGTTTAGGGTTTGGAATTGGGAATTGAAGCTTCTAATTGATGTTGCTAATGCTCATGTTAGAAGCTATTGAGTTGAATTCCTTAGTTATGTATGGATTTGAATTCCTTAGCTTTGTGGGTATGCATCTCTTTAGTCATATATATCATTTCTCAACTGCAAACACGAAATCATTTACATTAAGATACTACCTTAATAGGAACTCATTTTATGTAATGTGTGGATATGCATTGTTGTGAAACCCGCATCACAACAAAGGTTTAGCCTTTACAGAAAATATAATTTGTGTAACGGGTTACAAGTGGTAATCTTTTGTGCAGGTTGAACCCAAACTTATTTTTTGTCTTATATTTTGGTCTAGAGGTAGCGACTAGGTGGTCTGGCGGGTCAGGTAACGGGTCAAAAGTGTAATTTATAATATGAGTTGAATTGATCCATAAACACTTTTTGTCCATATTTGTATATATTTCTTAAACAATAAGATGTAAATTATGATTACAATAACAATATCATTACAATATCAAAAAATTTTAATGAAAGATCTACGAGGTTATAACTTATATGCATTAAATATATAATTGTTTGACCCATGTGACCCATTTTGTTATTGTTTCTTTTGTTTGATCCGTTCGTAATATGTCTCCTTTAACTACAATAGGAAATCAACACAGTTAATTTGCTGAACAAGAGGCATGACCTGCATTTGGGGATGTTCTTTCATTTGATGCTACATATGAGACTAATAAGGTAGATATGCATTTTCATATTCCTGTGCATTTCATAGATGGCTAATTATATTTGATAATGCGTTATTGTGTCTAGCGCGCCTTATGGATGTGACCAAATTAGATCCGGATCCAGGTTGTCTATTTTCATTTGCATTTTCATCTGCAATATTACACAACTTACTGGAATTTACATATGCGTTTTCATCTGAAATATTAAATAACTGACTGGAATCTGCATTTGCATTTTCATTTGATATATTAAACAGCTGACTGGAATTTGCATTTACATTTTCATCTGAAATATTAAACAGTGACTGCATTTTCATTTTCATTTTCATTTTCATACTTTCAATTGCATTTTCATCTTATGTACTTAGTTTCTAAAGTTTAACCATGTTTTGTAGCTTTAATTTTTTTTTATAGATTTTGATCATATTCCAGCTTCTCTTCGAATGGTTTTGAAGAAATATCTGCTCTTGGTGACAAAGTATTGGGTTCTTGATGTTCCTAATTCTAAAAGACCTGTTAATGGAATAATATTTGGTTCGTTGGCCGATGCTTGGAATTTCTATAGATAATATACTGTTGTTGGTGGCTTTGAGCACATTAAATCTATCAAATGTAGTTAAACATACTTTGATATTTTTACTTTCGATAGTGTTTCTCTTGAAGATTTTACATGTACATGCAAAAGATATGAAAGAATTTTACCATTTTTTTTTGTAGGTTACTGTGACAGCTATGATTCTGAAATTTTAGATTATGTTTCTACTTTAAATACTCATATGCATTTGCATTTTCATACCTGCAATTGTATTTTTATTTTATGTAAGCTAAAGTTAAACTTTTAGTTTCTGTTTAATACTCAGCTGCATTTGCATTTTCGTATTTGCAGTTGCATTTTCATTTTCATACTTGCAATTACATTTCGCCTTTTCATTTTATACAGCTATTCCATGAACTTAAACATACTAATCTGTTTCAAACACTCGTTTTTGCATTTTTGCCTTTTCAATATTGTCATCGTTTTAGCATTTTAGTAATTCGCTTAACTTGTAACCAACTATTTTGAATAATGATAAATGCATTTGCATTTTCATAATTACAACTGCATTTGCATTTTCATTACATATAGCTTTTTTGCTGCTTTTATTTTTGTTTACCTTTTCATGTATCATCACCATTTGATCAAGTTTTATATACCCGCACTTCTTGTATTGAATATCCTAACCAAAACAAAGAAAAAAAAATTAAAACCAAAACAATCTATATTACTTCTACAACCATCCATCATTCCATGTAATCAAAAACCAACTAACCACCAAAAAGTTCAAAAAAACCGAACCAACCTCAAATACACATCCAACCACCTAAATCCAGTAATCCGTATTACTAAAAACCAACAAATTACCTCGTTTATAGTTATACATACAAAAACTTAATTTATAGTTAGACCAACATCCATTTTTTCCCACTCCTTAACTTAATCATGATTCTTCTTCATCTCTTCAATTGTTTCTTCATCTCTTTCTTCATTTACATTTTCAAACATCTGGCTTGCCTCTTCTCCCCCTCTGCATTTTCACTTTTTTCCGCCTCCGCATTTTCACTTTTTTCTGCCTTGTGCATTTTCATTTTTTCTACGTTTGCATTTTCATTTTTCTCCGCATTTGCATTTTTCACCTTCTGCATTTGCATTTTCGCCACCTTCTACCTTTACATATGCATTTTCATCATTTGCATCTTGTGTGTTAAATTCTTGAGTTCTCTCTAATGTTGGTTCAATCTTTCAACCCTAGTTTTACCTGCAATTTAGAAAGCATATTAGCATTTTGTGTCAATAAAATTTAAAAAGATACTCAAACTTTAAATAGGTATTATCATATGAAAATGCAAATGCTAGTTTTTAGGTTAATAAAGTTTAAATATCACTACCCTGGACCAAACAAACAATATGCATTTTTTTATTTAATAGCTCTGCAACTGATCGATTTTCATTTGAAAATGCAAATGCAAATGCAAATTCATTTGTAATAGAGAATCACCTCATAATCAATAACACATCTAGAATAGATTCCTAAGTATAGTGTAAAGAACCTAAATCCTAAAATTGCTGCAATTAAATTCATTCAAACGAGTTGCAAGTGAAAAAGATCAAATCACACAAAAACGAAAGTGAAAAACAGAATCAATCATGCCTTTATTATAACAAACAAATCAGACGGATAAAACCAACATTATAGAATAAAAACAAACAGGAGAAAGTACTATCACCATTAATTCACAAACTAAGACAAAAAACCCTAATATTGGGAAGATTGATAACGGAAAAGAAAGACCCAATATATTGGAACAAAGGATATATACCTGTAAATAGATATCGACGAGGTAGGTTTGATCTTAATTGAACTTGTTGAGCAACCGAATTGAGTATCTGAGACAGAGAATCATGATTGAAACCCTGATTTTCCTTCCACGATTTAGACATAGACAAAACCTAGTTTGAGAAATAGAATTGCGGTTGGTGACAATCCGATTGATTGTCGTCTGTGTTAGTTACAGAGAGAAAGACAGAAGAATGAGAGAGAGCCGTCGAATCTTAAGAACCCTAGCGATCGTTCGTTCTTTTGGTGAGAGCCATCGTATCTGAAGAACTCTATGATCGATCGTTTTGGTGAAAGAAGCAACGTAAATGCTGCTTAGGTGAGAGACGAGGTTTTTAACAATTCTACCCCTCTATGCTAATTTTTCATCTGGATTGGGACCCTAATTTACTAATGCACGATTTTAAAGTCCCTCTCATCTGAACCTTTCAGTTTATGATCTAAGGGCTATAAATTATTCCCTATATTCTTTAATTATTAATGGTTTTCTATGGATCCCCAGCTCAAATTAACAACTTTATAAATAAATAAAAAGTATAATTGTTTTGTTAAAAAAATTGATGATAAAATGTAAATATACCATAATCCAAATATAAAAACCATATAACGTTTACAAATTAATCAACAATATAATACACAAATCCTTCCTTCTATGACTTTAAGCCATGAATATTAACAATAAACACAAATACCACTAAAAATGATGGTTATTATGTAATTATTATTATACAAGTAATAATTTTTATTTTGAATATAATTAATGTAATTATCTTTAATAGATTTATTTATATTGTTAGTATTATTATTAAGAGTAAATTACACGGATAGTCCCTGTGGTTTGACCTGAGTTTTGGATTTAGTACATAAGTTTCAGAAATTACACCCATGATCACCGTGGTTTGGACTTCGTATCGGTTTTAGTCCCTAACGCTAACTGCCGTTAAAAATGGCTGTTAAATCTAGTCATGTGCAAAGCACATGTGCAAAGCACATGAGGCTAATTTAATCATTTTACACAAACCCTCTTTCTTTCTTTCTTCTCTCCCATCAAAAACTCAAACCTAAAAAAACAAAGCCGCCACACGCGTCATCTCCATGAACATTAACACCAAAAGATGTTGAAGCTCTCTCCGTCATCTTCAGTGTGCTCACAAATCTTGAAACTGTACAAATTGATTAACACACGGTACATAGAACTCTGTCGGTGACTGACAATTTCTTATCTACATCAACAACCATCCCCACCAGACCCTCTCATCCTAACAACTACAATCTGCAACCCAAAATTTCCAACAACATAAATCAAACAATGGAAAAGGAGATCAAGGTTCTTTAACAATTCGTCTCCATCATATGTCCCGTCATGCTCCGGTCATCATTTCCGTCACCTGTTCTTCATCGCATCCTCTCGATTCACTCAATACCATTATCGGAGAAGCTCCGATGGAGATTGTGTCTAAGGAAACCATCGCCATCATCAACCAAGAAACTTGCCGGAATCGGATATGATTTTGAAGGTTTCTGCTCAACCCACTATCCTGACCCAATATTGAACTCGAGTGTGGAGAATCTGACCCAAAACTATCCATCATGAATCGCAACATGTTCTTGCTCGGACTGCTCACCGACAATAAACACAAACCTGACCACCGGCGTTGTCGATCAAGTGAATTTGAAATCGATGTGTTGTTGATCGGCGGTGTTATGGGGAAGGAGGAGAACAGAGTTGGGGTACGATGTGTTGTCGGCGTACACTAGAGGTTGCTCCACGATCAATCGTTGCAGCGGGTGAAGTTAAAATCGAGATGGGTTTTGGAGATAAAGCTTATTTTCACCGGCGTAACACCCTTAACACCTCATCGATTTCTTCACCTAATAGATTTCTTCTCCGGCCGGCGTAACACCCTTAACGAGCATCAAAACACATCCTAATCCCTTATTGAGGCATCACTAAAAACAACGAAGTTTTCCATGCCTTCGGGTAACGCGAGAATCGGGGCGTTACATAGTCTTTCCTTTAATAACGTGAATGCCTTCTCTTGCTTTTCTCCCCACTCGAACTTGCTACTTTTTCGGGTCAACAATGTGAGTGGAGTCGCCACTCGGGAAAAGTCTTGAATAAATCGGCGGTAATAACCGGCAAGCCCGAGAAAACTTCTCACTTCGGTTGGAGTTCGAGGAGGTTCCCATTTCATCACCGCTTCAATCTTTGATGGGTCAACTTTGATTCCTTCTCGCGACACGACAAGACCAAGGAATTGGACTTCCCGAATCCAAAATTCACACTTGGAAAACTTTGCATATAATTTCTCCCGTTGTAGTACTTCCAAGGTTTGCCTTAAATGACTTTCATGCTCTTCTTCGGTCTTCGAGTAAATGAGAATGTCGTCGATAAATACAATAAGAAACTTGTCGAGAAATGGTTTGCAAACCCGATTCATAAGATCCATAAAAATGTCCGGTGCATTAGTCAACCCAAATGGCATTACCAAAAACTCGTAATGCCCATAACGTGTACGAAACGTCGTCTTCTCGGTGTCTCCTTCCTTCACTCGAACTTGATGGTAACCCGATCTCAAATCGATCTTTGAGAAATAGTCGGCCCCTTGGAGTTGATCAAATAAGTCGTCGATTCTAGGCAACGGGTAACGGTTCTTAATAGTCATCTTATTCAATTCTCGGTAATCGATACACATCCTCATCGAACCGTCTTTCTTCTTATCGAATAATACGGGCGCACCCCATGGAGAAGAACTAGGACGAATAAATCCCTTGTCGAGTAATTCTTGCAATTGTGACATCAATTCTCGCATTTCGGTGGGAGCCAAACGATATGGAGCACGAGCTATTGGTGTCGCTCCCGGGACTAGATCGATACGGAATTCTACTTGCCTCTCCGGTGGCAATCCCGGTAACTCGTCGGGAAATACCTCGGGAAAAATCCCGAATCACCTTCACATTTTCCACCGTCTTCTTTTCCTTTCTTCCATCTAACACATACGCCAAAAAGGACGAACACCCTTTGGCTAAACATTTTCTTGCTTTAACCGCGGTCATAAGGCATGGTAAATGGTGTCGTCTCTCGCCATACACATACACTTTTTCATTATTGAGAGTCTTGATCGAGTCTATCTTTTTCCCACATAAAATCTTTGCTTGATGCTCACCCAACAAATCCATAACAATAACTATATCAAATCCCGCAATTTCCATAGGTAATAAGTTTACCTTAAACTTTCTCCCGTCTGGCTGAGAGAGTTTTCTAGGGTTTTAAAATGAGCATTAAAGGCTGCATTCACGTTTTTATACACCAGCCGCAAAGTTCGCGCCGTGAACTCGAAGTTCGCGCCGCGAACTCCTTCGGACCCGCCTTCTTCGCGATCGGGAGCTGGATCGGGAACTCCTCACGGCCAGACCCCCAACTTACTGCCTCATCCTCGCGATCGCGAACCTAGGTTCGCGCCGCGAACTCTTCCAGCAGCCCAGGCTGCAATTTTTTCATCTATGGTTCGACCCGGTTTCGCCCATAAATTCCTCATACGGTATCCAAACGACACGAAACCAATTCCTACGTGTTTTAAACGAATTATCCATATTTATCGTATTTTTGTACAATTTATTTATTTACAAATTTCGGGTCGTTACAACTTAGGGACCAAATCCAAAACTCAGGTCAAACCACATGGACTATCTGCGTAATTTACTCTATTATTAATATCCAACTATAAGTTTTTGGGTTGACATGAATAATATAATTGTACACAAAGTAAAACTAAAGAATACAAGTGTCCAAAATAACTAATGATAAAAATAAATTGGATACAATAAGTTGAATAACTAAATCGTGCATATACATAGACGTGGTATAACTAAAATATCTACCGATAATAAACAATTTTTTGTTGTCATATTTAAATCGTTGCGCAAAGTAAACTTTACTAGTTATTTTGAACGACGCCTAATCTGATTTAATTTGTTCACATCATGATTTGAACACATGAACATGCATAGACAACACCTGACACCTTATATTAATACCACAAAGTTTCAAGCTTTGGATGAATCTACTAGTTATTGTACAAAACTACAAAAAGAGTAATAGTATTGATTCATACCAATTTATTCATACCCATAATTCTACTCAATAGACGGAGACATATGTTAATATTAAGTGATAATATTAGGAGAGATAATTAATAAATTATACATGTCATTCTATCAAGTGATAAAATTATGAATAGAAACAAAAGTTAGTGATGTTCACACCACAACTTGAAGGTTATCTACTACAATTAATGTTTGAGGAACTTATATAGTTTACTGTAAAACTTATATTATGTGATATATGAAGTAAAAATTGTAGTGTAGAAATAATTTTTCAGAAACAAATGATTTCCTACAAAATCGTTTACTAGCTAGATGGCATCTCTCGATCCACGACAAAAACCTTTTCATGGCCCACATTTTCAAAATGATTCCCCCGTCTCATTACGCAACGTTGATTGGTTAGCCGTTGAATCATGTTGGACCAGTGGCCCCCACCAGTCACTATGTTAGGCGATTCCATATTAAACTATGGCACGTGCTTTAAAGTAGGTGTAGTTATCGGGCTGAGTTTCCGTTTAATCGACTTACTAGAATCATATTATTTCTTTTTGGGTCTGTTTTTTTCAAAATTTAAAACCAGTTCGCGGATTAAATCTCATAAACACGATTTGAATCAAATATCTGGATTTGGTTTAAAACCGCTTAAATGTTTAAGGAGTTTTAAATGCAAATTTCCAAGTGGAAACAAAATCGAATGAATACATAATTTTTAAAGTAGTACGTTCATCTCAAAATCAAATAAACCAAACAAAACATGTTTTAAATACGTATAAAAATTAGATGTATGTATAATACAATTTTAATGGGTTTCAGGGTCAGGTGGGACAAAAATCAAAGTATTCAAAATTCGATTTGAAAACCAATTTGTGAATTTAAATGGGTCAAAAATCGATTTAAAACCGAATACTCAATTTAAATTAGTAGTTTATTCAAATTGGGTTCAAATTATTTGATTTGAATTCGAATATTAAACACCCCTACTTTACGCATCTTAGATTATAAATAATTACATTTTTCCAACAACATTGTCCTCATATCTAGGGGTGAGCACAACAGGGTACCCGACGGTTCCGACCGGAACCGGAACCAGAACCGGAACCGCAGTTTCCTAAAATCTCGGAACCGGAACCGGAACCTGGAAGACAGGTTCCTAAATTTTCGGAACCGGAACCGGAACCGCCGGTTCCAGAACCGGTTCCGGTTACCATGCCTCTAAATTCATAAAAATTTAAGTATTACAAACTAAATAAACAAGACAATAAATCACACAAACTAGCAATTACATATATCGTTTAACGATTATAAATACCATTTAACGATTTTAAATATAGTTGAACGAGTTCAAAATAGAAATAAAGTGAACAAAAATCACTTTCTGGTACTTGACTTCAATATTCAACGAGTTTAAATATGGCTCAATCAGTGATAATGAAGATACCCATTTTATTTAGACTATTAAGTTTGTGAGGTATTTTACATTTAGATAAACCTCTTAAATTTAATGTATATTATCTTATATATTATTATATTTATTAAAAATATACCGAAAAACTGCCGGTTCCAGGGTATCCACCGGTTCCAGGTTCTTTGATTTTGAGAACCGGAACCTCCAGGGCGGTTCCATGATTTTTGGAACCGGAACCGGAACCTCCTAGCAGGTTCCTCGTCCGGAACCTCCGGTTCCGAGGCGGTTCCGGTTCCAATTCCGGTTACCCTCTTTTTCTGCTCACCCCTACTCATATCCTTTCAAAATCAGTTTTTATGTGCAATGTTTAGTTTTGGGACCTCCAAAAAAACTCCTCAAAGCCGATACAATCACCTCCTTGAAACCTTTTTTTGGTCAATATCCATGATGGTAGTCGGAATAAGGATTCTCAATCTCCATAATTTTAGGAACGCCACCCACATTTCCTTAGCGGCTCAGGATTGAACAAAGATAGGGACTATCAAGTCTCCTATCAAATAATTTTTGATCATTTTTAGTAGAGTATTGATATTGGTGCCTACCATTTGTGCATACTCATGTGTCACCAATTTAATCATGACAAGTGTCAAAATCAAGGGATCATATGAAGAGAGAGAATTAGTGGATGACACATATCAAGTTTAGAAGTGTGTAGGCATATTAGTAGACACAAATGGTAGACACAAATATTATTTCTCTTTTCGATATGTAATAAACAAATTCATTTATGTATTTACATTATTCTATTATATCAAAACTTGAAAACATATCAAATGACTACACGTGATAAGTTTCAAATACAAATTTGTTTTGTGTTAAGATAAGCGAAAATTAGTTGTGTTACTATTTTACCAAGAAGTTAAAGTAAAGAAGGAGCGGAATTTTTTTCAAAAATAATATAGAAAATTTGAAAATTTTCATAAATAATGTAGTGTTTTTTTTCTTTCACAAATATTGTTCTGGACTCCTAGAGTCCGGATTTTAGCTTAAAATATACTCCTGGAGTCCGGATTTTGACCATTAGACTGGCACCTCATCGTTTGTACCTGGTACAAGTACACTTTTGGTCAAAATCCGGACTCCAAGAGTACATTTGAAGTTAAAATCCAGACTCCAGGAGTCCAGAGACACTATTTGTGAAAGACAGAGGAAATTGCATTATTTGTGAAAATTTCAAAATTTTCTGCATTATCTTTAAAAAAAATCGAAAGAGCAATCATAAACAATATTTTATGTTGTACTTGAGTTATAAATCAAAACATGCCAATTTAAGGTTGCATTTATTCGGTCTACTATTAATCCAGAGCCTCAATGCGACAGGGGAGCCGAAATTGAGGTATGTTGTATATATTTAGTTTTTTTTTTTGTTTTTTTTTAAATTAGAAAAATATTGTATTTATATAATTTATTTTTTAATACACAAAGCGATATTGCCAGTCTGCCACTAGCTCCAAATGGACGTAGTCTATTCATGTAATCAATCAATTATATTAATCAACATGCATGCACGATTGAACAATCTTTTTGTAAAAGGAAAATCAAATAAAAAATTGTATGGTGGTTCAATCCATTTGTCCTTTTCCCCAAAATACGATAAATTGCATGCACTAAGTTTTTTTAGTTTTTTCTTTTTTGTTTTTAAAACAAATGGTATTTCTGTTATAAGAGTTTTCCTGGGGTGACTAAGTTTATACTTGCTATGTACGTGACTTAATAGTGATCATGGTTGTTTTTGAACATATCCATAACCATATAGTAAATGTTCATGCATGGAGGGATCAAACACGTAATTTATAGGAAGTAATTTGAGAGTTTTTACCACTAGGTTATCACCAAATGGTTTAATGCAATAAGGTGGAGAGATGAAAACGAAATATGATCATTAATGGAAGGTTACGTGAGTGAAGATTTAGAAAGTTGTTTTCTCTATTTTGTGGGTGTAGCTTTCTTAGGACCATGCCCTTTTATCTGCCTTAAAGAATGACCCCTTTACAATACATTATATAACCCATTGATGGAGATTTTCAATCTTTTATAATTTGGCAAAGTTCATCTTGAACTCAAATACGTTCTTATAATTCATGAATCTTGGCTGATATATGTTTCGAGATCAACGTAAATTCGATCGGTAGCTAAAGCGAAAGCAAATATCGATAAGACTCATTTCCTGGACATTGTTCACATCGGCTTAAAATGACGTTTGCAATTTTGGGAAGGGGATATGGTGCAAATATTATTAATTGGGATTGTGATGAGTGCCCGGGTCTTTGAATATTGACATCCCCCATGTGTTTTATGTATTGGTTAATTCTCGTGTGCCACGTAAATAGTATAAGAACTTGTTAACCTTTTATCTATTTTGTATTATTGCATAAGATAAAGGTTCAAAGTATTTTTTTTATTTTAAATTTTAATGGACAAATATTAGCTCTTAGATAAAATGATTAAGATCAATCTCAAAGTACAACCGTCATCACATGTGATTTAATATATCAACACCACCACCACAACCACGGCTACCACCACCACCCCCACCCCCACTACTGCTGCCCACCGCCCACTGTCACTGTCGACCAACACCGCTGCCGGCCACCGTCACTACCACCGGCAACCTTCCGCCACCTCCGGCTACTTTCAATCACATGTGATTGCACACTGTCTCCACCACCGGCAACCCACCGCCACCGCCAACCGCTTAGAATCACATGTAATTGTGTATCCAATCACACGTGATTGCACACTGCCGACCACCACCACCACCGCCGCCACCATCTCTACCACCGGCAACTCACCGCCACCGCCGGCCGTTTTCAGTCACATGCGATTGTGTATCCAATCACATGTGAATGTGGCGACGACGACCGGCAACGGCGGCCGGCGGAGGCGATCGACGGTGCAGTGGCCAATGGTTGGCGGTGGTGATTGTGTATTTAATCACATGTGATTTAATGATGGCGGTGGTTAAGAGATTGATCTTGTTCGTTTGATTTTTATTTATTCAATGGCCAAAATTTATCCCTTGAGACTATATAAAAATCAAAGACTACCTTAAATATAACCCTATTGCATAAATATACAAAAAGGGCACATAGGGATAGGCCTGTGCATGGTCTAAGAACCGGACCGAATCGGACCGAACCGACTAGGACCGAGAACCGAAAAAATGATTTTTTCCGGACCGAGAACCGAACCGATGATACTTGGAACCGAACCGAACCGGATAATACTGTAAATAATATAAGAATTATCAAGAACACAGTTTTTCCACAAAAAGCTTCAATGTATATTGATCGAATGAGTTACAATACACACGTATGTTTACAATTCATAAGGAACTATATATAATAGTCCTTGAAGCCTAACTATTTACCCTAGTTATTCTAGGATACGATTACAATCGAATTACAAAAGATATTAATTCTAAACAAACTTTCCTAAGATCTCGGACTCGGTATACTCCATAAATAAGCACAGCAGTATCAACTTTGATCGAGCAGTAGCAAATATGAACATCAGTAGTAAACAAGTTGATCAGTAGTATAAGCCAAGATCAGAAGCAAGTTATATCTTTAGTAGTAATTCACATATCAGTATCAAGTAGTTATAGCAGCACTAACTCTTGATTCTTGATCTGCAGCATCAGTAATAAACATGCAATCAGTAATATATCGTTTATATCCCAACAATCTCCCCCTAAACTTATTAATTCAATTTGAATTAATCAAGTTTCTTTCTTTTCTCTTCTTCTTCCTTTGCTCTTCTTTCATCTCCTTCCTTCTGTCATTGATCTCTTAATCTTCTTTGTTCATCCACATATGCTTTATTCTTTTGAAATAATTGTCTGTATTTTTCAGTATACATACTTTGATCATTAGGTCTTACAAATGCACAACATACAATTTGATACAGAGTTTTTTGTGAGTGATTGTAGTCTCTTTCCATTAAATACAACTCACATCTTCTGTTAGTTCTTTCAAAGAAATACATATTGACTGTGGGAAGAACATTCCAAGCAAAAAGATTATCTTCACTTTCTACCTTTTTTTATACTTCTCTGGATGGAAAGCAGCATCAAATATTTCAGTTAAGTATCCAGCTCCAGAGTTTTTCCACTTTTTATTTTTCATTCTAGGTTTTCCAATTTCCAACATTGTAAGAACATCACTTCGGTTAAAAGAAAATAACATAGGTTTCCATGCCTTGAATTTTTGAACACTTTTGTCTGCTCTAATGATCTCATGGATTCCTTGATTTTCTCTCCTGTTAAGAATAGGGTTGTCTTGTTGGATTGGTTGTGGATCTTCTATGATTTGGGGAGTTTGTTTCAGTTTCTTTGTAGTTGAATCATCACCTTCTATAATTTTCCTTTTCTTTGAACCTTGTTCTGAAGATTCACCAACTACAGTTTTTCTGTTAAGTACAATCTTGGGATCAATATTTACCACATTTGAAGGTTCAACAACTTGTACACCTTCATTTAATTGTTTCTTTTTCTCAGTGCAATATCTTTCAACTAGTGTAATAATTTTCATTCTTCCAAAGGATTTTGCACTGTGACCTCTTGACTTAAGATATTCAACCATCATGCTTTTCTCTTCATCAAATGGTTCAGGCATGTCAATCTTGCATCTTTTGCACTCATTAATTTGTTCTTCAAGAAGTTGCAGACTTTCTTCTTCATATTTCCTGATTTTATCAAGTTCTGCTTGTTGACCTTCTATCAGAGATTCTTCTATTTCTTGAACTTCTTCAGTTGCAGATTGTTCTTCTGGTTGAATAGCCTTTTCTTTTTCAGCTTTCCTTTTATTTTCAAGTGCAAGAGTTTTGGCACATTTTCTGTGGTACCTCATTCTCTTGACTTTCCAATGAGATTGTTTAAGAGGCCTGACTAAATTCATCTTGTTCACCATATAGTGACCAAGTGCTCTGTGTGGATAGTCATCATCAAACTTTTCTTTTCCTTTACCTATGCACTGTGATGGAGGTGTATACTTCATATCTGGTACCTCATTGATTTGTATTTTTGGTGCAAAGGTATGAGCTTCATCATCATCCAGAATTTTAGGGTGAGGAGGCAATGTAAATTCATCTACCTCTTCCCAATTTACATTTGCATCAAAATCTGGAATAATGATTTCTGTTGGTGCTGTTGTTGTGGTTACTACTGATGAATCAGTAGTAATTGGTACTTCTGTTGTTGTTGCTACAGACTCAGTAGTAACCAATGTAGTTACTACTGGTATTAAGTTTAGAATGTTAAAGGGTCTGTAAAGTAGCATTTGTAGATTAGAGGGGTCTGCTACTGGTGAAGGAGTTATTACTGATGTTGCTTCTTCAGAAACAAAAAGGATGAAGGTGTATCTTCAGAAAGAGGAATAGTGATCAATAAAGGGTATGTAAAGTACTATTTGTAGATTAGAGGGGTCTGCTACTGGTGAATGAGTTATTACTGATGTTGCTTCTTGTGTTTCTTCTTCAGTTGGATCAGTAATAATCACTTCAGTTGTTTGAATGACTTCAGTAGTATTCATGGGATCAGTAGTACCCATGACTTCAGTATCAACTTGAGAAGGTACTTGTTCTGCTGTTGGTGATTGTTGTGCAGACACAAATACATCTTCCATGCTTTTGACTCCTCTGTTAAAGTCTTCATCACTTTGACCTGTCTCACCATGAGCTTCTTTGAGATTTAAGAGGGAGGCTGCTGCTGCTGCAATAGATGTATCAATCATCTCTTGAATTTGATTTTTCTCCCCCTTAGTGATCTCAACTTGTGGAGCATCACTAACTAAAACCTTCTTTTTCAACTTTCTGATTATTGAAGTTTGTTTGTGAAGCCTTTGATCCATTCTTTGCATTCTTCTGTTCAGAACATTGATGTAATGCTTCATATAGCTCATGGTTCTTCCTTGATTGTTGAGTAAAATTTGGCAATTTTGTACAGTGGTTTCAAGGTTTTCCATCCTATCCGTTAATTCAGTTTGTTGCATACTACCCTCAGTCCTTCTAGGAACATCATCGGGTTGAGTTGGTACATTGGCTTTAACGTTTTCCATCATTTCCATCAATTCAATTGGTTCCAGTCTTCCCTCATCACTGCTTGGTGATTCATTGGGAGTTTTAGATACTCTCTTCTTCCTAGAAGAAGCAGTAGTATCTCCCCTTGTGGTTTCTTGGCACCGGGGTCCTTTAAGTGCTTCCTCAAATGATGAGTCATCACTTAAAGTTGCCGAGGTCTGGGTCCTAATGATGTTCTCACTAGCATGTGCACCAACCTTTGGTGCATCAGTAGTGAGAGCCCTTTCCTCATGACTTCTCTCCTCCTTGGAAGTCAACTCTTGGAGTCTGGGGTCTGACTCAGTTGGTCCCCTGGTGTCCTTTTTGGAAATTCTTTTCCTTTTATATTTGGAGGTAATAATTTGGCTTTTGGGTAGGTTGACCAAAGAGTGAAGAGTAGCACTCTAAGGTTCTATTACATGTTCCTGGGACACATTCAGGACATCTTGAGGTGAGGATGTTTGAGTGGCTAGGGGTTCTGCTTGGACTGCAATATTTTGTGATGGAGTGGGTTGGGGTTCAAGAGGTTGACTTGAACCTTCTCCAGTTGGGGGATGATCATGGATCATATTGGGAAACAAAGGTGTTATCTTTCCAGAAAATTTGAATAACCTTCTCATGTTTGAAAAAACCTTTTTTGTTTAGAGAAGGTGCAATGTAAATATCTTTTGGTTTAGTGAGATCTGGGATCTCACAATTTAAAATATGTGCAATAAATCTGGGATACATTAAAAATTTAGAGGATGATAGATTTCCAATCATACCATCAAAAATCATTTTTGAAAAATTGAACACTTGGTCTGTGCTCAAACAAACAACAGCAGAGGCTATTGACTTGTTGAATTCATTGCAAGTGCTCTTTTTAGGAGAGATGCAGTGTTGAATAGTATGAACTAAAAATTTCCATTGGGGAGAAAGAAGCCCTTTTTGAAAAGTGACAATGTTTTGTTTTCCTTCATACCCCATTTTTATTAAATTTTCAACAAGTTCCTCCTTAGAGATTAGAGATATACCTGATTCATCATGAAGTTGCAGATGTTGTCTGATAGTTTGTTCTGTTATAAAAATTGATTTTCCATCTACTCTTGATTTGATTTTTGATATATCCACTTCTTTGATGTGTTCTGCAGATTTCCAAAATTGAACAATATGTCTCTCATAGATTGTAGGTTGGATTGTGAGAGCATATTTGATTGATGAATGTTTTAAAAACATCACTATTTCTCTAAAATCTTTAGTCCCGTCTGGATTCTTTAAAAAGGCAATCATATTATGGAATTCACAATATTGTAGATTTGTTTGAACAGCTACTGGTTTGATCATTGCCATTGTTAATTGTTTTGTGGTTTGAGATTGTGAGAGGGAATCGTAAATGTGTTCTCTTGAGAGGGTTTGATTGAATTTAAGTTATTACTGCTTTTAGGGTTTCAATCAAGATTGCCGACTTAAGGGTTTATCGTGGGATTTAGCAGATCGAGGTTTGGATAATGTAAGATTAACCGACTTCTGTTATTTATAGTTTTCAAAATTAGCTTGTAAAAAGTCACAAATACCCTTCGAATCATAGCATAACGGCTATTTTCATGGGGTTAGTTTGGTCAATCTATCGTTTTTAAGAGTAAACGGCCGATCAGTAGTGACTAAGTACCAGTATTAAGAAGACGTCAGTAGTAACTGAGATTTTAATACCTTAAGGGCTGATCAGTAGTAACTAGACATTTTAATCAGTACTAAACGAATAACCAGTAGAAACGTTATTAAGATTTAGATAATATTGTACAAAAACTTTACATATGAGATTTAATTTGTAGGAATTTAATTAATAAAAATCATTCCAATACTGTTAACTAAATAGTTAAACCTTCCTACATCAAATGCTTTTGTAAAAAGATCTGCTAGTTGATTATCAGTATGAATTTTAACCACTTTAATTAATTTCTTTTCATTACAATCTCTTATGAAATGAAATCTGATTTCAATATGTTTAATTTTTGAATGTTTTACTGGGTTGTTCACAATACTAATTGCACTTTGATTATCTATAAAAATAGGAGTTTTAAGAATAGACATACCAAAGTCCATGAGTTGATTTTGAATCCATAGGACTTGAGCACAACATGCAGATGCAGCTACATACTCTGCTTCTGCAGAAGATGTTGAAACATTTGTTTGCTTTTTGCATTGCCATGACACAAGTCTTGATCCAAAGAATTGACATCCACCAATAGTTGACTTTCTATCCAAGCATTCACCACCATAATCACTATCTGTGTATGCTGTAAGTTCAAAAGGTGAGTCATGTGGATACCAAAGACCTAGTGATGGTTAACCTTTCAAGTATCTAAAGATTCTTTTGACTGCGTACAAATGTAGTTCCTTTGGTTTTGCTTGATACCTGGCACACACACACACACACACTGTACATAATGTCAGGTCTAGATGCAGTTAGGTACATTAAAGAGCCTATCATTGATCTATATATATGTTCATCTACATCCTCCCCCTCAATGTCAGGATGTAGGTGTTTATGTGTTTCCATAGGAGTGCTTGCACTTTTGCAGTCTTTCATTGCAAACTTTTCTAATATATCTTTGACATATTTTGATTGATTGATCAAAATACCATCTGGTTTTTGATTAACTTGGAGTCCAAGAAAGAAGTTCATTGGACCCATTGAGCTCATCTTGAATTTGATCTGCATTAGTTCTTCAAATTCTTTGCACAGTTGATCATTTGTTGATCCAAAGATGATATCATCTACATATATTTGAACAAGTAGGATGTCATCTTTGACCTTCTTGGTGAAGAGAGTCTTGTAAATGGCACCTCTTTGAAATTTGTTCTTTAACAGGTATGATGATAGTGTGTCATACCAAGCTCTTGGTGCCTGATGTAGGCCGTAGAGAGCTTTGTCTAATTTGAACAGATAATCATCATGTTCAGGATCTTCAAATCCTGGAGGTTGACATACATACACTTCTTCTTCTATTTTTCCATATAAGAATGCACTCTTTACATCCATTTGATAGACTTTGAACCTTTTGAATGAAGCATAGGCCAGAAATATTCTTATTGCTTCAATCCTTGCAACAGGTGCATATACTTCATCATAGTCTATTCCTTCTTCTTGAGTGTATCCTTGTGCTACAAGTCTGGCTTTGTTTTTTATCACTATTCCTCTTTCATCCTTTTTGTTTCTGAAGATCCATCTGGTTCCAATGGCTCTTTTTCATTTTGGAAGCGGTACTAGTGTCCAAGCAGCTTGTAATTTGAACTGAAGAAGTTCTTCTTGCATAGCTTCAATCCAATTTGAGTCTTTCATAGCTTGTTGAATCTTCTTAGGTTCATCCTGTGATAAAAAACATGCAAACAAGTATTCATTAGATATTAGACTTATATTACAAGTGTTGTTGTTTAAACTTGAATTAAATTTGCTTCTTGTCTGCATATTGGAGTTGACATCACTTAGAACAAGATCTAAAGAATGATTCTTTTGAGCTCTAGAGTTGGAAGCTTTGTCCACAACTATTTGACTATCAAGATTTGATTCATTTGATTCAGGGACTTGTGCATCTGTCCAGTTTTCTTCTTGAGTTTCTGAATCTTCTTGGTCTTCTTGATCTTTTTCATTGATACTGTTGTTAATAACATCATTGTTGAAATTTAGTGTTTGTGAGTTATTACTGGTATCAGTATCATTTCTTGCAGCATCACCATTTAGGGTTTCTGAGTTGCTACTGATGTCAGTATTATTGCTTGTTTCTGTGTTATTGTTGACATCAGTATTGTTTGTATTAACATAGTTGTTACTATCCTCAGTATTAACTTGAAAATCAGTATTAACAATGATATACTGCAACGGGTTTTGACTTCCATTCAATGTTGATGACCCTTCTTTGGTTGGTTGATTATTTGAGTTACTTGTATTAAAATTAAAACTAAAATCAAGAGATTTTGTTAGTGAGTCAATATTAAACAACCAATCTGGACCATTTCCTTTTTCATTAATAAGATTTTCATTAAAGGATACATCTGTACTTTCTTCAATGATCCTTAGTCTTTTGTTGAACACTCTGTATGTTTTGCTTTGAGTTGAGTATCCTACAAAGATTCCATCATCTGCTTTGCAGTCAAACTTACCAACTTGTTCTCTTGTAATTAAGATAGTACAAGGACATCAAAATGATTTTAGAAAACTTATTGAAGGTTTTCTTTTGTTGAAAAGTTCATATGGTGTTTTAAAGTGAGGCTTAACTATTAATACTCTGTTTTGAACATAACAAGCAGTATTAACAGCTTCAGCCCAAAAAGTTATTGGTAATTTGGCATCTGCAAGCATAGATCTTGCTGCTTCAATGATTGTTCTATTTCTTCTTTCAGCTACACCATTTTATTGAGGAGTTCTAGGAGAGTTATACTGTCTGTCAATACCTTTAAGATCACAAAAAGAGATTAGATTTTCATTTTTGAACTCTGTGCCATTGTCACATCTAATGGCGTTCACTTTGAGATCTTTTGTATTTTCTAGCTTGATAATTAGGTTCTTAATCAGTTCACTTGTTTCATCTTTAGTCCCGAGAAAGAATACCCAAGTAAATCTAGAAAAATCATCAGTAATAACTAGACAATATTGCTTCTTTCCAATACTCATTACATTTGTAGGTCCAAATAAATCCATGTGAAGTAGCTGCAATGGTTTATAAATAGAATTGATTAATTTGGACTTATGAGAAGTCTTGTGCTGCTTACCTTTTAGGCAGGCAACACAATGATGATCACAAATGAATTGTTTTTGTGGTAAACCAATTACTAAGTTCTTTTTGACCAAATTGTTCATGTTTTTAAAGTTTGTGTGACACATCCTTCTACGCCATAATTCTGATTCATTTGTGTTTGCCTTGGATATAAAACAGTTGATTTCATTTGGAGAAATGATTTCTCCCCCTATATCCAGGAAATACACATTATTTCTCCTTGGTGTTCTTAAAACAACATATTTTTCATCTAAAACAAAGTCAGGAGAAAGAATGATGCACTCAGTATCTGTAAAAAGAATTTTGTTCTTTTTATCACATACTTGTGAGACACTAACCAGATTGTATTGAAGTTCAGCAACATAAAATACATTATCAAATGTAATCTTTCCATTTGATACAATACCTTTACCAGTGATACGTCCACCTTTAGGGTTTTCACCAAAAGCAACATATCCTCCATCATAAGGTTCAAAATTTCTGAGAATTTGTAGATTCCCAGTCATGTGCCTAGAGCATCCACTATCAATATGCCATGTATTCACCTGGATGTTCTGCACATAAGAAGATTAAGTTAGTTAATTTTGGGAACCCAAGCTTGTTTTGTCTTGGGTTCATCCTTTTTAATGAGGAATGTGCTATGTGTATCTTGGTTAATATTGGTCTTTGGATTTACTACTGATTTCTTCTTAGCTAACCATTTGTTTAGTGTTAGTTTGGTTACTACTGATGGATCAGTAGTAACTTTGTGAAAATATTTTCTGAATTTATCAGTAGTATTTGTGTAGTTATATCTTACTGCATTGTATGTTGGATACTGATCAGTAGGATATCTTTGTTGGTTTCTTTTAATGGTTGGATGTGCTGGGTAATTGTTGTAATTACCAAATCTTCTTTTATTTTCAAAATTTGGATTTGTTTTTAGATTTTCATGTCTGGTATTTTGAACAAATCTTTTGGCTGTCCTAACAAACTTTGGAGTTTCAAATTGTGGAAGTTTGGACTGTTCTTTGAAATTTAATTCCTTTAATTTTTGTTCTTTGAATTTTAATTTGTTTTCCTTAAATTCCTTGAATTCTTTGCAATTTATTTGATTGAAGTGACAATCCTTTGCTATATGATTTACTTTATTGCAAATTATACATTTGGGTTTAGTTGATTTGAAGGATTCTGGTTTTCTTTGTTCTTTTAATTGATTCAAGTTTCTTTGATTTCCCCTTTTTAAATAGTTGGAATATTTTCAGAATTGTATTTTGGAGATTCTTGACTTTGTGTTGTATGAAAACTTGTGTCATTTGATTTAATAGAATTTTCTTCATCAGAAGATTATTCACTAGATTCAGTTTTTAATTCATCTATAATTCTTTCTGAACTAGCTTTTAGTGGAGGTATAAAATTTATGGGTGGAGGTACTGCATGATATCCAACTCCATGAATTACTTTATCTGTGGATTGATTGCTGGTTAATTCATCAATTATTTTAGAACTTCTTTCAAATTTCTTAATTGTTAGTTTATTTTGTTCTAATTCTAATTGACATTCTTGTAATTTAGTTTTAGCTTCTTTTGCTTTGGATTCAGCATATTCTTTATCATAAACAGCTTGTAATAATTCTTCTTTAAGCTTTTGATCTGTTATTTGATAAACTTTAATCTGATTTTCTAAGTCAGCTATAACACCATTAAATTCTATTCTTCTTTTTCTGTTTTTAATCAAATCCTCATTGATTTCTTTTGTTTCCTTTTCAAGAGTTTTAAATAATTTAATGCATTTAGGAGAGCATGGTTTAGAATTTACCTCAGATTTAGGTTCAGAGAAGGCCATAAGTGCTTGATTTTGAGCATGTTCTTCAGCTTGAAAGCTCCAGTCATATCCTAGTCCTTCTTGGGATACAAGTGTAGATGAGTTTGTCCTTTTTTCTTTGTTGGGACATTCTCTGGCAAAATGACCAATATTGCTACAGTTATAGCATTTGACCTTAGTTTTGTCAAATCCTACTATGTCACCTTTGTTGAAGCTCAAACTTGATCTACCAGTTCTTTTTAGGAACTTCTTGGTTCTAAAACTAAGCATAGCCATCTGCCATTTGATATCCATCTCCTCAAGATCATCAAGATTGATTTGTTCCAGATCTTCACTAATTAATGCAGTATGCACATGACTAGTGAAGAAGGGTTCTCTAGCAATGTCTTCTGATTCCTTTGTCTTTCCAGTTGTAGTATCTTGATTTGTACCTGCAGTGGACACAAAAGCAGCATTGTTTGAATGTAAACTAGGAGTTTTCTGACTTACCTCAGATTCGAAAACTCTTAAGTCATTGTAGAGTTCATCAAGCTCCTTCTCTTCTAAAGCATCACCTTGTCTATATACCACAGTGTACATAGACCATTCTTCACTTAAAGATCTGAGAAACTTTCTATTGACATCATCTTTGTCTGGTTGAACTCTAACTTGGTTGAGTTCACCAATAAGTTTATTGAATCTATCAAAAACTTGTGACAAAGATTCATTCTTTTGTCCTTTGAAGTTTTCAAATTCTTGTTTCAGCACAGATTTCATGTTTTTTTTTGTGCTCTTAGTACCCACAAACCTTTTCTCCAAGGCTTGCCATAGCAGTTTTGCATCATCAAATTCAACAAACAGATGTTGATGGTCATTAGGAATTGCAAGCAATAAGGTACTTAAAGCTTTTAATTCAGTTCCTCTGTCCTTCCTTTCTTTGTCACTTTTGATCTTCTCAGTCTCAGTTGATGTGCTAGTTGTGGCAATTGGAATGGTTTTGTTACCTTCCAACACGACTTCCCACATGGAGTAATCAGTATAAGCATATATTGCTTAATTCTATTTTTCCACATCCCAAAGTTATTGGGAGTGAGGATGGGGATTTTATTTGCTTGTGTGCTTTCATTGTTTTCAGACATGATGAAAACTTTGTTTGTGAAGAAATTGAAGACTTTTGTGAGTTCTTGATTTGTAGATCTAGAGTACAAAGCTCTGATACCACTTGTCAGGATCGATTAACTTAGATAGCTAATAGACTCAATGATCTACTCACAATCAGAAGTTACAGCGGATTAACACTATTGTGATTAATAAGAACAATAAACTGTAAATAATATAAGAATTATCAAGAACACAGTTTTTCACAAAAAGCTTCAATGTATATTGATCGAATGAGTTACAATACACACGTATGTTTACAATTCATAAGGAATTATATATAATAGTCCTTGAAGCCTAACTATTTACCCTAGTTATTATAGGATACGATTACAATCGAATTACAAAAGATATTAATTCTAAACAAACTTTCCTAAGATCTCGGACTCGATATACTCCATAAATAAGCACAGCAGTATCAACTTTGATCGAGCAGTAGCAAATATGAATATCAGTAGTAAACAGGTTGATCAGTAGTATAAGCCAAGATCAGTAGTAAGTTGTATCTTCAGTAGTAATTCACATATCAATATCAAGTAGTTATAGCAGCACTAACTCTTGATTCTTGATCTGCAGCATCAGTAATAAACATGCAATCAGTAATATATCGTTTATATCCCAATACTATAATAGGCCACGACCCACACTATACATTTGTTCCCAGACGTAATAGTCTAGCTATCATGTAATTAAGTAATTAACCACATTATATTATCAGCATTAATAATAATAACTTAATCAATGAAAAAGTTGTGTGTTGTTTTATATTTGACATATAAGTTTAGTTGTGTCGTACGTGGTGTTTGGTATCATATATTTATAATGGTGATGTAATCTTTCATAATAGAATTCAATTATATGAAGAATTGAATTTATTCAAAATTCAATTCATTCATAATTAAATTTTATTGTAAGTTTGGTTAAAAAAATATAGTTGGTATTCAAATCCTTTTTATTCATTTTTTATTTTTTTATTTTTTTATTTTTTATTTTTAAGTTTTTTAGATTTTTATTTTTTATAAAATTTTTAGTTTTTTTATTTTTATTTTTTTATTTTTTTTATATTTTTAAAATTTTATTCTTATTTTTTATATTTTAATTTTACTTTTTAATTTTTTTAATTCTTTTAATTTTTCGATTTTTTAACTTTTTTTATTTTTATAATTTTTTTATTTTTTTTAAATATTTTTGAACGATTTTAAAATCTGAAACATACAAAATATTCAAGTTTGTTTGTTCACTAAAGTAGCATAATTGAATTCATAGTGTTTGGAAATGATTTCAATTACAACGAATAACGTATTTCGGAATTACATATAAATTGAATTACGAACGAAATATTCATTCAAACGTCACCCCGTAATGGAATTGAATTCTAATTACTAAGGATTACAGATGATTACATCAAAAGAAACGACCCCTTAGTATTATAACCATTGATTCATTAGTTAATTGTCTGAAATGCAAGATTGAATTCTATCTTTGACCGAGCACATAGATGGTTAGAGTCAAGAACATATAAGCATCTAAATTCGTCATTGATGTTATCATCTGTATTGCCTCCCAAAAAAACTTTCTCCTCAACCCCCACAAGAGTTTTCAAAACGGAGATCGAGGCTTTATAAAGAGAGAAGTAGTAACTTCCAAGAATTTCCAAAATGGGCTTTATAAGAGTGAGGCAACCACTGATCGAACGAAATGATATTAGCTTTTTATTTAGACAAATTTCTTTTTAAAGAATTAATAGTTGGATTCAAATTTGCAATTCTGTTCATGTTGGACCAATCGGTATGCCTAAATATGTGGTAGGATTGAAATTGAGAAGATTGAGACCCTAGAATGTTTGCAAATCTAGAAATTGTGAGTTGGGAACGCTAATTCCAAAAAACTTGCATTAGGTAGTTCGAGTTCTAGAGCTTGGTTAAAATGTTCCTCTTACATTTGTTTAAATATCAAATCAAGTCCAAGAACCATGTGTCACGTTTTTTTGAACGGCAAAAAAGAGCTTTTTAAATTAACGATCATGAGCTAAATTTAGGAGCTAATACCAATTTTCATTAAATAAAATACAATACAATTGGAAAATGACTAAAACAAATACAAGATTGAAACAAAAATATGTAGAAACAAAGAAGAAACAAAGAAGAAACAAGTTTGGTTGAGTCTCGTGAAATTCACGATCCCCTTAAAATAGATTCGTTGTCTATTTCCCAGGGTAAAACAACCGAGTAGTTTTACACTACCGAATATAATCCAAGCCCGAACACTTATCGAAAATTCTTGTGTTTAAGGAACACAAAAAATGGAGAGAGCAAATTGTGATGCTTGTAAGTGGGTGTAGACAAGTTGGTGAATGTGTGTCTCACAAATGAACCACACCATCTCTATTTATACTAAAATATGGTCATGGGTATAATGACCTACATTAATGTCATTATGGTCATTATTTAAATTCAATACAAAGAAAATAAAACCACAAATTCAAATATATATTTTAATGACAAACATTAAAATATAAATATTATTATCAATAATATTATTTGAATACACTCCACTAAACCAAGTGGCAAAACCGAGTGGCAAAACCGAACCAACATGAAACCCGGGAGACGAGCGTGAATAGGTTCAAGTTCCCACTAGTTCATTTGTTTTATTTCTTTGTTCCATACACCCCACTTTGAGAGTCGATATCTCATTCACCACACTCCATTTTGGACATACCAACCATTAATTATATATACTTAAATATATAATTATATGTGTCCAAAAATTTTCCAACATTAAATAGGATTACTTATTATGAACCTGCAGCACCAAAACACGAAAAACAAACAATGTGCAACTTATAAGATATGTGTTGTTATGAACAGGGGACAGAAACAAAGTTTATTGATATCACTAATTTATATGCTTGTCTTTGACCCCGCAATCAATGAGAGAAAAAGGGATTTGTGTACGTTGTAATCAAGAAAGAAAGGAAAAAAGAAAAAGGAAAAGAGAGAATGTTGCTGAAAATTGTGTAAGTTTGTTAAAGGGTAGAAATTAAATAGTTCAGTTAAAGGTTTCTTGACCGAATTAAATATTCACAACCTATATTTCCCACTTTATTGATGTTAATTACTTCAATTTAGCATACTGTCTTTTAAAACTATCAACATTTATAGCTTAATTTTTTTATTGTATAGTTCTGCATATATATAGTGATCATATACGAATTGTCTTTTCACAATAAACTAATTGAATTCTAAAGGTAAACCCAGTTAATTTGGAGTGATCGAGTGGCTACAAAGATCTATGTAATGCTTGTAACATAGCGGTGTACGCCTTGTTTTGTATTTCTATCTCTAGCTAGATCTCTCGTCTCTAATTCTTTTAATAAAATCGATCTCCTCCTTAATTCACATTTAGAATAATTAAATTCTAAGAGCTCTCGATGTGGTATGTGAAATCCACGCCAAAGCTCATTTGATGGCGTCAATTTACATGATGTTTAACATATCCCTTTTCTTTTTCTTTTTTTTCTAAAATTGTGATTAGTTTGTTGTATTTTTTCTGGTGACAAATAGATGTTAAATAACCGTTACACAAGGAGTATAATTGTGAGATGGATTTTAAAACCATGTTAAAGAGGCAAAAATGCCTTTAATATGTATGATAAAAATAATGTAACAAGAAAATCTAAATTTCAACCCGAGTTCAATATTTCAGAGACGATCTTAAATTTTCACTTCAAGCTTCTAGCATTACTCACTATAACTTCGCCGAATAAGGTCTCAAGATAAGATTTAAATTTTAGATGAACTTAATTACTCATTCATTAGGAAGAAAAAAAAAATTATACCTTTATGCGTTCTTTGGTAAAAAAAAAAAAAAGTGTTTTTAGACTTTAATATGTCCTAGAATGTGCTAAATTGTCTTTAATCTCTAAGATTCTACAGCCCATTTTGAATGAGAGTATTTACTGTTGATGAAAATATCTGGTACCTCAGCCGTTTCTTTATCTCTTTCATGCATGCAGATATATAGCTAGATATAGATTATGTATGTATATATCAACGGAGTGGTCAGTGTTCTCTTTTTTATCCAAGCACTAAGATGATGTACTGTGTCACAGCGTCACTACAAGAAAGCTTAAAGGCTAAGAAACTTCATCCACTCACTTCAAGAACCCTAATTATTATAATGAATACAAAAAGAGAGATGAAATTACAAAAATAAAAAATAACAATAGAAATAAGCAAAACAAAAGCCTCCTCTCCCTTATCTTTGCTTCCCATCATCATCTTCTTTTTCTTTTTATCCTCCTCTCTCTTTTCTGTATATTATTCCTCTTGTTTTTGATTCCCCACTCTCAAATATTATCAAAATTAAAACCCTTGAATAAACTTTCTAAAAGAGAAAAGGAAAGTGAGATTCAATTCATTAAAACATGGTTTTCTCATCAGTTCCGCCCTATCTTGATCACCACAATTGGCATCTTCAGGTATGATCTTTAATCTTCTCCCTTTGATGCATCATCCCTTTATTTTCGAATTTTCATATTATTCTTGCTAACTTCAATTCATCCACAAAAGAAAAAGGAAAAGCATATTTGCCAAAGAAAAAAAGATGATATATACTCATTCTTGAATATACTACTACTTGTTAATTAGCTCATATCTTTTTCTTTTTCTTCTTTTAAACTTGTAGCTGCAACAATCGAACCACCAACAACCAAGTCATGTTGGTGGTGGCGAAAACCCTAACCTCCCACCACCACCACCTCCACCTCCAGGTTCTGGAGGTGGAGGTGGTGGTGCAGGCGGTGAAGGTACTATCAGACCAGGATCTATGGTCGATCGAGCACGGATGGCCAAGCTACCTATGCCAGAGCCAGGATTAAACTGTCCACGTTGCGACTCCACCAACACCAAGTTTTGTTACTTCAACAACTATAGCCTCACACAACCACGGCACTTTTGCAAGACGTGTAGGCGTTATTGGACTCGAGGTGGTGCTCTAAGAAACGTCCCGGTTGGGGGTGGTTGTCGGAGAAACAAGAGGAATAGCAAAAATAGAAGCTCAAAATCTCCAAGCCAAACTGCAGGGCCAAAATCGGCCATAAGTGAAAGTCCTTCAAGATGTAGCGCGGAGACTATGGCAAGTACTCAACTTCCTCATCCTCCATCTCTTCAATTACCATTCATGGGCTCTTTAGGTCAATATGGAGGTGTTGGTGGTAATATTGGCTCAAATCTTGGTGGATTTCAGGCTCAACATGAAATGGATAATTTTCAATTAGGAAGTGGGAGCTCAAATGGGAATAATTTTAACAATGTTTTATCAATTGGAGGTGTTGAAAATTGGAGGTTTCCTTTCTTGGCTGGATTTGAGGTACCAAATAACACAAATCTATTTCACTATCAAAGTGAAGGTGTGGTTGAAGCACCATCATCTTCAATGGTTGGAGGAGATCCCAACTCGGGAATTGATAATAGTTCTGATCAAATAGATCCTCCGGTGAAGATGGAAGACAATCGAGCCCTAAATCTACCAAGGCAATTTCTCGGTGTGTCAGAAACTAGTCACCAACAACCACCATGGGTGGGAAATGCATGGGCCGAATATTCGGGTGTCACCAGTAATTCTTCTACAACTCCTACTACACATTTCTTATAATCTGGTTGCTCTTTAATATTCACTATTTGGGGGGGTGGTGGTGTGGGGGTGGGGGGGGGGGGGGGGGGGGGGTTTATCCTATGATGCATAGAATTAAGCTCAAAGTTGCATGTAGCATTCTTATAAGGGAAGTACTACTGAACTCAAACTTGGATCATTTAACCCTAGGTGGCCAGAAAGTATTTGATATGATCTCCAAGCCGGTCAAGTACTTTTCTACATCTCAAACGTTTGATCGCGCACTATAAACAAGGGGAACTAATGGTAGGTTTACTTATGTTTGTTGATTTCGTTAATGTGTTTGAGAGTTTACTTGTGCTTCTATGTGGAATATTGTTCCTAGCTATATTAATTGCTGTGTAAGTGTGTGCTACGTACTTTGCTAATTATGTATTATTTGCTAAGAACATTCTCTATATATGGCTTAATCTTATGAACTATCCACGATATCTATGTACGTGTAATGGTCCTAGCCATGTCGTGCCTAATTAATAGTACATGTTTATGGAAGATTAATTTGCATTTGACAATTCATGATGAGGTGTGATTAAAATAATTTTTCTTTTTTATCATTGTTGTCTATATATCAAGAACAAGAAATTAAATTATTTTTTATCATGAACTCCAGAATGACATGCAAAACATGAATACAGCTAGTAGGCCGGGTTAATTTTCTGTAGTTGATTCAAGAGATATGTTAAGTTATGGAGACTAATTATTGTCATGGTGGTTAAGAAAAACATTTTGTTACAATTAAATCTTTCATGTAATTAATTGTAAAATTATATATAACCTCGTGTCAAGTTTAAAAATTACAAAAACTTACAACTAAAAACATTTCATTATAACTACCAGAAAAGAGCTAGCAAATTAAGATTAACAACAAAAAAAGACAGCTAAAGATATCCAACCCTTGGAAAACACTGAAAAACTCCACAAGACCCCTTTGAGAAGAAGCTAAAATAGGCCTCTTAGATGCCTTAATGATCTAGCCATATCTTAATTGAAATCGAAATCATCATCATTTGATTTTATTGAACAACATAAATTTATTATAATTAGGAAGACGCTAGACGATACAAGAGTCTGGTTTACTTCGAGTTTGAGATTGCTTCTAAAGGCTTACAACAGCAGTCACCCAAAGTGAACTCGCTTGAATACGAGTTTTCCACAAATTCATCAAGCGCGTAAAGAACATGCACTTAATTAGGCCCCTCCCAATTAGCGATACCGACAAACATTTTAATTTTTGTCAAATCAACGCCACGTTAGCTGACGCTATAACTGACACGCTCATGTCGACAATATATTTTCGCATAATATTTTATGGGTAAGTACAAACACAAACACAATACCAATACTTTAAAAAATAACCTCTTCCTTGTCAATTTACACTTTGGAAAAGCAAAGGAAACAACCGACTGAGACAACCGATGACACCATTGGTGCCACCAAACTGAAGAGGAAATCGAAGAGGGCTGACAATACCATTGGCAGTGGTCTTGATTTATTTATCTTACTAAATGAATCTAGAAAGCATCTCCTTGCTCATTTTCCAATGTGACAACGAATAAAAAAATTAATTAGAAAAAAAATGGAAAAAGAAACTGGCAATGAAACACTAGTGAATTGGCCATGCATCATGGAACATATATATATAAGTAGGCAATGATAATGCAATAATAAGTAAGAGACGGAGTGCAATGATAAGCCACATTGTATCAAGATTAAATCTTTAGAGAACACGTCAAAAATCCACTCAATACCATGCAACTATTTCACTCTAGCTACACCTTTAACTAAGAAAGAAGGTAGATTTTGAAGGAGTATAAGAGCATTGATTATGAGGTCAAAAAGAGTATATTTCGTCTCTCTCTCTCTCTCTCTCTCTCTCTCTCTCTCTCTCTCTCTCTCTCTCTCTCTCACACACACACACATCTGAGTAAAGGTAAAGGAGTGTACGTAGTTTGAGAGCAAATCTTGGACTGATAATTACGAGGAAAAACAAAAGTGATATGAAGGGTGATTGCTTAAAAATGGAAGAAAGAAAATGAGAGATTGATTTTTTCTAGTCTAAAAAGAAAGAAAAAGAATCTGGCAAGGATAGATACTGCTTTATTGAAAGAACCAACACCCTCCGTTAAAGCTTTGTATGCCAACCATGGAACCCTAAGCTTGCATACTTTTTTTAAACAGTAAAATTATATTAGACTTAAAATAGTGTATAATCGTTGCTTAATTATATAATAAAATTTTGTACATAAAAACAAGACGATGAATCACGCTCAATATATAGATCATAAAATTCGTGCTATCACATAAGGTTGGTATAGCTTTGTTCAATTCGAATGTATGTAACAGTATACCCGATCATCATCAACTTAAATAGCTTTGTTCCATATATTATGATATTCGTAAATTAGTTTTATCTGTGTAGACTAATTAACAATGAGATCAACACAAACTGAAAATAATTATTTTTCTAATTATCGTTGATTCAAAAAATACTGATAAGCGGATACAATTTTCATTTAAATACAAATTATATGAACTGAGAGAAAGATAATGAAATTTCAAAAAGAAATACAAAATTGAATGTTATAGCATCTCAATGAGATCTTAAAATAAACCTAGAATTTCAAATAGTTTACAAAAACAAATGGATTATAATTAGCCCACAAACAAATTGGGAAATGATTCTCTTAACTATTGTCCTAAGGGGTAATATTTAGCATTTTCCTTAATATTAATATGGGAAAAGTGAGTGTGTGACTGTCATATACCTAATCTTAGGTGTGGAACCACTTAAAACTACATAATTTTGTTTAAAAAATCTTATAACTCATTACATAAACTCATTAGTATATCAAACCCCATCTAAAACTCATCAATTATCTTAAATCTTAATTGTGTTTTTGTTGAATTGGTGTTTCAAGTTTCATATTCTTGAAATTGTGTTTATATCGAACACATGTCATTTTCTTGAAATGGTGTTGAATTGGTGTTTTTTTATTGTCTAAGTGTTCTAATATGGTGGGAAAGTGACAAGATATTATAAAAATAATCATTTTGGGTTTTTTTTTTTAACCAAAACTATATAGTTATAGGTGATTCCACACCTAACCTTAGGTACGTGACAGCCACACACTCACTATCCCCTATTAATATACGTCTAATAAACAAAAGATGTCGCGTTATCGCTAAATATATAAAATTGGCCCCAATGAATCGCAAAAATCGGTAAGGAAAGCCGCAAAAGCAAAAATCTTTTTTTCCCTATATGGGCCTAAATAACGGTATTATCGCAAATGCTAAAATCCGAATGGATGATGCCCAATTGCCTTTGTAATCGTTAAGTTGTAGCTACGTACACTTGGTTCGTAGCACGTTATGTCCTATTTCAATAATACGAGTATAGTTGCATTTGGATCATGTAAGAATTTCTCGAAAGTGTGAAAGAAATTATCCTCCCACGTACTGTTGTATCATGATTTCTGTGTAAATGATTTATGTAGTACGATATGGAACCCATATAGGCTGCTTTTGTTTATTAGAGACATAGATTCGAATCAGCTTTTTGCACTTTTGCTTTCTTTTTAACTATAAAGATTCATTCTACTTAAAAACAGTAATATTTTGTAGCTAGCTTATTTAATTAAGTTTAGCATCTTTGTATCATCAGTCATTATCACTAAAGCCTTTAAATTTTGGTATTAATTGAAACTCTATTTATTAACTACTAATTTTAAATTTCTTAACTTTTTATGAATGGAAATTGCATTACACTAGCAAAGAGTTAGATGAGAAAAAAGATTATAAGGGGAAGAAATTACATGAAATAAAGATTGCTACTCCAATCTATCTGTTGAGATGTCTCACATTGGACAAGAGATGAACCGGTAATGTGCTTATAAGGGTCCTGGGCTACTCCTCTTACAACCAATTGGTTTTAAGATGGAACCCCACAAACTGACATGGTATCAGAGCAAGGTTCACCCGTTGTTGGTCAAACGGCAACACGGACCCCACGTAACCCATAAATATCCACGTGTTAGGCGCGAAAAAAAATGACGCCACACGTGAGGGGGCGTGTTGAGATGTCCCACATTGGACAAGAGATGAACTGGTAATGTGCTTATAAGGGTCCTGAGTTACTCCTCTTACAACCAATTGGTTTTAAGATGGACCCCACAAACTGACACTACCCAATTTAAAGCAACATTTTTATCTCTATTATTTATCCAAAGGAACGAATAAAATTTAACATTTTCTTCAAACAATTCTTTCCGGAGCTTGGTGGATTTGAAATTCGAATCATTCTAGTAAGCAAGATGGCTAATTGTGTAGAATGTTCCACCAACTCACGATCAAATCCCAAAGGTCTCAATTGCCATAATGCAATCAATGAAGATGTGGATCTCGTTTTCAAGATGTTCATCACAACTTAAACATCTAATAGAGTTGAGATCAATGCTTTTGTTGTCAAGATTAGTTCTAGTTAGGAGTTTTTTATGAGCAATTTTCCAACCTAAAATGTTGACTTTTAAAGGGACAAGATTATTCCAATGAAAATCAAATTGAACAATAACCGTGTAATTATTTTCGAGTATTTCTTTCTCAAATCACAAAACAAAAAATCAAAAGAGATGCCCAAGGAACAAACTCATTTATAGATCTTCACTAGAAAAAGGTCATATGGGCCATAATGTTTTGCAGATCTTCAAGAAGTTCTAGTTCATGGACCCTGATGGGCTGCCTCCGCCAAGCCCAATAGGGCTGCCAAGGCCGATGATATCAGATAGTAATAAAGTGGTCAAAGTAATTAAGGCTAGAATATAAATTTATATTTACCATCTAATTAATAAAAAGAAAAGGTAAGCGACCCTCTCTCAGCCATCCATCGAATTAATTTAAGTTTTGTATAAAAGATCAACAAGGATTAATCTGTTTTTTTTTCTCAGAAAATTAAAATCGAAGTAATATTTATCAAAAGCAGATATAGAGCAACAGACAGTAGTGGTAACAAGCGTACAAAACACGATAGGCAACTTAAACGGGCTTTGACTCAACCCAAACGTGAGAGCAAGCCCAAGCACCATCAACGTAATACGTTACTAATTTATTGTTCGATTTTGAATATTTATATCGTGCATTCCATGATTTTTATAAAGTCATCAGGAACATATCTCAGTCTTTTGATCAATCAACCCCCAAATCACCACCACCAGAATTACATGTGATTTAATATATTAACACCACCAGCACCTATGTGTATTAAATCACATGTGATCAACACGGCCGACCACCACCACCACCCTCTGCCGGCCACCGTCTCCACCACCGGCAACCCCTCGCCACCATCGGCTGCTTGCAATCACATGTCATTGCGCCGGCCGGGCGGTTGATGTGTTGAATCACATGTGATTTGATGATGGTGGTGGTTGTATATTGAATCACATGTGATTTAATGATGGTGGTGGTTGTATATTGAATCACATGTGATTTGATGATGATGATGATGGTTGATGGATATTTTGATCCAGTGAGTAAGATTTATCCATTGGGAATTTATAAAAATCAAGAACCTCCCTTAACGCAATTCTATTAATATAATACCTAGCCCTTAGCATCTTTTGTAACTTTTTTCTCTAATTCGATGTTTATCACATGTGCCGTTCCAAAGAAAATGTAATTTGCATGAAATTGGGGATTTTTGTTAACCATACGCTAGAAACCCAAAATTTGTTAATAACAAGTTTATAGAGATTATAATGCAGTGTAAAAAACTCAAACTAGAAACCCAAAATTTCGAACTACTCGATACCAAAATATAACACACAAAGAAAACCAGAGACTTTTTTTTTACCCCATACCGTAAAAGCTTGCCAACAAGGTAACCACAGGTTTTTTTACCCCATACCGTTCAGCTAAGGCTGTCAATTATGATTTTTATTCTCCAACCGACAAATCATTAATAAACACACAAATTAATTTCTTATTTCATGATAAAATAAAAAAGTTACAAACTAGCTTCAATAATCATAAATTCCATACATCCTTCCACCCCATGCACACAATGACACACACACACATGAAACATTCTTTTTTTTTATTCAACACAAAAATGCATCCATCTCATAAGCTTCAACCAGTAATTTCAACGGCTTTCACCTCAGGTTTCTTCACCTCCTTCTTCGGCACAGTCACAGTCAAAACCCCATCCTCCATTCCGGCTTTCACTTCATCAACTTTTGCATTTTCCGGCAACCGAAACCTCCTTAAAAACTTGCCGGAGCTCCGTTCAACACGGTGCCATTTATCGTTTTTATCTTCTTTTTCACTGCTTTTTTCTCCACTAATCTGTAAAACCCCACCTTCTTCCATCTCCACCTTCACTTCCTCTTTCTTTAACCCTGGTAAATCCGCCTTGAAAATGTGGGATTCCGGCGTCTCTTTCCAGTCAACTCTGGTTAAGAGGTCGCCGGCGGTTGCCGGATTATTGGAGAGGGTGGAGGACAAGAAACTGTCCCATAGGTCGAGGGAGAAGGGATCGAAGACATGGGATCTCCGGCCACCAAAGAAGCTTGGAATGATCGACATATTTTCTTTTTGGGGAAATCTTGGAGTGATTAATTGATTCAAAATTGTAGAAGAAATTGTTCTGATTTGTGGGTATTATTGTAGGTTGATGACTGTATTTGTAGGTGATGGAGGAGGGTTCTGGTGCCTTCAAGAGGCCATCTACTCATGTCTCCATTTATCTTTCACTAGAACCCTCTTGAAGTATTTTATTTAAGGGTTTTGATAGGGCTGTCATAATACATGCATAAAAAAGTTATACATTCATCCGTAACCGACTCCTGAATTTCAGGAAATACCCTTATTGTACAACTTTGATGCACTTAAAGACAGCCCTAAGGGCTGTCATTATCAAAACCCTTTATTTAAAAGAAGTTGGAATTCCTTTTTCTTTTTTTCTTTTTTTGAAAACGGCAAATTATATAACAGAACTTATGGGACTTGTGAAATTCAACTAACATTAACATGATATGAGGGAGGTGCAGTTGTACAGGGCCCATATTTTATAAGGGCTTAATTTTTATATATATCTTATATATATAATATTAAAATTTAAGTCAACTTAATAATTTAATAGAAAAAAAAATTAGAAAATCCATATTTTTATAAAAATCTTTTATTCAGGGGGTCAATTTTCGTGTTTTCGCACAGGGCACTTAAAATCTCGGAGACGCCCCTGCCAACGATACCGTCAGTTGATCCCATGAGTGTACTGGCGGGATCACTACCATTGGCACGCCCCCATCAGTTTTCAAGCCACTTTGATTCCGCCACTTTGGAGATGAGAGGGAGGGCAAGCGTGAGTTGGTGGGTGGGGCCCAAATGGACATTTTATGTGTGTGTATTTTGTAACGATAGGTCTCAAAAAATTAAAGGGAAGATGTATTGTTGGTATGAGTACGTCAGTTTAATATCGATTGGAGAGTGAACTGACGTGATATTGATTTGACAAAAACTGATGTATGAGTTTCTACCACCATTGGGAGCAGTCTTATGGGACTTGTGAAATTCAACTAACCTAATTGATCCTTAATGTCAAAACTATAAAACATACTACCTCCGTATCAAAATAAGTGATACACTTTCTATTTAGGGGTGGAACAAAATAAGTGATACACTTTCAAAACTTACCTTATTTGGTAAAAAAAGTGGGACCCATTCTCCACTAACTATTTACTTTAATAAAGTAAAATTACTCTTTTACCCTTAGCTTTACATTTAAACATCATTAATTCCACTACATCCAAAAAAAGTGGGTCCCATTATCCACTAATTATCCACTTTATAATATTTTAAATCACTTTCTAATCTTTTACCTAAAAAACCGTTTATTTTGATACGGAGGTAGTATTAAATTCAGATAAGTTCAAATTTGATTAGATATTAGGCCAATAAAAAATGAGAGTCTAACTTTCCCACTACAAATACAGAGTCATAAAGTAGAAACACTAACTTAATTTGTTTAATTTTCGTGTCATTTGCATCAAGCCGTTTAATTATAGTATCAATATCTTTAACCCAAATCTACTAATTTCATACCGGGTTCGTATTAAATTTTCATATAGTTCCTGATTTTGCGAGGGTGTAGGTTCAAGTGATTTAAATACAGATGGAATAAATTAGGGCTCTAAACTCCACAGATTCTAAAGGCTATATGGCATGAACATTAAAGAGATGATTCCCCAACCGAATTCGTTTTTAGTTCCGGAATTTCTGCTTATCAGGTATTTGATTTTACTTTCTTCGTTTGTTTAAAGTGTGTGTAATCTGTAATCAATTTTGAGCTAATTGTGTGTATGAAGGAGCGGTCCTCGAAGGTGGAAAAACTTTAAGCATTTCGGACACTTTCGCTCATTCAAGTAATAAATACATGTAGGATTTCATCTTATGATGTTCAATTATATCGATATTCAACGGAATTTGGGCTTTTATTTGTTTAATTAATCGTGATTGATTTCAGCTCGATTTAGGTGCCTGCTGTGGAGTTTAGAGCCTTAATTTATTCCATCTGTATTTATGTTTGCTTTGGGTTTAAAAAATAATCTGCATATTATAATTAGAAGGAAGATGTTGAGTGATTTGTAATAGCCTAATTTATAAAATGATTCTGTTTTTGATAATCTCATATTTTATGAGTCTGAATGTTGTTTTATTCGTTCCAAAATCTCAGGCTGCAGTGGGCTTTTACAATGGACCTATATTAGAATAATACATGGGCTATACTAATAATAAGACATGGGCTAGACTATATAATATACAATGACTATTATTAGGTAGCAATTAAACAATAACGTATACTATCGTCACTCGTTCATCGACATATTTATATAAATAAAATTCAATAAAATAGATTCTAAAATGGAAAAATAATATTAAAACACTTGATGTTACGAATAATGTACTTTATTAGGTTAGGTTGTAAGTAATTAAAAAACAACCAACCAATCTCAACCAAAACAAACTAACTTTGAAATTAAGACAAGCATTCCAACTACAAATCTATATGGTATTAAATGATACATAATTCTACCATTTTATTATTGTCATATATAGTCTAACTACATTATTATATGAAAGTTGTGCAAAAAAAAAATGCAATCTTTGAAAGACATTTAGTAATGGGTGATTGCAACATTTCATTAGAAGGATACAACAGAAATTATGTAATGGGCTAAACCAAACTCACCATTTTACTAAATAATATCCACACAAGTGCCATACATGTCAATGATAACTTCATCTGTATTCTTCCACCACCCGATGTTTTGTAACGCGGTGGAGAAGATGCGGGCGCAAGACTAACGGGCGAGTCAGTTGTTGGAATCGGAATTTGCGGGCAAGTCACCGAAGAAGAAAGTCCTGGTTTTTGTACCTCGATGTCAACCACATCTTCTATGCCATGGCACCTAACCGAGTTTCCACGTGTGCATATATTAGGGCTCACGATTCTAACGTTACTGAGAAACAAACCCCTTCTACCAATATTATTAACCTTAAGCATCAAGTTAGGGTTTGATGTTGGAAGTGTGCTATTTGTGGGCATATGAAGAAAATGATCAAAAAGCATCGGGGATGGGATCGAGTGACGAAGTAAAAGATCCGACACACTATTTTGAGAAACCATACTTGTGGATAACGATTTATCACTCGGCATCAAGAAAGTGACATTTCCTTGGAAAATATCGGGCCGAACCATGTTTAAAAGCGTGACAAAAGTGTAGTAATTGGCTCGCTCCATCTCTTCGATGGCTATATCGATGTCATCGTTTCCCGAGCTCGTACTCACAATAACCATTAACGAGGTCATGATCATAAGTGCATATGCAAATATTTTGACATAAAATGCCATTTTTACGTGGTATTTGCTACTTTGATTGTTGAATAATCGGGTTGTATATTGCTAGCTACATTACTAGCAAGTATAGTAGGTTAAGGTTAATTAGCTTTAGCATACATTCTTAATGTTTTAACTACCATGTATGTTTCATGCTTCTTGCATGACGACATGGCCTTTTAAGTTTGTTGGCATTAAACCTACTTCTATTATTCATGCGCCCGTATTTTCTGATCATTACCAATGGGTTGGCTTGCTTTTCTTTAGCAAGGTAAGCGTTTGTAGTGAGGGAAAAAGTTTGGAAACGGTTATAAGAATACTGATTAGGTTGCGTACATCATAGTTAAAGACTAGAGATTTCTCGAGTAGCCTGAATAGAGCTTCCTCTCTATTTATTGTTTTTCCTTCATCTCTTTAGGATTATAATTTTTTGATCGATAAAATTATAAAATTGCTCTAATAGCGACTGCGGATCCAAATTATTATTAGTAAATATAATTAATTATAGACACATCAACACCTTCAATTAGTTTGACACGAGAATTATATTGGGACATTTGAAAATCCTATTATCGTCAAAATCACATTCCCATATTTTATTATTTATGAGGGTGGTGTGTTGCAAAAAAAAATATTATAAAAAATTAACACCAAAATCTCATAAAAACTTTACTATGTTCCAATTTGTTTTATATAACACTACAAGAAATTGACCTTTTAGCGATGACCAAAGTCGTCGCTAAAGGAATAAAAGTCGTCGCTAATGCAGCCTTTTGAGACGAAAGTCGTCGCAGCAAAGGTCGTCGCGGAAAGTTCGTCTCTGATAAAAAATTAGCGACAACGGACCAAAAATGTCGTCGCAAAATAAAAAAAATAAAAAAAAGGAGTTAATAAATCACCATCTTTTTAACGACGACTTGTCGTCGCTATTATTTCAAAATCAACAAAAAAATCTTTTTACTGTATTTATATTCTGCGACAACATGTGTCGTCGCTAATTTTATTTTTTTAATAAATTTTAATAAAAAATTCACTTTTTTCCAGATTTTACTAATATATAAATTCTACAAATCCCGGCTTAGTTCTACAAAACTTTAATAATGCTAGAATTATGCAACGAAAACACATTATAACTAATAAACTAAATCAATATGTACATAATAACATAATCAAATCCATATATATAGTGAACATAGTGTATCAAATACAAGACAACAAACTATCAACAAAGCAAATCAAATTGTACTAAAACAACCTTCTCCAAAGTCCAAATGCATTCTCCTGAAGTCTGAGATATTCTTGACTTGATTAACTTTGAGTGTATAAACACTCAACAATCATTTGCCATATTTTTATTTCTCATTAGCAAAAAATTCCATACAAAATAACAATACAAAAATTATAATTTGAAAAATATATGAAAAATACCAATGCATCAATAACAAGAAGTCCAATTGTAGTATTTGGAACAAATCAACCATCCATTACATCTACATGAATCCAAGGACACCCTGCTCTCACCTGTAAAAACAAATTTAAAATAATTAATATGTGACTGTACTAAAAACCTTGGCCCATATTAAAGATAATGAAATAACTAAAATGTTTTCAGTAGTAGTTGTGATATGTTTGAAATTGTGCATTGGATAATTTAATGTTGCACAATACGGATACATCAGATGCTCTTCATACCAATTATAAACAAAAATAATGCCGCATACAAATTATGAATAAATTTAATGCCACATATTAATTACACCAATTATGAACAAATTTACCTAACAAACTCATAAACTGACCTTGAGCCCTTACAAGGGATTGGGGAGTTGCAGGTTTTGTGACATGAGGTCTAATATCACCATTTCTATCCTGCATTTGGTCAAGGAATAATGAAATTATAAACACTTGTAAGATATTACTAAGTACCACTATATATATAGCATTCATACTAGAGGACTGTAAGATTACAATCCTCTATCTAAGATGGTTGTAAGATATTACTAAGTACCATTTAGTCAATGAATAATGAAATTGTCAATACGCATCGCAAGGCATGTCTAAGAAATATGATAAAGCATACCTTCTTATTGACATCAAGAGCTCACTTTGCAGTTAAACATGACATTAGATCACCAAAGGCTGTTAAAAATTAAAATATTATAATTACACATCCCACAATAGAAAAACAGATCATGAAGCACTAAAATACTAGTTACCTGATCTTTGGTTGGCACTGATCCAATCTCAGGTTGATATGCATCATAGGTTAAACTGCAAACTAGTCATTAATTGAATAATCATATTTCAACTTATATTAAGAAGCCTAAGTGACTAAATCAGAAGTATTAACTTAAATCAAATAATCAACTTAAAACTACTAACCTAAATCAATAACCAACTTAAAACTACTAACCTAAATCACATAACCAAACCTAATGTCAACGACCTAAATATAACAATTACTTCAAAACTTAAACAAATAAACCTAAAAAATGAAATCAAATAAACAATAAATTCAAGGAATAGGAAGTGGTTATTAAGCGTTTCAAAGTTGGAACCGATGATAGATTAAGTATTATCCCAAGTGTATATGTTAGAAAGGCGCAAGGGGGGTAACTGACCTGCATTCAATAACCAATCTTAATTAGGGTTAAGATAATATACAAGACACAAACTACTGGTGTTTGATTACAATTCTGTCCCGCAGATTTTAGTTGGTAATTACGATATAATTCGAAGGTTTGATTGTACATCTGACACCCTACGCAAAAAAAAAAAAAATCTTGTACAAACTCTAGTCAATATCTTATAGATAAAAAAAAATTAAAAACCCTAGGTTCGAACCTGAAATCGAAGAGAATAGTGACAATTGCAGGTGGCGGACGGTGGGTGCTGGAAAAGCTTTTGATGGAGGATGTAGCAAGGGGCTGTCTAGGCAGAGGAGGCCGAAGGGGGCATCAGAGGTGGCCGACGGTGGCTGCTGGAAAAGCAATTGATGGTGGTTGTCCAGGCAGAGGAGGACGACGACCATTTAGCTTTTGATGGAGAGAATGATGAAAGGAAAATGGAGATGTATGCGGTATCTGTCAATCTGTTTTGGAGGGAATAAATTTTCATTTTAGGGGGAAATGAAATTTTAGGAGTGGAGGGAATTGTCTTTTTAATTTCTTTTACCTTTGCGACGACCATCTGGCGGCCTTATGTCGTCTCAAATCAAAATTTTAATTTTTTAACTCATGAAAAAAACTAATACTGTATATATTTGGGAAGAAATTTCACACAGTCCCCGCTAATGAGGTAAAATATTTTTCTTTTTTTTTATTAATTCGTTTTGGGGGCTGAATAAATAAGAGGGAAATTTTCCCGCACTTCGTTAGAGACAACAAGTCGTCGCAAATGTAAAAGAGTCGTCGCAAATCTACTATGTTGTCGCAAAGGCACAATGTCGTCGCACAATAAGTCGTCGCAAAAGAGTGTTTTTCTTGTAGTGATATTGACCAATATACTTAAGTTTCTCCCCTATAAAAATAAAAATAAAAATTTTTAAAAAAAAAGAAGAAGGGAAAAGTGAGTGTGTGATTGTCACATACTTAAGCATATGTGTGGAACCATCCAAAACAATGTATTTTTTGGTTAAAACACTTGAAACTCATCACATAAACTCATAAGTGTATCAAAATATGTCTAAATCCAAACCATAGGTGATCAAAACCCATATAAAACCCTTGTTAAAAATTATCTTAATTATGTTTTTTGTTGTAGTGGTGTTTCAAGCTTCATGTTTCTTGAAATAATATTTATATTGAACACATGTGCATGTGTGTGTATGGTTTTTTTATTGTCTAAGTGTTTTAATATGATTAAAATTTGACAAATGTTTGTAAAAATTAAGTGTTTAAACCAAAAACTTCATATTTTTTTAGTGATTCCACACTTAAACTTAGGTACGTGACAGCCAAACACTCACTATCCAAAAAAACCATATATGTCAGCAATGACTGGACCATGTCATTATTTTAATTGACACGTCATACTTTATATTTCAAGAGCTAATCTCATTAAATCAGTTTTAAGATCAATCTAGTTGTATTGTTTCTCGATATTTCGAGATCCACAAAAAGTTATTAATAAGTTGGAATCCATTAGAGTTTGATTCTTTTGGGGTTTTAAAGAATGTGTCAAAGGTATTTCTTGGATCAAATGGTCCCAAATTATTGGGAGTGAAAATTCAAATCGTTTGGGGATCGATAGTCTAAACTCTAAAGGTGAAGAATTTGGCCTTCGTTGCTAAATGGGGACGGAGAGTTTTAAACTAAAAAGACGCTCTTTGGAGAAAAGTTGTGATTGCAATCCATGGAGAAGACTGTGGTTTTAATAACTTCAATTCTTTTCTTCATACGACAACACGAGTGCTCAGCATCAAGTTAGGATCCATGTTAAGTATCTTAAGGCAACTATGGGGATACATACACCAAAGGACCGAGTAAGATTGATAAATAAAGAAACTAATTATTATGGAGATAATAATTGGGGATGCAGATTGTAATTAAATTATTGTTGAAAACTTCAATTAAATGATTTTGATATGACTGTCAATAAGAGTATATAATGTGTTTAAATAAATATTACTCCCTCCGTCCCACAAAAAACTTCTAATTTCACTCTAAATTTTTGTCCATGATATTGACGTTTTTAGACACATCCAGTCCCGTCAATATCGCCTATTTTGAGTACGTTTTGTAAGTAAATGCATGTGATATTACTCAATATAGTGTTGGTCTTGTATTTCAGGTGGCACGTTAGAAACGAGGTCGAAAAAGAGGCAAAAGAGAGAAAAAAAATAAAGAAATTGCTAATCTGGGAGTTCGCGACGCGAGGATGGGCGTGAACTCCTCATGTTTGATGGCCAAACTCACTGCTCGATCCTCACGACTGGGAACTTTAGTTCACGATCTCGAACTTCCCTTGTCAGGAGTTCGCGACGCGAACTTCTGGAGTTCACGACGCGAACTCTGCGTCCAGAAAATCAATAAATCGCAGAACAGGTCATTGGAGCAGTTACCTTTTCCCCCTTGTATGTTTTTTGGCAGTTGATGATGAATTTCAGAGCAGTTCTTCAAGGGTTTCTTCAATTTTACAAGCAATCATTGATTCTCTAACACTTTGGATTAATTTTATGGTTGTAATTCTACTCTTGATTACTTCTTTGTTGATTCCTAGCATGTCTATGTGCTAGTAATCGTTCATATTCACTATATTTAGATGATTCTAGGGTTAAGTATGGTTTATTTTTAGGATTATGTTATTGTTCATACAATTGTTGGTTTTGAATTACTCTTATTGGTTATTCTATGAATTTTCGTTTCTCTATCGTTTGTGATTGATTCAATTAGGTATTGACAACATTTGGTTCAATTGATCACTTCCCCAACTTTTCACTTGTGACCTAGTTGGTAATCCACTAGAAATAGGATTAGAGACAAGATTCCAATAAGTTAGATTAAACAAGAAATTCAACTCTAGTAATGAGAATTCTAGGTTAGAAGACTTAGGTAATCCAAGTCGGTGATATCAACAATTAGAGGTGTGATTAATTATAACTTTTGAGAGAAAGAATTCATATTAGTTGTAATTAGTTTATTAAATGGGATTGAGAGAAATCTAATACCATGACTTCTAAAACATTAAATTAATCAGGGCTTAGCAACCATACTTAGAATTAGATGAACACATACATAGTGAATATCATTTAATCATCAAACAACTTCCAAATTACGTTTTAGTTATTTTCATTAAACAATTTATTAATTACAAGTCACAACAATGAAAACCAAATTTACAAACATTTTCTTGATTAACTCTTTAGCTTACTTTTACTTGATTACATAAACGTTCCCTGAGGATTCGATAACCCGAAATACTTGCCTAACTATATTACCCACGATTAGATATACTTGTCTATTAATGTGGTAGTCTAGATTAGTGGTATTTAGGAGACATAATTTTATTACTAAATATTTCACATCAGTCCGACAAAAAACTTCTCATTTCTCATATTTGATGGGCTTCACACAATAAAAAACTATTATTACTAAAGACCCCACCACTAATATCCACTAACTATCTTTCTCTCTCCAATCAAACCTTATATTTTAATAAAAAAAATTATCAATTACCCCACCAATAATCTATCACCTAAAAACTTGTGCAGAAGTCAAATGAGAAGTTTTTTATAGGACGGATGGAGTAGTTAATTAGAATTGCTTTATTGCATAAGGTTTTTAATGAAGTTTGTTGTAGGAAGGTGTTGCTAAAATAAGGAAGATAAAATGAGAAAAATATGAGTTAATGATATAATTTAATTAATTAATATCTATTTAAACACATTATCCACTCTTACTGTCATTATCAAAACCCTTAATTAAATAACTTGCGGATAAAATATTAATTTTTAAGAGTTAATAATTATAGAGTGTTAAGTGTAAAACTAAGAAACATACTTTTGTTTTCCATTGCATCCGTGTTTGAACCCCAAACAATTACGTGTATGGAGGAAAATATGTTTATGTCTATCTCACCAAAATGAATCATTTTTGGAAAAAATAAGTAATTTATACATGACGAAATGACGTGTAAATAAAAATTCCACTTTGTTAGTGAACATAAAATTCTAGGTGCATATTTACGATGTACACTTTAGTTTTCTATTATGTGCACGTCACCTCCCCTTTAGACAACATGTTGCGAATATGAATCCTATAACCGTTTCTAATTTCTTTGACTATCATGCAATACCAGATATTCATTTTATCCTTTTAATATTCATATAACTATGAACTTATAAATAGTTACATATTGCTCCACCGGATGGCACCACTTGTCGGTTGAGGGGCGTTGCCGCGTTGGTAATTCTCGTCGCATTGCCGAATTGTAGAGAAGGAAAGGAAGGTGGACCTATGGTATTTTAAAAGGGTATTTGATATTTTGTGTCTATATTTTATAACTGTGGAGCCTAAAAAACTGAAGAGAGTGAGTGTTGAATGCGTAAATATGTCAGTTAAATGTCAATAGGAGCGTTAGTCGACATTACAAAGATTTGACAAAAACTAATTAAAACGTTAATTGGTATCACGGTTGACAGTGGTATACGCTAAGAGAAAAACTGGAAACAAATGTCCACAAAATTTTTACTAATTCATATTTTAGTTGTAATTGAATCTATGATTTCAGACTTATTTTCTGTTCTTTAAGATCATTAAAGTATCAAACAAACACTTTTAATTATCTTCAAAGTCATTAGGACATTTCATAACCAACCAAACTAATACACACTAATTCTATATGTAAGATGAATAATCATTTATAACCATATAAAAGTATTTTAAAATCCCAAATTTAAGTTTTGAAAATAATGTTAGAATATATTTTATTAAACATCTAGTGATGACCTAGTGGTAATAATTTCGAATAACTTTTTAGAGGTAAGGGGTTTGGTCTCCTATATGGGTAAAATATTCACTAGAAGCTCAGAGGAAGATTAAGAAATAATCACGAAAAAGTTAAGTCGTGAGCATCACGAACAACACTCGGCGACTTCAGGAAGACCTTTTAACATAAATACATAATTGAGTACATTACCAAATTAGGATGCGCTAGTCTAATTGTAATTGGAAACATCAAACATGTATTTAAATCATACTTTTCATTTAATTTTTAATAATAAAACTTAGTTTAATTATATTTAGGTGTTCGTTGATAATCATATCATAGATTACGATTTATATCAATTTAACTTGATTCTTATTAAACATGCTATGTGAAAATAGTATATTATACTGCAATCAAATCAAAATAATACTATATATTAGTAGATTACATAGGTAAATTAAAGATAATTTTTTATTTATATAAGAAAGTTAATTCACTAAAATTATAAAATGATCACACTGAACTCATGATGTTTGCAAAGTAGGAGGTGATTTGCGTACATCAAAATACATAAAATTCAATATTATTAATTTATAATACAAGTTGGTGACATATACATTTTTAATATACGATAAATTATTATTAATTACTTTTTATTAATAAGGAAATTTTGGTTGTCGACTTGAAAGACTTGTCGACTTGAAGGTAATGAAAACAGTCAAACAACTTGAATTTGTTTATTCATCTTAAAATTAAAGAATCTCCAAAACTGCCCGTAAAATATCTGACTACTGCCCGTTCTCAAATTCCCTTTCCAATCTGCCCATTCGGCCACCCTCCTATACCTACCCGTTCCCACCATTTTTCTCCACTCTGCTTAAATGTGAAAGCTTTACCACATTTCTGCCATTACCACCACCTATTCCTCCCTCCGGGTGGTAGTAGTGGCTGATTCCGGTGGACCTCCGCCGTCTCCGCCGTACAAATATCACAAATATGGGGCAGGGATTTAGTTGCAGAGTTCAAGATGAACATGGGTTGTTTTCAGCCGTACAATTTGGGGATTTTGAACTTGTAAAGAATCTTCTTGCAAAAGATCCATCGCTCATTTATCAAACAACTGCTTATGATCGTCATTCTGCACTTCATATAGCTGCTGCAAATGGTCAAATCGAGGTGGGTATTTCAAGAAATTTCAAGATTTCTTGAAATCTTGATTTAAAATTGGGTAAAGCTTCAATCTTTATGTAAAATTTGATTGATTTCTTGACATTTATTGGTGGGTTTTTTTTTTTTTTTTTTTTTTTTTGTTAGATTCTTTCTATGCTTTTGGAAAATCGATCAGTCAATCCTGATTCTTTAAATCGGCATAAACAGGTTTGATTTTGTGTTTTAACCATTTCATGTTAAATTAATTTTTTAATATTTTTTTATTAATTCTCATTAATGTATATATTTAATTTGTAAATTGGGTGTTGTTTGTTAGACACCATTGATGTTGGCTGCAATGCATGGGAAGATTAATTGTGTTGTAAAGCTCATTGAAGCTAGGGCTAATGTAAGTCAAATTCTTTCCTATTACACTTTCAAGATTTATTTATCTTTAAGTAATTAATTAAATTACCTTAAATTTGTTAGATTTTGATGTTCGATTCACTAAATGGAAGAACATGCTTGCATTATGCTGCATATTATGGTCATTCCGATTGTCTTGAAACAATTCTTTTGGCTGCCCGGACCTCCCATGTAGCTGCTTCTTGGTAGGTCTTTTTTTAGATTTAAATCGACGGTTGAGATCTTTAATTCAAGAAAATATGATTTATTAATTGGATTGTGGGTTTCAGGGGATTTTCAAGATTTGTGAATATTAGAGATGGTAAAGGGGCAACACCTTTGCATTTGGCTGCCCGTCAAAGAAGACCGCAATGTGTTCATTTACTTCTAGAAAACGGGGCTCTCGTTTGTGCCTCAACGGGCGGTTACGGGTACCGATTCAACTCATATTTATAAATGGGTGATTTGGGTTGTGGACGGGTCAAACGGGTTAAAAAAGTATTAGTTAAAAAAGGAAACGGGTCAACTGGTTGCCCGAAGTATATATTTAGTGTATACAATCTCCTAAATGTTGTATGCGAAAAATTAAATTAATATTGTAATTAGTTTTTGTAATCATATTTGACGCACTAATTATTTATGTTAGACAAAAAAATGTTTCAGGTCGATCCAACCTGACCCTACCCATACAAGATTTATGACTTGCCACCTCTATTATTAATTTTGTTTTTTATTTACATGTTTATTTATTATATATTTTGTCGTTATTTACAGCTTCTCTGGTAGCACCCCACTTCATTTGGCTGCAAGAGGGGGTTCAATTGATTGTATCCGAGAATTATTGGCGTGGGGTGCGGATCGGCTTCATAGAGATGCATCCGGGTACACATTTATTTCCAAACTATATCATTATTTATTTCATCTAATAAATAAAAATAATAAATTTGTTATTCTGAATTTCTGATAAATAATTATTATTATTATTTTATTTTTGTAAATAAATGCAGGAGAATTCCATATTTGGTTGCTATTAAACATAAGAACGACGCGTGTGCAGCTTTATTAAATCCATCGTCTGCAGAGCCGTTAGTTTGGCCATCACCATTAAAATTCATTAGTGAGCTTAATCATGATGCAAAAGCGTTATTAGAACAAGCTTTAATGGTAGCAAATAGGGAAAGAGAAAAAACAATTTTAAAGGGTACGATTTATTCGGTACCATCTCCGTCACATTCGGATACAGATGATAATATTTCCGAGGTAAATTAATTTAATTTAATTTAATTAAATTTTAATTGTCTTCTTTTTATGTTTAGGATGTCAACGTTGGTTTTGAAATGGTCAAAGTTGGTTGCTTTTTTACTTTAGCTTTAGGTAATTAGGTATCTTTGTTGACTTGGTACAATTGGAAATCTTGAATCTTGATTGATAATTTGATAAAGATACAAACTTTTGAATAATTTAATCGCGGGTATTTACTTAAATGATAAAAAATGTATTCTTTATTTACAGGCGAGTGAAACGGAGTTATGTTGTATATGTTTTGACCAAATATGCACAATTGAGGTTCAAGATTGTGGTCATCAAATGTGTGCTCAATGCACTTTAGCCTTATGCTGCTACAACAAGCCCAACCCGTCAACCGCATCACTTACTGCACCCGTTTGCCCGTTTTGTCGTAGCGATATTGCCCATTTGGTTGTTGCAAAAGTCAAAGTCAAGGTCATTGACCATGACCTTGATTTTGACCTCTATTCGTCTACAAAGGTACCAAAATTGAGGAAAAGTAAAAACTTTAGTGAAGGAAGTAGTAGCTTCAAGGGTTTATCGGGTGTACCATCGTTCGGGAAAATTGTGGGTCGTGGGTCCGGGAGGATATCGACAAACGAATGCATCGATAAACCATAAACAGTAGTAAAATTAAGACATTTTGACACGTGGCAAGCAAGGATTGGTTGAAGAAAATCTTGGTCCCAGTTGGGTATGTGTGGAAAAATGTCTTCTTTGTACTCTTTAAGGAATAAGCAAAGAAAAATGTGGTTTTTTTGCAGATTTGGGATGGTGGGTATTGTTTTTCTTTATTTTTCTTTTTCTTTTTCCTTTTTTTGTAATATTCTTTTATGTTTTACTTCACCTTCAAGAATTAGTATACGCCTCTTTAGAAAAAAGTGTTCTTTTCCCCAACTTTTGAAGGTAATGTCATTAATGGTCATCTACATTCCTAAAGACTCTTCCGTAGTATATATTTTAAGTAATATTGTTCCCTAATCTTATACTTCTCTAATTAACGTTGTACTCCCAAGTTCTTAAATAAAAGAAAAAACAAGAAGATAAAAAATAATAATAATAATAATGAAATATTTCTTTCTTTATGTTTTCGAGTCGTACACATATAAATTTGTTCATTTTAAATTACAATCATTTTATCTCTAAGTAGATAAAATATGAGATTTTATTAGCTTAACCGTATTTTTTTTAGTAGACATTTAAATATTGGAACGAATAAAGTACTACAAGAAAACTTGTACTCAATGCAACATAAATTGTACATCGGATTTTGAAAAAAAAAAGGTGGTTTTCCTTGGCCACCTCAAAAGTAATAAATGGTGTGTGGTAAATTGGCCCCCACCATTTGTAATTTTGTTGCTTGATTATGGGGTGTTGCATTGTATAGTGTCAAAATTTGGTTGTTTTCTTTATTTTACTTTGAAGAAAATGATTGAAATCTTTAGGTATTTGTCACGAAAAAGCCTGTGTAGTTGTTGGTTTGTCATGACACATGTGATCATGTCTGTTGGTTCATCAGATATATGAGCATGTAACTATTAAAAATTACATAAAATAGCAACTTATTTATATAATTCTTTTAAAGAGTATTTTTGTTATAATACTCTCTCTGGATGACTAAGTTTTACTCATGATGTACACGAGCTAACCGTTATCATGGTTGTTTTCTAAATTTTCCTTTGGTTGTCTGGTAAATATTTACTCAGTGAGTAATCAAACTCATAATATTTCGAAAATTATTCGAAAACTCTTCCCTGATCGGTTAAATCTCCTCATTTGATGTTTTTAACAATTGGATGATATTTTCTATAATTTTTACATACTTCCATAGCTAAATCTAGGGGTGGCAAAGTTTGATTTGATACGAAACCCAGCCTGAAACCAATACGAAAATAAACAAGTTTGGATTGAGGTAAAAAATATTTGGGTCAGTCTCGAGTTGACTCAACTGACCCGATTATTAAACATGTTAGGTTCGGGGTCAACGATAATTTAAATGGGTGGACCCACCAACCCATTTAATAATTAAAATATATTTAAAAAAATTATATATTTGTACTTATTTTATAGTTTACTAGTTCAGACGTAACTAATAGTTAGATAAAAACTAAAAGGATATACTTAGTAACTTGATGCTCTGATATTTTGTTATGAGTTTATGAAGTAATAACAACATTTTGACAGGTTTAACTAGTTTAACATGTTGACCTGCTAACCTGTTTAACCCGTTTAATATACGGGTTATATGGGCCAGGTTCGGGTTGAAGGTAGATAGGTTAGGGTTGAGACATCTAACCCGTTTATATAAATATGTTAGTTTCAGGTTGAATTATTCAGACCCACCAACCTGCGAACCCGAACTCAACCTGAATTGCCACCATAGATAAATCTATTGTAAAATATGTATTTAGTTTTTAATGAGAAAATATTTGAAAATCGTAGGTTGGTCACAAAAAGCTTGTGTGGTTGTGGGTATTTCATGACTCATGTGATTACGTGATAGGTTGAGTGCTATTATAGATAACTTACATTTAGCAAAATTTCGAAATTTTAGTTAGGGTTTTTTTTTTCATGACTGAATTCTGTATAAATGATAGCAAACTAAAGTTACGTTAGCAACGTTATTGTAATTGGGTGAATTGTATAATAAAACAAATATACGAGTTTTGAATCGTATAAAATAAGTATACATATTTTGAATAGGTCAAAATGTATTTTAGTACAAAATGGTCGATTTAGTATATTGACTCATTAATTTGATCATATTTTCTCCCTTGACTTACTTTTGTTGGGGGCTTTTGACAGACTAAAAAATATACGTTCATCTCAATATATTGATATTAGAAGCAAATCTCATGAGAAAATAATGTCAAATTAGTGAGTTAGGGTACTAAATCAACCATTTTATCAAGTTCAGGGTACCATGTTATACTTTTAATAGTTAAGGGTAGTAGAAGACCCAATCAGTCAAGTTCAGAGTACTAAAATACACTTTGACCTTTTGATTTCTACTCTAACACAAAATAGTAAGTAAAATGAGTTGGACAAAGTGTAAGGATAATGTAAGTTGCAACATCCCGGATCTAAATTATCTAACTGAAAGTATTATTTATATTATAAGTTCTCAAATTATACTTGTGTATAATTGTGTGTTATAAATATGTTTAATTTGTAGTTGAATTTAATCAAATTAAGGTGATTGAAGTACAAGGGCAAAGTTGTAATAAATTTAACAAAGTTAATTAAAAGTTATGTGCTAAATTAAAAACTTCATTTTTCAGTTATTATTAAATACAAGCTAAGGTATAAATGAATAATATATACTCATATATCATTTATTACGAGACAATATTGCCTGTGCGATGCACGCGATTTGTTCATGATAATGAATTATTATTTCGAAAGTAAAACGTATACATTGTTTTTGTGTCACGGGCGAAGTACAAAATTATGTTCACTAACATGTTTAGCTTTAATTGTGGGTACTTTACTAAATAAGCAAAGTGTGACGGAGAAAAAGATAAAGTAACACAAAAAAAGTTATTCATAACATAGAAGTTATACTACTAAAAAAATTTACGCTTTGTCTTGTAGAAAAACAACTATAAATGAACGACGATATATATTCATTATAATCATTTATTAATTTTATTTATGACCAACTATACATGTGTTTATCAGTTATAATTATCTACCAATAATTATTTTAAAACTCTAGATATGTCGATTATTAGTTTATACGAGTCAACATGGCCCGTGCGATGCACGTGCTTTGTTCATGATGCGTTATTGAAGGTAAATCGTATACATTATATTGGTGTAGCGGACAAAGTACTAAAAGCAAGATTGCTAACATGTTTATCGTTGATTGCAAATACAATACTAAAAAGGTAAAGTGCGTTGGAGGAAAAATGCAAAGTAACAAAACCATTATTGTTTTTATTAGCGCAAGACAAAACATGTTATTTATAACATATAAGTAATACTATGAAGAACTTTCTGGTTTGTCTTTTATAAGCAAAACTATGAATCAACGATGATATATCTTCAACTAATGCCGGTTAATGCAAACATTATGTCAGACTTCTAATTGTATATTTTTTCTATAAAAGTGCATAATAAATAATAAAAATCCATACAAATACACAAAAACATGCGTCCCTCTAATAAAAAGTAGTAACAAAATCTTTATCTAAATAAAAACAAATAAGAAACTCTCTCGTGTGTAACAAAATCAAGATCACCAATAATATCATACAATCTGAGCGTTATCATCAACTCTCTTTTTTATGTGAATATTCTCTTTTTTTATTTTGAGAAATACAAATATAAAGATTATGTTGGATTGACAATTAATAGCGAGGATAAAGAACAAAATCATCAACTCTCGTTTTTATGTGGATGTTCTGTTAGGGTAATAAGTTAAAATCATTTGAAGACTCAACATCATTTGCATCATGATAGTGTGCTATTTATAGTTTATAATATGTAACTTCTAGTTAAATGAAAAGACTATTATTTAATTGCATTACTACTATTATTTAAGTTAAACTCTTTGTCTTATTTAATTAATAGGTAACTTCTAGTTAAATAAAAAGACTATTATTTAATTGAATTTACTATTATTATTTATGTTAACCTCTTTGTATACTTTATTACGTTTATTCATGAGCATCAATTATGACAAAAACTTAATTTTTAACATAGAATTCAATACAACATCAACCTTGAAACTCAATTTTTTATGATATATGTAGATATAGATCTAGAATATAAATATAGATGTTAAGTTATCGAAACAATGGATACTTGATATAAATCAATGAAAGAAATAAGCATAAATTCAACAACCATTAGAATATTTAATTAATATTTTCCTACTAATTAGAGAATCGTAAGTTGTGAAAAATGGCGATCAATTAATTGGATTAAAAGTAAAATAACAAATCAAATAAACAACAATCGGTAACCATTAACATGATTAGACATCCATCTTAAATAATGTGCGATAATATTACAAACAATCTCATATACTATAAGAATAACTATTAGATTATTATATAATATCATTTTTATACAAAATGTACATAAACAACAAATAATAATTTTATACATATACAAAAGAGGTTGTGTAGTAATTTTAAACAAAAATAACTAACATATTTTATCTAAAACAAAACCATAAAGACTTCATCTCTATGGCTTTTGCTTTTGAGTTTCTCAATGTTTATTAACATGATTTATCTTATATTATAATATTAAATATTATAATAAATACAACATGGATATGAAATTCAATTTTTAGAATTTATTGCAACTTCAAACTTGAAAGTTAATTTTTATATAATGATGATAACTATTAAATCATTATGTAATATCACTATCATACTAAATTTACATAAACAACGAATAACGATTTTATACATATACAAAAGAGGTTGTGTGTCAATTTTAAATAAAAGCAACTAACATACTCTCTCTAAAATAAAACCATGAAGACTTCACCTCAATGACTTTTTTTAGTTCGAAAAATGCAAATATAAAGATTATGTTGGATTACAGCGAGGATAAAGAACAAAATCCCTAAAGGTCTTTGTTGTTGACTGTACTTGTTTGATGTTTCTTTTGGATGCATTTTTAGCGAGGATGAAGAACAAAATCCATAAAGGTTTTTGTTGTTGTCTCCACTTGTTTGATGTTTCTTTTGGATGCATCTTTAGAGTGTTAGAATTTTTGTAACATGAAAATGAGTATTTATAGGTCATTATGTGTAAGATTTATAATACTTGAAAAGTCTTCTTTTATTGAATTTTTATAATTACCATTAATTATATTTATTTCAAAACTCTTGATCTTACAATTTAGTAAGTTTGTCAAATTATTATTAAAATGAATTTATTAGTATAATTTATATTAAAACTCTTGATTTTACAACTTTTAAGTTTCTCAATATTTATTAACATGATTTAATTTTTAGAATTTATTAACATCAAACTATTAACATGATTTAACTTTTAAGTTTCTCAATATTTATTAACATCAAAATGGAATTCAATTTTTAGAATTTATTACAACTTCAAATTTGAAACTCAATTTTTATATATATATAGATTATAAAATGATTTTTATTACTTATATTAATTTACTAATAATTAATGCAATGCTTTTCATATGACAATTTGAATTTATTAGTCATAATTTTTCTTCATTTTTTAAATATATCAAACAACTATATTTAAATGTACTTCTATTATAAAATGGTTTTATTACTTATATTAATTTACTAATAATTATTTCAAGACTTTTCATATGAAAATTTTAGTTTATTAATCACAATTATTTCTTATTTATTTTTATGACTAAGATTCAACTTTTATGTATATTAAATAAATGTAATTAAATGCTACATTAGTTTAGACATTATTTCACGACTTTTGATATGAAAATTTGATAAAGTTATTAGTTTTTATTATATTTTTTTACTACAACAATCTTTTTCAATACTGTAATTTATTAATCATGTTTATGACAAACTATGCATTAGTTTATTACTCATAATCATTTTTCTAATAATTATTATGTTATTATATTGAACAACTATAATTATATGTACTTTTTTATTATAAAATGGTTTTTTATTACTTATATTAATTTACTAATAATTATTTCAAGACTTTTCATATGACAATTTTAGTTTATTAATAATAATGATTTCTTATTCATTTTTATGAAATTCAACTTTTGTTTATATTAAATAAATGTAATTAAATGCTACATTAGTTTATACATTATTTCACGACTTTTGATATGAAAATTTGATGAAGTTATGAGTTTTTACTATATTTTTTTATTACATTAATTTCTTATTTTTATGACAAAACTCAACTTTTAAATATATTAATTTATTTATATTTACAAATATGTAAGTGAGCACTTATATGAAAATGAATGATCTTGTTTATTATGAATTTTGCTACATATTGATTGTAACACCCGTATTTTTATAACATCGTTTAAAAAATTTAAAATACGATTTCCAATATTTTCCATGTAATCCCAAAATAAAGTTTAACAAAAACTTTTAAAAACCTTTATCAGAGCATACAAAAATACGGTGTCACCAAGTATATCAAAACCATAGGCAGACGGGATCTACCTACGAGCTCCCGAGCTAAACATAACAAGGCCACTCCTAGTGCAACCTTCTATCGCTTCAAACCTGTACCTGAGTACATAGCCACAAAAACAAACGCAGTACGTGAGACAAAATAGTCTCGTGAGATGCATGGGTTTTAAACCCCAATAATAAAAGTCATTTCATGAAAATATATATATATATATATATATATATATATATATATATATATATATATATATATATATATATATATATATACTACATCAATACCGTCTAGTCACCCTAGTGTGACCCTATCGATCTCAATTCTCTAGCAAACATATCTAGTACCTAAACATATAGGTACCAGAAGCACCATCATAGGTAGTACATAAACATATACGTGTAGGAAAACCTAGTAGGATTCACATGGCGGAACTTGAATCCCACATACCGGATCTCTACTAGACAATGAGATCACAAGAACAAAGAGATGATGAACATTACCTTTAGATTGCTAAAGAAGTGATCCACCTCTACTACACCACCTAAACACGCTGCAAGACTGCGTTGTACCAACAAAGTATCACACAAGGACTTGTGTGTGTGTTTCGGTCGAACCAAAGCCGAAACCCTAGGGTTCTTTTGGTGACTTTCGGCCGAAGGAGAGGAGAGGGAGAGGAACCTTTAGGGTTTTGAGTGTGTAAAGTGATTAGCCTCTAAACCCTTACACAAGCCCTTTATTTATAAGGCTAGATGTTACGGTTTAGTCCTTGGAGTTTAATTATGTTTAATTACATAATTAAACTTCCTATTAACACTTTAAACCCTTGGACTTTTACTAGTTAATTAATTGTCTATTAATTAACTGTACGTTAAATATTTAACTTAATATTTAACTTTCCTCTTAAATAATAATTAACTTATTATTATTTATTCTCTTCTTAATAATTAACTTAACTAGTTAATTATTCCACACAACTTACTTTATTCGGTTGTCCATTATTGGGTGTGTAGTGGTGTGACCCTTTAGTGCCTTATAACATTGGACACGGTGACACGTGTACTTATCTGTGCACATAAATCCTTCAGACTCCCACTTGTGCAAGTTAAGTATCACTTACTGATCATCGTTGGCCTAAAGCGGTCCCTAGCCAGACATTTAGGATAACCACGTTATAAGAACTCTTACATCCAGAGATAATATTCATAAATGAATAACACTAACAGATTTTCCTTTTGCATCATGATATTTCGTAATTTGAGTAATAGACATGGAGCAGGGATCTTGTTCTATATACTCGAATTTTCTCGACACTGATTTCGACTTTCTGCAGTAACGGATTACCGAATGATTTAATCATTCTCCGAGCGCGGCCACGCATTTCAGTAGTCTTAATCGTCGAGCGGCCATGAAATATCTCTTCTAGTTAAAGAAGGTGCAAATTCCATCTTGACAGTTTGCGTTATCTTGCCCACGACTTCCGCTGTCTTAGTCAGGTTCCTTATGATCACCCTTTTACGGTGTGACGTTAGATAAATGCTAAAGATCAGAAGTTGTCGCGTCTCAAACCAAAACGTCTCAGGTCAGAGGACATCTACTCGAAATTACTCATGCTTAGGCTCCATGAAGTAATCTCGATCTTTTGGTCACGTCTAATGTTTAGCAAACTCTGTAAACATCTATGAATATTTATTTTAACAACACTTGTTTCTCTATTCAATAACTATGAATAGATAAATATTCATAATGGTATTAACTCCTGAATATAGCTCCCACTAAATTCAAGCAACCACAGACATTTAAAATGAAACGACCAAAAATTTGTAAATAAATAAATTATGTAAAAATATGATAAATAAGGATAAATCATTTAAAAAACGTGGAAATTGGTTTCGTGTCATTCGGGCACCGTATGAGAAAGTTATGACCGAAACCGAGTTGAGATACTTGTCGAAAACTGCAGCCCTGCTGCATAAGGGAGTTCGCGGCGCGAACGTGAGTTCGCGATCGCGAATATTGAACAGTAGCTTGGGATTTTTGGTGATCAAGTTCACGGCCAGCTCCCGGTCGGGAAGAGTTCGCGACAAGGGAAGTTCGCGGCGCGAACTGCTTGTTCGCGGCGCGAAATCGTCCGACCAGGCATTAAAGACGGGATTTTTCTCATTTATTGCATATCAAAACCCTAGTTTCTCTCTTTGGCGATTTTCGAGCATAGCATCTGATTTTGGGTGATTTCTTCACAAATCCTTGATAGATTTCACTCCTAGTGGAAGATTAAAGGTATATCTTCACTTTTTCATCTTTGTAGCTCAAGATCTATGGATCTTGAAGCTAGGGTTTGAAACCCTAGTTCTTGGGTTGGTGATTTATGGTGAAATAAATGATGTATACACCTAGTAGATGGTATATTAACAAGGGAATCAAGTGTATAGTTAAGATTTGTAAGAATCTTAAGGGTTGGTTAAACCTAGGGTTTGGTAAATCACCATAATTGGGGGGAAGTGGTTAGTAAGTGTTATCTAGAGATGGATGAACACATTAGTAGTAATAACTAATAAGTGATGTTGATCATGTTGTTATAATTGTAATAGGCTTTTGGTGAAGCCTTGGAAAGTCGATTGAATTGTGAAGCCAGAGATTGGGTGTCAAGAACACGGTTTGAGCATCATATTGCTAAGGTGAGTACGTGTGGACTTTACTGAGTACATAGCCATAGAAATGTATTTTAACTACTTGTGATATGTCTAACTAAATATGTATTTAGACTTATTGTGTGTGAATTTAGTTATATATTAATGTTAATATGTAACTAACTTGTTTAATTGTGGGTGTGATAGTCGAATGCTTTACTTGGCATAACGATTAGGTTATGATGAGAGATAGATGGTGGTCATGCGGGGTATCCCCGATCATTGAGACAGGTGTATATATGTTTATACACTAGGTACGATGGTGCTTCTAGTATGCATATGTTTGCATACTAGGTTTGTTAGGATTCAGATACATATATGTTTATGTATTGGATATGCTTGTGTATTGGTACATATATGTTTATGTACTAGATATGGATGCTAGAGATTGATAGAGTTACCACAGGGTGACTAGACTGTTTTGTTAAGATGTATATGTATAAAATATTATATATATATATATATATATATATATATATATATATATATATATATATATATATATATATATGTTGTGATGTACGATTTATCGGGTATAAAACCCATGTATCTCACGAGACCCTTTTGTCTCACGTACTCCTTGTTGTTTTTGCTATGTACTCAGGTTCGGGATCAAAGATTTAGGTACGCATGGATAGAGATGCGGGGCCTAGAGTAGAAGAACACTAGAACGGATTTAGACTTAGCTTTGGTTTTGATCTATTTTGTAATACCAACTTTATACTCTGATTTTCATACCAAAGGTTTTTGTAAATCCATATTTTGGGATAGTTCTCCTCTATATATATATATATATATATATATATATATATATATATATATATATATATATATATGTTGTGATGTACGATTTATCGGGTATAAAACCCATGTATCTCACGAGACCCTTTTGTCTCACGTACTCCTTGTTGTTTTTGCTATGTACTCAGGTTCGGGATCGAAGATTTAGGTACGCATGGATAGAGATGCGGGGCCTAGAGTAGAAGAACACTAGAACGGATTTAGACTTAGCTTTGGTTTTGATCTATTTTGTAATACCAACTTTATACTCTGATTTTCATACCAAAGGTTTTTGTAAATCCATATTTTGGGATAGTTCTCCTCTATATTAAATGATTATTTTGGCCAAATGTTTTGTTATAAAATTTGAGGTGTTACAACTTGGTATCAGAGATATAGTTTAAGTGAATTAGGTTGGATGTCCATCCTAGTCTTAGACTGTAGCATTAGGAATGTAAGATTCCTTGAGTTTATAGGTTGACCTTGAGACTTTATGTTAAGTTTAGGGTTGAACCTAGGGGACCTATGAAAGTTGATATGATTTTGAATGTTGAGTCTTATGAGACTAATGGGTTGTACATGAGATACTAAATGTTTAATGTCTTTCGTATAGTCTTGATTGAAAGCAATGGTGAATACCCGTCGAAGTGGGAAAGCCCCGGAGAACCGGTAGGAAGAGGCACCTCATATTGAGGTTGTGGTTGAACAAGAAAGTCAACCGTCGATGCATCGAGTTGATGAGTCGGAGGTCGGAGCTGATAAGACTCCGGTAACTATGGCGGACCTCCAAACTATTATTGATCAAATCAAAGGGACGGTGGCCGAGGAAGTGCACCGTATAATGGGGAACCGTGAAAAGAAGGAGGATGAACGTGATTCCGATGATGAGAGGACCGGGGGTAGTGACACCGGTGAAAGAAAATCATCTACGGGTGGTCAAAGTGATGCTAGGGCGAGGCCCGATGAGAAAGAAGGTTGTTCGTTTAAATCCTTCATGGCTTGTAAGCCAAATGTGTATACGGGTAGTTCGGACCCGAAAGTGACTATGAGGTGGATCCGAGAGACCGAGAGGGTCATCGGAAGTAGCAAGTGTAAGAAGGCCGATATGGTGACGTATGCGTCACAATTGTTGAAAGAAGATGCTATGGTTTGGTGGGACATAGTTTATGAAACCCAATAAGCCGCCTAGATCTATCTCTGTAGATCTTTATACCCAGTATAAATGTGGCCTCTCCCAAGTCTTTCATCTGGAAACATTTACCTAACCAGGATTTTACTCCTTGTAATGCTGGTATATCGTTTCCTATGAGCAGTATGTCATCAACATACAAGACTAGGAAGATTACTATGCTCCCACTGAATTTTGTGTAGACACACGCCTCGAACTCACTCTTGACAAAACCAAATTCTTTGATTCTTTTGTCAAAGTGTAAGTTCCAACTTCTAGATGCTTGCTTTAATCCATAAATGGATTTTAGCAGTTTGCATACTTTATCAGGATTCTTTGGATCAGTAAAACCATCCGGTTGTATCATGAACACGTCCTCATTCAACTCCCCGTTAAGGAAGGCGGTTTTAACATCCATTTGCCATATCTCATAGTCGTAATATGCTGATATGGCCATAAGAATTCTAATAGACTTAAGCATGGCGACTGGCGAGTAGGTTTCAGAATAATCCACACCATGTGTTTGCGTGAAACCCTTCGCGAAAAGTCGTGCTTTGTAAGTATGCACTTTCCCATCCATGTCAGTTTTCTTCTTGAAAACCCACTTGCATCCAACAGCACGTGACTGTGGTGGCAAGTCCAATAACACCCAAACTTGGTTGTCATACATGGATTGCATCTCTTCTTGCATAGCCTCGAGCCATCTTTCAGACTCTACGCCATCAGCAGCCTCGCTGTAGGTCAATGGTTCTAGTAGACTTCCATCATCTTCATCGATCATGAATCCAAGATACCTAACTGGTTCTTGGCGTGGTCTACTGGACCTACGAGGGTTGCGTGTTTCTTCTTCCTCAACCGGTGGGTCTGGTTGGGGATCAACAATTCTTTGTTGAACTACTGGTTCGACTGAAGTCGTAGGTGGATCTTCGTTCTCTTCAATTTCTTGAAGTTCTATTTCTTTTCTTGGAGTTTCAGTTCCTAGAAACTTCTCCTCCAAGAAGACACCTTTCCGAGCAACAAAAACTTTGTTGCCTTCCTGATGATAGAAATAGTATCCTAAGGTTTCCCTTGGATATCCAACGAAGATACATTTATCTGACTTGGGGTTTAGTTTGTCTGTGAAGTTACGTCTAACGTACGCTTCACAACCCCAAATCTTGAGAAAAGACAATTTTGACTTTCTCCCCGTCCAGTGCTCGAACGGAGTCTTTTCTACTGACTTGGTCGGAACTCTATTCAGTGTGAATGCTGCAGTCTCGAGTGCATGTCCCCAAAATGATAGTGGTAGGGGAGCGCGACACATCATTGAACGTACCACGTCTAACAAGGTACTATTTCTCCCTTCTGATACACCGTTCATCTGAGGTGTATACGGAGGTGTGAGTTGTGAAACAATCCCACATTCTTTCAAATGATTGTCGAACTCTTGGCTCAAATATTCGCCTCCTCGGTCCGACCGAATTGACTTTATTTTCTTGCCCTGTTGGTTTTCTACTTCCCTCTGATATTCTTTGAACTTGTCAAAGCTTTCATACTTTAGTCTCATAAGAAAGACATAACCATACCTACTGAAGTCGTCAGTAAAGGTAATGAAGTAGCGGTATCCACCTCTGGCTTCTGGAGTGAAGGGTCCACACACGTCACTGTGTATAATCCCCAACAACTCGCCTGACCTTTCATTGTAGTGATTGAAAGGGTCTTTTGTCATTTTGCCAGACAAACATGATTCGCATATGGCATATGATTCCAAATCAAATGGCTCTAGAACTCCATCATCGTGGAGCTTCTTAATGCGAGTCTCGTTTATATGACCTAAACGACAATGCCAAAGATAAGTTTGATTCAAGTTACTCTTGGATCTTTTACTTATATGATAAACATCTCGTTCTATGTTATTTAGATTTAACGTATATAGACCATTATGAGAATTTGCTTTAAAATATAAAATGTCATCTTTTAAACAAGAAATCGTTTTTCCATAGAAATCATAATAAAAACCACTGTCTATAAGTAAATCAAAAGAAATAATATTTTTAATATGTCTAGGAACATAATAACAATCTTTAAGTTCCAAGACTCTTCCTGAAGGCAACTTGAGAAGATATGTTCCTACGGCTTCGGCTCCAACCTTGGAACCTTCGCCTACTCGTAGTTCAACATCCCCTCGTCTAGGGGTGTTGATCGGGTATAACTTTCGGGTATCGGGTAGTTCGGGTCGGGTAGCTCGGGTATTTTCAAATATAAAAACTATCCAATACCCGAACCAAATTAAATTCGGGTATTTGGGTATGGGTAGTTCGGGTAATGGGTCGGGTACGGGTATATCCACTACTACCCGAGAACTTGTACAGTGATTATACCCGAGAATTTGTTTTATCCACTGCAATTTTATCAAACTCCAACTGACATGAGACTCTATCATTGACTTTTAGATGAAATTCATGGACTACAAACTTAAAGATCGTATTTTATTTATAAAACTATAAAATATTACCTTTAAAAAAGTCCTTTTAATAAATTTCGGTTATTCGGGTATACCCGCCAACTTAAAATATTACCTTATACCCGATCCGTATTATTTTCGAGTTACCCAATACCCAAATGTTTCTACCCGATACCCAAACTACCCGACCCGATCTACCCGAATTCGAAACGGGTCGGGCGGGTAGAGCGGGTTTTAGTTATTTTCGACAGCCCTACCCTCGTCCTAGCCTCCTGTTCTTCTTAAATCCCTGCAAGTGATTGCAAATGTGATGACCACATCCGGTATCTAATACCCAGGATTCACTAGAAGTAACGAGACAATCAATCATAAAGATACCTGAATCACTGAAAAAATTAGTGTCCAACAGTCCCACATCGGACGTGTGCTCGCAAATATCCTTGCCGCCACAAGTTGGGCAACACAAATCAGCAAAGTTCTTCAACCACTCATCGAAATCATCCTGCTGAATCTCAGGGAGAGATTCTTCCTCTAGCCTTTGAACATCGCGTATACACAAGAGATTCTCGTGTAGACTTGCGACAGTCAAATCAAAATTCCCAACTAAATGTACTACCTTATCCTGATAGTATTGAGTGAGAGATCCAAAAAAGAACAAGACTTGTTCTTGTTGGTTTGATGTGCCAGTAACCAGGGTGAGACAATCTAGCAACCTTCTTATGTTAGTAATGAAGGATTTATGTGCACAGTTAGTCAACCTATGATGATACATCCATGCCTACGAAACACTTAAGGGTCACACCGGTGAGTGCATGTAAAATACGAGCAAGATAAGCAATGACACAACGAAGAGGAGTGATTCATGATAGTCATTATGAATCAAGTTAAGCATTAAGTCAAGTTTGACTTATTACTAGATTAGTTTAACTAACTAATTAATACAAGTATTTGTACATTTACTAGTTGAGTAAATATACAATGTGTTAATTATAGATTATCCATAATATGATTTAAAGCTATTAAATCATATAGTGTTTGGATAATATTATTGTCTAATTAATTATTAAAAGTATTAAATGCAAGTATATATTTTGTATATGTAATATACACGAAATATATATAAGTGTATAATACTAGACATTTAATAATTAAGTGGGATAATAATAACTAGTTAAACTACAAGGGTTTAAAGTGAAAAAGGATAAGTTTAATTAAGTATTAAACTTAATTAAACTAGAAGGGCCCTAAGTGAAAGTCCTTCTATTATAAATAGAAGGCATGGGGTTCCCTTATTCCTTGCTCAAAAATCCGAAACCCTAGCCCCCTCTCCCCTTGGTTTCGGCCGAACAAGAACAACACCAAGTTCTTGGTGTTCTTCGTTCTTCGTGTTCTTCGTGTTCTTCAAGTCTTGAAGATTCGAAGATCAAGTTCATTGCTTAGATCAACTAGAAGATCGCTCGATTTGCTCATCACCAGTGGATCTATCTTAAGCAAACAACAAGGTATGTTTTGAGAAAACTCTTTTCTCTCTTCTCCCTCTTGGACGGACTTCGACCAAAGAACCCTAGGGTTCTTTGGTATTGGTCGACCGAAACACACAAGCATTGTGTGTGTTCGGGTTTTTCGTACAAGGTTTCTTTATGTTAATCTAATCTAGATTTCCAAGATCCCAATCCTTTAGGGTTTAAGGATTAAGTTTAATCTCAGTTCCGCATTAGGGATTAAATTAGCTAGATGGTCTAATCGGTCAAGAACAAGTTCATGTTCTTGGTCAGTATGGTTCGAACCAAGTAATCTAGGAGATTGTCCCAAGTGGTTAATCAGTATCTAAAGAAACCCTTCAGTGGTATCAGAGCGTTGGTTTAGAGATTTAAACTAGATTAACAAAGTTTGTTTGTTTAATTTTTATTAAGTTTTTTTTGTTCCAACTTCTTCTTCCTCCTCTTAATTTACGAATTAGGGTTAGAACCCTAGGACCAAGCATGTTAAACTAGTTAAGTTTAATTGGTCAAAAGGATTCTAGAAAACCCTAGAAAATTCGTGTAAGGCAAAGAACCCTAGGATCAAGTATGTTAAACAAGATTTGTTTAATTGATCAAAAGGCTTCTTTTTCCTAACCCTAGCTAATTTTTCGAAAACTAGAACCCTAGGATCAAGATTGTCAAAAATCTTGATCAAGAGGATTCTTTCCTTAATTGCATGATCTTCCAAATCTAGGATCAAGTATGTTAAACCAAGATTTGGTTTAATTGATCAAAAGGATTCTTTCATTTTCTTAAGATTTCGTGATCAAGAGGATTTCTTGGACACCAAGTTTGTTAAACTAGCCTAGTTTAATTGGTGGAAAAGTTTCCTAGACTTTAAGGAATTTTCGGAAAAACCCTAGATATAATCTAGAAACCCTAGAACATTAAACTAGTTTAAGTTTAATGATTTAAAAGAATTAATTAGGTTAATAATCTAAAATCTAGATAATTAAACAAGTTCATGTTTAATAGGTTTAATTATTATTTTAATAGATTTATTGAAACTAGTTCTTTAAACTTAGAAATCTAGACAAAGTTCATTGTCTAAAAGGTTTGAATTAAAAAGTTTAAATAAATTTATTAGGGTTATAATCTATCCTAGAATTTAAATAAAGTTTATTGTTTAAATAAGATTGATTAGAATTAATTGTTGATAAATAATGTCTTTGATCACGAAAGTCAAAATCCTAGTTTTGATTGATCAAGAACAAGATTAGGGTTAGACTAATTAATGAGAATTAAAAGAAGTGTTAATTTCTAGTTCAAGAAATTAACAAGATGTATTTATTTATATTTATATATTATATTTCATTTTTTTTAAATATTTAAAAGATAAAATGAATTTTAATAAATAAAATAGTTTATACGTATTTTAATTAGTTCAAGTTAAAATACATATAAATTAGATGTAATATTCTTATTAGAATAATTACAAGTTTATTTTAAAGGAAAATAATTATATATATATTAAATACAAGAATAAATGGAACATTAAAAGATAATGTTATTTTGATCTTAAAGGCTAATAATATAACTAGTTATTGTATAAGTTAATTATATAATTAAAACTAGAAAGTACAAAGTTATGATTCCATTATAACTAGAAAATGTACAAGTTGAGATTATATGATAAACTAGAAATATTCAAAGTTATATATTAGTATTATAAGGTGTATAAAGTTATAAGTTATTATAACTAGTGATTATACAAGTATAATATAAGTATTTTACAAGTCATGTAATATACTAGATTAATGATCAAGTATAAATAACAAAAACCTATATTTAACTAGTTCTAGTTAAATGTAAGAAAGGTTTAAACAAACTAAGTATTATTATATATAGTCTTTATATAATAAGTTTATTAGTTTCACCAAGTATAAATCGGTGATTGTGTTCGCTTAAGTTCCATCATGATTGTTGGAGCTAGTGGGAGCTACACAAGAAAATCACAACGTTTATAAGTGTGTCGTTAAGACATAAGTTTTGGTGAAATCTAGTAAGTCAAATGTTTGATTTCATTATTAAACATATGAAAAACTAGGTATGTTAAACTAGGTTTATGATTCAAGTCTATGAATTTTAAAAGCATTAAAAGTTTAACATAAATTTTTAAGTTTTTCAAGAAAGATAAAACAAGTAAGTTTTATTCTAGATAAGGTTTTCCACAAAACCTAGTGATACGTTTTGTACACCTCGTTTTTAGGTATACATATAAAACGCGCAAATTCTTGAAACTATAAGTTTTAAAGAAAGTTCTTAAGGTTTAAAAGGGGTGTCTTGTTGAATTCTTGAATTCACAAGTCACATATTTTAAACAACGATTAAGATTGGAATAAGGTTTAAGTTTAGTTCAAGACTTAAACAAACCATAGAAAATCTTAGATCTAAGTACTATCCACCTAATGGAACACCTCACTTGTTAAACGATATTCATATTGTAAGGATAAAGAACCTTAGATATGGATTCAAATCATTGCGAGTGTTAGGGTGCGTAAGGTTCTGTGATAATCGGGAGTCCCGGCGCAGAACATCGCACTGTCTTAGATGGTATGATATACTTTGATGATAATCGGGAGTCCCGGCCCAAAAAGTACTTGAGTAGAATAAACATACTAGACTTTATTACTAACTTAGAAATGTACAAATTAGATTGTAAAAAGTTGTAATAAGTTATAAGTCTAAAGATTCTACGACCCCTAGGAATCGTGTCAAGTCTTGATACGATCGGTAAGGATGTTACCTACCAGAAACATCATGTCTCGTCGGGAAGTGCCCAAACCTTGCGGCGAGAATGTGATATATGGATCCTAGGCCTAAAATATTAATTATGGGTTTATAATATATTTTAGAGAATGTTTGTTGATGATTACTAATTAAACTGGGTTTAATTTGTAGATGGCAGCAACAACCACAACGACAAGTACCAACAATCTCTCTCTTCGCTCAATCCTCGAAAAAGACAAGTTGACTGGGTCAAACTTTCTCAACTGGGAGCGCAATCTTCGCATTGTGCTCAGGCATGAGAGAAAGTGGTATGTCTTGGAAAGAGCAGTACCTAATGTCTCTGCCGCTAATGCTAGAACCTAAGCAAGACAAGCTTATGATAAGCATGTCAGTGATGCGCTCGATGTGAGCTGTTTGATGCATGCAACCATGAGTCCAGAATTACAAGCAGGACTTATGGATGTGCCTGCATTTGAGATGATCCAGCAACTTAGGGATTCATTTCAAGAGCAAGCTCGCACTGAGAGGTTCGACATCAATCGAGCCTTCAACTCTTGCAAGATGGTCAAAGGAACGCCGGTGAGTGCCCACGTCATGAAAATGAAAGGACACATGGATCACTTGGCTAGACTTGGTCACCCATACCGTTGCAAATGGCAACAGACACTATACTCAATTCATTGTCTGATGACTACAAGCCTTTTGTAGTCAACTACAATATGCATAATATGGAGAAATCCATTGCTGAGCTACATTCCATGCTCAAGACAGCTGAATTGAGTTTGGGGACCAAATCTAAGGATGTTCTAATGATCGGTAATAGCAGTGGTAGTGGCAAGAAGAGAAGAGGGCATGGTGGTAAAGGAAAGGGTAAAACCAATCCTAACCAAGGAGTGCCAAATGGTAAAAGTGTCAAACAAAAGGTCAAGAAGTTTAAGCCTAACACAGCGAGGACCGAGAATCGGTGCTTCAAGTGTGGTGAGGCTGGGCATTGGAAAAGGAATTGTCCAAAGGATGCAAGTGGTGGTGGAGGAAACGCAAGTTCCTCAGGTAACACAACCACACTTCTTAATCACTTTTAGATACTTGTAAAGTACATTACGAGTAATCTAACTTTTGCAATCGTTTATTGCAGGAAGAGATGGAAAGTGAAAGCGACCAGCATGAGATGGTGATTCCACAAGCACCAAGTTTTTATAATTCAGTATTTTATGGATTCAGTAAAACAATTTTTCTTTTGTTGGATAATTTTTTATTTTTTGTTAAAACAAGTTCTCGTTTGGTTTTAATAAGAATCCATGGTTGAATTATATTGTGTGCATGTGTGATGATTACACTAGTCAAGGTTTTATGACTAGATTGTAAATCAAGTTTTGATTTACTTTATATTTCATGTTTTTATACTTGTTTGATTGTTGTGAATGTCTTAAAAGCTCAACACTTAGATACTAGAAATTAAAAGTTTTTCTTCTAAAGTATTTAAGAGATTTTATGAAAAGCATAAGGTTCAAAAGTTATTGAACCTAGTTGAAACATCTTAAGTAATGGTTACTTATGATAGTAAGTTTCAAGATGTTAGTATTAATATAGTATGATTATATTGGATATAATCAAGATAGACTTTAAAGAGTATTATTACAAGTCTTTTATACTTGTAATAAAGGAATTTAATGAAGTCATAATTCCTTAATAGGAATAATTGGATATTCGTATAATCCAAGTAAAGTGGCTTAGACGTTAAATGAACTCTTAAAAGAGACAAACTATATTAAAGTATTTAAGAATTAAAAGGTATTATTGCAAGTCTTTTATACTTGTAATAAATACAATATTTAATCAAGTCATAATTCCCTAATAGGAATAATGGATGTTTGAGAAATCCAAGAAATGACTTTGGCATTGAATAAAGATTCTTAAAAGATACTAATACACTTAAGAATTGGAAGTATTCTACCAAGTGTCTTATACTTGTTAGATACAGTAATCAATGAGAGTCATGATTCCCTTATCAGGAATGTTGGATATTCGCAAATCCAAAGGATGACTTTAATAATTGATTAATTCTTAAAGGATTAAACTATAAGTTTTGACTAGGTCAAAAAGATAGTTTGAGTGATGCTTATTTTCCATAAAATTTAGTGGGAGCTATGACTAACATATTCACTAGAGGTACTAATGAATATAGTAAGTTGGTTAGGACATTAACAACAAGGTTTTACCAAGTCGTTAGCCAAAGAGTTAAGAGAAATAAATGATCAGTAATTAGATTATTGCAAACCTAATAGCGTGGTCACAAGTCTTGTGATTAATTATTGCATATCTAATAGGATGTTCACATTCCAGTGAACAAGTTAATCATTTAAGAAATTTCTTTAACTAGTAAGAATATCTACAAATCAAGTAGCTAATAGAGATTTAGTTACAAGGCAAATTTTATAGATTCAAGAAACTAAAGGAGTAATTTTTCAATCCTCCCACGTTTACCGAATCATATAAAAAGGCAAGACTAGAATATTTTCTAAATGTTGCATGAACAATATCTAGCAAAGACAAAAGTAATAGTATTCTTAATACTCGTCTTATGTCTTTAGTTTAATAGAAATGACTAATTGTAATTAGTGATAAAAGTTACAATTAAGAGTTATTGAAGTAATCAACACAAACGCATAGAATAAGTAATGATCCAGTAATAATTCAGTATCTATGTCCAGTGAGGAATAATACATGAGTTAGTAACATTGTTATTCAGAATTTGTATGTTTTACAATATCCATGAGTAAAAGTCTATTTATTCTAAAAGATATAAATCCGTGACTACTCGTCTTGGTGGGAACCTCGATGGGACGTTAACGTCATCGCGGTATTTGGTGGTAGATTCGAAGTTCTTCGAAGATAGCTACACAAGTTTTGTGTAGACCAAATATCGGTGATATTCTGTTTGAGCTCGACGAATATTGGATTGACCACCGTGATAATACTTCGTGGTTGAAAAGTTCAAAAGTATTATTCACTAGGATTGTCCTTAAGCCTGAGGTATTTGGTTTGGGATGCATTGACTAATGTGCTTTGGTTCGTCTTAGACAATTCTGAAATATGGTTGTCATACGAGGCTTTACTGGGTACAGAGGAATTTGTATTTCAGATCGAAATATAACAAGATGGTAATTGCACCTCCTTTTTAGGAGAGATATTTATGGGTCCTTTGACATGATGAGATAACTGGAAAGTGCATGGCCATGCCCAAACGAACTGATTTGTTCTTTGTCGTTTATCACAACAGTTTGAATCAAGAAGTCATTAAATGATTTTGAATACAGGAGTTGATAATTTCTACCATGCTCATATTCATTATCACAAATATCGTGCTGCAAGGGATAAACCTAACATAGTTGCCCAAGAAGTAAAGACAGAGTGTTCTTTACTAGGAGACGCTATTAAAGAGTTTTTCAAGAAACTATACCTGGGTTACGTAAGCTGTTTTTATGGGGTTGGTTACCTACATGCCCATTTAGAAGGCCACTGTAGCTCGTATCATTAAGACAAAGGTTACAAACTTGCACAAGTGGGAGTCTGAAGGATTTATGTGCACAGTTAGTCAACCTATGATGATACATCCATGCCTACGAAACACTTAAGGGTCACACCGGTGAGTGCATGTAATACGAGCAAAATATCCTTGCTGCCACAAGTTGGGCAACACAAATCAGCAAAGTTCTTCAACCACTCATCGAAATCATCCTGCTGAATCTCAGGGAGAGATTCTTCCTCTAGCCTTTGAACATCGCGTATACACAAGAGATTCTCGTGTAGACTTGCGACAGTCAAATCAAAATTCCCAACTAAACGTACTACCTTATCCTGATAGTATTGAGTGAGAGATCCAAAAAAGAACAAGACTTGTTCTTGTTGGTTTGATGTGCCAGTAACCAGGGTGAGACAATTTAGCAACCTTCTTATGTTAGTAATGAAGGATTTATGTGCACAGTTAGTCAACCTATGATGATACATCCATGCCTACGAAACACTTAAGGGTCACACCGGTGAGTGCATGTAATACGAGCAAGATAAGCAATGACACAACGAAGAGGAGTGATTCATGATAGTCATTATGAATCAAGTTAAGCATTAAGTCAAGTTTGACTTATTACTAGATTAGTTTAACTAACTAATTAATACAAGTATTTGTACATTTACTAGTTGAGTAAATATACAATGTGTTAATTATAGATTATCCATAATATGATTTAAAGCTATTAAATCATATAGTGTTTGGATAATATTATTGTCTAATTAATTATTAAAAGTATTAAATGCAAGTATATATTTTGTATATGTAATATACACGAAATATATATAAGTGTATAATACTAGACATTTAATAATTAAGTGGGATAATAATAACTAGTTAAACTACAAGGGTTTAAAGTGAAAAAGGATAAGTTTAATTAAGTATTAAACTTAATTAAACTAGAAGGGCCCTAAGTGAAAGTCCTTCTATTATAAATAGAAGGCATGGGGTTCCCTTATTCCTTGCTCAAAAATCCGAAACCCTAGCTGTCACACCCCGCCAAAATGGTTTTGCGGAAGAACGAGGTGCGACTAATTAGCAACATAACACATCAATAATAGTAAACTTCGCATAAATTGAAAAATGAATTGTCAATGTCATTACAAACATCAAAAATGAATTGTTTTAACGTAAACCAAAATAAATGTTGTAAATGCAATAGTTGTGTCATAAAGACTTATTCTTGAAACCAATGCATGACAATTCTTGACCAAAATTGAACCTTGAAAAGACTTAATTTCCGTTACCTGAGAAAACATATTAGAAAAGGTGTCAACACAAAGGTTGGTGAGTTCATAGGTTTATGACTTTATAGATCTTTGATTTGTTCCAAAATGTTTACTAGTACAACTTGTGTACTAAAATAATCTTTAAATTCTTTTGTATTAAATGTAGTGTCACATATTAGTCTCATAATGTGTACATCTCTTTATGGCATGTGTTAACCAAACTCATGGCAAGTGTTCACCAACTTATGGTAAGTATTCACCAATCTCATGGCAAGTATTCTCCAAACTCATGGCAAGTATTCACCCTCATGGCAAGTATTCACCAATCTCATGGCAAGTATTCATCAGGATTAAGTGTACAAAAATACTGATCATAAATGTTTTCAAAAGGCAAGTTGTTGTCAAATAAACATGAATGTATAAAGTGTATTTACAAAACAGTTAATATGTTTCTCACCCCAAAATAGTTAAAAACGTAATAAAAAGAGGGGCCATGAACTCACCTTAGCACATCGAGCAAGACTTGTATTTCAGTAAGCGTTGGGGTTTCCAACCAAAGTTTTCTTGGCGTCCTAAACGCATCATAATAGACAGATAAGTGATGGTCTAATTGACACGCCTAAACTAAATGATGCACAAATAATTGTTTTAAGATGAACATAGACTCGAGCGATACGTTGGTGACGTGGTTGGATTGTGTTCGTATATTAATTTCGATGGGTTGGATTTAACAAGTTTTGAAAGTAAATACATTTTAACCGGGAGTAACGGAGTTTCGATACAATAAATTATTATTATTTAAATAAAATCAATTTAAATAATTATAAATAAAATTTATAATAATTTAATTATTAATAAATGTTTTGTTTATATTGCTTAACTATTAGTGTATTTAATAATAAAAGAGAAAATCTTATTTTTCTTATTTCAAAAGGTTTTGGGCTAGAAAATGCTAGGCTGTAAAGTTGGGTTTAGTTAAATTCTTTTGGGCTTAATTAATAAATGGCTAAGACCGCTGCCAACGGGACGTCGGGGGGACGCGTCGGGGGGCGTCGAGCCACGACGGCGTTGGCACCGAGCCGTCGTGGCCGGCGTCGTGGCGAACACGTCGTGTTTTCGACGGAAGAGAGAAGGCGTCGGGGAGTGTGTGTGGGGTCGGGGAGCGTCCTTTTATTGAATTCAAAATTCAATTTTTTTTTTCCTTTAACCTATTTTTTACCTATAAATACAACACCCTTCCATTCATAATTTTACACCACTTCTCCCACTTCTTCATTACCTTCATTACCTATTTTCCAGATTTTCATCATGAGTCGTAGATCGAACTCCTCCCCGTCAAATGATCACTTCCAAAATTTGTTAAACACCCGTATCCCGTCACCAGCATATTCTTCCAAAATTTTTCTCCAAAGTTTAATGTTTTTTTTAAGTTTAATGTTTTTTTTTGTCTAATGTTTTTTTTTAAGTTTAATGTTTTTTTTTTTTTTAAATTTTAATGTTTTTTTTTTAATTTTAATGTCTTTTTATAATTTAATGTAATTTTTTTTAATTAATGTAATGTTTTTTTATTTAATGTAATTTGTTTTTATTTAATGTAATGTGTTTTTTTATTAATTAAAATGGTGATGTGGAAATGATGATGTGGAAATGATGGGTTTAGTGATGGGTTAGTGATGGGTAGGGTTGGCACGAACGTGTCAGTAGCGGGTCAGTAAGGATGCGATGACGTGGCGCTAGTGATGGGTTTAGTGATGGGTAAGGGTTGGGAGAGGCCTAAGGACACCAAATGAAATAATAACGGACTAATTAAAAATGTATTTGGATGTGATTCAAAAACGCACTCATGGGCTCATTTAATGCATTTATTACCCGTTTAAAATATCTCAACACAACAAGAGAGAACTCAGTCACCGGTCGAAGTCGTTGGTGACCGGAAAAACGGTCAAGACACCGGAATTCAAGGGAACACCGGCGGAAACTCGTAAACTCATGTTGACGAGTAAACAGTCATAAAAACACACACCAAATACATAACTACACACACATTACACACGTCATACACACACACACAATGTGTGCGTGTGTTGCCTGAGTCGGAAAACGGGTCTAAGCCGAGGCAGAAGTCACCCCAACACACACCAAAACCCATACACTTATACGTGTATAGAGATAGAGACAGGAAACAAGGTCGGGTGGTGATCGAAAACAAACACCCACATACTGAACACACACACACACACATGCATGATTCTATATATAAAAAAAGGGATTTGCTAACCATTGCCCTTAGGGCAATGGTTAAGAGTGGATAAAGTGGTTTATGTACAATTTAGGATGCATAACTACTCAAAGGTGGTTATTAAAATGCATGGGGGTAGTTTTTTATTAGTTTATGTACAATGATTTTAAGCCAACAAAAATTTCTTAACCATTGCCCTTAGGGCAATGATTAGCATTTTCCATAAAAAAAAGGTTAGAGTTTTATACCGAGAGTTTAGAGATCGAGAGATGGTGTTCCGAGGAGGAGAAGTCGGATGGTTCTTAAGCTCACCGGAGACTTGTTGGCCAGGGAATGCTACCGGAGTTGATCGAGAGCCAAAGTGGAGGTGGTATCGGTTCTGATTTCACGTGATAGAGAGAGAGAGACGCTGGAGATCTGTCGCTGGAGCTGTGAGATCACTGGAAATCGTTCCCAGTTATAACTTTAATTGTCGGAAAGGTGTTGCATGTGAATCGCCGGAGAAGATCATAAACGGCAGAGAGTGGTGGTGATTGTTGTTTTGTTCCCGGAAGAGAGAGGGGATGAGAGAAGGAGATAGTCGATCTAGGTTAAAATATGTGGTAGAGATAAGTCGTGAAGTTATGTGGAGGTTATTGTATTGGGTGCTTAAGCATAGAATATCCATTTCATCACCGAAATGGTACGATTTAGACCGGCTTTGTTGGGAAATCAGTTGACAAAGGGGGTGGTAGTGTATCGACGTGGAGTCATGGTGGATAAGAATGGTTTGTTTTTGAATTTACAACGGAATTAATAATTAGTGTTAGACATTTATATTTACCGATGCATTCGCCAGGTAGAATGTTTCAATAGGGGTTTTTGATCGGGGTCATTTACAAATAAAAATATTTTACTTTGATTCATATTTAATTACTTTCGACATTATGGCGTTATACTACTGCGTAGTTACACACAAACATTTATACAATTTAATTAGGCATGTAAGTCGGTTTGTATAATATTTTCTATACCGGGTTTGGTTGAGCTAGTGATTCATTATAAAATATAAAATTTATATTTTTGGTTCAGTTCACATTTACGTTAAATCACCAACTCGCTAAATTTATAATTGTCATTGTTTAACACAGATAAACATTTACATGCATCCTACTAATGAACACTAATAATACATAATGTGTATGTTTTATCAGACTTTGACGCAAAATGTGTACTTTATTTATGATACATAAATTGTCTAATAATTTTGGTTGAATTAAGTGTCGGGTTAAATACCCGAATTTGAGGGTTGTCACATTAGCCCCCTCTCCCCTTGGTTTCGGCCGAACAAGAACAACACCAAGTTCTTGGTGTTCTTCGTTCTTCGTTCTTCGTTCTTCGTTCTTCGTGTTCTTCAAGTCTTGAAGATTAGAAGATCAAGTTCATTGCTTAGATCAACTAGAAGATCGCTCGATTTGCTCATCATCAGTGGATCTATCTTAAGCAAACAACAAAGTATGTTTTGAGAAAACCCTTTTCTCTCTTCTCCCTCTTGGACGAACTTCGACCAAAGAACCCTAGGGTTCTTTGGTATTGGTCGACCGAAACACACAAGCATTGTGTGTGTTCGGGTTTTTCGTACAAGGTTTCTTTATGTTAATCTAATCTAGATTTCCAAGATCCCAATCCTTTAGGGTTTAAGGATTAAGTTTAATCTCAGTTCCGCATTAGGGATTAAATTAGCTAGATGGTCTAACCGGTCAAGAACAAGTTCATGTTCTTGGTCAGTATGGTTCGAACCAAGTAATCTAGGAGGTTGACCCAAGTGGTTAATAAGTATCTAAAGAAACCCTTCAAGTAAGATGGTCACTCGATGGTTGATCATCTTTCATTTTTGACGAAAAATTTTCTTGCAAAATGAACTGCTTACTTTCTTCAGTACTATCTTTAAACGTCTCCTCAAGATACTGGACAAACTCATAGCACGGTTTCTTACGTAGATTATCAGTAAGCTCTGATAATGAAGTAAGAATAGGAATCGACATAACTTGTGATTCATCTGCCAGATACTGATAATAAGCATCAAGCTCATCATCCTGGGCATCTTGCCCTGGTTGTCCCTTGGGTGCCTCGTCTATCACGTACAGTAGATCTTATGCCTTTAGGAAGTTCCTAAAATGCACATTCCAAACTTTGTAGTTTGGACCAGTAAGCTTCCATTTTCCAGTGATGAGCCTTTGCGATTCAGTTGGTGAGTAAAACGGAATTTCTGACAATACATACATCTATAAGAAAAACAACAAACGGTTAGTATGATTAGAAAAATAAATAACTTCTAACATTATTACCTTTTAAGAATAATAGTCAGACTAGGACCCATATTTCACGCCCTCTAATGCAAGGTTTGGGCACTTCCCATTAGAGCCACGCTATTTCTGGTAGGTATAGCCATACCAATCGCCTCTTGAACTAGAAACGATTCCTAGATGTTCGGGATATCAAGTTGAACAACAAACGTGTACATGTTTTAATCCCTCTAGTGCACTTTGGGCCGGGACTCCTGATTATCACCAAATTAGATCGTACCACCTAAGACAATGCGATGCCTTGCGCCGGGACTCCTGATTATCACAAGACCCTACGCACCCTAACACTCGCAATGATTTGAATCCACATCTAAGGTTCTTTCTCCTTAAAATGTGAATATCGTTGAACAAGTGAGGTATTCCATTAGGTGGGTTGCACTTTGATCTAAGATTTTCTAAAAAGGATTTTCCTTTGTTCCAAAAAGTTAGCCAGTTTTTAATTACTTGGTTTTATAAACTAACTGTTTATAAAATCCACTTTTTAATTTGTTTCTTAAAACTTGGTTTTATAAACTTACTGTTTATATCGCCATTATAATTTAAACTTGGTTTTCTAAACAAACTGTTTATAATTACCATTATTAATTTTATATCTTGGTTTTCTAAACGAACTGTTTATAATCACCATTATTAATTTTTAAAACTTGGTATTATAAACTAACTGTTTATAATTACCATTCTTTATTAAAACCTTGGTATTATAAACTAACTGTTTATAATTACCATCTTTTTATTCCAATAATAATAAATAAATGAAATAAAATAAAATAAATACATGCAATTAATTAAAATTGCTTATGTCATAACCCCAAAGACTTAGTATTGTGTTTTGTATATTTAAAATAACAAAATAATTTTCCGAAAAATGAAAAAATATTTAAATAAATTCGAAAATTAAATAAACACAATATCACTTCTTTTGGGTTATGTAATACTAATTAAATAAATAAACTGATAATTTAAATTACCAAGCTGATAATTAGAAAATTACCCTTAATAACTGATTTCAATTTCCCCCTTAATTTTAAGATTATCTTGATTTTAATAAACTATTAAAATCAATTTTAATTTAAATGTTATTAACCCTTTTAATTTTTTTTTGATTTGATCCCATGTACCCATATGCCCGAAACTGAGCCTTGGGTAAACGATACTGGATTAAATACAGAATAAAATAAAAAAATAATTGGATCTCGAGACGAAACCGTATCCGGTCGAACCCGAGTTCGACCGAATCTCGATCTTACTCGGTTTCGGCCAAGAGTATATATATATATATATATACATATATATATATATATATATATATATATATATATATATATATATATATATATATAAAATTATTTTTTATTTCTATTGTTACCGAAAAATTAAAAAAAAAAAATATATATATAACATATATTGTGTTATTCTAATACCAAGAATAACATAACTTTCCTTATTTTGTCTAAAGCCTAATTTGTCCAATGATTCACCAAATCTTGGTTAATCAATTACTTGGTCTAATTTTTCTAGGGTTTTTTCTAGACAAAAAAAGAAACCTAATTATTTTCATCTTGAAACCTATTCAATCCAATTATTCAAGAATTTTGAACAATTTTCTTGGATCAAATTACTAGGTTTCTTTCTAAGATAAAAAAAACTTTATAATATATATATATATATATATATATATATATATATATATATATATATATATATATATGTATCTATATGTATATATATATATATATATATACATATATATATATATATATATATATATATATATATATATATATATATATATATATATATATATATATATATATATATATATATATATATATATATATATATTACGAAAATCGAAAAAAACAAGGAGGGAAAAGAAACCTAATTTCTTTTTATCTAGAACCCTATTCAATCCAATTGTTCATAAACTTGAACAATATTCTTGGATTAAATTTCCTAGGGTTCTTTTTGCTAAACAAAAAGAAACTCAACCGAATCTCATTAAGATTAGTAGGAAGCTCTGATACCATTGTAGGAAAACCTAGTAGGATTCACATGGCGGAACTTGAATCCCACATACCGGATCTCTACTAGACAATGAGATCACAAGAACAAAGAGATGATGAACATTACCTTTAGATTGCTAAAGAAGTGATCCACCTCTACTGCACCACCTGAACACGCTGCAAGACCGCGTTGTACCAACAAAGTATCACACAAGGAATTGTGTGTGTGTGTGTTTCGGTCGAACCAAAGCCGAAACCCCTAGGGTTCTTTTGGAGACTTTCGGCCGAAGGAGAGGAGAGGGAGAGGAACCTTTAGGGTTTTGAGTGTGTAAAGTGATTAGCCTCTAAACCCTTACACAAGCCCTTTATTTATAAAGCTAGATGTTACGGTTTAGTCCTTGGAGTTTAATTATGTTTAATTACATAATTAAACTTCCTATTAACACTTTAAACCCTTGGACTTTTACTAGTTAATTAATTGTCTATTAATTAACTGTCCGTTAAATATTTAACTTAATATTTAACTTTCCTCTTAAATAATAATTAACTTATTATTATTTATTCTCTTCTTAATAATTAACTTAACTAGTTAATTATTCCACACAACTTACTTTATTCGGTTGTCCATTATTGGGTGTGTAGTGGTGTGACCCTTTAGTGCCTTATAACATTGGACACGGTGACACTTGTACTTATCTGTGCATATAAATCCTTCAATACGTACCGTGGATTAGTCGATGGGAATCCACCCAACTACCCCTCACTCCACACCTCATGACCGGGGATCCCCCGCGTCATCACATCATCTCATTCTTACCATAACTCATCAGTTATTTCAATCAAAGCCCTCGGCTATCACATCAATCATCAAACAAGTGAGTTATCTAATTATAACTATATATATAACTAATTCAACATCGAGTGAATGTACCTGTATAGTCCCATGGACCTGGTCATAAGCAACCCACATCTACTTCTGTATCCATGAACCCTAGGAGGTCCATACTTACTTATTTCATAAGATACATTCCTTATTTTATCGTCATCATAATACTTTATCTCTTCTTTGACTATAATACACATTTATTTACTAGTCACATAATATTCAATTTCATATATATTCGTTCTTCACTTTTATTAGTAAATCTTACCAATAATACTCATTATTATAAAAATCATTACCACTTGCTTTACTAATACATATTTATTAATCCAGACTTAGTATTCTTTCTTTTAATCAATAGCTTTATTATTGTGGTTCATTATTGAAGATTTCCATAACCACTTTAGTTTATCATATTACTTCCAAAATCACCAATCATACTAGACCTGTTCTAGTATCACATTATGCCTACTTTCATATCTTTTCAATCACTAACTTTATCAAAATGTTTATCAATAAAGACCCAATAAAATATCATACGTATTTTTAACAACTATTTGCTATGTACTCAGTTTAAAAGTTTCATGTACTCACCTTAGCCAATAATGCTCCAAATGTGTTCTTCATACTCAATCCTTTTGCTTCAACAAGCTAGCACCTTCCAAGACTTCAACAAAGCCTATCATAAAAATCATAACTTGTTCAACAACAAATACTACTAATAATAACCCCCTTTTCATCACTAGAATCCTTTAACGACACTTCCCCCCAATTTGGGTGATTTCCAAAACCCTAGGTTTCACCAAATCTTAAGATTCTTACCAATCTTAACCATACACTTGTTTCCTTTGTTAAAACACCATCTATTAAGTGTATACAATATTTATTTCATCATTAACCACAAATCCAAGAACTAGGGTTTCAAACCCATGCTTCAAGATCCATAGATTTAAAGCTACAACTACAAAGGGGTGAAGATATACCTTTAATCTTTAACTAGGAGTGAAGTATCACAAGATTTGACCAAGAAATCAGCTCCAAATGACCCTTTGCACCTAAAATCGCATACACACTCGTTGGGAGAGAAACTAGGGTTTGAGATGGCATGAAATGAGCCAAAACCCGACTTTAATGATGTGTCTGAAAGGTTCGCGCCGCGAAGCCCAAGTTCGCGCCGCGAATTACGCGTGTCGTGAACAATTCGCGTTCGTGAACCAGCCGCGAACTCCGATCTCTGAAAACCCCAAGTCTCTGCCTGATCCTCGCGATCGCGAGGAGTAGTTCGCGCCGCGAACTTACTTGCCCAGGCAGGCTGCAACTTTTGTTCCTTGTTTCGACCCGGTTTCGTCCATAACTTTCTCATACGGTGTCCAAACGACACGAAACCAATTCCTACGCTCTTTAAACGATTTATCCTTAATTATCATATTTTCATAGAATTTATTTATTCGCAAATTTCGGGCCGTTACATTGATTATTAAAGTAATGTACAATGTGACTTGCCTTCACCTCCGATCGTAATTTATTCCTTTTGTTTTCCCGTTTGTATCGTAATTTATTCCTTTTGTTTTCCCGTTTGCGTTGTCATCATGCCTTTTGTTCTCCAACGATCTTATCGTCAACCCACATGTTTAGCTTTTTGTGTGTGTTATATATACTATCTAGACTCTAACACTTGAGTATAAGATATAATCAAAGAATTAGACGATATAATCAAAGAATTATGAGGAAACTGAATGATAACGATTTGAGTATAAGATATTGTGTAATCATCAGAGTAACACTGCTGGAGATAGTCGATCCTACAAAATAAACAAACCTAAATTAAACGATGTATCATTACACAAAATCCACTTGAAAACATCAAGACATATTTGATTCATGAATTCACCAAAATGAAATTCATAATAGGAGAATAGATGAATGAGATTAACGACCTTACTTACCTATTTATACTAAATAATTCATTCTTAATTTGTATGAAAAGTTATAAATTAATTAATACTTTTAATATGTATCTTTACATTTGCTAGAAACTAAAACTTATATATTAAATATAATAATTTAATTTAATTAATCTTATAAATGAATTTATTACATTATTAATATTATTAATATTAAATGCAAGGTATTAAATTCAACTTCATTTTTGGAACGATGAATGAGATTAACAACCTTACTTACCTATTTATACTAAATAATTCATTTTTAATTTGTATGAAAAGTTATAAATTAATTAATACTTTTATTATATGTATTTACATTTGCTAGAAACTAAAACCTATATATTAAATATAACAATTTAATTTACCTTTAATATGTGTCTTTACATTTGCTAGAAACTAAAACCTATATATTAAATATAATAATTTAATTTAATTTAATTAATCTTATAAATGAATTTATTACATTATTAATATTATTAATATTAAATACAAGGTATTAAATTCAACTTTATTTTTGAAACTCATTTTTTATGTATAATATAGATAGATATAGATATAGATATAGATGTATTAGTTATGATTAAATTATGATAAAAGTTGAAATTTTTTATAAGTCGGTCAATAATGAGAAAATTTTAAAAATATAGAATTATTAATTTTATTAATTTTATTTTCCCTTTTAATAGTAATTAGAAATGATTTTACTTTTAAAATTAAAAAAAATGTTTAATATTTTTTTTTGAACAGCAAAAGAGAGCAACGGGTCGAACTTCGGTAAAACCATCACCACCCGAAGACTCCAGGAAACACGATATATTAATTAAAATAAGCTATCAAGAAACTAGCAATTACATGATAAGTTGTAATGAAAAAATGTTTATAACAAGGTGAAACAAAAATCTGATTCTAGTTTGATCTCTACATTATATATATAATATAAAAACCATTGCTTATGAACAGTGCTAACTCTATGGCAAATATATATATAGTACTTCCTCCGATTTAAAATAAGTGATACATTGTTGGTTTCACGTTTTTTGAGGCAAAAAATTATAATGATGGTTAAATTGGATTAATTGGATGGTTAGTGGGGAATGGGTCCCACAATCTTTGAAAAAAAGTAAGGTTAATGATGTTTAAAAGTAAAAGTAAGTGTAAAGAGGTCATTTCACTTTATTAAAGTAAGTAGTTAGTGGGTGTGGGACCACTACTTTTTACCAAATAAGGTAAATTTTCAAAGTGTATCACTTATTTTGATACACCAAAATATGAAAAGTGTATCACTTATTTTAAATCGGAGGAAGTATATAATTACGAACAATACTTTAGAACAAACCATTGTTATATGTTTCAGTTTTCTGATTTCAGGAACATCTCTTAAATATAGTATAAAATTACTATGTTACCCGTCTTTTAATAAAAATCAATATTCAATATTTCGGTTCATAATTTGGAAACCTTCTATAAATTAAATTTGAGTAGAAATTATTCTAAAATATTGGAAATTGGAAATGGTAATAATTCTGTAATCGCCTCTCCTTATACATTCAAGATTTTAGTTATTTAGAATTTATATGAGTTTTTCTAATATGTGCTTCCAGGCACATATATAGAAGCATTACTTTACTCAAAATTTTCTAACAAAGTGATATTATACATTAATGATATTCAACATATTACTTTGTACTGATATTCAACTAGTTTTATACGAATAAAAATTCTTATATACCATTAATCTTAGTTTGTGTATATTATAAATATTTTCTTTTTAAGGAAAAAAAGGGACACAAAGGAGCATAGGCACATCTCCATCATCTCTTCATCATGATCAACTTTAAAGTTTCACTTTTATTGTGTTGTTCAATAAAGCTAACACAAACTCACACTCTAGAGACAGACCAAGTAAAGTGTGTTTGATGATGGTGTCTTGATACAATTTTGCAGGACTGAAATGGCATTCACCCTGCTTTTGATGTGTGATGAAATCAGTCAAGTCATAAGAAGGAAGAAACATACAGAAATACACAAAAACACACATGGCAATCAGAATTATTGATGTTAAGATTCTTGTAATGCAATATTGATTGAATATGATAAGATAAAAGTGAAAGAGACAAAACTGTCACTTCATATATCTTGATACAACTACACATAAATAACTGTTTTTTTCTGTAGGTAATTATGTATCATAACTTTTACTTTAGGGGGTGATTTTCCTACCATAACTTTTAATTCATCTACCATAACTGTTGCTTAGCATACTTGTACAGTTAACTGTAAAACTTGTACATTGTGGTATATGAAGTAAAGTTGTGGTAAAGAAATGAATTCCCTTTACTTTATACATGCAAATCTTTGAAGAAAATTATACCATTGTATGCAAAGTTTATGGAAAACAAATCACCTTTTTTAAGCATGATGGGCCAAGCTAAGCTCATTATAATCTATAATCTATGGGAATTAATTCTTACACCACCTATTTTGATGCTTATACCATACTGTATATAAAGATTTCGATAGTTTTATTTCTTTTATTGCCGATTACAAAGAAAGACCAAGAATATAAATACAACTCTTAGCTAACAAACTTCCTAAAGAAAAAGATATGCTCAATCGGCTAGGAATAATAGGAGGAGATAAGTTTGGAGAATATTTTAATTCCAATACTCCCCCTCAAGTTGGAGCGTGTAAATTTTGCATGCCCAACTTGCTAGAAAGAGACTCGAACTGCTGCAAGCCTAAAGCCTTTGTGAATAAATCGGCAATTTGCATTTTTGTGTGGATTTTGACGGGAACAACTTCGTGAGATTCTACTCGTTCACGCACAAAGTAGCAATCCATCTCGACATGTTTTGTTCGCTCATGAAAGACTGGATTATTGGCAATGTCTCTAGCAGCTTGGTTGTCACAAAACAAGGGGGTTGGATCATGTTGTTTAACTTCTAGTTTTTCGAGCAGCCACCTCATCCAAATAACTTCACTGACTGCTGCAGCCATAGCACGGTACTCTGCTTCAGCGGAGGATCGAGAAACAACTGCATGTTTCTTAGACTTCCATGATATGGGAGCTCCACCTAGCATGAGAACATATCCAGTTCTTGATCTTCGTGTAAATGGGCACCCGAGCCAATCTGCATCACAATATGTAAGTAAGTCGGTCCCTCCTTCCTTGGGTAAAAGTAACCCTTTTCCAGCTGTTGTCTTTAAGTATCTCAAGACCCTATTAACGGCGTTCAAATGATCTTGTCGTGGGTCCGAAACAAATTGACTTAAGACATTGACTGCATAGGTGAGATCTGGTCTGGTGGCTTGCAAGTATAACAATTTTCCCACTAGTCTTCTATAATGATTTGCATCAACGCGAGGCTCGTCACTGTCTTTGTCAAGTTTCAAATTTTGTTCCATAGGAAAATGACATGGTCGACACCCCATCATGCCGGTTTCCTCAAGTATGTCAAGAATGTATTTCCTTTGGTTTAAGACTAAACCTTCCTTTGTACGTGCAACTTCTATACCAAGGAAATATTTAAGAGTTCCAAGATCTTTGATACTGAATTTGTTATCTAGGAATGTCTTGACCTCTTGTATTTTGTTGGCATCATTTCCCACGATAATTACGTCGTCAACATAAACAAGTGTTGCAACAAACACTTTATTTTGTTTGTAAATAAACAACGAATGATCTGCGTTAGATTGCTCGAACTGTAATTCCTTGAAAGTCGACGTAAGTTTTTGATACCAGTTTCTTGAGGCTTGCTTTAAGCCATATAGGGATTTCCTTAACTTGCATACTTTGTTTGCTCCCCCTTTGTCATAACCTTCCGGTATTTTCATGTACACTTCTTCATGTAGGTCACCATGTAAGAAGGCATTGTTCACGTCTAGTTGGTGTATGACCCAATCTCTTTTGACAGCTATAGCGAGCAGGGTTCAAACCGTAGCTAATTTTGCTACAGGGGCAAAGGTGTCATGGTAGTCGATCCCTTCCATTTGAGTGAAACCTTTAGCAACGAGTCTAGCTTTGTATCTTTCTATTTCGCCACTTGGTTTGTACTTGATTTTGTAGACCCACTTCGAATCAATGGCGCGCTTTCCCTCAGGTAGTTCTTCAATGGACCAAGTTTCATTTTCTTCTAGTGCACGTATTTCCTTTTGCATAGCAAGTCTCCAATTTTGGTCCTGTACGGCTTGTTTGAAAGTTTTCGGCTCATCATTTAAGGTGATGGCCGCTAAAAAAGCTTTGTGAGCATTAGAAAATTTATCATAAGAAACAAAATTAGCTATGGGGTGTACCGTACTTTCTGCTTGACTTGGAGCGGGTTGTGAATGATCTATAGAAGGAGGGAGATTAACCTCATAATCATTCAGATGTTTGGGCCTCGTTTTGTTACGTTTATCCCTGCCATGGTTCAAATCACTATTATCAACTATTGGTTCGGCAGTATTGCTTGTGTTTTGATTTTCAGTAGGTATTTCGAGGTTGAATTCTTCCATGCACTGTTTTTCTGTGTCGTCAACATGATCAGTCTCTTCATCATGTTCGTGTGTGTCACAGGTAGTGCTAATCACTTCATCATCCTTTTCGTGATTATTTTTGAAAGGAAAAGCATTTTCTGCAAATTTAACATCTCTAGAAACGATGATTTTGTTGTGATCTGGGTCAAAGATTTTATAACCCTTTGTCCCGTGAGGGTAGCCGACAAACACACCTGGCCTTCCTCGAATTTCAAATTTGTCACCTTTGGTTTCTGTACTTCGATAATAAACTAGGCAACCAAATATTTTAATGTGACTATAATCTGGTTTCTCATCGTATAAGACTTCATAAGGAGTCTTTTTACCAATGACCTCAGATGGTAGTCTATTAATGATATATGTGGCGGTCAAAATGCATTCACCCCAAAACCTTGTAGGCATGTTGGCTTCAATTTTTATTGCTCGAGCCACCTCGAGCAGATGGCGATGTTTACGTTCAACAACCCCGTTTTGTTGCGGGGTGTGTGGGCACGTGGTTTCCAAAAGGATACCATGTTCAGTATAAAAATTTAACATGCTATTTGATGTGAACTCTCCACCATTATCACATCTAACTCGTTTTATGTTCTTTTCAAATTGAGTTTTGACCATATTATAAAAGGCAATTAAGCATGTGCTAGCCTCATGCTTGTGTTTGATCAAAAATACCCAAACCGCTCTACTGTGGTCATCAACAATGGTCAAGAAGTAGTTTGCTCGTGAGAAAGAAGGTGTACGATATTTTCCCCATATGTCACAATGTATTAGGTCGAAACATGCATTTGTTTTAGTAGTACTAATAGGAAAAGGTTGTCTTGTTAATTTTGATTTAACACAAGAATCACAAACATGGTCCTTATTTCTAAACGAAATGTTTTCAAGAAAACTTATTTGGTTTAACTTTCCTTCACTAGCATGTCCTAACCTCTTATGCCATATACTTCTTTTTGACATCATAGCCTTCCTTCCTTGCCCAAGCATTCCCATCCTGTATAGACCATTCACGCAGTTACCCGCTCCAATCAAGTTCTTCGAAGCTAGGCCCTGCATGACAAAGAAGTTTGGAAAGAAGCTTATGACACACTTTAATTCATTAGATAATTTGTTAACGGATAGTAAGTTGCAATTGAACTCGGGAATGTGGAGCACTCCATTGACTTTTGTTCCGTTTGGTAAAGTGTGGGTTCCTCTCCCTTCTACGGGTACTGTTTGACCGTTCGGGATGATAACGGGTTCTTCCCATAAGGAGGTGACTCTATCTTCGAGTATATCGTCTCGATTTGTCATGTGCTCGGTAGCTCCTGTATCAACAATCCAAGAATCATTATTAATTATTTTACCTGCCATGTTTGCTGTGGGAGGTATGTTTCCTTTCTTTTCATCCTTTCCGGAAGTAAAATGATCAAGAAATTGTTGGTACTGCTCTTTTGTTAGGCCTTTTACATGGTTTGAATCTGTTTCGGCACATGCAGCCTTTGGCTTTGGCTTTCCTAGCTTGTTCTTCCCGGGCCACCAGTCTGGATACCCAACGAGTTCGAAGCAAGCATCTCGAGAGTGACCGTCTTTGTCACAGTATGAGCAGTGCTCTGCTGATTTCGCAGCTTTCTTGATGTACTTGTTGGTGTTGTTGTCTCGTTTAGTGTATGCTTGGAACGCTGCTGCCTCCGCAGTTGGCCTTTTAGCGTTGGTTATGGACCGTTGCTGCTCATCTTCCGCCACCAAGTGATATGCGTTTCCAAGAGATGGCGTTGGTTTTATTGCGAGGATTTGGGTCCTCACAATGGAAAACTCAGCATCAAGTCCCATTAGAAACTCATATAGCTTCTCTTGTTCACGGACGTTGTTCAAGGATTTGCCGAGCCCACACGTACATGTTTTACAGGTGCATTGCGGATCAGGGAGTACGGACTGAATTTCGTCCCACAGTCCTCGCAATTTTGTATAATATGCGGAAACCGTCATCCCTTCTTGTCTAGTGTTGGAAATCGCCTGCTTCAATTCGTATGCACGTGGAGCGCTTTGCTTGCCGAACCTTTCACGCAGGTCTGCCCATATTTCCGCGGCAGTATTGGCATACTTAACACTGGTTCGTATTTCCTTCTCCATGGCTGTGGTGAGCCAACCTTTGATCATAGCGTCACATCGCATCCAAGCCATGTAATCAGCTTCATTTTTTTCCGGTTTGTCAATGGTTCCATCGACAAAACCGATTTTGTTTTTGGCAAAAAGGAAGTTTTCCATCTCTTGAACCCAATCGTTGTAGTTATTATCCGTCAGTGCATCATTAACCTGCATTTGTCGCGGGTAATCCGATGCATGGATGTAGAATGGTGAGTTCGGATCCGGGCCGCCGCCTCTCTCTGCATTCTTTTGGTTTTTGCCGGAGCTTTCTTCTTTCCCGGTCATGGTTATTGACAGCGGCGATTAGGGTTTGTTTTGGGAGATGGAAAAGAACGTAATCTGCTCTGATACCATAAAGATTTTGATAGTTTTATTTCTTTTATTGCCGATTACAAAGAAAGACCAAGAATATAAATACAACTCTTAGCTAACAAACTTCCTAAAGAAAAAGATATGCTCAATCGGCTAGGAATAATAGGAGGAGATAAGTTTGGAGAATATTTTAATTCCAATAGTATAAGTGTTACTGCAGACTATACAAATATATAAATCATTTATTGTGGTGTATAAGTAAAATTATATAGTGTAAAAATCACTACCTATAATCTATATATGATAAACTATAATGTATGAAGAAAAGATTTTTATAGACTTGTGAAATTATTTCTATCATTGTGTGTTTAAGATGATGAGTTAGTATTTAACATTTTCTATTCTTGTTGTTTATATTAATTGTAATTGTCTGTATCCAAAATATCTAATTCGAAACTATCCACAAATTCAGGTAAACAAATATTTTGATACCCGAAATTGAAATTCAGATATTCAAATGTTCAGATTCCGATAGTAATTTTTAAAAAACTGGATATTCGCATATCTAAATTACTAGCTATAAAACCCGCCCATCGGGCGGGTATGCTGTAAATTTTAGTATGTAGAAAAATATCCAAAAACTTTATATACTTCTAAATGACATAATAATCGATAGATGTGATGATGATTTTGTACAAAAAAAGGTAAATGAAGAAATGTTACATATAAATGTTACATATAGTTATTTGTTTCCTTCGCTGATTGATCTTTTAAATATTTATTTGTTTCCTTGTATGTAGGATCTTTTAAATAGTTATTTGTATGTACGATCTTTTAAATAGTTATTTGTTTCCTTGTATGTAGGAAGCCGTATATGGAGCATATGAATGTAGACCGTAAGCCGTACCAGATTCGTTTGTCGTATATGGAGCATATGAATATGAATGTAGACCGTAAGCCGTACCAGATTCGTTTGTATTAGTGCAAATGACGTGGACCAATCAGGGAATTCCAAGTGGCATTATGGACGAATAGGAATGCTTGAAATTGCAATGGTGTCAAACCCTCTTCAAATTTAGGCCTCATATATAGGGTAGGATTATACAAAAAAATTTGTATGTTTTATATTTTTAACTAATATGATAATATTATTTCACAATTTTCACATTATTATATGAATAATGACGAAATTTTTGTTGCAATAGTTCTCAATAATAGCAAAGTACAATCTATAACTATTGATAAAAACAGATTATTTTTAAAACAAATTAATAATGCAGATTCATTTTTTGCATATACAATAAAGGATTCCTAGAATAAAATGCTTGAATAATAAAAACGTGAAATGTACTTCAAATAAATAGGTTCTAATCTATCTATTAATAATAAATATAATAAAAGAACCTTTAGGGTGCCACTTGGCCTCTTATTAGACTACAACTTTGCCATGTGGCAACACCTAATTGGCTCCTCAAAATAATTTCCCGACCATTTGAAGTTTGCAAAAATCTTTATTCATTTTTATTTTCAGCAGAAATTTTAAGGCAACTCAAAAACAATTCCTAATAAAGCGGTTTGTATTAATTAGGCTTCCTAAATTATCTGTTTCAAAACAATTCCTTACAATTCAATTTTTATTAATTTAATTATAGTCTTCCTGATAAAAAGGACTAAATCACGTTATCATGGAAGAAACCAAAAACATAATCCTTAATTGATTCTATGTAAACACTGCACGATTTTTGTTTCAATGCAAAATTATTTCGAGGTTTTTAACTATTTTCATATTTTGCAGCATCCTCAAGCCGCCTTCGAACAGATAATTCTACTTTGTATTTATATTTAATTCATTAACAAGTATTCTATTTTGTTAAGAATAATTTCAGTATTCTCTTATTACCGTTCTTCATAAACAATATTATGTTATTAAACGTACTGAAGTCAAAAATTTTGTACCACGTTCTTCATCTTTTAGTTTTGCAGATTCAGTAATTTGTTAATTTGCAGGTTATATTTTTCTTAATCACATAATATCAAGGTTAGTATTAATTTAGTGCCTTATATTTTATTTTATTTAACTTTTTTTCCTTCATCACATAACATGTTCATTGATAATCATTATATATTCTAAACAGAAGTAACTGTTAAGAGGTCTGATTTCTGTTCATTTAGCATTTAAAAGAACAACATGATTAATTCTTGATACATGCATGCTTGAGAATATCCAGAAATTGCGTTCATATATTATTGTTGCTTCACATAACCTGTTCATAAATTTGATATAGAATACCTTATTTTGACTTTAACGTTAATAACCCTACTATTTTTTTTAATTTTTATGTATTATTTTTAATCTTTTAAAGGCTTTTGGGTTTTTGATTAATTTTGAAGGCTGCTGAACTTGAAAATCTCTATATCAATATGTTGACTTTTATATGAATTAATTCTCCGGGAACTAATGTTAATTAAGAAAGAAATTATATTAAATTGATTAAAATCATTCCTAATTTATCTATCACGGAATTTTTATGTAAATCTAATTTACTTAAATTACAGAATGGTCCATGACATATCTATGTAAATAATCTCCACATTTAATTTGAGTTTTCAATTCCATAGTAATCTAATAAATTTCCAGAATTTGATGGTTTTTAATTTAATATTACAGTCAAAATAACAATGAAATCGTGTGTTTAGGGTTCAAAAGCACCAAGCGAAATAATATTTTAGTTTTTCTATATTTTTGTAATTCTTTCCATTTTTTTCAATTTTTTTTCCAATTTGAATGTTTTTAAAACAGGTTTGACTTTAAGTCAACATGTTTTAGGGTATTCGGTTAGTGCTTCAATATAATGGTTTTAGTGTTATGGTTAGGTTTATGATTTTTTGTGACTGCAACTTTGTTTATTTTTTTTTTAAAAATTATCACTTTTCTTGAATTAACTTGAAATCTATTTATTAGATGCGTTTGTTCGGTTAGTGCATCCATAAAGGTTCTAATAATGTTAACAACAACTGGTTGATCTAAAGCTTAAACCTCCTTTAGTTTTTATTATCTGACATTGTTAGATGCATTTGTGTTAATAGCGGAGAATTATTGTTAAACCCAAACCTTGTGATTTTGTGTAATGAACAACAGGGATTGTGACGCGTTATCCAACCTACTTTACCAGCCCATTATCTTTTTAAAAATTTTAATTACTATTTTTTATTTTTTAATGAGTAGGCTAAAATTTATGATGTAATAAATTATGATGTATTTCTTACTGTTTATGGGTATTACAAGATTAATCTTTATTTTTTAATTCGGTAGGCTAAAATTTAAAACAGGTTTGACTTATTTGTTTGACTTTCAGTCAACATGTTTAGGGTTCAAATTTGACTGTACTAAAGTCAATGTCTTACTTTATATGTCTTATTTTTTTTGAACGACAAAAAGAAGGCAACGGGTTGAGCTTCGGCAATGCCCCGGAGACCTCCACACGAATATATTACTCTAGAATCTAGCAAAAAGTTAGACTAAAAAATCAATACAACGGGTTTCTTAACCAATCCACCCATGAAATCTTAATTTTTTGATTTCTATGAGTGATCCAAGAAAAAGCAAAAAGACGAATACTATCTAACAATTCTGCTAACCGCATTCTACCACTATCAAATAACAAAGAATTCCTAAACCTCCAAAGAACCCAACACGTAGTGTAGCCAATGCTCCGAAATTTTAACCGGCGATTATTGCTATTAGGAATTGTGTCTCCAAATTCCCACCACTGTCTAAACGAACCAGAAGAGAACTGCCCCACATCACACCATTTAAAAACCGAGCCCCAAACTTGATTCACAATATAACATGTGAACAGGAGGTGTGATATAGACTCCACATAATCGTTACAAACCGGGCTCATAATGGAACCAATCTCGCACCCTCTTTTTGAGAGATTGTATCTAGTTGGAAGCCTATCCAAAGACACCCGCCACATAAAAACGTTAACTTTAATCGGGATTGAATTGTACCACATAAAATCCGTAGGATCACCCGGGTACATAGTAGCATTTATATGCCTTCTCGTGTCACCAACCGTAAAATCACATTGATCTCCTAAGTTCCAAACTACTTTGTCTCTACCATCCCTGAGAGAAGTCTCTCCAATGAGGGCCATAAGATCAACAAATTGTTCTTGCTCCACCCCACCTCTAATACCTCTTCTCCAATTGAACTGCCAACTCCCATTGCACCATCTTTCACTTACTTTGCAAAACGTGTTCAATTCTAATCGGAATAACCGATTAAATCTTTGAGCAAACGGAATTTGACCTTTCCAAGTATCTAACCAAAACTTGATAGAATCGCCACTCACAACACATTTTTGAATAACATTAGTATCAATTATATTAGAATCATGTAAATATTTAACCGAGTCAATAATTTGAAACCAAGTACCTCTATTGTGGCGCATATTAGGCAGTCGAATAAAACCACCATCTTCCCCATAAATCGCTTTAATAAGCCGACACCTAAGGGCACTTAATTCATTAAGAAACCGCCACCTCCATTTATATAAAAGAGCTAAATTTAAAGCCTCCAAACTAGCAATTCCAAGACCTCCTTTATCTTTTTCCGCCAAACAAGAATCCCACTTTACCCAACTCATCTACTTTTCTTTATCATTACTACCCCAAAAAAATTGAGCACGCAACTGTTCCAACTTCTTAATAATCATCTTTGGAATTCGAAATAATTTGACTAATATGTCTTAAAATTTTATTTTATAAAATTTACATTCAAATAATTTGACTATTGTAATTTAGGCTTAAATTTGACTTTTAATAGTCAAACTAAAATTCACTATGACCATTAACAGGTTTACTTTTTTAAATTGCTGTCTTGCAATTCGGCTTGAGTTTGACCAATAATTTTTTGAAGGTACATATACGAATTATAAGACTGTTTTATACCTTAGTTCAATGTATAATTGTACATATGAACTCCATACAATATGAATAAGAATGTCCTCCGGATTGACTTTTTATTTAATTTTATTTGTTATTTATAAGTGTCATTTTATTAATGCTCTGACTCTTAATTTTATGATTGGTAGGCTCAACTTCCTTAATTTATGTTATATAAACATTATATATTCTTTTTCCGTATATGATATAATCATGAAATTAACCATTAGTTATTGTATTTTATATAAATTATGTTTAGCATAATTACGTACCACCCTTGATTTTTCACGGGCTTTAACCTAGTAAATTATAATGGACCCAACTACTTACCAGGAGACAGGAGTGTTGATCTTTAATCAAAATACAAAAAGTAGCAATATTCACCCAAGGCCCAACAGTATTCACCCAATGTTAATTTATTCAAAACGGGCTCACAAATTGTGGTAATCCGGCCCAACATTCAACCAGTCTACAAATTAAAATTAAAATTAAATTTTGTTTTATATTACTTCCTCCCATTCAAAATAAGTGATACACTTTTCTTATATGGGTGATTCAAAATAAGTGATATATTTCTCTTATTTGGTAATTTTTTATATATAAAATTATCATTTTATCCTTACTTAACTTTATTAAACATCATTAAGATTACCTAATTTACTTACTCTTTCTTCAATAAAGTCAGATTATATTGTGGGACCCTTCTTTACTAATTATCTCCTTTAATCTATCAAAATCTTTATTACAATGTTTTGCATCAAAAAACATGAAAATAAAAATGTAGCACTTATTTTGAATCGGATGAAGTATTAAATATTTATAATAAAAGCTCCAAGGACAGTTTTTATGTCTAAAATAGTGGTATTTTTTATTTCAAACTTGGCAAACCAAACCAACAAGATTCAAGTCTATTGTTATGTACATTTGAAATAAGTAAAGATCAACACGGCTCGATACAAGATAGTGTGACAAAATAGTGTGACTAACTGACTACGATTCAAGGCTCACATCTTTAACATGTTGGGCACCATACGTGTTCTATTTCTTTCTTAACTAATACTACTATTTTTTGTATTATAGTAATAGTGAAATGTTCAAGGTATTCTATTAATTTTATCTAGTCCCAAGAGACATTTATTAGCCATTGGATCAAGAAAAATTAATGGTCAATATCAAGATTCAAAACCACCACCACCACTACAAGCACATGTGCTTCTCCAGCGGCCGGAGACGGCGGCGGGCGGCGGCGATGGGCGGCGGTCGGCGGAGGACGGCGGCCGGAGGTGGCCGCCGGCGGTGGTGACCGGTGGTGGTGGTCGTGACTGGAAGCACATGTGCTTCATGACTTGTTTTGATTTTTTTTCTGTGTAGTGAAGCACATGTGTTTCATAACGTCAATCACATGTGCTTCGTGATTCAAACACAAATGACTTGCTTGTAAATTACATTTGTTCAGGAACAAAAACACTTGTGTTTGGCTTTATGAAGCACATGTGCTTGTCTTTATGAAGCACATGTGCTTCATAATGATATATGTTCGTCACTTGTTTTGATTTTTTTTCTATGTAGTGAAGCACATGTGTTTCATAACTTCAAGCACATGTGCTTCGTGATTCAAACACAAATGACTTGCTTGTAAGTTACATGTGTTCAGGAACAAAAACACATGTGTTTGGCTTTATGAAGCACATGTGTTTGGCTTTATGAAAGACATGTGCTTCATAATGATATGTTCGTCACTTGTTTTGATTTTTTTTCTGTGTAGTTAAGCACATGTGTTTCATAACGTCAAGCACATGTGCTTCGTAATTCAAACACAAATGACTTGCTTATAAGTTACATGTGTTCAGGAATAAAAACACATGTGTTTGGCCACCGGCGGCGGACGGCGGCGGATGGCGGCGGCCGGCGGTGGCTGTAGGTGGGGGATTTGATCTTGACCATCTTGATCCAATGGCTAGGATTTGTCCCTTAGGACTAGACAAATCATTTGGACTCCCTAGAATACAACTCTATAATAATATATATTCACAGTTTTAGACTTTTAAGGGGCGTTTATTTTTGACGTAATCCCCCCTAATCATCCGTAATTGTAATTCAATTACATTACGGAGGGACGTTTGGATAAACTTTTTTTTCGTGACTCAATTACGACGTAATTTCGAATTACGATATTCGTTGTAATTGAATTCCGTCCAGACACCCTATGAATTCAATTACGGTCGTCTAGTGAACTAACAAATTTGAATATTTTGTATGTTTCTGATTTTAAAATCGTTCAAAAAAATCTAAATTTTAAAACTTTTTAAAAAAATTTAAAAAAATAATAAAAAAAATTAAAAAAACTAAAAAATTAATAAAATTAAAGAATAATAGAAAAATAAAAATAATAAAAAAACAAAAAAAATAATTTTTTTGTAAAAAAATAAAATAATATATAATTTTTTTAAAAAAAATAATAAATAATAAAATCTAAAAAAAGAATCTAAATTTTTTTATAAAAATGCATAAGTATTGATTTGAATTCAACTCAAAATTTTGGTAACCAAACGCATAATTGGTTCAATTACAACCGAATTCAATTCCAATCGAATTCAATTCCCACCGAATTCAATTACATTACGGAGGATTACGTTGATCCAAACACCCCCTTAGTTCCTATAGCATTTCTTGCATTTCAGAGATTTACAGAGTTAACAAAGGTCATACGATTATTTTTTTCACCTTTAAGATCAATGATATTGATTCTTACATTTTATATTTATTTATGTGTCTACCCACATGATGGATGATATGTGTAATCCACTAATACTTACCCCTAATATTATTCCTTGATTTTGATGATCAAGTGGATAAACATATAAGTAGACACAAAAGATAGAAATCAGTACCATTTTAAATATCTATAATATCTTTCAGAGATGAAAAAAGAAGTCCTATTTTGGTTGCAAAATTAATATTAAAATTTTTAATAATTTGTAAGTCAAAGTATTATAACGTCCAATAACGTGTTGTACAATACGACTTAAATATAATATATACTAGCCTATAACCCGTGATTTATCACATTTGGCTTATAAGTTTTTTTATAATATTTTTATAATTTTAATGATCTTTTAATAAATTTCATATTTTTTACTTCTTTAAAAATACTTTATTTATTAAAAACAATTACCATTTAAATAATTCCGTAGTTAAAATAATATTTTCTTATCATTGCATAACATTAAATATGGTGATACACATGTAGTAATAGCAAAAAACACTCCATAAATCATTGGTTGAAGTAAAGAATGTAAAGAAGTAACAAAATATTCATTCTTTGACGATATTTTGCATTTTCATACAATAAAAGGATAGAACATTGAAGTTGTGGAAAATAACAAATAACAATAAACCAATTATTAAACTACGAATAATGTGAAACATAAGTTTGTATAAGCTAACTGAAATAGATTGAAATCGTATCATAAAGGATTTCATATACTACGTATCAGTTATTGTATAAATATGAATATGTGATAAATCACTATAACCCGTGATAAATCATGAATGACTAATAAAAAGTTTTAAAGCAAAAATTTCAAATACTTATGAAAATAACAAAAAAAAATAGTATTTATGAACTCATTTACTATATTGTAGTTCAAAATGGCAACCAGGAGCGGAATTAGAAACTTGCACCAGCGGTAGCACCCTTATGGTGCTAAAAAATAAAGTGGGGTTAAGGGGACTGTGACCTCTAGTGGATCCCAAACTTCCCAAAATAAAAATAAATTTAACTTAAAAAAATTATATTACAAATCACCCTTTTTATTTACATACACCAACAAATCTTTAAGAATGAATTTCATAAATATATTTTTTTATTTCATAAACCTACAAAATCTACAAAAGAATTACTAATTTTATAAACATATTACAAAATCTACAATACACACTTCATGTTCTTTATTTGGTTCAAATGTTAGGGTCGTCTTTGGGTGTGAACTATTAACTAATAGTTAAAGGTTTTTTTAAGATTGATTTGGGACATTGAATAGGTTTTTAATCCATAAAAATTTGAGTTTATAAATTTATATTATAATTTATAAAATACCCCCTTTAATTTATATAAAAAAAAATCAATTTAAAGTATTGAAAAAGAAAAATAAAGGAAAATGATTTGAAATGTTTGGACTAGAGAATTTTATTTTGAAATATATAGGGTAAAAAAAAGTTGAAATATATGGGCTGAGAAAAAAAAAATTCTTGTAATATAGAGGTTTAGAAAGAAAAAAACTTGATTTAAAAAAATAGGACCAACAAGATTCGAACAAGTGACCTCCTAATATAAATGCAAAGAGTGCTAGTCAGCCGTGCTAGTAGATGAATGTGTCTTATTTTGCCTTTTTGGATAGATATTAATGCATTCAAAATACTATAATAATAAAAAAAGTCCCAAAAAGTACCGTACCGAATTTTTTTCAAGTATTAACACGTGTCACCGTGTACTATATACTACCTCCGCCCCTGATGGCAACCATATTTTATTTTTCATGTTACTAATAAATGTATATCATTCCTTCAAATGAGATAAATATTGAAAATTATAAACATAATATATCAAACCCATAATTAAATGCATTCAATATTGAAAATTTAGAAATAAGAATATTACTTCCTTCGTTGATATAAAAAGATAATTACAAATTTAAAAATAAAAATATAACTTCCTTCGTTGATATCAAAAGATAATACAAAATTTTCAAATCACGATTAGATGTTGTATAAATTATGAGGTGGCAATGATGATATGAAAATAGTGACGTAGATTAGGTGATGTGGAATATTTTTATTGGATTATTAATGACATGATAAAGATGACGTGGCAAAGGTGACATGGATTAATTGACGTGACACATTTTCTTTATTATAGATAGAGATCATTCTTAAACAAAATTGGTCATTCACAAAACCGGTCTATATCAATCCATTTTGTTTGGTTTTGACCAATATTTTTTCACATGTAATAATTTTCCTATTATTTAAGCAGCTTTATTAATATACGGAGTACCATTTATTACATTAAAATTAAATGTTTTTTTTGAACGGTAAGTTAGTAAGTTAGTGGTTCGAGTCTAGACAGTGACATCCACAAGGGGCAGTATGCCTTCCCACGAACCCTCCACATATGGGGAATAAACCCCACCATTTGTCCACGACGGGACTTGAACCCATGACCTTGGCCATGGGCAACACCTTAACTTTTCCACCAATACCACTAGGCTAGAAGTCTTGGGTACATTAAAATTAAATGTAATTATTTGGGACCATCTCCCCTCAAAATTGACATAGAAAGGACACAAATTTGACCATAAAGCCAACGACTTCAACTTTAACGTTTAATTAAGAAAAGTATAATGGTGAGCTAATAGTTGGATTTGATTTTCATAAAAAATAAACATGCTCAATTTTTAGAAGGAAAAGATATATTTTTTATGGCAATGAAAATTCACCCTTAATAAATTTTTAGCTACCCTTAAAACGGATAGTTACCCTAGAACCCAAGCTTCAAAAATTATAAGATGGACATCATATTCACCGGACACTTCTTTGGACTTTTTGCAACCATGATATCATCTCCCACGTGCATTTTAATATTACACAACCTTAATTTGACCAAAACGTCACAAAATCCGCTATTCCACTTTCATTTGATATGTCATTCTGATTTTATAAACTCTTGCAAGGAAATAACAAATCATAATTAAATTTACAACACAAGATGTTAAAATAAAAATGTTAGAAACAAGATTTAATTAACAAACAATTCAATTTGCCCTTTTTGGGGGTCATGAAGACAATGAATAAGTGTGGTTTGGACTTTGGAGTATGATACCAACACTCGTAGGAACTGCATTTGATTGCATCAATGAGTACCTGAAAATGTTAGTTCAAAACAATAACTCTCACCTACATTTTGCATTTATTTCACCTCATTAAAATCCCGTAAATCGGTTAGAAGTTGGAAACAAGATGATGATAAAGAAAAATGACGTGTGATTATGATGGTACCCAACACGAAATTTGAACGAATGCGTGGAGCTATAAAAACACACGTGTCATGTCCTAGTACGTCCAGTATAGTCAAACTAGTACCATTAAAATACTAAAGAAAATAATAATTTTACTTACATTGATCATTTTTAGGTGGAGAAATGTATTACTTCCTACTACATGTTCATACTTATCATCATAATTATTTGATCAATATAAGTGTACAAATCAAATGATAAGAATAGGAAAAAAAATTAGTAGATTTCATGTCAATTATGACTAACATGATGAAGATTTAATAGGATGAAATATAAAATTTCTTTTAGGTGAAAAGCTAACTTATGTCGATGAACTATCTTTGAATATGTTATGTGTGAAATGTGCTCTTTTGAAGCAACGACTTAAGAACGCTTGACTTTTTAATATAACAAGTCAAAATTTATATTTCAAATCCTTTACTTTTCTCTAAAAGGAACATCTTGACTAAATCCAATTCAAAGTGAGTTGAAATTTGTTTTTTTTTTTTTTTTTCATTTTAAAAATTTATTCTAGTTTATAACAACTTCTTTCTAGGTGACCGAGCTAATGCTCGAGATGTAAGCGACGAAACTATTGTCATAGTTGTTTTCGAATCTTTCTCTTGCCATCTAGTAAGTGGTTATCTCGTAAGAGATCAACCTCATGACATCTAGAAAATCATTCGGCTGTTACCTACTATCACCAAATGGTTGAATCAAGATTTGAATACATAGTAATTCTTAAAAAAGAGTTGTAACTTGTGTATGAACTATTTGTATTGATCAACATGGGGCAAGGTTTTTACACCATTACAACTAAAATTTCTTGTTTTTCTCTACATGAAAGATTAAAGATATCAAAAATTCGAGCACCCGATTGGAATTTTCCTCTCTATTTATACGTAATTTTTGTTTTTTTACATCATTTACTTACACACACGATCTCCATATCCTTCCTTCAAGTGAAATGACAATAATCGAAACATCGTCATGATAACGTCTTCGATCCCCTTGTGGTATTTCCAACAATTCATGAAAATCGATACCTACAAATAAATAAATAATAAAAACTCGGGGTCACTACGACATTGTCGAATTTAATAAAATTATAAATTTTTTAAAACGGTTTAAATTAGTACCAGCTTTCTTGGCGGCACGAAATAAAACCTCCTCGACTAAATGTTGAGCGGGGTCGCCTTCGGGTGACCATTGAATGAAGAGTTCGACTTCAGAAACCGCCTCCTCGTTTGTGAAGTATTGATATAACCCGTCTGAGGATAGTATCAAGAAACGGTCTCTCGGGCCTAATTTGTGATGGTGAAGATACGGGTTACAATTTATGTACGGTGAATTTCCAATGTAATCGATCCTAAACATTTCTAGTAGCGCGTTGTTCCATTTTGGCTGCAAAAACAGGCGGAAATGAGAATTTTAATATCGAAAACATTTACATTTGCAAGAAACATTGTACGGGTTACGTAGGGTTGGCACGAAACACTTGGGGCTTGTTTGTTTTTACTTATTAAGAAATGTTTGGATAAATTAGTGTCTCGTTTGTTTTACATTAGGAATGCATAGTCTTGCCTTATGGATCAAGACATAAACCAATACACTTATTATAACGTACGACATTTAGTTATTTCTTTATTAAGTTCATTAAGTCAAAATCAAACAACACCTTATTATCTATAAGTAAAAAGGTTATAAGCAAAGTTACCTTCTTGAGAAAACCGGCACCAAAAGCTCGAGTGACCTTTAACGACCCTTTGACACGATCATTCATCACCGCACAAGCATCATCGCCATGTTCGCTCTTTATTCTTTGAATTTCCTACAATAAGTCAAAACATTATATGAAACATAAGAACACAATTATGTTAAAGTTATACAAAACGATGATTGAAATTGTAATGTTTTGTTACCTCTTCAATTGAAGTACTATGATCAACGCTAAGTTGACAAGCGGTTAAACTCGGGGTTGTACCGCCATTATCGGCATCCGAAACCTCGAGATCGTATAAAGTTTCTTCATTAATCCGTTCAAGATCTTGCCTCCAAAGATCAAGCTCGGGTTTTTGAGCTAAAACCGCACGGCTATCACCCACATTCATTACATAAACATCTTCTCCCTTCATTAACATGACAAGAACACAAGATCCCATCAAAGCTAGTTCGGGATTTTCATCGAGCATTTGGTCTGCAATATCTAAAAAAGCGTCTTCGGTTTTCTTTAAACCGCGAGATAACGCTTTCAAAACATCCGAATGATTAGTTGAATTTGACCCGTTTGAATTCGAATACTCTTTTAATCTCCGATCCAATTCTAACCTTTCACGATCGAATTCACACTTCCACCATCTTGAATTCACCTTCGAGTTCTTGTTCTTGGGTTTTCTTGAATTCTTGAAATCTTTAGTTCTTGATGGGTAACTTTCTTGCTGATCAACGGATTTTGGAAACCGATTTCTTTCAAATTGATTATCAACGTCAACATGAGATTCAACACCTTCCATAGATTTCACCGAAGAACTCGAATTCGAGTTTGATGATTCGAGCTGTTTATTATCATCATCCCATAGCAAACCTTTGAGTTCTTTATGAACAGATTGATACAAATTTGACAACAAAAAATCAGGAGCATCAGGACCATTAAATCCATCATAAATCCCAACAAAAACCCACCCATGTTCTTCAGAAACCACAACATGTACTCTATCTTCCCCTGCTTTCCCTTGAGCCCATTCAAGATTTTGGCTTTGACTTTGAGTCAAACCCTCATCATCATCAAGAAAACTACTTTCACTGCTCAAATTTGCACTACTAATTGTCAATTCATTATTTTTCTCAAAATTCAAAGACTTAACACTTTTAACAACAGGGGCAACAATGGAATTTTGCCCACGAGTCACAAAAGTTCTTGAAATTGCTCTTTGAATGACCCGAATTAATGACCCTTTTCTTGATTTTCGTTTATAACCGTAACCCACTTGTGAATAGCTTCTCTGAAACTGTTCTTGAACACCCTTTTCGGAAAAAAGAGGACCCGACTGAAACCCGCGTTCAATCGGGCCGGAAAGGAAGCCTCTTTCAATAGGACCCGAATAAGGAATTTGACCCGATTGTAATAAAGGACCCGAATTTATTGAGTTTCGAGGTAAAGGTTGAAGTGGGATTGATGCAAACGATGTTGAGCTTTCGAAAGCTGAAGCTTTATCGATAATCGTGTTATAGGTGTAAAGATCGATATGGGAAGTTGAAAGAGGGGTGGAGGTGTTGGCGGAGACGGCGGCGCCGGAGATTGACCGGAAAGTTGTGGTTTCGTCGGTGGAGTGGACTTTGGAGGATGAGATGTATGATTGATCGGGTCTAACGTAGCAAAACGAGTGTCCCAAATCGTCTAAGGGGACGGAGACGATCGCCGGAAAGTCTTTCCGGCGGTGAACCACGTCGGCTCCGGTGAAACATATTGTTAGTTTCCCAACTCCATTTCCCATAGCTAAATTTTCAATAAAATATGAGAGATCTTTATCAAGTATGAAGATATCGTGTATATCAAGAATTATTTCATCAAACTTGAATTATCAAATTTGTTGAATTTTGTGATATTTTGTAGGAATTGATGAGAGAGAGAGAGGAAGAGGGAGGAGGGAGGGGTTGACTTTTATGGCGGAGATATTTGAAATGATAAAACTACAAGCTTTTTAGGGCATTTACTTTTTCTAATAAAATTCAATTCTGTGTTTTTCTCTCTAAAGCTACTTTCATTCATTGTTGTTTGTAAACAGGAAAGTTGACTTTTAGATTTTCAAGATAATACTAAAAAGAGAGTTGACAATGAAGAGGATAGGTTTGGCTTAACTCAAAGTGAGTTAAAAGTTGGGAATTAATGTTACATTACCACTTGCAATGGTGGCGCGTGTGAGTCTCCGGCTAGAACTTAGAAGTAGTTTCACGATGGTGGCCGAGTATCTCTCTTTGTAACATGATTATGACCTAATTACATTCCAAACCCTTGTTTGTTTTATCTTCTTTCTATTTATTATTTTCTTAAACTTAATATTAAAATGAGATTAAAATAAATTAAAGTGGACAGTTATTAAAAAATAAGTTCACTTTTTTTAATAAAGAGACATTAATGATTTTTAAATTAAAAATAAGGTTAAAAATGTAATTTCACTATATTAAACGGGATAATTAGTGAATGGTGTATCCCATTTTTTGTTAAATATGGTAAGTTTTAAAGTATATCACTTATTTTAAAACACCTATAAATGAAAAATATTTAAATTATTGTGATACAAAAGGTAGTATAATATCGCTTCGGTGCGCAGGGTATCGAAAGGAACCTCTCGGAGAAGTTCTGGGCCTCGGCAGCCCTCATTTTCTTTTCTATTTTCATGTATAATATAAAGAGAATAGAAAGCGTTGATTTGTCTTAAATTGTCGACATGTTTTATTCGTTTCACAAATTCTGATTGTTAACTTGTTTAACATATTTAATTTAACATGTTATATCATTATGTACAGCCTGAAAGTAAATATTTAGAGTTGAGATATTTGATTAGGTTGTATAAACATGTCGATTTTAAATCAAATTTTTCTGACCCACCAACCTGCAAACAATAATCTAACCTAAATTGACACTCCTAATATTATAATCCAATTAGTGATGGACATGGAAATGAATGAAGATAATGGACTTAACTGAAACTATGTCATATGTAGAGGGAAGGGATTGTAATTTTTCATCATCGATGCCGCCATGCGTGTTTAAAGAGTGTGCGTGTGTGGAACACGCACGAAGGAAGTGTTGTGTTAACGAGTTGAATGAAAAATGTCAAACATAAAATTAATGAGTTTTTAATTAGCGTGTAAAAGCGTGCCGTTATGACAGTTGGATCAAGAACAAGAGGTTGGACTTTAATAATAATGACAAGAGCATCTCCAATTCTAACTTTTTCAAAAACTTATTACTATTCTAATAAGTTTTTGAAAGACTTTTTATCATTGGAATGTCTAGCTTTTTGAAAAGCTTATTGCAAAGACTTATTCTCTACTAACTTTTTAACTATCTTTTAATGTTTGTCATTTTTAGCCCCTTATGTTTAATAACATTTCAATTTAAACCTTAGATTTGTTATATATAAATTCTTTATTATATTTTTATTACTTAATAAATAAATTATATAATATTTAATGTCAATTAGTATAATATTTTTGTATTAGACAGTTTAAAAGATATAATATTTAGTAAGATGTCAAAAAAATTGTTAAAGTATATATATAGGGGTATTTATAAAACATTTGAGATAGATAAAGGTAGATTAGAAATATTATAAAAGAATAAGCTTTTGGGGAGGTTAACCATTGGAGATGTCATTTATGAAAAGATTTTTTGTTAGTGAAATGTAAATGTGGCAAAACTAATAAGCTTTTATGAGGTTAAGCAATTGGGATGCTCTAAAATTCATGGTCAACTTTACGTATGACTTTTCCATTGCCATCTGCCAACTTATTGTCATGTCAAATAGAGAACGCAAAATTAAATACATAATTAATAGATGTCAATTTTTTCTTGTAGGCAAGTGGTTTTGATATTTTATTGATATTGGCGTATGATGTTAAATACTTCGTATTACTCATTATCTAATGGTTATGACTTCATGTCAGGATCGATTAACTATAAAGAAGTAAATAAACACTTTAGATCTAATTGAATATAGAAGTTGCAGCGGATCAACACTATATCAATATAATTAAGAACAATGAACTGTAAATAATATGCGAAAGTATTAAGAACACAGTTTCACAAAAAGCTTCAATGTATATTATTGAGTTAACAATACACACTTACGTTTACAATTCGTAAGGAACTATTTATAATAGTCCTTGAAGCTAAACTATTTACCCTAGTTATTCTAGGACTTGATTTACATTCGAATTATAAAGATATACATTGATTTACATTCTATAACTATCTCTACGAAGATCTCGGACTTGATATGTTCCATAAACGCGTATCAGTAGTAAAACCAATCACCAGTAGTAAATATGCAACGTCAGTAGTAAACTTGGTGATCAGTAGTAAGTCCAATATCAACGTCAGTAGTAACTACTATTGATCAGTAGTATCTTCAATAAGCTTTGATCAGTAGTAACTAAGTTATAGTATACATCAGTATCAACTTCATCAGTAGTAACATGTTCTGCCCCATCAGTACTAAGTATGATTAGTACTAACTGCAGCATCAGTATCAAGTTGATCTGTGTTTTGCTCCAACAATCTCCCCCTAAACTTATTGATTATCTTTTAATCAATCAAGTTTCTTTTGTTCTTCTTCTTCTTTCCTTCTCTTCTCTAGGGTTCTTTGATTTTGAGCTTTTCTTTGAGCTATAATGTACTTGCTGTTTCTTTTTGTAAAATAATTCAATTTGTTCTGAAACATTACTTCATCGTATGGCTTCATCATGGTATTTGTGAATATCTGATACATTGTCTTCTCAGAGTGAGGATATTCTTTTTCATATAAGTACAGTTCACATACTTTTCCAGATTTTTCAAAGAAGTACATTTGAGCAGTTGGAATCACATTCCAATGATATACATTTCCTTCACTGGTAAATTATTCTGGATAGTTGTCTGGATAAAATGCAGCATCTATCATAGTTGTTAAGTATCCAGCTCCAGATTCTTTCCATGATTTCTTTCTCATTCTTGGTTTTCCAATGATCAGTAATTTAATAACATCACTTCTTGAACAGGACATGATCAATGGTAACCATCCAGTGAATCTCTGTACAACTTTGTCTTCCCTTATGATCTCTATCACATTATTATTCAAAATTCTCCAATTTATGATAGGATTGTTTTGTAAGGGAGCAACTGGTAGATCAAGAACTGGAATTACTTGCTCTGTTTTTGACTTCTTTTGAGCACTTAGTTCTTGAGAGACCATCTTTCTTTTCTTTGTTGATGGCTCACCAGTAGTTGAGATACTATCTTGCTTGATTAATTTTGGACTGATTGGGATTAATACTTTGGCTTTCTTTGTTTCTTCAGCTTCTTGTTCAGCCAAGTCTTTCTTCTTAGCAGTGCAATATTTTTCAATTATAGTCATCATTTTCATTCTACCAAATGACTTTGCACTATGCCCTTTTGTTTTCAGATATTCAATCATATTAGCCTTCTGTTCAAACACATCATCTGTCAATTCACTTTTAGTTTTCTTGCATTCAGATACCAAATATTCAAGGCATTGTATGTGTTCTTCTTCTACTTTTCTGAGCCTTTTGAATTCTGCCTGTTGAGCTTATATCTGACTGTCTTCTGCTTGAACAGGTGTTTGAACAGGAATTTCACTTTGAACCTTCTTTTTCTTTTCCTCAAGTGCTTGATACATCTCTACTTTCTCTAATAATTTTCTCTGTTTTATCCTCCATCTTGATTGTTTCTCTGATCTGACATGATTAATTTTATTCACCATGTGGTGACCTAATGCTCTGTTTGGGTAATCATCATCATATACTTCTTTTCCCTTTCTAATATGAGCTGAAGGTGGAGGTGGAATATATTTCATATCAGGCACACCATTGATTACTATAGAAGGATAAAATAACCTAAGTTCATTTTCTTGCAGTATTTTTGGATGTGGAGGAAGTGAGCACTCATCAACCTCAAACCAATTCTGTAACACCCTAAAATTTACAAGATTTTTAAAATTTTTAAATACAAAATTAAAATCAAAGGTCCCATAAATAAAGCTCCGGTATAAATATTTAACATTTAAAAATGTATTTATTGCGGAAATAGTTAAAAATAAAATGAAGTGTTTTAAAATATTAATTGCTGTCCACATCAGTAACGAAACGATACAGCGGTCAACCGTCCACCTTCTCCTTTCCTTTGCTGGTACCTGAAACATTGTGGGGGAAAGTTTGGGTCAGCTGGGGAAGCTGAGTGAATAGTCTCAAAATGTAAACAATTATAACATACAACACATGAGGGCACATCGGTGTACTCCTACTCAGAATCTACTCGATTAATTACTCAGATTTATTTCTCAGATTTTATTACTCAGATTTTAATTTATATAGCGCGCTTGTGTGATTTGGGACGAGAGATCAACCTCGCCCCTCCTCACACCTCAGATAGGCATAAGCCAAAAACTCAGACGGGAGTGATCCCAATACTCAGACGGGAATAATCCCAAAACTCAGACGGGAGGTGATCCCAGGCATATAGCCAAAAACTCAGATGTGTGTTATTATGTTTTATTATCTCTTTAACATAATTATCTCAGATGCCCTAGCAAGTAGTAGCACAGAATGACCCTGTGCCGAGCTCAGTTACCCAGGCACAATGTCTCAGATTAAAATAAATCAACAGCTGCTCAGATACTCAGATAGCATGTCAAACTCAGATAACAAATCAAGCTCAGATAGCGGATCAAACTCAGATAACAGCTCAAGCTCAGATAACAATTATGGTGCAAGAAATGTAACACATAAGTCATGCATGTACAACGTTAAAACTGAATACACGGTGAGAATACTCACCTCGAGAAACGTAAGCTCCAAAGGTTCCCGACAGTCAAGGGTACAGCACGTTATCTCCTAGACGGTCCTAAAACCAAAAACGAAACCATGTATTAAAATTCTACGCGGGGGTTTATTTCAGAAAACTGGCAGCACCCGTCAATCTCACGGGAACTGCCATAACTCCTAAACGGCTCATTAGATTTTCCCCATCTTTTTACCACGACAACTAGACAATCAGAACTACATTTTACTGTGAGACGGTCACTGGCCAAAACAGACTCTAAGTGTCTCAAAACAGCATTGCAAGACCGACCTGCTGCACAGGTCAACTTCCTAACAGCAGCAAACTAAATCGACTATAACTTTTAAACCGTAATTCGGATTAACGAGAGGGTTGCGGCGTTGAAAAGCTAACTCAGAAAACAAGGTTCCAGCATGGGCCAAAAGCTCAGAAGATTATTTTAAACGGGTCAAAAACTATTTAGACTAGGATGGCAGAATCTGCCAAAACATTTTAAATTTAACCCGCCTTAGTGACCCGACCCCGGTCCATAAAGCTTGGTTACTCTAAAATATGAAACTCGACAGATTAACAAATCAGATTACTCCTTCTATGATAGCTCCTAAGACCTAAAGGTATTAAGTATTCCCGGTTGGGAACCTAGAACCCTACGGGTTCGGTTCCCTTTCGGTTATACATTCCGATTCTCATCAACAATCAATTCAACCCGAAAACGATTTGGGCTCGGTGTCAACTAATAGCATGCAGCCCTTAGAGTTTCTATGGACGGACAGATTTGTACAACAAATCACGGAAGGCAGTGATATTAACGAATGGGAAAAAGGAACAAGGAATTACCGAAAATTATACTATAATCCGGCCAGGCTAGAACAACGAATACTACTGCTCGATTATTGAAAAATCTTCCTGCTCGGGATCAACCTTTTCTGCTCGATGGTTGCATTAAACCCACAATCACAGAAACATATCATCAGGATTAAGTAATCGACCGAAACAGGAAAGAATCGGGGAAAAGAAGGCAGAGAAAAATTACCGATAAGCTATCCGTAGAACTCGAACCTTTACTGGTTTATTAATCGATCGATCAGCACTACTACTCTTACTCGAGAATTCGCTTCCCTTGGTTGATGAGAACACGACTGGAGACGCTCATATGGTTGTCGACATTGCACAGATTGAGAGGAAAGAATTGTCGGCTAGGGTGAGACAATTGTCGACTGATTTTCTTGAAGGGTTTAGAATTTAAGAAGTTAAATCCCGCTATTATTTACCAGGCTTATTTGGAGTTGGGCTCTTAATATTACCAGAGCTACTAGACACGGTTTAATGACCTATCTAACTCCACAAGCCCACACGATCACTAATGGGTTAGTGATTAAGTATCTCCTCCTCTCGGGCCTTAGTTCTAAGCAAGATTGGGCTTAAGTAATTGATCAAATATCGGGCCCCACTTGGTGTTACAACCGGTTCTTTTAATCTCAAGGGGAAAGTCACGAGTTTGCTTGGAATGGCATAACAATCCGCCCCAAACAGTACATGGTACGCGGGCTCGAACTAAAAAAAACGATATCTGGTTTATGTCACACATGACACATGAAAATCCTAGAACTCAGAAAAATCATTAAACACTTGAGCATTTTAATTAAATCCTCATAATTAATTAACACCGAATTAATAACACTCTATTATTTATATGAAACGATACACATTCGTCACTTAATAATAAAAAGTAAATATCGCCTAATTTAAAATAATTTAAAAGTAATATTTAATTATCAGAATTTTCGGGGCGTTACAACTCAACTCCACTCAAAATAGACTTCGTCCCCGAAGTCATGGCTCGGAAGAAGCTCAGGGTAACAATCTCACGTTTAAATCTCAGGTTCGTCAACGACACCCGTCTGCAATAGAAGAAAACGCTAAGGTTATGAAATAAGGAACTCGACAAAGGGGAAGAATAGAATGAAACTCTTCAGGGCAACTTGCCCGATCATAATAAGCTCCAACTCTTGCAACTGCTCGTAAAATCTTCCGTCTCTAACGGCGCAAAACGATAAGGGTAAAAGAAATAAGGTCAGGATGCTCACTATGGATCTCAGTATGCAAAGAAAATGTGGATAATGAGCATGAAATACACCACGATACTCTACGGAAGGCGTCTTCTTGGTCTCGCATTCGGATACAGTTGTTGCACTCAGCGATTAACGTCGCGTTGAATCACCGATTCAACTCCACTTGGAAATTTACTATTGATTGGTTGACGATACCAGATGCTCAGCGTAGTACCAGGTCATCCGAACCATCTGCACAATCACACTCGGATCTCTCATGCCGATAACAAGTTTTTTATGGAAAATTTTCTTCCCGCACAACTCCCTCAAATGACCACTTACACATTTTAGCAACAGGTAAAAATTTCATTATCGACAATTTCTACCAAAATGACTCGGAAGGTCCTCTACTCTATGGGTCAACAGTTGTTAACCGCATAATAAATAATTTAGCGGTTTACACCAATATCAATTAATATAAAAACCATGCACATAAATCACAAGGAGTATACATATCGCACAGAATTCTCATATACTCAGGTATATAACTCCAAAATATGATCTGGAAATATAACTCAGAAGTCCCACTCAGAAATAACTCAAAAACATATCTCAGGAGTATAACTCGAAAATGTATAACTCAAGGGCAAATTCATAAGTATTAACTCAGAAGTAAACCCAAAACTCTAACTCGGTAACACTCATAAGGTAATAATATTTACCAGTAATAGCATTAGGTATAAATCACATTCTTACTCCTTCTTATTACTACTCGTGTGTTCCAAATTACCAGCTTATAATACTTGGAATGATATACCCCCTCTCAACCGTGTTATTGGTTCTCTAAAATAACTCTTCTTTAACATTATATTGTTATCTTACTCTATTAGGTTGCATATTACCGATATTGATAACCCTTTAAATAGCTCAAATTAACGATTTTGTCATTTAATTCCCTTTTAATAGGTTCTCATTCTATTACATTTAGTGGTTTCTCGATAATATTTTAATAGATGTATTCTCATTCATCTAGTTTAACGATCCTTTAATAAACCGTTTCACTGATTTTACACAATTTAAAATGTCTCTTAATTATTTTGACCATATATACTCATTAATTTCATGTTACCCACTAAAAATTCCAATTAAATTTCATACTCTTATTTATAATGATTTCTCGTTACTCAAATTGCGAATTAATTCCTTAGTTCCCATTTACTCAATTCGCAGTTACACTTTATTCTAAATCTTACGGTTTACTCATGGTTCATCAATTCAGCACATTCTCGTCTTTTCGAAATTTCTCGTAAGTTCAATATAAATTTATTGAATAGTTGTTCTCATCTCAAGTTTAATAATTATTCATAAATAGAGTTTTCTCATATAATTTTATAATACTTCAAAACTCATAACACTTTATAATACCTCAAAAATTTGAATAAAACTTCCCGTTAATTTAATACTTTTCTCTTTTGACTCATTTTATTAATTTGCTTATGTAACTTGATTTGTAAATTTCTTATAACTCAAAATTACTCCATAATTAATCAAAATAAAATTTTATCATTTAGCTCGTTTTAATAATAACTCATTACCAGCAAATTACCGATCTCATCTTAACTCATTTTCCTCAAAATTTCATTGTAGTAGTTTCCTCATATTCGACTCATTAATAAGTTCTCATCACTTTAATTTAATGATTTCTCATTATCACATTTATGACCACCCAAGAATAAGTATACTGTCTTATTTTGTATATAATTGTAGTATTACAACTTCCCTTTTGCACGATATTCCTTCAACCCAATTAACTTGATTTATTAAATTCTCCAGTAAACCCGATCTATCATTTTATTGTAAACTCTATAATTACCCCTGGAATAACTTTAATTATTCTCAACTGCTTGATTTGATAGTTACTCTTATAATTTATTTGATCAATTATATGTATCTAGATTTCGCACTTTAAATTCATACCAACAAAATCTCTCTGCATAAGCATCGTGCTCATAGAAATACATACCGATAATTATTTTATTTTTTTTGAAATTTCCCTTTTTACTCCTACTCAACTCCACTTGGAGAAAACTCGTCCTCGAGTTTGGCACTAGAATTCTCTATTATGATAACATAAACCACATATACTCACTCAAGCAAATAACATGCATAAAATAATTTCACAATAACAAGCATTGGTCCATCGATCCCTTCAAAATTTCCCCATAACCAACCAAAAGTTCGGTGTGTACGATAATAGGGGCCCTCTATTACTTTCGACACCTCCTTCTGTTTGGTCACGAGTCAATCCCAAAGTTTACAACTTCCCACATATAAACCCACCAACAAATCACACTCAGAAGAAAGGAATTTTAATCACACTCAGGAGAAAGGAAGTTTATTTTCAATATCTGATAAATACAGATATGCACTCAACAGTGCATACTCAAAATCTCATAACCATTACTCAGAAAATCATGCGTACATTTAGTCTCGTACGCGATACTCGGATAACTCAGATTCATAGAAATATTTCCACTTAGTTATTTTCACAATACAAATCTCCTTTTTAAACTTTTCATTTGGACATGCCCTTTATCATTCCTCATAAATATAACTTATATCCTCTTCACAGTTATATTGAATTTATTGTAATTTGTGAGCATGTCTATTAATATCCTTTTTTTTTTTATCAGAGTTCTCAGTTATTGCGTTCCTCGATTAATTTGATTCAATTTATCGCTCTTTTAACTCGTTTTTAAATAAATCATCATCAAATTGATGACGTTAGCTTTCTCTTAATCCTCTTATATAATTACTCTTAAGATGAGCTTCAATAATATCTGATTAATTTGACTCAGCAATTCCTCAATTAATTAGTCTATTAAACTTACATAATTTATTTTAAGCTATCAGTGTGAACTCATTAATCTATCACTTAACTTGTCATCCACATTTAGTTTTGCACTCGGCAATTTAACCTACTTACTCGAAATATTTTTCCCATTTTATCTCAATTTAATGATTCTTAATTAAATACTAACTTGCTGACTTTAATATGGAATCTGCTTACTATTATATCTCGTGATTCGTTGTATTCACGGAAATTTTAATTTCTCTTTTAGATAACTTCTCTTTTAACCCTGATCAATAATTCTCTTTTAGATCCTGTTAATAATTCTCGTTAGCTAAATGTAATTATTTCCCATTTTATTGACTTAATAATTCTTTCTTTTACTCAACTTGGTAAATCTTCTTAAAAATATTCTCAATCAATTTGGTTTACTAATCTCTGATTTACTCGTTTTAATTGTCTCAGTCTATTAAGTGTTTTCTCCCATATGAAAGATTTTAATATGCTCCCAATACGAATATTAATTACTCCTCTTTAATGTTAATAATTTCCTCATTTCTCATTACACAGCTTATAGATCTTATATAATAAATTAATATCCCCTTATTACACTTTAGGTTCGAATGTCTCAGAATTTATAAAATTTTACCTCAACTCTATTAGGTGTTCCTCTAACTTGAAACTTTTATTATTTTCTCATTAGTATTAGTATTTGTAATTTTACATTTCTCCAGTATATATTTTTCATATATATAAATATAGAACTATAAGAATAGAAATCGAAATTATGCTCAAATTAAGCTCTAAATTATTCACAAAATTATGGAATCTCATAATAGTATATCTATATACATATTTGTTTAGCCATACAATCACAAGTAATTCTCTCAGGATATAAACCAAAAATTCTCAGAATATGCTACTCGTCTATACTCAGAATATAGCAAAATCTCAACTAAATAATACTCTTAAATATTACCGGCAGTAGGAAGCGAGAGGTCGACGTGACATGCTGTATGCTCGATGTGGAAACTTTTTCTCAGAAAAATATTTGACTCTTTTCTCGTTTGAAAAACTCGATACTCAAACTTGAGTTTGAATTCGCCCCTTGCGAACCCAAATCCCTCAAGTCAGAGCTCTGATACCAACTTGTAACACCCTAAAATTTACAAGATTTTTAAAATTTTTAAATACAAAATTAAAATCAAAGGTCCCATAAATAAAGCTCCGGTATAAATATTTAACATTTAAAAATGTATTTATTGCGGAAATAGTTAAAAACAAAATGAAGTGTTTTAAAATATTAATTGATGTCCACATCAGTAACGAAACGATACAGCGGTCAACCGTCCACCTTCTCCTTTCCTTTGCTGGTACCTGAAACAATGTGGGGGAAAGTTTGGGTCAGCTGGGGAAGCTGAGTGAATAGTCTCAAAATGTAAACAATTATAACATACAACACATGAGGGCACATCGGTGTACTCCTACTCAGAATCTACTCGATTAATTACTCAGATTTATTTCTCAGATTTTATTACTCAGATTTTAATTTATATAGCGCGCTTGTGTGATTTGGAACGAGAGATCAACCTCGCCCCTCCTCACACCTCAGATAGGCATAAGCCAAAAACTCAGACGGGAGTGATCCCAATACTCAGACGGGAATAATCCCAAAACTCAGACGGGAGGTGATCCCAGGCATATAGCCAAAAACTCAGATGTGTGTTATTATGTTTTATTATCTCTTTAACATAATTATCTCAGATGCCCTAGCAAGTAGTAGCACAGAATGACCCTGTGCCGAGCTCGGTTACCCAGGCACAATGTCTCAGATTAAAATAAATCAACAGCTGCTCAGATACTCAGATAGCATGTCAAACTCAGATAACAAATCAAGCTCAGATAGCGGATCAAACTCAGATAACAGCTCAAGCTCAGATAACAATTATGGTGCAAGAAATGTAACACATAAGTCATGCATGTACAACGTTAAAACTGAATACACGGTGAGAATACTCACCTCGAGAAACGTAAGCTCCAAAGGTTCCCGACAGTCAAGGGTACAGCACGTTATCTCCTAGACGGTCCTAAAACCAAAAACGAAACCATGTATTAAAATTCTACGCGGGGGTTTATTTCAGAAAACTGGCAGCACCCGTCAGTCTCACGGGAACTGCCATAACTCCTAAACGGCTCATTAGATTTTCCCCATCTTTTTACCACGACAACTAGACAATCAGAACTACATTTTACTGTGAGACGGTCACTGGCCAAAACAGACTCTAAGTGTCTCAAAACAGCATTGCAAGACCGACCTGCTGCACAGGTCAACTTACTAACAGCAGCAAACTAAATCGACTATAACTTTTAAACCGTAATTCGGATTAACGAGAGGGTTGCGGCGTTGAAAAGCTAACTCAGAAAACAAGGTTCCAGCATGGGCCAAAAGCTCAGAAAATTATTTTAAACGGGTCAAAAACTATTTAGACTAGGATGGCAGAATCTGCCAAAACATTTTAAATTTAACCCGCCTTAGTGACCCGACCCCGGTCCATAAAGCTTGGTTACTCTAAAATATGAAACTCGACAGATTAACAAATCAGATTACTCCTTCTATGATAGCTCCTAAGACCTAAAGGTATTAAGTATTCCCGGTTGGGAACCTAGAACCCTACGGGTTCGGTTCCCTTTCGGTTATACATTCCGATTCTCATCAACAATCAATTCAACCCGAAAACGATTTGGGCTCGGTGTCAACTAATAGCATGCAGCCCTTAGAGTTTCTATGGACGGACAGATTTGTACAACAAATCACGGAAGGCAGTGATATTAACGAATGGGAAAAAGGAACAAGGAATTACCGAAAATTATACTATAATCCGGCCAGGCTAGAACAACGAATACTACTGCTCGATTACTGAAAAATCTTCCTGCTCGGGATCAACCTTTTCTGCTCGATGGTTGCATTAAACCCACAATCACAGAAACATATCATCAGGATTAAGTAATCGACCGAAACAGGAAAGAATCGGGGAAAAGAAGGCAGAGAAAAATTACCGATAAGCTATCCGTAGAACTCGAACCTTTACTGGTTTATTAATCGATCGATCAGCACTACTACTCTTACTCGAGAATTCGCTTCCCTTGGTTGATGAGAACACGACTGGAGACGCTCATATGGTTGTCGACATTGCACAGATTGAGAGGAAAGAATTGTCGGCTAGGGTGAGACAATTGTCGACTGATTTTCTTGAAGGGTTTAGAGTTTAAGAAGTTAAATCCCGCTATTATTTACCAGGCTTATTTGGAGTTGGGCTCTTAATATTACCAGAGCTACTAGACACGGTTTAATGACCTATCTAACTCCACAAGCCCACACGATCACTAATGGGTTAGTGATTAAGTATCTCCTCCTCTCGGGCCGTAGTTCTAAGCAAGATTGGGCTTAAGTAATTGATCAAATATCGGGCCCCACTTGGTGTTACAACCGGTTCTTTTAATCTCAAGGGGAAAGTCACGAGTTTGCTTGGAATGGCATAACAATCCGCCCCAAACAGTACATGGTACGCGGGCTCGAACTAAAAAAAACGATATCTGGTTTATGTCACACATGACACATGAAAATCCTAGAACTCAGAAAAATCATTAAACACTTGAGCATTTTAATTAAATCCTCATAATTAATTAACACCGAATTAATAACACTCTATTATTTATATGAAACGATACACATTCGTCACTTAATAATAAAAAGTAAATATCGCCTAATTTAAAATAATTTAAAAGTAATATTTAATTATCAGAATTTTCGGGGCGTTACAAATTCACATTATCATCAATGTCAGGTATGATAAGTGGTTGATCAGGTGTAGGTGGTTTGGTGATGATTTCAAATTTTTCTCTTTCGATTAGCTCTGGTAGCTGTAATTCTTCCTCTTCAGTAGTAACCAGAGTAGTTACTACTGGTGTGATATCAGGAGTTACTACTGATAGGGCATCAGTAGTATTTGGTGCTTTCAATTCCTCTTCTTGACTTACTACTGCTATTATATCAGTAGTAGGAGTTACTACTGGTATTTCTTTTTCACCTTGTTCTTCCATTGTAGCAGTAGTAATAGGTTCATCTTCTGTAATCATCATTTCTGGGCCTTCATCAACTTTTGTTTCTTTTAAATTTAAGAGAGAGGATGCTGCTGCTGCAATTGATTCATCAATCATGGTCTGTATGTTATCCTTCTCCCTCTTAGTGAGCTCAACTGTTGGAGCCTCACTATCATCAATTTTCTTCTTCAATTTTCTGATGATTTTAGTTTGTTGATGAAGCCTGTGCTCATAGAATCTCATTCTTTTGTTAATGGTGTTCATATGTCTTTTCATTGCAGACATTGTTTTCCCTTGGTTTGTAAGATACTTGAGACAATCTTGTACAGTGGATTCCAGAGAATCCACTTTATCCGTCAATTGGTTGATTTTAATACTGCCCTTACTCCATCTAGCAAGATCATCGGGCTCACTAACAGGTACATTGGCTTTGAGGTTTTCCATCCTATCCATCAATTCAAAAGATCTGCCCTCATCACTTCTTGGTGATTCATTGGGTCTTTTAGACATCCTCTTCTTCCTAGAAGAAGCAGAGATGCCCCCCTTGTGGTTTCTTGGCACCAGGGTCCTTTGAGTAACTCCTCAAATGAGTCATCACTCAAAGTTGCCGAGGTCTGGGTCCTAATGATGTTTTCACTGTCCTGTGCACCCACCTTTGGGGCATCAGTAGTGAAATCCCTCGCCTCATGTCCTCTCTCCTCCTTGGAGGACAACTCTTGGAGCCTGGGGTTTGACTCAATTTGTCCCCTGGTGTCCTTTGAAGAAATTTTCTTTCTTTGATAAATAGTGGAAATATTTTTGGTTTTATCTGGTAGGTCTTCCACAGAGTGAAGAGTAGCACTCTGCAGATTTATATCAAGTTCCTGGGACACATTCAGGACTTCTGTTTGGGCTGGTGATTGAGTGACAATTTGGGGTGGTGTTTGGGCTGTATTTGGGGGTGATGGAGTGGGTTGAGGTTCAACTTGGGTTGTATCTATGATTGAACCCTCTCCAATAGTTGTTTGATCTTTGATCATGTTAGGAAACAAAGGGGTTTCCTTGCCCGAAAATTTAAATTATTTTCCCATATTTGAGAAGACTTTCTTGTTCAACTCTGGTAGTATGAAAATGTTTTTAGGAGTTGACAAGTTTTGTAATTCACAATTTATGATATGTTGTAGAAATCTGGGATACATTAAAAATTTAGAAGAATTAAGATTTCCCAACATACCTTCAAAAATCATTTGAGAAACATTAAATACTTGGTCTGTGCATAAGCAGACAACAGCAGATGCTATTGCCTTATTAAACTCATTCCAAGTACTTCTTTTTGGAGAAATACAATGCTGAATAGTATGTACTAAGAATTTCCATTGTGGGGAGAGAAGACCCTTTTGAAAGGTTACTATATTCAGTCTTCCCTCATAACCCATTTTTTGTAAAATTTCAGCAATGTATTCTTTTGGAAGAGTAAACATACCTGAATCGTCATGTAGTTGTAGATGGTGTCTGATTGATTGTTCTGTTACTGTGATATGCTTTCCATCTACTTTTGATTTGATCATTGTTATGGTTGTTCCTTCTGTTTGCTCAGCATTGGTCCAGAAATCCACCAAGTGTTGTTGATATGATTTTGGTTTTACAGTTAAAGCAAACTGTATATACGAATTTCTCAAGAATTTTACGATCGGACGAAAATCTTTTGTGCCGTCGGGATTCTTTAGGAAGGCACACATATTGTGAAATTCTGAGTATTTGAGATCGGTTTGAACATTCAAAGATTTTAGAGTTGCCATTGTTGTTGAATTTTAAGAGAAACAGGAATGAATTTTGTTACTGACGAAGGGTTTTTGATCGTAAACTAGGGTTTATCGAGAGAATTTAGCAAATCGAAGTGAAGATAATGCTAAATTAATCGACTGCCGCCTTTTATATCTTTCGATTTAATCTGCAAAACGACTAAAATGCCCTTCGAATCATAACATAACGGTTATTTTCATGGGGGTTAGTTCAGTAATTGTGTTTCTGAAAGACCAGTAGTAAATGTGATATCAGTAGTAAAACGTCAGTAGTATCTACTGACATCAGTAGTGACTAAGGATTTTGACATCAGTAGTAACTATGGACATCAGTAGTAACCACTAACACTCAAGACCAGTAGTATATGTGAATACCAGTAGTACTGACTTACCAGTAGTATTTGTGTAAACCTAATACACACCAGTAGTATTTAACTACCAGTAGTATTTTGTGCACATGCCTACATACCAGTAATACAGATATACCAGTAGTAAAACACTTAGACAGGAAAATAATATTTTACAACAATAACTTTACACATGATTTTAAGTGAGATTTTAGTTTATCAAAATCATTCCAATACTGCTAACCAAGAAGTTGAATCTTCCTACATCAAATGCTTTTGTAAAAAGATCTGCTAATTGATCATCAGTATGGATTTTAACTACTTTGATTAATTTCTTTTCATTACAATCTCTTATAAAGTGAAATCTTATTTCAATGTGTTTAGTTTTTGAGTGTTTTACTGGATTGTTCACAATACTAATAGCACTTTGATTATCAATAAAAATTGGAGTTTTAAGGATAGAGATACCAAAGTCTAGAAGCTGGTTTTGAATCCATAGTACTTGAGCACATCAAGCAGATGCAGCTACATATTCTGCTTCAGCAGTTGATGTTGATACATTTGTTTGCTTCTTACATTGCCATGACACCAGTCTTGATCCAAAGAATTGACATCCACCAGTAGTGGACTTTCTATTTGTTTGCTGAAGCAGATGCAGCTACATATTCTGCTTCAGCAGTTGATGTTGATACATTTGTTTGCTTCTTACATTGCCATGACACCAGTCTTGATCCAAAGAATTGACATCCACCAGTAGTGGACTTTCTATCTTGACATTCACCTCCATAGTCACTATCTGTGTAGGCTATGAGTTCAAAGGGTGAATCATGTGGATACCATAGACCTAGTGATGGTTTGCCTTTCAAGTATCTGAATATTCTTTTAACAGCCTACAAGTGTAGTTCTTTGGGTCTTGCTTGATATCTTGCACACACACAAACACTATACATAATGTCAGGTCTTGATGCAGTTAAGTACATCAGAGAACCTATCATTGATCTATATAAGTGTTCATCTACATCCTCCCCCTCAACATCAGGATGTAGGTGTTTGTGTGTTTCCATTGGTGTACTAGCACTTTTACTGTCTTTCAAATCAAACTTTTCCAAGATGTCTTTGACATATTTTGATTGATTTATCAAAATACCATCTGTTCTTTGATTGATTTGGAGTCCAAGGAAGAAGTTCATTGGACCCATAGAGCTCATCTTGAATTTAATCTGCATCAATTCTTCAAATTCTTTGCATAATAAATCATTGGTTGAACCAAAGATGATATCATCTACATAGATTTGTACCAGTAGTATATCATCTTTGACTTTCTTTGTAAACAAAGTTTTATCAATGGCTCCTCTTTTAAAGTTGTTATTCAATAGGTATGATGATAATGTGTCATACCATGCTCTTGGTGCCTGATGTAGGCCATACAGAGCTTTATCCAATTTGAACACATAATCACCATGTTTTGGATCTTCAAAACCTGGAGGTTGGCATACATAGACCTCTTCTTCAATCTTCCCATATAAGAATGCACTCTTCACATCCATTTGATAGACTTTAAATTTCTTGAATGAAGCATATGCTAGAAATATTCTTATGGCTTCAATTCTAGCAACAGGAGCATATACTTCATCATAGTCTATTCCTTCTTCTTGAGTGTATCCTTGGGCTACAAGTCTGGCTTTGTTCTTGATCACTATACCTCTTTCATCTTTCTTGTTTCTGAAGATCCATCTTGTTCCAATGGCTCTTTTTCCTTTGGGTAGAGGTACAAGTGTCCAAACAGCTTGTAACTTAAATTGAAGGAGTTATTCTTGCATTGCCTCAATCCAGTTTGAGTCCTTCATTTCTTGTTGGATCTTCTTTGGCTCATCCTGAGACAAAAAGCATTCAAACATACACTCATTAGCAATAAGACTTATATTACACATGTTTGCAGTTAAGCTTTTATTTAATTTGCTTCTTGTTTGTAGTGGTGAGTTAATATCACTTAGAACAAGGTCTAATGGATGGTTTTTCTGAGTCCTTGTGGTTGTAGTTTTATCAACTACTAGTTGATTTTCAAGATTGGACTCATTTGTCTCAGGTAGTTGTTCTTCTAGAGATCCTTCATTATCATTGATGTTTGGTTCATCATCATCTTGGTCAGAGTTACTACTGCTATTGTCTTCATTGAGATCAGTAGTATTGTTGTTGTTACTGGTATCAGTAGTATCTTGAGAATCTAAGTTATTGTTGGGACCAGTAGTATTTTGAGTACTATTACTGGTATCAGTAGTATTTGAATTACTACTGTCCTCATTCTCAGAGTTACTACTGGTTCCAGAACTTGAGTTATTACTGACATCAGTATTAACTATTGGAGCAGTATTAACTACAATGTATCTCATTTCCTCTTGACCAGTATTAACAGATGATGTTCCTTCCTTTTGATAGTGACAATTTGAATTACCTGCATTGAAATTCATGTTAGAATTAAAGGATTTGGTTAGATTGTCTATGTCAAATAGCCAATCTGGACCATTTCCTTGTTCATTAGGTACATTTTCATTAAAGGATACATTGATGCTTTCTTCAATTATCCTTAGTCTTTTGTTGAATACTCTGTATGATTTGCTTTGAGTAGAGTATCCCACAAAGATTCCATCATCAGATTTGCAGTCAAACTTACCAATTTGTTCTCTTGTAATCAAAATAGTACAAGGACAACCAAATGATTTCAAAAAGCTTATAGAAGGTTTTCTTTTATTAAAAAGTTCATAAGGTGTTTTAAAATGTGGCTTTACTATTAATACTCTGTTCTGAACATAACAGGCAGTATTAACAGCTTCAGCCCAAAAAGTAATTGGTAATTTTGAGTCTGCTAGCATTGATCTTGCTGCTTCTATGATGGTTCTATTTCTTCTTTCAGCTACACCATTTTGTTGTGGAGTTCTAGGTGAGCTGTATTGCCTGTCAATACCTTTAAAGTCACAAAAGTTAATTAAGTTAGCATTTTTAAATTCTGTGCCATTATCACATCTTATGGCTTTAACTTTTTGATCAGATGTGTTCTCCAGTTTGACAATTAAGTTCTTTATGAGTTCACTTGTTTCATCCTTTGTCCTGAGAAAGAAAACCCATGTGTATCTGGAAAAGTCATCAGTAATAACAAGACAATATTGTTTCTTTCCAATACTCATTACATTTGTAGGTCCAAAAAGGTCCATATGTAAGAGCTGTAAAGGAACAGAAATAGAGTTCACAGTTTTGGACTTATGAGAAGTCTTGTGTTGTTTACCTTTTAGACATGCAACACAATGATGATCACACATGAATTGTTTTTGAGGTAGTCCAATGACCAAATTTCTTTTTACTAAATTGTTCATGTTTTTGAAATTTATGTGACACATCCTTCTATGCCATAGTTCTGATTCAGTGGTGTTTGCCTTCGATATAAAACAGTTGACCTCATTTGAAGAAATGAGTTCTCCCCCTATATCTAGGCAATACACATTGTTTCTCCTTGGAGTTCTTAAAACAACATATTTTTCATCTAAAATAAAGTCAGGAGAAAGAATGATGCACTCAATGTCTGTGAAAAGAATTTTGTTCTTTTTATCACAAACTTGAGACACACTGACAAGATTGTATTTCAGTTCAGCTACATAAAATACATCATCAAAGGAAATTTTGCCACTAGTGAAAGTACCTTTACCTGTAATCTTACCTCCCTGTGGATTCTCACCAAATGCCACATATCCTCCATCAAATGACTTGAAATCTTTAAGAATTTGCAGATTTCCAGTCATGTGCCTTGAGCATCCACTATCAATATGCCATGTTCTTCCTTCTTCTGGGATCTGAATGCTCTGCACAAGTGAGTAAAGGATTAGTTAAGTTTGGGAACCCAAGCTTTATATGTCTTGGGTTCATCCTTTGAGAAATAAGCTTTTGGGGATTTAACTTTAAACATTTTTGGTACCCATACTTGTTTATTACTGGTGTTTTGTTTTACTACTGCCCTTTTGAAAGTATTAATGGTGTGATAATTTCCTACTGATCTTGGTTTATACCCATGATTTTTAGCTTTTGAATGTTTTACTACTGATGGACCAGTAGTATTTTGGTACTTACCATTTTTAGATTGACCAGTAGTGTTTTTAGGGTTGACACCAGTATTATTTTTTAAAGTTGTTTTGGGAGCAGTAGTATTTTTGTAATTAGGGTTTTTACCAGTAGTATTCTTGTACTGGTACCATACAGCATTATAATTAGGGTTAACACCAGTAGTAAAGTTGTTAAAGTTTTTACTGGTGTTGGAAAACTTAAAATATTGTTTATTTTGATTGAATTTTCCATTGTTCTTGATGTAGTTGCTGTTCTTTGGGCTTTCAACTCTTCTGTTTTGCACAAATCTTGGTGCACTTCTTCCAAATCTTGGAGTTTCAGCAATTGGATTTTTAGTTTTATTTACTACTGAAGAACCAGTAGTATCTTTTAATTTTTGAGTTTTTGCATTTTCTTTAAAGATCTTAAATTCCTTTAACTCTTTGCAGTTTATTGGATTGAAGTGACAATCCTTTGCTAAATGGTTCACTTTGTTGCAAATAACACATTTTAATTTATTATCTTGAGCCTTTATGATTTTTCTTTGTTCTAAGAGTTGGTTTCTATTTCTTTGGTTTCCCCTTTTTAGAATTTTGGGTATATTTTCTGCATCATATTTAGGAGATTCATTTGGACTTTGAGCTGTGTGAAAACTTGTATCAATTGATTTTGGTGATTCAGTTTGAGAGATTGTAAATTCAATTGATTGATCATCATCAGAAGAATCATTTGATTCAGATGTTTCATTATGTGATTCAGTTTGATTTTCAGTTTTTAATTCATTAATGATTCTTTCTGAACTGTTTTTAAGCGGTGGAATGATTTTATATGGAGGTGGAACAGCATGATATCCCACCCCATGAACAACTTTTTCTGTAGTTTGATTATTAGTTAGTTCATCAAGAATTTTAGTACTTCTTTCAAATTTTTTAATTGTTAATTTATTTTGTTCAATTTCAAGTTGACATTCTTCTAATTTACTTGTTAATTCTTTATTTTTTAGTTCATAAAATTCTTTCTCATCCACAGCCTGAAGCAATTCTTCCTTTATCCTTTGATCAATCATCTGGTACACCTTTATTTGATGTTCTTGATCAGTAATCACACCATCAAATTCATGATTTCTTCTGACTGCTTTTGCTAAATCTTCATTTAGTTTAGTGTTTTTTTTTCTAAGTTTTTAACAATTTTTGCACATTCAGAAGTACAAGGTTTAGGTTTTACCTCAGTTTTGTTGTCAGTAAAGGCCATGAGAGCTTGATTTTGAGTATGCTCTTCTGCTTGGAAGCTCCAGTCATAGCCTTGTCCTTGTTGTGAAACAAGAGCAGTTGATTTTGATCTTTTGTCTGGCTGAGGACATTCTTTTGCAAAGTGACCAAGGTTGTTACAGTTGTAACATTTGACTTTAGTTTTGTCAAATCCTGCTTTGTCACCTTTGTTGAAGTTGAGGCTTGTCCTACCGGTTCTCTTTAAGAATCTTTTTGTCCTTAGGCTCAACATAGCCATCTGCCATTTAAGATCCATCTCCTCAAGATCATCTGGGTTCAATTGTTCCAAGTCATCACTAATCAATGCAGTATGCACATGACTAGTGAAGAAGGATTCTCTTGCAGCATCCTCAGAATCTGCAGCCTTTCCTGTGAAGGTTTCCTGACCTTGACCTGTACTAGAGACAAATGCAACATTATTAGAAGAAATAGAAGGGTTCTTTTGGTTTACCTCAGTTTCAAATACTCTGAGATCATTGTAGAGTTCATCCAACTCTTTTTCTTCTAGAGCATCTCTTTGTCTATATACCACTGTATACATGGCCCATTCTTCACTAAGAGATCTTAGGAACTTCATGTTGACATCTTCTTGATCCATCTTAACCCCAACCTGGTTAAGTTCACCAATTAGCTTGTTGAATCTGTCAAACACTTGAGTGAGTGTTTCATTGGGTTTTCCTTTGAAGTTTTCAAAGTCTTGTTTGAGAACAGACTTCATGTTCCTCTTGGTGCTCTTGGTCCCAACGAATCTCTTCTCCAGTGCTTCCCATAGCACCTTTGCATCATCATACTCAACAAAGAGATGTTGATAATCGTTAGGAATGGCCAGTAGGAGAGTGCTTAGAGCTTTGAGTTCGATTCCCTTGTCCTTCTTTTCTTTCTTACACTTAAGTTTGTCTGCCTCAGTTGCAGAGCTGCTTGCTTGACCAGGACCAGTTTTGTTTCCTTCAAGGACAACTTCCCACATAGAATAATCTGTAATAAGCATGTATTGCTTAATACGATTCTTCACATCCCAAAGTTGTTGGGAGTGAGTATAGGAATTTTGTTGTCCTGAGTGCTTTCATTATTATCAGTCATGATTAATAATGTGTATGTTTTTAAGATTAAAACTTTTTGTTGTTCTTAACAAATAGTAGATCTAGAACCAATATGCTCTGATACCACTTGTCAGGATCGATTAACTATAGAGAAGTTAATAAACACTTTAGATCTAATTGAATATAGAAGTTGCAGCGGATCAACACTATATCAATGTAATTAAGAACAATGAACTGTAAATAATATGCGAAAGTATTAAGAACACAGTTTCACAAAAAGCTTCAATGTATATTATTGAGTTAACAATACACACGTACGTTTACAATTCGTAAGGAACTATTTATAATAGTCCTTGAAGCTAAACTATTTACCCTAGTTATTCTAGGACTTGATTTACATTCGAATTATAAAGATATACATTGATTTACATTCTATAACTATCTCTACGAAGATCTCGGACTTGATATGTTCCATAAACGCGTATCAGTAGTAAACCAATCACCAGTAGTAAATATGCAACGTCAGTAGTAAACTTGGTGATCAGTAGTAAGTCCAATATCAACGTCAGTAGTAACTACTATTGATCAGTAGTATCTTCAATAAGCTTTGATCAGTAGTAACTAAGTTATAGTATACATCAGTATCAACTTCATCAGTAGTAACATGTTCTGCCCCATAAGTACTAAGTATGATTAGTACTAACTGCAGTATCAGTATCAAGTTGATCTGTGTTTTGCTCCAACACTTCAAGTTCCGTTGTGCATAAATTATAATAGATTAGATTCCGTTAACAAAAATGATTTGATACTTGGTGTTGGTTATATTATAAAATCACGAGTGGAAGTGTGCAACTACTGCTATGAACAAAATGAAAGTAGATTTAGAAGCCTCTAAAAAATTTATTTTTATGTTTTAATAATGTCAACCGGTGGTTGTATCACCAATAGTTCACAAATGGTTGCTTTTTAGTATTGCATGAACCAATACGTTCCTAACTTCTATATTTTTATGGATTTAACTTCAATCACATAATAGTGTTTTACTAAAGAACATTTAATCTAGCAATATATGAGTTACACTACAAGCAATAAGTTGAGATCCAAATGCATTGAAGACGTATTCATATGGTGTGTGTGTGTGTGTGTTTGTAACACTCGGTCTTAAGAAAAATGTTTCAATCATCGTTGCCATATAATATTTAGTACTTTAGGCACTTAATTGCTACAATCTTTCAGAATTTTGATCTTATAAACGTTGACTTCTTGTAATTTCAACTTCTTACTCTTTATATTTTAGAGATATTAACGTTGTCTTGAGAGCAATTGAGCGGTCATATAACCATTTTCAAAAATGAGCATCACACAAGTAGGATGTCAATCGGGCTGACATGGCCCTATAAGAAATAATCAAGCTGGGTTGATTACTTGATTCAAGTTTCACCTTTTTAAAAACTAATTCGTAATTTAATCTTATTAGGAATCATGTTAGTCGGGTTATAGGTTAGTCTAGTTGACCCTATTGTAGAAATTGAACATATCATGAACCCCAAGTCAAGAAGTTACTAATAAATATAAAAATGAAACGTGTCATTAAAAAATATATTATGTCATTTAGTATTCTTCAATCGTCATTCTTGAAAATTCATTATTTAATACGGTTGAAGATTTTAGAGGACAAATGCCTTTAAAGTTTCATTTTGTTCTTTTACCTTTATGTATAAAATACATTAAAAATTTCAATTAAATCTAATCGGACCACGTAAAACTCAAAAAGGAAAGCAATCAATACCCAACCTTATAACACATAAGACCCGCATAAACACATACAATGGGTTTATTCATACAACCCGAATAAAGCCGACCTAGACTAGCAGAATTCAGTTAAGGGTCGGGTTGGCCCGACCCTTTTAACACCCCTACACACAAGTAACTACACTTAATCATATTCTCATTGACCGGAGAGATTTCACGCCAATAGTGTACATATTGGATTCTTCTTCCAGTTCTTGTTGCATAATATCAATCGTTCTCAACCAAAATATCAAATTTGGGCATATAAAGACAGATCGTAAGATCGCATGAGCCCAAAATTTTGACCCATGCTGTAAAGCCCGTTAGAAGCCCAATATGGATTATGACAACAATTTATGAAATATTTATGCGCCAGGAGGCAGGAGCCCGTGAATTGGCATGACAATATTTCAATTATTTGGGGCTTATGGTTACAATACAATGACTACATGATCTCTTATTACAACACCGTCGAATCCATAAGGTAAGATGCAGATAATCATATCTATATTCAGATTTACTCTTAGAGGACATTGGGCAAAGTTTGTTTTCCAAAATTTAATAAGGTTAAATGTTTTCAAAATTTATATATTTAACAAGGAATTTTTTGGGAGTGATACCGATGTATGCTAACGTAAGTAATAATAGCCATATGATTATTTTGTTTACATTTTCTCCAAACACAATAACAAGTAGGGCCGATCCTATAATCATTAATCAGGTCGGGTTAATTTAGGTTTCTCTTAATATTTAAATCTAACTTGTAACATGACCCTATAAGGAATCGGGTTAGTTAGGTCATGGATTTGTTGGGTTGATCCAATCGAATTGTCGGGTTGACCCTATTATGTATGCAAATGAAAAACACCTTGAATGCTTAATCATCTATAAATATTACACATTTACACCTATATAGTTGTTGAACAAAACCAAAAGTTGTAGATTAAAACATTTATATAATTGCAACATATCGTAAAAACAATTTAAGAACTCAATAGTAAATATATAAACGCAACATGTCGTTAAAGATTATATAATATCATTCATCATTCTTTCAATATTCATTCGTCAGTCGTCATTCTTGTAGCTTCATTTTTCAATATCGTGAAAGGTATAAGCCTTTAAACTTTCATAGAATTTCTTAAGGTTTATGTTTAATATATATTATAATATAATTTTCATTCGGTTATATCGTGTCATCCCAACCCAATAAGTGAATTAGTCCATGCCCGATATCCGACCAAATACATACATCGGGTTTATCAGGCCATGTATTAAAAAAAAATCGGTAACACATAAGTCCAGAATAAACCCGACCCAAGTTAGCACAACTGGGTTCAAGTCGAGCCGACTCTTTTGATACTTGTACATCCAAGAAATGAACAATTATAAAAATATGTGGAACGATTTGGAAGAATATGAATGGATCTTAGCCTTCTGAATTATTTGAATTGTTAGAAATAGTATTGTTTGTTGATCGCTAGTTGTTAAATAAAACATTAGGGTTGTTTTTCTCTAAGGAACCATGAGAAATTCTATAGACGTCGATTACTTGTTTTATCACAAAGTTTTTAAAGTAATCTCTTAGGAATTTCATCAAGCACTTGGTGTGCGTCTCTAAACTTCCCACATATTTCCCTATTTTCAGACCAAAAACTGAAGATTTTCATCGTTTGTAGTTCGTCCGTAAACTTGTGATATATATTTTCATATAATTCCAGGATCTTGTCGAAAAAAACACAAAAGAAAATGACACAAAAAGATATTTTGTCTGTCAGACAACCACCTAACCATGCCAAGACCCATCAGGCGGGCTGACAACGATCATCTACTGAACCATGGTCAAAGACCAAGTGGCTCTGTTAATCACGCTCAGGTTAGATGGTCGTGGTTCATCAACCAGACATGGTTTACTGTCTTCTTAGGAATCAAGAATATAGAGGTACGAGCCTATAGAACAGATCCTGTTCAAGTAAGGTCGTGCTTTCTATTCTATCTGACTTCATTATATAGCAGCCCACCTTTGCGTATGCCACCGATGTGGGTTGAGAAACAAGTCAACCGAACTTACAGAATGAATTTGGAAGCCGATTGCTTTTTTCTCATATTATTATTTTTAATTAAACAGTACAGAAATATGTAATCATCTGAATTTATTTTGCTTTACATTCAATTGGCTTGGCTTGGCTTATTTAGCTTGTTTTTTTGTATATCTATTTTTTTTTTTCAATCTTACAAACTTGAATTGACACATTAGATACGTCTAATTAGAAAAAAAAAAAAAAACACATATATATGTATATATATAATAACTCGGTGTTTAATTTAATTTCGATCGCATGTTATTACCAACATCGTAATATTACATTTTCTTATAGGAGTATGGGACACACATACCCTGTGGTTGAGCGGTGGCTACTCTGGCGTAGCACATTTATTTTCCGACCTCATCTAGTATTTAAGTTTTTCAAAATAATTAATTAGGTAATTAGTGAATGCAAAATAATAACCAAATGATAACCAATGATGATTGATATTCGACTGTTTTAGTCCTATATTTTCTATAGAAAAAAGAATAAATCTAATGGCTAAAAATGGGTAATAAACGAAGGAAGCAGAAAGCAATGTGGGGAGTCTTCTATAGTTCTATGGCCATTATTTTGCTCTTAGAAAGCATGACATATAAACATGGATGAGGTTTTGTTCGATTGGTGCTCTATACCCACCACCCACTTCATCTATAGATAGAGTTGTGAGTATACACATGCTTTGATGACTTGTACATTGTGCGTGAAAAATTGTAACTTATTAACGTAAAATCTTTCAAAGAGGTAAACTAACCAAATTACCTAAACAATATTTCCCAACTCATTTATAGTTCTTTTTTTTTTTTTTTTTGAACGGCAAGTTAGTAAGTTAGTGGTTCGAGCCTAGACATTGACATTCACAAGGGGCAGTATGCCTTCCCTCGAACCTTCCACTTTTTTTTTCCACGACGGAACTTGAACCACAACTTAAATTCACCTTGGATACCAATAGGTCATTTATAGTTGATAAATAATTGTTTTTTATGATGTTTTATATTTATATTTTGTTTTTTTTTTAATTTTTTTATTTGAAATAGTACATGAATGATTTTTTTTTTACAAAAAGATGTTTTTTACAATGAAACATAATACATTATTTTATTCCATCTCCTATTCCATAATTTTTTCTTCATATTTTACTCCGTCCACTATGACATACCTAGTAATCGAAACAAGAATAAAATTTAATCAAAATGAAAGTGACATTCGGATTAGTTATCATCTTACATAAAACCATACGCAAAACCAATCAAGCCCATTCACGTGTACGGTATAAATCTCCCCATTCTCCTATAAATAGCAACCAAATTATCACAAACAAAAATCACACACCTTCAGCGAATTTCATCAAAAACTTTTATATTTCCCAAATTAACCTCAAAACCTTCGAATCATGTCTTCCGGTTGCAAGTGCGGATCAAGCTGCAAATGCGGTGACAACTGCAGCTGCGAGTCGACCACAACCATGGTCATCGTCGATGGTGTCGCACCCAAGATGACGTATGTATTTATTAATTTATAGCACCAATTATTTATCGTTAACGTCTCTTTAAATGATTATATACAAAAGTTGAGTTATGATAACGTATAAATTCTAAAGTTTCTTGTTACCGTAATAACCATAGGTCCATAACTTGAAAGAAGTTCTCTATAATATTTTTTTAAGGGTTTTCTAACATGTGCCCTAGGCACATGTTTAAGCTCATTAATTCACTCAAAGTTTCCTAATAAATTCATATTAAACATTAATGAAGTTTGTATTTTAAATTTTTAAGAGATGTATTAAATATTTTTTTTTAGTTTTAATGGAAAGTTAATGGTAGTTAATGAGCCTAAACATGTACCTAAGGGGTACATGTTAGAAAACCCCTTTTTTTAATCTGGGTTTCCACTCGCTTTGTGATCAAGCAGGTTATATATACATGCACAATGTTTATTTTTTCTTAGAAAGTATCTGAATTTAATAAGGTTACAAGAATATATCTGGGTCACTAAACAATCTATTATTGTATTCTATATATAGCTTTGCTGAGGGAACCGAGACCAACTTTGTTGCCGAGAGCGGAAATGCGTGCAAGTGTGGATCAAGCTGCACGTGCGATCCTTGCAACTGTTAAGCGCAGGATCTAACCATCACCCGAACAAGAATTTGTGCTTTGTGTTGTGTTTTCATGTAATAAATAAAAAGGAACATATGTTGTTATATTTGGATTTGTAGTGGTGTTTCCATATATGGCTGCTTTTTATGTTTGTAACTTGTAATAGTGGCTATTAAAATTGACTTGTTTGGGAATTTATAAAAAGTTTGGATGTATATACTGTATGTGATAAATGAATGAAAGGGTATAGTAAAAATAAAGTATACTTATAATTCTACATGCATGATGACATCCAACCGCACTTAATAAATAGTTAAATCAACGCCACATCATTTTTTTAATGGATCACTACCACATCCAAAATTAAAAACTGATAATTGTTTGTTAAAACGAGACAAATATGTACATAGTAATATTTGAAGCTCATAATTATGTATTGTATCGTTTCAGATAGATATAGTAGTTTAAGCGGTTATAATTGCTGTCTAAAAGTGAAAGCATTTTGATTAATATCAAATTATTGTGTCATCAAATACCCAAATATCTACTTTATAGATACAAAGTTTGACTTTTTGGATAATATTTTAGTGGGTAGGAAAATGTCAAGACAATAGTGATAAACCACATATATCAACGATATCGTATTTGTTGGGATATATTACTGATCTGTGAACATTACTGATGTGCAAAGTTAGTACTGATCAAAACTTAATGCTGCTAAAGAGTTGATGCTGATTACAGAGATACTACTGATCTTGGAACTTATTACTGATAAACACATTTACTACTGACGATGGCATTTGTTACTGATATTTATATTTAGAGCTGATCGTGTCCGAGATCTTAGGAAAGTTTGTTTAGAATTAAATATCTTTTGTAATTCGATTGTAATCATATCCTAGAATAACTAGGGTAAATAGTTAGGCTTCAAGGACTATTATATATAGTTCCTTATGAATTGTAAACATACGTGTGTATTGTATTCGATCAATCAATATACATTGAAGCTTTTTGTGATAAACTGTGTTCTTGATAATTCTTATATTATTTACAGTTTATTGTTCTTGATTAAATCAACATAGTGTTAATCCGCTGTAACTTCTATTGTTGAGTAGATCATTGTATTTATTAACTGTTTTGGTTAATCGATCTTGACAGTATTTGTATGTCTTATTGTATATACGACATACATATATGCACACGATTGTAGAATTTCATATTCTAATTTGATAAAAACTTCAGAACGTAGGATTTTTTTTTTTGGATAAAGATAAGGAATTGAGATTTGAAATTTTCACACTTCAATCGAAAATCATATATCATATGTGAACTAAACATATAATTGTGATATTCGTAGGTGAATTAAAACGTAATTACATATGAGTTTTAGTTTTCTTAAAAAAATTAGTATTTAAATGAATTAACCTGTATATTACTAGCAGTCTAGCAGGATACCCACATAATGCGACGATGAATACACTGTAAGTATATTTTGTGGTGTCGATTGTGATGGTGATGGTAGCAGTAATGATGATGGTGAGTGTCGATTGTGGTGGCATCGGTAGTGATTGTGGTTGTGAGTGATTGGTGGCGGTGGTAAGTAGTAATGGCGATGGTGGGTGATGGTTAATAGAATAATATGAGTTTATGTATTAATAAATATAATATGATATATAAGTTAGTGCAATCAAATGATAAATATTTACCTTAGTAGCTCAGTTGGTCAGGGAGCTTGTTAATAACACGAATGTCGCATGTTCGAATCCTCTTCCGTTGTTAATCTTTTCAGAACACATATATTTTTTGAAATAGCAATTATTTTGGTAGAAAGTTAATTATTATTTTAAAAAGAAAAAAATTCTCACTTATTGGTTAAAAGAAGGCGTGATACACTAGCTTTCAAATGTCAATACAACTTTTTAAATAAGATTCCCTCCCAGTTGAATGAACTAATTAAAAAAGATGTGGTCCACTAATTTCTTGGTGCGGAATGGATGTCAGAAAATACTCAATTTGATTTTTTAATTATAAAAGCGTTAAAGAAAGCATCAAATTGAGTATAATTTTTTATGTAATACATTTTTACAATGAATAATATCTTTTGTGCCTGCTCACCTGATCTCATCAAATGAAAAAGAAAATAAATAGATGCAAAATGTAAGAATTAATATCAATTCTCTTTTACAATTGTACTGTATCTTTTTACAAAAGTAATTTGTTTACCATATTTCATAAAAATTTATAACAAATTAATTATACGACTGTGGTACAAGAAGTAAGATATGTGATACGAATAGTGGCCTTCTTTTATAATGCTATAACTAATAAACTTTCGCGTATTCATTATAGTAAAAAAGCCCAAAACGTATTGAGTATGTTTGGCTGTTATAGGCCCATTGCAAGACCATATAAAAATCATTGAATTGTAACCTTACGAAACCCTAGTTTCAGCGAAACAACGCAAATCGGAAATTAATCGAAAATGGACAAAAATATGCTCGGAGATCTGGCATCTCTTCCGCAGGAAGATCAAGCTCGAATGTCGATGATGATCGACCAGCTTCAGATTCGTGACAGGTTCACTCATTCGATTTGTTAATTCCATAAAATTTTATCAATTAAGACCAATATCCTTGGAATTGTGCTACGAAATAGTCTGTGTCTGAATCGTAAATGTGTTTTTTACATGATCTCTTAATCTCCATTGTCTAATTTAATCGTGTATTTGTTAACTTCATTAGGGCTCTTAATTTTGCGTTACCATCCTTGTTTTTACTTATTTGATTTATATTTTGTGCAACTTTGATTGCAGTTAGCCAATTAGTAACATGACCTATACTTGTTTTTGGTTCATAAGTAGTAGCTCACCCAAAATCGTTCTGCCAAGTGTTTTAGTGTTATGTTAGCATTAGTTTAAACTTCAATTGATTGGTTTTCTTACACAAAAACAGGGGGAGTTTAGAGGTTAACTTATTAGGGGTTGTTTTGCTAAAAAGCATACACTTTGTTATAAAACGTGACTCTGAAAAATAGTATTTGGATTTGGTAATGTAATTTGAAATCACAAATTCACAATAATCAGAAAATCTTTATTTTTTTGTGTCTGACAGATCTGATTATTTATTTAGTTAATAGTTATAATGACTAATTTTCAGCTTATCTGCGTTTTCAAAATGCAATAAGCACCTTCTCACCTGCTTTTCCTGAACCGCCATTTGCGGCATAAACACTAATAATTGATTTATATATTTCTTTTTTGCCAAATTCTCATTTAGATTCATTTTCAAAACGCAATAAGCAGATAATAAGTTCCAAATCCCAATCCCAAACACCTGTTGTTTGGCTTGATGTGATTATGTTGATAGTGGATGTATAATCTAATCTTGTTGACACATTACACAGACACATAATTTGAGGGATTTTTCTGATGATTTTTTATTTTTATTTTTGTTGCAGTCTACGGATGTATAACACACTTGTGGAAAGATGTTTTACGGATTGTGTAGACACATTTAGACGCAAAACATTAGATAAACAAGAGGAAACATGTGTGAAAAGATGTGCTGAGAAGTTCTTGAAGCATTCGATGCGTGTTGGTTTGAGGTTTGCTGAACTCAACCAAGGGGCTGCTACTCCTGACTAAGACAGTTATTTCATGTTCTTATGGTTTATGATTAGCCTTGTTTTTGAAGCTTTATTAATTTAGTATTTTGATTAAAGAATATAAACATGTGTACATTGTCAAGTGATTTATGCACTTGCTCAATTTCATAAACGTGTTGGACAATACGCACGGTTCTCTTTTGTTCCATGATTTACCATCTTTTTTTCTATGCATTACTTTATATGGTTTGCAAGATATGTTATTTTGCTATTTAGTTATACGGCAAAATGTTTAAAAATTTGCACCCGTTATGTTATTTTTTGTTTTAAACTGCTAAGTTACCCAATTTTTATAATTTTCCTACAAAAATTGGTTATTGTGTTAACTCACATTTTGAAGCTAGAAAACCATGAAAATAGAGCCAATGAGACTTTCCAAACCATATTATCCGGTTAAAAATGAACAGTTTAAAAAAGAAATGTTAGTTCATTTAGATACTTCAATTCAAATTCCACACACACACACTTGTGATAAAAAAGAAATCGAGATAAAAATAAAATAAAATACAACAACAAGCAAGCTATTGTACATCCATCTATCCATCCGTACATAACAATTTCAATTTTCAGAGTGTAATATAAGTACATGAAGAGTTAATTGGTAATCAGTTTAAAAGCCACCATAAACGACTAATACAGATCAGCATGCCAATTCACTTCTCCCTGAACAAGAAGAAAAATTAAAATATATATATATAAAATAGTGAAATTCACATCAGTAAGATGAAAGAAAAGCAAATTAGATACCTTTTTTCAAGCATCAAATCACAACTATTTCCTGTTCCTCCTTTCAGACCTCCTTTTATCTCTCCCAACCCTAGAATCCTCTGAATCTGAATCAGACCTTCTTTTACTCTTCTTACTCTTCTTCTTACCAAACCTTCTAGAAGAATCTTCAGAACCACTATCTGAATCATCTGAATACCTATGACTCCTCCTTCTCCTCTTCTCCTTCCTACTTTTCCTCCTACCAGATCGACGGTCCAGATCATCTTCATCATCCGATGACTCATCATTCCTCCTCCTCTTCTCTCTCCTCTTTTTCCTACCATTTTTCTCATCATCTGAATCACTCACACTTCTCTTTTTTGACCTTCCCCTTTTCTTCTTCTTCTTCTTTTCATAATCTGAATCTGAATCATCATCTTTTTTCCTTCCAGAAGCTTTTGATTTACTACTAAGTTTCAGTTTCTTACCATATTTCTGAGCAATCACACGTTCAATCTCTGAATCATAATCTGAATCAGAACTCTCACTTTCTTCATCATCATCACTTTCATCTGAACTATGATCAGCTCTTTTTCCATTCCCTTTTATTTTTTCTAATCCTGCATTAACAGCAGCTTGAATAGCATCTTGATCTTTTTCTTTATCATCTTTAATACTTAAAAAGTTTCTACATTGAAAAGTGAGATGGCCCACCCGCCCGCATTTCTTGCACGACCCGCGGGCCTCGTCAGCATTTGACCCGGTGATTCGGGCCAGTGCGAGTAGCCCTTGGAAACTGGCGTAGGCGTTTTCACCATCGGGTTCTGGGTTTGAAGATTCGGGTTTGGCTGATTTTTTGTTGTCTTCTTTGTTAGGGGCATAAGGGTCATATCCAATTGCACTTTGCCAGATACCGTGTGTTTGTAGAGCTGCACTACTGTGTACACGGTTGTTGGCTGGCATACGCACCCTACCTGCTGTAGCCGGCATCTTGAAAACTCAAAAAATATCTGTAAAATAAGATTTGAAATTAAGAAATTATTAGAAAATAAAATCCGGATTTAAGCATGTTAGATAGTAAGATTCAGAAAAAGAGCCTGTAATAAAGGTTCAAAAACCACCAGCTGACTGATCACAAAAAAAACTATAACAAACTGTTTATGTGTGTATCATTTTGATGTTTGAAGACAAGTATATAGATCAGCAGTTTAGCACAATTAACACATTGATCTGTATAGGGTATACAAGCATAATTGTAAATTGATAACAAGAGAATACTAGTATAATTAGCTTTTAATATCTTCACAAGTTCAGATTCAACATATTATCAAGTACGATTCATTGTAAAAACATTGAGTTCGAATACCTTCAGTAATCATTCTAGTAAGCATCAATATAAACCAATCACAATTCCTCAAGAGAGAATACAGAGACAAAGAAAAAAGCCCCAAATTGGCCAATTAGGGTTTCGATAACACGAGTTCTAGCCCTATTAAAGGCAGAAACCAACTAAATTCACAGGGAACTACTAGAAATTGTAGAATTACGTAACACCGTCTTCATAGTTTCAAACACGATTGAAATCACGTAAAGCGAACTATCAATTCTAACAATTAGGGTTTCGAAAACAACACAATTAATAATCAATCGTGATAAAGAAGATTGAATCAAACCTGTAATTAGATTTCAATAAAAGCTGAAGAAATGAAACTGATCACCGCACCTGAAAGCTGCGATTAATTGAAGATCTGGAGATGAAGTAATGAAATGCTCGATGATGGATGGTAATTGAAAAGGAGAAAGATGATTAAAGGAAGTTTCTGGATTCTTTATACTAGTACAAAATTACAAATGAAGTTTGGGCCGGACCATGATAATATTTACTTGGGCTTAGGTTTAAGTGGGCTATATCATCCATAAATCTACATTAGAGTAAATTACATGGATTGTCCTTTAAGTTTATAGCAAATTTCACAAATGATCATTTGTTTCAAAAATTACACCGATGGTCCTTATTTCTGAAATATTTTTCACCGATGGTCCTTTACACTAACTGACGTTAATTTTTTCTGTTAACTTACAACATGTGCAATGCACATGAGGGTAAAAAAGTCATTTTTCTTTTCTTTTTATTCTAAAACTAAAACTTATATTTAAGATAAAAAAAAAATTAATTTAAGAATGAAAATAAATGAAAAATGACTTTTTTACCCTCATGTGCATTGCACATGGGGTAAGTTAACAGAAAAAATTAACGTCAGTTAGTGTAAAGGACCATCGGTGAATTTTTTTTCAGAATTAAGGACCATCGATGTAATTTTTGAAACTAAATGACCATTTGTAAAATTTGTTATAAACTTAAAGGACCATCCGTGTAATTTACTCTCTACATTATATAGTTATCGGTGCTATAATTATATGTTGCTTGCTAAATGCTAATCTACAAGTTATTCGGTTCTTAAAATTTTGCTACTTATAAGTTACGATTGATTATATCAAATATCTACTAGATGAATTGTAGCCTAGTATATGTTATTCAGTAATTAATAAAATGTGGGTGTAAATCTGAGTTGTGATGTATTAATTAGTTCTATGAAAAATTTGCATTAATAAAAGCAAATAGTTAGGTATTACAATAACCACAATAAAAATTTATAAATAGTTTTATATAATTGTCATACCCGTATATTTTATACAATGTAAAAATGCTCCTTGTATTTCCTTGTTAAATCCGATTATTGTATGATTTTCTAGATAATGTTGGGCGCCTTTGTAAATAAATGGTTTTGCTCTGTATTCCGTTTCCTTTATTTTTTATATTTTGGTAGTTTTAGTTATATTTATATTTTACTTTTATTTTCAAAAACTTTGTATTGGTGGTGTCCAAATTTGTCTTACATGTATAGAGGTTAAAATCAAACACCAAAGACTATATGGATAATTACGATGACTTGAAATTCCTAATTGCAAATGAGAACATATCACTACGAATTTCATTACAAGACTGCTAAAAATCCATAGATGTTGATGCCATATTAGTTATAGTTGATGATTAACAAAGACTTCACACTTCTTTCCAATAAAGGAAATACAATCCTTAGAAACAATGACCAAAATTTACATTGATTAAATTGTCTTAAAGACATGACTTTTACATTGATTAAATTGTCTTAAGACATGACGTATCGATATTTTTGGTCAGATCAGGATCACCGTTTCACTACACATTTTTGGAGAAGTTTCCAAAGCAGCAATTTCTAGTTCAGTCATCCTTATTGTGAATATGTTTCAAACACAGGTGCTGGAAATCTCGGTATTGGAAATATATCTCGCAACTAGTGGGTATATCACTATATTGCAATTTGCAATTCCTCTTCCAAGTAGTTGATACGTGAAATCGTGAATAGGCATGATTTAGTCGTTAAGCCATTATTTCCAACCTGTTCGGATTTTATGGTTGAATGATAGAGATTGTCCCCATAGTATTCTTTTTGTATTATCGTGCAACGATAGTCCGCTTGTGATACTTGATGTAACATCCTAAAACCGGCCTAGTTGTTTTAGAAATATATTGAAATTTAAAAAATTTCTATTTGACCATATGTGGAATAAATTGACTAAATGTTAAATTGATTGTTTGACCTTTTGTCCTTTTGTGATATTTTAATCAAGGGATTAAAATATCTGTTTTCTGAAATGTCTGAATGAAAATATTATTTTTATATCTTTAGATTCCTTGTCGGATTTCGTTTCCAGAAATGCTTTCGTTTTTAAAATTGGAGCCCGTTTGGTATTTTAAATAAATTAACTACGAAAGGGACTTTTATACTGTATTGTTTAAAAAGTTGAAAAAAAAGTCAAGTGGGTCCAACCCACCCCTTGACCAGCCATTTGAGGGGAAAAAAGTCCCAATCCTTTTCATTTTGATCTTTCTCTCTCTCTAGACGTGTCTCTCTCTCTCTAGACGTCTCTCTCTCTCTCTCTCAAAACCCCATAACTTATCCTTGTGTTCTTGAGCTCCAAGGGGGTTTTGCTAGCTCGATTCTTGTCCAATCTTTAATCCGAACACGTTTTTGAGTAGCTCTTGAGGTAAGCTTCAACCTATATGTGTTCATTTTCGATTTCATGATAGTTGATAAATTAGGGTTTATGTGTTCTTGAGATTTGGTTGGTGATTATGGTGTTAAATGTTATGTTAAGTGTTTATACGAAGTTTGACATGTTTTGTTGTTTGGGTACAAGTAATTTAGCACAAGGTACAACTATTTTAGCAAGATGTACAAGTTAGGGTGTTTATGCTAAAAGTAGGTTATGTGGGTTTTGACAAACCTTGGAGTTCTTGTTGTTTAAATGCTTGGATATGTTAACATGATGGATTGGATGTGTTAGTTTTGAATTATGTCAAGATTAGTGAGATTGTTGAAATGCTAGCTAGTGTTTGGATATTTTTTTGGTTAAAATGGTTAACTAGGAATTTGGAAGTAAAATACATGGATTGTTGGTGACTTGGAACTTGATGAATTGTTACATGATTATGACTTGTTAGCTATAGAGAATTTGTGCTAATTGATGGAAATTGGAAGTGTTATAGTCATGTTCGGGTTTTTGACCCGTTTGGGCCAATGGGTAGTAAAGTGACTTAAAATAACTTGGATTGCGAAAGTGTAAGTATTTTGTTAGGTTTATGTGATTAGAAATGTTATTGGTAACATTTGGCGAATTGCAAGTTGATGTTATGTTTACAATTGTAGGATGTATTATTGTTTAATAATCCGGTTTGACCCGTTTGAATGTAAGACTTGCAAATGACTAGTTGACTTGTTATGTAAGTGTAAATGGTCATGACGTGTTCATATGATGATTTGAGTGTTTGGTTATCTAGTTAGTGCAAGCGTTAGTGTTAAATGTATATTTAACATTGTTCATAATTTGGTGGAATTATATACTAATTCGGTATTCCTTTGGTGTACAGGAATCGGGATCGTGACTCAGAAACATTAGACCTCTGAGTTCGACATGTGGAAGTAACGGTGAGTGGATTTAACCTCCAACTTGTGTTTGGTTACAATTGGTTCGGTATATGCATACTTGGTAAAAATGCAGGAATTACCAGACGTGGGGAGTTCGCGTCGCGAACTCCCGTTCCCGATCGCGAAGTCACTCCAGCAAAGTTGGTCGATGGTCGCGAAGTAGTTCACGTCGGAGTTCCCGACGCGAACTCTAGTTCACGATCGTGAACTTGAGTTCGCGATTGGGAACTCTGACGTGACGTTTTTCGCGGTGTTTTTCGTAGCTAGTCTACTTGTTATGTATGCCTAGTGTTAGGGAATACCATACATGACCATGGGCACATAGGTGAAGAGACTTGGCTTGATTGCAAGCAACAACTCGGTTTGATTGGTAACCGAGGGCTCGGTTTGATTGGTAACCGAGGTTTGAGAAGTCACTGCGCCGGGCATCGGGTATCGACTAATAGGGTATCCGACCTTACCTGTATTTGTTGCATGGTTAAGGGGAGGGAGTTGCCCGGGTGTTGGATACGAAACGCTATCGGTTACCGTGGTTTGGCCGACCATGGTTTAAGGCTCCGGCAGGACCCCGATCTTCTCGAACAAACAGTGTTTTCCCCAACCGGAGATGTTTTAGAACTTCCGTATTTTAGTGAACAGTGATACGTAGTTATGTGACCTTTAGACCGTAGGGATGTCTATGCTAGCTTGTTGGGCTTTACAGAATTTGTAGATTATGTTCATTCACTTAGCTTTGTGCTAATCCCTCCCTCGTTGAATCTTTTCAGGTTGATCGGTGCTTTGGACGGAATGAGTGACCAAGCTCAATTGGTTATGTTTTGTAAATCGAGCCATGTCGTTAAGTGACACCGTTTAAATATTAATATTTTGGAGTTTATTTTGGGACCTTGTTTGTAAACTAAACTAAACTAAGATAACTAAACTAACCTAGAGGATAACCTAATCGCCTTCGGGCATTTAAAAAAAAAAAAACGTTCTCTAAATTTTGCGGTGTTACACTTGATCTAATAGGTTGTTGAAATCTACACAATGTTATCATGTAGGTTGTTGAAATCTACACAATGTTATCATGCAGGGTTTTGATAATATCCCCTCATTATGTTCGATGTGTGATCAAACATAACGAAGGTAGATGATGCGATATGCGTGTTGGAGGTGAAATTTTTTGTTGATGAGTTGCCCATATAAAGTAGTTTGCATCTCATGCTTCAGAATCTCGATAATATTTATGACAAGCATTGGGTCATGTCGAAGTTTCATTGAGTTGTAATATGGAATCACTTGCTCAGGTTGAGTCGAAGCTATCCGTAAGATTATTTGATTCGGCATGTTCAAGATGGAGTATGGTGGAGTATGGGGTCTTCATATAATGGTCCGAATAGTCATCCATTACAGGTGACTACAAAGAACGAAGAAAATGAGTTCGTAATTAGATGACTATTTAGACCACTATAAAAGACTCATACTTCATCTTAAACCCACCGAATCAAATACTCTAAAAGATAATCCGACTGCACTTGAGCAAGTGTAATCATATTACAACCCAATGAAACCTCGAGATGACCATGCCTATCATACATGTCATCGATTCTGAATCATCAAATACAAACAATTACTTTATATGGGGAACTCAACAACAAGAATTTCGCCTCCATCACGCATAACATATCACTTATCACGTCATCTCCCCTCGTTATATTTTATCACACATCAAGCATAATAGAGGGAAACTATCAAAACCCTGTATTATTACATCACGTAGATTTCAGCAACCTATTAGAGCAAGTAACACGATCAATCTATCGTTACGTGATAATACAAGAAGAATACTATAAGGATAATTTCTATCATTTAACCATAAAATACAAACTACGAGATAGGTTTAAAATAGTATCTCAATGATTAAATCATGCAATTCACGCATCAACCACTTGGAAGAAGAATTGCAATATATTAGACACCTTTTACTTCCGTACCTTCACATCTCTAGCTGGAACATGTAAAATTTATTTGTCCGCCTTTACCTACTTCTGTAAATAAGAGATGGAACATGCATTTTATATACCCAGTTAGTCACTACTCTAGTTCATGTGAGAATTGCCAGGTGGTACTCTACTAAGACAGGTGGCCTAATATTGATGATCTTACTCACCAGTCTATTACTTTTCCTTTTTGAAACGGCAAATTTAATCTGCTCCTAATTACCACTTATATCAACAACGGGACTCGAACTCCTGACCTCAAGGTTAAGAAGCAAACATCACTCTATCACTAGCTTAAGATTTACGTACACCTGATCATGACAAGTATCCATTGTTTTCTCCAACCCAATAGTAGAAGTATCTTTATGGTCAACTTCAAAATATTTTATTAATTTTGTCACATTAACTATCAAAAACTAATCAAAAACTTATTTATCTTAACCCTAGCCTATTTATATACATGTCGGTCTAAGTCGGATTTCAAATCAAGTCAGAAATTGACAACCATATTTTTCTCACTCACACAAAATGCATCATTTATATAAGCGTTCACCATGGTTTTTAAAGCCTCACACTAGCTTTCGTCATTGCTCATTAAGGCTTGAGATTTGAACATGTCGCCACATCATGTTCCAAGACTAGGCAATAAAACTTGCATATGTTAACGTCTAACTTGGCTCACATTTACTCGTAATAAGTTGTTTTTTTGACGTATCAAAACAACTGAGTTATATAAGTTATATAACCAAAATGGAGTAAATTACAACAATCGTCCTTGTGGGTTGTACCATATCTCACATTTGAGTTATACTAGCAGGGTACCCGCGCAATGCGACGACGGGTACCCTGGTGACTATATTTTGCGGCGAGAATTTCAATCCTCATTTTATATGGTTACATATTTATTCACTTTCAATTGTTGATGAAGGCTTGGATGTAATTTCTAAACATGGACGTTTCAACCCCTAACAAACTGCAAAAATAAATTAACATCATGTCGAAATATATGCTCAAAGTAATACCTGTAATTTCAAAATATCAAAGATTAAATAAAGCATAGTACTAATTCAAAGTCAAACAAAAATCCCAATTTGACTTTAGGCCTTTTTTATCTATGACTTTTGACAAAAAAATCATCTACTAACTAAAGTTTTCTTTAGATTTTTAATATTGTTCATGTTGATTTTTAGCTTTTTGGGTTTGCCAAATTAGCGTGGTTGATTAAATAAGTCAAATGTATGCATTGATTTTGTCTTTAATCTATATTAACTATTGCGTATCTGGATTTGATTAATATTAAGTTAGCTTACAAGTAAAGGAATTTGAGGAAGCCAAAGAGAATATATAAATTTTCGATAAATTTAGGGACAAGTTAGTAAATTTTTATTCTAATAAGCGCAAAGAAAAAAAGAAATAATCTAATCTTGAGACAAATCCATAGAATAAGTAGGCTGAAATGAAGAAAAAATGGTTGGATTAAATAATTTTTGTTAAGAAAAGTATTAAATTTAACAAAAACGATTTGCCATTTTTTAATTTGAATGGGTCAACAAAATCAAACGCTTGTCAAAAGCAATGAAGGCAACTTATGTTTAAAGGGTCTGTTACGAAATGCATTTATGATAACCACAAATGTGTTTAGATGGTAAAGCTTGAAAGTTGTAACCTCCAGGTCATGGGTTCGACTCTTGGACCTTGCATTTTATTTTGAGATTGAAAAATTAAGAGGTTTCCTTAAATGACAGGTTTGAATTCAGACATGCTATAATTAGAAATGTGCAATTTACTTTATAAAGTAGTATAGATAACCAAAATGAAGTAAATTACAACAATCGTCCTTATGGGTTGTACCATATCTCACATTTGGTCCTTTCATTTCAAAAATTACATTGATAGTCCTTATATCTTGTTACACACATACTTCTTTAGGCTAAACGAGATTAAATTATTCTGTTAACCCTCGTACTTGGAAAATATGTTACAAAATAACACTCGGGTTGGCAAATAAATATTGTGTTTATTAATTTTAGTTACCACAAATTCTACTAATTTTCGTTTTCTTTTTCGCATACTCAAAAGAAAGTACTCAACAAATTGTACCTTTATACAACCGGATCCCATCATAAGTCTTAACTATACAAAATCATTAATAGATTCAACGATGAACATAAAAAAGAGGTTTTATATCATGCACTATGTTTCACCACTCCTGAGGGCCAATGCCTCCAATCAAATCTCACAATTGATTTATTCCTTAATTCTTTAAAATCAAAAACTTTTTTCTTGTAATTATTACCATTCGAATCTTGTTTTCTTGGAATAATCGCATGTTTAGGTTCTTCGGTGTCTTCTATAACAAATTCGGTTTCAGGTTCAGGTTCAAGTATAGTTTCTCGTTCGGGTTCAGGTTCGGTTTCGGGTTCGATTTTTTGTGGTGACAAATCATTGATGATTTTTCCCAACATGTCGACCACTTCACTCATTTTGGGTCGGGATTTAGGGTTTTTGGTGAGGCATTTGTTGGCTAGAGAAGATAGTTTTTGGGCTGATTTGAGTGAGTAATCTCCTTCGAGCCGTGGGTCCATTAAAAGATGGAATTTTTTTGAATCTGAAACGTACGGTTTGACCCATTCCAAGAGCTTTTGTTCGTTTCGTGGTAAGTTTCGTTCCACCGCTCGCCTGCCCGTGATAAGCTCGTAGAGGACCACCCCGAAACTCCAAACGTCACTTTTTGATGTTAACCTACCCGTGTGAAGATACTCGGGAGCCGCATAACCTACTGTTCCAACCACCTTCCAAAACATAAAAAGAGAGAAACATTAATTTTTACGTGATGATGGGTCTAGAGGTGGTAAAATGGGCAGATTGGGTAATATATCAAAACTAGTTTGTGTAAACAGGTCGGGTTTAACCAAACCAGTTTTGACATTTGTGGGAAGTCATTTGTACACCATGAATTTTGCAGGTTCCATTGTAGTGTTGTACTTTATGCTTTTGATATCGTATTGTAGTCGTGTACAATTCACCCCTCTAACTCCCTTTATATGAGATTTTTTTCGGGTGATGTTGTACTTTAATGTGGGGGTGTTCAAAACCGGATATACGGATTTTTGGATATCCGGATTTTCGGATAGTGATTTTTACTATCCGAATCCGGTATACGAAATTCGGATATCTGGAAGTATCAGCAAAAAACATATTTTTCGGATATTTTTGATATTTTGGATAATTTTTTGGATATCAGATATCCGAAAATTATGAGAACACTGTTTGGATCCGTTATCCGAAATTCGGATATCCGGATTTCATATACCAGAAATTTTTCGGATACACGGTTTTTCAGTTATTTTTAAACACCCCTACTTTAAGAGAGAAAGGTACGGTGGCGAGCCACCCTTCGCCAAGTCTAGGTGGCACAATTTTGGCGAAAATTTTCCTCCGCCACTATACCGTCCGTTACGTGAGCGGTGTTGTGCGCCGGACCACTGGCGGATATGGCGTGAGAGGGGGGAGTTTTCGAGGTATTTATTTTAAGGTATTTTGTGAGTGAGAGTTATTTTAGTGATGGTAGAGGGGGTATTTGGGGGTTTTGAATGTGAAATGTGAAATAATGATGTGACGCATAGGTGGCACAGAGGTGACATTCCGACTTAAGCCACCACACCTAATGCTCCAATGGTGTACAAATACGCTAAAAAATCTAGTGTTTTTATGCTAAATTTATAAAAATATATAGAAACATACGGCAGTTGAAACATGGCTCAATCCAGCAGTTGGACCCTGTCGGGCTAGTCCAAAATCCGATAGCTTCGGGTTAAAATCATCATCCAGAAGAATATTCGACGTTTTAAAATCGCGGAAAATTAACTGTACCAATATAAAACTTTTTTAGTTCTCACATAATCATCAAATCATAAGCACAGAAAAATAAATAGAACCTGGAAATCCATTTCTTCATGTAAATAAGCCAAACCACGAGCCGCACCTTGTGCAATTTGTAAACGTGTTATCCACGAAAGAGTAGAATCGACACGACCTAATAAATGGTCTTCTAAACTTTTATTTGTCATAAGTTGGTACACTAATAACCGTTGGATCCCTCTTTCATCATCTTCTGCACAATATCCAACTAACTTTACCAGATTTGGATGGTTGACTACACCCAAAAAGTTGACTTCATTGATCCACTCCTTGTGCCCCTGAATACTAGATCATGTATAATCAAGAAAAATAAATACATAAGAAAAAAAAAAAGTATAATAGCATGGTCCAATAATGTCACATAAAAGACACCTACTTAAGATAATGCCATTTATGTCAACCATAAGATGCTAACAAATATTGAAAGCTTTTACACTTGTAGTTCCTTTTCACATGTGATCAAATTTATATATTTTTAAACCAATTACAAAGTAATCGCTTGTTTTGGTCCGTTAGTGTGTGTGTAAAAAATAAAGTTATGGAGGAAGTGAAGAGGTGTTGTTAGTAGGGACATGTCAGGAAGTCAGTTTAGAAATATTGATGTTACGCATATTTAACAAAACTGAAAAAGCGAAAGAGCATTATTGTGAGATTTCTAAGTTATATCAAACACGCCTTAATATATATTTAGTGACAAGATGGATATAATTCTTATAGACAATGTACTAAAAGTCAATTATGGTGAATTACATGTCTAAACAATTAAATATTATTCAAGTGCTCAATTATTTGTGGTTTTTGGCACTAAATCTTGTTGCTATGCAAACTTTAATTTTACAAAATGCTAGAAGACACTTTAAGCTATCTTCCCAATTATAAAATGCTATACCTAAAAATGAGCATTTCTAGATTCATCTTATTATTATAGAGTAGTGGTATTGAGTCCTAATGAGACATGTGTCAAAATCAACGGATAATATTATGAAAGATAATTAATACATTAGACATGTCATCTTATTAAGTGAATAGAATTATAAATATGAACAAATGATAAATTTAAATATTATTTCTCATTATTATATTGCCATGCATTGGTTAGTTGAACCACTATATTTGTCCATAGCAACCATTTATTAAAGTGGATTGATTTGTATATAGAAAAACTTACCTTCTATATATTAGGTACAACAACGTACGATACCATTGCATATATTTTATATCTATTTGTTATCTTTTATAAATCACAATTTTTATAAGAGTTTTTCTAACGGGCATACGATAAATATATTTAATGAGGTGTAATTTCCATTTAAAGAGAAAATTGAATTTAATGCTTATTTTAAAATGGCAATTTCCAGAGTGCATTGATGTCATTAATACATATTAGGAAATTATCGCCTTATTAAATGCATGTTATCGTATGCCCCAGAGGTATACATTAGAAAAACTTTTTTTATAAAAGAAAACAAATCCTTTACAATTTGAAATACTACTATAATAAATGTAAAATAAATGTAAATGTGATTAATGTGAATAGTTTAAATCTCATTTTTCATAATTAATTTAAAAATATAATAAATAAATAATGATAAAACGGAGAAAAGGGCAAAAGGCCATGCCTGGAATCCATTACGACTCAACTGCTTGATCGCAACATCTAACAACTGATCACCGTCGCTACTATCACCGACACCGGCGCCGGAGATGGCCTTAACAGCTCCTCTGTAAACACAACCGAATCCTCCCTCACCGATCACAAGCGATCGATTGAAACCCTTGGTTGCAGCTTTCAGTTCGGCAAATTTGAAAACTCGGAGATCGTTCGCACGGCGTTGAGATAACACATCGGAGAAACCCACCGTATCGCCGATGTCTCTAGAGGTGTTATTCGAATCAAATTCCGATCTTCGACTAGTATCGAAGCTGGTTGAAGCGACGCTGAGAGAACGGGCCCATGAAACCCTAGTGGATGACCTCGAGAGGACGCCGTCGTTGTCATCGGCTCTCCGGTCTCCGATACTGAAATGAAAACACTTCATTTGGTGGACTATATGAATAATTAGGCTGTTGCTATGGCGGCAACGGTTTGGTCGCCGGAATTTCCGGTGCGCAGAGTGAGAAATGAGGGGAGGGAAGACCGGTTCAATCGAGCGGAATGTCCTAATGCTGAATTTTGTTCTTTATATCCGATTTCAAATTTTTATATCTACAAGTCAAGAAAACTTTGCTACTTTTCATTTGATAGTATAAGTATATGCTAAAATGTGAGTTATTTTATTATGGGCGCATATTAAATAACTAGCAGGATACCCGCGCAATGCGGCGGCGAATGAACTATAACTATATTTTGCGATAACGATAGTGATTATGCGATGGTGGCAGTAGTGATGGTGTGTTCGGTATTGATTGTGAGGGTAGTGATTCTAGTGGCGGGTGGTAATAGGTGGTGGTCAATAAAATGATATGAGTTTGTGGCTAGAGCTTCTTTCTAATAACATGAAGTCGTAAGTTCAAGTCCTTGGGGTGTCAATTTTTTCCTAAACACAAATGTTTCCTGAGATAACAAGCTGGTTGGCTAATAATTAAGCTTGGTAAATTGACAAAGTCTGAAATATATATTATATGCAGTACTCCCTCTGTCCCACAAAAAAGTACTCATTTTTCTTGGGCACAAGTTTTAAGATGAAAGTTAGTGGTGGGGGATAATACTTTTGATTAAAATATAAGGTTAGTTTGGAGAAAGAATGATAGTTATTGGTAGGATCATTGGTAATTATATTATTTTATTAAATGGACCCCATTAATTTGAGAAATGTGTACTTTTTTGTGGAACAAAAATATAAGGAAAAATGGGTATTTTTTGTGGGACGAAGGGAGTAAAAGATAAATAAATAAAAAATGAAATATTGTAAAATAAAGATAATGAAAAAATTATTTGAAATGAGGTCGTTTACCTCATAAATGTTAGCAGTTATTGTACTTTCATTTGAATAAGTACATTGAAAATGAACTATAACACAAATCCCATGTAGTTGAGATGGAAAAGCATGAATCCTTTATGCGCAAGGTCATGGGTTCGAATCCTGTGCCTGTGTTTTATATTTTAGGTGCTTTTAAAAATTCAGACATTTCCCGAAGTAGTAAGGTTGAAAATTAAGTAATGCTATAAAGGGAAGTCCTAAATGCTTTATATATTAGTACTCAAGCTGATTCGTTTTGACCTAAATCCGTCTTCATCCATGACCCGTCCTATTTGACTTTTGACCTGAACCTATACAATTAGCTAACGTGCTCATACAAAACTTCATACTCAAGACTAAGGTGAAGTGAGGTGTAACGGCCCGAAATTTGTAAATAAATAAAATATGTAAAAATATGATAATTATGGATAAATCATATAAAACACGTAGAAATTGGTTTCGTGTCTTTTGGACACCGTATGAGAAAGTTATGGGCGAAACCGGGTCGAGACACTTGATGAAAACTGCAGCCCTGCTGACATGGGGAGTTTGCGGCGTGAACTCTAGTTCGCGATCGCGAACTTGGAACAGAAACATTGGGTTTTTGGTGATCGAAGTTCACGGCCAGCTCACGATCGGGAAGAGTTCGCGACAAGGGAAGTTCGCGGCGCGAACTGGTTGTTCGCGGCGCGAACTCTTCCGACCAGGCATTAAATTCGGGATTTCAGCCATAAATGCAAAACACAAACCCTAGTTTTCTCTCTTGGCGATTTTCGAGCTTAAAGGTTGTTCTTGGGTGATTTCTTCATCAAAGCTTGGTAGATTTCACTCCTAGTGGAAGATTAAAAGTATATCTTCACTCTTTCATCTTTATAGCTCAAGATCTATGGATCTTGAGGCTAGGGTTTGAAACCCTAGTTCTTGGGTTGGTGATTTATGGTGAAATAAATGTTGTATACACTTAATAGATGGTATATTAACAAGGGAATCAAGTGTATGGTTAAGATTTGTAAGAATCTTAAGGGTTGGTTAAACCTAGGGTTTGGTAAATCATCATAATTGGGGGAAAGTTGTTAGTAAGTGTTATCTAGAGATGGATGGTGATATTAACGTTTTTAGACACGTTCAAACCCGTCAATATCGTCTATTTTGAGTACGTTTTAGAAGCAAATACATGTGATATTACTCAATTATGTGTTTATTTTACATTTCAGGCGATATAGCGAAAGAGGTGTCAAAAACGGGCCAAAAGATGAAGAAAAATACAAGATTTCAGCCGAAAAAGAGTTCCCGATCGTGAACTGATCGTGAACTATTCACGATCAGTCACCAAAGTCCCTGTAGGGTTTTCACGATCGTTACCATGAGTTACCGATCGGGAAGTATTAAAAACGAAAGTTCACGACGCGAACTATAGTTCGCGCCGTGAACTATGCGTGTGCGGTCGTTGTTTTATAGCAGAACAAAGGGAAATGTTCAGGGATCTTTTCATCTAGTGTGTTTTTGGGCAGTTACCTTACGAATTTGGGAACATTTAATCAAGGAATTCTTCAAGTTTATAGCAATCATTGATTCTCAAACCTTTTGGATTAAGTCTATGGTTGTAATTCTACTCTTAATTTCTTGTTTGTTGATTTCTAGCATGTCTATGTGCTAGTAATCTTTATATTCACTATGTTTGGATGATTCTAGGGTTAAGTATGGTTTAATTTTAGGGTTTGTTTGTGTTCAAAACAATTGTTGATGTTTAATTACTCTTCTTGGTTTAATTTATGAGTTTTCGTTTCTTTATCGTTGGTAATTGATTAAATTAGATATTGACAACATTTGGTTCAATTGATTACTTCCCCAACTTTTCATTATGACCTAGTTGGTAATTCACTAGAAATAGGGATTAGAGATAAGATTCCAATAAGTTAGATTAAACAAGAAGTTCAACCCTAGTAATGAAAATTCTAGGTTAGAGGTCTTAGTTAATTCAAGACGGTAATTTCAACAAATAGAAGTGTGATTAGTTATAGCTTTTGAGAGAAGAAATTCCTATTAGTTGTAATTAGTTTATTAAATGGGATTGAGAGAAATCTAATACCGTGACTTCTAGAACATTAAACTAGCCGGTGCTTAATAACCATACTTAGAACTAGATGAATCCATACATAGTGAATATCCCTTAAATCTCATTTTAATCGTTCAAATTTGCATTTCTTGTCATTTCAAATATTAATTACATTTCAGATAAGTCAAAACATGAACAAAAATCTTTTCTTGATTAATTCTTTAACTTTCTTTACTTGGATTACATAAACTGTTCCCTGTGGATTCGATAACCCGAAATACTTACCTAGCCTATATTACCCACGATTAGGTATACTTGCCTATGAATGTGGTAATCTAGATTAGTGGTATTTAGGAGACATAATTTTATAACTAGATCAAACACATCAAGTTTTTGGCGCCGCTGCCGGGGAACAGTTTTATGTTTTTAGGTTTTTGAAAGTTAATTAGTTAATTGATCCTTATTTAGGAATTTATTCTTAAATAAGTTACTTAATTTGTAATTTCTGTTTCCCTTTATTTTGTCTATCAGTTGCGTGTTAACTTTTTGCTTTGAGTTGTGCAGGTGCATGAGCAATAAGAATACTCTTAGAGGCAAAAAGGCTAAAGCTGATCAACCCTCACCGTCCTCTGATCCAGAGAAACTTTTTCGAAGGAGACAGAGGATTCAATTAGAAGCAAGATACAACGCAACCATAAAGAAAGCTCAAAATATTGGGGAACCGAGTCTTGAAAATCAGAATCCGCTTTTTGAAGTTCAAGTCCAAAGTTCTGAAAATCAGGAGCAAACTCCTGTTAATTTAGAACCAATAGTTAATCAAGAGCCGATTCTTGATAACCAAATGGGTGATCGAGACCCACCACCGGAACGTCCGATGTGGCAAACGAGGCAAAATGCCCCGGTTGATGCCATTCCGGCAATTAGACTTCCGGAAATAAATGGCATAAATTTTGAAATAAAAAGTCAATTCCTCAGTATGGTTCGTGATTTGGGTTATGATGGTAGACTCACCAATGACCCAAATCACCATATTGAGTGCTTTAATGACATATGCCAATTGTTTAGGATTCCTAACGTTTCGCAAGATGCGATACGACTTCGACTCTTCCCTTTTAGTCTAATTGGAGAGGCTAAAATTTGGGTTAAATCTCTTGAGCCAAACTCCATTTCGACTTGGGAAGAACTCCGAAGTCGATTTATACACCGTTATTTTCCACCCGCGAAAGCGGATAAATTAAAAACTGATATTATGGCTTTTCAACAGGAAGCTGGGGAAACATTAACGGAAGCATGGGAACGTTTCAAAGGAATGTTGAGGAGATGCCTAAATCATGGGTTTGAGAAGAGCGATATCGTCCATCTCTTCTATAGGGGTTTGTCCAACAATGCACGATCCAGCCTTGATTCATCGAGTGGTGGAATATTCATGTATAAAACCCCTACGGAAGGATACCAACTTTTGGAGGATATGGCCATGCACAATGCGGAATGGGCCACCGATAGAAGAGCCGGAAAGCAAACGGGTTCGGTCAATGCGGTTGACGATAGACAAAATGATGAAGTCGCCGCCATAAAGAATAACCAGGTAATGTTAGAACGTAAATTAGATAAAATAACATCTTCTTTACATGCGATACAGGTTGGTTGTGAGAAATGCGGTGGACCCCACCTTGCAAAGGAATGTCAACAACACCAACCGATGATGACCAAGGAGGAGGTTAATTATTTAAACCAAGGTTACGGGCAAAACTATCAACGAGGAAACCAAGGATACAACAACAATAGGGGTTACAATAACAATAACAATAATTTCCCCCCTAGACCATCACATCCACCCGGTTTCCCTCAAAACAATAATAACCAATCAAATTACCCTCCCCGAAATAATTCTAACACACCCGGCTCGAGTTCAAAGCCCGATGAGCACATGTCTCTCGAGAGCATGTTTGGTCAGTTTATGGCTAGCCAAGCCAAAACAAATGAAGAAACCAAACAAGACTCGAAAGAGATGAAACAATGTATTAGAAACCAACAAGCCACCATTCAAAACTTAGAAAGAGATATTGGGAGAATTGCCCAAGCCTTAACCGAAAGACCTCAAGGCAATTTACCCCCTTCTACCCAAGCGAATCCCAAAGGAGACTTTAACAACTCAAGGGATGTCAAAGCCATTACCACACGAAGTGGTAAAGAGGTAAGTTCACCAATGGTTAAAATTACTACTAATAATTCTAGTGAACAGGTACTTGTAGAAGAGGGGACACCAATGATTGAAGAAGGGGTGATTGTTGAGAAGATTATAGAAAGAGATGAACCGAAGAAGAGTGAATCAAAGAAGGAAGCAACAACAAACTCTTACCTACCTAAAGTTCCTTTCCCACAACGGTTGAGAAAGGAAAAGCTCAAAGAAAAATATGGTAAGTTTGTTGAAATGATTAAACAGGTACGCATTAACGTGCCTTTGGTTGATATGTTGGCAGGTATGCCAAATTATGGAAAGTTTATTAAGGATTTGGTATCAAATAAAGTGCAAATGGAGGAAGCATCTTCAGCTGTGTTGAGTGAAGAATACTCGGCGATCATAGAATCCAAGATGCCACCAAAGCTAGAGGACCCAGGGAGTTTCATAATCCCTTGTCTCTTTAATAATCTACCGGTTTGTAATGGTCTAGCAGATTTAGGTGCTAGTATTAGTTTAATGCCCTTGTCGATAGCTACAAAAATAGGATTAACCGATTTTAAGCCGACTAGGATGATCTTGAGATTAGCAAACCTTTCATACACATATCCCATTGGTATAGCAGAAAATGTTCCTGTTAGAGTTGATAAATTCGTGTTCCCCGTAGACTTCGTTGTCCTAGAAATGGATGTGGATCCCAAAGTCCCGCTAATTCTAGGTAGACCTTTCTTGAACACGGCGGACGCCATGTTTCATGTGTCTAAGAAACAACTAAGTCTAGGAATAGATGATGATAGGGTCACCTTCTCTATAGAGAAAGCCATGAAGCATACCTCCAAATCCGATGATTCTTGTTATTTCATTGATGTTATCGATTCATGTATCGATGAGGAGGTTACTTCCTTTCTCGACCTCGATTGTAATGATGTCACCACAAAAGGTGATTTCACTATTGATTCCGATGAAACAATCCGAGATCTCCAAGAGTTCGAGGATTTGCTTCATGTAGATGGTGAGGAATCCGAGGTAGGAGATGTCGTGTTTGAGAAAATTGACCCTAAAGACAACCTTCGAATTAAAACTTCTTTAGAAGAGCCACCTACTCTAGAGCTTAAAACTTTACCAAACCATTTAGAGTGTGCCTTTTTAGAAGGTGATTCTAGTCTTCCGGTCATCATTTCATCTAAGTTATCCTCCACCGAAAAAGCCGATCTTATTAAAATTCTTAAAACTCATAGACAAGCCATTGCTTGGAAAACGGCTGACATTCCGGGTATAAATCCCGCCTATTGAACACACAAAATCCTCATGGAGGAAAATTTCAAGCCAAGTGTACAAAGGCAAAGGAGATTGAACCCGAATGTCAAAGATGTGGTTAAAAAAGAAGTTCTTAAACTTCTTGATGCGGGACTCATCTACCCTATCTCCGATAGCCCGTGGGTGAGCCCGGTACAAGTTGTACCGAAAAAAGGGGGTATGACAGTTATCAAAAATGAGAAGGGTGAACTAATCCCTACTCGAACTGTCACGGGTTGGCGCGTGTGTATTGATTACCGCAAGCTAAATGATGCCACCCGTAAGGATCATTTTCCTTTACCGTTCATTGATCAAATGTTGGAACGACTCGCGGGAAACAACTTTTATTGTTTCCTTGATGGCTTTTCCGGCAATTTTCAGATCCCAATCGACCCCCTAGATCAAGAAAAAACCACATTCACGTGCCCCTTTGGTACATTTGCTTATAGGAGAATGCCGTTTGGTCTATGCAACGCTCCGGCCACGTTCGAACGTTGCATGACGGCTATTTTCCAAGACATGATAGAGGATTGTATGGAAGTATTCATGGATGACTTCTCGGTTTTCGGGAACTCATTTACTTCATGTCTAGCAAATCTTGAGAGGATTTTGAGAAGGTGTGAGGAATCCAATTTAGTGCTTAATTGGGAGAAATGTCACTTCATGGTGCGAGAAGGCATCGTGTTAGGACATAAAATTTCTGAGAAGGGAATTGAGGTAGATAAAGCTAAAATAGATGTCATATCTAAGCTACCTCCGCCCTCGAATGTGAAAGCCGTGAGGAGTTTCCTTGGTCATGCGGGTTTTTACCGTCGGTTTATCAAAGATTTTTCTAAAATCACCCGACCCATGACCCATTTACTTGAGAAGGATATACCATTCGTTTTCTCAAACGAATGTGTAGAATCCTTTGATTTGTTAAAGGAAAAACTTACCGAGGCTCCGATCATGGTTTCTCCCGATTGGGAATTACCATTTGAGTTGATGTGCGATGCGAGTGATTATGCACTCGGTGCGGTGTTGGGGCAAAGAAAGAACAATCACTTTCAACCAATCTATTATGCTAGCCGAACACTCAATGGTGCTCAAGTGAACTATACAACCACCGAAAAAGAATTACTTGCGGTTGTGTTCGCTTTTGACAAATTTCGACCCTACCTTGTGTTGTCGAAAACCATTGTGTACACCGATCATTCCGCATTGAAACATCTCTTTGCTAAGCAAGACGCCAAACCTCGACTCATACGTTGGATTCTCCTCTTGAAAGAATTCGACATTGAGATCAAGGATAAGAAGGGGGCGGAAAACCTTGCAGCAGATCATTTATCCCGCCTCGAAAATCCATATTTGGAGGAATGTGATGAAAATGGGATAAATGATAAATTTCCCGATGAATTCCTTGAAGTAGTCAACGCTTTACAAGTGTCTGATGACCCGTGGTTCGCCGACATGGCAAATTATTTGGCAACGGGTATCCTTGTAAAGGGTTTGACTCATCAACAAAAAGGGAAATTTTTCTCCGATCTTAAGTACTATTATTGGGAAAATCCTTACTTATTCCGGGTCGGGCCTGATTTTGTTCATAGGCGATGTGTGTACGGTGAGGAAGCTTATGTCATTCTCAACGAATGTCATAAGGGACCCACCGGGGGCCACTTCGGACCTAACCTCACCGCCCGGAAAGTATTAGATGCGGGATTTTATTGGCCAACGATTTTTAAAGACTCATATAAATTGGTCAAGGCTTGTGATGCTTGCCAAAGAACGGGTAGCATCTCCAAACGAGACGAAATGCCTCAACATAGCATTCAAGTTTGTGAGGTGTTCGATGTTTGGGGCATTGATTTCATGGGCCCATTCCCGAGCTCCCATGGTAATAAGTACATTCTTGTAGCCGTCGACTACGTCTCCAAATGGGCCGAGGCAAAAGCATTACCAACAAATGATGCCCGGGTCGTGGTCAAATTCGTTCAAGCTCTCTTTTGTAGGTTCGGATGTCCTCGTGCTCTCATTAGTGATCGGGGCACTCATTTTGCCAATCACCTAATGGAGAAAACTTTGCAAAGATATGGTGTCCATCACCGTTTTTCAACTTCTTATCATCCACAAACAAGTGGACAAGTTGAAAACACTAATCGAGCACTTAAGAGGATCCTCGAGAAAACCATTGATCGAAATCCAAAAATTTGGTCTCAAAAGTTAGATGATGCTCTTTGGGCATTCCGAACCGCGTTTAAAACGCCTACCGGTTACACCCCGTACCGTATGGTTTACGGGAAAGCATGTCACATTCCGATCGAAATTGAACACAAAGCCTTTTGGGCTCTTCAAGAATGTAACATGGATGTAATCATGGCGGGTCACAACCGCAAATTCCAATTAAATGTTCTTACCGAGGAAAGATCTCATGCCTACGAGAATTCTCGAATTTACAAAGAAAATACGAAACGTTGGCATGACAATAAATTGAAAACCTTCAAATGTTTCAAACCGGGAGATAAAGTCCTAATTTATCAATCTCGTTATAAGTTTTCTCCCGGAAAGCTCAAATCCAAATGGGCCGGTCCTTACACCGTTGTCCAACAAAAACCTTCCGGGTATGTGGAGCTCATTTGTGATAGTGGCCGTTTTAGCATAAACGGTCACCGTTTGAAACTTTATCATGAAGGGAATGGTAATTTTGAGAAGGAGAAATTGGAGGAAGAGGAGGTGATTCATTTCATCTCGGTTGGTGCTTGTAAGTGAGAAGAGAGTAGCATCGAGTCGAGCTTTAGACTCAATAATCTTTGAAGCGCTTCTCGGGAGGCAACCCGTGTGTATTGTGGTTAATTCTCTTTCCGTTCTGCATTTTTTATTTAGTTGTTAGTATTTTTTTTTCTGCTTTTTAAGTCATTTGGTATGTTTCATTTGTTTAAAATCTGCTTGTTCTTCAAAAATTTCGTAAGTGTGGGATTGGAGGAAAGTTCGCGCCGCGAACTTTCTTCCCGATCGCTAACTGCTTACAGGGAGTTGGGCTCTTCATCGCTAATATTTAACGATCAGTTCGCGATCCGGGTCGCGTTTCGGATTCGGGTCGACCCGGTTCGACCCATTCGGGTCAAGCAAAGTTCCCGATCGGGAACTAGATAACGACGCGAACTCTGTAAGCTATAAATCCGTCGTTCTTCTCCAGCTTTCGCAATCGTTAGCCCTAGCCCCCAAAAATCGCGAACGGCAGCAGCAAGCACTCCCATTTTCTACCCGATTTCGCTCTATTTTCTTTCAAATCTTCCGATTTCTTCATCAATTCTTCATCTCCATGGGTCCAAGGGTTAGTTCTTCTACTTTTCTTCATAGATTCATCTATTATTTCGGTATAGGTCCGAAATTTTTGACTTGTTCTTGAACTTTTTGAGTTAAATCTTAGCTCTTTATGCTTAATAGTTGATTTGTAGTTGAACCCTAGTTGAAATCTGCAATCTTTGTTCTTAGTTAGTAAAACCCTCTTAAGATTAGTAGATTTCTAGCCTTACATTGTATGAAATTGGGAAATTGTGAGCAAATTGGGTTAAATTTCGGATTTTTGCAAGTGTTTAAGTGAGATTTAAGTTGTTAAACTAGTTATCATACTTCAATTTTCAATATTTTAGATGACTAGTTTAACAACTCGGGTTGGATAAAATTGGACACCAAATGTCAAGTCTTTTGCTCAAAGTTATGTTAAGAATGTTACAAAGACACTGTTTTTACAATGTTAATATGTTTATAACACTTAGTTTTTAAATCACTTAGTTTTCAATTTCTTATTTTTAAAACTAAGTGTGGGAAGGGGTAACGTCATTTACATTCATGTTTTACATAATTAGACACCCTACTATTCTTTCATATTTATATTCTTAACATTGTGATTATTGTCTTTCATGTAGAAACAACAAAAGACAGCTGCCTCCACATCGGCCGGTGGCCGCGGACGCGGACGTGCACGGGCACCTTCACCTATCCCCGAACCCGCACCGGAACCCGCACTCCTAGAAGATGGGTTCCCGGCCATTCTTAGAGTTAATAGGGAACACATCTTCCTAAACTTTGAGAATGCACCTCGAGAGGGTCTTGCACGAGAAAGTGAGAGTAGGAAAAATAAACTCTCAAACAAAAAAGTAGTTGTGGGAAGGTGTGTTGACCTGGAATTGTTAGACGCAGTAGGTCGAAGGGCGGATATTGAAAGTTACTTGGTCCGTTATCATAAGGATCACGATGGCAATGTACGTTTTATATGTCGGGCGTGGGAGAGAGCTCTCCTCATCAATGAACCAACTTATGATGAGCTCCTCCTCGAGTTTTATTCTACTATAAAATTCGAACCCCGTGTAGCCATGAAGAACCCCGAAGACCCTTGCATCCAATACCGAGTAGCTAACCAATGGGTAGAATGTAACCTCATTCAATTTGCTATTAAACTAGGTATTTATACCGTAGAAGAAACCACACCCAGAAGTTTTCATCATTATATGAAGTGGTGTGTGACGAATGAGGTTAGAAATGTTGACGAATATTGGCGTCAAATCGGGGTTGGTGATTACCGAATGGCTCATACAAAAGAGTCAAGCATTAGAAGCGGTACTCATCGGTATCTTCATAGAATGATTGCATATACCATCCGCCACCGAAACCAAGGGCCCGAAAAAGTTAACAAATACAATATGTGGTTGCTCCACCAACTCATCGACAAGAATGCGATAACGAATATTCCATTCGTGATCGCCAAATTTTTGAGTACACAAGGAAAGGGACTAAAAGGAAAAAGTCTGATGGGTGCCGGTCACTATGTCACTCGTTTGGCACGGGCCGCAACTGCCATTCCTCACAGAGTTTGGGAGAGCATGACATACCGACCAATGGGGTCAATGGACGAGGTATTGTTGTTGGGTATGCACGTCATTGTGAAATTTGCGGGTGACTATGTTTGGAATGAACATCCCGGTGTGGAAAATCCGGGAAGTGGTAGTGATAGTAGTGAGGATGATGGTGATGATGATGTAGATATGGACGATGCACCGGGTCCCGAAATACCAATAGCGGGTCAACACTTTGATCAACCGGGACCAATGGGTCCCCAATTCGGGCATTCGGGTGCCTCGGGATCCGGTTCGGGTCAATCCTCGTTCGATCCTTACTTCTCGTATAATCAAATGGTCGAGAGGATGGACGCGATGCAAGTCGATGTCGCCTATGTTCGATCATCAAACGACCATTTGCAATCTAATGTCCAAAATCATATGCAACGGTCGTACTACAATCAGATGCGGGTCGGGCAACAAGTGAGTTGGCAAACCGATGTTGCCAACTATAATCTATATCCAAACCAATTTCCCCGACCCCCACCCTTTGATCATTCCAACATACCCACGTGGGCACCGAGCTACCCCGCACCACCGAACTACCCCGATTATGATGCTTGGTACCAAGACTCCAATTCTTGGTACCGTCCGTACCCACCACCGCAATGAAGGCGAAGAGGCAGGAAAAAAAAAAAAAAAAAAACGTATTTCTGTTTTTGTTTGTTTGTTTTTAGGTGTTCGTCGTGATTGCTGTTTGTTGCGGACTCTTGTTAACTGCTCCGGAATTCAAAATTTCACCGGGAATGTACACAACACACCCTCAGGTCGTATACTTTCTTATGACCTCGATTTCCTAAATTTTGTCAAGTTTATTCATTGGGGACAATGCAAACACTTAAGTGTGGGAAGGGGGTGTATTTAAAAAGAAATCCACCATTTAAAATTTGTGAAATCTTCGAAAATAATCATCCGAGTAAGAAAACCGATTTAATGGTTAAATTTTTTTTTATGACACATCTCGATGCTTTTGAAAATAATTTTGGGAGACAAAGTTTAATTTAAATGATAGAATTTTAGCTAGCTTTTATGTTGCAATATTTGTGGCTTTTCATAGATTTAAGAATTTTAGCTCTTTGATTATGGTAATTTTAACGTAGAAAATTGGAAATGCCTTGCATAATATATAAGAATCGTCTTTAAGAAAATTAAGGTTAGTTTTACTAGCTCCCAATGACATTAGGTTAAGATAAGGGCCTTTAGTTTACGGTGCACATCATTGTGAATAATAAACAAAAATATATTAAAAACTTATTAATTAAATATTGTGGAAGAACAAACAACCGGACGTGTGTCACTCAGACAAGTAAGCCCGAGGGGTCCTTCAAACCTAGCATTCTAAGGTCAACTGATCTGGACATGTTGGTGGAAAGTCTGCTACGCGGGTGGCATTCGAGCTGAGGTTCTTCCCACCAAACAAATAAATAAATAAAAAAAAAAGAAAAAAAAAGAAAGAAAAAAAAAGAAAGAAAGAAAATAAGCAAAAATAAATAAGCTTGAATAAAGCATACATGAATAAAGCGTTTACGCTACCCAATGATATTTAAACTAATTTTTCTTAATTTAACCCTACTAATTGGGTGGTTTTCATAAAGATGATATTTGTAGATTATGCAAGAATGAAGAGATTCTAAATTAAAATTGGTATAATTAAGGTAGCCAAAAAATTAGTAGGTTTATGAGAAGTTAACTAGTTTGGTACACAAAATTGGATATAAAATCTAGGTGAAATCTTATTTGCTAAATTAAACTAAATTCTGAAATTGTCATTGATTGTGATTGAAATGTTTGTCATATGCATTGGATTGGTGTCTTACTAACAAATTTTTTAGGATGATTTGCTTGAGGACAAGCAAAGTTTAAGTGTGGGGATTTTGATATTAACGTTTTTAGACACGTTCAAACCCGTCAATATCGTCTATTTTGAGTACGTTTTAGAAGCAAATACATGTGATATTACTCAATTATGTGTTTATTTTACATTTCAGGCGATATAGCGAAAGAGGTGTCAAAAACGGGCGAAAAGATGAAGAAAAATACAAGATTTCAGCCGAAAAAGAGTTCCCGATCGTGAACTGATCGTGAACTATTCACGATCAGTCACCAAAGTCCCTGTATGGTTTTCACGATCGTTACCATGAGTTACCGATCGGGAAGTATTAAAAACGAAAGTTCACGACGCGAACTATAGTTCGCGCCGTGAACTATGCGTGTGCGGTCGTTGTTTTATAGCAGAACAAAGGGAAATGTTTAGGGATCTTTTCATCTAGTGTGTTTTTGGGCAGTTACCTTACGAATTTGGGAGCATTTAATCAAGGAATTCTTCAAGTTTATAGCAATCATTGATTCTCAAACCTTTTGGATTAAGTCTATGGTTGTAATTCTACTCTTAATTTCTTGTTTGTTGATTTCTAGCATGTCTATGTGCTAGTAATCTTTATATTCACTATGTTTGGATGATTCTAGGGTTAAGTATGGTTTAATTTTAGGGTTTGTTTGTGTTCAAAACAATTGTTGATGTTTAATTACTCTTCTTGGTTTAATTTATGAGTTTTCGTTTCTTTATCGTTGGTAATTGATTAAATTAGATATTGACAACATTTGGTTCAATTGATTACTTCCCCAACTTTTCATTATGACCTAGTTGGTAATTCACTAGAAATAGGGATTAGATATAAGATTCCAATAAGTTAGATTAAACAAGAAGTTCAACCCTAGTAATGAAAATTCTAGGTTAGAGGTCTTAGTTAATTCAAGACGGTAATTTCAACAAATAGAAGTGTGATTAGTTATAGCTTTTGAGAGAAGAAATTCCTATTAGTTGTAATTAGTTTATTAAATGGGATTGAGAGAAATCTAATACCGTGACTTCTAGAACATTAAACTAGCCGGTGCTTAATAACCATACTTAGAACTAGATGAATCCATACATAGTGAATATCCCTTAAATCTCATTTTAATCGTTCAAATTTGCATTTCTTGTCATTTCAAATATTAATTACATTTCAGATAAGTCAAAACATGAACAAAAATCTTTTCTTGATTAATTCTTTAACTTTCTTTACTTGGATTACATAAACTGTTCCCTGTGGATTCGATAACCCGAAATACTTACCTAGCCTATATTACCCACGATTAGGTATACTTGCCTATGAATGTGGTAATCTAGATTAGTGGTATTTAGGAGACATAATTTTATAACTAGATCAAACACATCAGATGGACACATTAGTAGTAGTAATTGATGTTGATCATATTGTGATAATTGTATTAGGCTTTTGGTGAAGTCTTGGAAAGTTGATTGGATTGAGAAGCAAGAGATTGGGTGTCAAGAACACGGTTTGAGCATCTTATTGCTAAGGTGAGTACGTGTGGACTTTACTGAGTACATAGCCTTGAATTATTTTACTACTTGTGTTATGGTCTATTTACTTATTTGTGTAGACTTATGGTATGTTGAGTTAGTGATAGATATTATTGATAATATTGGACTAACTTGTTTGATGACGATGTGATAGCCGAGAGCTAGATAGGCATAACTAATGAGTTATGATATGATAGTGATGATGTGATGGCACGGGGGACCCCCGGTCATGAGGTATGGTGTGAGGGGCAGTTGGGTGGATTCCCATCGACTCAACCACGGTAGTAGTCTTGCTAACTGGAGGTAGTCCGACGAGTAAGGCAGGTATCGGTAGATTGGGCGAATCCATCTTGCCGGTATCTTGAAGTTTATTAATGGCGATGGATTTCGGTTAATAAGCTAATGTGGTTCTAGTTAGTTCGGGGGGGCAACCCGATAACTAGATGTGATTGTTAGGAAGCAAGGTTGATAGAGTCACAATAGGGTGACTAGATAGATGGATGAGTTACTTGTATTATGTTTACATGTTATATGATACTTACCATTATTGTTGGGTCTAAACCCATGTAGCTCACGAGACTTTATTGTCTCACGTACTCCTTGTTTGTTTTGCTATGTACTCAGGTTCGGGATCGAAGGTATAGGTGCGCATGGATAGAGATGCGGGGCCTAGAGTAGAAGAACACTAGATTGGATTTAGACTTGGCTTTGGTTTTGATCTATTTTGTAACACCAACTTTATACTCTGATTTTCATACCAAAGGTTTTTGTAAATCCATATTTTGGGAATAGTTCTTCTATTTATTGAAAATGATATATTTTGGCCAAATGTTTTTGTTATAAAATTTGAGGTGTTACATGAGGCTTCAGCACGTTGATCCCGTATGCCAAGATCAATAACACTATATATATATACAATTTAGAAATTTACAAAGAGGAAAAGAAAATTGGATCATATATAAAATGAGTTTTTATAAAAACGAGTCACTTGTCAATGGTTATGTAATTGCCAACATCCGATTAGACTTGGATAATAATTTAAAAACAAATACTTGTTATCAAGAAAGTTATCATCATCACACGGTGAAGAGGGTAATATATGAAATTTACATATCAATATGAGCATCTAAATATTAGTTAAGCCTACCATCACACACATACAAAATATTTCTAAGTAATCACAATCACACAAACTTAGATTTAGTCTAATAACATACAGTTTGGATGTTAGAACAATTGAAGGCCTCAATTTTTGTAATGCCACCAACACCTTCTAGCAAATTATTATAAACTTCATGTGGATTTTTTTAACAAAATGTTCCTCTTTCTGCATTATTAATAAAATAGATAAGTAATCGATCAAAATCAATTTTAGATGCAACAGTAAACCTTCAGACCATTATAAAAAACATTTTTCTTCTTACCGTAAGAGATCTTCCATCAAAAGCAAGATGCACGCGAATAAACACACGTCTATATATAAGGGTCACATCTCAAAACACCATTTGGAAACACTATTTTTAAAAAATTATTTTCAATGCAGAATCAAAACTCGTTTTTTATACAAAAACCAAAAATTGGTCAAATATGTATTATCCGAAACAGGTCAAATGGGTACCTTCAACTCATAAAAGGTACCTTCAACGGATAACATAACAGCTATAGTTAAAGCTTGTGGTAAACAATTATATCCATTTACCTCGATTAAAGTCCTCGCAAATGAAGGTTCCAAAGGAAGCTCTGTCCAAACAAGGTTCTAGAGTAGAATATGGTTCACAACTGTTAAAATCTACCTTGATAGTTCCTGGAACACCATGAATTAATTTAAAGACATATTGATCATCACATAAAACACCTTAAATAAAATTGTTTCTTGGGTTGCTCTGCAAATAACTACCTAATTCATTAAATACAATAAACACATAAAGAATACACATGAAGTCATAAGTTTTTCAACCTCCAAATTCGCTATTTTAGTTATATACAATGTCAATTAGAGAATCAAAAAGGTTCAATTACCTCAAAGAATGGAATCGCCGGAACTCCTTTTAGGCTTTTAAAGTTTAGTAATTCTAATTACACAAAATTTATAATTCGTAATGTGCAAACCTCATCACTGGCGTTGATGTAAGGATGTACCTTCTTTGTAAGTTGCAAGATATAGTATAGAAAAACGATGGAAGAATTAGTGAAAGTGAGAACACATTAAATAGGAAAAAAGAAAGAAAAAACTGATGCATGAAATATGGAAAACGGAAATAAAATTAAAATTAAAATCAAAATTATCATAATCAAGGGTTAAGTTTATCTATATTCCTTTTGTTACCTTCATCTCATTCTTCATTAAAAGCAGAACCATAAAATCAAAACATTATTACCAATTTTATTATATGGTAGTCCGTAACTAAAATTTTAAAAGTGAAATGTTTTAAAGAATATTTATTTGCATTAATCTCAATTTGATTGTTTAATTTCTTTATTATGGTAAATTGAAATAAAATTTTAAACAGACAAAAAAAAAATAATTATCATAATTATGGTATTCATTATAATAAATAAGGAGTTGACATCGCAAGTTAGTAATGATGGCAACTTTACGGGGTGAAATAAAAATCATTTTTAAAAACGATATACAGTACGAGTAATATCATATGCAATTAAGGGGGGATTGGTAATTTATTGCCGACAGTTATGGTATTTACATAATATTCAATATTTACCATTTTTCAGTAGTCAATATATTCAATATTTACCATATTTTCAGCAGCCAATTACGAACTGCTATTAACACATTGCGTCACTTATAAACTGTCAATATTTTTTACTGTCAATTACGAACTGCCATTTATAAATTCAATATTTATGTACGCAGTGTAAGAAAATTGTTTATACTTTTAAACAGCAAAAGAAGAATAAAAATACCAAGTAGCCTAGTAGATGACTTACATTTTTCATAGTAGAATAGTAGATGTTAAAAGAAAACTTACATTTGCAGCATATATACTTTTTCGGTCAAAATAACTGCATTAATTTAAATAAATCGAATTTAATTTTTCCTGTCAATAGGGTGGTAAAAATGGAAAAAAAAAATTCAAAAAATAAATACCAAATATTAATCCGCCTAAATTTAAATCATATGGTTTAGGAATTTCGGTTAGAGTAGCAAATATTGGATGTTACAAAATATTTACTCATATTAAATTAGACAGTTACAAAATATTTACTCATATTAAATTAGACAGTTACAAAATATTTACTCAAAGGCAATGAAGTCAACTTATGTTTTGGGTCTGTTACGAAGTGCATTTAGGATAACCACAAGTGTGTTTATTTATAATTAAAATGAAAGAGTATCAATAATCCTTGTAGTTGAGATGGTAAAGCTTGAAAGTTGTAACCTCCAGGTCATGGGTTCGACTCCTGGACCTTGCATTTTATTTTGAGATTGACAAATTAAGAGGTTTCCTTAAATGGAAGGTCTGAATTCAGACCTTCCTTATTTATAAATGTTCAATCTGCTTTATAAAGTAGTATAGATAACAAACGTTTAATTTACGAATGAGAAATGATATTTATTTTTTTTTGAAAAATGATAATGACAGGCCTAAGGGCTGTCACTAAGACGGACACGCATAAAAAACTTGTACAATAATTAATTTTTTTACACATCTTATACATAATAATATTATTCTAGTTTTTAAACCCATTTAATAATCTAATATAAAAATATCAGAGTTTTTTTGTCTTTTGTCAAGTTGTATTACATAAATTATCTTTTTTATTTTGTCTGTAAAACCAGTGTGGTAGCCAGCCGTATGAAATTAGCATCTCTTTTCAACTAATACAATTTTCACCAAAAAAAATGGATCGTTGGGCAGCCACAAACCTAAAACTTTTTTGGAACTAATTTTTATCTATATATTTATATTTATATTCAATTTCTATGTTTTATCTACTAATTTAATTGAACGCACATAACATTTCTTCTTTTATTCGAGAAGAAATTGATGTATAAATAAGTGTTAGACATGCGTTTTTAATACCAAGCTAACATTGCTTGAGTTTTGTTTAAAATCTTTGAAGAACATGCTAACATTACTCAATTGTGGTTTAAAATCCTTGACCACTCACATGATATGTTTTAGTTTAGGTTTGATATCTAAAAAACACCTATTACCAAATACCAAACAAAATACTATCATCTATCAGAATTATAATTTCCATTCTATCATATACGTCATCCTAATAAACCTAATTATACATTTCTTCCCATTTGAATTCAAACTAAAAATATCAAAAATTCCACGCGAGTTTAAAGTCTACAAGCCATCACTTGCACAACACATGGAATGTTGTAAACTTTATATATTCAGTGATTATATGATTAGACAATTACGATATTAAAACCGTATTTGATATTGATAATTCAATATCAAACTCAACAAATAAGAAAGAACCAAATGGAATGAACAAACCTGATTCTTGATGAAATAATGAACCGCACGGAATTGTGATTCCTGTCCTTTAAGGTTTTTACGCGCTCTATATGCTGCAAGCCTCAACGTAGAACCCCAGGATTTGATGCAGTTTATCAGTATTATTCTACAGCAATAAAATTACCGACAACACAAAGTGATTACTTGGAAACACATGATGATATCAAAACACAACATCATGAGAAGAGAGCATGTGAGAGGAGAGCTTATCAATTTGGTGTGTATGAACTTTCACCCAAATGGTCCTTTTATAGGCTCAAGTCCTTACCCAAATTAATGTGAGCAAATAATAACTCCTATTATTTTAATGTGACATTAGTGTCAACATTAGTGTCAACATTATTGTCAACATTATAACTTTTCAAGAGGCTCTACCAAAAACAAAGCTCCACAACTCCCCATGATAGATAGGAAATTTGCCAACTTGCAAATACCTTTGTAATTTCCAACAATCCCCCACCAAGTTGGAAAGTTTCCTTTCATTCAGACAAATGTTATCACTTGGGTGTCACGAAGATTAAACCCATGTTTAATGTGAGCAAACAAGAAGAGATCAATTCAATGGTATCCTTATAGGTTTAAACCAAGAACCTTAGTAACCTCCCCGGTTTACCCCCACACAACATCTGCCTTCTTTGTGTTCTCTCTGAGCACTAATATGGCCATGTGCTAAAATCCTTTTCATGACCCTTTAGAAGACAAACCAAAGTCTTCATTTGAGGCGGCACCACCTCTAGATCAGATAGGCAAAATTTTACAACATCTTCGTTGCTTAGATGTCTCCAAACTTTTGTTAAGAGTATTAACTCATCCTCGTTCTCGGCAACGACGTACTATCCTACCTCACATGGATCTATCACGATTGATAGTACCTTCTATCGTTAGTAATTTCGTTATTACCCATTAAACTTGAAAATAGGAGCACTAAGTTCAAGTTGGGTTTCCATTACTAACGATTCTAGTTTGGTTTTAGACCCATGACTCTCGCGGTAGATGTAACCAAATCTCTCGTCAGAGGTTTGGTAAACGGATCCGTCAAGTACTTTGCTGTCTTGACTTAAACAACTTTGATGGTACCACTATCAATTCGTTGTCTCACAGAATTATGTCGAAGACCTACGTGTCTCGACTTCCCATTATATTCATAATTATATACTTTAGACAGTGTGGCCTCACTATCACAGTACATGGGAATTGAAGGCATCGGAGTATCCCACAAACGGATATCCAAGAGTAGATCTCTAATCCACTCTGCCTCTTTGCCTGCATTGGCTAAAGCAATAGGCTCAACTTCCATCCTTGAGTGAGCTATACATGACTGTTTCTTGCTCGCCCAAGAAATAGCCCCACCAGCTAGTGTATAAATCCATCCACTTGTGGATTTAGTATCACTCATGTTATCAATCCAACTGGCATCTGAATACCCCCACTAGTATACTAGAATTTGACATGTAAGTCAACTCAAGATTACTAGTCCTTTTCAGGTATTCTAGTACTCTTCCTACTGCCTTCCAGTGCTCTGTACCGGGATTTACAGTATATTGACTTAGTTTGCTTACAACATAAGCAATGTCATGTCTAGTACAATGTGTAGCATACATCATGCTTCCATTTTGCACTAGCATATTCTAGTTAAGCCACTGCTCTACCAGAGTTCACTTCAAGTTTTACACTAGAATCGAAAGGAGTGTTAAATTCTTTAAACTTCAAGTGTTGAAACTTTGTCAATATTTTCTCTATGTAATGAGATTGACTTAGAGAAATTTGACAATCTGTCCTTTTGACCTTAATACCATGAATGGTATCCACTTCCCCTAGATCTTTCATCTTAAAGTTCGAGGGTAGGTATTTCTTCGTATCATGTATACCTTGTAGGTGAGTGCCAATGATCAACTTATCATCAACATAAAGACAGATAACTACGGTATATTCAGTTGTGCATTTAGGGTAGATACATCTATCAACACTATTATGCTTCAAACCAAATGCATATACAGTGGAGCTTGTTTCAAACCGTACATTGATTTAATAAGTCTACAAACTTTGTTTTCCTGTCCGGATACTATGAAACCTTCAGCTTGCTCCAAGTATATCTCCTCCTTGAGATATCCATACCTTCTCTTTGTGTATAACCTTTAGCGACTAATCTCGCTTTATAGACATATATTGATCCATATGGATGATACTTTCTCTTGAAGATCCATTTAGATCATATGGGTCTCATACCCTTGGGAAGATTAGCTAACTCCCAAGTTCTGTTTCCCATAATAGAATCTATTTCATCATTAATGGCATCCTTCCATAATGGAGCATCTCGCGATGTAATGGCTTCAGTAAAAGTCTTAGGATCATCATCTAAATAGCTAAAATGACCTCTCTCGTCACCTTAGATTGAGATCCTTCAACCAAGTACGAAAGAAAATGTCTCCAAAATTATTTTCCCTTCTAACCCTTGTACTTCTCTTTGGTTCTTCTACAACAGAAGAAGGTGGCTCTTCTATAACAGAAGAAGATGAGATAATATCTCGAGAAGTACTGGGTGCTAGAATATGATTAAAGCTGGGATTGGAGTTTTCATCATCTCCTATTAACTTATCCTTGAAGAACTCCACATCTCTGGATTCTACATGACACCTGATTCTTTATCCAACAATCGGCAGGTCTTTCTATTCTGAGCATACCCGATGAATATACTCTTCATAGCTCGAGCTCCCGACTTGGATCGTTTAAGATCAGGTGTACGATAATAAGCTAAACACCCCCACACTTTTAGATAATCTAAGTTAGGTTTTCTTCCTTTCCATAACTCATATAGACTAGAAGGAATCACACGACTAGTGATTATGTTGTGCACATAATATGAAGTCAACAAAGCTTCCCCCACCGATTGTGTGGCAAACCCGATTGATTCAACATATAGTTGACCATTTCAACAAGGGTTCAACTCTCTCTTTCAGCTAATCCATTCGGTTGGGGAGTATATGGTGAAATTATCTCATGCTTGATATCATTCTCTTCACAGAATGTGTCAAACTCATGATTAACGTATTTTCCGCCTCTTTCCAAGAGAAGAATGTTAATGTGTTTGTCATGTTGGTTTTCAGCGTTGCACTTATACAGTTTGAATGCATTAAAAGCTTCATCTTTTGAATGCAACGAGTAAACATGTAAATAGCGGCTATAGTCACCACAAATTGTAATGAAGTATCTTTTACCTCCACGCGTGAGTATTCCATTCAGTTCACAAATATCTGAATAGATCAACTCTAGTAATGATGTAATTCTTTTGACACTTGAAAAAATTTCTTTGTAAACTTTGATTTTATACAAGTTTCACATTTGTTAAAATCTTTATTATTTACTTCTATCAATACTTTAGATTGTGTCTTTTCAATATTTTTTTTTTAATGTTAGTGTGAGCTAACCTTTTATGACACAAAGAAATTGAACACGCAATATAATTTGAAAAACTATTTCATTAATTCGAAACTTAGTTACATCATTACTAGCGATATTGTCACTAACGCTGACAGTATCATATTCTCACGATTACAAAGATCAACATTTGACACATAATCATTGGATATAGATACAACATTATCTTATCCATCACCACATAGATCAAGCATACACATTCCACCCTTGATGATGGTTTGATCCATAATAACCCATCTTTGGAGAACACGATATGACCATTTTTTATTATTACCAGCTTGTAACTATTTTTGTCATATTTGTTCTCCGATATAAGTCCCTTGGAGATTCAAGGAACATGTACGACCTCTCGAAGGTAACCATAGTTCCATTTCGCAATGTTAGAACCACTGTGCCAATGCCATGAACAAGTACTCTATGGCGGTCAAGACATGTCACCACAGTTCCTTCTCGAACCATCCATAAATTTGAAACTATCACAATTTCCACAAACATGAATGTTAACTCCAGAATCCACAAACCAGTCTCGGGCCTCCATCACCCGAGTAATTGAGGTAGTCATATTGACTCCTACATGACCCACACTTGCACCCAAGTGGATTAGATTTGCAACAACATTTGCAATTCCTTTTACATAAGCAAAATCCGAGCTCCCACCTGACATGTGGTACACACTCAATCTGACTTTACTCTTTTTATCTTTTATGAGAGTTTCTTCTCAATAAAGAAGTGTTTCAACAAAACATCTAAAGAGTAGTCCTCAAATTTGTGAAACTCCAAGTATTTAACCACATTCAAGGAAAACATTATTTAGTCAACCCTTTTCGGTAGCTCTATTCGAATACAACCAGGAAAGACGGTGAGGGTAGACAGCGCTAGTGCGTATCGGAACCACCCCCATTTGGAGTCAGAAAAACCGCCTTTATCTTTCCTAGACATTGTAATAAGAATAGGCGAGCCTATTTGGGGATGATTGATAATTTATTCCACTTATAGGTTCAATACAATGCTTAATGATACACAACTGGAAAGGTTCCGTTTAACATTAAAATTATCTATTTTATATAATCATGATTTTTCAAATAGTACACTTTTCAAACATAAAAGTATCTTGAAATAATCTATATACTTAAAATAATAATTAAATCAATTATAATGCTTCAACCATAAGCATGATGATTCATATAACACCCACTTTAGATTAGACGAGAAAAAACCTCTTGTTTTAATTGTCCATTAGATTAAAATAGATATTTAAATATGTCAAAACAAAACATATCTATTAAATAGGCATAATTAGTAAATATGTAACTTATAAAAATTAAACTAAATAGCCATAATGTTCTCTTTTAAAACCATTAATCCATAACATAAATATATATATTAAACATTAATTGACATAATGAACTCTATAAAATATATATATTAACCATTGAAATAATATCTTAATTTTCATTTGTCTAATATTTTATTAGTCACAAAATATATATAAAGAAAATATGTGTATATATACATAATAATGTATAACTCTAAAAACCTTAAAGATTGTTGTAAACTTTATATATTCAGTGATTATATGATTAGACAATTACGATATTAAAACCGTATTTGATATTGATAATTCAATATCAAACTCAACAAATAAGAAAGAACCAAATGGAATGAACAAACCTGATTCTTGATGAAATAATGAACCGCACGGAATTGTGATTCCTGTCCTTTAAGGTTTTTACGCGCTCTATATGCTGCAAGCCTCAACGTAGAACCCCAGGATTTGATGCAGTTTATCAGTATTATTCTACAGCAATAAAATTACCGACAACACAAAGTGATTACTTGGAAACACATGATGATATCAAAACACAACATCATGAGAAGAGAGCATGTGAGAGGAGAGCTTATCAATTTGGTGTGTATGAACTTTCACCCAAATGGTCCTTTTATAGGCTCAAGTCCTTACCCAAATTAATGTGAGCAAATAATAACTCCTATTATTTTAATGTGACATTAGTGTCAACATTAGTGTCAACATTATTGTCAACATTATAACTTTTCAAGAGGCTCTACCAAAAACAAAGCTCCACAACTCCCCATGATAGATAGGAAATTTGCCAACTTGCAAATACCTTTGTAATTTCCAACATGGAATGCACAAATACCGTTTTTAAATATGTTCAAATACGAATCAATACATTTGAACGAGTGATATGATTAGTTAAAAATTTTAGTGGCAATTGAATAATATTATGTTTTAGGACATGTTTTGGATAAGGTTTTTAGAAGTGTTATTGATTTATTGGTTTCTTGAAAAGGTTTTTCTAAAAAGTGCCCCTAGGCACATATTAGAGTGCATTAAATACCTCAAATTTTCTATTAAACCTTAAAAATGCATTTAATATATCTTTTCAAAATGTAACTTATGAGCTTAACTGATGTTTAATAACACTTTATTAGGAAATTTTAAGTGAGTTAATGCACCCTAACATATAACTTGGGGGTACATGTTAGAAAAACCCTTCTTGAAAAGCCAAAATCAAAAAGTAATAAACTTGCTACCTTACTTCTTGATTTTGATTTCTCAAAAAGCAACAATTCAATAATCACATTTTGAAAAACACTTAAACATGCCCTTAGTGGTGGCAATTCTTATTTATTTACTTGGAAACAAATTGATGTATATTTTATCTCTAATGGGTCATATACAATAAGAATACATAACCTTTATTAGCTTACAACATTTTAACTCGTTTTAATCATTAAATAATAACTATTATTTTAATGATATAATTTATACAGTCTTATTTAAATTTTGGGAATAATTTTAAGAATGATAAAAATAATTAATGTATAATTAAAGAAGTATTACTCAAATATGATTAATGAAATTCAAATAATGATTTTTATTAATTAATTTATAATTATTTTACGAACAAAAAATTCTTAACAACTATCCTAAAACTAATGCTCATTTTCCTTCAATTTAAGATAAAAAAGGAAGAAGAAAAAAATCTCATAGTTGGGTAGCAGAGTTGGTGGTTTTTTTTGAATGGCATTCTAATCTACTCCTAAATCCATTTATGTCTAATATGAGACTTGAACCCTTAATCTCAAATTGGGGGCAAACACCTTTACCGCTTGACCATTGACATACAAAGTTGGTGGGTTAGTATGTACCAAATACCGATATGGTTATAGAATCAGGAACCTTTTTCTGGTCTATCTTTTGAAAAAGCACACTTGTCTTGTCCAATTGTCATTTGTAAGCGTTGGTTTAGTTTTGACAATTCATTTTGGAACAAGCATTTTATTACTGCTAATATTTCAATTTTAACAAGAACACGAATTTACTTCATTTTTTTGGATCTCAGTAATTATAAACGACACATAAATATTATTTAAAGATGTACATACCGTTCCATCTACTCATCCTTCGGTAAACGGAAGCACCAACAGACAAGCTGGTGCAATCGGTCTCTCCAAAGTGCCGTGATACCAATGCCAATTGAAGGAATGATTGACATTGGTTTTAGTTTTGACTTCTTCATATTACACCAATTTTTAACGAACATGTTTAAATCTAAACTTTTAAATTCATTTTCACGACCGCTAAAGAAAAACATTTTACACGACCCATGAACAGGTTTACGACTCATGATCTCACAACATAGCCATGTAAAGTCTAACTGAAGCATCAATTATTATTAATAATGCTATCTTACGGGGATGGAAATATGATGTTTTTGAATTATGAGTCATTATTTATGTCCCCAACCACTTCTATTAAACATAAATAGATTAATGAAGTTTCAAAATGTTAAAAAGATAAATAAATCAATCATGTGTGACATTTGATTTTGTCCCATTTCAAGTGTAAGTTGGGATTGATAGGTACTTATGTTTAACTTATAGTTACGAGTCATCAATGAAGTTTGGTGATTCAAAAAAAATTATCTCCAGAAACTTGTAAATTGTCTCTCTCTCTCTTAAGGTGTTTGAATTTTATATGTGATGTATGTGACTTAATTCCCGTTGAAGTCGTATATTTAACCTTTCACTGGATATCTGATAATATTTACCCAGGAAATGGATCGAACTAGTGAACTCTAGAAAGTCATTTCAAACCTTACCGCTAGATTGTAACCATATGGTTTGTAAACTGACACGTCTAGTCAAATTTGATTTATGGATTTTATTGATAACTTAAAATATTTCTCTTAATTTTTTATTGGGTAAATTATAGTTTTTGTCCCTGACCTATGGCCGATTCGGGGTTTTTGTCCCTAATGTTTTTTTGTCGGTTTTTTTGTCCCTTAAGTTTTTCAAATTCTGGAAATTTGTACTTCCGTCCAATTTTGGCCGTTAAGTGACTAAAAATGCAAAAAAAAATAAGGGTATTTTCGTCTTTTACATTTCTTCATCCCCAACCCCGACTGATCCATGAACCCTAATCCTAAATTACAAAATTCCTACAAATTTCAAAATCAAAATGATTAAAATTGGGGAAATTGACTAATAGATATTCCTTTTCTTTTCCTCCCTCGAAGTTTCAGTTGCAGGCTTCAAGTTCTAAGATTCCAAGACTCAAGCAGCGATAACATGATTACTAATGACAAAGATTTAACCTAAAACCTTCAATCTCATCTTGTTTCTTTAAAAAATCATGCATCCATATATTCAATTCTTCATTCTGCTATCTTCCATCTTCACCCTAAATTTATCTTCATCCACAACAAACCTAACCCTAATTGGCTCTGCACTCGATTCACCTTCACAATCACTCCACCGCCACCGCCGTGCCTCACCGGGACGGAATCGCCTTCCTCATTGCTTCAGATCCCAATTCCTTACCACATTCCGACGGGTATTTAGGTTTACCACATTCCGACGGGATATTAACGATAATCATCTGGATGTTTCAGTTGCTTCAATTGATTTGATTCCCAGTTCTCATCGTGGGTTTTGTCAGTAACCACCACCATCGATAGATTTGGGTTTTGCACCACCACCATCGTCGATCTGTGTTCTCGTTCAGATTCAGTTGATAAAGAACGCAGGGATTTGAATTTAGCAGCTAATCGTGGTTCTGGCGGTTCCCGGCGGATCTGGCCGAAAAATCGTGGTTCTGGCAAGCACGCTTTTGCCAGCGAATTTACGGCTAGGGAGAGGGCCGTTCTTAATCAGAATCATGTCAAGAAAGTTCCTCAAGCTTCAATTGTTAAACAATCACAGGTTCTTTGTTCTGATTTGCCTAAAAATCTTGATTTAGCCTTTGATTTTTGTCCGGCGGCCGGAATAACGCGATTCCGATGGGGGTGTTATACATGGTTCGACAGTTAACGATGATGAAGATGATGAAGATGGGAGTGTTATACATTGGGTTTTTTTTATGAAGATGATGAAGATGAAGAATTGGACGGAAGATGAAGATGAAGAAGTTAAAATAGGGGTAATTTGGGGAAATCACCAAAAATATCGTCACTTAACGGCCAAAATTGGACGGAAGGACAAATTTCCAGAATTTGAAAAACTTAAGGGACAAAAAAACATTAGGGACAAAAACCCCGAATCGACCATAGGTTAGGGACAAAAACTGTAATTTACCCTTTTTTATTCAAACTCTATGGGCAATATTAGAAGTTCGAACAAAGTTTGTTATGAACCATCTTGTGATAATATAGTGGTAAAAACTCCTAAATGACTTACTTTAGGGTACGGGTTTAATATAGTGGTAAAAACTCCTGAATAACTTACTCTAAGGTACGGGTTCGATCATTCCCTGAGTAAACAAAACCATATGATCGTAGGATATGATGGTTCAAAAAACGTTATAACAATGATTAAACTGTATACATCTCGAGCATAAACTCGATTATCCTAAAGGAGATTGTTATAAATAGAAATACCCTTTTTAAATGAAATGAACAGAACAAAGTTTTTTTTACTACGTAAACTTTTTTCATTCAAAATAACCGTACATAGTTGCATACTATGGATGCTCAAGTTGCAAGGTAGCTTAGCCGGCCCAATTACTAAGCCCAAAGCTACAAGCAAAACATAAAAGGGTAAATTTCTTGTTTTGTGTACAAGACTCGTGTTAGAAGAATTTATTAGCGTGTGATTATGTAACCAAAGTTGATTTTTGAATGTATTTAGCTCAACTTGTGTTGTGGCCCTTAAATATTCGCATTTTTGCAAGTTTGTTAGCTTCATTGAATCCAATGTAAGCAAAGTCAACCACTTTTTGCGTGTTCCCTCTATTTTAGTGGCATTACTAAAAAAATTGCATTTTGACTTTTGAGTCAAACGATATAAATTATAAGCTTTATTATGAATTTCGAATCGATCTTCTATTTAATCCATTTTTGAAAATATAACGACCACTATATAATATAATGCGTTGCCATGACATTTTTATATAATTTCTTTTCAGAAAAAGCATTGAAGATTTGAAGGTTTACCATATATGGACTTGTGTAAAATCTTATTTTCACCGTCCATTTGTGTTTGATCATGTGGCCTTTTGTTCAAAGTATGCTAAGTTGAAACAAGTGTTTCTTGTTTTGTGTAGACCACTCGTTTAGTTATGAAGATTGTTATAAAGTTTAATGAGTTTATGTGATTACGAAGCAATATGTTGACTTTTGAATTTTTTTAGCTCATCTTTTGGCCCTCAAAGATTCGGGTCTTTGCGAGTTTGTTAGCTTGAATGAGTCCCTCAGCCAGCTTTTGCCTTTCTGTTGTCCTATTTTATAATGCCGTAATTAGTAAAATTTGGCTTTTGACTTTTTAAGTTAAACTTTGTACATTCCACTTTAGTAAGAAAATATGTTTGATCATGGAAGTCAAATCATGTCTCATTTTGGTTAATAATTCAAATTATTTAATAAAATAATTTAGCATGTTAGACTATTCGTAATGGAAGGTCGACCCTTGGGTCAATCCCACTTAAAGACGCATCCATCCTCCTACATGACTCCTGACTTAACACGCCCCTCCCACTTCTTTGTTTGGTTTGGTCGGCCTACCGACCGAACTTTGCACGAGAGATTGTTGGCTTTTGCACGAGTTTAGGGTTTGATCTTGCATTTGGTCACCAAAACACCTTAGGTACATTTATATAACATGACTATTTCATTCTTAAGTTAATGCTTTTTTAAACTATATTTGTTACCTTCGGTTGATCTTTCAAATGGATTAGAATTTTATATTCAACATATACCATACAATGTTTAAAGTGTCACCACTTGAGTCCTCTTGGTAAACCTAGTTTGGGGCTTTAAATGAATTGGGCTGGTTTTGGGCCCTAATAGTCAATAATAACAAAGGGGTAAGTAAAAGTCAATAATACCCATGTGATTTGGGGCAGTTGATTTATGGAATGACAATGGTCAACTATTCAAAATTTCAGGGTTTTTGAGTGGTGTAAAAAGCAATTGTCCCAGTAGATTTGAATGGTGCATGTTGAATAAAGGACAAAGGGGTAGAGTATGGTGGGGGGTACCTACCCCCTACAGAAATTTTTTCTTTACTTTTCTAGGTTTTGAAGCAAGTAAATAATCCTAGGTTTTCATGCCTCATGTTTTTTACTAGTATGAGAAAAATGATATTCTTGGTATACGTGACCTGTTAAAAATTAAATTTTACTACGTATTATTCTTGATGATGAGCAATGTAGTTTTTAGCACTATCAAATTTAAGATTTTTTATTATTATAGTAGTATTTTATTAGTTATCCCTTTTGACTGTGATCCTAAATATACCAACCATATTTTTATGTGTGGTTAAAATCTCTTGAGATGGGTTTGAGAAATAATGGTATGTTTCCTTTTGAAGGTTTCCACAATGGGTATAATTTTGCTCCCCACATGGGGTTTGTGGCCCCAATTTTCCTCATACTGTTACACTTTATTTCATATTTAGCCTAAAGTTAAAAAGCAAAACTCCAGCATCACTAGTAACTTTAATCAAGAAATTTTAACAAATTTCCCTCCTTTTTATTTTCACATTTCAACAATATCCCACCATTTTCTTTCCATGCGTCCACATATCTATAAAAAAGAGAATTTAGCTTTATTCTTTATTTTTTAAAAAGAAAATATCATTAAAAAGAAATCTCAAAATGTCTTCCTGCAACAACAGCATTATCTCCGGCTGAAATTCATTGGATTAACAATTCAATTACTCCAATTGATCTTTATCCTTCTACTATTATAGAAGGTATTTCATCGAACAAAAGGAAAAGTATCTTCTTACAAAAGGAAAAGTATCCTTCTACTATTAGCAAATGCCACCCTAATTCTCAAATACAATATTGACCAAATGAAGGAGTATATAACTTCTCTACAAACATCATTCATCATTCACCATATGATTTGAATCATTAACCACAAGGATTGTAAAATAGTAGATACAACATAGTCTCCAAAAAGTATGATATTTCCAAAAGATCTCAAGTTCAATTCCTAGAGTAACAAAAAAAAAAAAAAAAAAAAAAAAAAAAAAAACTCTTTTGTGACCACAAAGTTTCATTCGCATAGCAACGACTTTGCCCTACCTACAGACCAAGTTGCACCGGAATAGTCAACTCGCAAAGCAAGTCGAAAACATAGTTTACAAAAAATAAAAAAAACTTCTTTGATCATATCCTCAAATGATAAACGGCCACCAAGCCCAGATTTTCTTCCAAATCAGTAAATCACAAGGCAAGATAGAGGCAAATGGTTGCGGTTTTCAGAAGACCCAAAAATACAATTACCCAAAAGTTCAAATATGTTAATCAACCCAAAAATCAAACTCTGTCTCTACGACAGCGCTTCAATAAAACAAGCTTATTTCACTTACACACCCTTTTGCCGGTTAAAACACTTGTAATTTCATTATTTATAGTTATATATAACAAGTAACATATAAATTCAAAAGACAAAAAAAAAATAAAAATACAAAAGCAATAAAATTCAAAAACACACAATTAATATTAATACTAGTTTAGATTTAAAGTAGGTGTCATTCTATGACTTACAAGATGTAAATTAGTAGTAGTAACACAACCCCTAAATACAATTACCATTTAAAAACCAAAACACAAAAAAGTAAACTAAAAAACCACCACTTTTTAACTAAAATTCTTCAGTAGCATTTGCTGCGGGATGCACCTTCTTTTTGCAGCCGCCTCAGCCTAATTGTAGTAACACAAACCCTAAATGCCCGGAAATCTGAAAAAGTTTCCAAACATCTTCTATTCCACCCCCTCATCTTTCTAATATTGACTTTCACCACCCCCGATAAAAGTAACACCCCACTAACCAGTAAACACAAATAACATTCAAACAACAAAAAACTAAAACATTCTTTTAATCCTAAATGGGTAAAACTGGAAGTTCGGTCTCTCATTACACTCGGAAATTCTTTCCGGTGAAGGTTTGACCGAACTGCCAGTTTGCCGGTGCAATGTTCCATGAGGTTGTGGTGCGGCGGTCACTGGCGGTAACCCTGAAAGAGAGTGGTTGACCGATCAGGACTGCATTAGATTGCCAGTTTTGCCCCCAGTTACGGCTCATGCTCATCCAGTTGGTTTTTGTGCCTTTGACCCACACTTTTTGGATATCACCTGCACCCGCTACGTTGCTGACCAAAACAAGGTTGAAATAACGAAAACCGTTGATTGTGAACCTAATACCGCCGGCTTTCCTACATGGCACCCTGCATAAAATATAACAAAGTTTTTTTTTTTTTTTTCTGTAACCTGGGTTCCGACTTGCTTTGCAAGCCGACTAAATGTTAAAGTCAAATAAGTTGTATACAGTAAAATTAGATTATTATTTTAGTTTTTTCTAATGTATGCCTCAAGGGTGTACATGTGGTACATTTAATTTAATCCGTTATTTTTAAATATGTATCGAATAACATTAATTAATTGAATTTTAATTTCTACAATTTTAGATGATATATTAAATATTTTTATAAATAAATGGAAATAATTATTTCCTTAAATGAATGTATGTCCACTAGAAAAACCTACGGAGTATTATTTTAAAAAATGTTTTAATAATTTAATTTGGGGGGAATAATATCTATAAGAATAATCCGTTTATATCTAACCCGACCCGGAAAATGTTCAAACGGTGGGCAGACATGTTAGCATGCTACACATGACAGTGTATTAAACGTAGGGACGCAGTACGGCAATCTTGCTCGCACATTGAAGACTATTGTCGTCCAAAACTAACGGCTGTGATTTCATCAATCAAATACCATTAACAGTAAACACACCCACCATAAATCACGCGCTAGGATCTACGGTAATTATGGTAGGACCTAAAACCTAACACAGATCACGTGGCTAGCATCCCACATGCAAATCAACCAAACGACACCGTACACATTTAATTTCCTACTCCCATTTACCACCAATCTTTAAACATCTCAAAAGCCCATGTGAAATAACTACCCTTAAAAACGGTTGTAAACCAACATTTACACCAGCCACACATTAAATGCACCTTTCGGTAGTACCTTACGCTTCCATACTTGTACTTAGGTCTTTAGCCACAAAATCTTACTTTTGGTGCGTAAAATAATTAGGGTCAATTTTGCCAAAGTATAGTGGCCGAAATTTATATGTAATTATGTAAATAAGTTTATTGCAGTATCACCTACTTTAAGTATGCATTAGTAAGTTGTACCTCAATCATAAATACTTGTACTTTAACTAATTAAGGTCGTTTTTGCCAATTAAAACTAGAACAAGGTTAATGGTTAAAAATTTATAGTGGCCGGAATTTCAATTCCCGGGAAAAGAAGGTTTGTAAAAAGCAAAATATACATTTCAGGGGTATTTTAGTAAATTTCGCCGTTCGTCATTTGGACGAAAATGTAACTTCTACTTGACGCATAAAAGGTTGTACACATACCGGCGGTAAGAAACGGGAACAATTCCGGCACGGTACTCGGCAATTTTGAGAAACATCGGCATGGCGAGATCGAAATGAGTGCGAGGAGGGTTGCACCAGCCACCATTGTCGCTAGGTTGAGCGAAATTCGGTGGACAGAAGTTGGTGGCGGTAACGGTGATGGAGGGGCTGCCGGGATGACACCACCGGGGATCGTCGGCGCACTTGATTTCGAAGCACGCGCCGCAGCTCAGACCGTTGTTGAATAACGCCGTGCTGAGCGCCGCCGTGTTAACGCCGTAACCTTGGCTGTAGAGGTTTCCGTAACCACAAGCACCTCCTGTAAAGAAATTAATTTAATTATTTAATTCCTTAAAAATCGTAGAAATTAACAGAGCCGAAAGCTTCTGGAAGCTGTGAATCAGCTTGTTGTACTATAATGTACAACTATATTAGCTGAAAATGATGTGCATTAGCAAGTTGTACTGTATTTAGGAGAAAATGATGTGCATTAGCTAGTTGTACTGTACAATTACATAGACATAAAATGTGAAAATGCAGAAGAAAGTGTGACGTACCCATGGTACCGGAGGCGTCGCTTCCACCGTAGAAGGTTGCATGAGCACCTTCCCAACCGCTACCGGCGAAATTTCCGGGAATTCTACCGTCGGCGACGGCGAACGCCGAGAAGATGATGAAGACAATGCCGGAGATTACGGCCATTTTAGGGCTCAGTTACAGAGTGAAATGTAATGAGAGAGAAAGTAAGAGATGGAGGGAAATTGCAGGGAGTGACGAGCGTACTTATGGTGGAGGGTTTGTGGAGGGTAGTTATGTAATTTCGTTGTATTGGATACGGCGACGTATTGGAATAGCTTGCTTACGTCCCTTCGTACAAACATACTGAGAAAAAAAGAGAACGGAAAAGAGAAACCAGGATATTGTTCTTTGCTTTTGCTATATAGTTGTGGGCGGTGTGCATGGGGCGGTTTGGGCGGTTGTAGGCTCAAACCGAACACGATTCGCTAATTTCGGTTTTAGGATTTTCAAACCCAATGGTTTCGGTTTCTAACGGTTTCGGTTTTAACGGTTTTTAGCCTTTAACGGTTCGGTTTCGGTTTTGAAACCGAATCCACCTCGTTTAAAACAGTGATATATACTTTCATGTACTGATCTTCATTTTTCTAAAATTACATACAAATTTCAGTAACAATATCTAATTTATAGCATTAACTTCAATGTCTAATAAGCTCCCTTAATAAGCTTTCCCAAACAGTACGTTTGTGATTTTTTAAAGATTAATGGTTTCGCTTGCGCGTTGGAGCATGTCTCGATATTTTAATATCGTATTATTTAAAAGTTGTGTAACTTATTAACAGCTAATTATTCATTTTAATTACCATTTTAATTTTTTATCTTAAAAATTATAAAGTCTTACATGTATCAATTATTATGATACGTAAGTAGTAATAGAATGTAGAAAAATATATTATTGATTCATATATGAGGTAAAAAGTGCCACCGAATAGGGGAACCCCTAACCATGTGCAGTGGCGGTACCAGACAAATTTTTAAAGGTGGGCAAAATTTTGAAGTGCAAGTCAGGTTTTTTGAGTGAGATTTTATTTAAAGTCAAATCATAAACCAAATCAAATCAGTTTTAGTTTGAATAAAGTCTAAACCTAAACTAAATTAGTCAAAATTAAAATTTACGTGTTAGTTAATTCGAGCATCATATTTTTAAACCAATAGAACTAGGTGGAAATGAATCAAAAAAGAAAAGAAAATTTTAATAGGAAATAGAGTAAAATAAACGTTAAAACAGGAAAGAAAAAAAAGATTTAAAAAAAATATATACATATGGAAGGGATTTAAACTAAACGTTATATGTTTTAAGATACATGAGTTAGTCACTGAGCTAATATATGACGTGTATTAGTTATCGCTTATATATTATGTATATTTGGATGAACCAAGCCAAAAAATGAACCGACCCCTAAAAAATTTATAATAATCGGAAAAAATTTGGGGTGGGCAGATGCCCACCCTGCCCACCCCTTGGTACCGCCCCTGACCATGTGTGAGGCCTCATACCGTCGAATATGACATACTACATATTGACCATATCGTTAACGCATATCAAATAAGAATATTGGTAGATAGGTCTTTTGGACCTCCCTAGGCATCATCCTCTAATCCAATCGAACCATGATCTACACGATTCTCTTTTGTTTGTCTCTTTGAAGTACATATGTGCACAGTCTAACAATCAAACCGAATCACTCGAAACACATTAAACCGAGAACCAAGAAAATGGTTTAGGTCAGACCAAAGACCGAAAAGATGACGCTCGGAACAGGACCGAGAACCGTCCAGGACCGAACCGAAGTGAGAAATTTTCTTTGACTCTTGTTGGTTTTTTCTCGGTTTTGAACCGATGTTGCATAAAAATTATAACCGAGAATTGAACCAATATAGTTCAGTTTGATCCAGTCCGTTCCGATTAAGCGGTTTCTGTCCGTTATCGGTCCAGTTTTTATTGACCTACTTTCAAGGCTACCTTAGACATACGACTTTATATCGGTTGTTATCCTATCCTTTTTTTATATCTTAAATGAAAACGTTATTGATATAAAATGACACACACATGTGGATTGCACATGATGGCATATTCTTTCAAGATTGAACGATAAAGGGTAAAAAGCCTATTTTTCATATGTCAAGGAGATAAATGTACAAGTGCTAAAGCCTTAGTTACAACAATATGAACATGGTTTTTTGTTATAGTAGGAAGCAAGCACCAAATGCACCTCAAAGTCCTCATGGAATTTCACATGGATATGGACCATGCACATTCTCTTTGTTATTACTACACTTACACTTTTCATACTACGTTCATTAAAGAGTTACTCTTTGTGCATTAAATACTGTACCACCAATTAGGTTTTCATATAGTTCAAGCATTTGCAACTTGTAACATAACCATTTGGAGATATAAATTTTATTGAAGTACAAATGCTTGTCACTATTGTGATTTTGACCCGAATACATCGCATGTTTATGGCGAATTTGTCTTAATTTTGTTGTCCCGCCTATTGAGCAAGCTTCAATGAAGTTTTTGACAAATGATAGGTGAATTCTACGCCCCAAACTACTTTATGCACCACAGTGTACAATATTCGAAATAAACTATGCAAACACTATAAATCAATGATTGTGATATCTAGAGTAGTTTTTGTGGTGTGGAAATCACCTCATCTTCAAATTGGGCACCTACAAATAAAATTTGTTAGTTGTTTATTTTGATTTGTTTTAAAAGGAATGATCTTTAATTACATGCACCTGAGATAGGGACATATAAACGTTCTGGAGTAAAAATGTTTACCGACTACATTTACTTGCCTTAAATTTGAAAACGACAATTCCTTATAAAAACTTGTAGTGGCCAACTTTTGATTAACATGGTCATTTGTTTGCTTATTCTTTAAGATATAGTTTAACTAATAACAATAATGACCGATATGAGAGTATTTCTAGTTTAAAATTATTTGACCATTATATCATTAAACGACAATTGTATGAATCTCATTTGACATGTTCATCATATGTATGTAAACTTAAGTAAATGGGCCAAAGCAAGGTGAACAAAAGTATTAACTTAGATTGTAGATGTATTTTAGGAGATATTGGCAATATTTTCGATCCAATATTCTCATCACACCGGCAAAACGTTAGTTTCCGATTCAACTATTTTAACTGGCCGGTTGTACCTAGGTTACATTACAGGTGCCATTTATGATGCATTAATTGTGGAAAATATGTATGAATGCTAAAGAAATATGGAAAATACTGAAACTTTGCCATAAATATTCTAGGATGTTCAAAAGACATATTTTTAAACTAAATTATGTTAAAAGAAAAATATATTTAAATCCAGTTTATAGTTCTCGATTTAAAGAAGAAGAAAAAAGAAAGAAAAAAAAAAAAAGAGGTTAAGGCATCTCAAAATCATCCTTTTAATCGGCCACTTTTAGACCGGCTTTCATCTCGTTTATACGTCCGACTGACCAGTTAGACCCAGGTTTGAAAACATTGGCTACTGATACCGGTTGCCATAGGGGGTGTTATAGCCATATATGGCCCACCTTAGGACACTGACCATCTCCATCGGCCCGCCATGACTATACCGCATAGTTAAGTATTTTTCTTTCTAGAATTTGTTTGTTTTTTATGTTGCGTTGTGATTGACTAATATGTAAGACCCAAGATTTCTATAATATATACCAAGATATTTATGATGCTATGTCGTAGTAATGTTATAAGACAAAAAAAAAAAAAAAAACTCTTATGACATTACTACTGTAACGACCCGAAATTTATAAATAAATAAATTATGTAAAAATATGAAAAATATGGATAATTCGTTTAAAACACGTAGGAATTGGTTTCGTGTCATTTGGACACCGTACGAGAAAGTTATGGGCAAAACTGAGTCAAAACGAAAAAGAAAAACTGCAGCCCTAGCTGATAGCAGGGTTCGCGGCGCGAACCTGGAGTTCGCGTTCGCGAAGGGTCGGCAGCGATTTTTGGAATTTGAGGCATGGAGTTCGCGTTGGGGATCGCGATCGCGAATTACGCGCGTCCATAGGAGTTCGCGGCACGAACTCTGGATTCGCGGCGCGAACGCTGCGGCTGGCATATAAAAACGTAAATGCAGCCTTTAATGCTCATTCAAAACCCTAGAATTCTCTCTCAAAGTGTGTGTACGGATTTCTAGTGAAAAGTGCTGTAGAAGGTTGAATCTTCATCAAAACCTTGGAGATTCTTACTCCTTGTTGAAGAACAAAGGTAAATCTTCATCTATCTTGGGTTTTTAGCCATAGATTCAAGTGGGGAAAGCTTGAATCTCAGACTCTAGTTTTGGGTTTGTTCATAAATGGAAGTTGAATAGCTTAAATCTATGGTATTTTAACAAGGAAAATGTGTTTATGAAATGGATCTATGAAAATATGAAGATTTTTGGAATTAGGGTTTGTAATTTGGGGAAATATGGTACAAATAGTTAACTAGCCTTGGAATATATGATTAGTATAGATGTTTGATGTAAACCATTATGTTGGTTTTGATATTAGGTCATTTGGTGGAAGGATTTGAGGTTCAAGTCTTGGGCAGAGACATTTGTGTTCAAGAAACACATCTTTTGGATAAGCTTGACTAAGGTGAGTACATGTGAACTTTCAAAACTTAGTACATAGCTAGTAAATGTTTTATGTTTACATGTTTTATCGAGTCTATAAGTAATTTAGTCAATTATATGATTACTAATGAATTACTTACGTGATGATGAATTGATTAATTGATTAAGAAATGATGGAGCTATAAGCTCATAATGATAAGTGATAAATGATGATGATGATTATGATGTCCCTAGGGCCGTGATAGATTGGAGGCATTCCGGTTATTACGGTACCTTAAGGTTAGTGGTAGATTGGAGGCAGTCCGATTACCCAATACCTATGAGTCTCGGTAGATTGGAGGCATTCCGGTTACCGTGGATATGACGGTCTTGATAGATTGGAGGCATTCTGATTATCTTGACATTGGCCAATGATGAAAGAAATGAAGTGACCCGAATGGAATTAATAATATTATTATAATATAAATGAAATTATGTGACTAGTTGTTTATCGGGTCTAAAACCCATGTATCTCACGAGGCAATTTTGTCTCACGTACTATGTTTGTGTTTTGCTATGTACTCAGGTTCGGGATCGAAGATTTAGGAGGCCCGTTTAGAGAGGAGGCCTTGTTGAGATTAGCTTGGTGTTCATACTTGGAGTCCTTATCTTATGGCTTAGATATATTTTGTAACACCGTTTTTGTAAACTCTGATAATCTCAAACAAGAAACCGATACATTATTACTTATTTGGGATGAAATGTTATTTAAATTTTGTTTTGAAAATTGAGGTGTTACAACTACTTCTATAAGACGGGTGTCAACGCTAAGCGTCGGTTTAGCCGCCGGTTGAATTGGCGGTGTGCCACCATTGGCACTGTAACGACCCGAATTTTTGTGTTAAATAAATTGTACAAAAATATGATAAATAAGGATAAATCGTTTAAAGAATGTGGAAATTGGTTTCGTGTCATTTGGACATCGTATGAGAAAGTTACGGACGAAATCGGGTCAAGACTTGGTTGGAAACAAGTTTTAAAATCAAAATGGTATTTCTGGGAATCCTCGTGAACACAAAGATTGGACTCGTGTCACGAAGACCCATCTCATGACGCGAGAATGGACTCGCGAACACGACTAAGTGGAGCAGCGAATCGGACTCACGAACACGAGTTTTGGATCGCGAACACGAGATTGCGCGGGGTGCAAACTAGCGACACGAGTTGGTGGTTCGCGGCGCGAGTTTTTTCTGGAACAAGTTAAAATCGGGATTTTTGCCATTTCTCTCATTTCTAACCCTAAAAACTTCCTCCAAAGTGTGTGTATACGATTTTGAGTAGAAAACATCATTTGGAGCCGATTTCTTCATCAAATCTTGTGATTCTTCACTCCTAGTTGAAGATTTAAGACATTCGGTGAAGTGTTGAAGTGGTCGAATTGTGAACAAGGAACCGGCGGAAAGAATACGGTTAAAGCATCTTTATTGCTAAGGTGAGTACGTGTGGACTTTACTGAGTACATAGCCATTGAAATATGTTTTCTTACTTGTGATTTGGTCTATTTGATTAATTGTGTAGACTATCAGTATGTAGAGTTAGTTATATATTATTATGAATATTAGAACTAACTTGTTTGATGATTTATGAGATAGCCAAGGGCTTAGATGGAATAACTCGAGAAGTTATGACGTGTGATAGTGTGGCGGTGATTCGGGGGATCACCGGTCACTTTGGATGGGGCGGATTGGGCATCGACCCATGGACCATCATGTGTTAGGAGGCTTGCTACCGGACGAGATCCGGCTAGAAGTCAGGTAACGGTAGATTGGGCGATTCCCTCTTACCGTTACCGTAAGGCTTATTAAGGCGGGGGATCCCCGATTAATAAGTATGTGAGATGACGGGTTATTTGGAGATGTTCCGGATAACTAGATAGACTTGCTAGGAAGGCAAGATTGATAGAGTCACAATAGGGTGGCTAAATGTGTGATGATGAGAGATATATATATATATATGTATATATAATGTGATACCTGTTTGTTTTATCGGAGTCTAAACCCATGTAGCTCACGAGACTTTCTTGTCTCACGTACTCCTTGTTTGTTTTGCTATGTACTCAGGTTCAGGATCGAAGATTTAGGTTCGCATGGATAGAGATGCGGGGCCTAGAATAGAAGAACATTAGCGTGGATTTGTGCTTAGCTTTGGTTTTGATATACTTTGTAACACCAAACCTCATACTCTGATTTTCATACCAAAGGTTTTTGTAAATCCATATTTTGGAACCGTTCTTCTATTTATAAAATGGTATATTTTGGTAAAATGTTTTGTATTAAAAATTTGAGGTGTTACAACTTGGTATCAGAGCTATAGTTTAAGTGAATTAGGTTGGTTGACCATCCTAGTCTTAGACTGTAGCCATAGGAATGTAAGATTCCTTGAGATCGATAGGTTGACCTTGAGACTTTATGTTAAGTTTAGGGTTGAACCTAGGGGGGGGACCTATGAAAGTTGATATGATTATGTATATTGAGTCCTATGCGACTAATGGGTTGTACAGGAGGTACTAAATTATTTGATGTCTACCGTATAGACTTGAACGAAAAAAAATGGTGAACACTCGTAGAAGTGGAAAGGCTCCACAAGATCAAGGGGATGAAATACCCCGCGTTGAGGTTGTGGTTGAACAAGAAAATCAACCGTCGATGCATGAAGTATCGGAGGTCGGAGCTAATAAGACTCCGGTAACCATGGCGGATCTCCAAACTATTATTGATCAAATCAAAGGGACGGTGGCCGAAGAAGTGTACCGTATTATGAGAAACCGTGAAAGGTCGGGAGGTGATCGTGAATCCGAAGCTAGGTCGGATGAGAGGACCGGGGGTAGTGGTACCCGAGAGGATTAAGTTCTCAACCGATGGTGGCGGTGATGTTGGGGCAATGCCCGATGAAAAAGATGGTTGTACTTTTAAGTCTTTCATGGCTTGTAAGCCAAGCGTGTACACGGGTAGTTCGGACCCGAAGGTAACTATGAGATGGATCCGAGAGACCGAGCGAGTCATCGGAAGTAGCAAATGTAAGAAAGCCGATATGGTGACGTATGCGTCACAATTGTTGAAAGAAGATGCTATGGTATGGTGGGATATTGTCTATGAAACCCTCGGAAGGGAGGTGGTGAAGAAGATGTCATGGGATGACTTTACCACGAGGTTGAGGAGAAAGTTTTGCCCCGAAAGGGATTTGGAAAAGATGCATGAGAGGTTTGTGACCCTAAAGAAGGGTGATAGGTCGGTTGAGGAGTACTCAAGGGAGTTCACGGGATTGCTTCCGTTTGTTGCAAAAACTTATTTTGAGGAAAGATCGAGGGTAGTCCGGTATGCTTGTGGGCTACCTTGGGAGTACCAATTGGAGGTAAAGAGAGCGGTCACACTCGATGAGGCCATTGGTGCCGCCCGGGGTGTGGAAGAGGTAAATGCGGCAAGGAATGCCGAGAGGGTCCATGTGGACGAGAAAAGGAAAGCCGAGGGCGGCTCGGGAACTTACAAAAAGGGGAAGTTCACATCGAATTCCTCCAAGAAAGGAAGTGTTGCCTCATGCAAGAGGTGCGGGAAGAACCACACCGGCGAATGCCGAGGGGATTCGAAGGCGTGCTATAATTGTGGCAAGGTAGGGCATTTGGCTCGGGATTGTAGAACCAAGGCGTTTTCTGAGATAGAGTGTTATTCGTGCCACGAGATGGGACACTATAGCAATGTGTGCCCGAAAAAGGGAAGAGAGCCAATGGTGCCCACGGCTCAAAAGAAGGCGGAACCGGCTATAGGGAAGGGGCGTTCCTTCCAACTGATTCGGGAGGAAGCAAAAGAGGTGCACGACGTGGTATCAGGTACTTTATTCATTAATTTCTTGTCAACTCATGTATTATGTGATTTGGGTTCTACTTATTCGTTTGTGTCTCGCAAATTTGGTGGGAAGTTGAATGTGATATTGGGATTGTTAGATTAAGTCGGTTAAATAGAGCTAGCCAATGGGAAATCTCAATGGTCAGATGTGTTTATAGAAATTGTGAGTTAGAAATAAGTGGGAAAAAGTTTAAAGTCGATTTATTGCCCGTGAGGATAAAGGATTTTGATATGATTATCGGTATGGATTGGTTGGGTATGCACCAAGTCAAGATATTATGTGATTACGGTTTAATTGTTTGATTGATTGCACGAGTTGATGCCTATAGAAATTGGAAATGAGTCGCGTGATGTGGAGACTTATTTTGGGAATAGTCTTCCCGGTTAATTATGTATAAGGAAACATGTATTTGAAGGATTATAGACAAGTGTGTCGCGTGTAGTAAGAATATAAGGATTGATGCTATTATGTAGTATCGAAGGATGAACCGCGAGGATGGTAAATGTATTTCAACAAGGGATAGTAGTACCAGGAAGTACAAAGTCTTGGTAAGGAATGTTAATGTGGATTGGAATTCTAGGAATAGAAACCTTGGGGAAATGGAACTTGGATGTTCGGCGAGAAGCCGGATAGGTAATGTAATGATTGTTACACGTGAATGGTAAAGAAAAGAATGACTAAGGTAGGGTGATGTCTTAGAGCTCATAAATGGGATGTATGTGGAAAGTAATAAGTGTCGGGAACGACGGATTTTGATTGTTGAATGTGATTGGGTAAAAAGTTGGCATAAAGCCATGTCAAGTTTTGTGACAATAATGATGAATTCGATATCAAGGGTGAAAAAAAACAATTATGGGTTACAAATGTAGACCGGAGTCGATTGGTCGACTTAAGATGACCGGGTTGACCGGTGAACTATGGTTGAAGGAATAGATTGATGGTTACCCCGGTGGTGACAAAAGATTTGGAAAGTTGATTAATAGGGAAATGAACCGTTTAAGGGTGATTAGTGGGTAAGTGAAATGGTAAGTGGGAATCGGAAATTTTATTGGTTACCCGCGAGGTACTATGAATGTGCATTATGTGAGGGCCTTTGAAGGCATATGATAATCAAAGAGGTAATGCTATATGAAACGTGTTAAGTGGTATGTCCAATGAGAAATGTGTGAATATGAAAGAAAACGATAACGTGATATTATGGGAAATGTGCTAATTTGCATGGTGGATAAATAGACGATTGAATGAGTAAGATAGTGGTAAAGTATGTGATGTGATAAGGTGTATACTAGTGAAGTATGCATGATAGGATAAGAAAGGAAGGATGTGATTAGCTCGGGGGATCCCCGGCTACTATGATGTTTGGGGGTGGAATCGGTTGGGCGAATCCCAATGGTTCCATTCCGAGATTGGAGATGTTCCAATCACTGTGACAGTTTGGATCTTGATGGATTGGAGGCTTTCCAGTCATCTTGATGTGATAGTTAAATTATGGATTGTTATGTCCGTATGACAATGTTTATGTATTTACGTGATGAATGTAGAACTATGTGGTTAATGTGTATTGTTATGATTTTATGGTTAGTGGAAATTTGGTGTAAAATGCGGGTTGCATTAGGTCATGTATGTGTATAGGATGTCTACGACCTCTAGAATATGAGTAAGAGAGTACTCTTGGAAAGCAATGGTTATTGGGGATCAATATATGGTCAACTTGTGCGAAATTATGGTATGTGATGCAAAGATGATTGAAATGATACTAAGTGGTAGTATAAGTAACCAAATGAAGGTTTAGTAATGGTAAATACTAGTATGACCTTAAGTAAAGGTGCGACTCCCGGATTGTTTGGGTAGAAATAGAAATTTTTGAAAAAAAAAAAAAAAAAAAAAACGAGAACAATGGTTAGGGAAACAATAATGAAGATAACCGGAAGTGATAAGTCGAGAATGATACCCCGCGAGTAGGGAATTTGTTGGTTTGGGAAAGTATGGTTGACTTTATGCAAAAGTCAAGATTAGTCAATTTGTGAATTGGTTGACTTGGTCAAGGATGAACCTTGACTCTCGTTTCGAGTGACTAGTGAACGAAGAGGGCATAATGTATTGATTGCGTGTATGTGAGAAGGCTAATGGAATAATTGAAAGAATTATAGTCGAATTATGCGAATTTGACCCGTTGGGTGTTTAGAGTTGAATTTGGGAATCGAGTGTATGATTATTGATGGATCATAAATTAAAGGTCGATTGTAATGAAAATAATGATTAATGGAATCTCTAGTGAATAAAGAAGTTGTCAATGTATAGTTGACTTTATGCTTAAGTCAAAGGTTGGTCGGTGTTGTAAGATGGCGATTTGGTCGAAGCTAGGCTTTGACATTCGTTCTAATCGGTTAACTAAATGTAATGATTGTGTCATATCTTTATTATGAATAAAAGGATTGGTTGAAGGATTGAAAGTGTTATGGTCAAATGGTGAAATTTTGACCCGTTTAAGTATTAAAGGTTTAAGATTGATTTTTGACCCGCTTGGACTTAACGGGGTTAAGTGAATGTTTGAATGTATATTGTTGATTGAATTGGAGTGGGAAAAGTTCGATGGTAATGACCACAAGAGAATTTGAACGGAACGCTCGGGTCGATTATGGGGATTTGAAATTTCTGGGTGATTCCGGGGACGGAATCCTTTTAAGGGGTGGATAGTTGTAACGACCCGAATTTTTGTGTTAAATAAATTGTACAAAAATATGATAAATAAGGATAAATCGTTTAAAGAATGTGGAAATTGGTTTCGTGTCATTTGGACATCGTATGAGAAAGTTACGGACGAAATCGGGTCAAGACTTGGTTGGAAACAAGTTTGGAAAATCAAAATGGTATTTCTGGGAATCCTCGTGAACATGAAGATTGGACTCGTGTCACGAAGACCCATCTCATGACGCGAGAATGGACTCGCGAACACGACTAAGTGGAGCAGCGAATCGGACTCACGAACACGAGTTTTGGATCGCGAACACGAGATTGCGCGGGGTGCAAACTAGCGACACGAGTTGGTGGTTCGCGGCGCGAGTTTTGTCTGGAACAAGTTAAAATCGGGATTTTTGCCATTTCTCTCATTTCTAACCCTAAAAACTTCCTCCAAAGTGTGTGTATACGATTTTGAGTAGAAAACATCATTTGGAGCCGATTTCTTCATCAAATCTTGAGATTCTTCACTCCTAGTTGAAGATTTAAGACATTCGGTGAAGTGTTGAAGTGGTCGAATTGAGAACAAGGAACCGGCGGAAAGAATACGGTTAAAGCATCTTTATTGCTAAGGTGAGTACGTGTGTACTTTACTGAGTACATAGCCATTGAAATATGTTTTCTTACTTGTGATTTGGTCTATTTGATCATTGTGTAGACTATCAGTATGTAGAGTTAGTTATATATTATTATGAATATTAGAACTAACTTGTTTGATGATTTATGAGATAGCCAAGGGCTTAGATGGAATAACTCGAGAAGTTATGACGTGTGATAGTGTGGCGGTGATTCGGGGGATCCCCGGTCACTTTGGATGGGGCGGATTGGGCATCGACCCATGGACCATCATGTGTTAGGAGGCTTGCTACCGGACGAGATCCGGCTAGAAGTCAGGTAACGGTAGATTGGGCGATTCCCTCTTACCGTTACCGTAGGGCTTATTAAGGCGGGGGATCCCCGATTAATAAGTATGTGAGATGACGGGTTATTTGGAGATGTTCCGGATAACTAGATAGACTTGCTAGGAAGGCAAGATTGATAGAGTCACAATAGGGTGGCTAAATGTGTGATGATGAGATATATATATATATATATATATATGTATATATAATGTGATACCTGTTTGTTTTATCGGAGTCTAAACCCATGTAGCTCACGAGACTTTCTTGTCTCACGTACTCCTTGTTTGTTTTGCTATGTACTCAGGTTCAGGATCGAAGATTTAGTTTCGCATGGATAGAGATGCGGGGCCTAGAATAGAAGAACATTAGAGTGGATTTGTGCTTAGCTTTGGTTTTGATATACTTTGTATCACCAAACCTCATACTCTGATTTTCATACCAAAGGTTTTTGTAAATCCATATTTTGGAACCGTTCTTCTATTTATAAAATGGTATATTTTGGTAAAATGTTTTGTATTAAAAATTTGAGGTGTTACAGGCACGGCCCCGCCGGTTTGGCCGCCGATTAACCCACGCGAGTTTGAAGACGGGAGAATGAACGGAATGTGGGTGGCCCCCCTGACCTTTTAGCCTTTAAAATTAAAAAAAAAAACTCTTTTTTTTTAAATTTTTTAAAAAATGTAACTGTTCAAAATTTTCAAAAAAATTCAAAAATTTTCAAAAATTTTTTAAAAATTAATATACCCTTTTTATGTAATGTCTTTTTTAATTAAAAATTTTAAAAAATTAAATTTATTCATGTACTCTTTTTAATTAATGTTTTTTTTATACAATGTTTTTTTAATTAATGTATTTTTTATGTAATATCTTTTTTTAATTAAATTTATTTTTATTAGTTATACGTTTTATTTAGTTGTATATTTTTATTAGAAAAAGAAAAGTAAATGGTGGGGCCCAAATTTGGTGAAGTGACAGAGTGCTGTTGGCATTACTACGTCAGTTTATTGTTAGTTAGTTTTTCTGCTGACGTGACGCTGAGTTGACAGCAACTGATGATGTCTGCTGCATTTACCATTGGGAGTGGTCTAACACTACTCTTATACCAAGTTTTTTTGAAAACTATACAAGCACGACCAGTTTAATATTTTTGCAAAAATATTTTTGAAAACATATTTTTGCAAACATATTTTATTTCATAGTACGGGGACCTTTTATTATAATCATGCTATAGGGTAAGAAACCATATCATATTGCTATAAAATGTTCCCACAACAAGCACTCTTATACTTCCTCTGATTCAAAATAAGTGATACACTTATCTTTTTTGGATGAATCAAAATAAGTGATATATTTTAAAAAATTACCTTACTTGGCAAAAATTAGGGATGTGTTCGGTTCCGGAACCGGTAAACCCGGTAACCGAAAAAAGGAAATTTCAAGGACTGGTTCGATCTTCAAGCGGGTTTAGAACCGGTAAACCCGGTTTTTGTGTTTGTCATCCGATTATACATTTTCAGTGCATATTTTCATCTTAAAATATATAACTTAAATATTTTTGCGTACTTATAATAAAAGTATGATGTTTGCGGGGGTTCGCGAGCTGCTTCAAGTAAAATTTGTTTCTATTAAAAGTCTATATACCTATTATTTCGACATATATATATATATGAAAACTCGTAAGCCTATATACTTATTTAAATGCCGGTTCCAAACCCGAAAAAACCGGAACCGAAACCGGTAAACCCGGTTTGTTAATTTTTATCAAATCTAAGAACCGGGAACCGGACCGGTTAAGCCAGTTCCGGTTCGGTTCGGTGCCGGTTCGGTTCCGATTTTCCGGTTTTTATACACATCCCTACAAAAAATAGTGGGACTCACACCCACTAACTATCTACTTTAATAAAGTGAAATGACTCATTTACCCTTACTTTTACTTTAAATATCGTTATCCCCACTTTATTCAAAAAGTGTGGGACTCATTCCCTACTAACCATTCAATTAATCTAATTTAGCCATCATTATAATTTTTTGCCTCAAAAACCGTAAAACTCAAAGTGTGTCACTTATTTTGAATCGGAGGAAGTAATTATAATTATTTTATATAATTGTTTCATATAGCTACTTACAATAATTGGTGATGCAGGAGCAATGAGATAAAAGGGTAAAAATTTATATTGTTTCATACTAAATCTCTATATTTATAACATGATTGACATGTAGAATTCACTAATTCTCTTCTTAATCTTATCTTTTAATTTTGACATTTGTATTAATTAAATAAGTAGGAATATGAATAGAAATACTTAGTTTAGTTTTTTTTTAACGACAAATCTTAATCTACACCTATTTTCCACCTATGTGCACGACGGGACTTGAACCCCCAACCTTAAGGTTGTTAGGCAACCACTATACCGCTAGGCCAAATGCACTTTGGTTAGAAATCTCTAGTAGTAAATAATAGTCCCTCCGTCCCATAAAAAAATTCTCATTTCTCCTTATAATTTTGTCACACAAAAAAGTTTTCATTTCTCAAATTTGAGAGACTCACTTAATAAAATAATATTATTACTAATGATTCCACCACTAAAACAATTTCTCTCTCCAATCTAACTTTATATTTTAATCAAAAGTATTACCAAGGACCCACCAATCTAACCTTATATTTTAATCAAAATCTTATATTTGTAATACTTTTGATTAAAATATAAGGTTATATGGGAGAGAGAAAGTGTTTTATTAGTGGAATGATTGGTAATAATATTATTTTATTAGGTGAGCCCCCAAATTTGAGAAATGTAAATTTTTTTGTGGGACAGAATTTTAAGGAAAAATGTAAACTTTTTTGTGGGACGGAGGGAGTATATTATTTTTAGACAATTTTCATTTTAACACATAGGGTACCTATGCAATGCGGCGATAGCTAATCTGTAATTATATTTTGTGACGGCCGTATCATTGATTGTGGTGGCAGTAGTGATGGTGGCCGTGAATTGTAGGTGGTGATGAGTGGAGGTTGTGGTAATTTCAATTAACTAAACATAAGTTTGGTAGCTCAGTTGGTTAGGGTATTGTGTTAATAATGCAGATGCCGCAAATTCAAACAATGTATGGTGCATATTTTTGATCAAACATAAATTTGTCCCGAAATACTAAATACTAAATGTGTTTGACTGGAATTTAAGTATGTTAATTTGAGAAAGTTCTATCGAAACAAAATTAAAACCTGATTAGTTCAACCTTTTGAACTTTTTTTGATAACCTAAGATAAAACATACTTAGTTGCTATCTAATGATATTTATTTAAAACACGATTTGTAATTTGATCAAATTATTTGTTTGTAGTGCCAACATCAATCAATATGCGAGTCGTCCTCTCTTGGGTGGTTGTGTGTCTTTTTGTATAAACATTTGACCACACACGATATTGCTTTCAATTCAAAACAAGATTTAAGTTAAGGGGTGTTAACATTTGACCACACACGATATTGCTTTCAATTTAAATCCCTTTGACTCATTTTACTATAAATTTAAGAGTAATGATTAGCGGTGAACATAAAAACTAAAAAAACAAAATTAAACTGAAAAACTTGAAGAAAAAAAATGTATCGAAAAAATCAAACCATTTGAGAACCCAATGTGAGTGGTTTTAATTTTTAGAAAAAACCAAATGTTTAGGAGCAGTTTTTGAGCGCATAAGAAAAATCAAATTGAAAGACCCTCACACCCACTATATATCTTTCAGATTTTGTAAAAGTATTATTTTCTTTATAAAGGTTTGATACTTAACTATTTAAACAAAGATTTAAGCATATTATTTGAACTTTTTTGACACGGTTTACACTCTTGTAATTTCTTTGTTATGTAATATTAGTTGAATTTACTTTTATATTATGTGACAATATATTAGTTTTTTCTTTTATTTATAAACAAAATTAAAGTTTGAATCATTACTTTTAAGTTAATAAAATGGTCAATTTTGAGAAAAATAGAAAATACAGATAACAAAACCGAAACTAAACCGTACTATTTCTATTGAAGGGGAAAAAAATGAATCTAAAACCGAAAAAACACGAAACAGTTATCAATTCTTAAAGGCTGAAGTTACCATTTAAGTGTTTGGTTTTAGTTAAATAAAACCTATACAAACCGTACTCCTAAACTAATGATATACTATATCTAATTTATTCGAAGTATAATATTCAACTCATGTTATATAGATTTTTTCTTCCGTTTGATAGATATGCTTTCTATGCATGATTATTGAACAGTATTCTACTTTTTTAAATTTCGTTACAGTATAAGAATATTATACATGATAAAGGTTAACAATAAAATGAATTGTGAGATAACAAATGCTTACAAAATCGAAACGTGTAACAAGTGTTCGACCATGTAAGAACTTAACTTATATTCTTCTCGTATTTTTCGAACAATATGCAATGTGTATATGTTTAAATTAATAATATCGAACTAATTTTGAAATATTATTTTAATTTTATATTTTCCATCGTTTATCCTTATTGTTGTCTCAAGCTTTTGTTCTCTTGATGTTTAACTTAATATTTGTTGTCACTTTTAGACTATATTTTAATAAAAGAAATCATGGTTTTTATAATTAACTTGTAGTTTTTGTTTATAAATGATCATCAAGACGTTTTATTCCAGGGTCTAACGGTATTTTTGGATTGATTTGTTTGAAATTTTGTGTGACGTAAAACATATTTTACAATTACTACAAAAAAACAATTAGGAAAAACGGCTTTCACGAAAAACTTTAGTGTCAATATTCCGTCACTATATCCTTTTCATGACATTTTTCATATCTAATACATATCCAAATACTCGTCACATATATAATTTTAAGCTAAGGTGGATTGTGGCGTAATTAATTATATTTTTGTTAAATACCGAAAGTGAAGTATGCGATCTAGCTTACAACCTAAAATAATCACCCCTCATATAATATTTCTCTTTTTAAATCCAAATTAATTTTTATTTCTTCGTATGTTGCAATAAAACAATTTAATATCAAAGAATTTTTAGGCACATGATATGTCAGTAATCCTTTTAATTAAGAGATTATGGATCTAAATCACACTAAGCAAATGTTAACAGCGACATATTCTGTTAAAAACTGAAGGGTGTCACTGGTTACATATTTTTTCTCAGAGGTATCATATATACTAAAAAAAAATAATAATAAAATAACAGTATTTTAATACTATCCAAAAAATTTCAAGAGTTATATTGATAACCCCTTGCACGACATTAAATCCTCCCTACATGTCAATTCAACTCTTATTAATTCTTTCATAAAAAATAATCAATTTCACACTTTCAGAACTCAATTTTGTGTGCTAAAAACAAACATATTAATCCATTATCAATTATCATCATCATATGGGTAAATATAAATTTAGACATGACATTTTTGCTGGATATATTCAACAATACAATATCTAATGAATGCCAAAAATATTAAAATGTTAATGATAACGAGAGCCTTAAAGATTGTTATTAAAATGTTAAAATATAAATAAGAAATTTATACATTAATCAATAATTCACCACTATATTTTAGGTATCACTCTATATTAATGAAAATACAAAATTTTCATATATGTAATAATATTTTAAAGATAAACCTTCAAATTATCGTTAACATTATTATTATTTAAAATTATTAGTATAAGTATATTTTACATTATTTTAACACTACAATGTGACAATTCATGGATTAATGAAGTCCAAAAATATTAAAACATGGGCAGTTTTGGCCTTTGGGAGCCCCCATATGCATGGTTAGTTGGGTAGAGTTTAGAAGTTTGACCGATGTTAGAGAACTTATCAAACTATTAGGTTATTACTTTGCATAATGCAAGATTATCGTATGATACTCAAAAAATATTTATTGATATTTGTATAATTATAAATTCATATTCTTAGTAATTTGGATACTATAACTAATTTGAACTGTAAAATCAAGTTGATAAATATTATATTATTAATTTGCACATCATAATATTTGGATAAAAAAATCAATATATTAAAACAAAAGACGTTAAAATATAATAAACCTAAATGTCAAAAATGTAAAATGCTAAAATTGAAAAACAAAATAAAATAAAATTCACGATGCTAAATATAGTATACTACAATATAAGGAGTCCTACTATTTTGCAAGACATGATAACAAACCCCTTAATAACATAATAAAAAATAAATACATAATAAAAATAGAGTAATGATAATGATATTGTTTCCAACCATTTGTTCATACTTATCTTCCTACTCATTGGATCAAGACATGTGTAAAAAACAATAGATAATATTATGAGAGAAAATTAATAATTACACATATTATTCTATCAAATGGGTATAAAAAAGAACATAAACAAATGATAAGAATAAATATCATTTCTCATAAAAATATAGTTACATAGGTACCTCAACAAAGAGTGTACTAAAAGCAACCTGATGGACTATAAACCAGGAATTCGGGATTAAACCCTGGAAAATATAAAGCAACACAACACTTTAAAAAGAACGTATTCTCGGACGAAATATGTAACGGTATCACAAAGATATATATAAATAAACAATGGAAAGTAAACTCAACGTTTTCCAATGGTTTTACAAATTAGTCAACATTTTTTAAGAATAAAAACTAATATCGGTAATGGGTTCGAGTACGACACTCAGGTAGTGAAGCTGCAGAGGTACGGTAATCACTTGCAACCCCAACGTCACGATAATTCGGTACATGAGGCCCACTTGGAAGATGATATTCGGGTGCTTGGATTATAGGTGGCTCTGCTTACTAGGTGGTACTCTGGTGGTAGGGTGCATACGGGTTCACGATACAAAGGTGCATACGGGTCCCGATGGTCCCGATCCCATGGTTCGGGAACACGGTTGTGAATGTAAGATGATGGGATATCTAGCCGTCTTTCATAGGTGTACAATCTCGCCGGAGATATGACAGCTGGCGATGGCCGATGTGGCGGCAAAGGTGGCGGCAAGTATCTTGAAACGGGCGGCTCACGGTGGTAATCAGTGTACCGAAGTGGTGGAGAACAAGAACGGGGGCGTCTTTCCTCTTCACGGGCCTCCCTTTGACGTTTCTCACGGGGTCTACGGGTTTCAATGGGCCGGGTTCTTTCGATGGGCCAGATTCTTTTAACGGGTCCAGTCCTACATGGCTTGGCCCGTCCTCGGCCCATATCAACAAAAAGTTTACATAACTTCCTTGCCTGTCAAATTTGACTTACGTGGTCGGTTGTAATTTATATATATTAAAATACATAAATATACATAAAATAAAATAATAAAAAAAGGAGACGAACCTGATCTGCCTTCAGTAGGCCATCGAATTTGTTCGTAGAGAAGTAGTTTTCTTTAAGAACATCCTTAAAGTGTTCTTCTGCTAGTGGTATGCAATCCTTTGAGTATGGTAAATCGTACCTACTCGATTAAATAATTGTTATTTTTTTTAAAAAAATCGTTAAAATTGATAATTGTGATTTACAAATTTTTTGTCTCAGTTAATACGACTAACCTCGTACAAAAACTATAATAGGGCAGAAAATGTAACAACTGCCATCTCGGGAATTATGAATAAAATATTATATTTATGTTCGTAAAAGTACTAACTTGTGACGGGAAATCTGAGTTGAAAGCTTTGGGTTCAAGATTATAACCACCGGGCCCGGCAGCTTTAAAAATCCCGTACATCAACCTCAAATCGACATCGAACAAGAACAATCTCATCCCTTTATAAATCTTTGCAACTTGACCTTTTTTATTTCCGGGCAGCCCGAGAACATTGTACCGGAAACAGTTGGTTTTTGTTTTGGATGTGCACATGAAATGAAAACCATCCCCATGCTTTTGACCCATTCTGATTTTAGTTCTTCCTTTTTGTTTGATGATGATGGTTTTTGTGGTTTGTTTTTAGCATTCTCTGCTAATTCGGGTTTCTTTACATCTTCTTTGATACCATTGTTTGGTTTTTCGTCCTTTTCTTCCTCCTCATCTTCTGGCTCTTCTTCTTCTTCCTCTTCTTCGTCCACATCATCATCATCATCATCCGTGTCAGTGTCCTCTGCCACGTCATCGTTACTAATTGGCATAGCCAATGGTGGAATAAGTGATTGAGTTTTATCCTCTTCAGGATTTGATTTTGAGGTTGGTTTCTGAGCTTCGTTTGTGTCAGCCATTGGCCTGCAGGATCTCAACATTGTAAAATCACAAACTTGTTGAGTGCTAAACGGCTAATTGGCCACTCGTAAGTATGAATAAATAGAATTATGCAAATATCTAATTATGTTTGTGCAAACTGGACCCAGAAGGGACCGGAACCGCAGAACCGGACCGGACGGGACCAAACCGAGCTAACTTTTATGCAAAATCGGTTCTCGGTTCCGAGCGATTCGGGTCCAGTCCAAAACCGAGAAAAACCGGTTAAAAGCCGAAGAAACTCTCATGGTTCTCGGTTCGGTTACAAGGGTCTTCGGTTCGGTTCTCAGTCCAGTCAAAAGTATTTTGTCGGTCTGGTTCGGAGCACTTCGGTTCTTGGACCGTGCACATGCCTATATCTTATATCCAATAACAAGGGATATATAATGTATTTTGAACCTTTCCAAATTTGCAAGGCTTAATTTACCGCCAACACACTTTCTATTTCGGGATAAATTTGTGTTTATAAAAAATATGCACCATGCATGACTTGAACTTGCGACCTCTGCGTACTCAGCACAATGTCCTAACCAACTGAGCTACTAGACCACATGTTCATTACTTGACATTAATTACCTTAACTAATCCCTTAAACTTTTAAAAGTTGAAATTACCACAACCACCCACCGCCACCGCCAGCCACCATCACTACCGTCACCACTCACCAATTAGTCACCCCAAATTATAGTTATGGAGATGACTTTTAAATATGGCTTCATAACCATAAAACTATGGTTTCTTAAAACCCACCAAAGGGGTGGGTTTAGTTTTCATTCCCATTTTTACCGAGAGTAGGGAGAGGAGGGTACTGGCGGCACTGGTGGTGGTGGTGGATCTAGAAATGCTGGCGCATCTGGAATGGTAGCGGATTTAGTGGTGATAGCGGCCAGATTGGGTGGTGGTGGTGGTGCGGCTCCTCACAACGGCTCCGTGGTGTTGCCCTCGGCAGTGAAGAGTTACCTGAATTTATGAATTTTATGGATTCAACCCTCAAAAGGGTCAAAAAAATTTTTGACATCAATGGTATTCCTGCAGATCTTTGGATTCGACTCCTCACGATTGTCATACAGGTTCACGATTATATCACTTGGGTTCAATTTTAAGTTGAATTGTTGCACCGATTCAGTGGTCTCGAAGTTCAAATCTCGTTTGAATAGTTGGCTAAAATTAAGCAAACAAATTCCAATCATGAATATATTGACGATTTTAAATATTTGTTGTTGTTGGTTCCGAAGTTGCCAAAATCATAAGCCATTGGGTACTTTGTTGCGAAATTACTAGATGAGATTAAACTACGGATTTGGCTAAAGATATCGCAGCGATGCTCCGACCTTTTTTCCGGCAAGGAATCTCGGTCTATATACTCAGGCATTTTGATATATTATAGGGTTTGTATTTGACTCTTAGCCATTTGGCTTTGAGAAAGGGATTCATCCCTGGAACAATCATCCGATTGTGGTTGATTGAGAATTATTGTTGTTCTAATTTCGGTGTTCTTTCCTTTAACTGCTATTTCGATTTCACAATTTGTATCACATTCAACCGATTACTTTTTCTTCTTCAAGACGTATATCGGTTTAAGGAAGATTGACTTAGGGTTCGTATACATCTTCTATATAGAATTTCCCATTGTAGCTCCCACCCCGAGTATCTGTTATTGTTTGCTTCTAGCCATAGCCTTTGATTTGGGTTCATATTTTGCCGATTTGGGGGAGATTCAGATAGATTGTTGGAATCAATCGGATACCCATTCCCAACCATTAAACCAAACAAAAGTATCAAAAGATATGTATATGTATTTATATCATTCCAATACTACACTCAAATGAAACAAATACCTATAATGATAACTGAGTAACAAACCAACCACCAACTTAAAAGGTTGTAGTAAACTTACATGGTTTCTAATCATAACATGGTCCACAACATATATAAGTTACTAGCTAAAAAAGGAAAAGCATTTCAGGCACTAATCAATTTAATATGTTCTCTAACTATAGAAAAATTCCAAAATTCAACCTAATTTCCACGATATATAAGTTTATAACTAGCTTCAAGACTTTTTTTCTCCACTCAGTTGCCAAATATAAGCTGCTTCTACAGGTTTAACTGTATGCTTTTTTTGCCTAAAGAAAACCTACATATCATAAACGATTATGAAAGAACATACAAATTTCAAACACAGAAAATTATTATATACTGAAAAACCCATGGCATTTAAGTTCCCGTATAACAAATTTTTGTAACTTGAATCAATTTGGAGCAAAACATGAACCGAAACTTCCAATTCATATATCAATAATCACAAATACCAGTATTTTCCCCAACCTTAGCAATTCAATTGAACATATAGAAATTCGGACAACTTAAATCCAATTGATTCACCGAATGGTTGTGATCGAAAAGTAAAACGACCAAATCGATACCTAATAAATCACATCAACAATAATATCCAAATTTTACGAAACACAGCACACAATCTCAAATCCTAACCCTAATTAAACATCTCGAACAATTTGATTCGAGCAAAAATACAGTAACAGTAATCAACATTCAACAAGCTGCAAAATTTGAATTATTATAAATTAAAATTGAAGTAGAGATTGGAGAGATATTCGTGAAAGTACCTGCAGGAGAGAAGAATTCCAGAAAAAGGGAAAAATAATTGCAGGAATCCATGCCATGCGTTTATGTATAGTTTGGACTTTGGAGAATCGTTTGCATATTTTGGGCTTTTTTGGGCTTCTAGAGGTCTTGGGCTTATCGAAGCATTTGAATTGGATTTACTAGCAAAATATAGGATAATTGTAATTTAAATATATATTTTTAGCATTTTTCAATTGGATTTACCAGCAAAATATAGGATAATTGTAATTTAAATATATATTTTTAGCATTTTTCAATTGGATTTACTAGCAAAATATAGGATAATTGTAATTTAAAAATATATTTTAGCATTTTTCAATTTGTAAACTTTATTAATATATTCAACAAAATAATATAAGGCTATCTCATGTTTAAGTACATGAGATTAGAAATATCCAAAAAATTGTAATTTTTTTTTTCACATAAGTCTAAAAACATCGTTACTAGATTTTTTTTTCGCAATATCAAATATTTGAATTTTCGGTGCACCTCTAGTTTTGAGTACAATACCCGTCGGTATGAGTATAGGTTCGATTACAATACCCATACTTGCAATATCCATTTTTACCTATTTTTAATTACAAATTTTCTCTTTTGTTGTAACATTTTTGTCCTCTATATAATCGGATTGATTTGGACCTTTTGGTATAAAACTATAAATCTTTATCATTTATGTTGCAGCAAATAGCAAAAAGTATTGACATAAGTACTACTTAAAATAAAGCTCCAAATATACCATCATTTTGATTATATTTTATTGAAAATAAAGACTAATTATTATTATTGCTTCTGGTGTTATAAGTGATTTTTTATTTTTGACTAATTTAGTTGTGACAAAAATAATTTTTTTTTGGAAACAGCAAATGAAATAATTGAAGCCTACCCGTAATTTTTCAGCGAGCACTCCGAGTTCGATCTCCGCATAAGCGGGCAAACCCAGCCCCCAAAGGGATTTTCAAGGAAAATTCCCCATATGTGTCCGTCTGAAGTATGAGTTAAATTACGCTAATGCAACGCTCCCAAAGGGATTCGAACTCATGACCTGCAGTCCACATAGGTATAAACCCAGTGATAAAAATAATTAATCCATGTTTTTCCCATTCTATATTGACCAGTTCATCCACCATTTTTGCTACAGCAAAACAACATTTTTCTCTCCCTCCATCAAGAATCACCACCACTTTGATCATAAACTTTTCAATTTTCCGATGAGCCACCATCACCACCACCACCACATTAACCACCACCATAACCACCACATCGGGTAACAAAAATGGACCACATATCCAAATGCCGTTGTAAAATCTGGTTAACACTTGGCGTGTTCTTCCTTTGTTGGTATTTCATGATTCATAATGTCAAATGGTACAACTTATCATCCCCAACAACCACATTCCGCCAAGAATCAAACGCAATGGAAATCATCGATTCGAACACAACCGTGCAATCGGAAAACACAAATCAAGGGTCCATCAAAGGTGAGATCGATTGGCTTCACGATTTTGAACGATTACGAGCCCTAGAAAACGAATTAGACCCGTTACTTAAAGAATTCAAACCCAAACCCAAACCGGAAAACAAAACGGAAGACAAAACAGAGGAAAAACGAAAAACGATCGTGTACCGGCCGAGAAAACGTTCGTGCAACGGGCGATATATTTACATGCACGATCTTCCTGCGAAATTTAACTATGAAATACTCGCGGATTGCCGATCATTAAATAAATGGCAAAACATGTGTCCGTACATCAGAAACAACGGGTTCGGGATAAAACTCGAAAACCCGCAAAGGGTTTTTTCGAGATCCGGTTGGTATTCGACGAATCAATTTTTATTAGAAGTAATTTTCCACAACAAAATGAAACAATACGAATGTTTGACAAACGATTCATCGATTGCTAGCTCAATTTACGTCCCATATTACGCGGGCCTCGATGTTTGGAGATATTTATTCGATCACAATATCTCGTCTCGTGACGCATTATCTCTCGATTTAGCCGAATGGTTACGAGAACAACCCGAGTGGAAAAAAATGTCGGGAAAAAACCATTTTCTCGTTGCCGGGAGAATAACATGGGATTTCCGGCGGGAAAATGAGGACGATGATGGGTGGGGGAATAAGTTAATGATACTACCCGAGTTTAAAAACATGACGATTTTAACGATTGAAAAAAGCCCGTGGCATAGTAACGATTTTGCAATCCCGTACCCTACGAATTTCCACCCAAAAACCGAAACCGATATCAAAATGTGGCAATTTAAAATGAGAAGAAGACGAAGGCGGACGTTATTCTCGTTCGCGGGAGCCCCGCGTCCAAAAATGGAGGAATCAATTCGGGGTGAAATTATCAAGCAATGTATCGCGGCAAACCAAAAATGCGGGTTATTACAATGTTCAAATGAGAATTTAAAATGTTACCAACCCGTTGATATTATGCGGTTGTTTCAGAATTCGGTTTTTTGTTTACAACCACCGGGTGATTCGTATACACGGAGATCAACTTTTGATTCGATTCTCGCGGGTTGTATACCGGTTTTTTTCACACCGGGGTCCGCTTATGTTCAATATTTATGGCATTTGCCTAAGGAATTTGGTAAATACTCGGTTCTTATAAACCAGGAAGATGTGAGGAGAAAAAATGTTAGTATCGAAAGGGTTTTGTCGCGAATACCGGCTCAGAAAGTGTCGCAAATGAGAAACGAGGTGATCGGGTTGATTCCGAATGTTGTCTATGGTGATCCGAAGTCGAATTTGGGTGATTTTAAGGATGCGTTTGATTTGAGTGTGGATGGGGTTCTTGAAAGAGTTCGGAATATTAGTAGGAATTCATCAAGTTTTGATTTTGATGAGAGATTTAGTTGGAAATATTATTTGTTTGGATCATTAGAGGAGCATGAATGGGATCATTATTTTCGGCATTCTATGAATCAGAAAGTAAAACAAGAAAATGTTGAAGCTAATTGAATCAATGATAATGGATTTAGATGTGTGACTATTGTTTTCTGATTTTAAATGTTACCGTCATTTGGCTATGAAAGGTTGATTTGTACACATACAAACAGTTGTACATACAATATATTAAAGTTAGGTACAACATTTTAAAGATACGACACAAATAAGTGATGCATCATATGTATGTATCACTTTTTTTCGTGTACAAATCATCTCTTCTTAGATATATCATCTACTATTATAATAAAACAAAACCTATATGGCCACATGTCACTTTCTTAGACCACCATTATGCCACGTATCAGTCTCCTAAAATATTTTAAATAAGTAAACCGGATAATTTGAAATTTGAATTTAAAATTCCCTTAAGCCTGTCAATAAGAACGCAAAAACAAGGTTAAAACCGCCCCCTGAATTTTAGGAACACTACTCCATCAATGAATGTACAAGCGTTTTATGCATGTTAGAGACAGCCTTAGGGGGCTGTCATTAACAAAACCCTTTAAAATTTTATCACGTTCGGATTTTCAGGCAATAAATCAAGTATACATTAACATTCCTAATTTTATTAATCTTTATTTTTAAATTTTTCAATAATAACGAAAATTTAAAACATACTCCGTATATCTTTGAGTAAATTACACGAATAGTCCCTGTGGTTTGACAATAGTTTTAGATTTGGTCCCTAAATCTCAGAAATTACACCCGTGGTCACCGTGGTTTGTACTTCGTATTGGTTTTGGTCCCTAATACTAACCGCTGTTAAAATTTACTGTTAAACTTTTTTAATTGACAATTTTACCCTCACCCTCATTATCTCCTTCATCTCTGCACACAAAAAACACACCCAAATCAAAACCCTAAACCCCAAATTAAAAATCTGATACGAATCTTTCTTGGCACCAAATTGGAGAACTGAGCACGTTATCACATAAGCAATCAAGTCTGCTATACACGATTCAGTAGAATATATGAATAAGGTTCTAACAGAGATCAAGAACACAGCAGATTATTATTGCCGACGATTGCGAAATTGGAGCGAAAAATCCCGAGGTAACAATCATATTCTTCAATTTTCGAGTTTGGAGGTTAAGGATTCAAGTTCTTGTACATGTTATGTTGATGATTTGAGAAATATAATGGTTATAGATAGTAATATTGAACTTAAATCAGAGAAAACCTATAATGCACACAAGGTGTTTGATGAAATGTCAATGAACAAAATTCTCAAAAATGATGGCGACGAAGAAAATCAATCACTTTAGAGAATTTATCTGTTCCGGCATCTGAAAACTTAAGAACAATGATTTACTTAACTATCAATCATATTACCATTGGACTTAGTCGAACCAGTTGTTATAATTAAACTGAATAAAAAACAAAAGAAATTCATAGACTGAAACTAGTTATTGAAGGTTCAACTCTTAGAAATTTAAAATTTGGATTTTTTTATGTAATTTTGATCAGCAACATAACTATTAGGCAAATGTAAGCAATCCAAATCATGATTCACAACTCTAGTGACATATACAAGTATTTACGATCATACTATTACTAACGCATATAGAAGCTGAATTAGGGTTCTCAAAATCTATTTCCTAGATTACATACGATAAGTGCGGACTTTTGATGACAATCAAACTTAAAGTACGAGTTATCATACAAACATAATCCCCAATCAAGTTGATTAAAGTAAAAGTACCTTGTGTTTTTGTTTGCATGGAAAGAGGAAAGAGGAAAGAGATGGTCAGGGTGAGGGTAAAATTGTCAATTTAAAAAGTTTAACAACAAATTTTAACAGCGGTTAGTATTAGGGACCAAAACCAATACAAAGTTCAAACCACGGTGACCACGGGTGTAATTTATAAGACTTAGGGACCAAATCCAAAACTATTATCAAACCACAGGGGCTATTCGTGTAATTTACTCTATATCTTTTACTTTTACTGAAAAATATAGATGGCCTGAAACATGTAGTTATAGGAACGATTCTTAGCTCAACACCATTTTTGCTTTCTTAAATTCAATTGCTATCGCTATTTGGCCAACTTATAATACAGTTGCAATGATACCTTCAAATTTTTTAAATGATGAAAATACCCTTGTGGACTTTTGTAATAAAGCAAAGATAGAAGACTTTGAATGTAATATGTGATAAACCACAGGGACCATCCGTAAAATTTATTTTATTAATTGATTTTTTTTCTTTTTCTCTTGGATCCATATTCTTACACTTTTATCGTCGCGCCACCAACCCCTGAAAAGTCGATCAATCTCAAACTCCTGCATGTTGTTGCATTCTCCAGCCGCCGACGGTGACGTTCTATCGACCTGAATTGATTCTGACAATTGATGCACGTTGCCAGAGAAGTTGGTGTTTTGCACACGCAGTTCGATAGAGCGTCACTGGCGGCCGTATAACTGGAGAAGGCAACCGCATGTAGGAGTTGGGGATGGATCGACTTTTCAGGGGTTGGTGAAAAATCAATTAACAGAATAAATTTCACGGATGGTCTCTATAGTTTATCACTTATTACATTCAAATTCCTTTAGCGGTGCTTTATTACAAAAGTCCATAAGGGTAGTTTGGTCATTTAAAAAAATTGAGAACAACAGGGACCATGGGTGTAACAATGTGTATACACCAGGGACTTCCAGTGTAATAAATAAAGTTCAGGGACTAAAGATGTAATAAGTAGTATACCACAGGGACCTTCCGTGTAATTTACTCTAAATTTCTTTTTATTTTGCCCACATATAGGTACATCAAACATGTCCTCAAACATTATTGTTCTGATTAAAAAAATACATCCATGAGATTTTCTATTAACTTGCCCATATAATTTCTGAATTTTCCTAAATTACATCCATGAGATTTTATAAAATACGTCCTACATTTAAATACAATTTCATTCATGATTTTTGATGAATTTTTTTCCTAAATTAAAGCAATAATATTCACATGCTTTTAAACACTTATCAACGTATTTTTAAAAATTAGTTTAGCAATTTCAAATCATTCCTTAATTCAATGATTATTTTCATATTCTTTAGGAACCTATTTTTGTTAACCTTTTCATATCTTTTAGGAACAATAGGCAAAATTTACCATATCAGTTTTCAATGTTTACATTAAGCTAATGTAAAGTTCAAACATAAACCAACATTCACCATATCTGTTTTAAATATTTACAATAAACAACAGCCACGTAAATAAAATATTTTAAAAAAATTAAGAATTAACCTTTATCCCAAAAACCTTTATTCCATAAATATTTGTAAATGCTTCCATTAGTTCTTCGTATTATGGAATAATTGCATAGTTATAAAACTAACAAAAAAACATGAGGTTAACTGTAGGAGGTGATGTAGTTCATATTGAGGAAACAAGATTATTTGCAAATTAGTTATTGGATATTAGAGGAGGGAAAATTGGTGGACTTAATGATAGTAATGCAATTATTGATATTCCTCATCATCTTCTGATCTCAAAATCATCAGACATTTTAACTTCATTATCTAATTTTGTTTATCCTCATCTGCTTGAAAACATAAATACTTTTATATATATTCAAGATTGAGCAATACTTACACCAAAATTATTCCGAGTAAAGAGCAGATAAGGTTTGAAGATATATATACACGATAAAGATGGTGGTATAACAGATAAAACATCAAATGTTGTATTCAAGGAAGTGTTCCAAAATTTATCTTAACTTCTCTTTTCTTAAAATAATTTGTTTCGTAATCGCTATCTTATTAAAGAGATTGTTTCGTAATCGTTTAACATTTACTTAACAATGTTTTAATTGATTGTTTTTTTTATTTCTTATTCTATGTTCATCACTTTATTATCACGTAGTATTAAATTTTATAATGTTAATATAATTTGTAAGTTTCTATTCCATACTTTGCGTCTAAAAGCATTACATATTTTTCTTATTCTATAGTAATAATTATGAAATTAACAATAAATATTTGTATTATATAAATAAATGAGTATAACTATTGTTAGTCCCGTGATAAGTGAATAAATACAATTATACGCTTTCACTGACCAAATAAAAATTATGGAAACACTCAACAATTATAAACTCTTCTTTATTAATTAATAATGATAAACAAAGATACAAGTATTTGCGGAATAGCTAAGAACATGAATCCTAACTAAACTACTTGTAAGAGGTAGAAAATAACAAATACTATCTAAGACAAATATTGATCAACAAATGATCAAGCACAAGACCAGACACATTTGTTACAAAGATTCAATTCTGGAATCAAGTAACAGAAGGTATCACTGGTTGTTCACACTTTGCTCAAAAGATGATATCTGAGAAAGCTTTTAGCAAAGTGAGAACGTGTTGGGTGCACACGCAATTCGTTCATCAAGTCTTCTATTTATAGTGTTGGAAAAGCATGACAGCTACGAGATGTACGAATTAATCCACGTGTAAGGATTTCTTTGGAGAAGAGGATATTTCATGCGACGAGCACTACTAACGGAATCCTGACAGTACTTTATTTCGTTTTATAATCGCCGATATCTTCTGGAAGATTTGCATAGGATTCCCTTTTTCGGCGACATACAAACTTGCGCTTTACTTGTGTCTTTATGTGTCACTGAAACTTCAGACCTTTATATGCTTCAGATCACCATGAGTCTTTGGATACTCATGCTTCTTCAGATGGCAGATAGCTTCAGTGACCTTCACTAAGAGTTTTTCTTAGAGAAATATTTGTCCTCAAGGCTCAGCGTTATTTTCAAGTGTACGCTGAACCTACTACAACTATTGTATCGGTTGATCAGTCTCTGGTTTCGCACGGAGAACTGATCGTTGCTTCGGATGATGATCAGATAGTGTAGCCAGGTAAATGAAATCCGAATAGATCAGATTCAGTTAACCACAATCTGAAGAACTAATCTTAAGATTGTCTTCTAACTATTTGCCTTTTTGTCTTCATTAAATCTCTATCCGTGGGGATGTTTTTAGCGACCCAACAATTATTAAACACCTAATAGCGATTTTGTGTTCCAAAATTAATGTTAATATAATTTGTAAGCTCCTATTTCAAAATTAATGTTAGTATAATTTTTGCATTCCAAAATTAATGTTAATACAATTTGTAAGCTCCTATTCCATATTTTTCTTTTAAAAACATTAAATACTTTCTTAATCTACATGTAGTATGCATGTAATTAATGTTAAATTATTCTAAGACAATAAAAATTATATATGATTAAAATTAGTGACAGTCCGTGATTTTTCACGGGTCACAACCTAGTTTAACATATATAAGAGCATTAAGTGCACTTATGATGCCTTCGTGTAAATTGCATACGAATTATCTTGACTTATAACTCCGTACCGATAAAATCTTGGACTTATACTCTTCCTATCTTCAAACTCGTATTAGTACTAACGTATTATTATTTATTTTATACTAAAATTGAATAATTGACACTAAAATCACAAACATACGATCAGATTCAAGGATTTTATCTAATCCAAAGGGATAATTAATAGCCATTGGATCAAGAAAAAGTCAAAGGTCAATATCAAGATTCAAACCATACAAACACATGTGCTTCAATACATCAATACCCCACCCACCTCCGGTGGCGGCGGACGGCGGCGGAGGACGGCGGCCGGAGGTGGCCGTCGGCGGTGGTGGTCGTGACTTGAAACACATGTGTTTGAAACACATGTGCTTCGTAGTTCGTATGCTCCCGTATGTTCTAGAAACTCATGTTTTTAGTGAAACACATGTGTTTCGTGATTTGAAACACATGTGTTTGAAACACATGTGTTTCACCTTTTGAAATACATGTGCTTCGTAGTTCGTATGCTCCCCTGTGTTTTAGAAATTAATGTTTTTAGTGAAACACATGTGCTTCGAAGTAATATGCTCGTTTGTATTTTGGAACACATGTGTTTTAGTGAATCACATGTGTTTCAATACATCAATACCACCACCACCCACATTACCACCAGCACCTTCACTGTCAGCCACGGCGGCCGGAGGTGGCGGCCGGCGGTGGTGACCGGAGGTGGTGGTCGTGACTTGAAACACATGTGTTTGAAACACTGTGATTTTATCTTGACCATTTTGATCCAATGACTAAGATTTATCCCTTGGGACTATACAAAATCCTTGAACTACTTAGAACACAACTCTAGTTAACAAATTAAATATATAAAAATGTAGTTTTAAATCTTCTTCTATATATGCAGCCTAATTTTGACTTTTATTTGTCCACATGTCCTTTTCTCATTGGTTGGTTTTAATGACATGTAACTAACCTAAATGCCACCTGTCACAACAGTTCAGGACATTATAAACCACGCATTCTTGAAATATCCTCCCTCCCAGAATCCTTCAGACCACATCTCTGCTCGCCGCACGAATTGAGACTTCAATCCTTCGTCGAACAATTATGAAGACCTCTCTCGCCCAGATCTTGAGACTTCGAACCAGTACTATCCAGAATCAGTCTTAACAAACATCGTTACATCTTCCGCCTCAATTCATAGCACACTCACGACTTCACCCGCAAGATGAAATCGGGGGAATATCCTCTGCCATTTCGATGTAGCCTCTAACCACAACCCTAATTCAGGTAATTTCTTTCTATTTTGCGATTCAAATTTGTGTATAAGTTCATATTTAGGGTTCAATTCCTAAACCTAATGTTTATTTAAACGGTATTACTCTCATTCAGCGTTCTAATTTTAAACCTAAAATCGATAAAATACCATATTAAGCTTCATCTGGATTGTACGAATAATGACATCCCTGATTCAGGTCATTTGCTTCTATTTTGTAATTTAAATTTCTGTATAAGTTCATATTTAGAGGGTTCAGTCGTAGCATAAAAGTTCTTGAATCGATACTATACTAATTTAGGGTTCATATTTTTAACATGATTGTCTTAATATTATTCTTACGATAAAGACTTTTTATAGGATTCAGCATAAATGCACCATTTTGAATTGTTTTATAGGATTCGTCATAAATGCACAATTTTGAATTGCAACATTTAAATTACCAGTTTAGCTGATGAAGTAGAAGCAACAGCAAAGACGAATAAAGCTTCTGTTGATCGCACTATTAGCTGGATTGATCAATGCACTGAGGCTCAAATAGGTTAATAATTTAACAAATTTATTGACATTTGTGGACTATGTTACCATTTAGGCTGCTGCTGCATTAAATCCAGTCACACCTGTGGGGCCCTTTAGATCAGTTACATCTAACCATAAAAATGTATTTCTTGATCAGAATTTATTATTTCTTAATGATTCGGTTAGCAAAGATACATCAAAAAATGAAATTACTAAAAGTAATTTGGGTGAAAAAAGGTCACTGAGGTACGGATTAAAGTCGGTAATAATCATAATCATATCATAATAATAATAAATCTACAAGGAAAAATGTTGAAATTTATAGTGGTCTTGGATTAAGTTCTTTATCTTCCTCAATGGGCAATAATCTTGAAGATAGTTGTGGCCATCGATTGAATCTCATGATTTAATTCTTAATTCTCCCGGGAGCATACTACGGGTTAGTTTGAATTTGATGACTTGATCATGTTTTGTTATATTTGGTAGTTATTTATTTATTTATTTTTATTGTATTGTAGGATATGACAACTATGTTTGTTCCTGGAAATCGGTTGCTTTCGCCACTAAATGAGAGCTTATTTCACTATAAGAAAATGGAAATAAAAACAAATTCTTCCATTTTTGTTGATGAAAAGAAGCAAATGGGAAAAAAGGAGGCAAATTTTGAGCATAAAAAGGGTTTGACCAATGACTGTTAAGTCAATATTCATCTGAAGCAGTTAAAAAAGTCTTATCTGTAAAGAAACGAGAAACACAAAGAGAATTAATTGAAGACAAATTGGTTACAAGTAAGGAATTAGATGGAAATTTATAGCAGAAAAATGTCAAAAATTTAATTTGTAAAAATGGGTCTGATGTTATCAAGCATGAAACTGATCTTTTTGAAGAAAAATTCGGCCATAAAACTGCCAAAAATCATGAACAACATAAAGTAAAAGTACCTCAAAGTGTTGATAAACAACCATTTGAAAGGAAAAGTAGGTTAATTGGCAGTCAATGTATGGAGGTTGTATTACATCTTGGAAAGTTGGGAGCAAAGATCTCCTTTTTTTTCATCCAGATGCAGTTTTCAATGGGCATAAGCCAACAAGGTTAAATTTTCTTACATATGTTAAATGTTAAATTTTGTTCGTCTGAAATTTAGTTTTGTGTTTAATTATTGACGCCTATACTTGCTACCTGATTTATAACTTTGAATTTCAAACTTTTATACCATCTTAGTGACTGTTTTTGCCTTCATTTGTTTATTAATTTTTTTGCGAACAGTGAACGGATCCGGTATTGTTTCACACAATTTGGACCTGGCCCAATGCAACAGGTGCACTTTTATTATGCCAATTTCCACATATGTACTTAACTACTTATCATATTCATGGATGTTGACTTAAGTCAAGAATAAATCGAGTGTTAACTCTAGAAAATAATTTTGACAGCATGGATTTGCAAGGAACTGTGAGTGGCCGGATCTCATGTTATCACTTTAGAGCTTAAAGATAGTCCTTAGAGTCGGGCTATGTGGGATTACAATTTTCAAGCATTATATAAGGTAAGTTCATTATTTTCTTTTAAAAAAACTAATATTTTTCTTTAAGATCCAGACCGTAAGAGTCCAAAGGGTAAAGAAGAAAGGTACCATACTTTTTTAGCCAGATCGTCATTGCTCATTTATGTTTATTGTAATCATACATATAATTATAATAACAATAATGTATTAAACTTTAATTTGAAAAATTTAGAGAAGTAGTAAACATGTCATAGATTCGTTGATTTTGTTTATCTAGGATTCTAGGTGCTGCTAATGAGTTATAACTAGACAAAGGTCAACTGTATGTCGTTGTCTCAAAAGTGAAGAGCAAGAAAAGCTTGAAAGTTATTTGTTGAGACAAAGATGACAACTACACTAATTCAGCGATAAACATAGTATACAAAGAAGTTTTATTTCATTTTTATATTTTTTGTTAACCATTATTCATGTATAACAAAACGTTTATTAAAAAATTCAATAATAATTGGTATATGATTTCATACGCTTTTTTTTTATTGTTATACATTAACTCAACAACACGTTTAGCATCATCTCAATAACAGATTACTATATTTATTTCTTAAGTTTTTCTTTTTTGGTATTTTCTTTTTTATTTCTCGAAGCATGCCCGCCCATTCGGGCGGGATATGAAGCTAGTTAAGTATATCAGATTAGTTAAAAGTCGCTTAAACCATGTTCAATTATTTATAACCTAAATCTTTTCAATTAAGTTATCATATATTTTATTAATAGTGATCTAACAAATCAAATATATAAAGGTTTTCGTTGTAGCTAAAATAAATTAAATTAGTTAAGAGTCGTTTACACTATGCTCAACTATTTATAACCTGAATTTATTTCAATTGAGAAATTGAGATTATCTTTTTCAAACAAATATAGTTCTCGTAATCATTTAAAATAATATTACCTTCGTCCCACAAAAAACTTCTCATTTCACTCTAAATTTTTGTCCCACAAAAAACTTCTTATTTCTCATATTTGATGGGCTCCACACAATAAAAAACTATTATTAATAAAGACTCACCACTAATATCCACTAATTATTTTTCTCTCTCCAATCCAATCTTATATTTTAATCAAAAGTATTGCCAATGACCTCACCACTAACTATCACCTAAAAACTTGTGCAAAGGGCAAATGAGAAGTTTTTTATGGGACGGAGGAAGTAATAGTTATTTAGAGTGCTATCCATGGTTAACGTCGGCTGCATTCGGTAAATAAAAACATGTGACACGCAAATGCAAGTAGTATTATTTATTTTTTAAATATTCCTCTAGAGGTGTCAATATATGTATTTCGCTAAATGTTCAAAGTAATTTTTAATTTTTATGGTATTTTAATCTACAAATCACAACTATTGATAATAATATTTAATAATCAGGATTAATCACCTATTTTATATATGAAGGGGTATTTGATCATTTATCACTTACATATAATTTATCAATTTTTTAAAAATTATTATTATTTTTTTCGTTAAAAAATAATAATTTTTTTGAACAACAAAAAAGAAGGCAACGGCTCGAGCTTCGGCATTGCCATCACCCGCCCGAGGACCTCCACACTATATATAAAAAAAATTTGAGTCTAGCAAAATGCTAGACTAAAACATTACAAAGGTTTTATTAGCCATTCAACCCAAGGAATATTAATTTTACGCTTCCTATGGGTTAACCAAGCAAAAGAAAACAACTTAATACTATCTACTATATCCGATTTACGAAAACTACCATTAACAAATAAACAAGAATTTCTAAATTTCCAAATCACCCAACATGTAACAACTCCAATGGCTTGAAACGTTTGTCTCTTGAAGTTCACGTAAAACAAATTGACCTTGACTCTTATTAATTGTCATAGTAAAACAAATAGAAAGTGGAAATTGCCTTCTTTTAAATTTAAGGGGATTTTGGCGTCAGATGGTGTCAAAGATAATCTTGATATAAAAGTACGATATCCAACATTGTTCCCAGAAATAACAACTGCTTCTATAACACGGACACCCAAAGCTACAATCTGAAGTCTAGTACCATTGCATAAACCATTTTTCTGGTCAATATTTCTTAATAACATAGCGGGAACACCGACTTTTAAAACTAACTGATGATTTGGCAATCCACCTATTTTAATACCATTAAGGACATCTGGTGAGTACAAACTTTCATCAAACTCTTCATTCAAAAACTCTTCAGGACAAATGCTATCTGAACTTAAATATTCTTTGGCTTCTCCGGGGAAAATTGCTAAAAACGGATCATTAATATCCCTAACAACCTCGTTTTTAGGTGTAAGTATTGCTCTTTCTTGAAAATAGCCAGGAGTATTTATGTTTTCTAGCAAAGAAGGATAAACAAAATCAATCAACGTACTTAACGAGTCTGCAGATGTAGAAATTCTAAGATCTGGGTCAATATCAATAATTGCATTACCATCATTCGGCCCACCAATTTTGCCGTCGCCAATATCCAAAAGCCAATTTGCAAATGATGTGGTTTCTTCAATATCAGCTATATCACTTCCTACTGTCAACCTCATGTTTTTTTGTTAACGTTTAACTTTGCAGTTTTCCCATATATATGAAGAACTCAACGATGCATTTACTATATCATGTCTGCTCCCGTTTGGTACAACCGGTAGAATCTGTCTGAAATCTCCACAAAAAACAATAACTTTTCCTCCAAATGGTAGATCACTGTTCACATTATTACCATCTCTTATAATATCTCGAAGTGTTCTATCCAACGCCTCAAAAGCATGCTTATGAACCATTGGCGCCTCATCCCATATTATAAGCGATGTTTTTTTTTATTAACATCGCCACATCGTTGTGTGGCGTTATAGAACACATTAAATCTTCATTAAGATAAAAAGGAATGTGAAACCGAGAGTGAGTAGTCCTACCTCCAGATAGTAATAAAGAAGCAATACCACTCGAAGCTACATTTAATACAATTTCCCCTTTAGACCTTATGGCGGATGAAAGAGTTCTCCATAAGAATGTTTTACCAGTTCCGGCTTAACCATAAACAAAGAACACACCCCCGGTATCAGAATCAACAGATGTCATAATATCATCAAAAACACCTCGTTGTTCATTTGTTAATGGACGTCATACCCAAAAATTCTCCACGTAGCTTCACAAGCAGATAAATACCTACAATCGTAATATTCTTTAATTTCATCTACCGATTCTTTGTTTACACCTTCATTGTTTGTTTGTACAACTTCAAGAGTAGCTCTATCAGGACCTTTGTTAATATATTTAAACAAATATTTTATTGACCCGAATTGATTACACCACTCAACATTAATGTGTGCTTGGTATCGTTTCAAAAGATAGGGGTTGTAAGCAACTACACTTCTGTTATCCAATTTCACTCCCGATTTCTCAACAAAAGCTCCATTATCTCGCGTTATATACAGAGGGTAACCGTTGTGATCAGCTGATGTTTGATTGTTGAATTTTTTTGGAAAATTCTTTGAACATTTATTGTCTACCATACACGGGCACTGTATGTTTTCACCACCACACGGGCCGTGAATCATAAACTCGCTTACAAGAGAATACAAATTCGGATGATCATGAACATTAGGAATCTCTGCCGAAATGAAAGGATCAATATTTTCAACTGTATGAAGTTTTGCATCAGAATGTAAAAAAACACATATATAACTATGAGGCAATCCACGTTTTTGAAACTCGATTGTATACACAACTGCATTATAAACATATTACCATTAATTCAAAAATTATCTGTTGAATTACAAAAGTATTAAATAATAAAATATAAAGATAATTGAAATAGCGTACCAGCTTGAGTCTTTCCAAAACTGTAACACCGCAAAACTTAGAGAACGTTTTTTTTTTTTTTTTTTTTAAATGCCCGAAGGCGATTAGGTTATCCTCTAGGTTAGTTTAGCGGAAGCATAAAGATACTAATAAGTTTAGGTTTAGGTTTACAAACCAAATGTCCCACAATAAACTTCAAAACATTAATTATTTAAACGGTGTCACTTAAACGACATGGCTCCTTTTTAAAACATATCAACTGAGCTTGGTCAATCATCCCGTCCAACGCACCGATCACCTGAAAAGATTCAACGAGGGAGGGATTAGCACAAAGCTAAGTGAATGAATATAATCTACAATTTCTGTAAAGCCCAACAAGCTAGCATAGACATCCCTACGGTCTAAAGACCACGTAACTACGAATCACCGTCCACTAAAACACGGAAGTTCTAGAACATCTCCGATTGGGGACAACACTGTTTGTTCGAGAAGATCGGGGTCCTGCCGGAGCCTTAAACCATGGTCGGCCAAACCACGGTAACCGATAGCGTTTCGTGTCCAACACCCGGGCCACAACCTCCCTTAACCATGCAACAAATACAGGTAAGGTCGGATACCCTTTAGTCGACACCCCTTGCTCAGCGCACTGACTTCTCAAACCTCGGTCACCACGTCAAACCGAGCCTCGGATAACCACACACCGAGTTGTTGCTTGCAATCAAGCAAAGTCTCTTCACATTGTGCACCTAATCATGTATGGTATTCCCTAACACTAGGCATACATAAATCAAAAAAAATGTCAAAAATATACATTTTCCCCAAAAATCAGCCAAAATAGCGCCGCTATCTAAGATAGCGCCGCTATTTTGAGATAGCATCCGCTATTTCGAGTTTCTGTTTGCAAACCAGCCAAGATAGCGCCGCTATTTAAATATAGCAGCTATCTCCCCAGATCAGCCAAATTCCTGCATTTTCACAAGTATGCAATATACCGAACCAATTGTAACCAAACACAAGTTGGAGGTTAAATCCACTCACCGAAACCTTCCACTTGTCGAACTCAGAGGTCTAATGTTTCTGAGTCACGATCCCGATTCCTGTACACCAAAGGAATACCGAATTAGTATATAATTCCACCAAATTATAAACAATGTTAAATATACATTTAACACTAACACTTGCACTAACTAAATAGCCAAACACTTAGACCATCATAAGAACATGTCATGACCATTTACACTTACACAACAAGTCAACTAGCCATATTGCATTTCATACACTCAAACGGGTCAAAAACCGGATTATTAAAACCATAATACTTTCCATAACTACAATCATGTAAACAACTTGCAATTCACCAAATGTTACCAATAACATTACTAATCACATAACTAACAAAATACTTACACTTTCACAATCCAAGTTATTTAAGTCACTTTACTACCCATTGGCCCAAACGGGTCAAAACAACATTTTTACTTCAACACTTTCAAGCACAACTATAATGGCTATAATCACACCATTTAACAATTAATAACTACTAGTTATTTTAACAAGATCAAAACTCCATCCTAGATCAATATCAACCACCAATTGCACTAATTCATGAAATCTCCCAATAACCATCCAAACACATATTCGAGCTCATACTTGTCAAATAACAATTTCATATTGTCAAGTTCCTTACTTAACATTAATCTAAGCAATTTGCACACCATTTGTATACATGTATAATTTAATCATCTATTGACCTAAAATAGGTCAATTTGTACAATATGCAACTAATTGACAAACAAACGGGTCATGGGCCTAAACCAACATAATCAAACTTACAATTCATTCAACTACCACATTGTTAATATGAAAATGATAATACAAGTTTACAAGTTATACAAGACCAAAAGTCAACTCCCAGGTTTGACTAAAGTCAACAATCTATAACCTAACTAGATTATGGCTAAATTCCCATCTAGCCAAACACTACCATCTTTTATGCATTTTCATAACAAGTAACTAGTGATTCTTCATAACTAACAATCATCATTTAACAAACATAATTAGCCTAACACAACATTAAGAACATCAAAATACACAATTCATCAAATTAAGGAAAAAGACCCATCTTCTTCCCAAATCCACCATTGATGGAGCTTTATGAAAGCTTCACCAAATGAGTTATAACTAACAACAATTCATACAATACTTGCAAGAACTCAATTAGACACCAAATCATGCATCAATTCCAGATTATAATCAAGATTCAACAAGAACTTCAAGAAAACCCACTAGCTCAAGAACCCTAGTTCAACTCTACATCAAGAACATGAAACCCTAGCTTAAGAAGGAAGGAAACTTACTTAATCTTGCTTCTAATCACGAAATCACAAAGATGGCAAGCAAGGGATTAGGTTATGATCTTCAATTTTGAGAGAAAAACTTCAAGAATGTGTGTGTGTGTGTTGTGTGTGTCGTGACTGAGAGAGGAGCAAGAGGGGAAAGGGGTAAATTGACACCTGCCTCTAAAACATAACACGTACACCCCTTTCAAAACACAGATACATTCATTTTAAACACAGTATAGATTATTAGGTTCACAGATAATTAATTTAGACCTAACTAACTCCAATTTTAACAACGAATATATTTTTGAAACCCCGGTTCAGAAGTGAACCCAAATATATAAAGATCATTTTAATATTTAAATATCACAGTTTTACTAATTTTAACCCCATGGTTAAAATACATTTAAATATAATTAAATCAATTAATTTATATAAAACAATAAACAATTAAATTACTTACCGAAAGTAATAAAATTCTAGGCCAGTTTTAGGATGTTACAAAAACACTCCTTCTCTTTTATATCTTTAATTAAGGCATCGAGTTTGATTTTAAATAATCTACATAGTATATCAGGCCTGTCTTATGGATGTAGTGTTGTGTCCTTAAGAAATCTCTTAACTTCTGGCCACTTAGGGTTGCATGTTACCGTTATGAAAAAAATCAGGATACCCATACCAGCTACAGAGGGACATGGCATCTAAATAATTTTGCCTCATATAACGTGCACCACCAGTAAAAGAAGAAGGCAATATAACACGTTTACCGATGCTATCCATATTTTTATTGCCTTGGTTGTTTTGATTTAGTATATTTTCGAAAGTATCACACCTAAGATCAGCTTGTTTATTCCGTATGTAATTTAATCTCTCGGTCTCGATCATAGAAAGGCCATCAACCAAAAATTGCTGTAACAATCTTCTTGAATTAAGAATTAATGAAAAAAATGTGATCTCGGTCTTGAATTCTATATGAGAACCATTCACGCATTGTACATTTAGCCCATGTCAATTTCGTCATATCAGTAACATGTCTATGAGGAATGTCTATTCTGTATCCATCTTCACCAAATGGAAGTATTAGCGGATATTGAAGTGCAATATAAGATGCATGTGTCTCGTTAACATGTTGAAGCGACCCATCTTTAGTTTGCACAATAATGTCCAAACTTTTGTTTGCATCACCGATGTCACCTACAATTAAGGCGGCCACTTCGGAAGCGGTCGGTAAATTGTATGTTCTTCCATCTTGTACTCTGTTCCCTATAATTCGTAATTTGAGATCTAAGTAAGGGTAACATTTAAATGTTTCTCTTACCATCCTATAAACCTGAACTAAAATATTCTTTTCATCTAACATCTGTTTAACTTCTTGAATAATAGATAGCTCCATTGTTGAATCCTTTGCTGAATAACTATTTTTAGATCAAGTACATATGAACTCAAGTAAATAATGATTTATTAATTATTTAATAACAAATCAGTATAATGTTTGATGTAAAAAATATGTAATTAAAAACTATAAATTAATAACCATAATAATAATTACTTATTTCTATATACCTGAAACATGACCGCCTATTTGAATTCTCATTATCTGTATCATATATGTATAGCTGTGAGAATTTGGGTTTGACTTCATCTGTTGGTAGAAGACTTCCGATATTATGATCATTTTTGCCCTTTAGTCTGAATGAGTATGGAGCATTGCCTTTATTGATCGAGTTATCAATTTGTCCAGTCATTGAGGTAAATGCAAACATTGAGTTAAATTTGCGTATGTTCTTAAGGAAATATTTGCTCTTTCGATCCATTGCCCGAAACAAATTTTGGTAGTTTGGAGGTGGAACTTTTAAATCAGGCAACTCAACTTTACCATAATTACAGCAGATTGAATAACTATTTTTTTATATGTCTGCATCTATCGGCTTCAGCCTTCCAGAATTTTGCATGACACATTCCACACACAAATTTTTGATCACCATGATCCATATAATCTGTTAAAAGGAAATATTTTATAACGTAAATTTTTAAGTTGAAAAGATGATTTTTAAAATACGAATAATATTTAAAAGTAGAAAAATAATTTGTCATAAATTGGATACCTTTTGAAAAGCCTACATGATCACTTGGAATTATATCTTCAATAATATCATCTTCATCTACTTCCAAATCAAATACAGGAATATCTGATATATTATGACCAACCTTTCTTTTTATAATTCTACCGTTGCTAGATGAGGTACTAACTGCAAAGTTTTAAATTATATGTTATAATATGTAGGGAATCAAATATTAATAGATTATAGTTATGTCTATTTTCATAAATTTTAAATACTCGAATAATATGTTGAATACAAATTACCATTTGAAATGTTAGAAAATGGAGTTCTACCAATTCCTGATGAAGATGATGATGTTAATATTGTGTTATAACCAGGTGTATTACTTGAGTTTACTACAAATCACAAATTTAAAAAAATAGGTTTATTAAAAAAATAATTATGACATAAATTGTATTTAATTCAAAAGCCTTACCATTTGTTATGTTAGAAAATGATGTTCTAACCCTTTTTGATGAAGATGAAGATGGTATATCTGTAATTCCATAACATGAGTTTTTATGGAGATTGTTACTTTTATTTCCATAAACAATATTATTTTCGTTATTTAATGGTGTAAAACCAGGAGGATGACTTGACATAACTGCAAAAAACATATAGTAAAAGATATTAGTATTTACAAAATTCATATTTTAAATAATGATACAAAGAAGAATAAACCCAATACCATTTAGGTAGCTTTGATTAAAATCTGGAGTTGATGGACTTAGAATGCTTGACATTGTAGATAAATGTTTAGTCTTCTTATTATCCAAATATAGTTTTCGAATTTTCCTCCTCTCTTTTGCGTTGTGTAGTTCATTATCCTTAGTGCCATATGTATTATTACCTACGGTGTTTGATGTAGATGAAAGTTCATTTGATTTTTTACTATCCAAATATAATTTTCTAGCTTTTCTTCTATCTCTACTTCCTTGAAGATCCATCTTGTCTCTGATAATGATGTATTAAATATCAAAACATGAAATAAAAAAAATTCCATAATTTTGAATATGTTTGTTTATTATTTTATAAATTTTACCGTCAACAACAAATTATGAAAATGGAAACCGGATAAATCATTTAAGGTAATTACCGAATTTAATTATTTAATAAAAAGCTGTAAATGTCTATATTTAAATCTGTATATTTTATTAAAAGGAGTCCTAATTTTAAAAATTCCTAAAAAGTCTTACGTTTCTAAAAATATTTTCTGGCATTAAAAAGATTCCTAAATTTCCTTTTAACAGAAAATGTTATATGATTTCGTATTCCAATATGATCAAAATGATTTCGTATTTACAGAAAAAATTTCCTGGCATTAAAAAGATTTCGTATTTACAGAAAATTTGCAGTCATCAACATTTTGAATTTTTCAATCACCAGATTTCAAAAAATGGAGATAATTATGGTGTTTGTTAATTAAATATGGAGTTAATCATGGAAATACGAAATTCATGCATTTAATTATTTCTTTCGTATTTTAAAATGGAGTTTGTTATTTTGGGTATTGGGATCCGAAATTAATGGCAATTAATATTTAATTATCGATCAATTAAAAAACTGTAAATTCTATTAAAATGTCATGTGTCATTCTGGCTTCTAAGAGGTGCCACGTGGCCACCTATAAAAGCTTGTTTTATTATATAATAGATGTTGGTTGTCGTCTATGTCAAGCAACATCTACGTGCTACTTTAAATAATAGTGTAATTAAAATTACAAGTAATAATGATTTTTAAAAGAGAAATAATATGGCTTATTATTAAATTTTACTATTTATGTTACTAATATATATATCCAAATTAAATGATAAGACTAAAAAAAAGACTTAGTGAATTTTACATGTCAATCATATTATGAGTAAGAACATGAAGTATGAAGATTTAACATGTCAATCATATTACGAGTAAGAACATGAAGTATGAAGATTTAACAGGAAGTAATATAATTTTTCTTATTAAAACTCTAAACATTTAAATGTTAGGTAACTTTAATTATTAACAAGGGTTCATAGCCTAGTTATATAAGGTGTAATGATATACTCTTATTGGTTCATGGTCATAGATTCGAGTCCTATTATTGTCAATATGATATAATTCTAGGAGCAGTTTGGAGAATATGTTAATTATGCGGTTAAAATAATGATTTCATTAGGACGATCTCATTTATTCAAACGTCTTAATGTTCAATGAACCTATTGAATTCGATATACTAATATGCTACCAATATCATGCAATCATATACTAAAAGGAAAGGTGATATCTCATTCTATAATCTTAAATCTTTGGCTACTTGCATAGGTTTACGGTACATATAAAAAATATTACTACATCAAATATCACCTAAAAAAGCACACCACACTATTTTAGAAAAAATACTCATCTTATGACCAAACTCACCACATGTTAAGAGGAATGGTGTTCCATATGGTTCACAACTACCATTTTGTTGCTTCATGCTCGTTCTATAATGTGGCCATGGTCACTCCCTATTTACGAGATCCACCATTCCATGGTTGCTTGCCACATAAAACCAAATCATGACATTTGTGCCCATACCCACCAACCTTAATTTTACTATAAATAAAACGTGGAAATAAAACAACTATTTTATCAGGAATTCAACTAATGTACAACTTTGTAAATATACCAATTTTTATAAACATTAATGCACTCAGTATTTATCATATTTTTTGAAAAAAATCACTATGGCCATTATACTTATAAAATTGGTTATTTAAGTTATTAGTAGTTGAATATATATTTTAACTGGTAAAAAATACTCCCTCCGTCTCTAAATAAAGTTCCCAATTCTCCCTAAATCTTTGTCTCTAAATAAAGTTCTCATTTCACAAATTAAATGAGGTCCATTTAATAAAATAATATAATTACCAATGATCCCACTACTTACTATCCATTAATTTCTTTTTTCTCTCCAAACCAACTTTATATTTTTATCAAATTTACACCAATGACCTCACCACTAACTTTCTTCTTAAGGACGGAGGGAGTAATGACTTATCCATTGTTATTAGAGTTAATGCACTCTTACATCACTGTATTTTGAGAGAAAAAATCAATTTACTCATTGTAATATGTGAGAAAAAGAATCTTAGATAATGATAGTAAGTTGCTACAATAGAGTGAGTTAAATGTGTATATTTAAAATATTTGGTATATAATAATTAATGCTTAGGGAAAAGTGAGTGTGTAACTGTCATATACCTAAGCTTAGGTATGGAACCACCTAAAACTATGTATTTTTTGTTAAAAAAACTTATAACTGACTACATAAACTCATTAGTGTATCAAAGCCCCTCTAAAACTCATCACTTATGTTAAATTTTAATATGTTTTTATTGATATGGTGTTACAAGTTTCATAGTCTATAATTGGTGTTCATATTCAACAACATGTGCATGTGTGTATATAGTTTTTTTATTGTCTAAGTGTTCCTATATGTTTGGAAAGTAACAAGACATTGTAAAAATAATCGTTTTGAGTTTTTTTAAGACTAAAAGTATGTAATTATGGGTGGTTTCATACCTAACCTTAGGTACGTGACAGCCATACACTCACTATCCCCTAATGCTTATATACGATAACTATAATAAACACAAAAAATTAGAATGAACAAAGTAAACTTTTTTGAAAATTATAACTATATAAAGAAACAAACACCAAAATTTTTGACTAAAACCACTAAGAAAGCCATAAAATCATTAAATGCAAGTGAAATTTACAATTTTATGTGTACTGACTAAAATTAAATAAATTACTAAAATAATTATTGGAAATATAATATCCGTAGAATAACATGGTCATAAATTTAAGCAAATTTGGTCAACATTAGTTGAACTGTTCACTTTCTATTTTTGATAATAAAGTTGGGTAAGAGTGGATTGTGGTAAGGCTTTCCTTTGTCTAAAATTAGAAAAACAAAATTCAAATGAATGTCTGAAGGAAACTAATCGAGGCTGAATATACCAAACTACCCTTACTCACTTCGTGACCCAACGGTTTTCTCGATCTCACTAATGCACTCACAACCATAGGATTCACTATCTATTGCCACGTGGACTGATCTGGGAGTATGTCGGATGGTTGTGTGGGCCACCTTATTGCAAGAACCGGTCTTATAGGGTGTGTGTAACCTGCTATTGCCGGTAACCACTTGGAGCCTTTTACCGATCCATTCGGTAACAAGGGTCAATGAGTATAAACTGCTGGGGGGTTTAAGGCCATCGTTGGGTGGTTTTCAGAGGGTTTTTGTTGGTCGGAGAAATCAGAAACTGATTTGTAATAATTCAAACCAAATTATGTGGGGCTAATGATGTTGATCAATAGAATTATTGTTTAATCGATTAAAAGTTTGTGAATTTGGGTTTTTACTATGTGAATTCTACGACAATTTTCGATTTTCCAGAATTGTTCGTCGGGAATTGAGGAAAATGTTTGGCGAATTATTGGCGAAAACGTGGGGATAATATTTAAGGTGATCTATTTTATTGAAATTGAGCTTCCGTTTGATGGATTTGTTGAACTTAACTCAATTAATTGAAGAAGTTGTGTTCTTAATTTTCGTGAACTTCAATTTTGGCGGTGCGATCCCATGTGCTACGTGTAAAACTGTTAAATTTCTGTAGTAATTTTGGCTCACTCGGTACGTTGTGTTTCTAGATTGATCTATAATTTGGTGTTTTAGATGATTTCTATGTTATATTTAAACTGTCAAAAATGGGTTTTATAAGGGTTTTGAAATTCTCTGTAACCTTTCCCTAATAATCTGTTACATTTTAGGTTTAGAATTTAGATCTCAAGATCTTGATTCAATTTTCCTAATTTGTTGTAGATCAAACTTAAGATCATCATCACTCAAGGCCTGTGATTTGGGTTTTATATTTTGCATTTCTGTAATTTGATGTGAATAATTACTTCCTAAAATATGAAACTGAAATCATGAGTAATTTGATTTCGGTTAATACTAATTTGCTGTTTATTAACTTCCACTTTGTCTCTTAATAATCTACCTGAAACATTATGATCCATTTTCAGGTATTGATTACAAAAAAATGAAGCTTTATGATGATAAGTAGTTTTTCTTGATATGATCACTAAGATATGGTGTTGCAAAAGCGGTTAGAATATGGATTTAACGGCTATCAGATTCCTCCAACTCCTCGGGCTGCCCGATCAGCCACGGTAAATACCCCAAATTTACCATTTTCACAATCTTCCTAATCTTATTTTTTTTACCATTTTTTACTTTTTTACAGAGAAGGGTTCCATCATGGAAGAAAACTGATAACAACATTAATATCAACAATAACAGTAACAATAACAAACAAATGTGCGCATTTGACTTACTGGCAACTGTAGCTGGAAAATTATTACAAGAAGGTGGAGATAAAGAACCCGAAATCATTAAAGATTCCAATATTAAAATCGAACAACAACAAATTGCTGAAAACGATAATTCAAATGTTAATAACAATAATAATAATATTTGTGATCGAGGAAGTTGCAATAGAAGTTTTTTTGTATCTGAAATAATCTCACAAGCTCCTGTTATTCAAGATTCTTATTCGGGACCTTCATCAGGTATAACCGGTTCTGATTGGTCCGAGAAGTCAAAGGTTGACAAAGTCAAAGTCAAAGTCAAAGTTCCGTTTAGTTGTAAAGTAGAAGAAAAGAGTAGTAAACAGATAACAAACGAGGGACCAAAGCCTTCGGTAGTGAATAATATAGAACAAAATCATAATAACAACAACAACAACAACAATAATAATCATAATAATAATAATAATGTGAAGTTTCCGTTTTGCAAAGAAAATGTAAATTTAGTTGTTAAAGATGATGACGAAAATGAAAATGAAAATAATCGGGATGTTAATAAGACGAATATTAAAACACCACCTCGTATTGGAGACCGAAGAATTAGGCGGCTTTTGGCATCAAAATACTGGAAATCGGGTCCGAAATTGGATGATGATGTGAATTTTGATGATGGTGAGTGTTTTTGCCCGTTTTTTGTTAGTGATTTTTTTTTTTAATTTAATAATTTGGAATGATGTAAATTTGTTGTTTTTCAGTTGTTTATGGTAACAGGAAACCTTATTTTCAACGAGAAAGATCATTGAAGGATTACCCGTTTAAAAAAAGACGACTTTATGAACTTGACCATTATTCAAATTCTGATGTGGTTAATAGTGAAGATCGAGCTAGTCCGCCTCAAAAGGGCTCGGGTTCGGGCTCGATTGAAAATGGTTCTAATCTGAATGTCAAATCTGAAGGAGGTATTTTGATTATATTTATATTGCTATGTATTTTTATTTTGTTAGAAGCCCATTTTTTGGTTATTAGCTGCAATACAACTGATTATCAGACGGTAAAATAGAATTACCGAATTACCCGTTCTTTTTACTTATTTTGATGACTTTTACTCTCATCTAAAAAAAACAAATTAAGTTCGTTTCTCACAATAACGTATTTTTCGGTCATTTTATATATTAATTTAACAAAAAAATCTTAATTTGTGAAATAGGTGTGAAGACATCCGGATTTGTAGCGAGACAAAATCCACATTATCAAGCTCGGGATTCACATGGTAATTGAGCACCTTTTGATTGAGAGTTATGAATGGATATTTAATAAAATGAAAATGAAAATGAAAGATGTTTTTGATTTCACTCAGTGAAGCTCAAGATCAAATCTTTTCGGGTTCCCGAGCTTTTCTTCGACTTACCAAAAACCGCAACCGTCGCTTCTCTAAAGGTATTATTATATTCAACCGCAACCGATCTAAGTCATGGTTTGACTTTGACCAAAGTTGACCGTCTTTTTTTTTGTATTATTATAGAGGACGGTTATGGAAGCATTGACTTCTATACTTAGTGGTGAGCTACACATTGGGGTGATGCTGCAAGGGAAAAAGATTAGAGATGATGATAAAACTTTGGTACAAACGGGCATACATAACAAGCTTGATGCTTTAGGTTTCATCTTGGAGCCTAAATACTTGCAAAATTCATCACCTTTATGCCCCCAAGATCCACCAACTCCCGATATGCCTAAGCCCTTAATAAGGTACACGTGTAACAAAATTCGCGGGTCGGGTCGAATGGGTCGGGTCATGCTTATGTGGAGCTCTTTCTATCTAGATTTTTGTAGTTTTAACTTTTATTTATATGTAATTAGTATGTCAGATATGATTATATATGATTATAGAGGTCAAAATGGGCCGGGTCGTTCCGGATCGGTCAAAGTCTGTTTATTGTCCATTTTTTAAGGTGGGTGATTTATACACCACATATTTTATCCATACACCACCAAATTTGTTAATTTGACTATTTTTCCCTTACATCAAAAAGAGAGTTTAAAAAGAGAAGTTACATAAAGTAAAGTAAAATAGTCAAAAACAATTTATATTGGTGGTGTATGGATAAAAGATGTGGTCTACAAGTTAACACACATTTTTGTATAGATGTGTGTAAATTATGATTAAAATAAACAATTTTATTACTATAGTAATCTAAACCTTTTGATTTAGAACATTTTCTGACCTTGTATGCTTTAAAAGTAGACTTTTTGTGACTTTCAACCCGTTTGACCAACTTGACCCATTTAGCTACAAAAATTTATTTGACTTGTTTGAGTTAATACACAACCCAAATGCATTTGGGTAACTTTCGACCCGTTTCATTTTAAGCTATTTTTTTATTATATTTTAGGTACACACCAACTCCAAACATACCTAACCATTTGATGGCCCAACCCGAGGTCGTTTCCGACACCTTACCGGGCCCACCAATAACAAATTTTGGTAACGGTTCGATCGAAAGTGACCATGACTCAGCACCATCACCGCCTAACCTATCTTTAGACAACAAAAGTGGTTCGGGTTCAGACTCACGGGCCCTGGTCACGGTTCCGGCTATGAACCACCACCACCCTAGCCCTAGGGCACTGGCTATGGTCCCCATGAGGAAATCCAAACGGTCTGAAGTTGCACAAAGGAGAATTCGGAGACCGTTTTCGGTTTCTGAAGTTGAAGCTTTGGTTCAGGCTGTTGAGAAACTTGGAACCGGAAGGTTTTGTTTTTTGTAATTTTTTATTATTATTTTATTATTAGTTTGTTTTTTAAACCGTTTTTTATTGTTTAGATGGCGTGACGTGAAGTTACGGGCCTTTGATAACGCAAAGCATCGGACTTATGTTGATTTGAAGGTACATGTTGTACTTATATTTGTGGATATAAACATATATTATTATAAATTATAATAGATTTTGGGGCTTATATGTAAAATTGGCAAATTGGGCGGGTCGGGCAGGTCAAAATGGGTAGTTTGCTTATACCCGAAACGCTTGTCAAGAATTTTTTTTTTATTTTATACATAATTATTGTATCAACTAAGAACGGAAGATAATAATCTAATATGTTGACTAAAACGATTTAGGAGGTTTTAAGTTGTAATGACACGTGGCACGTTTTGATTGGTCAGGACAAGTGGAAAACGTTGGTCCACACGGCTAGAATATCACCACAACAAAGGAGAGGTGAACCGGTGCCACAGGAACTCTTAGACAGGGTCTTAGCCGCACACGCGTACTGGTCACACCACCAAGCCAAACAACAGTTCAAACAACCACCACATCCAGAAACCTATCGACTCCTTTAAATAAAACAAAGTAAAATTCATCACACACATCATTAAAAAAAAAGTAACTAGACGCTTTTTATATATATATTACATATAAATTCGTCCTCCCGATAACATCCCAAATACAGAAGTTTTATCCGTATTTGTCTATTGTTGTTATAACTATAACTATAAAATATTTCATTAAAAAAATGTAACAAAAAGAGGGAGGAAGAACGGGAAAGGTTCCGGGTTTTTTTTTTTCTTTTATTTTCCGGGTTGGCGCGACACTTGTAAATGGGTCGACCAAATAAGAGCTTGTGTAGCTAACATATTCCTAATGTTTTGAGGTTGCAATCTTTTTTCTTTTGAGTGTAACTTTCGGAATTAATGGTAGGTTTATTCGGTTTATGTTGTTTAATAAGATGGCCGAATTACGTGAGTTTTGAGGTATTTGTGCACTTGTTGCATTTTATGCTATTCTTTTGTTGCCAAATGATGTACCATTTTGACAAGTATTGGTATTAGTCATGTGTTTAGTAAAGGATTATTATCAAATTTAACCAAAAGGCAATGGGTTTGATTTTAATGCTCAACGACATTTAATGTATTTGGGCCTAACCCTGCACATTTGTTAGTTGCTTCGTCGGTTGGCATCAAGGGGTCGTTTGGTTAGTTGGATTGGGTCAAAATCGGATTGAGTCAGAATCAGATTGAGTCAGAATTGGATTGAGTCAAAAAATCGGATTGAGTCCATGTGTTTGATTAAATTATTAATTGAATGTGCTAATCGATGAATAATGATCTTATTACTCTTCTCTTTTGTGCTAAATAAAATATATATGTTTGATTATATATCTTATTGAGTTTGCCCAATGTTAAAAATACAATATTATGTTACTTTCTTTTTTGTACAATATTACTTACTATTTATTTTTATCTTTTGCCAAGGGTGAGTAATAAGCATGACAGCCAAAATTTGCCTCATATAATTGGGCTCACCTATCTTTAAATATTACGTATATGAAATTACAAACTACAAAGGCCCATTTCATCTACTTTAGCCCGTTTATATAGATTTATGGTTAGGTAAAACTGAACGCCCACATCTCAAAATTTCTACCAAAGCTTTCCTTCTTCCTTTTCACATTTGTAGACGAGCACAAACTCAGGTATGGTCCGGTTGAATCTTTACTCATATCTTCCGTCGAAGTTTTGATTCTCATGCTGCGTTCGTAACAGATAGACCGAGTCCGACCCTTTTCTGATTTGGACCGAATCAAGAGAATCGATTGGACCGAGTCCAGCATCTGACCGTATCAGACGGAAAAGTTAATCCATCAAACAGGCGGATTCGGACCGAATCCGAATTCGGACCGAATCTGAACTATTGGTTAGCAAATCAAACAGGACCTAAGTAACATCATTTGCACCGCTAGTCACTTGGAGTGTCGGTTGGTATCTTTTGGTTAACTGATAAAAGAAGTGAAGAAGTGGTGGACCTAAATAATTTTATGTGTGTATTTTATATATAAAATAAAAAAGGGAAATGGTGTATGTTCCTACTTATCTTCATGATTCATTTGATCAAGATAAGTGTCAGAATTAAAAGATGATATGATAAAATAGAATTTATAGATTATATGTTATTTTGTGATGAGTAAGAGGATGAAGTAGAAGAATATACCATTTCTCAATTAAAAAAAGTAAAAACGTGAAGCGAAGAGATGATTGTTGATGTGTAAGATAGAAATAAGAAGTTAATGAGTGTAATAGTTTAAAAACCTTTGGATGATTGGAAAATGAGCTCATCTCCAATAGATGTAAATCAGGTTGGATTTACTTGTAAAGCTTTTCTTGTTTGCTTTTAAGTTTTAGATACGTCTTTTTTAATAAAACCTATATTATTATAGCAACAATTTTCTTCTAAAAAATATTTAGCAAATTGTATGTATTTAAATATAATGAGGTTGAAATGTAGATTTACGACCCGGATCATGTTCCCATCGGATGGGGAGATGATTGATGTAATAAGACTGACCCTAAGCAAAAATAATAATGATGCACAAAGAAAAAGAACACTTATCTATCCATTTATGAATTAAATTACACATTCATTTATTCTTAATCCAAATAAAAAGAATCTAACTTTTACTTTTTTTTAACGGCAAATACACGCATTCTCTAATCTACATCATTTTATCCATGCCGAGACTTGAACTCACAACCTTATGAGACACCTAATCACCTTAATATCACTAGACTATAAGTCTAGAATATAGAAAGAACTCATTCCTTAAACTTCCATAGAATCCATAAATAACAACACATTACCGCCATGAATGCCTTAAGCTTGTCTCTCTTAAAGTTAGAAGTCGGCCAACAGGTGAGAATGTGATGAATTTGTTGGACAAACGAGACATTCATACCCCACCAATTGGCATGACAAAAAGATGTTCTTATGTCTCCTCTTCACAACCACACAAAGGGCAATTCGTAGAGAAGATAGACACACCTCTCTTTTGCAAATTACACTTATAAAGACACCCAATTAGTCTAATAAAACATTGTCAAGATCGATTAACCAAAACAGTTAATAAACATAATGATCTACTCAACAATAGAAGTTACAGCGGATTAACACTATGTTGATTTAATCAAGAACAATAAACTTTAAATAATATAAGAATTATTAAGAACACAGTTTTATCACAAAAAGCTTCAATGCATATTGATTGATCGAATTACAATAAACACGTATGTTTACAATTCATAAGGAACTATATATAATAGTCCTTGAAGCCTAATTATTTACCCTAGTTATTCTAGGATACGATTACAATTTGAATTACAAAAGATATTAATTCTAAACAAACTCTACTAAGATCTCGAACTCGATAAACTCCATAAATAAGCACATCAGTAGTAAATCCATCGAGCAGTAGTAATATTGATCATCAGTAGTAAACATGAGATCAGTAGTAAGTTGTATCTTCAGTAGTAATTCATATATCAGTATCAACTCCTTAGCAGTATTAAGGTTGTTGATCAGTAGTATCTGCATATCAGTAATATTCACAGATCAGTAATATATATCCCAACAATCTCCCCCTAAACTTATTAATTCAGTTTGAATTAATCAAGTTTCTTTCTTTTCTCTTCTTCTTCTCTTTCTCTTTTCTCTCTTCCTTCTTTTTCTCTTAACTCTTTTAATCTTCTTTGTTCATCCACATATGCTTTATTCTTATTAAATAATTGTCTGTATTTCTCTGTATACATACCTTGATCATTAGGTCTTACAAATGCAAACAGACAATTTGATACAGAGTTTTCTGTAAGTGATTGTAGTCTCTTTCCATTAAATACAGCTCACATCTTCTGTTAGTTCTTTCAAAGATATACATCTTGACTGTGGGAAGAACATTCTAAGCAAAAAGATTATCTTCACTTTCTATCTTTTCTTTATATTTCTCTGGATGGAATGCAGCATCAAACATCTCAGTTAAGTATCCAGCTCCAGAGTTTTTCCAGCTTTTATTTTTCATTCTAGGTTTTCCAATCTCCAACATGCTAAGAACATCATTTCTGTTAAACGAAAATATCATAGGTTTCCATGCTTTAAATTTCTGAACACTCTTGTCTGCTCTAATGATCTCATGGATTCCTTGATTTTCTCTCCAGTTAAGAATAGGATTGTCTTGTTGGATTGGTTGTGGATCATCTATGATTTGGGGAGTTTGTTTTAGTTTCTTTGTAGTTGAATCATCATCTTCTGTAATTTTCCTTTTCTTTGAGCCTTGCTCTGAAGATTCACCAATTACAATTTTTCTGTTTAACACAATCTTGGGATCAATTTTTATTGTATTTGAAGGTTCAACTGCTTGTACATCTTCATTCAATTGTTTCTTTTTCTCATTGCAGTATCTTTCAACAAGAGTGATAATTTTCATTCTTCCAAATGATTTTGCACTGTGACCTCTTGACTTAAGGAATTCAACCATCATTCTTTTCTCTTCATCAAATGGTTGAGGCATATCAATCTTGCATCTTTTGCATTCATTGATTTCATTTTCAAGAAGTTGCAGTCTTTCTTCTTCAATTTTTCTTATCTTATCAAGTTCCTTTTGTTGACCTTCTATAACAGATTCATCTATTTCTTGAATTTCTTCAACTGTAGGTTGTTGTTCTAGTTGAGCAGCCTTTGACTTAGCCTTTTCCTTTTCAGCTTTTCTTTTATTTTCAAGTGCAAGAGTTTTGGCACATTTTCTGTGGTACCTCATTCTCTTGACTTTCCAATGAGATTGTTTTAAAGGCCTGACTAAATTCATCTTGTTCACCATATAGTGACCAAGAGCTCTGTGTGGATAGTCATCATCAAATTTTTCTTTACCTTTACCTATGCACTGAGGTGGAGGTGTATACTTCATATCTGGTACCTTATTTATTTGTATCTTTGGTGCAAAGGTATGAGCTTCATCATCATCCAGAATTTTTGGGTGTCGAGGTAATGCACATTCATCTACCTCTTCCGAATTTACATTTGCATCAAAATCTGGAACAATGATTTCATTTGGTGCTGTTGATGTGGTTACTACTGATGGAGCAGTAGTAACTGGTACTTCTGTTGTTGTTGTTACAGACTCAGTAGTAACTAATGTAGTTACCACTGGTATTAAATTATGAAGGTTAAAGGGTCTGTAAAGTACCATTTGTAGAGTAGAGGGGTCTGCTACTGTTGAGGTTGTTGTAGTTGTCATCAAAGGAGTTATTACTGATGTTGCTTCTTGTATTTCTTCTTCAATTGGATCAGTAATAAGTACTTCAGTTGATTGGATGACTTCAGTAGTGTTTATGGGATCAGTAGTACCCATGACTTCAGTAGCAATTTGAGAAGGTATTTGTTCTGCTGTTGGTGATTGTTGTACAGACACAAATACATCTTCCATGCTTTTGACTCCTCTGTCAAAGTCATCATCACTTTGACCTGTTTCACCATGAGCTTCTTTGAGATTCAAGAGGGAGGCTGCTGCTGCTGCAATAGATGTATCAATCATTCCTTGAATTGTATCTTTCTCCCCCTTAGTGATCTCAACCTGTTGTGGATCACTAATATCAACCTTCTTCTTCAATTTTCTGATTATTGAAGTTTGTCTGTGAAGCCTTTGATCCATTCTTTGCATTCTTCTGTTCAGAACATTGATGTAATGCTTCATATAGCTCATGGTTCTACCTTGATTGTTGATTAAAATTTGGCATTTTTGTACACTGGTTTCAAGGTTTTCCATCATATCCGTTAATTCAGATTGTTGCATACTACCCTCAGTCCTTCTAGGAACATCCTCGGGTTGTGATGGTACATTGGCTTTAAGGTTTTCCATCCTTTCCATCAATTCAGTTTGTTTCATGCTTCCCTCATCACTGCTTGATAATTCATTGGGAGTTTTAGATACTCTCTTCTTCCTAGAAGAAGCAGTAGTATCTCCCCTTGTGGTTTCTTGGCACCGGGGTCCTTTAAGTGCTTCCTCAAATGATGAGTCATCACTTAAAGTTACCGAGGTCTGGGTCCTAATGATGTTCTCACTAGCCTGTGCACCAACCTTTGGTGCATCAGTAGTGAGAGCCCTTTCCTCATGATTTCTCTCCTCCTTGGAAGTCAACTCTTGGAGTCTGGGCTCTGACTCAGTGGGTCCCCTGATGTCCCTTTTGGAAGTTCTCTTCCTTTTATATGTTGAGGATATTATTTGGCTTTTAGGAAGGTTAACCAAAGAGTGAAGAGTAACACTCTGAGGTTCTATGACATGTTCTTGGGACACATTCAGAACATCTTGAGGTGAGGTTGTTTGAGGGGCTATTGGGGATTGTATTTGGGCTGCAATATTTAGTGATGGAGTGGGTTGGGGTTCAATGGGGTGACTTGAACCTTCTCCAGTTGGGGGATGATCATGGATCATATTTGGAAACAAAGGTGTTATCTTACCAGAATATTTGAATAACCTTCTCATATTTGAAAAAACCTTTTTGTTTAGAGAAGGTGCAGTGTAAATTTCTTTTGGTTTAGTGAGATCTGGGATCTCACAATTTAAAATATGTGCAAGAAATCTGGGATACATTAACAATTTGGAGGATGATAGGTTTCCAAGCATACCATCAAAGATCATTTTTGAAAAATTGAACACTTGGTCTGTGCTCAAACAAACAACAGCAGAGGCTATTGATTTGTTGAATTCATTCCAAGTGCTCTTTTTAGGAGAGATGCAGTGTTGAATAGTATGTACTAAAAATTTCCATTGGGGAGAAAGAAGTCCTTTTTGAAAAGTGACAATGTTTTGTTTTCCCTCATACCCCATTTTTATAAGATTTTCAACAAGCTCCTCCTTAGAGAGTAGAGATATACCTGATTCATCATGAAGTTGTAGATGTTGTCTAATAGTTTGTTCTGTTATGAAAATTGATTTTCCATCTATTGTTGATTTGATTTTTGATATATCCCCTTCTTTAATGTGTTCTGCAGACTCCCAAAATTGAACAATATGTCTCTCGTAGATTGTAGGTTGGATTGTGAGAGCATATTTGATTGATGAATGTTTTAAAAACATCACTATATCTCTAAAATCTTTAGTTCCGTCTGGATTCTTTAAAAAGGCAATCATATTGTGGAATTCACAGTATTGTAGATTTGTGTGAACAGCTACTGTTTGATCATTGCCATTGTTAATTGTTTTATGGTTTGAGATTGAGAGTGAATCGTAACTATGTTTTCTTGAGAGGGTTTGATTGAATTTAAGTTATTACTGCTTTTTATGGTTTTAATCAAGATTGCCGACCTTTAGGGTTTATAGTGGGTTTTAGCAGATCGAGGTTTGGATAATGTAAGATTAACTGACTTCTGTTATTTATAGCTTTCGAAATTAACCTGCAAAAAGTCATAAATATCATTCGAATCATAGCATAACGGCTATTTTCATGAGGTTAGTTTGGTCAATCTATCGTTTTTAAGAGTAAACGGCCGATCAGTAGTAACTAAGTATCAGTAGTAACACAAACGTCAGTAGTAATGGAGTTTTAAGATGAAAACGATTGATCAGTAGTAACTTTAAACTACAATCAGTATTAAGTAAATATCCAGTAGTAAACTTAATTAATATTTATACAAAAATTTTACATATGAGAAATTTGTGAGATTTAATTTATAAAAATCATTCCAATATTGTTAACTAAAAAATTAAACCTTCCTACATCAAATGCGTTTGTAAAGAGGTCTGCTAATTGGTTATCTGTATGAATTTTAACTACTTTAATTAATTTCTTTTCATTACAATCTCTTATAAAGTGAAATCTGATTTCTATATGTTTAGTTTTTGAATGTTTTACTGGATTATTCACAATACTAATTGCACTTTGATTGTCTATAAAAATATGAGTTTTAAGAATCGACATACCAAAGTCCATAAGTTGATTTTGAATCCATAATACTTGAGTACAACAAGCAGATGCAGCTACATACTCTGCCTCTGCAGAAGATGTTGAAACATTTGTTTTGCTTCTTGCATTGCCATGACACAAGTCTTGATCCAAAGAATTGACATCCACCAGTAGTTGACTTTCTATCCAAGCATTCACCACCATAGTCACTATCTGTGTATGCTGTAAGTTCAAAAGGTGAGTCATGTGGATACCAAAGACCTATTGATGGTTTCCCTTTCAAGTATCTAAAGATTCTTTTGACTACTTGCAAGTGTAGTTCCTTTGGCTTTTCTTGATACCTGGCACATACACAAACACTATACATAATATCAGGTCTAATGCAGTTAAATACATTAAAGAACCTATCATTGATCTATACAAGTGTTCATCTACATCCTCCCCCTCAATGTTAGGATGTAGGTGTTTATGTGTTTCCGTAGGAGTACTTGCACTTTTGCAATCTTTCATTTCAAATTTCTCTAATATGTCTTTGACATATTTAGATTGATTGATTAAAATTCCATCTGATTTTTGATTTACTTGGAGTCCAAGAAAGAAATTCATTGGACCCATTGAGCTCATTTTGAACTTGATCTGCATAAGTTCTTCAAATTCTTTGCACAATTGATCATTTGTTGACCCAAAGATGATATCATCTACATATATTTGAACCAGTAGAATGTCATCTTTGACTTTCTTTGTGAAGAGAGTCTTGTCAATGGCACCTCTTTGAAATTTGTTCTTTAACAGATATGATGATAGTGTGTCATACCAAGCTCTTGGTGCCTGATGTAGACCATAAAGAGCTTTGTCTAATTTGAACACATAATCATCATGTTCAGGATCTTCAAATCCTGGAGGTTGACAAACATACACTTCTTCTTCTATTTTTCCATATAAGAATGCACTCTTTACATCCATTTGATAGACTTTGAACCTTTTGAATGATGCATATGCCAAAAATATTCTGATTGCTTCAATCCTTGCTACAGGAGCATATACTTCATCATAGTCTATTCCTTCTTCTTGAGTGTATCCTTGAGCTACAAGTCTTGCTTTGTTTTTGATCACTATCCCTCTTTCATCTTTTTTTATTTCTGAAGATCCATCTGGTTCCAATAGCTCTTTTTCCTTTTGGAAGAGGTACTAGTGTCCAAACAGCTTGTAATTTGAACTGAAGAAGTTCTTCTTGCATTGCTTCAATCCAATTTGAATCTTTCATTGCTTGTTGGATCTTTTTAGGTTCATCCTGTGATAAAAAACATGCAAACAAACATTCATTAGATATTAGACTTATATTGCAGGAATTATTGTTTAAGCTTGAATTAAATTTGCTTCTTGTCTGCATATTTGAGTTGACATCACTTAGCACAAGGTCTAAAGGATGATTCTTTGGAGCTCTAGAATTGGAAGCTTTGTCAACAACTATTTGACTGTCAAGATTTGATTCATTTGATTCAGGGACTTGTGCATCTGTCCAATTTTCTTCTTGATTTTCTGAGTTTTCTTGATTTTCTTCATTAATACTGTTATCAGTAACAACAAGGTCATTATTAAAATCTTGTGTTTGTGAGTTTGTACTGGTATCAGTATCATTTCTTGCAGCATTATCATGTAGAGTTTCTGAGTTACTATTGGTGTCAGTAACATTTCTTGTTTCTTCAAGATTTTGATTTTCTGAGTTGTTATTGACACTAGTATTCTCTGTATTATCAGAGTTGTTACTGTCCTTAGTGTTAACTGTAGGATCAGTATTAACAATGATATACTGTAGAGAATTTTGACTTCCATTAATTGATGATGAATCTTCTTTAGTTGGTTGATTGTTTGAGTCACCTGCATTAAAGTTAAAATTGAAATCAAGAGATTTTGTTAGTGAGTCAATATTAAACAGCCAATCTGGACCATTTCCTTTTTCATTTGCAAGATTTTCATTAAAGGATACATCGGCACTTTCTTCAATAATCCTTAATCTTTTATTGAATACTCTGTATGATTTGCTTTGAGTTGAGTATCCTACAAAGATTCCATCATCTGCTTTGCAGTCAAACTTACCAATTTGTTCTCTTGTAATTAGGATAGTGCATGGACAACCAAATGATTTTAAAAAGCTTATTGAAGGTTTTCTTTTGTTGAAAAGTTCATATGGTGTCTTAAAATGTGGCTTGACTATTAGTACTCTGTTTTGCACATAGCAAGCAGTATTAACAGCTTCAGTCCAAAAAGTTATTGGTAACTTTGCATCTGCAAGCATAGATCTTGCTGCTTCAATGATTGTTCTATTTCTTCTTTCAGCTACACCATTTTGTTTAGGAGTTCTAGGAGAGCTATACTGCCTGTCTATACCTTTAAGATCACAAAAAGAGATTAGATTTTATTTTTAAATTATGTGCCATTGTCACATCTAATGGCTTTCACTTTTAGATCTCTTGTATTTTCTAGCTTGATAATTAGGTTCTTAATGAGTTCACTTGTTTCATCTTTAGTCCTGAGAAGGAATACCCAAGTAAATCTAGAAAAATCATCAGTAATAACTAGACAATATTACTTCTTTCCAATACTCATTACATTTGTTGGACCAAATAAATCCATGTGAAGAAGCTGTAATGGGTTAGAAATAGAGTTTATTAATTTGGACTTATGAGAAGTCTTGTGCTGCTTACCTTTTAGGCATGCAACACAATGATGATCACACATGAATTGTTTTTGTGGTAAACCAATTACTAAGTTCTTTTTGACCAGATTATTCATGTTTTTAAAGTTTGTGTGACACATCCTTCTGTGCCAAAGATCTGATTCATTTGTGTTTGCCTTGGATATAAAACAGTTGATTTCATTTGGAGAAATGATTTCTCCCCCTATATCCAGGCAACACACATTATTTCTCCTTGGTGTTCTTAAAACAACATATTTTTCATTTAAAAAAGGTCAGGAGAAAGAATGATGCACTCTGTATCTGTAAAAAGAATTTTGTTCTTTTTATCACATACTTGTGAGACGCTAACCAGATTGTATTGAAGGTCAGCAACATAAAATACATTATCAAATGTAATCTTACCATTTGATACAATACCTTTACCAGTAATACGACCACCTTTAGGATTTTCACCAAATGCAACATAACCACCATCATAAGCTTCAAAATTTCTGAGAATTTGTAGATTTCCAGTCATGTGCCTAGAGCATCCACTATCAATATGCCATGTATTCACCTGGATGTTCTGCACATATGAAAATTTTGTTAATTCTTTTTGGGAACCCAAGCATGTTTTGTCTTGGGTTCATCCTTTTTAATGAGGAATGTGCTATGTGTAACTTGGTTAGCACTGATTTTTGGAGTTATTACTGATTTCTTCTTAGCTAACCATGTATTTTGTTTTAGTTTGGTTACTACTGATGGATCAGTAGTAACTTTGTGAAAATATTTTCTGAATTTATCAGTAGTATTTATGTAGTTATATCTTACTGCATTGTATCTTGGATACTGATCAGTAGGATATCCTTGTTGGTTTCTTTTTGTGGTTGTATGTGCTGGGTAATTGTTGTACTTACCAAATCTTCTTTTCTTTTCAGAATTTTGATTTGTTTTTGGATTTCCATAGCTGATATTTTGAACAAATCTTTTGGCTGACCTACCAAACTTAGGAATTTCACCTTGTGGAAGTTTTGACTGTTGTTTTAAATTGAGTTCTTTTATTTTTTGTTCTTTTAACTTCAATTTGTTTTCCTTAAATTCCTTGAATTCTTTGCAATTTATTGGATTGAAGTGACAATCATTTGCTATATGATTTACTTTATTGCAAATAACACATTTTGGTTTGGTTGATTTTAAGGATTCTGGTTTTCTTTGTTCTTTTAATTGAATCAAGTTTCTTTGATTTCCCCTTTTTAAAATAGTTGGAATATTTTTAGAATTGTATTTTGGAGATTTTTGACTTTGTGTGGTGTGAAAACTTGTATCATCAGACTTAATAGTGTTTTCTTCATCAGATGAATCATTACTTGTTTCAGTTTGACTTTCTGACTTTAATTCATCTAAGATTCTTTCTGAACTGGACTTAAGTGGAGGAATAAAATTTGTTAGAGGAGGAACTGCATGATATCCAACTCCATGGACTACTTTTTCTGTTGATTGGTTGCTAGTTAATTCATCAATTATTTTGGAACTTCTTTCAAATTTCTTAATTGTTAGTTTGTTTTGTTCTAATTTTAATTGACACTCCTCTAATTTAGTTATAGCTTCTTTTGCTTTTGATTCAGCATATTCTTTATCATATACAGCTTGTAGTAGTTCATCTTTAAGTTTTTGATCTGTTATTTGGTAAATTTTAATTTGATTTTCTAAATCAGCTATAACACCATTAAATTCTATTCTTCTTTTTCTGTTTTTAATTAAATCTTCATTGATTTCTTTTGTTTCTTTTTCCAGAGATTTAAATAATTTAATGCATTCAGGAGAGCATGGTTTAGGATTTACCTCAGATTTAGGTTCAGAGAAGGCCATAAGAGCTTGATTTTGAGCATGTTCTTCAGCTTGGAAGCTCCAGTCATATCCTAGTCCTTCTTGAGACACAAGTGCAGATGAGTTTGTCCTTTTATCTTTGTTAGGACATTCTCTGGCAAAGTGACCAAGATTGCTACAGTTGTAGCATTTGACTTTAGTTTTGTCAAATCCTGCCCTGTCACCTTTGTTGAAGCTCAAACTTGATCTACCAGTCCTTTTTAGGAACTTCTTGGTTCTAAAACTGAGCATATCCATCTGCCATTTGATATTCATCTCTTCAAGATCATCAGGATTGATTTGTTCCAGATCTTCACTAATTAGTGCAGTATGCACATGACTAGTAAAGAATACTTCTCTAGCAATGTCTTCTGATTCCTTTGTCTTTCCAGATTGAATGTCTTGGTTTGTACCTGCAGTGGAAACAAAAGCAGCATTGTTTGAATTTAAAGTAGGAGTTTTTTTTGACTTACCTCAGATTCAAATACTCTTAGGTCATTGTAAAGTTCATCAAGCTTCTTTTCTTCTAAAGCATCACCCTGTCTATACACAACAGTGTACATAGACCATTCTTCACTTAGAGATCTGAGAAACTTTCTATTGACATCATCTCTGTCTGGTTTAACTCCAACTTGGTTGAGTTCACCAATAAGTTTGTTAAATCTATCAAAAACTTGTGACAGAGATTCATTCTTTTGTTCTTTGAAGTTTTCAAACTCTTGCTTTAGCACAGATTTCATGTTTCTTTTTGTGCTTTTTGTACCAACAAACCTTTTCTCCAGGGCTTGCCATAGCAGTTTTGCATCATCAAATTCAACAAATAAGTGTTGATAGTCATTAGGAATTGCAAGCAATAAGGTACTTAAAGCTTTCAGTTCAATTCCTTTGTCCTTCCTTTCTTTATCACACTTTATTTTGTCGGATTCAGTAGTTGTGCTGGTTGTGGCAGTGGCAACTGGAATGGTTTTATTGCCTTCCAGTATAACTTCCCACATGGTGTAATCTGTAATAAGCATATATTGCTTAATTCTGTTTTTTCACATCCCAAAGTTATTGGGAGTGAGGATGGGGATTTTGTTTGCTTGTGTGCTTTCATTATTGTCAGACATGATGAAAACGTGGTTTTTGAAAGTATTGAAAACTTTTTTGTGAGTTCTTGATTCGTAGATCTAGAGTACAAAGCTCTAATACCACTTGTCAAGATCGATTAACCAAAACAGTTAATAAACACAATGATCTACTCAACAATAGAAGTTACAGCGGATTAACACTATGTTGATTTAATCAAGAACAATAAACTGTAAATAATATAAGAATTATTAAGAACACAGTTTTATCACAAAAAGCTTCAATGTATATTGATTGATCGAATTACAGTACACACGTATGTTTACAATTCATAAGAAAATATATATAATAGTCTTTGAAGCCTAACTATTTACCCTAGTTATTCTAGGATACGATTACAATTTGAATTACAAAAGATATTAATTCTAAACAAACTCTACTAAGATCTCGGACTCGATAAACTCCATAAATAAGCACAGCAGTAGTAAATCCATCGAGCAGTAGTAATATTGATCATCAGTAGTAAACATGAGATCAGTAGTAAGTTGTATCTTCAGTAGTAATTCATATATCAGTATCAACTCCTTAGCAGTATTAAGGTTGTTGATCAGTATTATCTGCATATCAGTAATATTCACAGATCAGTAATATATATCCCAACAAACATGTTAAATGTGGCTTTACCAAGAAAAAAGTTATTGTAAGCTTTCCTCAAGGAAGCAACCGTGAAGATCCCACTATTATCTAAAAAGTGATGATTTTTATACTGCATAAAATCTTTTATAATATGATATAAGCATCAAAAAAATTCTAATATACAAATTAATTTCCAACCCACTTTCGTTGTCAGAGCACTTGTTGCCCTGAATTTGGAACCAACTGTCAAGCGGGATAAATGTTGTTAATAATAGCATATTATAAACCAAATTCAATAATCAAAAGGTTAACTTTATAAATAATGAAACACGGTTTATCATCAGTGCTTGGGTTTTATATGACGTAAGCCATCGATGACCAAACCACCAAACTTTAATACATTTGACCATATATTCGCCCTTTTGAAAGTAATATAAAGCATTATTGATGCTAAGTGTACATATTTTTAAAGTTTAAAAAGCTAAAAAGTAATGAAAGAGGATTTGCACATAATGACTTTTGACTTATACACCACTTGATACACATCATTAACTTTTTTTTAATAACTAATTTAGGTGATTAAATGTTTAAACAAATTAAACTAATCGTGTGTCAGTGAATAATTTTCAACGACAAGTTAAATATGTAATGTTCCCCAATTTGCACATAACTATTGCAATGTTTGGTTGCATGCACATCAAGTTGATCTACGATACAAAACAAAAAAGTATGCATTTTAAAAATACAGTAAAGAATATTAGGCATAAATTTAATCATTCAAGTTTATTAAATTAGTATTTTAAATAGTGTACGATTATTATTTTCTTCTCGTAAATCTAATCATCCAGGCTTATTAAACTGATATATTATTTTGAAAAGTTTACTACTACTGTATTATTATTTTTTTCATTTTTCTAACAAACGTTACACTTGAATTTGAAACTTGAAATACAGACTCCATATATTTGATAGTACTTTGAGTATGTCTTCATTTTGTAAAAATTTTGGAAAATATAATGCATTAAACTATGTGTTCTTTTGAATTGATTTTAGTACTTTTTTTAAAATATGAAAACTAGGGTTTATTTTTGGTTAAAACTTAAAACATAACCTTATTTTAGTTTAAAAGACATATAAACTTAGATTTGAACTTTTTTATTCAAAAGAATAAAGTCAATAAACCATTATTCTTTATCTGAAAAAAGACGATTATTCAAGATTAACCTAAGTTTTTTGGAAACGACAAATGATATCAACGGAAGGGTACTCGCAATTCCAACGAGCACCCCGGGTTCGAGCTCCTTTACAGGGTAAACTCAGCCCCCGTAGAGATTTCTAGAGTTAAATCCCTCATATTTGACACCACAAATATGAGCTAGACATTATTTGAACTCCAGACATCACGTCTCATATGAAGTAAATTCAATAGTCAATCCAGCTGATCGAGCTAGACATTATTGACAAGATTAACCCAAGTACCCAACCACATGTGTTAAATTATAACAATATTAATAGATCTGCACAATATAATACTTGGCTTATTCGGCAGTACGAAGATTCTCCATTGGCCGGTCAGGTAAGTGCATCAATTCTTTGTAGGGGAAATGATTTAGCAGCAATATTTTTTTATAATATCCACTATAAATAAATAAAATTAATAATATCAATAATTTTGCACGACATTGTATTGGCTTATTCTCCAAGCATTTGACTTCATAGATTAGTCACCGGCAATAGCTGGTAACAAGTTTACATATATTCATCTTAAGATCACGATAAAAACACGTATGCTATTGTACTCCATCCAACCTCCCATAGTCCCATGATATGATCCAACTAAAAAACATGAAATCCTCAACCTCCAATGAATAACCTTTTAACAACAACAAAAAACTAGATTGGTAATAAGTAGGGAGCTGCAAATTTTGTGGATATGGAAGTTGATCTGTAACCACTCCAAGTACAAGGCATTCATACATCGGGGGTGCTCCTGTCTTTAATTCTTAAAAAGCTAGATAAAACTTTTGAGAACCAATAAAACTCGAATCCCACTTGTTAGATTTTCAAAATTGCTATTTGAGCTCGAGTTCAAATTAAAACTCAGATAAAAAAACTAACTTGATCGAACCGAATTCAAGCAAAACAGCTTGCCCTGTTTGTAATATAAACACTATGCTTATTATTATTGTTGTTATTAGAAAATGTTATTGCTTTTTATAATTTGTGTCTACTTATCTTTCAATTTACTAAATCAAGACAAATGTCAAAATTAAAATATTATAGAAAAAAAAAATAAAAGAATTATATTAAATCTATTACTACCTCCGTATCAAAATAAGTGATAAATTTGAAGAATTGCGGTTTTTGAGGCAAAAGATTAAAAAGTGGTTTAAATTAGATTAAAGTGAATAGTTAGTGGATAATGAGTCCCACTTCTTTGGAATGTAGTGATATTAATGATGCTTAAAAGTAAAAGTAAGGGTAAAAGGGTAATTTCACTTTATTAAAGTAGATAGTTAGTGGAGAATGAGTCCCACTTTTTTACCAAATAAGGTAAGTTTTGAAAGTGTATCACTTATTTTATTCTACCCCTAAATAAAAAGTGTATCGCTTATTTTAATACGGAGGTAGTATTCTAGTAGAAAGATGAAATAATCACAAATAATTAGAGTTTTCTTTTTATTCTCGTCAACTAATAAAAAAGCAGTCAAATAGACCCCCCCCACTTGCAACCGACTATAGCCGGTGACAGACCGGTGACCAAGTCAACACACTTGCAACCTCGATTCTTCGTTCTCACACCAAACCCTCTGTTCTTATAAAATGTAAAGCCAACAGCTACCTTCCACAAACTTTGATCCTGCAAACTTATTTTTTCTCAATTTCTACAGATCTCATTCTCTCAACCGTCCATCAAAACAGCTGTCTCGAGGTACGCAATAAACATCTAATTTGACTTAATTCGCGATAATTACGGCTTAATTGATTTTATATAGACCTAAATCCTTTGTTTATCACTGATTTTGACTTAACGTTTCTTTTAGATCCATCAATTTTAGTTCATGTATGAACCTCCGATTTTGCGATTTGAGCTCACATCGTTCTATTATTCTGCTCGATTGTGTTAATTATTTGTTACAGCTTTCTATTGATTGATTGTTTATTCTAAGTTTTAGGAATTTTATCTGATTCTGTGTATGTTTATGGCTGATTGCTTATGGATTGTTGTTGCCAGAATTTATAGTTAGAAGCTTGAAAAAATTGTCTGATTACATTTTATTTCTTTGTTACCAGCGGAATTATTTATAATTCAGGTGCCTTCAATTCATGCTTGTTGAGATTTCGTTTTTGATTTGGTGTTTTCCGGTAGATAGAAGATTAAATGATTATGGAACCGAGAGATGATGAATATTCCGATTATCTCAATGGTTTTACTTTAGATGATGAGAGTATTTTGCCTGTATTTGGTCAATCATCCGGTACTGCAAATGGATTCCGATTCAGAGACGAACCTTTAGATCTCAGTTTTCTAGAAATTCCTAATTCAGCCCCAAATTCCGGTCCCTGTTCTTCAGATATGTCTTCATGTTTATCATCATCACAATCAGACTCACCTGATGAATTTGCTGATTGTGTTTTCAAATACATAAACCAGATTCTCGTGGATGAAGATATGGAAGCTAAAGAGAGTATGTTCCATGATCCATTAGCTTTACAAGCAACAGAACAATCATTTTATGAAGCCCTAGGTGAGAAATACCCTCCTATTGCTTCAAATGTCGAAAACGCCCCTGAAGAAAACTTCTTCAGTAGTGCAAGTGAGTACAGTACAACTACAAACAGCAGCACAAGTGGTAGCAACTACACTGATTCTCACTCATCGGTTGTACAAACACCTTCTCTTGAATACCCTATGTTATCATCATTTAATTCAACAACTAGTGCTACTAATGATCATTACAGTATGTTGGATTCGATGATAAACACACATCTTGTTGAAAATATATTCACCGATAGTGAATCTATTTTGCAATTCAATCGAGGTATGGAAGAAGCTAGTAAATTCCTTCCTCCTAGTAAACCAATTGTAATCGATTTGGATCAATACAACTTGCCCTCAAAACCAAGAAACAACACCTCTTCAGATGTTGTCATAAAAAACGAAATTATTGAAACAAACAACTCATCGAGTGGTTTCAAGGGAAGAAAATATCACCAAATTGAGGAAGAAAACGGTTATGAAGAAGAAAGAAGTAGCAAACAATCTGCAGTTTATGTTGAAGAAGATGTTTTATCCGAAATGTTTGACCGAGTTGTTCTTTGTACTGATCCCGGTGGTCCATCAATGTCCGCTTGTGAAGAACCACCAAAAACCGCAACAAAAAAATTACAACAAAACGGTCAATCATACGGGTATAGTAGCGGTTGGATTACCCGTTCTTGGGGTGGAAGTTCGGGTCAACCCATGGATGTCAGAACTTTATTAGTCAACTGTGCACAATCAGTTGCTAATGACGATCGTATGGCTGCAAACGAACAATTAATACAAATCCGACAACACGCTTCCCCTACAGGCGATGCTCCACAAAGATTAGCCCATATTTTTGCAACGGGCCTCGAGGCCCGCTTAGCTGGCACGGGCTCTCACCTTTATGCAAATAAATCCGCTTTAACAATTTCAGCAGCCGAAAAGCTAAAAGCCTATCAAGTCTATCTATCCGCATGCCCGTTTAAGAAAATCGCCATTTTTTTCGCTAACAAAATGATATATGAAGCAGCTTCAAATGCTTCTACACTTCATATTGTCGATTTCGGTATTGCATACGGTTTCCAGTGGCCCGTTTTAATCAAGCATCTTGCAGAACGACCCGGCGGGCCACCGAAGTTAAGAATCACCGGAATTGAGCTCCCGAAACCGGGTTTTCGGCCCGCTGAAGGAGTGGAAGAAACGGGCCGTCGTTTAGCTAATTACTGTGCTAAATTTAAAGTCCCATTCGAGTACAACGCAATCGCAACACAAAATTGGGAAACCGTTAAAATCGAAGATCTGAAACTACAGAGAAACGAGTGTCTTGCAGTGAACACTTTGATCCGTTTCAAAAACTTACTTGACGAACAAGTTATGGTCAACAGCCCACGGGCCGGTGTTTTGAGACTAATTAGAGATATGAGACCCGATATTTTCGTTCAGACGGTTGTTAACGGGTCATACAGCTCGCCATCTTTTGTGACCCGTTTCAAAGAAGCGCTTTTTCATTTCTCGTCTATGTTTGATATGTTTGATGCAACTTTGGACCGTGAAGATGAACAGAGATTGAATTTTGAGAAGGAATTTTGCGGGCGTGAAGCTATGAATGTGATTGCGTGTGAAGGTGGTGAACGGGTCGAACGGCCCGAAACGTATACACAGTGGCAAACTAGACTTACAAAAGCTGGATTTAAGATCAAATCGTTGAACCGTGAGTTGGTTACAAAACTTAGGGCTAAAGTGAAAGCAGGGTATCATAAAGATTTTGTGTTTGATGAAGATGGTAAATGGGTTTTACAAGGTTGGAAAGGTAGGATCTTGCGGGCTACTTCTTGTTGGGTACCAGTCTAAGATTAATGTTTTGGAAAAAGGTATTTTTTTTTTTTCTTTTCCACTTTCTCTCGACCCATGATTGTAAATTATAGAGGTGGCAAAACGGGCGGGTCCGGTGGGTTGTGTAACGGGTAAAAACTTGTAATTTTTGGTACGGGTCGGCTGGTGATGAACTAAACAAATTGTTGTTCCTGTTTTCAGATGATCTGCTCTGTTTGGTGTTTGGATAAGAAGGATGACATATAGGGACCGAATTTGCCACTACTCGTAAGTCATGTACCATATGTTGTGATTAAGTACTTGTTTGAGGGGTATTAAAGTAAAACACAGTTTTGATAACGTATATTATCTTGTATCACTTAGGAAAAAACTATGCTATGTTGTGTGTGAACTTTGTCTTTAAGTTCCTTTGCATTAGATGTCGTCTAGTTTGTGTTTTACACGTGTTTCGGGCATTTTCGGGTTCTCCCATTTTGCAAAATCCCTAATATCTATGTTTACAGGTGAAATCAAAGAATCATCTTCTATAACCAGAGCAATGTTGTGCACTGGATTCTGTTCCGAAATAGGTGGGAAGTGGTCGCACAATGTTAATCATATATCACCGACAGAAGAAAAAGGATGTACATGTCTAACTAAACATGCATAAAAAAAACTAAAAACATGCCTAACAAGGACCTTATACATATTATGGTACAGAAAAGAAATTAGAAATTTAATGAAAGCCTAATTGGACCCTGTTGATTGAGTTTCTGTTCTTTTTGGTGTTCTCTAAAAATGGAAAAAAAATCGTTGCTCGTCTAGCAACTGTTTTATCAGTTTTTGTCATGCTCAAAGTTGTTAGCTACAAATGTAACGTCATGTACTTTCCACTCTTTAAAATCATTATAAATAAGTGATTGACATATAACGTTAATGTAGTTGTTTGACTAGGCAGCATCAAAGAACACATGTCAAAATCATAAGTTTTATGACGCAACCTCTCCTAATAAAATTGTTAGAATATATTAGCAATAAATGTATAGTTATGATAATATATTTAGTCAAAGTGTAAATATGGTAGGCATAATTATCTAGCATAATGGTAGCACTTATGTAAGGTAACTAGTATGTATTTATTCCCCTATTGTCGAATGAGAAGATCACGAATTACGATTCTTTCATGGTATCAGAAGGTTGATTGATTCTTTCCCTTCATGCCTTCTTTCTTCCGCTCCTCTCTCAATCGGCAATCTCCATTGCTGCTCTTTTCTCAAGCAATTTTCTTGCATTTTCTTCTATTTTTCGTCTCTGCTCTTCATTATCCTAATGGGAGACACAAATACCACTAAGTTTCATCCCGCCCTCGGTGTTTCAAACATCCGTAACCACATACCGATCCAACTTGATCTCACTAATGTCCAATACTCAACTTGGGCGGAGCTCTTCAAGATATGTGCCCGTTCTCTTAATGTTCTTCACCATATCTTGCCTTCGGCCACTGTCCCTGCGTCCGCCCCTAAACCGGACAGTGAGCTTTGGTGCCCTCTTGATGCTACCGTCTCGGGATGGATTTATGCTACAATTTCCCGTGACTTGATTACCACTATCATCGTTCCGGGTTCCTCCGCCATGGAAACATGGGATCGTTTGCGTGACCTTTTTGAAGATAACAAACACGCACGTGCCGTCACTCTTGAACAGGAGTTCTCACACACGGTGTTGTCGGATTTTGACGGCGTTTCGGCATATTGCCAGCGCCTTAAAGAATTATCCGATCAACTAAAGAATGTTGGGGCTGAGGTCTCCAACGACCGCTTAGTATTACAAATGGTATCGGGTCTTACGGAGGCGTATAACGGTGTTGGTACCTTGTTGAGGCAGAGTAATCCGCTTCCGGCATTTCACCAAGCCCACTCTATGTTGACTCTTGAAGAAGCGGGTCTTGCTAAAAAGGTTGCTACCTCGGCCAATTCGGCAATGATCGCACCCGCAAGTGACCTCGGCCAGGGCGGCGGTTCTGTCCCAAAACATTCTGCGGGCAGAGATGGTCATGGCAGGGGAGGTCGTCGTTCCAAAAACAATGGCCGAAATAACTCTCGCTCGGGCGGCGGCAACAACTCCGGCGGACAGCGGCGTTCCGGGCAGCAGCAGACAATGTCTCCGTGGAGTCCTTGGTACCCTTCTCCTGGTAATTGGCAGGTACCACCTCCCTGGTCGTTTCCACCGTGCCCTTATCCCAGCTTTCCGTGGCCCAAGTCTGCGTCTGGATCATCGCCAGCCCACAACAAAGGTGATGGCATATTGGGCCGAGACCCAAGAACAGCCCATCACGCCTACACAGCAGGCCCACAGTCCGAATATGCCCCTACGGACATTGAATCAGCCATGTACACAATGGGCCTTAATCCACCGGCGAACCCGTGGGTGATGAACACCGGTGCCTCATCTCATGTCACCTCGGACAAAGGTAAACTTTCGTCTCTTTTTAATTTGAGCAAAACAAATGGTATTTTAGTAGGAAATGGCCAATTTATTCCTATTTTGGGGTATGGACACACAAAATTGCCCCGCCCACACCCACCATTAGCCTTGAAAAATGTTCTCTATGCTCCACATATTATCAAAAACCTTGTGTCCGTAAGGAAATTCACTAAAGATAATTTTGTTTCTGTTGAATTTGACCCTTTTGGATTTTCTGTGAAGGATTTTCGGACGGGGAGACGTTTAATGAGATGTAATAGCCATGGTGATCTCTATCCGGTGACTTCCAAGACACCGATGCAGAATGCTCAACATTTTAGTTTTGCAATTTTAAATTCTACTTTGTGGCATGATCGTTTAGGTCATCCGGGAAACCTTGTTTTTGATATGTTACGACGTAATAAACTTATTAAGTGTGGTCCAAATAACACTTTTGCTTTATGTCGTTCATGTGTGTTAGGTAAACATATCAAGTTACCTTTTCACTCTTCCTCGGATAAAATATTGTTGCCTTTTGATGTGATACATTGTGATTTGTGGACCTCCCCTATTTTGAGTAATTCAGGCTATCGATATTATATTGTGTTTCTTGATGATTTTACTAACTTTGTTTGGACTTATCCTTTGGCGAGGAAATCGGATGTTTATCTCATTTTTGAAAAATTCCATGCCTTCATTCGCACTCAATTCGAAAGACCAATTAAAAATTTGCAATGCGATAATGGCAAGGAATTTGACAACCATAATCTTCAACAATTTTGTCTCAAAAATGGCATTGGTCTTCGTTTTTCATGCCCTTACACGTCCTCACAAAATGGTAAAGCCGAACGCAAAATCCGGTCTTTAAACAATGTTATCCGCACACTTTTGTCTCATGCGTCGGTTCCTCCATATTTTTGGCCGTACGCCTTGCACATGGCAACGTTTTTACAAAATGTTTTACCAAGCAAAATTCTTAATTTTTTACCACCACTTACTATTTTATATCAAAAACAACCGGATCTTTCTCATCTTCGTGTGTTTGGGTCCTTATGTTATCCTCTTTTACCCTCTACAACTATCAACAAACTTCAAGCTCGTTCTAAACCTTGTGTTTTTTTGGGTTTCCCGGATAACCATCGGGGGTATCGGTGTTATGACATGCTTACAAAGAAATTTATTGTATGCCGCCATGTTATTTTCGATGAAACAAAATTTCCTTTTGCTTTTGAACCCATTACACCTACGTATGAGTTCTTAGATGATGCGGACAGCCGCTATATGCGATATCACACGGACTCACGCTCCTTTAGTCCGGCCCACACTGATCCGCAACCAACTCCCTCTCTGGCCCAATCCCCCACGCCAGCCCAACCTACTACCGCCTCTCCCATGGGCCCACCAAATCCTCAACCCACACCGCAGGCCCAACAGGCACCCAACCCGCCGGCCCAACAGGCTGTTGCACCCAGCCCACAACCCGCTCCACCCAACCCGCCGGTCGCACCAACTCCCGCTCAGTCCAGGCCCACTACACGAAGTCAAAATGGTATTTTTAAACCGAAAGCCCCCATTAATCTTCACACCCAACATATTCCCTCACCCATTCCAAAAAATCCCATCCATTCCCTTCGTGACCCTAATTGGAAAATGGACATGACCGACGAATACCATGCTCTTATTAAAAATGAGACGTGGGTTTTGGTACCTAGACCACAGAATGTTAATATAATGCGGTGTATGTGGATTTTAACTCATAAATTTAATGCTAATGGTACTTTTGAGAGGCATAAAGCCCGTCTTGTAGGTGATGGCAAAACGCAGCAGGTTGGCATCGATTGTGGGGAAACTTTTAGTCCAGAAGTCAAACCAGCTACTATACGGACTGTGCTCAGTCTTGCGCTCTCAAAAGCATGGCATATCCGGCAGCTTGATGTTAAAAACGCGTTTCTTCATGGCACATTAAATGAAACCGTATATATGCATCAACCTTTGGGTTTCCGAGATCCGGCACATCCCAATCATGTTTGTCTTCTTCAAAAATCTTTATATGGTTTGAAACAGGCCCCCCGGGCATGGTATACCCGATTTGCGGAGTATGTTTCTAAATTTGGTTTTACTCACAGTGTATCGGATAATTCCTTGTTTATTTTTAGACAGGGTGATCAAATGGCGTATCTTCTTCTCTACGTCGATGACATTATCCTTACGGCGTCTTCCGACCATCTCCTCAACAAGATTATTTCCCTTCTTAGTGCCGAATTTGCAATGAAGGATTTGGGGAACTTAAGTTCATTTTTGGGCATCTCAGTCACACACCAAAAGCATGGCTTATTTTTATCTCAATCAAAATATGCTTCGGATATTATTAACCGAGCGGGTATGACGTCGTGCAAACCATCATCCACCCCGGTGGACACCAAGCCGAAGCTCAGCGCTAATTCTAGCCCACCGGTTCCAGATCTGTTGCTCTATCGTAGCTTGGCAGGGGCTCTACAGTATCTTACTTTTACCAGACCGGACATATCATATGCTGTCCAACAGGTCTGCTTATTTATGCATAACCAAAGGGTTGTTCACATGGCCGCCTTAAAACGTATTATCCGCTATCTACAAGGTACACTTCAACATGGCTTACACTTATATAAGTCGCCCACCGCCAAACTTACGGCATACACGGATGCCGATTGGGGTGGGTGCCCGGATACTCGCAGATCCACATCAGGGTATTGCATCTACCTTGGAGATAATTTGGTGTCATGGTCCGCCAAACGACAACTGACTTTGTCTCGTTCCAGTGCCGAGGCCGAATACCGGGGTGTTGCTAATGTGGTCACAGAATCATGTTGGTTACGAAATTTGCTGCTCGAGCTCCATTCTCCTATTGAAAAAGCAACACTGGTGTATTGTGACAATATTAGTGCAATTTATCTTTCCGGTAATCCAGTGCAACATCAACACACCAAGCATATAGAGATGGATATCCATTTTGTCCGAGAGAAAGTTGCACGTGGCCTAGTTCGTGTGTTACATGTTCCATCACGATATCAGATTGCTGACATCTTCACCAAAAGCTTACCGCTCGTACTTTTTGAAGACTTTCGGAACAGTCTCAGAGTTAGACAGCCTCCCGCTACGACTGCGGGGGAGTGTTAGAATATATTAGCAATAAATGTATAGTTATGATAATATATTTAGTCAAAGTGTAAATATGGTAGGCATAATTCTCTAGCATAATGGTAGCAATTATGTAAGGTAACTAGTATGTATTTATTCCTCTATTGTCGAATAAGAAGATCACGAATTACGATTCTTTCAAAAATAAACAGTTCTTACCCGTGACCACGTCTACAAAATTGACCACAATACGCATATCGGCATTGACCATAATATGCATTTCGGCATTGAGCCTATGTCCAATGCATATAATCAATACTTCATAGCATCTTATATTTTAAGATTTTGGATTTATCACTATTTCCAGAAGTAAATTACTCCTTCCGTCCCATAAAAAACTTCCAATTTACTTTTTGCACAAGTTTTAGGTAATAGTTAGTAGTGAGGTCATTAATAATATATACTTTTGATTAAAATATGAGAGAATGTTGGAGAGAGAAAGATAATTATGGATATTAGTAGTGAGGTCTTTAGTAATAATAGATTTTTATTATGTGGAGGCCATCAAATATGAGAAATGAGAAGACTTTTGTGGGACAAAAGTTTAGAGTGAAATAAGAAGTTTTTTATGGAACGGAAAGAGTATTTTTCAAGAAAGAATTGATCTTTTTTAACATTATTTCAGTTTTAGAAGAAGACTGATGAAAAAATAAGTATGCTGCTAATAAGTTTAGAACATGTGACCGAATGGATAAATAACCAACATCATTCCAACTACTTTTAACAAGTACACCCGACACCCGTTATATTACCCGTAAAGGGTGATCACAAGTTGATCATTACTACCACCTCAGTGTTAAATCAACTCTCTTTTCTCTCACTAAACATATTATAAATTGCGACAATACTCACGTAAGGGGTGATCGAATTATTTTTTATTTTTAAATTTCATTAATAATTAAAAAATATTTCATTAATATTATAAATAACATAATATTTATAAAATTCAGTAGTTATTAGTTTGATGTTAACTAAACTGGATCTAAGATTTATTAAGGTTATCCATTGTGTGTCAATTTACACGTTGAGACAAAAAGTATAAAAGTTGGGACGTTAGAAAAGCGCCACGAGTGACATTCTGATGGTAGTTAACCTGCTCGCCAACACGTGTGTACACACGTATCACTACGTATCACCATTCATCAAGTGAACGAGCAGACACATAACCCTAGGTAGATATTTAAGTTTTAAATATTAATACGCATTATTCATATTAATTCATTTATGTATATTTAAACCTACAACATGCTCGTTGATAGATATCACTACAGAATAAAATATTTTTATAACTTTTAAGAAAGATTATTGCACAAAGTACGTGTTCATAAAAGGACTTTTACAACTCACTACTATGCCAGACGTTCCAAAAAACATGTATTCTAGACGTCTCTGATAATGGGAGTATGAACGTTTATTTATTACAATAAATCATCTTTCTATCAAAGTAATTAACACTTTTAGAAATTTGGTGCAAAGATTTTATGTTAAACCAAATTTAGTGTAAATTTGCATGGTTTATGATACAGATGATATAATATATATGAAATGGAACACTTATAGAAATTTGGTGCAAAGATTATGTGTTAAACCAAATTTAATGTAAATTTGCATTGACAATTGAATAACACTAAAAATTATTTCAATTTTAATGTGTTGGTTGGAGATTGAAATTTTATAAAAGAACATCAAATTTAATGTTTTAGTGTATGATCACGAGGTGTATTATTTCCCAGTCATTAGATTATAAGTATTAAAATTAAGAGATAATAAAAAAGAGTAAGATGTTGTTTGGTAGCATTTTAATGATTAATATCTGAATGATTCAGACTTCTTTTTACATCTATCCGATTAAGACGCAGTACGTGATGAATTTTTATTCAGAAGCTGATTAAGAGGAATTACCAAATGCTCTGAATTTGTCCGATTAATAGGCTATCCTTTTAACTGAATTATTAAGAGGTTTACCAAACAACACCTAAGTGAACTACACATATTACGATCTTGTAATAAATAGTAAGATGAAACAGATACAAATAATAGAAATAAATAACATTTCTCTTAACTTATACTTAATTTAGTACATACTAAGGGATTTAGTACATACTAAGGGCTTTTTACTTTAAGAATAACCTAGATTTAGAAAATTTAATACCGCCCTAACCAACAATTGAATAAAAAAGTAAATATATTTTCAATCAGATAAATCTAATCCAATATTTGTAGTCAAGTGGTATTTGATGAAGATTTAAAGTATTGCCTATGACCAATTGGTAATGAGTTCAAGTCCCGTCGTGGATAAATAGATGGTAGGTTTGAGGGAAGGCATAGTGCTACTTGTAGATGTCACTATCTAGATTCAAACCACTAACTTACTAACTTGCCGTTAAAAAAAATCAGATAAATCTAATTTTTTTAAATATTTGTAGCTCTACATTATTCCGTTATTAAGAATACTGATAATACCAAATAGGACCTAAGTTATAAACATCTTTAACAAAATAATTATTTGAACTTAAAAACTAATTTTATATTTTAATTCTCTCTCTTCTCATCGTTTATATATATTCTCCTCTCCGAGAGAAAATATATTCTTGATCATACAACATAATGGAACGTGGATATTACGGCGATATGCCAATATTGACGGTGGCTGCGGAGGGTTGTGCAACGCCTACACACGACGGATGTCGGATTCCATCTGTGCCGGCGGTATGTCCCCCGCCCCCAAAGAAGAAACGGTGGTCAGCCTATGGTAGTGTCGGTGGGAAGAATGAGCCACCAAAGAACGGATATTTCCGGTCACCGGAGATAGATATATTTTTTGCAGGAGGATATGTTGCCTTTGCTTAATTAAGATTGTGGATTTAGTTAGCGATTAAGAAGGTAGCTAATTAGTTATATTTTGCAATATTAAAAGGCTTCCCATTTTTGCTTCTTCCGTTTTCTTTGTTATATATTTATGGGGAAGTATGGTGTTACAAAGCTTGTTCTTTTTGCGTGTATATTTACAAGAAAATTATGTTACTCTCCTATTAAATATGTATATATTTTTTTTCTTTTCTTTTGTATCTATAAAATAATTATCGTATGGAATTTATTAATCCTCTTCTTTAATCTTTATCTTTAATTTAGACACAAATATAAATAAAATTAAGGATATTTAGTGGAAACAATATCCTTTCTCATACATCTATAATTTATGTATGATTGTGTTTTTGTTTTTGCCTTTTTGATTTGTGTTTGTTTTTCTTCTTTTATGTAAATATGAAGTCAAGTTTTGCTCATGCTTACATTTATGTATGATTGTGTTTTTGTGTTTGCCTTTTTTTCTTTATATTATGTAAATATGAAGCTAAATTTTGGTCATGCTTACGTTTTCCATTTATCAACTCTGTCGACTAAACTTGATTATATGACGACGATGATTTGTATAATGGTATGAATCAGCTATTATATGGATACGTGTTACCTTCTATTTTGTAAGGAGTATTTTATAGAAAATTTTGTCCGGCGGTGTAAATTGCATAATATGTGTCCGCTTATGACATAATTAATGAGTATGGATAGTTTTTTTTGGGGGAAAAAGTAAATGGTTAAGAAACTTTTTGGTCTAAAAATGGCATCGAAAGAACCAAACTGAGAATTAGGGGTGAGCATAAAAACCGAAAAACCGAACCGAAACCGAAAAAACCGGAAAAACCGAACCGAAAAAACCGAACCATTTGAAAAACCGATGTGAGCGGTTTTGAAATTAGGAAAAACCGAATGTTCGGGGCGGTTTTCGGGTTCATACGAAAAACCGGACCGAAAAAACCGCCCCGCCCCGCCATGTATATCTTTCAAATTTTATAAAATATTTTTTATTTTAATAAAGATCTGATTTTAACTATTTTCTTTAAAATAAAAAAGATTTGAGTATCATCGCAAAATTTACTCCTATTTTTTCTAGGTATTTTAACTATATAAATACTTAAGCAAATAAGCAATATGGAGAAAAAACTCTCGGTCAACCATGGAGGACAATCTGCAAAAAGAGGTTTTATTTCTTCTTAATTAGTTTTTGCTCATAATAAAATTTCTTTCAATACAGTTTGAAATATTCATCCATTTATTTTGTCTTTTAGTAGTGAATTAGATCATTTGGCTTTTAGTTGGTATATTAGTATTCACAATTCATGTATCAATTCAATATGAAGCTTAAGGAACAGTACAAAAACACTTATGTATCAATTCTTCTCGATTTATGAATGAGAACATTAATGTTGTAGTATTGTTTTCGTTATGTTTATCATCTCATTCTATAGTTGTGAAAGTTCATTTTGGTGTAAGTGTTGTTTATTGTGTTAATATGTTGTATGCATTTGGCTCTTATTTTCTTCAAATTATGTTTGGAAAAAAGTTCTAGTTATGCAACTTTTAGTAGTATGTCCGGGCTGTTAACCTAAAAACTTTATGGTACAAATAAGAACCGATCTTGTTACCTTTTATTTGTAGTATGCACCTGATATTCACAATGAGGGTGAGGTTAGAAACCAAATGGATGAAGACGTGATTGATTTGGATAGTGAAGATGTTAATGAGACGCCGAATAATAACGAACCTGCTATTGGGAGTGATAAGAAGAATGCTGGCAGGAGATCATGGGTATGGAATCATTTTACATACGTAAAAGGTGCGACTCAAGTACCATGCCCTTATTGTAAGAAGGTATTGGCTGCTGGAACAAAAAGGAATGGTACAAGTACCTTGATTCAACATCTTAAGATTGTATGCAATAAATCACCTGTCTACAAAAAGCCTGAGTTGAAGAATCAAGCTACTTTGAGTTTCAAGCCCATACCTATTGGGGAATCAAGTAAAGGTTTGGCTTCTCACTCTTTTAGCCAAGCAAAATGTAGGAAATCAATGGCACAAATGTGCATCATAGATAATAGACCTTTTAGTGTTGTTGATGATCAAGGATTTAAGGAATTTGTATGGAATTTGAACCCTTTGTTCAAAATGCCATCTAGGTGGACCGTTGCTAGAGATTGTTTATCTATATACAAAGAAGAGGCAAACAAGCTTAAAAATCTTTTAAAAAACCAAACTGTGTCACTAACAACTGACACGTGGACGTCAGTTCAAAATTATAATTTTATGTGTCTTACAGCACATTGGGTTGATGATAATTGGACGTTGAGGAAGAAAATTCTGAATTTTTGTCAAATTTCGAATCATAGAGGTGTGACAATAGGAAAGTTAGTTTATCGTTGCTTGCAAGAATGGGGAATTGATCGGGTTTTCACAGTCACGGTTGACAATGCTTCATCTAATGACGGGGCAATTAAATATTTAGCGACTATGCTTAAGGGACCTAATGCTATCTTAGATTGCAAGTATTTACATTTAAGATGTTGTGCTCACATAATTAATCTTATTGTTAAAGAGGGTTTAGAGGAGCAGTTTGAATGCATCACAAAGATTAGAAATGCAGTAAAGTACATTAGATCGTCACCATCTAGGTTAGAAAGCTTCAAAGAGAGTGTCGAGAAAGAAAATATTAAATGTAAAAGGAAACCATGTCTTGATGTCGAAACCAGATGGAATTCAACATTTCTGATGTTGGATACAGCTGAGAAATACTCAGCCGCATTTGACAGGTATATATTTTTCAAGTTGCTATATTTAAATTAAGCCACAAATTTATTTTATCTTACATGATATGTGTTTTTGTTGGCAGACTTCAAATTATAGATCCAAACTATAGATCATACTTTCAGAGTGAAGTCCAGGATGATGGTGAGAATATGACCAGGAAGAGAAAGAAGAATGATCGAGTTCTTGGGGCTCCAAACGAAGAGGATTGGGAGAACGCTCGGTAAGTTAATCGCTGAAAAATAATGAATTAGATGTTAACCTGTAAATTTCTTTACCAATTTAAACTATTTGTTTTCATTCATATGTTAAGTATGTAATATTGTTTATTAGATAATAACAGTTACCTAATTCTTTTGTGTAGGTTTTTTATGGAGTATTTAAAGATCTTTTTTAATGTTACAAAAAAGGTTTCGGGGTCCAAGTATGTGACCTCAAGCTTATTTTTTGGTGAGCTAGTAACGATGCAATTAACTATATCGAGAATGTGTCTACAAGTAGATGAAAAAAAGAAGAAAATGGCGATGTCGATGAAAGACAAATATAACAAATATTGGGATAACATTGATAACACAAACTTTTTATTGCATGTTGCCTTGGTTTTGGACCCCCGAAATAAGTTGCGTTATCTTGATTATTGCTTAGGGTTGATTTATGGTGAGAAATTAGATAAATTTAAAGAAGTCTTGGAACAAGTTAAATCAACGTTAACTGATTTATATGATCATTACAAGATGAAAGTGGGCAAATCAAATGATCGAAACACCACAACTTCTTTGTCTTCTACTCCTCTTTTTGATACAGGCTTTGAAGTTGATATTGATGATGGTTATGAAAAGTACTTGGAAGAATGTGGAGATGGGGATAGCAATACTGAACTAGATATTTATTTGGATGACGCGGTGGAGAAAAAGATAAAGGGGGATAATACATATGATGTTTTAAACTGGTGGAAACTAAATTCAGTTAAATTTCCTATCCTTTCTCAAGTGGCCAAGCATGTGTTGGGAATGCCTATATCTACTGTTGCATCAGAATCTGCATTCAGTAGTGGTGGTCGAGTAATTGATAAATTTAGAAGCTCCCTTACCCCAAAGACGGCTGAAGCTTTAATTTGTGCACAAGATTGGTTACGGTCTACACCGATGGATTTGCAAGAAGTGGCCCCAAATGGTTTACAATTACAAGACTTGGTGGAGAATTTAGAGAATCTGGAAGTCGGTAAATAGTTTACCTTTTTATTTCTCTTGAGTCTTAACTATGTCTAATATTTTTGCATAAAATTTATTATGTCATGTTATATTTACTATCAAGTATCAACTGCAATTTTTCTTTTTCTTTTTGTAGATTTTTTTGCGAAAGAAAAGCATCCAGGCAATGACACTACAATGGATGAAGATTGGGACTAAGATTTGTTTGCGAAAGTTTAATTGTTGGATGTTGGATATTATTTTACTATTATTCGTATTTGAGTTATTTTAGTTGAATTTATCTTTATATTATATGAAAACTTACTAATTGTTTGTAAATTTTAAGGAAAACAAAAAAACCGAAAAAAAAACCGAAACCGAACCGCTTTATTGAGAAAAACCGAAAAACCGAAACCGAAAAAACCGAAACCGAACGGTTTTTAATTCTTAAAAACCGAAGATTGCGGTTCGGGGTTTGGTTTTAGTCAAAAACCGCCCCAAACCGCCCCATGCTCACCCCTACTGAGAATTAACACTGTCTTCCATAAAATCTAATTAAAAGAAAATAAAAGAAGCGGGAAGAAAAGAAGAGAAAATATAGAAATGAGAGGAAGAAATATTTTAAATTTTTTGTCTTCCTGAAATGGGAAGATTCCTGAAATGGGAAGAAGAGAAAAGAAATTAAAAAGAACAATTAACAATTTATAAATTTACCCCTAATATATAAATTAACAGTGATATTATATAATTAGACAAATAATATGATCCAAACATAACAATAATAAATATATAATTCAACTATAACATGTAATATGACTTCAAGAATTTTATAGTAAAATATATGAATTATAATAGCAAAGCAGTACCTGCTTCGAGAATACAACTTGGATCTTATATCATACTAACTTGCAGTATGTAATATGATATTTTCGTGAATTTAATAGCAAGATATATGAATATTGAATTAAACTAATTGCAAAATGATACCTGCAAAGACTTCTTTGAAAATTAACGAGGAGAACGATGCTCATGAATAATTATATTGCGTCAATATAACTAGGAGATAAATATTAGGTTAGGGATATTTTAGTGATTAAAATTAGTTAATTTTGTTCTCTCCAAATCTTCCCAACTTTGGGATGAAATTTTAGAGAGAAGATTTGTAAAAATCTTCTTCCCACTTCTCTTTGTTGGGTTATAAAAGATATATTACTGATACTGCAGTTAGTACTGACCAAGATTTAATGCTGATACAAGAGTTAGTACTGATGGGGCAGAATTACAAAGATACTACTGATCTCGTGTTTACTACTGACGTTCACATTTACTACTGCTCGATCAAGGTTGATACTGATGATGTTATTTATGGAGTTTATCGAGTCCGAGATCTTAGGAAAGTTAGTTTAGAATTAATATCTTTTGTAATTCTATTGTAATCGTATCCTAGAATAACTAGGGTAAATAATTAGGCTTCAAGGACTATTATATATAGTTCCTTATGAATTGTAAACATACGTGTGTATTGTAACTCATTCGAATCAATATACATTGAAGCTTTTTGTGATAACTGTGTTCTTATTCGTATAATTATTTACAGTTTATTGTTCTTGATTAAATCAACATAGTGTTAATCCGCTGTAACTTCTATTGTTGAGTAGATCATTGTGTTTATTAACTGTTTTGGTTAATCGATCTTGACAAGTGATATCAGAGCTTTGTACTCTAGATCTACGAATCAAGAACTCACAAAAGTTTTCAATACTTTCACAAACCACGTTTTCATCATGTCTGACAATAATGAAAGCACATAAGCAAACAAAATCCCATCCTCACTCCCAATAACTTTGGGATGTGGAAAAACAGAATTGAGCAATATATGCTTATTAGTGATTACACAATGTGGGAAGTTGTACTGGAAGGCAATAAAACCATTCCAGTTGCCACAACTAGCACAACTACTGAATCCGACAAAATAATGTGTGATAAAGAAAGGAGGGACAGAGGAATTGAACTAAAGGCTCTAAGTACCTTATTGCTTGCAATTCCTAATGACTATCAACACTTATTTGTTGAATTTGATGATGCAAAACTGCTATGGCAAGCCCTGGAGAAAAGGTTTGTTGGTACAAAAAGCACAAAAAGAAGCATGAAATCGGTGCTAAAGCAAGAGTTTGAAAACTTCAAAGGACAAAAGAATGAATCTCTGTCACAAGTTTTTGATAGATTCAACAAACTTATTGGTGAACTCAACCAAGTTGGAGTTAAACCAGACAGAGATGATGTCAATAGAAAGTTTCTCAGATCTCTAAGTGAAGAATGGTCTATGTACATTGTTGTGTATAGACATGGTGATGCTTTAGAAGAAAAGGAGCTTGATGAACTTTACAATGACCTAAGAGTGTTTGAATCTGAGGTAAGTTAAAAAAACTCCTACTTTAAATTCAAACAATGCTGCTTTTGTTTTCACTGCAGGTATAAACCAAGATATTCAATCTGGGAAGAGCAACAGAAGAAGAAGAGAAAAGAAAGAAACTTGATTAATTCAAATTGAATTAATAAGTTTAGGGGGAGATTGTTGGGTTATAAAAGATATATTACTGATACTGCAGTTAGTACTGACCAAGACTTAATGCTGATACAAGAGTTAGTACTGATGGGGCAGAATTACAAAGATATTACTGATCTCGTGTTTACTACTTATGTTCACATTTACTACTACTCGATCAAGGTTGATACTGATGATGTTATTTATGGAGTTTATCGAGTCCGAGATCTTAGGAAAGTTAGTTTAGAATTAATATCTTTTGTAATTTTATTGTAATCGTATCCTAGAATAACTAGGGTAAATAGTTAGGCTTCAAGGACTATTATATATAGTTCCTTATGAATTGTAAACATACGTGTGTATTGTAACTCATTCGAAGCAATATACATTGACGCTTTTTGTGATAACTGTGTTCTTATTCGTATAATTATTTACAGTTTATTGTTCTTGATTAAATCAACATAGTGTTAATCCGCTGTAACTTCTATTGTTGAGTAGATCATTGTGTTTATTAACTGTTTTGGTTAATCGATCTTGACACTCTTCTCTCCTCTCCATTGGAACACAACCTTCTTTTTATTTCTTTCAATTTCTTTTCTATTGCTTTCAAATATTGATTCTGGAACACAACGTAAGTAAATGGTTTTTAGAACATAATTTTGACTGTATCAAAAATTGAATTAATGATGCCTATAATCTGACCGGACTGACCAGAATTGAGAATTGAATAAGCTTCTTTAACTTTTTTGTATCCTCGGATTTGGGCCCTAACAATTAAGACCGGTTTTACATTAAAATTAAAATTAAGAATCGAATTGATATACAGTAAAACCTCCATAAATTAATAAAGTTGAGACTAAGATATTTTATTAATTTAGCGAAATATTAATTTATCGATAAATTAATAAATTATTAATTTAAAGATAATATATTATTATAAAATCAACTTATCTAATACGTATTCACATATTCACAGGAGCCGGTCACTCGGAAATAAGCATAGTAAGCAGTAGCAACTCTTCACAACTTCTTGTTGCAATACGAGAATACGATGCCTCAACTCTTAAGTGCAATTGGGAGATTTAAAGATGAACTCAATATAGATTTGAAGTTCACAAAAAAATAAGTGACTATAGATTCATTTTCTACTTGATAACTCTAGAATTTTGAAATTTTATTTTAGTAATTATTAATTTATAGTTTGGTTGAGACTAATATATTTACATTAAGATTTTAAAAATTTTATTATCTTATTATTTTATCGATTGGGGTCTGACTTTGTACTAGTCCCAAGTTGGGACCGGATAAATTATTAATTTTATCGAGATTATTAATTTATCGAGTATTAATCTATGGAGGTTTTACTGTATTTTGGTTATGTTCAGGTCTCGCCTAATAAGTAAAAAAGGTTACCGTTTGATTGTTTTTTAAGTTATGAATAATTTTGTAGATCTTGTTGTACGACAACACACAAGTCACATCAATAATTTGGTGTGTAAATCGCTTTCGTTTTCTTTTGGTTATGTGATTTTACCAATTTGGTGTAAAATTTACTTTAGTTTCATATCATATCGATGCGAGGCTGGCAGGTTTGTGCCCTAGATTGTTGATACTAAAGACGTACAACGGTACAAGCTAGCTAGACATCCTTACAAACATTATTCAAGTAGTCTAGTGCTTACCGATTATATTGACTTATTCTAAAGATTATATAAATGCGTTTGTATATTATGACTTCTAGCTAGGCCCATTGTTTTGTTTTCTTGGGCTAGTTTGGGCTGGCCATTATAATGCAACAAACAGTATGTATGTCTTTTAGTTCTCAAATAAAATTTGTCCTCGCTTTTTGTGTGTGACTATTTTACGATTTTTTACGTCAAATCTTGTGTAGCATTATGCTAATCTTTTATACATCGTTTCAATTTTATCGGATGTATGGCACTTATAAAATTTCTCAAAATTGTATACACAATATTCAAAAGCATACGGAATTCTTTTAACATTTTTATATTTACCACTAGATTAAAATCCGTGAAAAATCACAAGTTGTCAGTTTATACACTAAATCTAAAATAAGAACTTACATAAAATTACTCATTAATCTTAGGATGATTACGTTGAATTCTAGATAATATGAAAAAATGAAATATAACATTAACTGTAAATGTTTAATAATAAAAAATAATTTCTTCAATAAAATAATGTATTTTAAGACAAATTTCTAAAGAAGATCGTATAATTAGACTCGCACCCAGCTTTCCATCTAGATGCATACGTCACAACTCTAGAGTTTTAATTTAGATAATCACGTTAAAAAAATGAAATCAAAATGATGGTGGGTTGACCATGGTCTTTGATGCCTTTTAGTCAGTTTTGAGCCCACACGACCGGTTCAGTCACATGGGCCTCCTCACGTTTCACATGACCATTAAACTTCAAGATCAATTAATCTAACATATTCATGAAATAAAATTTCAACCCACGTGATATTAATTCGTATAATTACACACTAAAATCTATATGTTAATTCATATTTTTGTTTTGTAATATAAAGTAAGAATCATTGTACATTTGAACTTAAAATCCATTTGTCTGAAAGTGTAAATCTCGAATAGTTATTCGTTTGAAGAGTAAAGTATACATATATTCCGTGGTTTGTTAAAAATTATGAATTTGGTAGTTAAATTTCAAGAAGTACACGAATGTTCTCTAATTCGAAACTCTGTCACACATTTAGTCCCTAAAAACTGTCGTTAAATCTGACAATATGCAATGCACACGACCATCTATGAAAGTTCAAAGATCAAAACTTTCTCTTCAAGAGATCTTTGCAGCCGGTGGTACTTAGCTAGGAAGTCATCCTACTTAACAAACCATATGTGAAATATGGATAAACCACAAGGACCATCAATTTAGTTGGTGTAAAAATTAGCTTCTGGGTTAAAGTAAAACTAAAATAAATGTATGATAGGCACTAAAAGTGTAAGTTGCACAGGGGTTAATAAACCGTCTCATTAAAAAAACGTCTCACTAATTATGATTTATATCATAATTATATGATGTAATATACGTTTATATTTTGAATTATTGGGTGAAAATGGTATTCAGTGTTAATATATGTTATTACACATTGAATTTAATGCTAGAAATGAGATGATTTTGCTGAAATTTGTATATAATGTTGGAAAAATAAAAGTTAGTGTAAGAAATATATATATAGGATTGAATTCCATACAGAACCCATATTATTTACAAAACCAATAGAACTATTTTCAACCAATCAGAATTTAGTAAATTAATTTCTAATTATTTAATTCATTTAATGGTTTAGGGGTATTTACGACATTTTATGTTTTTAATACTTGTTTCCTTTTTTTTATTAATTTCCTAAAATTAAGGAATTAAATTCAGAACTTTAATGATACACATATGTTAATTTTACAGGTTTTATTAATTCAGAAATTCAATAATACATGTATGTTATATATATGAAGAATTTTAATTATATATATATGTTATATTTACTAGTTGAACATATATGTTTTGAAAATTCAATTAATTTTGAATCGGATGATCAATTTTATTAATTTTAACCAAGTACATCATGAACGTATTATTCTATAATTGTAATAGACATCAATGTTACAATCGAGGACTAACAACTATGTATAATATTCAATATTAAAGGATAAAAATGCATAAAAAACACCTATGTATCCGAGCTCTAACACTTGTAAATAACACACATGGACAAAAAACATATATGTATCTGAGCACTAAACACATATGTTAACATAATAAATCATAATCAAAGCATAGGTGACCGTCTTCCTGTCATCGGTTCTTTGTTCTCCTGCTTCCTCGAATCGTAAACAGAGCATACATGTAACTAATAACATAGATGTATCATAACATAAATGTATCAATACTTTACTTCAGACATAGATGTATCCACAATAACCAGCAAATTATGTAAAAAATAATCAATGGCTGATTTATTCATTATGAGTCTACCAAACTATACCCTATCAATCATATAAAATCAAATAAATAATTACTATTTATAAGTTATATAGCAACAAAAAAATCATGAAAAATGTCACGTTTTATTTGAATCAAGTCTCATAAACCATGTTTAACTAACATATACATCATTAGCTACGGTTAAGAAGATGCTGTGTAAGTTTGCATACAATATGTGAGATTAACTAACCTTCTTGTACAGATTTTGACCAAAACCTTTACATATTTTGACCTGCAAATCATATAGCAAAATGCATAAAGAATCTATTTAATATGCATTCATACATACTAAAATTAAAAAAATGCATAAGTCTCTTCTTCCACGATAAGCAGTTTCAATCAATACCTCTTGAAATATTAATTAATTAAAATTAGACAACAATTCTTAATATAATTTCAATAGATACTAAGCACAAACGTCTCTTACATAAATGCGATGACGGAGAAATCACAAGTAAAAAAACAGACCTTTGATTGGAAACAAACTCATCAGAGTCTCCACCACCATCTACGTCGGAGATAAGATAACAATCAAACCTTGACGTTTATGGAGAACGGAGACACGTGACGGATGAGGAGGTGGTGGAAATGGAGGCGGCCATGAAAGTCTGGTGAAAGCTATATCGGGAAATTAAAAGGGTTTTTAATTTTTTTGGAGGAGGTTCCTAATTTGATGGAAGAAAGAGATGGACGGTTATTAGGGAATAAATTTTTTTTTCCCTTTACTTTACCATTTTACCCTTTATATTTATTGCTTACCAAAAATGAAAATCGTTATATTTATAAAAATGACCTAATTAATCTTAGCCATTAATTCTTTAATCCAACGGTCTAGATTTAGTTATACGGTTCTGTAAACCTAAAGGAGTAATTTACTTCTGGAAATTAAATCTTTACCACTTGACTCATCATTGATGATAGATCAACATAAAAGATACAGGGTGAATTTTCACTAAATATTCAATTATATATTTAATATTATAATCATATTGGTAAAATTGATTAAAGATTGCCAGTGAAAATTGTGAATGAAGTAATATTGAGATATCTAAAATAATTGACATGAGAAATCTACTAATTTTTTTTTAATAACATAATTTGATTTTGTACTTGTATTAATCAAACGAGTATGAATATAAATAGAAACATTTAATAAAAAAAGATAATGATATCTTTTTTCTAACAAAAATAAAAAAACTAACACTGCATTATCTCCCAAAATTTCTCTTTCAACATACTATCATTAAGGCCTGTGCCAACGCTTGTGTCCTCCCCACGCCAGTAGAAGTTTTTGGCACGTCAATGGATGACGCCTTTGGCACCGGGGCGTCACAAACCGGCGTCGGTAGAACACGTCCTGGTGGTGACGAGTTTGATGCTTGCGTCGTGGGGACTGAGGGGGGGGGGGGGGGGGGTTGGGTATATTTAATATTTTTTTAAGTGGGATGGGTTAGTGATCGGTTAGTGATGTGTTGCTGTTGACACGACCTCATTAGTAACCTGTCGGTAGGGATATGTTTAATGATGAGTTTAGTGATGCGTCACGGTTAGGAGTGACCTAAATTACAAAAAAGAACAAGACATTGTATCCACAAATTAGTTAGTTAATGCTCTTCTAAATGAAATAGTACGAAATAGTATCACCCGAAAAGTTGCCCAGTCAAAATTATTTTTGAGGACAATCCCAGCTCCCATCATCAATTTAGTCAAAAGATTCTTAAGAGAATATTCAAATTTCAAACTTACCAAAAATACATGTGAAATTGTGAACATTACATATATAGCATATTTTAATGTTCACAACAGCTTTATGAACTTGTACCGTACAATATTATGCAACATCTTTTTGTGAGCTATTTTGATTTGGCTTTTTAAAAATTTTCGAATATTTTATTGGCTTTTTTAAATATTATTATTATTATTGTCATTATTATTATTATTATTATTATTATTATTATTATTATTATTATTATTATTATTATTATAAAGAAGCCACTTTTTTCTCATTGATATGAAAGAATTAGTATTACGTCAAAAAATGTACATACAATTGAATTTGCCCAAAAAAAATCAATATTGATATCTACAGACTATAGATAACACAGAACATGTAATTTTTACATAGAAAAAGTATTCTATTTTTTGTAAAATGCATGTATTATTGACTTACGTCTATGCCAATGGTGTTCATCGGTAATAGACGAGCGTCACTTATGTAACACCTCAATTTTTAATACAAAATATTTCGTAAAATCCTTTTAAAAACATTAAAGTAATTATCCCAAAAATCTGGACTTACAAAATATTTGGCATAAAATGAAAGTCAATAGTTGGTGTTACAAAAATATATCATAACCAAATCTAAACGTAAATCCACCTTGCTATCTCTACATAAACCCGTGCGCCTTCACTAGCAAACGCACCTAATCCTTAGCTCCTGAACCTGAGAACATAGCATTACAACCAAACATAGTACGTAAGACAAAATTGTCTCGTGAGATACATGGGTTTTAGACCCGACATTAACATATAAATAATCACATTTATTAGATATATATATATATATATATATATATATATATATATATATATATATATATATATATATATATATATATATATATATATATATATATATATATATACTTTAGTTACCTCCGTGGTAACCGTATCTCATTCATATACATCGATCAACTCCGCGGTAATCCTATCACATTTATTTATAACCTATTCGACCCGTCAAGTTGTTCGGAATGCCTCCAATCCAACTAGACCCCATTTTTTGTCCTACTAACCAGAATGCCTCCGATTCAGTAGAACCCCCATTGTCATAGTGTTCAGCCAAAGTGACCTATCTTATCTTACTAGTCAGAATGCCTCCAATCTAGTAAGATCCAACATCTTGTTGGGTGATCGGAATGCCTCCAATCCATCAGTTTAAAGATACCGTAATAATCCAGAATGCCTCCGAATCTATCACGTACCTGTCCTATCTCAATCTACCCGTTATGACCCTTACATGTGACTATAGGCCACATCAATCAACAATGCCGTATGGCCATCACACAATATATTCGTATACTAATCTTAGTTAGTATTCACACAATTAAATCAACTAGTTCATAATAACAATAAACAACTAGTTTAAACATTAGTAATCACAAATTATGAAAATACTTCTTTACCGCTATGTACTCAGTTTTAAAGTTCACATGTACTCACCTTAGCAAGTATTGCTTCCAATGTGTTCTTCACACACAATTCCTTCTCTTTAACAAGCTTGCACTTTCCAATACTTCACCAAAAGCCTAATACAATAATCACAAGTTGTTCAACATCACATACTACTAATAATATGTCCATTTATCTCTAGATACCATTTATTAACACTTTCCCTCAATTTTAGTGATTTACAAAACCCTAGGTTTAACCAATCTTAAGATTCTTACAAATGTTAAGCATACACTTGTTTTCTTTGTTAAAATATCATCTATTAAGTGTATACAACCTTTATTTAACCATTAATCACCAACCCAAGAACTAGGGCTTCAAACCCAAGCCTAGAAATCCATAGATCTAAAGCTACAATGATCAACGAGTGAAGATTTACCTTTAATCTTCAACTAGGAGTGAAGAACCACGAGATTTGACCAAGAAATCGGCTCCAAATGATGTTTTCCACTAAAAAACGTATACAAACTCGTTGGGAGAGAAACTAGGGTTTGTGGATAGCATTTGTGGCTGAAATCCCGTATTTAATACAGTTACTGCATAGTTCGCGCCGTGAACTCGTGGTACGCGCGTAATTCGCGCCGTGAACCCGTCGTGAACTCTGTCATGAAGTCTGTCGTGAACTCTTAGAATCTGAATCCCAAAGTCTCGGGTCCAAGTTCATGTTCGTGAACTTTTGTTCGCGGCGTGAACTTTCCCTGCAGCCCAGGCTGTAGTTTTCGTTGCCCTTTTCGACACTGTTTCGTCCATAACTTTCTCATACGATGTCCAAATGACACGAAACCAATTCCTACGTTCTTTAAATGATTTATCCTTATTTATCATATTTTTATAAAATTTATTTATTTACAAAAATTCGGGTCGTTACAACTATCCACCCCTTAAAAGGATTCCGTCCTCGGAATCGCCAAAACTTTTCAACCCATATTCGACCGAGCATTCCGTTCTCGTTCCCCTGTGGTTATGACCACAACTTTCCCATCCCAATTTAGTCAACAATATGTGTTCACACATTCACTTAACCCTGTTAGACCCGGACGGGTCAAAAATCAATCTTAAGCCTTTAATACCCAAACGGGTCAGAATTGCACAATTGACCATAACACTTTAAATCCTTTAATCAAACCCGCTATACACATAGGAACTATATGACCCAATGTCGTCTAATCTTTGACTTAAGCACAAGGTCAACCACACTTAACAATTTCTTGCTCTCTAAAATTCCCTTAGACGCTATTTCCTTCATAGTCAACCTTCAATTCATGATCCACCAAGAAGTTTATGCTCAATTCCCAATTTCAATTCGAACACACAAACGGGTCAAAGTCGCATAATTCGACTATGGCTCTTCCAATTATTCCCTTAACCTTCTCACATACATGCGATAGATACATGATGCCCTCATTATTTACTAGTCGTTTAAAACGAGGGTCAAAGTCCAACTTTGCCCAAAAGTCAACCAATCACAATTTTTGACTAACCTTGACTTATGCATAAAGTCAACCATACTTTACCAAACTATCATATTCTTACTCACAAAATACCCCTCCTTAGCTTATCACTTTTGGTTCCACTCGTTATTGTTTCCTTAATAATTGTTCTCATTTTCCCAAAATTTCAACTTCTCCCAAATAATCAGAAATTCACGTCTTTAGTCAAGGCCACATTAGCATTTACTGTTCCTTAACCTTTATTTGGCCGCTCACACCATTTCTTTGTATTCTTTCATTCATCTATGTATCACATCAATCATTTTGATAACTTTAATCTATTCATTATCATACCAATTGTTCTTGCAAATGATGATTTCCTCACACTAACATCTCTAGTGTGTTCACGCCAATCTCTTAGCTTAACTTTCCTTACCTGTCCAATAGGTATAACAATTCCTACTTTCGAATATTCCTTTCGTTTATCTCTTACAGTTTGTAAGTGTCCTTTACACTTATATTTTTCACCGTAATGCTGTTCGCGTTCTTAGTTCCATTTCTCATTTCTCCACACACTACAAGAAAAATGGGTATTTGTGAAGGCGCAAAACGGTCCCAAATACTCCAAAAACCGTGCCAAATAGTATTTGGAACGGGGTTGGGACGGTTTTGATCCGTCCTAAATATGAGGGTGCCAAATGTATTTGGGTCGGTGCAAAACGGTGCCAAAAAGTATTTGGCACGTTGTTTGGGACGGTTTACATTTTTGTGCCATTAAACAAGTAATTGGCACAGTTAATGATTTAAGTGTGCCAAATGTGCAATTGGAACAACTATTTATAAAGTGTGCCAAAAGCACCCCTGCCAAAAGTGTATTTGGCACTGTTCATTAATTGACGTGCCAAAAGGGTATTTGGCACTGATTGAGAGTAACGGTCACAAATACCTATTTGGAACGGTTGTAAAAGACGTGCCAATTTGACAATTGTGACAACTTTTAGCTCATGTGTGCCAAAAGTATTTGGTACGCTTCTTCTCCCGTGCCAAAATTAGTTGGCACCGTTAGAGTAGTCGACCCAAATACGTATTTGGAACTTTATGAAAAAGAAGTGCCAATTAGACATTTGGCACGGTTTAGTTAACGTGTCCCAATTAGACAATTGACATTAATATTATGAAATATACATAAATGTAAAAGCAAAATAAATCCATTTCACCAAAAAAAGTTAAACATAATTGTAAATACATGTTCTCTAAAATTAAGTTGAAATCAAGATTCAAATCCGATAACATAATGTACCAAGAAAAATCACTACCATAAAAATAAAAAATAAAAACAAACGGGTCAAATGGATTAAACAAATGTCAACTTCAATTCAAAAAATGTCTTGGATCCCCTACATACACAAAGATTCATGTATTAGTAGTGCGAACGAAACGGGTCAAATGGATTAAAAGTATCTAAAGTGTTGAACTATTTATTCGGAAAGAAATTGCCACTTACTTTGTAAAATTATCTAAACTTCCTCCACATATAATCTTAGTTTAACTTGGATTGGAAGGTTTTTGGACCTACAATATAAAACCATAAAAAATGGCATACACATACATGGAAATGCGTGACAATATTAATACATTTAACATAAACAAATTAGAAGTACCTGCCCAACACATGATCCAGATTTATGTGTGTTATCAGATGGAGAAGAATCTGGACACAACCCTCCAATCACGATTATGCATTGCATACGCTCTATTTTATCCAAAAGTTGTACTTGGGTTTCTTCATAACGAGAAAGTCTTTCTGCAACTCGGGCTTCTAACTGCGCCTCTACTTGTGCCTCAATCATCTTTTTTATTTCATCAGGAAAAGAACTAGTATTCATGGAAGCTGTGCGAGCCCCAAATATATCACGAGGTGATGGTCTCGTACCAAATGTCCTTACACGCCCATGTCCATCACGTCCCAAGAGATCAATGAAAACCTTTTCTTTGAGTGCATCTTTTAGTTCTGATTGTGGTATCTCGTTCAACTTTTCATTCATCCTTTCCTAAAAAAATAAATAAATTAAAAATAAATTAAAAAAAGCATACCAATACATTAAGTGCAGTTATATAAAATAAAAGTTTGTGATTAAATATTAAATTTACTTACAACCAATTCCTTTGTATCATCATCAGGTATTGTATCATCATTTCTACTACGTGTTTTAATAAACACTTCAGCACGAGAGGTATCTTCATTGTTAGCTTTCATCTAAATACACAATTTTATGTACATATAGTTAGTATCCCAAACAGTGAATCATAAAATAAAGTAAAACACAACGAAATTTATTTACATATATATAACTTATACCTCTTCATGGATGTTCGCATGCGATGTCCTTCTGGTCCTAGGTAAAAACTCTAGTTGACTGCGATTTTTAGCATTTCTGATAGATTGTGCCTAAACAAGAAAACCATGTTGATATTAAAAACTTAATGAAATACAAACCTAAAGGAGTTAAACTAAGTGCTTTAACTAATAAAAAAACAAGTTACATACTTAAACGGGTCGAACGAGATTATACTAATTCGAAGTACATACCTGAACGTCCTCACGCTGCCAATAATTCACTAAGTTTTGCCACTTATCAGGATCTACTCGACTATCGGTTGGTGGAACAGATAATTTTATTGGATCATCCTTGAATGGGGTAAAATATCTGCTTTTTACTCTACTTTTCCACTTTTTCCAATGACCGCCAACTAGTTTCAAACAATTCTCTTTAAAATCTTCCGTGGCATCTGTTTTATGCTATAATAGTAAACAAAAAACAAGAATATGTTGGAGAAACAAAAGATATCTTATAAACGGGTCATTTTGACGCATTTAGTCTTAAATGGATCGATATGGATTATGTGTAAAAGAAATTCAAAATAATGTTAAAAAATCACTAAAAATAAAAACATCTCACATTAGAGATATTTTATATTTTTTCAGCTTTTTTTGAATTTGTTTTACCAATCCATTTAGTTATAAATGGGTCGATATGGATTATGTTAAAAAAATTCAAAAAATGTTTAAAAATCCCTAAAAATAATAACATCTCATATCAGGGACAATTTTTATTTTTTCAGATTTTTTTGAATTTTATTTACAAATCCTAGTTAACATATAATACCTGAACATCTTTCCACATTATTTCAAGATTAGTAGTAGGCATCAACTTCCATGAAACAACATCAAGAGGAGCACGAGCCCCACACTTTGCAATTTCTCCTAGTAAATTCGCGACATCGGTACTCGAATCTCCGATAGGCTGCATAAGTGCATTGAAAGTAATTTGAATTTTCCCCTTTCCTTTGTAACCTATTGCTGGTCCTCGGCCCTTCTTACGAGTAACATTAGGCATGCTAGAAGCTGTATATTATTCAATTATAACATAAATATCAAATTTAAAGATAGTAGAAATATTTAATATAAAAAAACCTAACATTAATATTTAAGGCTACATGACATCATCAAACACTTACCAGATCCAACCAGAGTTAAAGGAGTCACATCAGACCCATTTTCTTGTTGTCCCAGATCTACTTGTGATTGTACTCAGGGGCGGAACTAATATGTAGCACACGGTGGCACGTGCTACTACTCGAAAAATTTCGGTACGGTAAAATTTCGGAACTTTTTTTTTTTGTTATTTGTATTTTCAATACATTAATATATATCCGAATAGTCAAATAATACATGTATGTTGGCTAGCACAGTTGGCTAACACCTTATGCATGTATAGGGTAGGTCTAGAGTTCGAATCTTGTCTTTCTTACTTTTATAAATCAATTTTTTTTCTTTCTTAGCCTCTACACTACAAGTGAATTTTTTCTCAGCCCATATATTTCAACTTTTTTCTTTTTAACTCTATATATTTGAAAAAAAGTTCTTTATATCACCACAAGGGTGCTACCACTGGTGGAATTGTCTAGTTCCGCCCCTGATTGTACTGGTATTCTCATCCTCACCCATGTCAAATGTATCCCTACTAGTCATCTTAACTGCAACTTTCCATTCAGTATCTACAGGGTCTTCAATATACATGGCCTGCTGAGCTTCACTTGCAAGGATAAATGGTTCGTCGGTTGGTTTGTTCTCCTTGTACAACAAATAATTAAAATTAACTGATGTAATACGAAAAGTATCAACTTTGACCCCTGTCCTGTTGTCAACCCAATTGCATTTGAATAAGACAAATTTTATGTCATGGGTATAGCAAACTTCAATGATATCAGTTAACTCTCCATAAAATGTTAACTCCCCCGACAAAGGATTTTTGTCCTTTCGACTTAAAAAACTCGTTGTGCCGGCAGTCACAACAACACCACTATTTTGTGTAACCCTACTATTATCAGTTCTATTTGTTCTGAATCTAAATCCATTAATGATGTAACCATTGTATCTTTTCGCCAAATTTACCAAACCTAATGCCATGACCTTGACCTCATCCGTTAATTCATTGTTGTTTTCAGCTTCTCGTAATACCTATAATCATAAATGGGAACATTATTAAGTAGGAAATATAGAAATATTTTGAAATATGATTATGAATTTGATAGTTAACCCATACTTCAGTTTTGAACCATGATGGGAAATCCTTATTGTGAACACGTTGACGATCACGAGGCGCTAACTTTTGGAGGGACATCAAATGTTTCCTGGATTATGACATATTTGTTAATATTGTATTTAGTAATAAAAAAAAGTGATAATCTTAAGAGAAGAACTTAACATACTCTCTATATGGTGTTATGGCATCACTGGCGGCTAGTAGGTAACGATGGGCTTGCTCCATCAACACACGATCAAGAAAAAATGTTTTTTCTTGTCCAAAATGAGAACCCGAGTAATCTTCACAAAAGTTATTTCGATCAGGTCGTGTACACTTTGTTTCAATGTCTTTTAAATACCTTGCACAAAATGTCATGCACTCTTCCATCAAGGCCCCTTTAGCAATAGATCCTTCCGGATGAGCTCGATTACGAACATACATTTTAAGAGTTAATAAGTACCTATTAAAACATAAATGTGGTTACATTGCATATAAAAATCTAACTGTGAATTATGAGCAATCAAACTTACCTCTCAATTGGGTACATCCACCGATATTGTACCGGGCCGGCTAGTAATGCCTCTTCAGCCAAGTGTATAGGTAAGTGCTCCATTATGTCAAAGAAAGAAGGTGGGAATATCTTTTCAAGATGGCATAGTGTAAGTGATATACGATCTTGAATATATTCTAGCTCGGATTTAGTGTTAAATTTTGAGCATAATATTCTAAAAAAGTTTGATAATTCAATCAAAGATTCAACCACGTGTTTCAGCAATAGTCGTCGAACAGCAAGTGGTAGCAATTGTTGCAAGATAATATGATTGTCATGACTCTTTAAGCCCCAAATGCTATGCTCTTTTAGATGAACGCATCGTGATATATTAGAAGCATAACCATCTGGTACTTTAACATCCTTCAACAGTTTCAAGAATCGATATTTATCCTCTTTTCCGAGTGTATAACAAGCTGGTGGTAGTAACATCTTACCAGAGCTAGTTACTTGAGGATGCAACGGAGCTCTAATTTTTAATTCTTTTAGATCAAGTCGAGCATTCAAATGATCTTTTGTTTTTCCGGTAATGCCTAACAATGTAAATAGTATATTATCACACACATTTTTTTCTATATGCATGACATCGAGGTTGTGATGTATGGTTAGAAACTCCCAGTAAGGTAACTCAAAGAAAATGCTCTTTTTTTTTTCTTCCAATTATGCTCCCTATCTATTTCATTAAATTTTGATGGTTTTTGTTTATTAGTTATGTTCCTCTTCCCCTTTCCTTTATCTTCTGCCTGTCTTTTTTCTTTTCTTAATTCGGCCTTTCTCTCTTTTTCATTTTTCTTCTCTAGTTCTTCTCTTTTCCTCTTTTTTAAGACATCTTCCATTTTATAAACTGTTTCTACATCTTTCAGTGTTTCGAGCAATTCAGAACCCGATAGTATTTTTGGTTTAGGGCCCCATTCGGCCTCTCCATGAAAAGTAGCTTTGTCTCTCCGTAATTTGTGACTTTCTTTAAGCCATCTGCGGTGTCCTAGAAAACAGAATTTGCGACTATGTTTTAGTCGAAAAGATCTAGTTTTTTTGTTGCATGAAGGACAAGCAAATTTTCCTTGCGTGCTCCAACCAGACAATTTAGCATAAGCAGGAAAATCGCTAATTGTCCATAAGATTGTTGCATGTAACTTAAACGTACTTTTGGTTGATGCATCATAAGCATCCACACCATGATGCCATAAGTCCTTAAGGTCATCAATTAATGGTTGCAAATATACATCGATTTTGTCACCGGGTGCTTTAGGACCATCAATAAGAACAGAAAGGATGAAAGATGGTTGTTTCATGCACAACCAGGGTGGTAGGTTGTACGGGATCAAAACAACATGCCATGTACTGTGAGAAATAGTCATGGTCCTGAATGGATTAAAACCATCAGAGGCTAGACCAAGTCGTACATTTCTACTTTCGGACCCAAAAGTTGGATTTTTTTGATCAAAATGTTTCCATGCAGGACTATCTGCTGGATGCCTCATCACACCATCATTCACCCGCTCATTTGAATGCCATGTCATTTGAAATGAAGTGTGAGGTGACATGAACAACCTCTTCAATCTTGGCTTTAATGGAAAATACCGTACTTGTTTTGAAGCAATTTTTTTCTTTATTAACATACTCTCATCATCGTTTGCCTTTTCATTATTGAACTTTTTGTACCTGGAGGCACCACATATACTACAACTTTCTAGAGATTTGTCATCTCCACGGAATAACATGCAATCATTTGGGCATGCATCCCATGTCTCATATGAAACCCCATCTCAGAAACAATTTTTTTTGCTTCATAATAGGTCTTGGGCATTACCATATCCCCTGTTTCTTCAAGTGCCTCATAAAATAACTCCATGACCATCGTGCATGACTTATTTGACCACCCCCTAGTACTTTTATATGCAAAAGCCGAGTAATGAAGGAAAGTGATGTGAATCTTTTACAACCCTTAAACAAAGGTCTTTTGCCATCATCTAGCATCTTAAATATTTTTGAAGTCTCACCATCCATCATTCCTACATCTACATCTACATCTAAAGATTCCCCTGTGTGTGGAATTCCCGACGCGTCGTATACCATTCCAACAATGTCATCTCTCTCAACATTTTCTAGGACATCTTCATTTTGGTTATTATCGCAATGAGGAGTTCCAAAATTATGCATAAGTGACCGGGGCATGTAATTTTCCATAAAACCATTAACAATAAGATCATCTTTTATGTGTTCTCTTTTACCAAAAAAACGCCCACGACATTCTGCACATGGACATTTTTTAGATCCACTTGGTCCTTCTGAATATATCGAATTTAAGAAAAACTCAACACCTTCCCTAAATTGTAGTAATGTCCTATCCCTCAAATACATCCAACTAGTATCCATGCCTAGACATATATTAAAAAATCTGATTATTAGCACATTTTGATTATTTGAAGTTCAAGCACTTCTATAGAATTTTACATGTTTTTATTATTTTCTAATCTACTTTTATCTTTTATGATGTATTTCTCCTAAATGAGCAGAGAGCTTAAATCCTATGTGCTGACTTAATAAGTCAAACTAGGTCATCTACTAGTAACAAAAAATCAGAAATACACATACATAAATCACTCACCACCACACATAGGTGAAAGTAAAATTTAAACAAGAGAAAAGTCATACACCCCTACTTTTATTTCTCTGGACGTAGGTATGGGAAATTATCAAATTGACTTATACAATATATTTTTATAATTTGGATGGCTAAGTTTTAAATTTGATGTTTGAGAAGTTAACGTCTTACACTAACATTATGCTACAAGTAAACAAATGATTGTATGATTATGTACGCAAGTTAAATATTTAAATAATCAGTAGAAAAATAACTGTGTTGGAAAAGGCTGCAACAATATTTGATTGTGGCTAATCCGAGAACATATTCAACAACATCCAAAACAAATAGGAAAATCAGAGAACAATATGTTTTGAGTCAAACCAGAGAAAATACGTAATTAACTTCTTACTAACCCATGATTGAACTTTGTAGAATGGATATGTTATGCATACATATGTCCAATTTTTTGTTTGTGGCTAATCAGAAAAAAGATTTACATGGTTGAGTCAAAACAAATATATTCATAAACCATACATAAAACGAATAATTTATTCAGTACAAATAATCGATTCAAGTCCATGTGATATCATAGAGTATTGACAACGTCAACTAATAGTAAATAATATAATAAAATCAAGGGATTACCTTCAGCCAATTTCTAAAAACATTTTTTGAAGAATCCTTTCGGCTGCGAACTGTTTAACAAGGAGGTAATATTAGGGTATAAATCCAAGCGATATAATATTATTCCATCTTGATCTCCGAATTTTTTGCTTCAGATAAGGCAAACAAATTTCGTGGTAGGGAGATTTGGATTAGTGGGCAGTTTCATGCATATCACACGTGGTTATAGTTAGGCTATTGATCAAAATAAAATTTGGTTAAAATTTAAAACCATCATTTTACGTAATCTATTTATTTATTAGTAACTATCTAAAGGGTATTTTGTGTGTGTATTTTGTAAAGGGGGTGACTTTTCTACCAAAATTTTTAAGGCATGTACAACATCTAATGCTTAATATACTTGTACAGTTAGCTGTAAAACCTGTACTGTGTGGTATAACCATTAAAAGTTGTGCTATTAATATCAATTGTCATTTTGTAATGGTGGGTCCCAAAAAACTGAAGGGAAGATGTATTGTTGGCAAGAGTACGTCAGTTTAGTGTCGGTTGAAGGGTGAGCTAACGTGAAACTAATCCTATACAAGTGAGACAACCTAAAAACAATATTACCAACTTTTAATAAATAAAAATTTTGGGTAATCAATTTCTTTTTTACCCATAGACACACTCAAACTTTCCAAATTATTTGAAATTTATGGTCAAAGGTGCCAACACAAGACATGCCATGTGCTCAATTTTAGGGATAATTGATAGGGAGTTGATTCGTACAGATCAATTTCATATTAAAGGACATTTATATCCTTTGTGGGAGGGTTGAAAAACAAATTGTGATAAAAGAAAAGGAGGATATAATTTTCATTTGGAATGAAATTGTTTTGTACGGATAAAAATTGTTGAGTACAAATCACCTCCCAAATTAAAAGTCTGAGAATTTTTGTGATTGAAAACAAAGTAACTTACCATAAATTAGGGGTGGCAATTCAGACCGGGTTCGGGTTGGCAGGTTCGGGTTCACGGATTGGCGGGTCAGAGTCGTTCAACTTGAAACCGACATGTTTTAGATGACAAATGTTGGTTATATTATATCGAATATATTAACCTCTTATCCAGATTATGTTTAACTAAAATTAAAGTAACAATCAAATTGTTGACACATCATGACTACGTGAAAAAAGAAATTCATGGAAGTTTGATCAAAATTTGAGTAGAGATCTTCCTATATTTTTTTTGATTCTGATAGGCTAAATACCAAAAATATGTCAGTTTAAGGTTATGATTTAGGGTTTACGAGTTTAGGATTTGGCACAACTTTTAAACCCTCTCTCAAATACTTGATTATTTGGCATGCATAGACATACACACTATGCCAAATGCTTAAATATTTGGCACATGATTTCACATCCGTCCTAAATACTTGATTATTTGGCATACAATTTTACAGAGGGTGCCCAATACTTATTTATTTGGCACGGGATTTAAGGTCTGTCCCAAATACTTGTTTATTTGGCAGACAATTTTACAAACAGTGCCCAATACGTAATTATTTGACACGGGATATAAGATTTGTCCCAAATATTTGATTAATTGGCACAACGTTTTACAAACGGTGCCAAATACTTCGTTATTTGGTACACCGTTTTGGGGCCGTTCCAAATACATAGTTATTTGGCACAATTTGTGACATGTGTGCCAAACGCTTATTTATTTGGGACCAAATTTAGAAATAGTGCCAAATACGTCCGTTTTTGGCACCATTTTTTCAAACCGTTCCAAATAATTTATTATTTGGCACGGTGATAAAAAGTGTTCCAAATAAGCGTATTTGGCACTGTTTTTTCCCTCTTCCAAAAAATTTGGTGCCAAAAAACCCTTTTTCTTGTAGTGACATAAATGTAGCTACAATATTAACCATATAATCCTACACATACAAGATAATAATACCATAGCTCTAACACATCTGATAATCACTCTGAGTATCAAATCAAGATGATTGAGATACCTCCAACTCATCAAGATCTAAATCGTCACGATAGTTGGAATGCCTCCAACTAAAAGTGACCAAACCAATCCTTACAAATCGGAATGCCTCCGATTCCACAAGGACCAACGAATCCATTCTATGATGCATGCCATAGATGCATACATCTTCCACATAACTCATTTTCACTATTTCCTTTCCTATTAAATCATATACCTTATACTTTCTCATTTTCACAACAGACGGTCATCACCGACATCACATGCCTTCTATAGACCACTACACATATAGCATACATGTCACACATTCCCTGTTCACGCATAACCGGTTTCTAATACTACTAACCGTTCCATTTATTTTATTTTTGTTGCACTTAACCAATTCACCTTCCCATTACATCCATATTTCAACCTTCCCGTTACTAATGTGGTAATCATTAAACTTTCTAGCAGTTCATAACTCTCCGGTTTTCCCGGTCACTTTGATTCGATAAACCATTTATTTCGACATTTTTTATTTATTATCGATTATGAGATAATTGATATCTTACATGTTCAGTCCTTCGTGCATCTAGAGCTTAGGGGGAAATCCATTCCCAACCGCGACACTACGTCACACCCGTGACCCATCCAATCACCAATTTTTATAATTGTGATTTCTGACACCCGTCATTTCCATACCTTCCCTAAAAGTTTAACAAACTTTTTACCCTTTATAACAACTTATGATCGTCTGATCACAATTCTCAATCATTTCCAGATGTTACACATTACACTCAAGCATATCGTTATTCCATTACCTATCTCGATTCTTGCACCATTAATAACGTCATACCTTACAATTTCCTTCACGTCGCCTTCCATCTGTGCACGACTTTCTTACCACAAAATAACACTTTCACATTCTATCAATCTTACCTAGGAAACTTTAACCACTTTCATATTCCATCTATGATACTCCATGACACCATAGTTTTCCTTTTTACCAATCATAATATATTGATCACTTATTCAATATCATTTTATAATTTCATGAAGGATTCCCATCGTTACTCCCTTCCACATAATTTAATTTCTCCTTTCTCAATACCGGTCATTAATTCAGAACTTTTATCCTATATATAGACCATGGAAGTTAACTCTAATAACTACTTTCACAACAAAGGCTCATCTAACAACTATAATGACCCAATTCATTAGATATCATCTCGTGCGACTCATCAACAAGTAATTCACGGATCATATAACATAAGATACCCAAGGCTTGTAGCCTAGTGGTATCCAAGGAGGATTTAAGGTGTTGCCCATGACCTATTGGTCACGGGTTCAAGTCCCGTCGTGGACAAAAAGGTGGAAGGTTCGAGGGAAGATATACTGCCCCTTGTGGATGTCACTGTCTAGGCTCGAACCACTAACTTACTAACTAGCCGTTCAATATATATATATATATATATATATATATATATATATATATATATATATATATATATATATATATATATATATATATATATATATATATATATATAACATAAGATTTATAGACATCGTACCTGAAGTGGTATGGTGGCTTCCCATAGTCTCGTCTCGAGCGAGATGTAAGACACACCCTTTGACTTGTAACTGGTTCGGTTTCTCGTGAGTAGTTGATGTCAGCATATCGGTTTTTCTCTTCGGGCATGCACCACTAAAATGCCCCTTCTCGTGACATGTGTAGCACTCCACTTCTTTGATGTTATTAACCCCGCACTCTTTTGCCATGTGCCCAACTCTTCCGCATGTGAAGCATAAAGTTGTACCCGACTTGCATACCCCCTTGTGGCCCTTACCGCAACTATGACACTGTAACACCCATATTTTATAACATCGATTAAATCCTTAAAGTACATTTTCTCAATAATAGACATGATGTCCAAAATACAGTTTAACAAAAACTTTAAAATCGTTATTAGAGTGTACAAAAATACGATGTCACCAAATATATCAAAACTATAGGCAAACAGGATCTACCTACGAGCTCCCGAGCTAAACATCTCTAGGCCCCTTCTAATGCAACCTTTTATTACTTCAACCTGTACCTGAGTACATAGACACAAACAAACACAGGAACGTGAGACAAAATAGTCTCGTGAGATGCATGGGTTTTAGACCCCCATAATGATAAACATTTCATAATAAATATATATATATATATATATATATATATATATATATATATATATATATATATATATATATATATATATATATATATATATACACTACAACAATACCGTCTAGTCACCCTATTGTGACCCTATCGATCTCGTTTCCCTAGCAAATATATCTAGTACCTAAACATATAGATACCAGAAGCACGATCATATCTAGTACATAAACATATATGTACTAGAAGCACAATCATATCTAGTACATAAACGTATATGTACTAGAAGCACAATCATATCCAGTACATAAACATATATGTACCGGAGGCTCATCATATCTAATACATAAACATATATGTATTAGAATCATACCACGACTAGTACGAAAACATATGCGTACTAGAAGTCCATACGTGTCTAGTGTACAAACATATATACACTCTTCTCAGTGACCGGGGATCCACCGCGTCACCACCATCTATATCTTATCATAACCTAGCAGTTATGTCAGTCAAAGCCTTCGGCTATCACACCAAACATCAAACAAATTAGTTATCTAACGATAACGATATATAATTAGTTCACTTAGCGTGAACATACCTGTTTGGTCCCATGGACCCGATCATAAGCAACCCACATTTACTTCTACATCTATGAACCCTAGACAGTCCACACTTACTTATTTCATGAGAGACATTTCTCATTTATCGATATCGTAATACTTTTATCTCTTCGTTGACTATAATACATAATTATTACTAGTCACATCATTTTCATTTTCATATATATTCGTCCCTTACTTTTATTAGTAATTCTTACGAATAGGTTCTCATTGTCATAAAATCATTTCCAATTGCTTTACTATCACATATTTATTAAGAGAGGCCCAATATACGTTCTTTCACTCAATAACTTTATTACTATGGATCATTAATAATTATTCCATCATTACTTTAGCTTATCATATTTACTTCCAAATTCATCAATCATACTAGACTTATTCTAGTATCACATTACACCTACTTTCTTATCTTTTCAGTCACTATCTTTATCAAAATAATTATTAATAAGGACTCATAAAAATATCATACACGTATTCAAAAGCTCTTTACTATGTACACAGTTTAAAAGAAAAATCTCATGTACTCACCTTAGCGATAGTTAAATCCACATCGTTTATCAACACGAATCCTTGCTTCCCGCCTTTGGAAATCTCCAACTTTTAGGTCCTTGCATCCTATCAACATAATCATCACATTTCTAGTTATCATCCATAACTAAACATCATCTGACATCAACATAATCAACCCCAACCACCAAGTTCATCAACTTGGTGTAGATCCATAAACCCTAGTTTATGGTTACTAACCCCAATTCAAAGATCTGACATAACCCATAGTTCACACACTTCCTATGTATGTTTTACACTCACCATCAACACATTTAGCCAAGACTTGACAAGTTACCATTGTCACCATTTTCCCCAAATCATGTTCACAAACTAAATAGGAGATGAAATTTACCTTAGATCTTAGTTTAGATGCATAAATCCTCAAAGATGGTGAAGATCTAAGCTCAAGAACACCAAAATCGCCCCCAAGAGCTCTCAAATCGGTTGCCCTTCAACAATGGTGGAAATGGGTGAAAACCCTAACTTTCCCGTTTTTATATCGCCAGACAGGACTTCGCGCCGCGAAGTCCCAGTTCGCGCCGCGAACTAGATCGAGCAGGCGTTTCACGCGACCACGAACTCGATCGGGAACTCCTCACGCCTGATACCCAACATCGCTGCCAACCCTTCGCGTTCGCAAACTTCCTTTGGCGTCGCGAACCCGCCAATGCAGCCCAGGCTGCAGATTTTGTTCTTTTATTTCGACCCGGTTTCGACCTTAACCATATCAAACGATGCCCAAAAGACACGAAACCAATTCCTACGTGTTTTAAACGATTTATCAGTATTTATCATATTTTTCCATAATTTATTCAATTCAAAAATTTTGGGTCGTTACAGACACTTTCCGCCACCAACTTTATTGGTCAAAGTCGGTGTGAACCTTCCCTTCTTTGACGGCTCCAAACTATCTTCGATTCTCTTCTTTTCACCACCTCTTGAACCACCCATTGATCTACTTCCTTAGTGTACACATCCACCGACTCATCTCCTTTTCTGAAAATCATAGCTTCTTCATGCACTTTCTCTAAGCTTCTCTTAGGGCAAAATTTCTCTTTCAAGCGGCTCGTGAATTCATCCCATGATATCTTGTATAATGCCTTCTTGCCTAAGACTTCGTACATCATAATCCACCACATGTGTGCTTCATCTTTCAACATTCTGGAAGCATAAGTCGCCATATCTTCCCTTTTACAATTGCTATTCTCCAAAGCTTGCTTAGTTTCTTGAATCCACCGGGCGGTGACTCTTGGCTCAAAACTTCCCAAATACACCTTGGGCTCACATGCCATAAATGCCTCGAACGAACATCCATCTTTCTTATCAAGGCTCATACCATTTTCCCTTTCAGTCGAGAATTTCCCCAAGTGGGCATCGCTACCCGAATACTTACTCTTTACACATGGTTTGGAATTACCTTCCCTTTCCTTGATCATCCGGTCATCAATAATCCGTTTCACCTCCTCATTTACTTCTTCCCTCATTCGTTCAAACATATCACGAACCACTTCCAAAGTTACCGGCGTGTAGTTAGCATAAATTTCCGGATCCTCTTCCGAGTTAAATGGAGTTCGTCCACTTTTCACGTTCACCATTTTGCTATAAAACTCGAATATGACCACATAAGGCAATCCTTCCTAGGGTTCGACCCTAAGACAACTTAGCCCTATAGCTCTCAAGGTCAACCTAGTTACCTAACGGAAATATATCATTCGACTTCTACGACTTAAGCCTAGGGTGGTTAACCCAACCTAATTCGCTTAAGCAATAGCTCTGATACCAAGTTGTAACACCTCAGTTTTTAATACAAAATATTTCCGTAAAATCGTGTAAAAAACATTAAAGTAATTGTCCCAAAATGAAAGTCAATAGTTGGTGTTACAAAAATATATCATAACCAAAGACAAAAGTAAATCCACCTTGCTATCTCTACTTAAACCCGTGCGCCTTCACTAGAAAACGCACCTAATCCTTAGCTCCTGAACCTGAGTACATAGCATTAGAAACAAACATAGTACGTAAGACAAAATTGTCTCGTGAGATACATGGGTTTGAGACCCGACATTAACATATAAATAATCACATTTATTAGATATATAAATATAAATATATATATATATATATATATATATACATATATATATACTTTAGTTACCTCCGTGGTAACCCTATCTCATTCATATACATCGATCAACTCCGCGGTAATCCTATCACATTTATTTATAACCTATTCGACCCGTCAAGTTGTTCGGAATGCCTCCAATCCAACAAGACCCCATTTTTTGTCCTACTAACCAGAATGCCTCCGATTCAGTAGAACCCCCATTGTCATAGTGTTCAGCCAAAGTGACCTATCTTATCTTACTAGTCAGAATGCCTCCAATCTAGTAAGATCCAACATCTTGTTGGGTGATCGGAATGCCTCCAATCCATCAGTTTAAAGATACCGTAATAATCCAGAATGCCTCCGAATCTATCACGTACCTGTCCTATCTCAATCTACCCGTTATGACCCTTACATGTGACTATAGGCCACATCAATCAACAATGTCGTACGGCCGTCACACAATATATTCGTATACTAATCTTAGTTAGTATTCACACAATTAAATCAACTAGTTCATAATAATAATAAACAACTAGTTTAAACATTAGTAATCATAAATTATGAAAATACTTCTTTACCGCTATGTACTCAGTTTTAAAGTTCACATGTACTCACCTTAGCAAGTATTGCTTCCAATGTGTTCTTCACACACAATTCCTTCTCTTTAACAAGCTTGCACTTTCCAATACTTCACCAAAAGCCTAATACAGTAATCACAAGTTGTTCAACATCACATACTACTATTAATATGTCCATTTATCTCTAGATACCATTTATTAACACTTTCCCCCAATTTTGGTGATTTACAAAACCCTAGGTTTAACCAATCTTAAGATTCTTACAAATGTTAAGCATACACTTATTTTCTTTGTTAAAATATCATCTATTAAGTGTATACAACCTTTATTTAACCATTAATCACCAACCCAAGAACTAGGGCTTCAAACCCAAGCCTAGAAATCCATAGATCTAAAGCTACAATGATCAATGAGTGAAGATTTACCTTTAATCTTCAACTAGGAGTGAAGAACCACGAGATTTGACCAAGAAATCGGCTCCAAATGATGTTTTTCACTCAAAAACGTATACAAACTCGTTGGGAGAGAAACTAGGGTTTGTGGATAGCATTTGTGGCTGAAATCTCGTATTTAATATAGTTACTGCATAGTTCGCGCCGTGAACTTTTAGAGTTCCCGTCGTGAACTCGTGGTACGCGCGTAGTTCGCGCCGTGAACCCGTCGTGAACTCTTAGAATCCGAAACCCAAAGTCTCGGGTCCAAGTTCATGTTCGTGAACTTTTGTTCGCGGCGTGAACTTTCCCTGTAGCCCAGGCTGCAGTTTTCGTTGCCCTTTTCGACACGGTTTCGTCCATAACTTTCTCATACGATGTCCAAATGACACGAAACCAATTCCTACGTTCTTTAAATGATTTATCCTTATTTATCATATTTTTATAAAATTTATTTATTTACAAAAATTCGGGTCGTTACAACTTAAGTCATGACATTGTTTGTGCACGCTCTCGTTAATTTCCTTCATCGGTCGGAATGGTCAGAAGCGACGAACTTCTTCGGTTGTGTAGGAGTGTCTATGTGTCTATATATATGTGTATATATATGAGTATGTGTGTATAAAATAAAGTGACGAAGGTTGTGAATAAATATTGTTGGTACATGTGTGTCGTGTTAGTTTAGAAATTGTTGATTTGACAAAACTTAAAAAAGAAAAAAGAAATGAGATTACTGCTTAAAGAAGCTTATATTATAGCTGCATAATATTGCATCTTATATCATATGTATGCATCATGTTTATTGTGTAAGAGCCATTTCCCACAAAATAAGCATTTAATTGTTTGCCTTCACCAAGTGATATTTACATAACCTTACAATTATATTCAAGAAAGTAGACAAAATTTCTTAACAGAAATAATCTAACCCAAAATTATCATACAGACTAAAACTTAACCGATCACTCGGTTTTGTTGTTTTAAAATTGATTGAAACTTTGGTTCGTTTCCGTCATAAAATATGTTTTCCGTCATAAGAAAAATCCGTCGCAAATTGAAGCACGCTCTTCCCTTGTCTCTGATAATGATTTATCACAATTACCTAGAAAATAAAATTTTCCATGGGGAATTTTACTGTTCATCAGATGTCCATGCATATTGTTATTTTTTCATAAATAATTTTTTTTGTTAATTTATAAATTGTAGTGTTATAAATATATTAGTTATAAATATTATTTTTATCCTTGCATATCCGTGAAGAGTGGACACATGCTCCCTGTTGAACAAAATTCAAATACAATTCTGCATATCAGTAACAAAAGCCAAAACTAGAAACATAAAGTGATTGCCTATTTGAACACCCTTCAAAACTATTCAAATACCTCTAATAAATAATACTTCCTCCGTTTCAAAATAAGTGATACATTTTGGAGTACACGGTTTTTTAGGCAAAATATGATAATGAATGTTAATTAGATTAAATTAGATAGTTAGTGGAAGATAGGTCCCACAAATATTGATTAAAGTGAATTTAATGATATTTAAAAGTAAAAGTAAGGGTAAATGTGTCTTTTCACTATATTAAAAGAGATAGTTAATGAGTGTGGGCTCCACTACCTTTACCAAATATGGTAAAATTTTAAAGTGTATCACTTATTTTGAAACACCCCAAAATAGAAAGTGTATCACTTATTTTGAAACGGAGGAAGTAATAATTAAATATTTATTAATTAAGTCATTATTAATTTTATTAAATATTTTTATTTTATAACTTCTAATTTATAATTTTTATTTTACATTATACTTTTATTTTTTTAAATTTGTTATTTTTATTTAATATTATATAATAATAAAAAAATTAAATAAATATAACAAGTTTTCATTTTAAAAAAATGGTGATGACTCTTTTTCGAAAAATTAATATTTTCAGCAATTACTATAAATTATAAAAGTAATACTTCCTCCGATTCAAAATAAGTGCTACAATTTCTTTATATGGGTGATTCAAAATAAGTGTTACATTTTAAAAAATTACCTTATTTGGCAAAAAATAGTAGGACTCACACCCACTAACTATCTATTTTAACAAAGTGAAATGACTCATTTACTCTTACTTTTTACTTTTAAACATCATTAACTCAACTTTATTCAAAAGGTGTGGGACTCATTATCCACTAACCATTCAATTAATCTAATTTAACCATCATTATAATGTTTTACCTAAAAAACTGTGAAACCCAAATCGTAGTACTAATTTTGAATCAGAGGAAGTATTTAATTTTAAATAAAAAATAAAAAAGAGGTAAAATTCATGACTATTTAAAATATTTTGAAAAAAAAATAAAAATAAAGATATAAGAGTAGTTGGTAAAAAAGATAAAAATAAAAATAATGAAAATGAAAAGTAAAATTGATAACTACCATGTCATCTCTCAGTTTTCATTGGTTTTGAACACAATTTTCAAGATAAAAGGTATGTGAACTTTAATTAAGGGTGTATAGTTAGTAGATATGGATGTTTAAATAGGCGGACCCAAAATAAAAGGTTAAACTTCGAGTGAATTCGTACAAGTTTGTGTTTACCTCGTGTCGGAAACGAACACACGGACACACATACGTACAACGTTGAACGTGAGTACGTTATGATATAGTACTATATATATAAACACATACGAATAAAGGGTCCACGTACATTATCATGCAATGAAATGTCTAATAAATATGGCATTGGATGCCACTATTCTATGTGAAGTCATTTAATTGTGAAAGACTTAAGAGTTGTGGTATGTGGGGGTGTTTGCTTCAAAACTCGGATTTATTCTTACAATTTCAAAGTTTTGGCTGACACAACAGCATGTGCACGTGAATCTTGTAATCCCTGTTGTTTACTCACCCCACACCCCACCCTACCCATCCACCCCAACCTATCTTCAGTTATTTATTACACACTTCTTTCTCAATGTATCGTATCTTAAATAATAATCATAATAATGGTTAAGTTACGTATACAAGTTCAACTAGCTAGCCCCTCAATGGGCTTTTATAATAATAATACCCTTATGAATTAAGAAATATTTCTCAACATGTACCACTATTAGTCCAATTCAATATTTGACATGATAACTATATAGAATTATACACTCATACCTCCATCTTGATCGTTATAAATGCAAGCACAATTTCATTATTTGACATGATAACTATATAGAATTAAGAGTAAATTACACGAATAGTCCCTGTGGTTTGCTATAAGTTTTGGATTTGGTCCCTAAGTATTATAAATTACATGGATAGTCCTTAAAAATGGGGGTCGGTCACGCTTTTTGTCCCTAAGGCAGACATCCGTTAAATCTTGCTGTTAATTTATATCAAATGACTAAAATACCCTTTAGTTTATATTTTCATTAATTGTTTATTTAATCATTCCTCCTTCCCCCTCCCATCCCTCTTTCTCAAACTGGAAATATGCAGGAACTTTGTAAGCATGGAAGAAAAAATCAAATTAAATCCTCAAATTTGAAAAGTTTGAAACATCAAACTGGAAATATGCATGAATTTTGTAGGCAGACATCATTTTGACTTTGTAAGCATCCCAATTTATGAAAATTACACCCTAAAGTCTGAAATCATACCAATTTCAAGTTCAAGATTTATAAAAAGTCAAAATGCATCTTTGGGCAAACGTTCACAATCCAGTTTCTAAGCCTTTTGCTAATCGTTCAAAGACCACAAATGTTCATAACAACAACAATCAAACTTTTCGACCAACTGTTCAACCTGCACCCACCACTGGTTTCCGATTGAAATTGGAAGCTCATGCGTCAGCCTTAGATTCAAACTGATGCTCTTCGTCCGACATATTTTCCGATTGAAATTGATGGAAACAAATCTGAATTGAACAACAGAGAAGAGAAAATGCTATGGAATGGGAGGAGTATAACAGCGAACATATTCCATCGACATCATCATCAAATTAACAAGATTTTTAGCTTTATTCTTAGTCAGTGCAAATGTGATGAAATGGGGTTTTTTAGGTTTAGAAAGTGAGATGAAATGACAAGAGAGGGAGAAGAAGGAGAGAGAAAGCGAAAATGACCAAGTTACCCCTGTGTGATTTGTACATTACTGATATTTAACAGCAAGATTTAACGGACATCTGCCTTAGGGACCAAAAGCGTGACAGACCCTCATATTTAAGGACTATCGGTGTAATTTCTGGAATTTAGGGACCAAATCCAAAACTTATGCCAAACCACAGGGACCATCCGTGTAATTTACTCTAGAATTAAATATAGCCAGTTTTTTATGATATTTGTCTTAACTAGAACATTTATAAAATTGTTACTCGATCGTTTCATGAAGTTGTCTTGCGGCATTCAATTTAGTTTGCGAAACATTGCTCATCCCCAAAAAAATATATATATATAAATAAATAATAATAATAATAATAATAATAATAATAATAATAATAATAATAATAATAATAATAATAATAATAATAATAATAATAATAATAATAATAATAATAATAATAATAATAATGATACGACCGGTCAATTGGGTAATACAAAAGGTTCCGCAAAATCCACTTTTTTCATGAAACGGGATGAGTGGCTATTTTGAAGCAATTCTAAAAGTATAGTGAAATTGATGTAGATCCCATTCTAAAGTTGATTTGCGTACATAAACGACGTTGTAGCCTAACTACTACATCAGGATCTTAGACGGAAACTGATTATGTGCCTTTATCATAATTATAAAAAAAATATAAATGTAAAAAATACTAAAATGGTTTAAAGATCAAACTATAATTCGATTAAAAAAGAAAAAACATTAACTACAAAAAGTAAAATTGTGAACTTAATTGGGAGTTGAGAAATAGACAATGAATACTGAATATGATCTTCATATTTGGTAACTCATGTCCTGGAACAGCTAGTATTTGGGAATATGAGATAACTAAAAAATATTTGGGTTTAAAAATTAATAAGTGTTTAAAAAAGTAATTGGGCCCCAATTTTTTTTTGGGTGTAGTCCTAGACCTACTGTATATCTTCCTAGGGCCGGTAGTAAGCCTAAGTGTTAGAACAAAACACAGATCAACTTGATACTGATGCTGCAGTTAGTACTGATCATACTTAGTACTGATGGGGCAGAACATGTTACTACTGAAGAAGTTGATACTGGTGTATAGTATAACTAAAGTTACTACTGATCATGCACAGATTGAAGATACTACTGATCAATAGTAGTTACTACTGACGATGGTTTCTGGACTTACTACTGATCACCAGATTTACTACTGATGTTACACATTTACTACTGGTGATGAGTTTTACTACTGATACGCGTTTTTGAAGAATATCAAGTCCGAGATCTTCGTATAGATAATTATAGAATGTAAATCAATGTATATTTTTATTATTCGATGTAAATCAAGTCCTAGAATAACTAGGGTAAATAGTTTAGCTTCAAGGACTATTATAAATAGTTCCTTACGAATTGTAAACGTACGTGTGTATTGTTAACTCAATAATATACATTGAAGCTTTTTGTGAAACTGTGTTCTTAATACTTTCGCATATTATTTACAGTTCATTGTTCTTAATTACATTGATATAGTGTTGATCCGCTGCAACTTCTATATTCAATTAGATCTAAAGGTGTTTATTAACTTCTCTATAGTTAATCGATCCTGACAAATGGTATCAGAGCTAATTGGTTCTAGATCTACTATTTGTTAAGAACAACAAAAAGTTTTAATCTTTAAAACACACTCATTGTTAATCATGTCGGATAACAATGAAAGCACTCAGGCCAACAAAATCCCCATTCTCACTCCCAATAACTTTGGGATGTGGAAGAATCGTATTAAGCAATACATGCTTATTACAGATTATTCTATGTGGGAAGTGGTTCTTGAAGGAAACAAAACTGGTCCTGGTCAAGCAAGCAGCTCTGCAACTGAGGCAGACAAACTTAAGTGTGAGAAAGAAAAGAAGGACAAGGGCATCGAACTCAAAACTCTAAGCACTCTACTACTGGCCATTCCTAACGATTATCAACATCTCTTTGTTGAGTATGATGATGCAAAGATACTATGGGAAGCACTGGAGAAGAGATTTGTTGGGACCAAGAGCACTAAGAGGAACATGAAGTCTGTTCTTAAACAAGACTTTGAAAATTTCAAAGGAAAACCCAATGAAACACTCACTCAAGTGTTTGACAGATTCAACAAGCTAATTGGTGAACTTAACCAGGTTGGGGTTAAGATGGATCAAGAAGATGTCAACATGAAGTTCCTAAGATCTCTTAGTGAAGAATGGGCCATGTATACAGTGGTATATAGACAAAGAGATGCTTTAGAAGAAAAAGAGTTGGATTAACTATACAATGATCTCAGAGTATTTGAAACTGAGGTAAACCAAAAGAACCCTTCTATTTCTTCTAATAATGCTGCATTTGTCTCTAGTACAGGTCAAGGTCAGGAAACATTCACAGGAAAGGCTACAGATTCTGAGGATGCTGCAAGAGAATCCTTCTTCACTAGTCATGTGCATACTGCATTGATTAGTGATGACTTGGAACAATTGAACCCAGATGATCTTGAGGAGATGGATCTTAAATGGCAGATGGCTATGCTGAGCCTAAGGACAAAAAGATTCTTAAAGAGGACAGGTAGGACAAGCCTCAACTTCAACAAAGGTGACAAAGCAGGATTTGACAAAGCTAAAGTCAAATGTTACAACTGTAACAACCTTGGTCACTTTGCAAAAGAATGTCCTCAGCCAGACAAAAGATCAAAATCAACTGCTCTTGTTTCACAACAAGGACAAGGTTATGACTGGAGCTTCCAAGCAGAAGAGCATGCTCAAAATCAAGCTCTCATGGCCTTTACTAACATCAAAACTGAGAGCATTCAGATCCCAGAAGAAGGAAGAACATGGCATATTGATAGTGGATGCTCAAGGCACATGACTGGAAATCTGCAAATTCTGAAAGATTTCAAGTCATTTGATGGAGGATATGTGGCTTTTGGTGAGAATCCCCAAGGAGGTAAGATTACAGGTAAAGGTACTGTTACAAATGGCAAAATTACCTTTGATGATGTATTTTATGTAGCTGAACTAAAATACAATCTTGTCAGTGTGTCTCAAGTTTGTGATAAAAAGAACAAGATTCTTTTCACAGACATTGAGTGCATCATTCTTTCTCCTGATTTTATTTTAGATGAAAAATATGTTGTTTTAAGAACTCCAAGGAGAAACAATGTGTATTGCCTAGATATAGGGGGAGAACTCATTTCTACAAATGAGGTCAACTGTTTTATATCCAAGGCAAACACCACTGAATCAGAACTATGGCATAGAAGGATGTGTCACACAAATTTTAAAAACATGAATAATTTAGTAAAAAGAAATCTGGTCATTGGACTACCTCAAAAACAATTCATGTGTGATCATCACTGTGTTGCATGCCTAAAAGGTAAACAACACAAGACTTCTCATAAGTCCAAAACTGTGAACTCTATTTCTGTTCCTTTACAGCTCTTACATATGGACCTTTTTGGACCTACAAATGTAATGAGTATTGGAAAGAAACAATATTGTCTTGTTATTACTGATGACTTTTCCAGATATACATGGGTTTTCTTTCTCAGGACAAAGGATGAAACAAGTGAACTCATAAAGAACTTAATTGTCAAACTGGAAAACACATCTCATCAAAAAGTGAAAGCCATAAGATGTGATAATGGCACAGAATTTAAAAATGCTAACTTAATTAACTTTTGTGATCTTAAAGGTATTGACAGGCAATACAGCTCACCTAGAACTCCTCAACAAAATGGTGTAGCTGAAAGAAGAAATAGAACTATCATAGAAGCAGCAAGGTCAATGCTTGCAGACTCAAAATTACCAATTACTTTTTGGGCTGAAGCTGTTAATACTGCCTGTTATGTTCAGAACAGAGTATTAATAGTGAAGCCACATTTCAAAACACCATATGAACTGTTTAACAAAAGAAAACCCTCTATAAGCTTTTTAAAATCATTTGGTTGTCCTTGTACTATTTTGATTACAAGAGAACAAATTGGTAAGTTTGACTGCAAAGCTGATGATGGAATCTTTGTGGGATACTCTACTCAAAGCAAATCATACAGAGTATTCAACAAAAGACTAAGGATAATCGAAGAAAGCATCAATGTATCCTTTAATGAAAATATACCTAATGAACAAGGAAATGGTCCAGATTGGCTATTTGATATAGACAATCTAACCAAATCCTTTAATTCTAACATGAATTTCAATGCAGGTAATTTAAATTGTCACAATCAAAAGGAAGGAATATCATCAGTTAATACTGGTCAAGAGGAAATGAGATACATTGTAGTTAATACTGCTCCAATAGTTAATACTGATGTCAGTAATAACTCAAGTTCTGGAACCAGTAGTAACTCTGAGAATGAGGACATTAGTAATTCAAATACTACTGATACCAGTAATAGTACTCAAAATACTACTGGTCCCAACATTAACCTAGATTCTCAAGATACTACTGATACCAGTAACAACAACAACTCTACTGATCTCAATGAAGATAATAGCAGTAGTAACTCTGACCAAGAAGATGATGAACCAAATATCAATGACAATGAAGGATCTCTAGAAGAACAACTACCTGAGACAAATGAATCCAATCTTGAAAATCAACTAGTGGTTGATAAAGCTACAACTACAAGGACTCAAAAGAACCATCCATTAGACCTTGTTCTAAGTGATGTCAACTCACCTCTACAAACAAGAAGCAAATTAAATAAAAGCTTAACTGCAAACATGTGTAATATAAGTCTTATTGCTAATGAGTGTATGTTTGAATGCTTTTTGTCTCAGGAAGAACCAAAGAAGATCCAACAAGCAATGAAGGACTCAAACTGGATTGAGGCAATGCAAGAGGAACTCCTTCAATTTAAATTACAAGCTGTTTGGACACTTGTACCTCTACCCAAAGGAAAAAGAGCCATTGGAACAAGATGGATCTTCAGAAACAAGAAAGATGAAAGAGGTATAGTGATCAAGAACAAAGCCAGACTTGTAGCCCAAGGATACACTCAAGAAGAAGGAATAGACTATGATGAAGTATATGCTCCTGTTGCTAGAATTGAAGCCATAAGAATATTTCTAGCATATGCTTCATTCAAGAAATTCAAATTCTATCAAATGGATGTTAAGAGTGCATTCTTATATGGGAAGATTGAAGAAGAGGTCTATGTATGCCAACCTCCAGGCTTTGAAGATCCAAAACATGGTGATTATGTGTTCAAATTGGATAAAGCTCTGTATGGCCTACATCAGGCACCAAGAGCATGGTATGACACATTATCATCATACCTATTGAAGAACAACTTTAAAAGAGGAGCCATTGACAAAACTTTGTTTACAAAGAAAGTCAAAGATGATATACTACTGGTACAAATTTATGTAGATGATATCATCTTTGGCTCAACCAATGATTTATTATGCAAAGAATTTGAAGAACTGATGCAAATTAAATTCAAGATGAGCTCTATGGGTCCAATGAACTTCTTCCTTGGACTCCAAGTCAATCAAAGAATAGATGGCATCTTGATAAATCAATCAAAATATGTCAAAGACATCTTGGAAAAGTTTGATTTGAAAGACAGTAAAAGTGCTAGTACACCAATGGAGACACACAAACACCTACATCCTGATGTTGAGGGGGAGGATGTAGATGAACACTTATATAGATCAATGATAGGTTCCTTGATGTACTTAACTGCATCAAGACCTGACATTATGTATAGTGTGTGTGTGTGTGTGCAAGATATCAAGCAAGACCTAAAGAACTACACTTGCAAGCTGTCAAAAGAATATTCAGATACTTGAAAGGCAAACCATCACTAGGTATATGGTATCCACATGACTCACCCTTTGAACTAATAGCCTATACAGATAGTGACTATGGAGGTGAATGTCAAGATAGAAAGTCCACTACTGGTGGATGTCAATTCTTTGGATCAAGACTGGTGTCATGGCAATGTAAGAAGCAGACAAATGTATCAACATCTACTGCTGAAGCAGAATATGTAGCTGCATCTGCTTGCTGTGCTCAAGTACTATGGATTCAAAACCAGCTTCTAGACTTTGGTATCTCTATCCTTAAAACTCCTATTTTTATTGATAATCAAAGTGCTATTAGTATTGTGAATAATCCAGTAAAACACTCAAAAACTAAACACATTGAAATAAGATTTCATTTTATAAGAGATTGCAATGAAAAGAAATTAATCAAAGTTGTTAAAATTCATACTGATGATCAATTAGCAGATCTTTTTACAAAAGCATTTGATGTAGGAAGATTCAACTTCTTGGTCAGCAGCATTGGAATGATTTTAATAAATTAAAATCTCTTAAAATCATGTGTAAAGTTTTGTTGTAAAAAGTTTTTTTTTTAAGTATTTTACTACTGGTAGGTCTGCATTACTGGTATGAAAGTGTATACACAAAATACTACTGGTAGTTCATTACTACTGGTGTATATTAGGTTTACACAAATACTACTGGTAAGTCAGTACTACTGGTATTCACATATACTACTGGTCTTATGTGTTAATAGTTACTACTGATGTCTATAGTTACTACTGATGTCAAAATCCTTAGTCACTACTGATGTTAGTAGATACTACTGACGTTTTACTACTGATATCTTATTTACTACTGGTCTTTCAGAAACACAATTACCAAACTAACCCCCATGAAAATAACTGTTATGTTATGATTCGAAGGACATTTTAGTAGTTTTGCAGGATTAATCGAAAGATATAAAAGGCGGTAGACGATTAGTTTAGCATTATCTTCACTTCGATTTGCTAAAACCTCTCGATAAACCCTAACTTACGATCAAAAACCCTTCGTCAATAACAAAATTCACTCCTGTTCTTCACAAAATTCCACAAAATGGCAACTCTACAATCTCTCAATGTTCCAACCGGTCTCAAATACTCAGAGTTCCACAACATGTGTGCCTTTCTACGCAATCCAGACGGAACAAAGGATTTCCGACCAATCGTGAACTTTTTGAAAAATTCTTACATACGGTTCGCATTAACGGTGAAACCGAAGGCATACCAACAGCACTTGGTGGATTTCTGGACCAATGCTGAAAGAACAGAGGGTGCAACTGTACCAATGATAAAATCAACTGTGGATGGAAAAACGATCACCATCACAGAACAATCTATTCGACAACATCTACAACTACACGATGATTCAGGTATGACTACTCTTCCTAAGGAATTCATTGCTGAAATTTTAAACAAAATGGGATATGAGGGAAGACTAAACATAGTAACTTTTCAAAAAGGTCTTCTCTCCCCACAATGGAAATTTCTTGTCCATACTATTCAGCATTGTATTTCTCCAAAAAGAAGTACTTGGAATGAGTTTAACAGGGCAATAGCATCTGCTTTTGTCTGTCTATGCACAGACCAAGTATTCAATTTTTCTAACATGATCTTTGAAGGTATGTTGGGAAATCTTAACTCTTCAAAATTTTTAATGTATCCCAGATTTCTCCAACATATCATAAACATTGAATTACAAAACTTGTCAACTCCCAAAAATATTTTTATAATTCCAGAGTTGAACAAGAAAGTTTTCTCAAATATGAGAAAACAATTTAAATTTTCGGGCAAGGAAACCCCTCTGTTTCCTAATATGATCAAAGATCACACACCACTTGGAGAGGGTTCAATCAAAGATATAACCCAAATTGAACCTCAACCCACTCCATCACCCCCAAATGCAGCCCAAACACCACCCCATATAGCCACTCAATCACCCACTAACTTAGAAGTCCTGAATGTGTCCCAGGAACTTGAATTAAATCTGCAGAGTGCTACTCTTCACTCTGTGGAAGACCTACCAGACAAAACCCAAAACATTTCCACAATTTATAAAAGAAAGAAATTATCTTTAAAGGACACCAGGGGAAAAATCGAGTCACACCCCAGGCTCAAAGAGTTGTCCTCCAAGGAGGAGAGAGGACATGAGGAGAGGGCTTTCACTACTGATGCCCCAAAGGTGGGTGCACAGGATAGTGAAAACATCACTAAGACCCAAACCTCGGCAACTTTAAGTGATGACTCTTTTGAGGAATTACTTAAAGGACCCCGGTGCCAAGAAACCACAAGGGGGGACATCTCTGCTTCTTCTAGGAAGAAGAGAATGTCTAAAAGACCCAATGAATCGCCAAGCAGTGATGAGGGCAGATCTGTGGAATTGATGGAAAGGAAGGAAAACCTTAAAACCAATGTACCTGTTAGTGAGCCCGATGATCTTGCTAGATGGAGTGAGGGCAGTATTAAAATCAACCAATTGACGGAAAAAGTGGATTCTCTTGAATCCACAGTACAAAATTATCTTGAATATCTAACAAATCAAGGAAAAACGATGGCTGCAATGAAAAGGCATGTCAATACCATCAACAAAAGAATGAGATTCTATGAGCACAGGCTTCATCAACAAACCAAAATCATCAGAAAATTGAAGAAGAAAATTGATGATAGTGAGGCTCCACCAGTTGAGCTCACTAAGGGGGAGAAGGATAATATCCAATCAATGATTGATGAATCAATTGCAGCAGCAGCATCTTCTCTCCTAAACTTAAAAGAATCAAATGTTGATAAAGGCCCAGAGATGATGGTTACAGAAGAAGAGCCTGTTACTACTGCTACAATGGAAGAACAAGTTGAAAAGGAAATACCAGTAGTAACTCCTACTACTGATATAATAGCAGTAGTAAATCAAGAAGAGGAAGTAAAAGCAGCAAACACTACTGATGCCCTATCAGTAGTAATATCTGAAGATATACCAGCAGTAACTACCTTAGTTACTACTGATGATATTATTGAGCTGCCACCTCTATTAGAACCAAAAGTGATACTTCCACCATCTCCAAAAAGGTCAACAACACAAATGGTGGTGAAAGATATTGATGATGATGTAAATTGGTTAGAAGTTGATGAATGCTCACTACCTCCACATCCTAAAATACTTCCTATATCACAGATACACTACTATGGTCCCAAATTTGTTATTGAATCTGAACCAAATATGAAGAAAGACAATTACATAGGAAAGGGAAAGGAAGTTGCTGATGAAGACCATCCTAACAGAGCACAAGGTCATGAAATGGTCAACAAAATCAACTATGCCAAATCAGCCAAACAGGATAGGTGGAAGGTTAAAAGAGCAAAATACTTAAAGAAGGTTGAAGTATCTCTAGCAAATGAAAACAGAAGATTAGCAGAAAGGGCTAGAATACTAAGACAACCATTCACAGAAATCAAATTGGCAGATATAGCAGATATTTCAAAACTGTCACAATTTAAACAAAAGGTCAAAACTAAACAAGTTGCTGAAACAAGAAAAGAACTACAAAGAAAAGAACTAGAAAAATTCAGGCAACTTGAATATGAAACATTAGAACTTCTGGAAGCACAAGTACAAGAATGCAAAGAGCAGAAGGCTGATATGCCAGAACAGTTTGCAGAGAAAAAGAAAGAAATGATCACATTCTTGAAATCAAGAGGTCACAACACAAAGGCCTTTGGAAGAATGAAGTTGATTAACTTAATTGAAAAGTACTGTGTAGAGAAGAAGAAGGATCTTACTGAGCAAGATATTAATGAGAAGTACACTACTAAACTTAAACAGATAGACTCCAAAGAAATGAAAGAAAGAAAAACAATAACTGGAGAATCATCTGGTGTATCTTCTCAAACATCAAAGAAAAGGAAGACAATTTCTACTGAACTTGAACAATCAAAGAAGAAATTACAAATGGTTCAAGTTTATGATCTTCCTGTTGCTCCCCTACAAAATAATCCAATCATCAACTGGAGATATATAGATGATATGATTGAGATTATCAGAGAAGATAAGGTCATACAAAGATTCAGAGCTTGGAAACCTTTGGTCATGTCTCTAACCAGAAGTGACATTATAAAGATGTTGATCATTGGTAAACCAAGAATGACTAAGAAGAACTGGAAGAATTCAGCTGCAGGCTATCTTACAGAAATGATTGATGCTGCTTTCTATCCAGAAAATTATTCAGAGAAGTTTACAAATCCAGAGAATGTTCAAGCCTGGAATGTGCTGCCAACTGTCAATATGTACTTCTTTGAATATACAAGTAAGAAATGTGATCTATTCCTTTATGAGAAAGAGTATCCTCATTCTGAGAAAACTCTTTATCAACTTTGGTGCATGAACTTTATTAAACCACATGATGCTGTGATGCTCCAAAACAAATTGAATGAATTTGTTAAAAGAATCAGCAAATATATTATTGCACAAAGAAATAAAAGGAACCAACAGACTTTAGAAGGTGATCAGAAAAGAGCAAAGCTGTTGGAAGATCAGAAAAAGAATAAGTAAAAAGAAACTTGATTGATTAAAAGATAATCAATAAGTTTAGGGGGAGATTGTTAGAACAAAACACAGATCAACTTGATACTGATGCTGCAGTTAGTACTGATCATACTTAGTACTGATGGGGCAGAACATGTTACTACTGAAGAAGTTGATACTGGTGTATAGTATAACTAAAGTTACTACTGATCATGCACAGATTGAAGATACTACTGATCAATAGTAGTTACTACTGACGATGGTTTCTGGACTTACTACTGATCACCAGATTTACTACTGATGTTACACATTTACTACTGGTGATGAGTTTTACTACTGATACGTGTTTTTGAAGAATATCAAGTCCGAGATCTTCGTATAGATAATTATAGAATGTAAATCAATGTATATTTTTATTATTCGATGTAAATCAAGTCCTAGAATAACTAGGGTAAATAGTTTAGCTTCAAGGACTATTATAAATAGTTCCTTACGAATTGTAAACGTACGTGTGTATTGTTAACTCAATAATATACATTGAAGCTTTTTGTGAAACTGTGTTCTTAATACTTTCGCATATTATTTACAGTTCATTGTTCTTAATTACATTGATATAGTGTTGATCCGCTGCAACTTCTATATTCAATTAGATCTAAAGGTGTTTATTAACTTCTCTATAGTTAATCGATCCTGACACTAAGGTATAAAGTGTTGGAAAGTGTTCCCTATTTGAATGTTGTCATGGGTTCGAGTCTTGTAATGTATAATATGCTTTAAATTTAAGGGTAGTTTAAAGGGTATATTCATTCTGCTTTTCAAACAAAAAAATTTGATGGTAACCAGCTATACGGGATTATCTGTAACAATATTGTTCGTCTCGGCCGCCTATCAAGCGGCTTTGTTCTAGGTAACCTACGAGGTCTTTCGAGAACCAATGTCAGAGCCAAAGCCGATGAGAGAAATTGAACATATAAATTATGAGCGCCAAAATGTAATTCTTTTATTTTTTTAGGACAATACTTGTATTTTAGGATAATATATAAACTTTTAGGACAATACAACCAAATTCCTTAGTAAAATTCTTCCTCGCAAATGAGTTTCATTGCAACTTTCCGTTGCTATACTGGAATTTTCTTGTAGTACATACGTTTAAGTAGGAATATGAAGAAAACCCGGAAACGAATCGGAACCGGAACTGAGCCGGAACCCGTTATTCAGTCCGGTTTTTGGTTCTCATTTTATGCCAAAATCGGGTTTCGGGTTTACTAGTTCCGGTCTTTTCGGGTTTGGAAGCGGAATTTCAATAGGTATATAGGCTTACGGGTTTTCATCTATACATGTCGAAATAATAGGTATATAGGCTTTTAATACAAAAAAAAAATTGAACATCAAAAAACGAGCCAACATGTCGAGCTTCGGCATTGCCATCACCCTCCCGAGGAAGTCCAAGAACTTATATTAAAGGGATAATTTCTTTTATATCTTTGTAAAAGTCATAAATTGTTTTCATATCTTTCTCAAATTCATAAATTATTTTTATATTATTCTAAACTTTTTAATTACTTTTATAAACTTGATTATAGCAAAATGCTAGACTAAAATAAAACGTACATTACAATGGACATCTTAACCAATCCACTCATTAATCTTAACTTTGTGATTTCTATGGGTGATCCAAGAAAAAATAAACAAAATAGTACTATCCACTAAATCCAATTTACCCATTTTGTTATCATCTAACAATAACGAATTCCTATATCTCCAAATAATCCAATATGTTGTGTATCCGATGACTTGTATTTTTATTTTCCGATTATTGAAGTTTGAGATATTCACACAAAACTCCCACGATTCGTGAAAGGAGTGACTAATGTCGGTATCAATGTCACACCATTTATATATCTTATTCCAAATTTCTCTAGCAACCGAGCATGTAAATATAATGTGTGTGATCGTTTCCATATGAGAATTACAAATAGGGCAGGGCCGGTCCAATTAATTTTTGGGCCCTGGGCAAAATCTTAAAAATGCCCCCCCTGAAATAATTCCCCCCCCCCAAATAACAAAAAAAAATTTGCAAAATTAAAAGTGTCGTCCCAATACCAAGTTAAATGTCTGGATTGGACTCTGTAGTTCGTCTATTTTCAATATTCTTGTGGACTTATTTGATTCAAACGAGTTTATACATATGTATATATGGATAAAAATTTTTGAAAGTGGACCCCTAAATTTTGTGGGCCCTGGGCGGCCGCCCTTATCGCCCATGCCCAGGGACGGCCCTGAAATAGGGCACATAATAGACTCTATCTCCATCCTTTTTTTTGAAAGATTTTGTCTTGTAGATAAGCGATCCATATGGAGTATCAAAGTAAAAATATTAACTTTAATTGGTATAGAATTACACCAATTAAAGTTAGAGGTGTAACCGAGAAAAAGTATAAAGTTGATATGTTTCCTTGTGACACCAACCATGAACTCATAATTGTCACCAATATTCCAACATATTTTATCAATCCAATCGGTTAGATTAATCCCTCTAATGAGCGAGAGGATATTGTCAAATTAATAGAAACATATTTTACTTGCAGCAACTTGTGAACACCCGCAAACATCATATTTTTATTAAAAATACGCTATAAAAATTGAAGTTATATATTTTAAGATGAAAATATGCACTTGAAAAGGTATAATTGAAAGACAAACACAAAAACTGGGTTTACCGGTTCTACCAGCTTGAATACCGAACCGACCCGGACCCGAACCGGGCCCTAAGGCCGGTTAAACCTGTCCGGTTCTCGGTCTTGGAAATTTCTTTTTTCCGGTTTCTGGGTTTACTAGTTCCGATCTGATTCAATCCGATTCCGAAACCAAACACACCCCTATGCTTAACTGCCCACTGTAGAATTATGAAAGAATCCAACGGTAACCCCAAAATGTGTTGTTTAATTTTATGTTTCTCGACGACATATCGTCAATTAGGGGTTAGCACGGTCCAGAAACCGAACCGAATCGAAACCGATATAACCGATCGAAACGGAAAACGATGAATTTTCAAAATCGAAACCGAACCAATTACATGATTTCGGTTTTGTTTCGGTTTGGTTCGGTTTCGGTTCTGTCTTTTAGCCTAAATATATACTTATTTTTCCGAGGACCAAACCGAACCGAAACCGATAAAACCGAAAATGAAGAATTTTCAAAACCAAACCAATTACATGTTTTCAGTTTTAGTTTGGTTCGGTTTCAATCGGTTTTTGGTTTCGGTTAGGTTTTTCTGTCCAAATGCTCACCCCTATCGTCGATACATGCTTTGAATAAAATAGAGCTTGGTCAAACTTATGTCGTGGACATGATATCGCTATACAGCTATCAGTAGGACGACAAATGTCGTCGCGACATGTGTCAAGGTTGTTTCTTATAATGAAAGGGTCATTTCTTTATTATGACATTAAATGGAATTATCGGGCCGTTATAGCTTATTGGACCATTGCCAACGATCAGTTGGTTGTGTTTCAGTTTGGAGGCACTGTTGACCCGCCCCTTCGGTTGAATGTCATCAGTTTATTACTTCGGCTAGGCGATGTATCTAATGATGAGGGAAATAGGTGATAGATATTTTGTGTGTGTTTATATTTTATGTATAAATATTAAGTGATCAATGGGGTATTGTTAGTATGAGTGTAAAAATTGAGTGTCACTTGAAATGTTGACTGATTTGACAAAAATTGAAATGTCAATTTAGTGTCACGATTGAGAATGGTCTTAATAAGCAAGGGCAAAATTGAGAGTATAATAGAACATGTGTTTGACTCAAAATTAAGGAATCAAATCAACTACTCCTCCGTCCCACAAAAAACTTCACATTTCACCACATATTTTTGTCCCACAAAAAACTTCTCATTTCACATTTGATGGGCTCCACGTAATAAAATACTATTATCATTAATAACCCCACCACTAACTATCCAACAACTATCATTCTCTCTCCAAACAAATCTTATATTTTAATCAAAATTATTACCAATGACCCACCACTAGGGGTGAGCATAGCCGGTTACCCACCAGTTCCGACCGGAACCGGAACCTCTTGTACCGGTTCCTCAATTTTCGGAACCGGAACCGGAACCTCCGGTTCCGGTGCCGGTTCCGGTTACCCTGTTTCTAAAATCATAAAATTAAAATAAGATGCGAAGCAAAAATATTAATATTTTTTGTCATTTTATCAACTAATCTTTGAATAATATAAACTCCAAACACTTAAACATATTATTGTCTATATATTTTATCATTAGAACACTATATTTAGACTAATTAATGACTAAACTCATTAAAGGTTACACAAAATTCTCATATATTTAGATTTGGACATTAATTTTATCATATATATATAATATTTTAACAAAAATAGACCGAATAATCGCCGGTTCCGGTTATCCACCGGTTACCGGTTCCTAAATTTTGAGAACCGGAACCGGAACCTCTTAGGGCGGTTCCATAATTTTAGGAACCGGAACCAACGGTTCCAAAGCGGTTCCGGTTCTAATTCCGGTTACCCGTTTTTTGTGCTCACCCCTACCCACCACTAACTATCACCTTAAATCTTGTGACCAAATGAAATGGGAAGTTTTTTGTGGGACGGAGGGAGTAATAAATATTAGTCAATCAGATCAACCACATGCGAAAGTTCAAACCATATGCATGGATTTATGGTTTCATTGTACTGCCACATAAATATAAATCTAAATCTAGTATAATAAAAAAACTACAGCTCATTATTCTCAGAATGGTATTGTCTTTTTTCCATTTCTACTGCTACCCTTATTGTCTTCTTTTAACTTCAAAATTATTCTTCATCTAGCTGTACACCCCATCCATTTTTTCTTCATTTTTCAAATATTTTCTTTAATCAGGTAAATTCAAAAGTAATTTACTAATTTTGCATAAATTACTGCACTAAAAAAGAATATTTAACGAATTAACATGTGTAATAATGCATAAATTACTGCAGTAAAAAGGTAACTTCATGAGTTCCACACCACCCTCTAATTGCACTATATTCTTAAAGATGTTTTTTTTTTTTTTATTTCTATAAAACTAATCAAAGACTACAAATTAAGTGAAAAATAAAGGAAAAATAAAATCTACAACCACTCACACTGTAAGTATTTGAAAATTTACTGTGGTGGCATTTAAGATAAACACCATGGGAATACAAAAAAACTGAAATTAAATGATATGTTTAAATTATTATGTAATTAATAATTCAAAGATAAATTTTTTTTTTAAACGGCTAGTTAGTAAGTTAGTGGTTTGAGCTGAGCCTAAGCAGTGACATCCACAAAGGGCAATATGTCTTCCCTCGAACTTTCCACCTATTTGTTCACGACCAGACTTGAACCCATGACCTATAGGTTATGTACAATACCTTAAACCTTACTCTAATATCACTATGCTACAAGCATGGGGTAATTCAAAGATATGATACTTTTAGAGAATTTATGAATGTAAAATAAGTACCATAGTGAGCAGTTCTCCAGGAAGGTAGTGATTGTTTAATCACCACTGATAATTCAAAGATATGATACTTTTAGAGAATTTATGAATGTAAAATAAGTACCATAGTGAGCAGTTCTCCAGGAAGGTAGTGATTGTTTAATCACCACTGATAATTCAAAGATATGATACTTTTAGAGAATTTATGAATGTAAAATAAGTACCATAGTGAGCAGTTCTCCAGGAAGGTAGTGATTGTTTAATCACCACTGACCTCCTGACCAATGTGTGGTTTAATGAAATTCAAATATTTGAGTTTTCCCATTTGCTCTAAAAAAGCAATAATAGAATATTGGAGTGGTAAATAGTAATCCTCGTCACGTAATAAGGTTTATATTTTTTTAAAAAAATTTGTCCTTAATAATTTTTTTTTTTGGTGCATATGAAAGGCGAGAAATGAAGTGTTGTTTAACAATGATCATCAATGAAGTGTGTTTGGTGCCTTTTAAAAGATTATTTCAACTTCTTTCACATGGTTGAAACATATGATTAATTTATCTTGTAATTTGGTAGAATGCGGAATTTCTCCTTTTTGTCACATTTGTAATTTTGTTCTTTTCATCTTAGTTTCTTGTTAAGTTTGGTTCTTTATAATATATTCACCGTTTTTAAAAAAATAAAATCCATGTTTCTCAAATTTGATTGAGTTCACTTCAAATAAAGTTATAATTAATTTCTCTTTAAAATATTACTTTTTATATGGGTTAAGATTTTCTTTCTCTATAGTAACCTTATATTTTAATTAAAATTATTTTCAAGGACTCGTCACTAATTATCTTTTAAAAACTTGTGAAAAATAGAAATGAAAACTTTATTATAAAATAAAGGGAGTAATAATTAATAGGTTTTTATTTAGAATGATTATGTAAGGGATTTTCGTATAATATTAAAAAATTATATACTGATATTCATAAATATCTTTTATCTTTCGCAATTTCAGTAAGTTTCTCAATATCTTTTAGTATTGACCCTACATGATCAAATTTGAAGCCTTTTTAAAATATACCTTTTGCTCCTAGCTAGACTAACTCACCTTACATCACTAATAGTATTAAATTAAAAATATATATAATTATAACTAGGCATCATATATAGGTCAATAATAAATACAATTTATAAGTTTAAAGATTTAACTATTCACCGATAGTTGATACAAGTAAACGGTTAAGAACAATCATAATTCGCTATATATTGTTCTAAAACAATAAAGTCAACATCCACTTTCAAACCTACCCTTTTACCTATTTTTCTATTTATAGCTTTTCATTATCTCACCTCACCCCACACTCTATCCTCAAATCTCACTCACAAACTCATAAATTTACACACCCAAAAGCAGAAATCAGATCGATCTCAGGATTTACTGACTGCATGGACAAGAAATGGAAGCTATCAAAAGAGGATCCATGCAACCATTCATCAAAATCATCATCACTTTTAAGAAGTATTTCACAAAAAAACTCCACAAAATCACCACTTTTGAGATCATTTTCAACAAAAAGTTCGATGTTTTCAAGAAGTTCATCACAGAAGAACAAGTCTCCAAGTAATCTAACACGAAGTTCTTCACAAAAATGTGCAAATTTCACTCGAAAATGTGGTAGTTTGGCCAAAGAACAAAAGGCGAGATTTTATATTGTGAAAAGGTGTGTTACAATGCTTGTATGTTGGAAAAAACATGGTGATTCTTGAAAATTTGAAGTTTTTTTGTTTTTTGTTTAGGGTTTAATGATGTCTTTTTCTTCTACTTGAGAGATGGATATGATTAGGGTTTTAGAAACCCTTGAGTTTTTCTGCCATCCCATAAGAAAGAAGATGAAGAAATTATTATCATTATGTTTTTTTTTTCCTTTTTTCTTATTTGTCCTTCTTTCTTTATGGGCTTGATTTGAGTTCAAATGTAATCATCCATGTGAGCTAGTAGCCTACTAGTAGCACATGCAATGAAGCCACTAAAGAAGGATGACATTAATGTATCATATCTTCTCCTATATATGAGCCTATATTTGATTTACCTATGACAACTCATCACATTGGAGCTCACCCATTGGTCGAATATGCCACGTGTAATTCACCCATTGGTCAACGAATTCCTCACAGTATTCCAAAGACTGAATTCCTCACAAAACCCTAATCCCTCTTCGTCTTTTGCCAACTACTCATGTATCTTCATCTCCTTCGTAAATTCTGGGGTTTCATCTGCTATGACTACTTCGTAATAAGAATTTCAGTATCATCTCCTCACATTTTTCATCCTGCAAGGTATCCCCTCCGAACTAATTTCCTAAATTGATTTCTGCCTATTCGGTGGCTGCGCATTTTTTTCTCTATCTCACACTTAAATGAATCCATTCAGTATTATTGTTGATAACTTAAATTGAATCCATTCAGTAATTATTGTTGATAAAAATTGTTATTTCTAAGCACCTTACAAAATTATTTTAGTGCATAGCATCTTTGATCCGTTTTCCAAATTTTATGTACACCAACTGTTTGATAAAATGTGTGAAAAAAGTTTTGATAATAGTTTTCACAACACGGATTGTTGACTTGTGTTTCTGGTATATTGCTTGTGTGGATCATTATATATGGATGTCAAGAACGAGGAAGCAACACCCCCAATTTCGTAAAGGAATGATTTGATTATTAGCTTTGTGAGAAGCATCCAGTAGCAGGTACTATACTACGTTTCCATAAAGGATCTGCCTATATGTTCTAAGAGGTAGCAAGACTTGAAAAGGTTGGCATTTGTTAAAAATTAAATGCATTTCATATCCTAATATTTTTCGGTGAAATTATTCTATTAGTAAGAATTTTAATTGTCATTAATGAATTTTAGATGTTGATTGGTGGATCACGCTTCAAAGTCTGGTCAAGTTCCAGCAGGTCTTAATATTGGGAATACACCAGAGATAAGGAAAACCACAAATGTTGATAAAGATGGTCCTGCATATATGGAGGAGGTACTAATTTGTCCTTCACAAATTTATCGAGCCATTTAATCGAGCCATTTATATGAAATCGGCTCAAATGGTTTTATATATTAGGTGATGCAGCTATGTAAGCATATTCATCAACCGTTGTAGAGAATTCTTACAACATCAATAGTTGTAGAAAATTGTCTTACATCTCAAATAAAATGAAAAAAAGTATTAATCATTTTTTTTTATAAAAAAATGAAACTTTTCAATACCATCATAATTTTCTTATTATGTGATTTGGATCTGGAACTTTAATGTCATAATACTATCTTATGAAACTTACATCCAAACATCTTAATTGTGTGTAATTCTAAAACCTGTTCATACAAGTTGAATATTTTTTTTGTAAATTTAACTTAATCTTGCAATATCTTGATTTAATTTAGTTTGTGAGAAACTGTTGATTGTCTCATTTATAAAAAATTTCTTTAAGAGAACATATCAAATTTACGTGTTGGGGCAATTTACGAAACTATTTAAATAAAGGATGTGTAATACTTGTCTACAAAATTAAAAAATTACAAAAATATTTAAAACTTTGGTAAACTGTTAACTTTTTAGAACTTTATTAACTGTAACATATTTTCACGGTGACAAATGCAAATTGATGTTTAAATGTTGTAAAGCTACTACAAATTGACAAGCCATTTGTAACTCTGTTTTACGTTCAGTTTCAGGCTCTAAAACGTAGAAGTTCTGTACCAAATGATGATACCGGGTCCGGTGGCCCACTTCGTATAACCTGACAAAAAGTAAAATTTCTATCACAAAGAGAGAAGAGAACTCAGATACCATATTCAACAATCAAAAACTTCAAATCAAAAGCTTATTTTAACAAACTGGCCGGAACCAAACATCTTTAAACGGGCTGAAGAAAATGGTTAAACACGTATAAGCTTAAGTTTAACATATGCAGCCTTCATCTCTTTTCAATAAAATAAGGTTAGTTTAATTATTATTAAACATGTGATGTTACTGTTTTCTCATGTGAAAACAATGTTATGAACTAATTTTAGTATTTTACATCGTTTGTGACACAAGAATATAAATCACTTTGTTGTCATGACACTTAGGTTTATTATATTGGTAATATATTGGTATATTCAGATCAACAAATATACGCTTAAGCATATGTATTACATACAAAAATAAAAAGAAAATTTTACAGATTGCAACAATCTCTTTAGAACAACCAATGCTTCTTTCTCGACTTTTGCTACACAATAGCTTCTTAATATAAGCAACTATGATTAGCGTAAAACTCTGAAATTATTATGAAAACTTTTATAAGCCACCCGTAATTTATCACGGGTTATAGGCTAGACATTGAAACTAAATTATAAACATACTTTTGTTATTTTGTAGAACGATAAACATGCACTTAGAAATGACAAAAATTCCAAACATTGAGAAATGCTTGGATGTAGAAGCTAAAGAGGGTACTGGTGAGGCATTGCTAACTGGTTTTGAAGTATTCTAAGGCATTTATTTTAGAGCTTGGATTGAGGATAGTGATTCAATATGCTTATGGTGAGGAGTTTATGTAATGCTTGACTACTGTTGTGAAGAGGTACACATATTGTTTTTTTTAATAAAATAAAATTGAAAGTATAATTTAGAAATGGTTAAAGAGATTTGAATTAATCTTTGTAAATACAGGCAGGCCACTTCTCTTTTGCACAAGAATTTGGAAAATGCAAAAGCCAATTTACAAGTTTTAGTTGCTGTGTTATTATTCATACTGATCAAGTCAATATTTGTAAATATTATGTTTATCATTCTACAAAATTATGTCTAATCAGTCACTAAAGGATAGACCATTTGTCCTCCTATCTTCATACCTCCCATATGCAATATTAGTGGCATGAAGGGGTCTGGTTCAATCACATAATCTGTAAGTGACTACAAAATCAGGAATTTCAACCAACCTTTTTTTCATGTCATTCCATAAGTACTGCAGCCATCTTACGTATTTCACCTTCCAATATAACTTGTCAATACCTGTCAGAACACACACATAACGTTTGGAAAAAATAATGTTACCTACACTATGATTTATGAATATTATTTCTATATTGTCACTCTGTTATTTTAGCGTTTACCTTTTCAACTAAATTGTCAATTCAACTATCTTCTATTTCTTCATAAATCATAATATTGACAAATTTTATTAATAAAGAGATGCAAAAATTACAAATCTTTAGTAGCTTACAGTGATTTTACCCGTTTCACCCAATAGAGAAAAGACAACCCGAGACGTTCTTAAGTATTCGGGTCGATATTGAAAAGAAGCAAGCCGAGGTATTTTAATTATTATGTACAAAAACGTGATGCGTGGCAAGTTAAAAAATTGGTATTTTGAGTATGTTTGATTATGGCATTTTTCTATTAATACTTGGATCAGTTCATATATGCCAATCGAATTAGTAGACCTATTGATCTATTGAATTGATCTATTAACCAACCCGAATGACTCGTGAATTATGCAACCTCTATCTAAGATATTTCTCGCATGGTCAACTATGTGTCGATGTCTCAAGAGTTAAGAGCAAAAAAGGATTTCAGGTTATTTGTTGCGACAACAAAATGACAATTATACTAATTCAATTACAAATATCGTTTACAAAAAAGTTTTATTTCGTCTCTAAATTTCCCATAACATTTATTCATGTATCAAAATTTAACAACTAATCATTACAATTATGATTGTTATGTTATTACAACCAGTATGAATATTTTGTTATTTTCCTACATATTTCTTGAAGCATGCCCGCCCAGTCGGGCGGGCTATGAAGCTAGTATATAAATATATAGTAGAATTAATTTAATGGGCAAATATGTCTTATATATTTTGCTAGATGCTTTAGCTTACTGACTGTTTTTATCATCTTACTCTCTCATGTGCCATTAGTGTTCTTGTATTCATGAAAGATAAGATTCTTTTTTATGTATTTTTACAAATTCTTTTTGATCTTTCTGATCTATACATGAGGTTCATGCAAATTGTCATATGATTCGGGCTTTCCCACCGTTTGGAAAACGGTTATGTTGGGATATAAACAAGTTAATACTGATCAACGACTTAATGCTTTTAAGGAGTTGATACCGAAGACAAGAGATACTACTGATGATAACAGTTCCTACTGATCTTGGTTATTACTACTGATGCTATGATTTAATATTGCTCGATGGAGTTACTACTGATTGTTCAAAGTTGATGCTGATCAACTTATTTATGGAGTATATCGAGTCCGAGATCTTAGGAAAGTTTGTTTAGAATTAAAATATCTTTTGTAATTCAATTGTAATCGTATCCTAAAATAACTAGGGTAAATAGTTAGGCTTCAAGGACTATTATATATAGTTCCTTATAAATTATAAACATACGTGTGTATTGTAACTCATTCGATCAATATACATTGAAGCTTTTTGTGATAACTGTATTCTTATAATTGTTCTTACAATTTACAGTTTATTGTTCTTGATTAAATCAACATAGTGTTAATCCGCTATAACTTCTATTGTTGAGTAGATCGTTGTGTTTATTAACTGTTTTGGTTAATCGATCCTGACAAGAATTGTTAGTTCTTGATCTGGAATATACAACTACAAATAATAAAACTTGCGGAATTTGAACGAACATATTTGTATTGTTTAAACAAGGTTTTTCATTATTTTCATCACTAAAAGCCCCAATTCTACATAAAATATGTAGAACGGTTTTAAACTTGTAACAGGATCATAATATGACCTTGAGGCTTAAAGAACACACATACACTTTTTTGATGAAATGTGGGTTTCAAGAACGACTAATTCTATGTCATTAGGTCTCTTTATATAATAGAGAACCTAAGACTTACAAGGAAAAGATAATTACTAAATCTTTTGAATTCTATAAAGATATACTAAATCTTTTACATTTATCATTATCTCCTAAATCTTCATTCAAATCTTCAATTCCTTATCAACGATTTAGGTCCTTGTAGTTTCCAAGTTTTGACACATCAAATCTAAATGAATATTATCTAGAATATTCCTAACAATCTTCCCCTATTTGATTTAACAAAACTTATAGAATTAGCTCAGAATCTTCAAGTCTCTTCCCCTTTTTGACATAATCAAATACAAATCTGAAACTTGAACTTCCCCTTGAATGATCAACACTTTTTCTTCCCATGAAAGTGTTCTATCATTCTTGTGTCTTCGAGGCTATATCAATTATATTGAAAATAAATCATCTTCTATTTGAAGTTAAAGTAGATTATCAAACTATGCATATATATATATATACTCCCTCCGTCCCTAAATAAAGTTCCCATTTGTGTTGGGCACAACTTTTAGGAGATGGTTAGTGGTGGGGTATTTGGTATTACTTTTGAATAAAATATAAGTTTTGATTGGAGAGAAAAAGTGTTTTAAGAGATAGTTAGTGGTGAAAGTATTGGTAATAATATTATTATATTAAGTGGGTCCCTTAAGTTTGAGAAATGAGAACTTTATTTAGGGACAAAACTTGAAGGTGAAATGGGAACTATATTAAGGGACGGAGGGAGTATATTATATAAAAAATTCTAGCTTATGTCAAGTCTTGAAAAACACTATGGCTCGCCATGACTTGAGGTTTGATGGTGTCACCACGCCACGAGTTATGCTTTTTAGAACCTTCCTATAGGTGGTAATGAGTAATTTCACTTAGTTCAAGGTTTCAATTGAGATGATTACGTCCAATGGGTCCCACAAGCTAGATATAAAAATGGAAACGAAACAAGCTACAAACAAGGGAGTGGTTGTCAAAAGAGACTTGTATATTTATATACTTCCTCCGTATTAAAAAGTAAGTGAATTACTTTTTTTTGAGGTATATTAAAATAAGTGAATCACTTTAATAAGTTACCTTATTTGGTAAGTTTTATATTTAAATTTGTCTTTTTATCTTTACTTATCCCTCTTTAAACATTCTTAAAGGTGTGGGGTCTTATCCATTTTTGTCATCTTCCTATATTTGACTTTTTCACCATTTAGAAAAAGCAACAAAATAATAAAAGGTGTGGGACCCATCCATTCTAAATATCCATTTAATTTCACTAATCTCTTATTACTTTATTTTGCCTTAAAAAACGTAAACTTTAAAGTGATTTAATTATTTTGATATGATAAGGAGGAAGTATATTTCTAGTGATTGGATCTACATTGAGAATGCAAAAATGTATCTTTACCTTCTTTTCTTTTTTTTTTTGAACGAACTGCTCGTCCAAGGCAGTTTTTTTTTTTTTTTTGTCGTTCAAAAAAAAATCTACATATGCCATATCGCGATGAAAACTATATTAACAAACCTCTTTCAAAGGTTTCAAATTTATTAAGTATGCCGGGTCGGGTTGGGCCGGTCTAGTTGAGTTAGGGAGTCCATTACTACACTAGCATATGCATCATAATTGTTTCCAGATTTGGGTTGATCATTGTGGAAGTAGAACATTAAAGATCTAGAAAACAATGAAGTCCTTGTTTAATAAGGTTGGGTTATATTATTGAATCCGATAATATTGTATTAACAAAACATGAAAACATGAAAAGTTTGTTGCTAAGAGTTATGGACGTATGTCCAAATTAAATGTTAGTATGACACGAAAAATGTTACAAGTTCCATTTATTTACTTAGAGTCATCAAATATTTGGCATAATCATTTACGATACTTAGATACATTATCAGTGGATTTAAATACGATACATATATAAATTATAACCAACCAACAAGCTCTCAAACGCAGGCAACAACAAACATATTTGTAGACTCACGAGGATAACAACAAAACTAGTTATCTCAGACTACGTATAGCAGACCATATCTTTTTTCTTTTCTTTTTTACCATCTCTTCTTTCTCTTGTCAATTTATTTTGATTTTTGTTTGTAGACCACTGTCAACAGTGACGTAACTGACGCATTAGTTTTTTCACATCAACATCACGTCAGTTGACCTACAATTGATATACTCATGCTAATAATATCACTTTTTTCAACTTTTTAGGTTTCAACGTTATAAAATATCACACACAAAATACTAGATACTCTATTAAAATACCTTGGGCCTACCTTTCCTCCGTCTCCATCCGAATGAAAACACCGACGAGCCCTCACTAACGACCCGTGCTATCGGTGGAGAAAAAAGACATGCAATTAAGGTTTGGTCTCTTAAGTTTTTTTTAACTTTTTTCAATCATAGATCTATTTATTAACATTCATCTATGAATAAGTTTATGTAGCTTTCGAATAAACACGTTCTACATATTTAAAGTGTAAACTTATATGAAATTTATAGCTCCGTCTATTAGTACTTGTATTTGGTGGCTCAAGCAATTCACTACCTCAAAGCGCTATATAAGGATTTCACATTTCAGATTTAGACCCCGGATATTTATTCACTCATAACTCAACCTAAACTACCCTTTTTAAGACTCATTAAAATACCCCTCAATCACAATATACCTAAAAAAACAACCTTTAAACGCGCTAACCGCGCCACTCATCTCGCACATGGAGTCATTCACACCGGGCATAGTGTGGTGGCGACTATGTCACGTAGGAGAAATTGAAGTTGCATGCCACCACACCCCACCCTCTTACATAACTTGTATTACACAAGTTGTAAATACATATCTTGTAAGCACAGCCGAATCTCGAATGGGTTTAGGTCGATCTAACCTGAACCCATTTACTAGACTTACCCACCAGTAGAGGTGCACAGAAAAACCGGTTTAAAATCCGATCCGGTTTTAAAACCGGTTTTGAAACCGGTTTTTGCCTTGTCGGACCGGTTCGGTTTTAAAACGGCCGGTTTGGAACCGGTTTGATGTTTTGTGGAGGAACCGGATTGAAAATCGGTTTTTTAGAAAACCGATCCTTAAAACCGGTTAAAAACCGAAAAAACCGGTTTAAACCCGTCCGAACCGGATACACCCTTGCTACCCAAAAACCGGTTTAAAACCGAACCGGTTTGCCCAAAACCGGTTTTGACTTTTGTTAACCAAATCCGATCCGGTTTTTAAACCGAACCGGTTTTCCGAAAAAACCGGTTTGTGCACCTCTTACCCACCAGCCCCTTTTAAATTCATAGGTTATTTTCTAATTATATAATCGGGATAGTGAGTGTGTGGCTGTCACGTATCTAAGGTTAGGTGTGGAACCACCCATAACTAGTTAGTTTTAGTTCAAAAAAAACTCAAAACAGATATTTTACAATGTCTTGTCACTTTCCAAACATATTAGAACACTTAGACAATAAAAAAAACTATATACACACATATGCACATGTTGTTGAATATGGACACAAACTATAGACTATGAAGCTAGTAACATCATTTCAACAAAAATATATTAAAATTGAAGATAAGTGGTAGTTTTAGAGGGGCTTTGATACACTAATGAGTTTATGTAGTGAGTTATAAGTTTTTTTTAACAAAAAATACGTAGTTTTAGGTGGTTTCACACCTAAGCTTAGGTATATAGCAGTCACACTCACTTTTCCCTTATATAATAAGTTGTGTGGTATCACACCATATCACATCACTTTGCATGAAATATTTAACACACCCACCCATATATGAAGGGAGGCCCACAAAAACGACAAAACTCATGCATTTTGGGTGTGATCAATCGGGTCCGTGGCTGAGGCCAGATATTGTGCAACCACACACAACCACACCCGTGTGGGGGGGGGGGGGGGGGGGGGGGGGGGGGGTTGTTTCCCTTTCCACCACATCGTGAAACCCTTGCTACATAGACAACCACACCTTGGTCTTATGCACCGGGCAACCTTATTACACAAACAACAACACATGGTCCACACAAAAGTTGACAGAACTTTAAACAAGAATCTAAAAGCACATACACAAACAAAAGCTAAAGTTCACATCCAAGTCACTTTAATTTATATTTTCTTTATTTTTTTACTTCAACTAAAGTTGCTTTCTTAGAAGCTTTATCTACACAAAGCTTCTTTTATGATATATGTGAGGATCAAATAGTAAACAACAAAGAAGAAACATTGTCAAAGGGAATGAGTTTATAAATAAAGGTGTGGATTTTGATTTATTTATAGCTATCAGTTATATTTCATCTCTAACATATTAGTGGTATAAAACTGAAGTTTTTACTACAGTGGAATTGACAAATGAGTGAATCAGTTAAACCAAGGTTGTTAATATCTCAATCTTGATCTTAAGATATTAGTCTATTATGATCTTGATTCACAAAAATGTGTCAATCCTTCGTAGGATCTTTCCTGGCGTAGAACCTATGGAGGATACCAATCCTTTCCTAACCATAAAATTGTAAGATCTTGATCTGATTCAATCTTATATATCTTGAATTAGCGAACAAAAAATCTAAGAATATATTAACTTTGGAAAAAAACAAAGTTATTTGGTGAATCAGTAAGTGATTAGTAAGAGTAATTTTAACTAAGTCTCCCCCATTTAATAAAACATTTAGTGATTAAATCCTTATAAATTGTATTGCAATATGAATATCATATCAAACATGTGGGATGACATAGGGAATTTAAGTAGGATCTTAGGATCCCAATCATATCTACTCGATCTTGCAAAGACAAAAAAATCCATAGTAAAATCTCGATCTTGCAAAGACAAAAGAAATCCGTAGTAAAATCTCGATCTTAATAGGAAACTGGTAGCAAATCATCAAAATATGGCAAATGCATACAATCTTCTAAATCTATTTATTCTGAAGAAAAAAATGTGAAAAATAGGGATAAATCACCCTTAATGTGAAAAGTATAGAAAGGCATTAAATTTTTAAAAATGAGGGAACTTTGACCAAAAGTCTTGCCATGTTAGCATTTTCGATCCGAGTTAATTTTGTTAAGCAGAAAAATGTGCTATTTTTATTATTCTTTTCACATGAAAAAACTAACACATATCACACTTTGACAAGACACTCTAATACTGGTATTGTTGGGTTATATGCACTACTATTACAAATATAAATTAATTATCCATTATCATGACTAATTAAAAACTTTAATCTTTTATTTTACACTAAAAAGTCAACAACAAAGAAAGTTTTAGGACAGCCTAAATTCCTTCCATGTGGGACGTTTGCCTTTTAGCAACTAAAAAAGGGCAGTAAAGGAAAAGTGACATTTTTCTGTTTTTGAAATTAGGGCTAGTAGTATTTTTCAAAGAAAATAAGTTTGGTCATACTTTTTAGGTCACCCGGATGATCTAAGTATATGTATTTAAAAAGTTTAGTATCCAATAATTAATACTCGTGTAGTACAATAACCTTATAAAAAAAAAGAATGAAAAATTTTAATTTTATCAGAAAGTAAGATAAACACTTATTGCATCAACCTTTGAAATTACTATACCTAGAAATTTTGAGCCCAAACATGAATATATCTCTGGTTACAAATGTTATTATCCTCCAACAAAGTTTTGATTGCTAAAGATGACACACACATTTAAGATAAAAGATAGAGCTAAACGAATTAAACAACACATATTATAATTTACTTGATGTGATTAGAATAAATATTGGTACCAACTTATTATAAAGATTCATTTAGACTATATAAATTGTTATCTAAATTCTAAAGTAAAAACTACAAATTGTCATTTCTTGATAGTGAACCAACTACCCCTTTTTTTATTTTAATTCAGTTAGTGCCAGCAGAACCTTTATTTTGAAAACAAAAACTACTGCAAAATTTCACCTACTTTAGGTAGTGTCACAATCTTTAATCTGCAACTTGTACAATTTATGGCATCAGTATTCAATGAGTTTTTGCACTTCAGACCCTAGCTATCAGTGTACTCATGTCTATTCAATTATCGATCACTCAATTTTGTCAGATAAATTGCAAGGAATTTAATGCATTCTAGTCACAAAATTGAGATAAATTATACTTCGTATGTTGTTAATTTAGAACAGTAATGAACCTAATTAAACGAATTACAATATCTGCAGTGATTAAGAAAGGGAATCAAGGTCTTAATTAAGATTTTATAGCAGCAAACTAACCTCTCTTTGCAATTGCATCCATTCATCAAGCTCTTTAGTTCAATTGACCATTTCAATCAAGAATCCAAAATTATTTACATTGCAGTTATGTTTGAAGATTTGATTCCATTTGATTCTAAACATCAAACAATCGAATTCTACCATCTGGACATACCATTTTGTTCATCCAAAATCCATGTTCTACTTCTTCTTCTTGTCATTCTACCGAAAACCGAATTAGATAAACTCCGGCTTCTTGTAATCGATGTGCCACCAGAGTTGGGGTTAGAAATCGAATTCGATGATGGCCTTATTCTACCAATAAACGAAACCATGTTACGAAAAACTCTTCTTATTCCACTTTCTCCCCCAATACTATTTCTCCTTGATTCCCACATTATTCTCCTTGGAGTACCGGTATTGTTGTTAAATCCACCGTCCATTTCTGTGTAAACAACCGGAAGCTCTCTCTCACCACCGCCGGTTCTTCTACCGCCGGAGAATCTTCCAACTGCAAATCCACCACCAGGTAATCTCCATATCGTCAATCCAACTGCTGCTGATCCTTCCTCATTAGGTTCTGAACGTTCTAGATGGTTCGAATTCGAATCTGTTGAATCCGTTGGGAGTTCGTGCCGGCAAACAGGACATGAGTTACGGAGAGTGAGCCATGGAAGGATACAATCGGAGTGATAGATGTGTTTACATGGCATCTCACGAGCTTCACCTCTGAGAACGAACGCTTCTTTGCAAACGGCGCAGTGTGATTCTGTGTTAACGTGTGAATCTGAGATCTCAATCGTTGGCATCGATTCAATTGCCGCTTTCGAAGCCGGAGGTTGACCTGACCGACCTAATCCATTCATCTCGATCTGCGACAATTGATCAAGCAATCGATCAAAACCTGATCCCATGAGAAACTCCGACATCGTCGTCGGTAACGGTTGTAAACCAGAACCTGCTCCGTCGTCGTAGTACAGCTCAAAACCTCTCTCTCCACCGCCGGAATCATCCACAGCACCGGCTCCTTGACCTTCAGCCGAACCTCGTAGAACAATAACCGGATTAAACGGTGACCGCTCACCGTTGTTACGCCGTCGGCGTGACCGTAGATCTGATCGATCATTATTCCCAAGCATGTACATCGCCGGGGCGGGAAAACGCCGGCGAATCCCAAACGGTGGAGCCTCGCTAGCTTCCACAGCTTCAACGAATCCTCCATCGCAGTAAGGACACACGGCGGTGTCTTCCACCGGTAATCTGACGAAGCGCGTGCATCGGTAACACCAATAAGACGCCGCTGTCGTCCTTGACATTTTTTTCACCTAAATTTAGATTAATGACTTGCAATCAGCTCGTTGACCGTTAGGTTTTGATTCAATTTTTCAGATCCGGTGAACGAATGCACCATTTAAAGTTGCCGGAAAATGTTATCGGAATTTTGTAAACGAAAAAGATTTGAGGAGGGTATTGAAATGAATTGCTTCGGAAAAAGCTCTGCTTTTGAAAGATAGGCGTTTTGGTGTAACTCTTGTGTTATTTTAATACCTGTACGTACGAAATTTTACCATATAAAACAAGATAATTTGTATCGTTACTTACAAAGATTATAAAGATAATCAAGTATATTTAGTAAATATCATATCTTAAAAAAAATAAGGTTTGTCAAAATGATACAAAAGAAAGTTTTCGATACACTAAATCTGGGAATTTTATTTAGATAGAAATTTTTATAATAGAAACGTTTCATAACTTGAGTCTTGAGCTAAAAAAATGTGAGTCAACGTAAAAAGCAGACCATGTAGTTAAATTCCAATAAATTTTAGTGCACATGATGTCGACAGGGTTTAACTCATGTTATAAGCAAAACTGTTTGTTTAACATAGTTTTAAGACATATCTTAAATTTACTCACACGCACACTCGTAATTATATCTATAGAATTTCTTTGGACCTAAACAAATATTTCAAAATGATTACAATCTATATATATATATATATAAAATGAGTTTCAATTTTGAAGTTGTAATAAATATCATGCATTTAATATTAATAATAATATTATATAAATTCATTTATAAAAATAACTCATTAAAATTAAAAGACCAAGAGTTTTGAAATAAATATAAATAATTATGATAATAAAATGTTCAATTAAATAAGAGACTTTTCAAGTTTTATGAATCTTACATATTAGCATCTATAAATAGTCATTCACATATTGCAAAACTTTTAACACTCTAAAGGTACATCCAAAAAAATACCTAACAAGTGGAGTCAACAACAAATATCAATAGGGTTTTTGGTATTTTATCGTCGCTATTAATTGGTAATCCAACATAATCTTTATTATTTGTAATTTTTGAAGAAAAAAAGGCCATGGAGATGAACTCTTAATGATTTTATTTTAGAGAGAGTATGTTAGTTATTTTTGTTTAAAATTTCACAACCTCTTTTGTATATATGTATAAAAATTTTATTCGTTGTTTATGTACATTTTGTATAAAAGATCTAATAGTTGAGATTGTGTATGATATTATCACAATTATTTAAGATGGATATCTTATCATGTTAATGGCCACAAATTGTTGTTCATTTGATTTGTACTTTTAAGTTAATTAATAGGTTTCGATCGTCATTTTTCACAACTTGCGATTCTCTAATTAGTAGAAAATATTAATTAAATATATTGATGGTTGTTGAATTTATGCTTATTTCTTTTGTGTGTGTATATATATATATATATATATATATATATATATATATATATATATATATATATATATATATATATATATATATATATAGTGGAGAGTTATATAGAGAACTCTCTCATTAAATAAAAAGGGTACTTTCGTAATCTGACATTTACAATTATGTGTTTTTTGTTAAAAAAAAAGAATTAAAAAAGGAAAATGTATATCTAATAACTGCAGCCCCTTATCTTCCTAGAAAATCGTTTCTCTCTCTATACATTTTGTCAAACCCTATTTTTTTTCTCTCAAAAATTGAAACACTCTCTCCCAACTGCTGCCGCCATCTCCGATGAAGAAAGTCTTCATTTTCTTATTCCTTTAATCGGTACGTTGTTGCTTTTATTGTTTTGTAGTTTTTGGAGCAAAGGAATTTAAAAGGTAAGATTCTTTATTGTTGCTTGAATTCAGTTCTTTTACTATTCAATTTCTGGATTTCATTGGATTTCGTATTCTGGTTGTGAATTTATCATAATTTTCATAACTGCAATTTAAGGTTTTTCTTTTTAATCTGACCACGATAGATTGCATTACTGCAATTTAAGGTTTTTTTGAATGAGGCTAAGATGCCTAGGTTTTTATTAAATGCAAAATTGTGGTTGATTATGCAAAACATTGATGTTTTATCATGACAGGCACAACACGCAGTGGACGAAAGAGAGAAATACATCAATGTTTTGATTTTGTGAAGACATCAATGTTTTGATTTTGTGAAAGACGTCAATGTTTTATCTGTTTTTAGTTATGGTTTTGTGAAGACATCAATGTTTTGTCTGTTTTTAGCAATGATTTTGTGAAAACATCAATGTTTTGATTACATGTATGTTAGATATGTTTTGATTACACTATTACAATAACATGAAATAGACGTTCTACAACCATTATTTATAAAAAGCTATAAACTGAACCTAAAATCATATGTATCACGACCATAATTTCGAACAAACCGTTGGTTCTATACACAAAAAACAAATGAGTACAAAAACATAAATGTAAACACCTTAACCAGTTCATACAAATTAAAAAACCAGATGGGGTAAAAATATTTCCGTGAAAGGTGCTAAATTCTGGAAAATATGTGGTAAACAGTTTTCAAACGGAAGATTGATATAAAAAATCTCCACTTTCCATGATTAAAGGATTTCAATTAATTGTTTCTATAAATATAAAATAATGTGAATACCAGAATTGCCCTTTACATTTAAATAAATGGAAAATATAAACTAATTTCTGATTGACTAATAAGGGTTTATGCATTTAATATTAATAATAATATTATATAAATCTATTTATAAAAAATAATAAATTAATCAATTGTAAGATCAAAATTTTTACCATGAATAATATTTAATAAACAAAACAAAATAATGTCCATACATTTATGAATCACAAAAATAGTTGAATATATAGATTATGGTTAAATATTAATTACATACCAACAAACTTTATAGGTTTATAAATCAATCAATATAAAAAATGCACGATGACATATATTTATTAAAAAAAACCAGACCGAACGAAAAAATGATTTTGGATGGACCGAGGACCGAACATATGATGCTCATAACCGAACCATACCGAGAACCAGTCGGAAACGTACAGAACCGAGGCAATTTCTTCGACTATTTTCAGTTTTTTCTCAGTTTTGGACCGAATCGGACCACTCGGAACTGAACCAGTTGGAACCAAGAACTGAATTTTCATAAAAAATAGAACCGATCGAGAACCGAACCGATGGTGCTCGGTTCAGTCCAGTCCAGTTATGCGATCCCGGTCGGTTATCGGTCCAATTTTCACAGGCCTACTCACGCATACGAAATCTATTTCAAGCTAAAGAAATAATTGCAATTAACATACACAATCCATATGACTCAATAAAGAACAACCAACCATAAACATCAATACACATAAATAACAACTTTACTCATTTAGTAGAATACCCGTAATCAAAGTTAAACATGTAACCGATCACACTTTTCGTACTTTCCAGGTGATACCAGTACATTGTACACGATATGCACTCAAAATAACTCATTATTGTGAACGAAGCCCGTACATCGCACGGGCCATGCTGCCTCGTTTACAAAAAGAAAAAGAAATATTTATTGTACATTGAACGTAACGTTATCTTTAGCTAATTCAAGTCTCAAAACACCTCAGGAACATGTTACAAGCACCAAAAACTTGTAAAAACAGCCCAAAACACAGGCCTTAATATGATAAATGAAATACATTTTCATGTTTGAAATCTGTGAATTCGGAAACATATTCTGTAAGAGCTCATACATAAAAAATTTCTACAATCTACAAATCGTCATCATAATCATCAAGTTTCTGTCCAAATCCTTTTGGGCCGACTCTTGGTCTTGCTTTCTTTTTCTTACCACCCTTTTTTGCTTTTTCAGCTTCTTCTTTCTCAAATTTATCTTTCTCCCTTTTCTGTAAGTAATCTGTTACTGCTATGTAGATAACCTACACAAACACACATCGTAAAACTAATTGAAATGTAAATCGTTTGACTTTTAAAGTCAACTTTCCACTTTTAGAAACTCAATAGTCAAAATCATCTCAAGTATCTTACATTTTGGAAAGTATAATAGTGTCACAGAAATTTTGAATAAATTACTTCAAATTCTATTACTGCATATTTCAAAATCATCTTAAGTTTGTTACAGATTGACTATTAATGTCAACATGCTACTTTTTAGGAACCCAAGATCATACTACATTGTTCATGGATTTATTCTACATTTTTAAGCACAATTTCTCAAATATTTTAAGAAATGATGTCAGATTTGACTATAAAAGAGTACGGTTTGACTTTTGAAGTCAAACATGTCAACACTGAAAACACTTTATCCATACTAATTTTGCTATGCATTTGACTCAATTTCCTCAGTAGTACTAGTTAGTTACGAAATATTTTGGGTTTAATTTATTTAATTTCCCAGAAATTTGAAGAAATGATATCTAATTGCAAATCAAAAGTTAGTCAATTTCACCTCAAAGTCAAACCAGCCCTCTCTTAGCTAAAATTTTAACAATTGCGATGATTTGTTATCATATTCACCCGATTATAACCTTCAAATCTAAATCGACATTTTTCCAGTTCAAAATCCAAAAGTTGTAATTTTCAATTTGCACATGAATTTTGCAGATTCAACTAGGGTTTACAGTACCTTACCCCAATAGTTAGAACTGATAACCCAACAAACGCAATCGAAAGGAGAACTGAAATAACAATCGACACTCCATCGCCATTATCGGAAACAGAAGCGACAATTTGATCGGAATTCTCCGGTGGGGTGGCTTCTGAAAGCAGAAAAACTCTATTTGAGGCGTTTAAGGTGGCGCGTGAAGGAATTATACGGTGGTGGATGTAAGGGGTTGTTGGTGATGGATGTAGTGATAGTGAAGATTCATTTAGGGATTTGATTGCTGCATGATGATATTTGAAAATTGGGAATGATGGAAGAGATGAAGTTGCAGAGATTACCACCATTGTTTCATCTGCTTTCTGCACCACATGAATAAAGAATTTTTTATCGGGGGTAATGTGCCCCATATTAGTTGCATATGGGTCGGGTTTGGATCCATATCCCATTGATTTTACTTTTAACATGGTTAAATGTAGGGTTTACGTTCGGGCGGTTTTCGGTTTAGTAGGGTTAATCGGTTTGGGTTATTTGGTTTTTAAAAATATTTTTGACCAACCAATATCCAAACCAAATTAATTAAAACCAAACCAAACCAACCAAATAAGACTTCGGTTTATTCGGGTCCGTTTTCCATAAGACCAAATAAGAGAATGAATAATAAAAGATAATTGTCCTTAATATTATTAAAAGTTAATAAATCATCCACACTAAGGTTGCAACAAATGTTATAAAATAATATCAATAAAATGAATAATTCTACCGTGATTTTGGTTGAAATTTCCAAATAAATGAATGGTTTCTAATTTTCTATGGTATGAGATATAATATATATAAATAAATTAAGTCTTTTACTTTTATTTTGGGTTATTCGGGTGTACACCGAATAAGAATTTTTGAATCCAAATCCAAACCATAAAACGGAAGGTGAATTCAGTTACACCCAGAAATCCGAACCAAACCCAAATAAGCCAGACCCCTTTCACCCAATGTCATTTGGTTTGGTTGGTTTTTCGGGTCAAACCGTTTAATGAACACCCTAGTTACATGGCAAAGGAAATTTCTTTTATACTTCCTCTTATTCAAAATAAAATAAGTGGTACATTTTTATTTTATGAGTTTTATAAAAAATTATAATAATAGTTAAATTAGATTAATTGGATGGTTAGTAGGGATGCGTCCTATATTTTTTGAATAAAGTAGAGGTTAATGATGTTTAAAAATAAAAGAAGTGTAAAGAGGTCATTTCATTTTGTTAAAGTAGATAGTCAGTGTGTGTGGATCCTATAATTTTTTTTGCCAAATAAGGTAATTTTTCAAAATGTATCACTTATTTTAAATCACCTAAAAAAAATGTATCACTTATTTTGAATAGAAGGAAGTATCTATATCTATTTACAATATTATAAAGTAAAATAACCATCTACTGCTAGGGGTGAGCAGAAAAAGAGGGTAACCGGAATCGGAACCGGAACCGCTTGGGAACCGGAGGTTCCGGATTTGGAACCTGCTAGGAGGTTCCGGTTCTGGTTCCTAAAATCAGGGAACCGGCCTAAGAGGTTCCGGTTCCGGTTCTCAAAATTAAAGAACCTGGAACCGGCGGATACCCTGTATATATTTATTAAATATATAATATATAATATAAAATACATTAAAATAAATGATTTTACCCAAATATATCAGACTATAGCTGTATTTTTAACAGTCCAAATTATATGGGCTGTTTTATCATTTATTGGGCCAGAAATTGGGGCTCTAAAATTATCCCTATTTACCGATTACATGAGTTAGAAATTAGAATTAGTCACTTAGGGTTTCATTTTATCTCGCCAGTCGCCACTTCTGCTCTCGTACTTACCTCTCCTCCTCTCTCGACCATAGCTGCACAACCGCCGCCATTCTCCAACCTCCGCCTCTCTCGTATGTGATATTTGTAATATTTAGTTAGTAATCCTTAAACCATATTTAAACTCGCTAAATGATATTTGTAATCGTTAGTTTGTGTAATTTATTGTCTTGTTTATTTAGTTAGTAATAGTTAAATGTTTATGAATTTAGAGACAGGGTAACCGGAACCTGCCCTGGAACCGGTGGATATGGTTCCGGTTCCGAAATTTTAGGAACCTGTCTTCCAGGTTCCAAATCCGGTTCCTATATTCCAGGAACCTGCGGTTCCAATTCCGGTTCCGGTTCCGGTCGGAACCGGCGGGTACCCTGTTATGCTCACCCCTATTTACTGCTATATTGTAAAAAGTAATCTTGACCTGGATATTTTTAGGTACTATATAATAATCCAAATTTTTTACATAAAATATATTTTAAAATAAATAGAATTCCGAATTAACTCTCATTTATCATAAATTAGTAGATTTTTATCTCGTATGATACTGCAATGAATTTTTATATGATACTTAAAGAAGTATTTACTAATATTTTCGTATAATATCCATAAAATTATTTTATATTAAGAAAATAAATTATAGGTTTCAAAATATTTGTTATTTTCAAAATATTTATAACTCTCAAATACTCCGAGCTACGGGTAAATTATACACCAATCAAGATCTAAATATTTGTAACTCTTGTGACATGTACCTGATTTGAGATAGGTGATCTCCGGTAAATAAATAAATTGCGACAAATTAATATGGGACAATATTCTCCGGATTAATCGTAAACTTATAGAACATTAAATAAGAAAATAACTTAACTAACATGCCTGAAAATAAGGAAGAAGTGATAGTAACACCACTCCCAATGGTGCACCCAACTGATACCGTCAGTTGTTGTTAAATCAGCGTCACTTCAGCTCACCCTCCAACCGACACTAAACTGACGTATCATGCCAACAATACCACTTCTCTTTAATTTTTTGGGACCCACCATTACAAAACACACATACAAAATACCCCTTTAGACCCACCATCACAAACTAACGCGTCCCCTCTACCCGTCTTCAAACCGGCGCCTCTAAACTGACGAGACCACTGGTGGTCCCGTGCCAATGGTATCACCCAACTGACGGAAGACTGGCGGAAAAGAAATGGTGGCGTTGACACCCGTCTAACTTGATAACAATGTGCATATTCATAAGCATTACTTAACCAGAAAAATTATAGAAATATACTTTCCCTGTAAAGTCACAAATTATTTATATTTTTTATATTTACCCAATTTATATCAATTACAACTTTATTTTTTATAAGTTCCAGTTAGAAAATATTTAATTTCTAATGTTATTTTTTTAAATAATATTATATTTTAAATTTCAACTTTTATTAATTATATATTGGCATTTTTTATCATTAAAAACTTCTATTCAAATCTATATATCCACTAATTATGTTTTTTTTAATAATAATAAGACTTTGAAAAATATTAAAATTATCAAACTTTATTATTAAAACTATTTATACTTATATATAAGACACATAAAATACTAATTTATTCAGACAAATACTTCAACTAGACATGCTTAATAAGTAAAGGGTTTTTGATAATGACGGATAAGGATACACATTTTTTATTGAGGAGAAATTTAGATGTTGTAGGAACATAATTAAACTAATGGAGTTAAAAGGGGGCAAATAGAAATTTTCCTCCAATCAAAATCAAGAATACTTATCCTTATCTATTCTTATTGACAGTTATTATGACTTTCATAATCAAAACCCATCGGTAAAAAACACACTAAATACATACTCTAAAGTCTAAATTAGGGGCGACAACTTCTGACCCGACACGAAACCCGACCTGAAACCGACACGAAAATAAACAGGTTTAGGTTGGGGTAAAAAATAATTGGGTCAGTCTTAGGTTGAGACAGTTGACCCGTTTATTAAACAGGTTAGGTTCGGGTCAATGATAATTTAAATGGGTCGACCCGCCAACCCATTTAATTATTAAAATATATATATATATATATATTTATACTTAATTTATAGTTTACTAGTTAAAACGTAATTAATAGTTAGATAAAAATTAAAAATGTTACTGAGTAATTTGGTGTTTAGTATTTTGTTATGAATTTGAGTAATACTAACAATATTTTGACATGTTTGATCCGTTTAACTTGTTTGACCTGATAACATGTTTAATCCATTTTATTAAATGGGTTATATGGGTTAGGTTTGGGTTGAAGTTAAACATGTTAGGGTTGAGATATATCTGACCCGTTTATATAAACAGGTCGGTTTCAGGTTGAACATTTCTGACCCACCAACCCGCTAACCAGAACCCGACCTAAATTGACACCCTAGTCTATATGCATGCAAATAAACAGAAAAGATAGTGAGTGGATCGTGGAAGGATCTAATGCAAACATTGACTTAGTAAATAAACAAAAGGAATGTTAGTCACGTGACTGTTAATCTCTGAATCGGGCTGGTGGCTTGACTGCTCTCTTGGGCCTGTTTGGAATGATTAATTGGGCCTGTTGGGCCGAAGACCTAACATCTTGCATTCTCTTCAGATACAATCTGTACTTCCGAAGATGATTAGCAACATTTTCACGTCTCAATCCTTCGATACTCATCAATTGTATGATAGTTTTAGGAACTGCGTTCTTCAAACCTAATTGTGCTACAGCGTCAACAAATCGTTTATGCAATTGTGGTGTCCAGACTAAACGAGGTCGTTTCGATGCCTGAATCATCAGCTACAATACGGCCGGAATCGTCTTCTGCTGCTCCACCACCACCACCGTGACCGTCGACTGTCCTTGATTTTTGTGAATTGGTTAGATCGGCGATTTCATCAACATCTACAACCATTTCATCTACTTTATCGTCACTAAACGACTTTAAACTATAGGATTTAGTTAACGATTGTTTGTTTTTAACTTACCTCGAATACTCGAAAGCGTGTTTTCGGAAGCAGGATTGACGTCAATCATATGCCGGTGAGGCTCCGGTGTGAGCCGACATCTCCGACGAGATCAACGACTGTGCCAAATCGTCCCCCATTAAATTAGGAAAAAAATTACATATAATCAACCGATTTCAAGCATATCTTTTTAAAGAAAATCAACTATTAATATGGTACACTAACAAATCTTGTATGAAAGGTTCGAATAAAAATTAAACACAGACCAAAATCAGTGAACATTACAAAAAATATCATCATTACAACATTCAAAATCTCTCATTCTAAACTAAAATATATTACAAAAATAACGAACAATTATTAATGTTGGGTAGGTGAAAGAGAATGAACAAGAAATGAAGAAGTGATAATGAGCTCTCGTCTATCCACCACTCAACCCCAACAAATATCTATCTCAACTTTTCTAGTTACAAAATAAAACCCGACACTTTGTAACATGTACATGCAAACACAAACCAACGAAAATTTCACCTATAAATCTTGTGTAGTAGGCATGTAAACTAACCGAATATTCAACGGGAGTTCGTTTATGTTCGTTCATTTAGTTAAATAATCGAACACGAACAAGATTTTATGTTCGTTTAAACAAACGAACACGAACAAAGGCCCGCCCTTCGTTTACGTTCGTGAACATCCGTTGGTGTTCGTTTGTTTACGTTCGTTTATTCTTGAATTAAATATAAAATATTATTTATAATATTGATTAATTATAATTAAAATAAAAAAAGTAAATAGATAAAATCTAAAAATCCACAACCCTAGATCTCGATAACTTGTTTAGAATTAACAATCTTGGATGTTCATGTTTTCAGTTATGCAACTTATGTTTCTAATATCCTTGAAGTAGTTTTAGAAACTGTAGAAACATATGTTCCTGCACTTTGTTCGTTTGTGTTTGTTTATGTTCGTTTGTGTTCGTTTATGTTCGTTACCCTTGTTCACGAACAGTTCATGAACACTAAATTTTCTTAACAAACGAAAGCAAACACAAAATTCCGTTCGTTAAGTGTTCTCGAACCGTTCACGGACACATTTTTTCTTTAACGAACGAACACAAACAAGGCTCTGTTCGTGTTCCTTCGGTTTGTTTACATGCGTACTGTATAGGAATTTAAATATGTCAAGAATAATTTAATTTTGAATTTTGATTGGTTGGCAAAAATGAACTTAAAAATTTAATCCATTCTGTTAGGTTGGCTAAGGAAACAAAATTATAATATTAAAAATGACGAACTTGCCCAGTTGCCCATCTCAGTTTGTTTTGCTTAAATTTTATTTTTTTTTACAAATTTAGTAAATTTTCATTTTATAAATTGGTGTGATGGGGTGTAGATAGTGTAGTGATGGCCGTGAATGGTGGTGATTGGTTGTGGTGAGTAGTGACAATAGTGGGTGGTGGTGGTAGCTGCGTTAGTGGTGGTTTGTGGTGATATAGATTGTGGCGTTAGTAATGGTGAGTGGTGGTAGCTGGTAATATTAGGTAGTGTCATTAGTGGCGGTAGGGCTGTCAAAACCTGACACGACATGACTAAAATACACGAAACGAAACGAAATTGGCACGAAACTGAAATCTGAATTTGTGTTCGTGTCGTGTTGTATAGAAGAAACACGAAGTCGTGTCGTTTCGTGTTCATGTTTAGAGATTAACACGAAATTGACACGATAGTTATGATTTTATCGTGTTTGTCGTGTTTTTAGCATGTAATAAGTAAGAAGTTTGTTATTTATTTTGTGTTGTCGTGTTTATCGTGTTTATCGTTTTTTAATCGTGTCGTGTTCGTGTTACCAAAATAAAACACGACTTCGTGTCGTGTTGTTTTCGTGTTGGGCGAATTCGTGTCGTGTCGTGTTATCCAGATACACGAAACGATAACACGATTTGACAGTCCTAAGTGGCGGTAGTAGGTGGTGGTGGTGGATGGCATGTGGTTGGTGGTGGGTTGCTATGGTTATTAGACTGCACGGTATGGGCATGTGTGGCGTGGGGGGGAGCTGAGGTGGAAGGAGGGAAACGGCGTGGAGGAGAGGGGCACACCGCCCCCCTACACGGTGTGGGGGTGTGTGGTGCTCTACGGTGGCCACGGGAACGAGTGGTAACGAGCGGGGGGTGAGCATTGAGAGACAAAAGGTGGGACCCATCAACACACCACACCACCACTTGTGAGGGGGGTGGTGTTCCCTTTCTTTTAACGGGGTGGTGGTTGCCACATGGACACCACACCACCACACCACCACATGACTCATACCCCATAGTCTTAGGTGATGGTGGTAGTGGTGTTGGCGTCGTGGTGGGTGGAATATTTTCATCTAAAATGTACTTTTCTATACTGATACGATTATCATCTAAAATATTTTCATCAGTTTTGAAATTCAACATTAGCACACCATCTCAAATTATCACCCCAAACAAATTACAAACTTTCTACATATCCCTCTATAATTTTCAACTCAAACCTCAAACATAATATCCTTTCTCCACCCAAATCACAAAAACCCGAACAAACCAAAAAATTCAAAATCCCGAATACCATAACTAGTAAACGAAACGACATATATAAAAGTTAAAAAAAAAATGAGCCTCAAAATCTCTCTCCAAACCTGAAAAATAAGGCACCTGTTCCCGAGTTGTGGTCAATTGCATACTCAGCCCGTACTAGACCGAGTTTTGCACCAACACCATAAGATGAACCCTGACCCATTCTTCGGTAAACCTCAGTTGGGTTACCTTTTACATCTTTTGAACTCCCGAGATCGTTTCCGTGTTCAGCAAATGCGTATACGTGTGTGTTTCTCACGGGTATACGTATTTCAGCAGCAACCTGTACAAAATTGTAATACTAATTAGTCTTAAATTAATAATTATACGAAAGTCATTATGTAATTTTGAATAATTATACTTAAATTTTTTAAAAACTACTGAAAACATGTCTAAGTTGGTGTTTGGTATTGCTTTTTCAAGCAGATTATCTGCTTATTGCGTTTTGTAAATACAAATAATTTAAAATTAGTGTTTGACATAAAGTCAGAAAAAATCAATTACTTCCTCCGATTCAAAATAAGTGATACACTTTGGGTTTCACGCTTTTTGAGGCAAAAGATTATATTGAGAGTTATATTAGATTAATTGGATGGTTAGTGGAGAATGGGTCTCACATTTTTTGAATAAAGTAAGGTTAATGATGTTTAAAAGTAAAAGTAAGGGTAAATAGGTCATTTTATGATACAAACGTGGTCCATGGTCAGTAGTTTGCACCACCTCACCACGTCCTCCTTTTTACATGCATTAGTAAAACCATGCATTTTGTTAAAATTAAAGAAGTGCCCACCACCACATGCACGTTTCCCATATCAGTACCCACGTTTAGTTTTCTTATTAACAAAGTTTAGAAGTTGCATTGTTTTTCCATTTAAGTGTAATTCGTTTGAAGCAATGAAAAAAAGAAGATAGAAAATTGTTTCAAAGTTTCTTTATTGTTTCTTTGTTCTTGGGAGATTGACCATCTCGAACCGGTCTCTATCATTTTACTTTATTAAAATATGTAGTTAGTGGGTGTGGGGCCCATTACTTTTTACCAAATAAGGTAAATTTTCAAAGTGTATTACTTATTTTGATACACCCAAATATGGAAAGTGCACTTATTTTAAATCTGAGGAAGTATTTGTGTTTTTGGGCATCCAAAATGGATCTTTGAAAAAGTTGCGTTTTGAAAACTGATTATTTGCATTTTACCTAAATAATCAGATTTGTCAAACACTAAAAAAGTGATTATCTGATTATTGCGATTTCAAATAACGTAATCAAATCCAAACACTATTTTTCAGAATCAGTTGATAAAACGCATAATCTATTTTTATCTCTTGAAAGAAGAAGAAGAAGCAATATGTAGATACCTCTAGGATATTTCTTGCAGCAGCAATCTCTCCCATGTTATAACCTCTAACAGAGTAGGGCCCACCAAGGGTAAAAGCGTCATAACTAGGAAGATCTCCAACACACCCACCATAATGACCATGAAGCACAAGGACAGGTGGCGGCGGTTTGCCAGCACCTTCTTCAACTTCCTTCAACTGTATAAATCTTGTCATTGTCAGTTGATGGCGGTTGAAAATCGGGAACTTGCTCCCGATTCCCAACCCCTGATCCAACTGAAACACATTCCTCTCACCAACAATTGTACCATTAACAAACTTTGTATTATCTCTTGTAATATTCGCCTGTGCAAAAACCACCCGGTCAGTACCCGTCCCACTCAGTGTGGTGGGCGGGCCATCCGGGCTGATTCCGCCACTCGGTAAGACCCGTTGCCCGTTTGAAGAAATGTTACTGCTTTCATCACGGGTTGTTATTTCTTCCATTACTAACCCGTATGTGAACTTGCTCTGACGGGTCAGATTCTCTGTAATATTGGTTTTGACCCCTGCCCGGTCAACCCAAATTGGAGGAACTTCATCTACCCCGGGCCCGCCCGTGAAAACCGGGCTGAGTTTCCTGCTGTTGAAGACACTTGTACGCAAAGTGCGGTTTCTTGAGTTAGATACACCGTCTAGATACGGGTGTACATACTCCAGCTTAAAAGAAAGATCATCCTGCAAAAAAAATGTTATTGGCCCGTTTAGTTATGAACTGGTCAATTCGGGTATGTTTTATCGCAAACGGGTCAGATAGAATTACCTGAGGATTGAGAAAGTTACTAGTAGTCACAGAACCGAGAAGTGATCTATTAAGTCCGTTAATGTTCCGATGCTCGAAAGAAACAGTTCCACCAGGCTGAATTGAAGCCTAAAAATCCACATAACAAAATGAAATTTATTAAAAACTGGAAAATAGGAATCAAATATTTTAAAATATTTTTAAAATATATATATACCAAAGTAGGGCGGCCATCACGACCAGGAACAATGCTCCATTCAGTACTAACTTCAGCAGATTTTTGTTCCAATTCTTTAAGCTTAATTTCAACAATAATTCCTCCCTCATTTTTCTCGTCTGGGCGAGGATTTACTTCAATATTTGAAAATAAAGATAGAGAATTAATGTTGCGTAAAGCTTGCTTCCCGGCTTCAATGTTGAAAACATTCCCTTTTTGAAGCTGTAACACAAATTATCACATCGTATGATTCAACAAAATATATTTGTAAATCATAATAATCCAAAATGATAGTCAGATTACCTGTTTAGGCAATTCTCTCTTCACTACTCCAACTTGAGTATTCCCTTCACATACATTCCCAAGTTTATCTTGAAATTGAATCACAACTCTAGTAATATCACCCTCTACAACCTCACAAACAACTTCATTTGTATTCAAATTCCCAAAATTCACAACTTGAGCACAAGCATGGCCTTCATCATGGTACCATTTTTGAACCCTATCTCTAATGTTCTGCAACATTCTAGCACTCACATTACCTTGTGATAATATCTGCAGAATTTCACCATGAACTGCAGATGGTAACAGACATGGTCTTGCTCTCTTCATCCTTCTTCTATACTCTCTCTCTTGATTTCCCATATAATCAACCTTTTCTTTCTCAGTCATGTTTTCTTCAATATCAACAGCTTTTGATTGTGGCATTAATCCAACGTTAATACACTTAAAGTGATCAGCCTCTTCCCAAGTGGATTCCAAGAATGAAACTGTTAATCCTATTGTTCCATCAGGTTTAGTTTTAGCTTCTAAATCTACTTTTTCAAACATGCCACAACTAGCTAGGGTTTCAAGCTCTTTTTGAAGCTGAGCTTTGGTGTAAACACCACCAGCTCTAAGTGAAACCATTTCAAAAAACGAATCCTCTGAACCTACAATCATAGATTTAATTTTATCTAGAAACACAAGCTCTGATACCTTATACTTTTTATCTAGAAACACAAGCTCCGATGCCGTTTAATGTAGTATTCTTATACGCTACGTGCAACAGAACGCCGGAAGCAGCGGAGATAGCGAGGTGTTTTATAGAAAACAATGGTGATTTTGAATTTCGTGAGTTTGAGGGTTTGTTAGGGTTTTTAGACGCAATTTTTTCGCATCTGATAGTGGCGTTGGTAATAGAGGCGGAGGACGGAGGAGTGGTTAACTTCGAACGGTTGCGAGATCGACGGAGGCTGAGGAATTGGCCGGAGCCGAAGGCGATTGACGCCATTGGAGATAAGAGGGAGAGACGTAGAGAGGGGTTTATGAGTGAGTAGGTGAGTCCAGACTTGAACCGGACGAGATTTAAGACAGAAAAATAAAGGTTTTTTTAGCCCCAATACTATTCAAAAATAAGTTTTAGCCACTAAACTATAAAAACATTACTAATTTGGTCGTAATATCAAACGAGATCATATTAATAGACGATTGTTTCTTTTGAAAGAACTATTTTCATCCCAAAATAAATTCTTCATTCCAAAAATACTGTAATATCTTTCAAATTGATTTTGGTGATTTATAGACAATTCTATTCTTATATCAAAAAACATTTTAATTTGGTCTTTAATATTAGGTGAAAAATATTACTCCCTCCGTCTCACAAAAAACTTCCCATTTCGATTTTGCACAAGTTTTTAGGTAATAGTTAGTGGTGGGGTCATTGATAATACTTTTGATTAAAATATAAGGTTGGATTGGAGAAAGAAAAATAGTTAGTGGATATTAGTGGTGGAGTCTTTAGTAATAATAATTTTTTATTGTGTGGAGCCCATCAAATATGGGAAATGAGAAGTTTTTTGTGGGACAAAAATTTAGAGTGAAATGTGAAGTTTTTTGTGGGACGGAGGGAGTACTTTTTAATGGGCAAAATGCATTTTAATACCATAAACTTGGTTGAATACACCTTATTCTTGTAACATGTTTCCTTTTCGGGGGTTGCGGTTTCTGTGCTTTCATGAGTCAATGATGCACCATCTTTTGTTGATTGTTTATGGTGCAACCGAAGGTTCGTATACTGAAAATACATTGGGAAAGTTAAAATATGACTATTTTTCTTAGTTCAGGGTATGATGTTTACATTTATAATAAAGGTAGTAGATGATCCGGTCAACTAAATTCAGTATTTTATACTTTTATAAATAAAGAATATATTACATGGTGAACCATATTCGGATTGTTCATTCTCACGATCATCCATGGCTAAGAATTAACCAAAATATGGCTGTGCGTTTTCGTGTAATTATATGAAAAAGAAGAGCAAATAGTAAATATCATAGTAAATATACCTTGACTAGGTCAACAATCTTTTCCAAAAATAGCATTATTTTCAAGGTATTTAAGTTTATTTTGTCATTTACCTCTAGACCAGTATCGATTGGAGGGCAGTTTTAATCTATTTTTTCACATAAAGAGATTAAAATTTCTCTATAATTAAATTTATAAATCCAGATCAAGATACTCGTTGCTATAACGCACCGACTAACTTCAATCTCCTAAATAACACGTGAATAATGTACAAATGTTATATAACACATACAAAAAGTAATATTACATTCGGTGTGTACTGAACATGATTATAATTTTGTAACTCAGGTTTTGTTTTCCGTTTATTCATGTGTCAAGAACCACACAAATAATAAAGAAACGAAAAGCAAAACTAGAGTCTCAAAACGCAACTATAGAAGATTTGACTTTTGAAGAAAAATCAAAAGTCAACTCAAAATCTCATTTCAAGATTTTGTTTTCGATTTCTTCCAAAGTCAACCCTTTGGTTTCAGGGACGTAGAGTATCACAAATCCAAGTGATAACAAAGCAATTGCCCCGAAAAGGAGAAAAAGATTCTCTGCTCCAAGTAACTCCTGCAAGCAAAAAAAAATCATACGTCGGGTTGACTTTTGACATGTTGACTTTTTAAAAAAATGTTGACTTTTTAGTATAAAGAAGCAAAAGCTAACCTTTAATGGAGAGAAAGCAAAGGTTACTAAAGCATTTGAACCGAAGTTTGTTAAAACTGCAAGACTAATTCCTTTGCCTCGTGTACGAAGAGGAAATATCTCAGATACCATAAGCCAACTTATCGGTCCAAATGATATCTAGAAAACCAAATAAAAAGATAATTAAATGTTTAATATTTTTGACGCTACAAATTTTATTTTTCATAGTATATAATAAACTTTTTAATTTAATCTATTATAAAAATAAGTCATAAAATAGCAATATCTAGCAATTACAAGTTTTTGAGTTGCCCTACTCTGGTCATTTAAGTTTTTTCCATCCCTATCTACTAATTAAAATAAGTTTTTAATTATCAAAATGGATCTTAAAAAGTTACAATTATCAAAACAAACCACCACTTGTAGTACATTGCAGTAAATTTTAAAAAATGTAAAAAAAAAGTTACCTGATAGCAACCGACATAAAGAAGCAGAGCACCAACAGCAATCAAAGGGAAGCCTCCAAGAAATTTGTAATAAGCCGTAAGAAGTAGCAGTGAAAGAGTCTGTAACAGAAAAACCAAAGTTTTTCATTACAAAAACTAATAATTCCTCTTTAAAAAGACGATTTATTTTTCTAAGAAAGAAAAAAATATAGATGCATACAATTCCAGTAATTCCTCCAATAAGCAACGGTTTTCTTCCAAGATCATCAACTTTTAGAATGGCTATACTTGTCATCAGCAGCTGCATCAAAATATATGTTATATACACTTGAATTAACTAAGAAAGAAGACAGAAGGTTGACCTTTTTTAAGGATTATTTTTGACTTTTTTTTTTGGGGTCAAAATATGAGGCATTCCAAAATGATTACAAATACCTTAAAGACACCAATAATGACTGAAACTCGTGTTGCATCAGCAGCCGCAGAAAATCCAGCAGTCTTCAATCCATAATTCACAAATAAGAATAATAATATGCATATATATACGTATATATTATATACGAAGTATAAACATACATACACACAGAGTTATTGTATGAGATACCTGGAGAATTTGACCAGCATAGTATAAAACACTGGGCTGCCCGGTTATCTGTTTCATCGTGAAAAACAATCAGTAAAACAAGATCAAGAAACATAAAACCCGTATCCAAACGCCCCATAATTCCACAACCACCAACAAAAAAAATAAAAAATTAAAATAATTACTTGTTGGAAAAGGACCAAACCTCCACCAATCACAAACGCCTTCAAACTCGCCCCTTGAAAAACTTCAAAAACACTCCCTTCTTTTTCTTCTCCATAAGCCGATTTTAGTGACAAAAAAGTATCTTCAATCTGTTTTTCTGAGACTTTATCCCCGCCAGCTGGACGGCCCCTGAGTTTACTTAAAGTAGTAACTGCTTTTTCTTTGGTTTTTATTAAAGATTCTTTCCCTTGAACTGCTCTTAAAAGTAACCACCTTGGTGATTCTGGTAGGGCCCACACACCTAACCCCATTAAAACTGCAACTGGTGCACTGAAACCAAACATATATCGCCAACCGCCAATTGTGTCGATCTGATAACTTCCTACAAAGTAACCCAACTGTACAAAGTGGAAATATGTATTAAATTAGGAAGGTCAAAATGGGTAGTTTTTATGGGTCGAAATTTAGGATTTTTTTTACTCATTTGAAGCGTTGGAGATAAAACATAACCCTAACTGACCCGTTCATGAGTAAATAATCAAAATTGCCACAAGTTATTAAAAGTAAATAAATACCAATATACCAAGAACTATAAAAAGTTCTTTGAAAGATATTAAAGTTCCACGAATTTGAGACGGGCATGTCTCTGCAATATAGAGGGGTGCACCATGCATAGCCTTAAAAACCAAAATAAAAAACCGTTACCAAAATAAATAAATAAACGGTTGATAAAGTTTTTATGATTTAACAGGTAATGTATGTGGAGGCCACCCAAGTATTCAACTTTTTTTATTAAGGCCACCTACATGTTAAAACTTTCATATACGCCCCCAAAGTACAATTTCAACCAAAAACATGCCAAATGAGGAAAACGACCTTAAGTTTGTTACAAATACCAAGTTTGTTACATTTAACATTGTCGTTTTTTCAAAAAACTTAAGACGTTTTCGTCATTTGTCACATTTTTGTCAAAACATTATTTCTTAAAGAATACAATATGGGCAGCCTTAAAGGAAAAAAAAAGTTGAATACTTGGGGGTTGTTTGGGAAAGTTTATTTATGTGGCTTATAAGTTTAATTAAGCTTATAAATGTAAGTTTATGTACGCTTAAATAAGCTTATAAGTTAATAAGCTCCTCAAAATAAGCTTTCACAAACAACCCATTGGGAGGGCTCCAAATACATAATTTCTTGATTTTAATTAGGGTTTAGGATTCATACCAAACCGATACCTAAACCGTAAAGAACTCGACCTAATAAGAGGACACTGAGACCCGAAGCATAGCCCGTGATTGAACCACCAAGCAAATATAGTAAAGCCGCTAATAAAAGTTCACGCTTTCTACCTTCACAAATCAATACTTCATGTTACACAAAGCAAATCCTTTACCTCATTTGTAGTTTATTAGATGTAACCAAACGGGCGGGTTGGGTAACGGGTTAAAACGGGCAGTTCTTACGGGTCAAAATGGGTTGATATTGCCACTTGTAATTAATGGAGAATACATACCGAGGAAATCTGCTATTGGGTAGACTAGAATAGAACCAAATAGAGCTCCATATAGAGAGCCCGATACCTGCAGTCATATAAACAAACATAAGTGAAAATTCAGTGGGTTGGGTAACGGGTTAAAACAAGTTCGGGTCAAAAAAGGTAAACATAGGAGGTGTCGGTCAAACTAGTTGGGTTGACTACCAGCTCTGTCCGAATATGTAAAAAGTAACACAACCATAAAATAATACTTACCACAAGGCCAAGTTGAACAGCCGTTAGATTAAACCATGTTGTGCCACTAAGCTCAGCTGACTACAAAACAATTAAAATAATTATCAAATTAAAAAACTAAAAAGGGATAATTTTGACATGATTTATATTTTACTGGTATGTACGTGCACAAAGTAGCGGATAAAACTAGTCTTAATTAGCTTTTAGTTTACAACTAATATTTATGGTCATTGATTATGGACATGTTACAGATTTTTTGGTTCAAAACTAGTCTTAATTAGCTTTTAGTTTACAACTAATATTTATGGTTAGAATATAATTGTCATTGACTTGTTTTTTCAAGAATCTTTTACATATAGAAGTGGAGTTATTATAAGGGTATATTAGACAATTCAACTTCCTTAAATTTAAGCATTTAAGACAAAGACTTAAATGCTTTATATGTAGTAGAGCTGTAGAGATACTCCCTTCGTCTCAAATTATTATCCACAAACAAAAAACACATGTAGCTTTTAGTTTACAGAATTCCAATTTTACCCTTAATGCATTTAAAATACCCATTCACTTAAAAACTTATACTTCCTCCGATTTAAAATAAGTGATACATTGTTGATTTCACGGTTTTTGAGGCAAAATATGATAGTGATAATTAAATTAGATTAATTGGATGGTTAGTGGAGAATGGGTCCCACAAATTTTGAATAAAGTGGGGTTAATGATGTTTAAAAGTAAAAGTAAGGGTAAAGATGTCATTTCAGTTTATTAAAGTAGATAGTTAGTGGGTGAGGGTCCCACTACTTTTTACCAAATAAGGTAAGTTTTCAAAGTGTATCACTTATTTTGATACACCCATATATGGAAAGTGTATCACTTATTTTAAATCGGAGGAAGTAGAATTTAATAACGAGGGTAAATGGGAAAAATAGAAAATGTGGACAATTATTTTAGGAAAACTGAAACTAAAAAGGTGGACATTAATTTTGGGAATATGAACTTTCATGTTGAGGAACAAAAAATGTAGTATGTATAGATACACAGTGTATATATACCTGTAATGAGAGCGTAGCACCAGATGTTGCACCAATGTCATACCCAAATAGTAAACCACCTAAAGCTGGGAATACAAACCTGAAATTTTAACTACCAGAAGTTACAACGTCTTTGACTTTTTAATGCTAAACACAAAAAGGTGGCAATTTTGACCGATTTACTTATGAATGGGTGGCTTTGTGCTATGTTTTATCCTTAATGGATCAACAAGCAGCTTGGTACCTGCTTAGGGGGTGTTTGGGATTGCATATTTTCAGCTTATGCTTATATAAAAGTGTTTATTATATAAGCAATCCCAAACACCCTGATTATTGGAGATATATGTATTTGTAAATTTAGTTTTAACTATCCCTAACTTTAAGCACATTAATATCTAATGATGAAATAATTTATTAACATGATCAGAAGCAACAATTTAAGGATCTGTTTGAAATAAAAACTAACATACGGTAAAATAACAGAAGACCAAGAGAAATCCTCTTGATATGCTTCTTCACCTGCTGCTGAAGCTCTAACCTAATTCAATATCAAATTAAAAAAATTAGCTATCTAAAATACGAGAACAGAATTCAAAACAGAATGTCGGTTTACAGTTCAATTACCTTCAAATTCAACTTTCTAGACTGAATTAACGGCATGCTTTTGAACAATTGGCATCTGAACTGAGTGTTAATTTGTGAAAACGAGCTGCTAATTTTGGGTAAGCTGAGAAGATTACTAGGGTTAGATACGTAAGTTTTGTAAGATCGAAGAATTTGGGGGAATTGTTGCTGTGAATGCGAAGAGAGCTTGAAGTCGTTGAACAGAGGTCGAGTTGCAGCAGTAACCGCCATTTCTGGTTGGTGGTGTGTGTGAAGAACTAAAGATGAGTGTGGTCATCTTGTGGTGGCTATGTAACCGACATAATTTAAACTTTTGTTGACTTTTCATCGAGAGAAATGATATTTCTTACTTTTTCTTTCTACTCGTAAGTTTATTTACTTTTAAGTTTGACATGTCTCATCCACTAAATCTCTTTCTCCATATCATTCTTTTATTTTGACACTTATCATGACCAAAATGAATAGGAATATGATAGAAAGAAATACCTTTCTTGATAATATTTTTTTTTAATAATTTAAACTAATTTTTTAGTATTGTCAGTTTTCTCTTTGTAATTTTGTTTTATCTTTTTATAGTATTTAGATAATGTTATATTTTTTAAGTTCTTTTACAGTATTTGATTTATTAAATGTACAACTAATCAAATTTGTTTGCATTTCTTCCAAAGGGCAGTTAATTTTTTTTTAACGACATCTAATCTACTCTATTTATCCATGACATGACTTGAACCCATAACCAAGTTACCATAACAAATTGGACCCATGACCAAGGTCAATTAAATTAATAATTATCCAAGTTATCATAATAAATTTAAAAACATGTTAGTTTATAAATATAATATATATCTTGACAATCTACTGTGAAATTAATATATTAAATTAAAATTAAATATATAGAAATAATTAATTTAATAAAATTAAAACTCTAAAATATACGGAGTATGATAACTATTAATATATCAACATTACAATTATACTCTTATTTTTTAAATCCTAAATCTAATGGGTGAAATCCAACTTCTACTTCTTTAATTGACTAAGGCCAGTGAGTATGAGTATTATTAGCCACATCTTTTTTTCCTGCCACATCATCTGTCATCTCAGCATTCATACCACCCCCACACCACATCATCTCTAGGAAATACCCACCACATCACATCACACTATTTTAATTTTCATCTCATCATTTCATTTCCATTTATTTTACACACAATTAATATTTTATATAATTTAAAATTACAATACTTTAAAATTTAAAATTACAATAATTAAATTTAAAATTATTAGTCTTCATTATCGGCATTTGCGTTGTTGTAGAGATGCTCCGCTAAGTCCCGTCGAAGTTGTTCGTGTTTTTTTCGTCTCGAATGTCGACAACCCTATGCAAATATTCTGGCGTGAATCCCCGCCTACCTCAAGCATCATATTTCAATTGAAAAAACGGATACGTGTTTTCTAATGCACTACATATGTGTAGAAATAATTTTTGCTCAGACGAAACCTTCGTTTGAAATCTTTTTCGTCATAAACACAATCATCCGCAAAATAATCTCGATATAGCCGTTGGTGTCCAGCTGCTCGATTTTTGTTCTGCTTCATAGTTCTAGTGTCAAAGGTGTCACTATCGTCATCATCATCTAATTCTTCGATGAGTTCTTCGTATATTGTTAACATAAACATATCATCCTCGTCAGATGATGAACCTAGATAATCCATTATTTGTGTTTTGGTAGTGTTTTGGTGGTGTTTTGATATGTTATTGTAGTGTTTGATTGTGTTTATATATATGAAATTAAATAAATTAATTTTATTTTTTTTATTAAAGTTTATGACCGTTCAACGGTCAAATTGTATCGAAAAAGCAATCCCCACGCCCGTTTCCAGCTGTGCCCGTGGCCCTCCTCGATCAACGCTGACCCCCCCATGCCGTGGGGTTGGGGGGGGGGGGGGGGGTTCCTCCTACCCATCCACGCCGTGTACACTGCCACCTCATCCCCCACGCTACTCTTCCCCCACCCATACCGACCAGTCTAAAGGACATGTCAACATCTAATTCTTTTTCATGCAACGATAAATCACCATTTGGACTTGGGAGTGCTTTTAAATTACAAAAGTTCTTTTGAACAGAAGTGCTTTTGATTTTTTTTTTTTGAAAAGTAACAAGCTCCTTCAAAAAATCAGTAATTTGCTACATGTGCCCAAAAAAATTAGTAATTTGCTACTGCTACTGTTTCACAACCCAACAAATTTAACCGGAATTCAACTAACCGAAAGGGTGAAATTATATGCATCTCAGCCTGTTGAGTACAGTATTCTAAGTTTTGACATAGAAGAAATAATGCAGTTTGATATAAAAGTAGAGCAAAATCCATCCAAAGGAATTATGTGTCCCATGAATTCAACACAAATAGGTTAAGGTAGCCCATAAATACTAGGGCTATACAAAAAAAACTCTCCAACTTTATATACATCCAAAGGGTAACTATGCCCTTTTTTCACCTCATGATTACCTCAATTCAATTCAGTTGTTTTTTTCTCATTTTCTCTACATATTTCTCTTTTTCAATTTTCTGATGATCCCTCTTCATGCTTGGTTGGCAACTTTTCGGTTTTCTGGCCATAATCAGAAGTCGAACTCTCCGGTTGCCTGAGACAGAAACAAAAAATCAATTATTTGAAAAAAAGAATGATGTAAAATCAGGATACTTGACAGGTCGGGTGGGTTGGGTGATGGGTTTAATTCAAAATGGGTAATTTTGTACAAGTTGGGTCAGGTTGGTCCAAAACACTTTTTGTCCAAAAACTGTTAATCTTTCTTATAAGTATCTAATAAAGTTACAAAATGTCAAACTTCCAATAATAATGTAATTCCTTAGATAAAGACACAATTTGGGCAACTTTCAACCCATTCAAGCAATATATAAAATGGACAGTTTGTGTTGGACAATGCAACAAAACACATTTGTCCAATAAAACCTTTTTTAATATATATTAAGTGTGTCAAATATGAAAGTAATTGATAAAGAAAAATAAAAAAAGTGTAAAATGTGAAAGAAAGAGAAGAAACCTTGTTGAAGAGAACATCTTTGTTGTTTATATGCATGATCCCGTCCTTCAGAGTGCACCTCCACCTACTCTTGGCACGAGTCACCTGCAATTGCCAACCACTTTTATGTTCAGTATCATAATATTAATGGTAGATATAAATATATGTAAATGTATATGTATATATAAAAATAGGATATATATACCTTGTCGAATTGAGCAAGAACCAAATGTTGTGTGTTTAGTTCCTCCCCTTGGTCCACGTCATCAAGATCATCATCATCATCATTTTCATTCAAAGGTTCATCTTCATCATCATCCAATACTTCATTTTGATTCATCATTGCAGGAGTTGCTGCTTGCATCTCTATCACCACAAAATAACAACAACAAACTCACTCTCACACACAAAAACCTTTTCTTTTCTTTAATAAAAAAACAAAATAAAAACAAATTGTAAGTTTTTTACCTGGTGGAGCAGGTGTGTTTGCTACATTGTAGTCCTCGTTTACAACTCCTTGATAGTTGTAAATCTTCACTCATAAATACACAAATTAGTTATTAAGTTTATATGAAGAAAAGAAAGAAGAAGCAAATGCTTACATTTGGTGTAGAAAGTGCATCATCATACGGATCTGGAATAGGTCCATCCACTTGAGGAATCCTACAATTGCTCCCTTCACCAACCTAACAAACACATAAACATTTCAATTCATCACACAAAATAATAATAATAATAATAATAACTTTCTGAGGATAACTATCTGATATTAGTGACTACATCTAAAAAGATTAAAAAATAAATAAATAACAAGAATTTAGTAAGGCCAAGAAGTTTGACCTCAAGTTTATGATCAGCAGCTCCATCTTGCTGAGGAATATAGCCACCTGGACGAAACTGTGGAGGAAACTCGTCCCTCTTACGCTTCCCAGATAAAAGAAAGAAATCCTAAAAATACATTTTTTATCATCAATAACAAACACTTCTATCAAACATTGTATATTTGTATTATCAACATAACAAATACATCCTATCTTATCCCAAAATTAAGTAAATACATCTTTTACACTAGCCTCTACTTCACAATGTTTAAATTAATATTTTAATCTTGAGTTACAAGTAATTATGTTTGTCACCTCCAGTTGGTATTTAGCTAAATTTTACTACCTAATACAAACAAACCAAAAAACAGCTATATTATTAAGCACAAGAAATGGTCTTCCATAACTGTAGTCTGACACAACACTGTGAGAATGTTTTAGTTTATTAATTTGTTTTTATTTAAAAGGAAAGTATTATGCAGAAGATGTACAATGGCATTAATGACGACTTAAATGATGATAAGTAAATTTACTAAGTTTTTGCTTTTTTGTGATGCCAAAATATCCGAGTAAATAATGCTCTTTCCATTTATATGTCAAGTAAAAGTGAACTCGTCTGGTTCTTTTTCAAAAACCCGATTTTTAACATATAAAACAAAAAAGTGGTCCAAGTTATAAATTATCATGTAATAAGTGACAAGGATAAATAATGCCAACACAACATCTCTTTGTCTTTACATATAAAACTATAAAGAGTTAATTACAATGGAATTATGAATTTTGTTCCTTGACTTTTTTTATTACATGGACAGTCCTTAATTTTGAAACTTGTAACGCCAATGGTCCCTAAAGCAAAATAGGTTGTTAAGTTTTTACGGACCACTGATGTTACAAGTTTCAAAATTAGGGACCAATAACATTACAATTTCAAAGTTAGGTACAATTTGTGTAATAAGAAAAGCCGAGGAACAAAATCAATAATTTCATACAAACCACAGACCACAAAAAAGTAAATCAGGAGATTATTGAATGATAATAATTTCACTATGGTAACCTGTGTTGTTGGTTGATTGGCCCCCGCTCCTCTGTCAGCATCTTCACGACCTTCCACGTAAGCTGCCATGTTTAAATTTAAAAAATAGCATAAATATATAATTCATGTATATATCATATACATAGGCATGTTTAATTATTAAAATTGAGAGAGATCTTACCAACATTCACGTCAAGAGGGGGCCGTTGGTTCAACCAAGGAGACGGTGGTTGCTGTAAGAAAACAAAAAAATTAAAAAAATCATAAAGTCTACAACTTCAATCAAAAAAACAAATTATAGCCAATACATATTTATCTGAAATCAAACGAAGATGTATATGTAATAAATTAATGGGCAAACGTCGTAATACATTATGCAGTGGTTTTTTTGGTAATTATAAGTTTTTATGGTCCATTTTGGTAGTTACAAGATTTTAGTCTGTCTATTTTCGTATATATTTATAGTGTTAAAAACGTAAAAATAATAATAACCACATAGGGAAAAAGAAACTTCTTTTAATTATCCGATAGAGACGGAACATAAACTTAATTGTCAAAATAGGTTGGCTAAAAACTCGTAATTACCAAAACAAGCGTTAAAAACTTATAATTACCAAAATGGTCCACCAGTTAAAGTATATTGCTATTTTATGACATCCGCCCTAAAATGGAAGGAATGATCTGACCATACATATCATTTGCATAACCAATACAGATTTAGAAAGAATAAAATGTTTAAACTTGCCATGTATGCGCTAGGTCTCCCAGCTTTGTCTGGAGCTCCATTCTCATTTAAAGACGAATAATCACTAGGAGTAATTGGAGTACCACCAGTAGGAATATTGTATGAATTATCTATACTTCCTGGTAATGGTGTTTGAGCTGTTCCTGGTAATGGTGTTTGAGCAGGCAACGGTGTTTGCATTGGAGTCTGCAATGGTGTCTGCAGAAATCATGAAATTATGAGCAATAAATGAGAAAAAGACATCCTAATTTACTTGTTTGAATTCCCGAATTTCAGATAAATGACAATTTTTCGTCTTTAATCTCAAAATAGTTAAATTTTATGCGTAAGTAAGCTACTCAATCATGACGAATAAATGCACAAGAATACTATATCAGTATATCTGCTATTTACTCGTCCTTCACACAATGGTTGACCTTCTAACTTCTAAATGATCAGATTTTCTCAAAATAAACAATTTCATGTGCATCCACTTAAAAGAGAGTCAAACGTAAGCATCCAATTAAACCAGAAGAAGTATAAACAATTATTTTCACACAAATTATAACTTTGACAACAGATTACTCACCGGAGGAAAAAGTAAATCAGCGGTAGGAGTTTCATACTCATCCGGACCTTCATACGGCACATTAAGATCATGAACAGTGTTCGACGCAGCTCCAGGAGCCATCGATTTAGCAACAGCAGATCTATCAATCGGACCAACTATAGCTCCAGCTTGCATCATCTTCAACTCCCACAGCTAAACAAAACAGTAAACAATAAAACAACCAGTACGAATATCACAACAACATATCCAAATCAACAAGATCAAATCGCATCAAAACCAGATCTAGACTAAAAAAACCATCCGGATTTGATCAATTTAACAAAAAACACTCACTCCTTGAAGTTCGTTGAGAACACCTTCACCAGGACCGCCATTGTTGATGAATTCATCACGGACTTTGTTGAGGACATCCTCGATGACTTGGATATAGACACTGCTGGTGGTGGAGCTAGCCATTTTTCGATCGTTGAAACGTATGAGTGAGTGGATGAAACCCTAATTTGGAATTGAGATGATGAATTTGAAAATCGTGGAGGTTTTAGGGCTTGAAATGGCGGAGGAGTACGGCGGTGAAGAAATTGGGGGTGCGGAACAGAAAAGGGAATAAAGATGGGAATATAAATAGGTTTGCATCCGTTTATATGTGTGAGGGTCTACGTGTCTTATTACTCCGTCTCTCATATAAATGATGGTAATTTTTATTCCACACTTTTTAATCAATTTAGCATAATTTCTTCATCCTAATTTTATTATTCACTTTTCCATTTTTATTTGTCTTAAAATTATTTCCAATTTGAAAATTTCAAAAATTAAAAAATAGATAAGTAGGAAAAATAGAATTTTATTAGTTAGACAGTGTAAATACATTTTTTTTAAACTGTATGATTTTTATCTGTGGACAATAATTTTGAGACAGAGATAGTATATTATATGGATATACAGTATGCATATAAATTTAAATATGAATACTTGTGCAGTGTGATATAAACATCAAAAGCTATGGTATATAAATTAATTCTCATATAAATACCTCCTTTTCATCTACAATAGTAACACAAATCTACTTTCTTTTAAAAAAAAAAATGATATTTAGTTCTACCATTTGGTCATACTCATAGTCCTACCCACTTGATAGGATAACATGTGTAATCCACTAATTCTTTTTGTCTAATATTATCCCTTAATTTTGACACATGTCTTCATCTAATGAGTAAGATTATGAGTAAGATTAAATGGTAGAATTAAATATCATTACTCTTATATTTATTGTCTTCAAAACTAAATAAAATTGTTATTAAAAAGTATATCTTAGACGCATCAAATAACCATAAAACCAACTTTTTAAATTCATTGATGTATTAACATACCAGGCCCAAAATAGAGAAAATCGAAAGGTTGTACCCCTTGTGGGGATCTCATTTACGATCAACGAGCGAGATCAATTTAGCTAACATAAACTTACACCTCTTAAAATTCCTACCAGATTTTGACAAATCATAAAAAAAGCCATACATCATACAAATTTTTTACTACCAATTGATTTTTTTTATTTTTTTATTTTTTACGGTAAAAAGTCTTTAATTTAATAATGTTAAGATCGAGAATTTTATTAATTTAGAGAATTATTATTTTATTAATAAATTATTAATTATTAATTTAAAGAGTTTTTAAGTAATCATATTGTACATACCAAAGGAAAATTAGTTGATGTTTCTTAGAATTACGTTGTAATGAATATTGGGACTCAATGTAAATTAGTAACTACTTTGTTCATATGCATTAGAAATCAGTAATGACTTTTAAAGTACAATAAATATAAACGATAGTGTAAAAAAAATTTCTTAAATTTATACGAATTATTAATTTATAATTTTCTTGTGACCTAAAATTATAAAAATCTCCTAAATTTTTTTTTATCATATTATTTTATCAAGTTTTTAATTTTTTTTTTAAATTGTCCCAAGTTGGGATCGGACAAATATATTATGTTATAAAGTTTATTAATTTACCCAGTATCAATTTTAAATTTTTTTTACTGCATGTTACGATATAATGAAATTTATAGATTACTACGATAATATTTTTATCGATATAATGAAATTTCCCGCATTCCATAATCTAGTTCCCTGAAAATGAGTATACAACTGCAAACTTAAACACTTAGTAAAGTAGTTCATGATTCCAAATTTCCAATGAGATTTACCCTTTCAAATATATATGCTTTAAAAACCAGTTATAAAGAAAATCAGTAAAGAGTTGATATCGGGTTATTTGTAAGAGTTTTTGAATAATTTTTTAGAGATCATGAATTCGATCTCTTTCTAATTATAACCAGGATAAGGTTCAAAAATCTCACAATAACAGTCAACTAGCATATACTCCCTCCGTCTCATAAAGAAGTTTACATTTCTCTTGGGCACAAGTATTTAGGTGATATTTAGTGGTGGGATCTTTTGTAATATTTTTGATTAAAATATAAGATTATTTGGAAAGAGAAAGTACTTTTAGGAGAAAGTTAGTAGTAAAGTACATGAAAATAATAGTATTTCATTAAGTGGTCCCTCATATTTGAGAGATGTAAATTTTTTTGTGGAACGGTGGGAGTACATTATAAGCATTTAGCCAGTTCAAAAACCCAATGGAAATACGATTTAACAGTATTTTCCCGGGAGTATATTAACTGTTAAAAAGGAGATCAGTAATGTCTGGTCACAAAATTTTAAAAACAGATAACGCCTGACACGTGGCGCAATATGATTGACTAACACATTCACACCTCATCATCTAGATAATATTTCAAACAATCTCAACACCCACTCAATATGCACACACTCTCATAGGCTCATATACACACAGTGCCAAAGCTTTCCATTAATGGCGACTTTCACAAACTGAATGGATTCAATTACAACAGAGAGATAGAGCTAATCGACACACCGATTACAGATATCAACCATGGCTCCAGCTCTCACCGCCAATTCAATTTTACTAACCACCACACCTCATTCACGCCTCAATTCACTCAAAACTCCTAAGAGATTGATTGTTTGCGCGAAGAAATCCGATGCGGTTTCTGGTGGAGATGGTGAAACGGAGAATCCGAATCGATTTCGGCTCAATTTTGATTTCGGTAAGGTTTCTGACATGAAATCGTTGATTCAAGTTGTGAATAATCCGTCATCGTCCGGTACGTTGTTTGGTAAACGTAAGGATCCGAATACTGTGTTTGTTGCCGGAGCTACTGGACAGGCCGGAATTCGCATTGCTCAGACTTTGCTCCGGGAAGGTTTTAGTGTTAGGGCTGGTGTACCGGAGCTCGGTGCTGCACAGGATTTGGCTCGTTTGGCTGTTAATTACAAGGTTAGATTCTACTTCCGTTTCAATTCGAGTATTAATTGATTATTTCGATCTCAATTGGTTGAAATCCAGAATCAAATCCAGTATTATATTGTTTGTAAATATTGAAACTGAATTAATGCACAGATTATCTCCACCGAAGAATCCAAACGCCTGAATGCAGTTGAATCCACCTTCCAAGATCCTGAAGCAATTGCAAAAGCAATCGGGAACGCAACTAAAGCCGTAATCACTATCAGTCCATGTGAAAACGGTCCAACCACAGAGGTCACAACATTAGAAGCCCTAAATTTCATTCAAGGTGCTCAATTAGCTGGTGTTAGCCACGTGGCAATAATCTACGACACTTCACCACCATCTTTCACCTCAACCAACAATGTATTAGATGGACTCTCATCTTTCTTCAACAATCTGTTCTCAAAATCACAACCATTGACTTTGAAAGAGTTCATTGACGGTTTAATTGCAACTGATGTGAATTACACGTTGATTAAGACCAAATTGACGGATGATTATGCTTCCGATAGTTCATACAACTTTGTTGTGACTGCTGAAGGAATTACTGGGGAAAACGACTACAAAGTAATGTAATGTATGCCATTATTGTCTTTGATTTAAGTAGTTTTAGATCTTTGAAAAATGTTCGTCTATAAAACAGTTAAAAGTGTTGAATTTGAGTTCAATCTTAAGCCTGATTTGTTCATATGTGACCTGATTTTGATTGTGAAAATTGCAGGTAGGGAAGTCACAGATTGCATCGTTGGTGGCAGATGTTTTCTCTAACACGGAGGTGGCGGAAAATAAGGTATAAACTCAATTATATGAAAATGAAATCAACCATAAAATAAAAGCTATTAACAATCTTCCATTTCCCTCTAAAACCAGTAGAGGTAGTAAAATGGCGGGTCGAATATGTTGGATACATGTCAAAATGGATTTTGGTCAAAGCGGATTTTTTTTAGAAGTCAAAATGGATTTTATATTATATATTGTGTAGATAATTATATAAACCAATTGTTTTTCATTGAGTTGTTTTGGTTATTAGGTTGTAGAAGTTGCTACAAGTCCTGATGCAACTGCAAGGCCTGTAAGTGAACTTTTCAGGTAATGTGTAAAAATTTACTTGCATAGCCCTCCAAGTTTCTTATATATGCACAATCAACCCTCCATTTACTCCCAAACTTTCTATTATCGTTGAAATAACATAACTTTTTGACCCGCCCATTTTGCCACCTGTACATCAACTTTTTCTAAATTTGCAATCCTTACAGTGCGATTCCGGAAGACGGTAGACGAAAAGCATACACAAAATCCATTGCAAAATCAAAAGCAGAAGAAGCCATAAAAGCTGCAGAAAAAGCATCAGAAGCAGCCGAAAAAGAAATTAAAAAATTAGAACCGCAAGCAGCCGGTTTAACCGAAGACATTCAAGAACGAGCCACAACAGCCCGAAAATCATTCTCCCAACTCGTTGACCGGTTCAAAACCGCCACCCAAACCACAACCGAACCCGAGCCCGAACCCGAAAATATCTCGGGCCCAAATGGTGCACCAGGGTTAGCTCTCTCATGGGAAAAACTAAGCTCAGGGTTTGCATCAGCAGTTAAGAATAAGCAAATTGAGTTACCAAAAGTGCAAATTGCAACGGTTAGAGGTCAAGCCAAGGCTCGAAACTTAGCACCAAAACAAGCTGTGGTTAAGAAACAAACGGCTAAAAAGGTGCAGCCCAAACCAAAAGAGTCCAAAGCGGAAGTTAGGAAGATTTTTGGGGGCGTGTTTCAACAGGAAACAATTTATGTTGATGATTAAATTAATAATGTTTTTATATGTTTATTTGTGAATTGTAGTTGAATCCTCGATGGTCGAAAGCTGGTTTAAATTATCTCGAGCATTAACTTATTCACGTCCGTTCAAAAAAAAAAAAAACTTATTCACGTATCTCGTTTCTTGATCTTGTACTATATAATTTATTTATTTTGAGTTGTAATATATTTATTCGGTTTTAAGGGCATTTTCGGTATTTAAATGTAACATGGGTACAATTGTGATTTTATTTTTTGCCATATAAAGTATAAACATCGGAAACTCGAAAAGGGTCTTGGACCCCCATGACATGCCACGCATAATGTTTTTGTTACATTTATGTTATAGCGAGTAAATATCGTGTGTATAATATTTTTTTTACAAGATTCAGTTAGACGTTTTATTTCGCAGAAGATCGATGGAATCGTGATTCTTTCATAGTAAAAAATTATTTGTGTGTATAACAGACTTTTTCAGGACAGCTAAGTTTATAATCGAGATGTCTACCACCTAACTGCTATAGAACGAATATGCTTATTTTATAAATGATTCATATCGTCAAGTGTACCCATTCCAAATTTGATTCGGATAAAACATCCGCGGCTGCCAATATATCTCGCAGTAACAAAAATGTATTGTTCTAGGGAATGTATTGTTCTGGGATATATTAAGGTTCAGTCTCCGATTTATATTTAGTCAATTCACGTCTTTGTTGAAAGAATTTTTTTTGTAAATCCTTCGGAATTAAGGATTCATGGTCGTTGCTAAATTAAATATCTTTTTTCTTATTTGCATATCCTACCCTATATATGAGGCCTAAATTTGAAGAGGGTTTGACACCATGGCAATTCCAAGCATTCCTATTCGTCCATAATGCCACTTGGAATTCTCTGATTGATCCACGTCATTTGCACTAATACAAACGAATCTGGTACAGCTTACGGTCTACATTCATACACTCCATATACGGCAAACGAATCTGGTACGGCTTACGGTCTACATTCATATGCTCCATATACGGCTTCCTACATACAAGGAAAGAAATAAATAACTATTTAAAAGATCCTACATACAAGGAAACAAATAAATATTTAAAAGATCAATCAGCGACTCAATCGTATTTATTCAGAAGTGATACACGACTCAATATAATTTCCATAAAACCGGCATTCTATGATTATGACATAAAAAGCTGGATTGTGCAACGGAACCAGACTTCAGATATTACGGATTACGGCATAAAAAGCTGGATTCTTCATTTAATAAAATGCCCGTGTAACATTTCTTCATTTACCGTTTTTTTGTACAAAATCATCATCAAATCTATCGATTATTATGTCATTTAGAAATATATAAAGTTTTTGGACATTTTTCTACATACTAAAATTTACAGCATACCCGCCCATCGGGCGGGCTTTGTAGCTAGTATATATATATATATATATATATATTAACGGTTTAAATGTAAAAATCCAAATAGGACAATCCAAAATGCACAGTTTTCTTGTTTTTTCTTCACCTTTGGTATGTTACTTTTACCCTTTTCTAGTTATTTGTCACAAAAAAATTGTTTTAATAATGATTATATATATTTGTATGCTACTAAGCATGAGCACCATGCATTCATCGCTAGTTAAAGCATTCAAAACAGCATAAAGAAACTGAAATCCAGTTAATTAATTAATTTTTTTTGGAACATCTTTCATTAAACAAAAACTAGCATAAAGCTAGAAAAACAACAATTCAAACATTACACGGCAAGATAAGCCACTCTACCCAACTAAAACAAAACGATTTATTCCGATTACTAATCCAGAAAAAAGAAATTTCTTTAATAGTATCCACCAAGAGATTCTTCCGAGCATCACCATTTTTAAAAATCACCGCATTCCTATACCTCCAAAGAATCCAAATGGTTGTTAAGCAAACCGCTTCCAAGATGAGCTTTACACGAGTGTTTGGGCAATTAGCATCCATCGTGTACATCAAATCTTCCAAACTCGCCACATTGATATCCAGAACTTGTAACCACCTACTAACCGCCAACCAAACACTTTTCGCTACATCACACTTCCAAAAAATATGATCCGTGTTCTCGACACTACAACCACATGAATCACACTTGATGTCTTCAAGAGCTACTCCCCGAGAGGCTAAATTAAGCTTAGACGGTATACGGTTTAGCTCAATCTTCCAATAAAGAATGTTAACCTTATGGGGAACCAAACGGTTCCAACGAGTAAAAGCAACCGCAGTCGGAAGGAACAAAGAATCCAGCCACCGACGTGTCGACCCAACTTCAAAGACATCCTTCGACCCAATCTTCCAAATCCAAGTGTCCGGGCTATCGTTAAGGGCGAACCCCCCCACAGCCGAGATGAGCTGCGAGAAGAGGCCTTCCAACCGGCCACCCGTCATCGCCCTTGACCAAGACCACCTTACTGTATTTTCACCCAACCGGTCCGCCACCACACAACCTTTATTTGACTCTAGCCGGTACAAACGGGGGTATAAATTAGCTAGCGTATCATTCGACACCCATGGGTCATTCCAAAACGACGTATCCTTGCCATTACCAACCCGTTTCATTAGAGTATCCAGCATATTAATACCTTGATTTTTATGCTTGACAATCAGATTTAAGATTTGTGCCCAAGGTTGAGCACTACTACAACCCCTTGGCAGCGGACGGCCTAATCCACCATCTAACCCATATAACTTAGAGATAATTCTCGTCCACAAAGCATCCTTACTATTCACGAACCGCCAAATCCACTTCAACAGGAGAGCCAAATTAAAAGCGTGTAAGCTACCAATACCTAGACAACCATTTTCCAATGAAGCCAAAACCGTATCCCACTTGACCCAATGGATTTTCTTACAATCAACTGCGCCACCCCAGAAAAACGAGGCTCGCAAGCTTTCTAAAGAAGCAATTACGTTTCTAGGCATCATAAACAAAGACAAATAATAAACCCCTAACCCGCCAAGCACCGTCTTTATGAGCATCGATCTACCACCGCTAGATAACGTACTCACTTTCCATTTCGATAGTTTATGCTTAAACCGGTTAATCAAGGCCTCCCAATTCTTCTTCCGGGTCATACACGCCCCAACCGTTAGGCCTAAATAAATGAAGGGGATTTTTCCTTTGCACACCCCCACCCGATCCGCCATAGCACTTATAGAATCATCCTTTATGCCAATACCATATAGGTTAGATTTTTGAAGATTTATTTTCAACCCCGAAACCATATGAAAATGATGCAATATAATAAGCAGAGACTGAATATTCATCAACGACCATTCCCCCATAAAAATAACATCATCTGCATAAATAAGATGTGATATGATCAGATCGTCACTTTTCACCATAAGACCACAAAACATATTCCGAGCTACCGCTTCTTCCATAGCCACATGAAGCCCTTCCATCACTAGAATGAACAAAAAAGTTAATTAATTAATAGTTTACTCACTTTACCCAATAACCATTTTGTTTCAATATGCAAAAATCATGATATTGGCATTTCTTGTAAATGAACTTTAACGTAGTTGTGCGCCATATTTATGTATTTTTCTTTAGTTTAATGTACTAGCTACGTACTTTTATGAGTGTGTTGATTCATGCGACGTCGTTCTCATTAGGTACTTTTTAGTTTATAAAGTGTTTTGGTTAGATCATATTAGATTAGAACATAGATATGATACTAATACTTTATTTTATTTTATTTTTATGTTTTTTGGCTTAGATTTTATCATTTATCATTCGTTTTTGGCATAAAGGATAAATAGCATGATCACACAACCGAATAGTTAACCATGGCATGAAAAATGTTGCCATAGAAACATGTTATGCATACAACTATTGCACATATCACATTCACATGAACAATTAACACCTTTAATTAAAGTGTAACTAAAAAGTTTTTAAGAAACTTATAAACTCAAACTGCTTCTATGTCCAATATACTCAATAATTTTATTACCTTAATTTAAAATATGTTTACCAAAATCCTCAAAAAATCAAGAACAAGAAGAATATTTAAATCCATGATGATAATCTCATTACCCCTCTCCATAATCTTGATCTTGATCTTACTCTTCTCCACCAATCCTTGTTCCCAAACAACCCAAATATTACTACCCAATTTCAATCTTAACTATTTCAAGAATATCAATAATACCAATAACACCCCATACCTAAATACCCAAACTACCCCTACCAACATCTCCGATATCGTTTTTGGCATCTCGGGTGTTGTAAAAACATGGCAAAACAAGAAACATTACATCGAATCATGGTGGAACCCGAATGTAACCCGTGGCTACCTTTTTCTAGATCAAGCACCTAACCAACTCCTACCCTGGCCTCCAACTTCACCACCTATACGTGTGTCTACTCAGACCACGACCCAAAAAGGGGTCCCTTACACCATTCGAATCGCACGAATACTTGAAGAACTGCATAAGGCGGTGAACACTAGCGTGAGGTGGTATGTTATGGCGGATGATGATACCGTGTTTTTTTTGGACAATTTAGTTGAGGTTTTGAAGAAATATGATCATAATGGTTATTATTATATTGGTATGAATGCTGAAAGTATCATATCTAATGCTCAATTTTCATTTGTGATGGGTTTTGGTGGTGCTGGATTTGCTTTGAGTTACCCTCTTGCTGAGATTTTGGTCAAGAATTTAGATGTGTGTTTAAAAAAGTACCAAGGTTATCATGGGAGTGATCATATTTTGCAATCTTGTGTGGCGGATTTGGGGGTTTCATTTACCCAAGAAAAAGGTTTTCATCAAGTAAGTTTCCTTAATATTAGTTTCTAAGTTTTATTTTTAGATTTTTATTATACAAAGTAATTTTGAATATTTGCGAAAGCAAGGTGTTTAATGTACCACACTATATTGTACAAATTTTACAGTAAACTGTATAAGTATATGTATTTATAGCAACATTTGAATCTCTATTTTGTGCAGATTGATCTACATGGAGACATATCAGGTCTTTTATCAGCACACCCACAGACACCGCCAGTCTCCCTCCACCACCTTGACGCGGTAGAGCCGCTCTTCCCCACCATGGACCGCCCCCAATCACTCAACCGTCTAATGAAAGCGGCTAAAACCGACCAATCAAGGCTACTCCAACAAAGCGTTTGCTATAACCACCCTAAAAACTGGAGTTTTTCTTTGTCTTGGGGTTACTCGGTGCATATTTACGAGAAAATCATCCCTCCGAGCATTTTACAAATACCGCTTCAGACGTTTATTGAGTGGCGAAAAGGAGCTCAGCCTGCTTTTATGGTGAATACACGAGGTGTTACTAAGGATCCGTGTGAATTTCCTCATATGTTTTTCTTTGATTCCGTGGTGGAATCCGGTGGCGGAGGAAGGCGGCAGGAGGTGGTGACGAGTTATGTTCGGAAATTTCCGCGGCGGTTGCCGACTTGTTTGGTGAATGGGAATCACTCGGCGGATATTGTGGAAAATATACTTGTGATCTCACCGGTTAACAGACTTCAAACGGTGAGCCTGTTTTTGGGTAGCATTAAATGGTTCCGTTTTGATAGTTTTATTACATGATAATAACAAAATATGATTTTGGTTAGAAAAAAACAATTATATTGATTGATATTCTTATGTGTTATGTTTGTTTTTAGGAGGGAGCTAGAAGAGAATGTTGTGACATTGAACAAGCGGATAATGGGAATGTTACTACGATCAAGCTTAGGCCTTGCATGAAATATGAAGTAATAGGCTGATTTTTTTATGAATATTTAGTTTAAATTATATCCAAAATTAATGTTCATGTTCCATTTATTTTAATTTTATGATCCTGGTTGTAAGTAGTCTATATAGTTTGAAACATGTTAAATAATGATATTAGTTATAAAGGAAAGGCCAGCATTCACCTACAATATATTCTAATGCATAAATTTTTTTTATTTAAAAGGAAAAAAACTAGATTATTATTTATAATTATAGTAGGATACAGGTCTTATAATCATATTTCACACACATTATAATTGACTGAAAAGCCTAACCAGATTAATTTTGACACACACCCATTTCGCCGGTTACCCAGCCCAGCCTGCCTATTTTGATTCGTTTGTATTTATTTATTATATATCCGAGTCAAATGGACCAATTTTATCACCTCTAGTTATATATAGAGCTGTAAAATCTTTCAAATGATGAACTTAATATGATATGCACATGTAATATGAAAAAACCAACAACACAACACCCGAAAAATAAAAATAAAAATAAAAATAAAAATAAAAAGATGGAGTTGGTTCATCTCAGGAAAAAGTTTAAATAGATTTAACAACAGTAAAAAGCAAATCACCTTTGTCCAAAATCGAGTTCATGTTGGTGCACTTAGTCCTCTTTAAACTCGGTTATTTCTTCACTTTTAAGTGCCTTCAGTTTTCTGTACCCATGATCTGTACCAAATATCCTGATAACAAGATTTAAGATCATTCAATAACACGTAAACGGGCCGGGCCAACTCAATGTGTTGGGTTCACCCGGAATACTTTTTATTCAAAAATAATAATTAGTGTGTCAAATCTGACTGTATACTTTATATAATTCCAATAATTACGTACTTTCATAATGAAACTATTTAGCAATTTTTATCACTTTATGCGTTAAAAATACACTTTGGAATACTCTTGACACATTTGACCCGCTTACATTTGAACTAATTATTAAAAAAAAATGTCATAAAATAACAAATACTTCCAGTGGTCCAATTTGGTAATTATAACCTTATAAGGCTTGTTTTGGTACTTACAACTTTTTGAGCCAGTCTACTTTGGTAATAAAATTCATCCCTATCAACTAAAAAGAAGTTTTTTTCTACCCCGTGGTTATTGATTCTATGTTTTTAACCCTACAATTATCAAAATAGGCCGCCTTAAAAACTTGTAATTATCAAAATGGACCTTAAAAATGTTATAATTTTCCAAACCTGGCCACCTCTTAAATATATCAATAATTTATGACACACGTCATTTTTTTGAATTTACCAGTTAGGGATGTGTTAACATGTAATTAACTTAACATTTGATAATCAAATTGCAACTTCAAGTTGCAATAACTAAATAATCATTTATAGCCTTACCAATCCATGTAGACAAAAGTTGATGAGTAGTTGCCTGACTTGGTATATATCAACCGGTGATGATAATCATGAAAATCAGACCTAAATTTTCAAAAAAATAAAATTCAACACATGATAATGAAACTAAACCATAATATTTTTTTTTAAAAAAAAAAAGAAGCTTACTAACCCTCCATATAAAGGTAGAAAATTTGATGGGCTCCAAGGGAAATGGTAACCAGAATGTGCCTCAACTGTCTCAAGAACTCTGACCATCATCCATAACCAAAGAGTTATCAGATGCGGGCCCATGATAGCCGGCCCGAATATTGTAGCAAACCCCAGAAATAAAATTTCAGCTGGGTGAGCATATTCAGAAGTCAACCCAAAAGGTGTTGCATACCTGTCAAATCATGCCATATGTATCAATTATATTTATAGGTGGTGTTATGTTTTATCTCTAACAGGTAAAGTGTGTAAAATTAGATAAAGTATAATTTTTGCTAAAAAGGTAATGGGTTAAAAGTTGCCTAAAAGCTTATTAAACAGATACAGACTCCTAAATTTGTTTATTTGAAAAATTAGATAATAAGGTTAAATTGTATAAAAAAGTACTTAACTTTTCATATTTTTCCACGAGACACTTGATTTTTTTTTACAGTTAAAGGTGTTCAAGTTTTTTTTTTTTGCGACCAAAATGAGGATATTTTTTTTTTTACCTTTTTTAGAAAGTTTCGGTTACATTTTGGTCATGAAAAAAAATGCTTCAATATATTTAAGAGGTATATGGAGTCCTCATTTTGCTCGCAAAAAATACATTTAATTGTGAAAAAAAATTAAAAAAATAATTAGTACCTCGAGAATATCTGCAAAAATTTTAATACCTTTTTGGCAGTTTGCTCTTATTAGTTACTATTATATAGTCATATTTTAACAAACTAATTATCTCAAGATAATTATAACAATTTTGGACAAGAAGTGTTTAGCCTGTTTTGAGTTTTGACCCGTACCAAAAACTACCCGTTGGACCCACTATCTGACCCGCAAATAACACAGAAAAATAGAGAAATGCAACACATACTCATGATGGACACTGTGAACATGTTTGTAGAGCCATTTTGTATGTAAAATCCTATGTCCCCAATAAAATATGAAATCTTCCACAATGAAGTAGAATAGGATCTGAGTTGACATAACTTTCCTGTATGGTCAAAAAAAAACCAAATTAATCACGACCCGTTTGACCCGCTACCCGACCCGCCATATCCGTATATAAAGGACCTGAAAATACCAGGACGGGAGTGGAAGAATGCTTCTCATTCCCATGAATCTGAATACAGGATATGAAGCAAGCATAACTGGTAGATTCACACAAAAATGATACAACAGTAGGCGAGTAATACATTTCTCTTGAGCTTCACTTGTGTTATTTTTGGCCTGCAAAATAATAAAATCGGTAGTTAATGAAAATAACAATGCGGACATATTTTGGTGTTTCATGAAATACAGTGTGTTTGCAAAACTGTGATCAAAATTAGGTAGATCTAATGCCACTTTGGTTATAATTATAGTTCATATTTGAATTGTTAATGGTTCTGAATATAGTGAAAGGTGCATGAAACCTGAATTTTGTAGTTTTTGAACCATCCTGCTCGTTCTATGTATATGAAAGGAAGTCCTGATAAGAAGAATACAGCTTCATGAAGAATAAAGCTACCAACACATGCCAGCTGGAAGTCACTGAAATGAGTGATCAAGTACTGCAAAAACAAATAAAAAGTTTACATTAATGAAAAAACACTGTATTAAACATAGCATTCTGAAGCTTAAGGTATGATAAAAGATTAAACTAAATGTTATTAATATACAATATATAGCATTCTGAAGTTTAAATAATCTAGTTTTTATAGATAAACATGTATCTAATTCATATTCTCCCTTTTCATGGTCTCCTGAGTCTAATAATGACTTATATAGTCATTATCAGTCATTTAGAATGATTACTTTAACCCTAATTCTCTATAACATAAAAGCAATCCTATTATACCTACCTTTAATTAACTAATCATCATTATCATTTCATTTTATTGCGGCCTAGCATGATTGCATCCATTCATTAAAGTATATTTTCCACAGTTTCGCATAAGAAATATTAAATTGACAGTGCATATGCAAACACAGCTTCATGTACAGTAGATTAAAACATATTATTCAACATTCTATCACTATAACATCCGAATCCAAATCAAAACGTCAATTCAGTAGCTAAACGATATCACACATTCTCACTCGTAAATCTAGAACTCAATGCTCCATTGATTGATTGATTCATTGAATTAACAGATTCAAATCTAACAACAGCAGGTCGCATACTCGTATGAAGTAATTCATCGAAGTAATTAATAACAAACATCCGTCAATGAGATCAAATTAGGGCAAAATAACAAGTAAACATAAATCAGTTAAGCAGAAAATTAGTTAAAATGTAAAGAAGAGAGAATATATATACCGTCCAACCAGCTTCAATGGCGGAAGCCATGAAATCGAGCCGGCGATGAGATTTAGAAGCGGTTGAAGTGAGATAACGACGAATTACATGAGAGGGAAGAAAACAGGAGGAAAACAGACTGTCATGAGAAGGAATCTGAGCTCGTGGGTTATGGCCACATATAGATACAAATTTATGTATGCATTTTGTACTTGTTACGTATACATGTCCCCCTCCACATTTTATATATTCAAATTACACTATTTTTGATTTGTTGGGTCGTGCACAAATCTTCAGCCTACATTTGATTGAGATTTGCCAATTTGGAGCTCCCTCATTGGTCGAGAATGCCACCTAATTCAACCATTGGCCGAAACATCCTCATCATCTCTCTCATCAGCACAACTTCAATCACCAACTACAAGCCGAATAAAACCTAATTCGTTCATTACATCGTCAATCTTCACCAACCCTAATCTATTTCGATTATCAGTTTTGTTTTCACGCTCCAGTATACAAAGTCAATCAATTCCGTAATTTGCGGTGATTTTGATATCAAGTTCAAATGATTTGCTTGATTTGGTACAAACCACAGGGATGATTTTTATAATTTTTTTTCTTTTTCCGTTTAATGCTTCTGTTGCTCGATCAAATGCTCTGCTTTATGCTACCTGCTTTGCTGACTCATCAAGGTAATTGTTGCTTAGTTATGGTGTGTTTGGATGTGTGCTATGTGATATTATATAATCAGAACAAGATAATCGTCTGTTAAAAAAAGGGCTGTAGAAGTTGCAATAACCAGATAAAAGAGTTTGGGAAATTCTAATTAATCTTGAGAATTGTTAAATTAAATTACCAAAAAGGGCAATTTATCATGATGATTACCCTGTTGCATTGGAAAACATTCATCGTTATTTTGATTATAGGTATTCTCCCTAATTTCTTTTTGCTAAATAAAATAGTTAATGTTTTATTACAATAAAAAACAATTTTACTAAATAAAATAATTAATACACGATTATGATAAATTGTAGTGCAGGGATGGAGGGATCTGATTTTGTTCCCACATCATTTGGCTGCACGAGTTTAGCAAGATATGAAATTGCTTTATTATCTCTTGGAATGGCACATTTTCATTTTGGTCACCCTAAATTAGCTCTCGAGGTATATGCTTTATGTGTTTGACTTGCCTTGATTTTTTTTAATGGTGTGTTTTGGATTTAATTATGTGATATCAAATAATCATAGTCAGATAATCCCGTTGTAGTAATGTGTTGTAGAAGATAGTGTTTTGATGTGTTTATGTTGTTTGAAGCTGTAATATTATGATTTTTATATTGTTGAAGTAATTATATTTGAGATATGGCAATTCAGTTTCTATCAACTACAACATTTTTTCATAGATTATATATTAAACAAGTTTAAATTAAAAAATCGTATATAAGTTTAAATTTCTAATAGCATTATTAACAATAAAAATTTGGGGAAGAGGTGGTAAATAATCAATATTAATCTTTCTAAAATAGTCAGTTTTGCTCTAGCATAATTTAGAACTGATTTTTGATACCTATAGACTACAGTAATCATAATGATAATCACTTTACCTAAACACTAAAAACTGATTAGTTGATTTTTAACATTATATTTTTAATCTTTTATTCAATTGTTTCAAACTTACCATAATGCATTAACCCCTTTCACTTGTTTTTTAGGTTTTGATTGAAGCAGTACGAGTCTGTCAACATATAATTAAATAACTAAACAAATTTCTTGAATTTCATTATTTATTTATTTAATCAAGATAATTTCCTACAATTTGCAGCACAGTGATGATACTTGTCTTGCCTACACATTAACCGCCATTTGTAACTTATTATCTGAAGTTGGTATTTCAAACATGAGTGGAATTATGGGAGCATCAGATGCACATATAGGAACATCATTATCTGTTCAACAACAGTTAATTGTTCTTCTCAGAAGATCATTAAAAAGAGCAGATTCCTTAATATTAAAGCGTTTGGTGGCTTCAAATCATTTGACAATGGCAAAGTTTGATTTAATGGTAGGTAAAAGTAGATATGTCATATGGTGAATGGGCGGGTCGGGTAACGGGTCATATGGGTTCATTCAAAACAACAGATTTGGTTTTTTTTGATGGTTAAAGCATCTTCAATAAATGTACCTTTTTACATTATTTTATTATATAATTTGTAAAAAAGATGTTGATGATTGTATATATTATGAATGCAGCATGTTCAACATTGCTATCTTTTGGTCCCAAAGCATCAATTCAGCTCAAAACTAATCCAACTAATGTTTGTAAGGTACTTACTATAATCTTTAATTACCAAAATAAAAACTTATAATCAAATTTTAGTTTATATTTTCTTGATTTTTCAGAAACTTAGAGCAAGTTCTCAGTTAATCCACCAATTTGACAACGAAAACTCAGTAATGACAATTGATGGTGCTTTGAGTACTTCATGGCTTAAAAATCAAAGAAAACCAACAACTTCATTAATTTTTCCTCAAGAAAATGGATTTGAGAATAATTCTGACACATTTTATTCATGGTTACAATCAAGTTCTGTTCCTGGATCTGTTATGCAACTTGTTGGTTCTTCTTATTTGGTTCGTGTAACATCTTGGGAGCTATATGGAAGGTACTGTTTGTGTTATTAGCTTTAAAAGTTTGTGTAATTTTGGAAGTTTAGGGATAGAAACTGTAATTTGGTACAAACCACAGGGATGATTTTTGTAATTTTTTTTCTTTTTCCGTTCAGTGCTTCTGTTGCTCGATCAAATGCTCTGCTTTATGCTACCTGCTTTGCTGACTCATCAAGGTAATTGTTGCTTAGTTATGGTGTGTTTGGATGTGTGATTATGTGATATTATATAATCAGAACAAGATAATCGTCTGTTATAAAAAAGGGCTGTAGAAGTTGCAATAACCAGATAAAAGAGTTTGGGAAATTCTAATTAATCTTGAGAATTGTTAAATTAAATTACCAAAAAGGGCAATTTATTGAAAAAAGTTATGATTATATTCTAAAAGAATTTGTTTACAATCGTTACAGTTCAGGTGATCTTGCATTGGCATATGGGAAACTCATCCAACATTTAGCTGTGTACAAAGGGTATAAAGGTCAGAAACCAAAACTTCTAATTATTTTTAGAAAATTTTTAATGCATAATACTATTTTTAATACTGATTTGGGTTTTAATATATATTCCATCCATCAACAGAAGCCTTTGTGGCCCTTAAAATAGCAGAAATAAAGTTTTGTCAGTTTCAATATCTGGAATCTTGCCAGTTAAGCTGCAATTGCTCCACGAGCGCGCTTTACACAGGTCTTTTAATCTCTTCAGTAGTTTGAATAAAACACTACCCGAATTGATTTTTGTTATTAAAATTTGTTCCTTTTCTGATTTATTTTTTATTAAATATTTTATGTTGAAGGGGCATCTGAAATTAGCTCAACAAATATGTGATGAAATAGGAGTATTGGGTTCCTGTGTAGCTGGTGTTGATATGGAGCTCAAAACTGATATCAAATGTAGGCTCATATATATGAGAAGATGTTTAAGCCCTGATTTTATGTTTCCAGTATGTGTTCTACATGTTGTTTCATTAAATTAACATGCTACAATTTGTATATTAGTAGCCTCAAGCTGGTTAGGTTGTGTTCTTCAAGTATATCCATCATCCATGGTAGGAATCTTTCATGTTCATAATTAACCTTTTCAAATAGGTTTTTTGAATGTAAGTTTAAACTCATTATCCAGTCTTGAAGATATCAAGAATAACCAAATGAGATTGATGAACTAACAAACCAGGTATGCTTCATAAAGTTGTTCTTTCACTATGTTTCATTAACCCTCATATTTAATGGTAATGAATATATTATTATCCTTAATTCCTATATAGTTACACAACATTTTAACTTATCAAATGTATTTTTTGGATAGATTTGGTATGTAATTGCATAATGACTCAATCCACATACCGAAGTAATTACGAAGAAGTTTTATTTCGTTTTTAAATTTCCTATACAATTTATTCATGTATCAAAAATTGTTTATCATCATTTCAATTATGGATTTTTATTTTATTTCAACGGTATCACTATTTTAAATTTTTTCTATATCTCTTTCGAAGCATGCCCGCCCAATCGGGCGGGCTTTGAAGCTAGTGTATTATACGAGGACCACGGTGTTCCCACTTCGTTATAAATCTTATATTTTTTTTGTATTTACTTAAAGAAGTTACAACAAAATAGAGCTTATTTGTTTCTCAATCCTAAATAATTATCAATATTACAAATTTTTTTAAGATAAATTTTTTTATATATAAATTTACACTATAATAATTACATTAATTATAAATGAAATATGAAACAATTTGTTCTATCTTCTATTTCCTCCATATTATATTAAAATTATTAGTGGCTCATTTTAGCAACGACTCTACTATTTATAGCTCACTTTAATTGAATGACAATTGTTAATATGTATGAATATGAATTTAATTTATTTATTTATTTACCATAACAACATTTGCATTAAATAAAGGGATAATTATTATATTTAATGTTAGTTATAGGTGGTTGAACTTGCATGTGTATATGTTTATTGTTTCAAATTATAAATTTTAATGTTAGTAATTTTGTTACACTATTTAAAATGTTAGGTCTAAAAATACACCTTTTTGCTAGAAATTAATTAATTTACATTATCTTTGAAAAAATATTTATGAAATATGTAATGTGTAATTAATAATTAATATACTAGAGAAATTATTTCCAAAAATGTCCATTTCCATTTTCTTATGTGACCTTTAACTGTTCGATTAATATATTTTTTCAGGTCAAATAGGTAAATTCTTAAAAATTAAAAATGAGAAGTTTGAGTTGAGCCTACCTTGTTAAGACTAGCAAGTACCTGCGCAATGCGGCGGCGGGTACCCTAAAACTATAATTTTCTGCGAGTAAATATATTGTTCGGTTACGTATTTTTCTAACAAATAACTGTAATGCTTCACACCAATTTTGTTGTATTACTTCATTATGTTCTCTTTGGATGCAAATCTTAAATTTCTCTTTGGATGCAAATATTAAACTGCAAGAGAAGTTGTTCACGAATCATTGTTGTATCCATATGACTACTTTTCTGGGTTTTAAATTCCATTCCACCATTAAAATCTATTTCCCAAATTCTCAAACCAACGTCAGATATTCCCAAAAAAATGAAATTGAAGAACTGAATTATTTTGTTACAAATAGAAGTTTGATTTTATAACAAATCTTTTGCAGAGTAAACCATAAGAAATTAATAACTTGTGACAATTTTAATTTTGATCAATTACAACTATAAAGAAATCTTATTTCACAAAATTTGTATCTAAATCAATCAATTTACAACATCAATAGAATCATGCTTTTAAGTACTTGAGGCTTGAACTGCCATAAAAACAAATGCCCCTGCATGTAGTCCTTTGGCTAATACCTAAATAATCAAATTAAGTCAGCCAAAAAGCAGGAAACAAACAACATTTATGTTTATAAAATTCGTAGAAACTAAACTCGATTAGGTACTTATCAACAGTGAGCTTGTTTAATGTTAAAGTTCCTGTTTTGTCACCACAAAGAACATCCATATCCGCCATTTCTTCAATGATGTAATGCTTTTGTGTAATGGCTCCCTATAGGAGGTATATATAGCTCAAAACAAGTCAAAAAATGTAGCCAAACTTATGCTCCATGTACATAACAGGTACAAAATGTAGCCAAATTTCCTTCTCCGGTTGTTCCCATTTCTAACTGCCAAAATCATAGACAAACATAAACACTTACAGATGAAATGTTTGGGTTAAAGCATACGAAATTGCAAGAACAATATTGAATTACCTCATGGACCCACTTTATAAAAATCAAAATTGAAAGCCAATAATTGTGATTACGTGTTTGTGAGTTTTAATTAAGACTATTACCTTTGATTTAAGTGGACTAATTGGAGGGGTTAAAAAAAGGAGAAAAACAAACGGTATGAAGCAATTGAACATAAAATCAGAAACCATACTTTTTTCCTTGCACCAACCCCACTCGTTTTTGGTTCCATCGCGTTCCTGAACCTTGTAATTTTCAATACATGCCTGGTCAGTTAGGAACTATAAAAAAACATCGATTTCAAAATTTTAACATAAATTATATGATTCAAACATCAGTCTCATGGACCAGACCTTGATACTCGAAATAATAAACAAAAATGCATAATAGTAGGGGCAAAAATATTGCTTACATTCAAATCCCCCTAATAATAGAATGTAAAATTTAACTAATATTACCATCGATTAAGAGTATCGGCTCACTGTTGATACACCCTTCCTATGTAATCTCAGCATAGTTCAATATGAAAGTCAATTAGTAGTGCGTAGAAATCATAGATCCAAAGAAATCAGTTCCTATTAACCACATTACATAGTTTGTCTTTGTTACATTAGCCTTCGAAGTAAAGAAAAACATAACAGATGTTATGTTTCTGTTCAGGCAGCAACAGATACAGAAATAAACACACACCTTAGTGATAGACTGATAGAATAGGATGAAATTTCATATGAAATTGCGTACGAAATGTATGAATTTCGTATGAAATTGTTACCTTGAAACAATTAGGTCGAACTTCTATATGAAATTGTAGAAACGATGTGTTGTATTTATAGTGGTTTGCACCAGGATAATCATATCGTGTTTCAAGAATCGAGAGTCGAATACGAAAAGTCCTTGGTTGTTCAAGAATCAAGAATGGGTGAACGAACATGCAGAAATGAAGAGACCAAAGGCGAACCTGTCAGACACGCTATGTTGAACACGGACGATTGGTCACAGGCTTTCAGCAGACGGGCCGAAGTAAACAAAAATTATTGGTGATTTGGTGGGCTTAACCCTTGTTTTAGTACGTTATATTAAAGATGTTTGGAATGCCAGTGCAGCCGTAGGCTTGTCCTAGTGGTATTGGTGTGCTTATTTTTCAAAAGAGTTCTAATTCCATAATTAGCAAGTGTGTTGGCTGGATTTTCAGCCCTGCTAATTATGGAAGGGGTAAACTCTTTATAATATAGTAAAGATAAAGATAAGAGAGAGAAAGGAAAAGACAGACGAGCGATGGACTGTTTCTTTTATCAAATTAGCAAATGCATACTCCCATTTATGACTAAATATTTTTTAGAATAGAAATAAGTATTGGTGTGCTTATTTAACCCGCAGGTGATGGTTTCGAATCCTGGCATGTTATATTTTTTTCAAAAGAGTTCTAATTCCATAATTAGCAAGTGTGTTGGCTGGATTTTCAGCCCTGCTAATTATGGAAGGGGTAAACTCTTTATAATATAACTAGCAGGGTACCCGCGCAATGCGGCGGCGGGTACCCTTTGACTATTTTTTACGGCAAGTAATGTTGTTGGGTTATATGTTCTTCTCACAATAACTGCACAAATGAATAATAATTTAAATGTTGTTGGGTTATATGTTCTTCTTACAAAGTCCGACAATACATCATCCTTAGATGAACAGAATGGGAGTAGATATATGATTTTCATTGTACTCTCCAATTACTTGTTCCAACATAGCGTCTATTCGCTTTAATCTGCTGGAAATCACAAGTCACTATAGAGCCCTTTGAGCACTTGACAATTACAATTATATCTTTAGAAAGTGCACTTTTTAAAATATAACTATAACCAAGTTGATAATGAGTTAGAAATCTTACAAGCATATAAAAAGTCAACAAGTTCAAACAGATGAAAATTATTACACTGAAGATACATTATTTGGTCTCATAATTACTTAAATCCTAAATAATCAAGACTAATTTCCACTGCATAATCCCACTTCACATTTGGATGATTACGGGTTGAATTTGGATCCGTTGTTAGATGCCCGTCAAAAATGTTCTCCTAACCTTCTATAATAAAAAAGATAAACATCAACAAAAAGGTTTGAGAAACTTAAAAGAATCAATATTTGTGAAGTGAAATACCTTTTTCTTTGGTGACATCACTTGCAATTGAAGCAGAAACTTGTAAGTTTGAGAAAAGCTTTTGAAGGCATAATTCGTTTATTTTCATTTGTTCTTAGGCTGCAATCTCAAACTCAACAACTGGCCTGTTTGAAAAACGCCTCTACAAATGAAGCATAACATCAGTCAGAAAGTTAATGACATAATGTTTAAGAAAAGCTTATGTAAACATAATCCAGTTATTATGTACGATTAAATAAATTCAAAGATAAACACCTTGACCATGAATGCAATTTTTATTAATTCTCTCTTTAGTAAGAAGTATGTAGTAGGCCAAGATTAAACTGAAAAAACGAAGCTTATTTGATATTTCATCAAATCTTTTTACCTAGTAATTATGGATGATAAACAAACAAATCAATAACATTCAAAACATTCATGTAAATACAATTTAAAACTTGAGCAAACTCAATAACATTCAACAGTAAAATTCAAAATCACTAAACCTGAGAAAATCCAGATGGTAAATCTCCTCTAAAACCTTGGTTGTCATGACTCAAGACCTCTGAGATCACAAATTTAAACTTCATTTGTGTAAGAAATCATATCAGTATATCACCATATTGTATAAAATCAATACAGTAATAATTAATAAAAACTTACAATCGATCAATAAACCATTTAATCTTGACATTATCAAATTGACAATCAACTCCACTCCATGGATGCTGCTGAGGAAATCAAAATAAATTTTCAATTAACACAAAATCAAAATTAATACTCGGACCAAAATGCGGTTACTCTAGGTCATGAATGATGGAATTCCAGTTCTACATGTCTTAATCACGAAGCCATGTTTATATCTGAGTGTTCAATTCAGCACAAATTATCATTCACAGACAAATACGGAACCACAAATTCACAGAAATTAACAGAATTTAGAATTCCATTTTCGTTTCTGGAGATCTGTCTTATTTGTAGGTTGAATTGTAGATGAACTGATGAAGCATGCTTGAAGGAACCGAGGTTGAAGGAATCGAGGATTGAAGGAATCGAGGGGTTTGGAATTGAATTGATAGGAGAGGCTTAAAGGAACCACTGATGGAAGAGGTTGAAGGATTCGAGGGTTTGAAAGAACCAAGAAGGAATTGAATCGACGGACGAATAAGCGAACGTAATAACGGGATAGACTTGAAGGAATCATTGTATCTTAGGTTATATTTAGATATTTGGAAAGAAATCAATGTGATACCTTGTAGCTCAACTGGTTAATGAATTCGCATGGTGTCCTGAAGATATCGAGATCGATTCCTGCTATGCGCATCATTTTTTAAAAACCGAACATTAGACAAAAAAGGAAAGAATTTGGCTGAATTTTCAGCCAGCTATTTAAGGAAAGATCCTAAATGCTTTATAAGTAGTAGAGATAGAGATATTCTCAACGCCAACTTTTATCCCAAGTTTGATCCAATCCAACTCATACATCAAAATCCAAATTTGCATCAACAAAAACCAACCAAAACCATAATTATGCACAACTAAGTCATCCTTTGCATAACATTTATATTTTTTTTTTGAACAGCAACATAACATTTATATCAAACTAATGAAATATGAATGTTTATGCCACTACATTTGTCAAAACCAAAAAACAAACACAAACTAAAATTTGAACTTCATTTTTGGGTGTAGAATCTTGCCACTACATTTGACAAAACCAAAAACACAAACACAAACTAAAATTTAAACTTCATTTTTGGGTGTAGAATCTTGCGTTATTGGATCTAATCTTTCAATCCAAAAATAAAGGCATTAATAATCAAATATTTAATAAATATTTAACCTAAAACTATTTTTTATGAAGAAAATAAAACAGAAAATCTCAGCCTAACTGCAAGAAATTAAATTATAGTTCAAAATACTTGCCATTTAAGGAATGAAAAATGGTTAAAAAATTAATTCAGAAAAAAGATTTAGTATCCAGCTTTCAGATTAGCTATCCCAAACAATCACGTTCAGAATAGTTAGGTTCTCTTGAGTATTGTCATTTACATCCACACTTGGGTTCAAATTTGCAGGCAATAATTTACACTGCATGTAAAATGGGTATAACCGTCTTTGTGAATTGTAAAATCCAAAACTCCAATTAATAAATAGTTTGTATTAATGATTAAACTAACAATTTTCTTATTTGACCCACTTGACCAATTTGACCCACACTTGACCAGTTTGAGCCATTTGACAAGCTTACAGGATTTTTGGGAAAGCTTTTAGCTTATTTAAAAAAGGTATGTAAAGTAGGTGTGTAAAGTTGACCAATAACTCCAAAGAACTGAAGACATCACAATTAGAATGCAGCATTAAGATCATGTGATCATAGTGAATTATACATAATATGATCTTCATGCATCTAATCATTATCGTATGTATCAGGCATGCTGAAAATCATAAACCATCAAAAAACAAATATCATACCAAATAAATATCAAAATCTAACACAACTGATCTGCTAACAAGTTCTTTAGCTGCAATACAACTCTAAATATTAACATATGTAATCGAATCAAGAAAAACCAGAATCATAAAAAAATGAAATACGAAGATCTTAATTTTGGCATCAGATGTTTACTATTCAACTTCAAATGATTGTTCATAAACAATTTAAGAAAGAAAAAATGAAATACAATTGTAAAATTACCAATGCCTTTGTGATTGTAGGGTTTGAGGACAACAAGCATAGGAATGTAGACTCTGAAAGTGTTATGGTGCTCCCCATTTTTAAAAACCACAGTTCCGATGCATTTCCCCTTATGAAAAGCCTACAGATTGCACAGATTGAGCTCAAAATATTGATTTAATTCAGTGTGAGTAGATGGAGATTACAACTTACAAGGAAGGAGAGAGTATGCCAGAGATAGAAAAAATATGGTATTAAGAAATTCAGTTTCATGGCTCACATTCAAAACATCCTTTGATGATCCTTCAATCATTGCAGTAACCAAATCATCATGTGCTTGAAGAACCTTAATACAAGAAGCATTAAGTTTCAAAGACTATTCATTGCAACAAGTTAAAATAAATTTAAAGCAAATTAGCTCAAAAATTGGGGAAAAGGTCTATTACATTCTTCACACATGATGCATTGGGACAAACAATCCAGAACAAGATAAATATATTAACATATCGAACCTTAAGTATGAGAAACTAAATTACCTGATTGCTAACAATGTGGATCTTTCAAAAATAACACAACAAAATCAGGTAGTGTTTCAAGGTGGTAGCTACCACCAGATTTCCAACATTAATTAACATTGCACCTGATGAAACTGCTGCTCTTGTACACACACATGATTACTCTTCTCAAGTATTTTAATACAGTTTCACAAATAAACAAAACAAAAGAGAATGAATGTCAAAGATGCAATAATAACCAAAGGAGGAGCAACCCCTTCTTGTAAAAGACGTTTTTATATTTTAAAAATATATTAAAATAGAAATGATATGAAAGAAAAGGGTTTGATGAGGTTTGTTAGTCGTTACCTTATTTCAAGCTTTGTTACTGTTTCGTGAGCTTTTTGAAACTGAAGAAAATCAGATCTAATTAACAAACCGAATATTGTAATCAAGGAATTACAATTTGTAATGTTTGAAACCTGCTCACGTGTTTCAAGCAGGGTAACCAAAGCAAATCATATCAAATCCACCCTACAGTTTAAAATGACCTGTGAAGGAAATGGGCTTTTTCATTTTAGGATTTTTACCTCTACGGTTTTTTGCCCTAATTTTGTGAGAAAGTGAAAATGAAAGAGACGAACTGACCTGTTATTGTTATTGAAGAGGGCGGACCTAGAATCGAGGAGACCATTTCAAATGGCTGCTTGGAGGAATCGAGGAGGTAAAGGGTAATGAAACGACGGGGCTTTTGAGTGGGGAAATTAAACACCGCGTAACGATATGTATCTTATTTACGAAACTATAAACATCTTATCATGTAATGCAGTTGGTTATCGACTTTATCCAATGAGCTGTTGGTCTTGTGTTCGAATGTGTTTCCATGCATATTTTTTTAAAACTCAAAGGAGATACAAAAATAGAAAGTATTTGGCTGAATTTTCAGCCGGCTATTTAAGGAAATGTATAAATGCTTTATAAGTAGTAGAGATAAAGATAAAGATAAGAGAGAGAAAGGAAAAGACAGACGAGCGATGGACTGTTTCTTTTATCAAATTAGCAAATGCATACTCCCATTTATGACTAAATATTTTTTAGAATAGAAATAAGTATAGTGTTTTTGAAATGAAACAGATATAACTTTCGAAAATTTGTTCGGATGTATCTAAACGAATGATAAATGTAATTCCCTACATTCTAAATATCTAATAGAACTGGAACTTTTAAATTGATATAAAAAAGCAGAAATTATATGTGTTGTTAGTGTGTACAATATTGTATTGCATATGCATCATGTAGTAGAGATCATTTTCCCATAGAAAATATTATGAATGTAAATGTTAGGGGTGTTCAAAAATATCCGAAAAACCGGGTATCCGAAAAATTACCCGATATCCGAAATCCGGGTATCCGAAAATGCGGGTATCCGAAAATCCGGATATCCAAAAATCCGGGTATCCGAATTCCGGGTACCAAATACGGGTAGTGTTTTTCAAGATTTTCGGATACCCGATACCCGAAAATAAAAAATATATGAAAAATATTAAAAAAATACCCAAAATATTTGTGAAAATACCAAAAATATCCAAAAATACCCAAAATATTTAAAAAGTACCCTAAATATCTGAAAATACCCGAAATATCCGAAAAAATACTCGAAATATTCGAAAAATATTTTAATATTTTGTTTTTTTCGGATATCGGATACCCGGATTTCGGATACCCGAAATTTCGGTACCCGAAATCCGGGTAGTAAAAATCACTATCCGGAAATCCGGGTACCCGAATTTCGGGTACCCGGTTTTGAACACCCCTAGTAAATGTTACAATTATGATCGTTTGTTAAAGAGTAGTTGATGGTTTTGGGTAGGAAAAAAATAAAATGTGTCTGAGCCCGGGTTCGAACCGGGGACCTCTAGTGTGTGAGACTAGCGTGATAACCGACTACACCACCCAGACAATTTGTTTAGTCTTTTACATATTTCATATTAATCTAGAAGAATTAAACTCAAAACACTTTTTTCTTTATTTGATCTATAATTCTATTAGACAATCTATCTAAGTATTAGATTACTCAAAACTCATGTTTGTGACACCTCAGTTATCTCTTTCCAGCTCAAATGAATGACTAAAACTCTGTAATGGCAATAAAACCTACACCAGTTTATCATTAAAACGCAATGTACAATACCTTATGTATAACACCCAATTTTTTTTTAACTCACAAAAAGTATGATCACCTTAGCGACCAAACTGAAGGAAAGATGAAAGTGGGGTGTGTTGACCTTTGGTCACATAGTGGGAGGGTTGTGATTGTGGTTTGATCACCCATTACGAGTGGTCTTGTTAGTCAAAGTCTTCAAGTATGTTGATCACAAGCACAACTCTTTTACCTTTTCTAATCGAACCCTAAGACTAATCCTAAAAACCGTCTCTTTGAGCTCCTAAGGTGTGGTAGAATTGCAAGAAACAGTGCTTGTTTTAGCCTAAATCCGGTTCTCTCTTAATCCCTAACTCAAAATAAACATATTATTCTTATCAATATAAAAATCCAAATAAAGTTTACCATTATTCATAAAAACACTTCAATTATAACATTATAATTGAAAATAACATTATCCTTGAATACATATTGGCACGTTTCTAAAAGTATAGGTATTACACATCGAGTTTCATGAAACATGATTTATTTCAGGTTATTGGTTGGTACGGTAAGTATGAATCAAATCTAAATGTGCAAACATGATAACAGATAACCAGTGGCGGTTCTAGTGGGTGGGCAGGGTGGGCCCACCCCAAAAGTTTTTCGATTAGTATAAATTTGTTTATGTATCAACTCATTTTTTGCTTTTGCTTATAATGTATGAGCGATAACTAGTTCACGTCGTATATTAGCTTAGTGGTTAACTCATATATCTTAAACATATAACATTAAATTCAAGTCTCTTTCATATGCATATTTTTTTTTAAATTTTTTTTCCTTATTTCCTTTTTAATGTTTTTTTGCTATACTTTCCACTAAAATTTTCTTTTCTTTTGACTAATTTCGCTCATTATTCTTAGTTTAATAATGGTATCTTTGCAATGTATTTGATTACTTGTGTATTTTAACTAGTGATATATTAGTCCACATCATTCATATATAAACACTTTAAATAATTTACTTCAGTGTTATACCAAAATTTATGATTAGACTGGTTTAATTCTTGAATTAACTAACAAGCGAATTTTGATTTTGAGTGATTTAATTTATAATTAGATTTTCTTCAAACTAAAATTGATCATTTGATTTTGTTTATAATTTAACCTTAATAAAATATCACTCAGGTGCCTGACTTTCACTTTAAAATTTCGCCCACCTTTAGAATTTTCCCGGTACCGCCACTGCAGATAACGACATAACGTTTAGGATATGACATTTTTGCCGAATGTATTTTGTGAAGTAGTCTTTATACTCTAGGATAGAAGCATTAATTTCTACATCTCAACTCCTTCATATGTTGCCTTTGTCATGATTGAATATAGTTGTTGTTGTATACACAATAACAATGCTCATGATAAAAGGCATACACTTTTCATGTAATCTAGCAGTTAGCATACAATAGCACGTCTACCGGTTTAATTAAAGGGATGTGATACCAACACAATAAAATTTATTCACACACCACATTGTATAAGTCTTAACGTCGACTATACAAATATATAAAAATATAAGTTTTGATGTGTTAATAAATTGAGTAAATTACAGTTTTTGTTCATGTGGTTTGTCCGATTCTGCGTTTTTGTCCCTGTACTTTTTTTTTCTTTTTTTTTGTCCCTGAGGTATGCAAAATTCCGTTTTTTTGTCCTTCCGTCCACCTTCCGTCTCTTTTTATCCGTTAAGCCCCTGACGTGCTGAAAACGTGAGGTCATTTTGGTATTTTTCCATTTTCTTTTTTTTTTTTCACTTTTTCTTAGTCTATTTCTCTCTTCTTCTTCTTCTTTCTTTGGAAACCCTAAATGGATTCAGATCTTAACAAACTGAAAATCATAAGCAAAAACCCTAATTGATTCAGATCTTAACAAACCTTCATCTTCATCCAAATATGAAAATCATAAGTAAAAACCTAAAATCCCTAATTGATTCAGACAGTTTGCCCTTTAAAATTTGTAGATACGATCAACCTTAATTTTTTCTTTCCACGCATTCTTACAGAAAGAACAACACTTTCTTTCACAGAACCATTCTTCTTCAAATTCATTCATCTGTAACAACTCAAATTCAAAATTCAAGAGATAGATGACCATTATATGCAATCAGTTGAAACAACAAGAGATAGATGACTATTATTTGCAATTTAACAACTGATGAGACGACATGATTTTGACCGGAGAAACGACAGGAGAAGATGGCCGGAGAAGAGTTACTGGGTTTTTATGAATCGAATCAGCCAACATACCTCTCTTCTTCGATTAAACTTTAGCTTTCTTTCTTGGGTAAATTACAGAAATTGTCCATGTGGTATACCCGATTCAGCATTTCTGTCCCTAAACTTTTTTTCTTCGGTTTTTTGTCCCTAAAGATTTTTTAATTTTAGTTTTCTGTCCTTCCGTCTAAATTTGACCGTTAAGTAACGTGAAATGCCAAAAAAGTCAGGGTATTTTTGTCCTTTTAATCTTTTATCTCCCAACTCCAATTTCTCCCCAAATTTCTAAAGCTGACCTTCTTCATCATCATCATCAAAATATGATGAAGAACCCTAATCAGTCAATGAAATAAACTCAATTTATATACCCAAATGCTCAAAGCTCTTTGTATAAATCTTTGATTTTTCTCTATCTAACTCATATCTCTGACTGGTCAAAAAAACCCCACCTTTTTTTCCTTTCTCTCTAAAAATCAATGCTTTTTGTAGAGAGAGAGTGTTGAAGAGAACAAAAATGGTGGGTTCGTTGTTTATTTTTTGTAAGAGCGCTTGTGATTTGTGGGTTCGCTAAGGAGCAGATTGAAGCTACTAAAATTTTTGAAAGTTTTTTTCTTTTATACCACCATCGATACCGTTGAAGCTACTAAAATGGTGATGTTAAGGAGCAGATCTGGGTTTTTTTCTTGCTACTAAAATAGTGATGTTAAATAGCAGATCTGGGTTTTTTTCTTTTATCGATCTGGGGTGTTTCAAAGAGGGGATCGAAGGAGCAGATTTGGGAAGACGAGCGTTCGTCGGAGAAGACGGTCGTTCACCGGAGATGACGACGGACGTTGTGATTTGTCGGAGGACGATCGTCGGAGAAGTACGCTGGCTGTGGCGGTGGCAGAAAACCCTTATCGGTCTGTAATCTTTCTTCAATTTTTGGGGAAAATGGCAATTGTGATGTTTCTGAAAACTGAAATCATGAATAGCTCAAACATGCTAGATCTTGGATTTGATTTGAGTTGTATGAAATTGATTTTGGATTTCACAGGTATTGAGTTTTGTTGGAAATGTTCAGAGTCTTGTCACAGGGATGACTTTTGTAAATAAATAAGGGTAATTTGGGGAAAGGGACAAAAATATCGTCAATTAACGGAAGATTTTGGACGGAAGGACAAAAAACTGAAATCCAAAATTCTTTAGGGACAAAAAAACCGAAGAAAAAAGTTTAAGGATAGAAATGCAGAATCGAGTATACCACAGGGACAATTTCTGTAATTTACCCTACTTTCTTCTTCGATTCCTCCATTGTCTAGGGCATGGATTTTGGGGCTTCATTCTTTATCTCCCCCTAAATCACAGACACAAAACACAACAAACACCAACCAAAAAACATTCTAAATCAGAAAAAAACACTAAATTGAGATTGAGCAAGAACATCAAGTGAACGAGGGCAATCTGAGGTCGGAACGTTCAGTTGGGGGAAACCTAGGATGTCATGATAATGGTGAAGAACATGAATGAAGAAGAAAGAAGAAAGAGACTAAGAAAAAAGTGAAAAAAAAGAAAATGGAAAAATACCAAAATGCCCTCACGTTTTTAGCACATGAGGGGCTTAACGGATAAAAAGAGACGGAAGGTGGACGGAAGGACAAAAAAACGGAATTTTGCATACCTCAGGGACAAAAAAACAGAAAAAAAAATACAGGGACAAAAACGCAGAATCGAGCAAACCACAGGGACAAAAATTGTAATTTACTCTAATAAATTTTTGTGTTAATTAAAATGTCATTTAACACCTTGGCCGGTCACCAAAGGACTTTTAAACTAGCGGTACGGTGTTTTGCCTCACAACCTTGAGGTTGAGGGTTCAAGTCTCATCATGAATATATGTGGAAATTAGTTGTAAATTAGGATTTACCGTTAAAAAAAACACATTGGCCGGTTGATCCCCATTCCTATAGGCATATATAGCTACTTAGGCAGCACACCTTAACTTTATAAAAACAAAAAATTGTAAATTATGCTGTTATTTCACATAAAAAAAACCATTATCTAAAACAGTAGCATTCTAAAAAGACACAAAGATGGTCAATATTTTAATACATGACCTCTAGTTGAAAAATAAAAAAGTGAAGATGTCTGAGCCCGGGTTCGAACCGGGGACCTCTAGTGTGTGAGACTAGCGTGATAACCGACTACACCACCCAGACAATTTGTTCGACTTCATAGACATAAAAAATATATAGAATTTTGTCTCACCAGATTTAGCCACTACTACTACGCCGCAGCAGTCGACGGCAAGCCAGAATCGTCAAATCTCAAAACTTCCAACCAACTTTTTCTATCTGCAATGGCATCGCATCATGCATCTCTCGGTCGACGAACGGTAATCGAACAATCTATTCATTTTCCGTTACTAGTCGTGTTTTTGGTTAATTAATTATGGAAGTTGTTGATTACAGTTGGAAGAAATTCGACAAAAAAGGGCAGCTCAGAAATTAAGCAAAGTCTCATCTGGACCTGATCTCACATTACCTCCAAACCCTAGCGGTAACATATGTAATAATTATTAGTTTAGGTGTCGTATGTCGTATGTACGATCAATTTGAATTTCGTAAGTCGTGTTTATTGGATCTGTGTTGCGTTTTCTGGTATCAGAGGTTTTCGGGATCAAAAAATCAGCTAGCGGAAGTGGAATTTCTGAGGTTGATTCTTAATAAATTTTTCATATGTTAATAAATTTCATTAGCAATTGGCAAAATTTGTTCTAATTGCAGTGAATTTGATTGCAGAGTGATATTAGTGGTTTGGTATCACAGATACAGGAGTTACAGAAAAGGAATGTGGAATTGGATGAAGAGAATAGAAAATTGAGCTCAGAGGTTTAGAACTTTTTGGTTTATTCTACAATACTTGTTAAATTCAGCTCTAAGTTCTGTGATTAATGATGTTAACACTTATGGTTATGATCTTTGTGATTCAGCTTTATTCTAATGAAGTGGAGACTGACATGCTTCGGAAACGTGTAAATGATCTGGTATGTATCATAAATCATGTTAATATAACTCATGATCTTTGATTTCATGAGTCTTAATTTGCAATTCCGCATTATTTTTTGGGTTTTGGGAATTAGGGTTTAAATTATAATATAGGGCAAACTACACCAAATGTATCAAACTAGACACTTTCTATGCTGTATCATACTTTAAAACCTACCTTTTGATGTATAGAACCTCCAAAACTTACCTTATAATGTATCGGTGTACCTGAAACCAATACTTTGCCTAGGTGGCACTGGTTTTTTAAAAGGAAAAATATTTTTAATCATAATCTTTATATCTACACTCTTGTTGCTACTTTTATGCTGTTAATTGCAGGAACAAAACACTGTACCCTCATTAAGAAGAGCCCTTAAGGAAGTTGCGATGGAAAAAGATGCAGCAGTTGTTGCAAAGGTATGAAGTTCTTATGATTTTCTGTTTTTTTTTTAATTAAGAAGTTTCATAATTTTATATATATTAGTTTAACAAATATGTTTGAACTCGTGTAGGAGGATTTCTCAGCACAGGTTCGAGCACTTAAAAAGCGTCTAAAGGATGCAGAAGAAGAGCAATATCGAGTAAACAATCAACTACCATTTTATATTGTTTTTTATTTGACTAAAATAACAACATACTTTTACATTTATCCCTGTTAAGTCATTATACAATTATTTGTCATTTGGGTCATTAAAAGATGGCTTTTTGTCCCGTTTAGGTGATTCAAATATTTGTAAATCAGTTATTTTTGTTAAATGGTTATATTAAATATGAATACACATGTTTTATCTAATTTAATTTTTTGGTTTTAATTTTAAATTTATCATATTACTGAAACAATCAATTTTTTTTTGTGAAAAACATCTTTTACTGATCTAATATGGACACAAAACCATCTTTTAGTGACCTAATTGGACACAAATTTGTACAATGATTGAACAGGGACAAATGTAACAGATAAAAGTAGGTTTTATTTTTTATTTCTTTTAATTATTTAATATATTTTGAAATAGGCTGAGGAAGATGCAGCTGCATTAAGGGCAGAATTAAATTCGATACAACAAGAAGCAATGAGTGGTGATCTTGGTGCCAGGGGTGGTCCACCAGATCACATGCAAGCTATTGAAAAGGAGCTTGCTGATTTGAAGTCCCAACTCGAGGTTAGAATGAGTTTGTAACATTTAATTTCCCGAGAAAATTAAATTAAATTGAAAAAAGAAAAAGAAATAATTAATGATTAATAATATCTATTAAAAAATAGCAAGAGTCAATGTTGAGGAGGCAAGAGGGAATGTTGAGGAGGCAAGAACAACAACAATTAGCAGAAGAGAAAATAAGATTATCTGCTGAGAAAAAAGAATTGGAAGAAAAGTTAGCAGTTATGTCCAAACAGGCCTCAGGTAACCATTACATGCAATTAAAAATATTTATTAATATTCTTTTTAGTAGTTATTTTCCTTAAAAAGTTGTTACAGATGATACTCTTTTTAGTCAAATTTACAGTTGACCTTGTCGGTTTGACTATTTTCTCTGTAATGCAGGAATTACTGAAAATGGAGCCCAGTTCACAATGGCAAGTGATTTTATTATAAACTAAATTTTATATTCACAATATTGCCACAGTTTTATAAAGTTTGATGATTGTAGGAAGAGAAAGAGAGACTTGAGAAGCAGTTGCATAATATAGCAGTAGCTGTTGAGAGATTAGAGAACAGCAGACAAAAACTACTATTAGAGGTTTAAGTGGTCAGCTTTGACTTAGGTCAACATCTATGTTTGACTTTATATGTTTATTTTGTATTATAAATACAGATTGATTCACAATCTTCTGAGATAGAAAGGCTGTTTGAGGAGAATTCTAACTTATCATCAGCTTATCAAGAGGCAACAGGCATGGTGGCACATTGGGAAAATCAAGTAAAATGCACAACCTACAAATTCTTATTTTTTTTCTTTCTAATTTTAGTTTTCTAATTTTCTAGAATCTACGAGGTGTTTTTATCACTTAAATTTATGAGAACATGTTCATATGTTTTCATATTCCAGATTAAAAAAAGGGGAGTTGATTTGGGTTATACTAAATCATTAATCCAAAAAGTTGGATGATTATAAAATTAATATAATATTTGTAACTATAATTTAGTATTTTATGTGTCATGTATGTAGGTAAAAGATTGTCTGAAACAAAACGAGGATCTGCATAACATGTTAGACAAATTAAGAACAGAACAAGCTAGTATACCCATTGTGAATAATAATCAAAGAGGAATTTTGGAGGGCAGTGACAGTTATACTGCTGAACTTGTATCCCTAAAGGTTAGTTACTTATATGGAATAAATATACTCTTATCTTTCTCTATATGCCTGCCTATATGTATTATTACTATGTAATCATATTGTAAAAAACTACTTGTTCTGACCCGTTACCTGACCCGTTACCCGACCCGCCCGTTTCCCCCACCATTGGATGCAGGGTCAACTTGCTAAAGAACAGAGCAAAGCTGAGTCATTATCTGGAGAAATTTTACAGCTCTCAGCTCAGCTCCAACACTCCATTCAAGCCTACAACGGTCTTGCTCGCCTGTATGCTTTCATCTCATTTCCACTCTTTTTTATGCTAACTTTTATTCATTATTTAATTTAATTTAAATTAATTCAAAATTTAATTTTTGTAGCTACAAACCCGTATTACGCAACATTGAGAGTAATTTACTCAAAATGAAGCAAGACAGCTCTATGACAGTGCAGTAAACTGAAGAATCAACACATTTAAATTGCTGTGTATCGGTTTGTTTATACGTTTATATCGTTAAACCATAGTTACAATCTAAATTAAATTGCGTTCTTTACTTACTAACGATCGTTGAAAAATATTCAAAAAAACAAAACATTCATCGTTTATAAAAACTTTGCTGATCAACTAGAAGCTATACATTGTTAATTATATAGAGTAGGACTTAGGAGATAATTATGAATTATGATTACAAACATTACCAATAATCCCCACATGAACAAACCCCGTCTTTAAAACGATGCACCCGATTCACATCACGCACCATAATCTCTCTATTAGCAAACTTTGAAACAAACTTTGTAACCAAATGGCAATCTTCACATAACCGTAAATTCTTTGTAATCCTAATCGTTTGACCACTCAAACTATTAATCAACCCGAATGCAACCGCCAATTTCTCACTATGACCTAATAAGATCCTTTCTTTTTCTTCTTCTTCAACATCATACAACACAACTTTAGTCTCGGGTACATACCCGAGTTCCTTCATCTCCATTGATAGTTTTAGTAAAAATGCGTGTAATTGTTCTAAGTGAGGATTAAACTCATCAACCGATGCAAACGAGTATATTTTTCTCTTGATTTCAATCCAACTACATCCCGATTTCTTTTGAAGTCCTTTAGTTTGCAAAAGCTTCTTAATTCGTGTAACTTCATCCCATAATCGAGCATTTGAATATATCTCGGCTAAAAGCACGTAATTTCCCGCGTTTGTTGGCTCGAGTTCAAAAAGATGTTTACTTGCCCTTTCGGCTAGCTCAACATTACAATGAATCCTACATGATCCAAGAAGTGAGCCCCATACTTTAGGCCCGGGTTCGGTTCTCATATCTTGTATAATCTCAATTGCTTCATTTAATCTATTTGCTCGACCTAAAAGATCCACCATACACGCGTAATGCTCAACGGTAGGTCGCATTTTATGATCTTTAATCATAGATTCAAACAAAATCTTACCCTCGTCTACAAGGCCCGAATGACTACAAGCTCCTAAAACACTCACGAACGTTATAGGGCTTGGAGCGATTTTGTTAGATATCATTTCGTTGTACACTTGAATCGCCTTTTTACCAAACCCGTGCATTCCATAACTCGATATCAAAGCGTTCCAAGAAACAACATCCCGTTTAACCATTTGATCAAAAACCCGTTTTCCCACTTCAAGTTCACCACATCTTGCATACATTGTAATGAGCGATGCAATAACGGGCAAAACCGAATCGAGACCTCTTCTTAGAATGTACGCGTGCAAAAGCTTTCCTTGCTCTAAAGCCGCAAGTGCACCACAAGCTTGAAGAACACTAACCATAGTAACCGAATTCGGGGTTAAACAACCAACTTCAAGCATCATTTGACCGAATAATTGTAATGCATCGAACGCTCTCCCGTTTCTTGCGTAACAAGCAATCATAGCGCTCCAAGAAACCACGTTTTTCGTGGGTATTTTGGTAAAAATGTGCTCGGCCTGTGACACGCACCCGAATCTAGCATATGTGTCGATTAAAGTAGTCATGATATGAACATTGGTGTCGAATCCGTGTCTTAAAACATGGGCATGTATTTCTTTCCCTTTTGGTAACAGTGAAACTGAAGCATCTGATGCAACACATGCCTTAAGAATGTAAGTGTAAGTGAATCTATCGGGTTTAATTCCGCTTGTATTCATAGGATAAACTAGACTAAATACATCTAACCCGTGACCCGAAAGTGTTAGAGCTTGAAAAAAGGCGTTCCAAACATATATAGTTCTGTTAGGAATTTTATCAAACACTTGGCGTGCGTATTTAATCGAACCCAATTTTGAATACATATCGATGAGTTTAGTAGCCAGAAATGGATCTTCGTCAAACCCATCGTCAATTAACCGGCGGTTAACTTCTACGGCGTCGGAGAGAGAATTTGCGGTGGCGCATGAGAGAATTAAGAGTTCATAGGTTCGTTGAGTTGGGTTAAATTCTTTAGTTAGAGTTCTGATGGCTTGTTTGAGGTGTCCTTTCTGACAGAGGGATTGAATTAGGTGGTTGGTGTTGGTGGTGGAAGAGCGGAGAGTGATGGAGGTGTGGTGGCGCGTGTGAGAGTGAATTCGAGATGTGTGTTGGCGCGTGTGGAGTGGAACGTGCGGTTGTTGAGGAGCCTGGCAAAATAACCACATGAGAGAGAATTTCGCCGATGATGAATCGTCGGAGTTCCGAGCAGTGGCCGGTGAATTCGTCGTTGATAATTGGCGGTGAATTGGAAGAAGAAGATAAATGAGAGAACCGTGGCGCTCGACTATCACCTGCTCATTTTGGTTGGTATCTATATTGCAAAAAAAAATGTTAAATTATTTCAATTTCTTATACCCTTTTAACAACTTGAGTGATTAAAAATGATTTGTTTACCATATCGGTTGTCAAAAAAACTTAATATATGTCCATGTAAAAATATCATCATCATATTCATATATAATCTTTACCATGCATGGGCACGATCCAACAATCCAACAATTGAACCGAATCACTCAGAATCAGACCAATTATTTTCAACCGGATCGAGGACCGAAATAATGACATTTTGTACCGAACCGGACCGAGAACCGAAGTGATATAGCTCGATTCGGTCCGATTCGATTGAGCGATTCCAGTCGGTTCTCGGTCCAGTTTGCGTAACTATTATACGATTTGTAACTTCGATGATGAATAAAATGTCAAATTCTTATTTGCGTTTTGGCATTTAACAATATCGAAGTTCAATTCGACAATGCTCAACGATATAACGAAATTACAAAGATACAATTACAATGACAAAATAAAGTCAACCAAATTGGTCAATGACTTATGTGAAGAACCACCATGACTGACTGCAACGTTGACTTTTTCTTGAATCTCCATAGCTTTTTGCCTCATTTCTTCACCTTCTTTACCCACCAAAACCGTTCTAATTGCACCCTCAATCTCCTCTCTTTCCACAACAATTTCAATACCCATTTTCCACACATAACACAAATACCTAGCATTTAGTAATTGGTCTACATAAAAAGGTTGGCACAACATTGGAACCCCTTGAGATACACTTTCTAAAGCCGAATTCCAACCACAATGACTCCAAAATCCACCAACCGCAAAATGCGCCAAAACTTCCTTTTGGGGTGCCCATTTTACAATCATACCCCTCCCCTTGATCTCACTCACCAAACCCTCTTCTAAAAACTCGATCCACTTGAACCCAAGAACCGAACCGGGTCGAACCACCCATAGGAAAGGTTGGTTACTATTGGCTAGACCCCATGCCATTTCAGTTAAATCTTTTTCATCGACCATTGTTAAGCTTCCTAAGCTCACGTAAATAACTGATTTTGGCACTTGTTTATCTAGCCATGTAATGCAACTAGTATCCTCTTCAAGAAAGCTAGTAGAAGGAGTCGGGCTTATTTTGTGCAACGGGCCAACGGTAAAAACCGGAAGTTGGTAATGATTGCGGATATGGGCCAATGTTGATTGTTCAAGAAACTCGAGGGTGTTCCATACAAATGCGGAAGGTGGTGTTTTAGGGTTGATCATGGTGATTAGTTGAAGGGTTTCTTGTATCGAGAGACTAATATAGGGTAAATCTTTGTATCTGAATGGATGAAGCTCCGGTATTATTTCTTGCAACGATGAATCTTGAAAAAAGATTTAGAGTCGATATTAGTTGACCAAATATTGTAGTCCATTTTGTAGACTGATTACAAATCCGGTAACTTTACTAGATTAAGGAGTCTTTGGGATTGCTTATTGAAAAGACTGTTTGGATTTGATTATATTGTTTGAAATGGTAGTAATCACATAATCAGTTTTTTAGTGTTTGACAAACCTGATTATTTATTTAGTTAATAGGTAAAATATAAATAATCAGTTTTGAAACACATCCTGTTTTTCCAAAACACTTATTTTAGATTATTTGTATTTTCAAGACGCGATAAGATTATCTAATTCAAATCGCAATCCCAAACACCCATAGAAGTTATCGACTTATCCTCGTTTGAATTTGACGTTTTTTCTCACGATCTTGTAAGGATGTGTTGCATATTTTAATTGCGAAATCTGATTGTGCTCTTTAAAGTTAAAAATAAAAACAAGCGTTTGCTTATTTTAAACAGAATAAACACTTTTTTTTAATTCATTAGGCTTGAAAATAAATCTGGTTACTTTAACCATAATCAGATAACGGAATTACCTTGTGGAGGAAATCGACCTTCTTGATGAAGCTGAGGTATGATCATGGAAGCCTGAAAGAAAATTGCACTACTACTGCGCAATATGATCGACGGTAAACCCAGCTCGCCGGCGACAGATCCGGCAAAAAACATTAAATTATCATGAATCACAACCACTGATTCCTTACCACAATTCTCTTCTTGTGTGTTTATAATCTTAATAAGGCTTTCCTTTAAATGGGGTTTGCAATTATCATTGAGATCTTGCATGAACTGGGTGAAGCCGGCGGACATGCCGGTGCCGGATAAATTATCCGGCAGAGGAAGGAAGCTAAAATCAGGGTAATTAGAAGGATCCGGCCGGTTGAATTCTGAGTGTGCAATGGTTATTGAGAACCCTTTGGAATGAAGGTAAGTTCCAAGGTGTAGCATGGGGGTCATGAGACCTTGAAGTGGATATGCTATCAACACTAGCCGCCGTCGTCTTCCGCCGTGCTCCTCCGCCATGGGTAAAATATCCATCTTTCTACTTACTTAAAAAAACCCCACGTTATGTTCTATGTAATATACATTTGTGGAAAATGGGTTACCTTTTATTGTTCGCATTGTGTGTTGTAGTTTGAATTTTGTTTCAATAAAAATGTACTCCCTCCGTCTCAAATAAAGTTCTCATTTCTCTTAATATATGTCCCAAAATAAAGTTCTCTTTCAAATTGAAAGGACTCACTCAATAAAATAATATTATTACCATATACCCTACCACTAACTATCTCCTAAAAACACTTTTGCTCTCCAAAAAACCATTTATTTTAATTAAATATGTTACCAAAGACCCACCACTAACTATCTCTTAAAAAAATGTGCCCAAGAGAAATGAGAACTTTAGTAAGGACAGAGGGAGTAATTCGCATGAGTACTAGGTTAAATTCTTATGAGAAAAGTGTAACACCTCAATTTTTATCACAAAACATTTTACCAAAATATATCATTTTATAAACAGAAGAACGGTTCCAAAATATGGATTTACAAAAACTTTTGGTATGAAAATCAGAGTATAAAGTTTGGTGTTACAAAATATATCAAAACCACAGCTAAGCATAAATCCACTCTAGTGTTCTTCTATTCTAGGCCCCGCATCTCTATTCATGCGTACCTAAATCTTCGATCTCGAACCTGAGTACATAGCAAAACAAACAAGGAGTACGTGAGACAAGAAAGTCTCGTGAGATACATGAGTTTAGACCCAGGTTTTCCAAACATTTTATAATATATAATCACATATATATATCACACCAATATAAGCTAGTCACCCTATTGTGACCCTATAATCAATGCTCTCTTAGCAACCATGTCTAATTATCGGGTTGTCCCCGAACTAACTAGAAAATCAACATATCTAACTGTCGGGTCGTCTCCACACTAGTTAGAGGCTCAAGATACCGGCAAGAGGGAATCGCCCAATCTACCGATACCTGCCTTACTCGCCATAATACGTCCAGTTAGCAAGACTACTAACGTGGATGAGTCGATGGAAATCCACCTAACTGCCCCTCACTCCACACCTCATGACCGGGAGTCGCCCGTGTCATCACATCATCTCAATCTTACCATGACTCAACAGTCATGCCAATCTAGCTCTCGGCTATCACATCATTCATCAACAAGTTAGTCCAATATTATCAATAATATAATACTAACTAAACCACTACAAGTCTACACAATTAAGCAAATAGACCGAACACAAATAATAAAACATATTTCAATGGCTATGTACTCAGTAAAGTCCACACGTACTCACCTTAGCAAATGTTGCTCCAAAGTGTTCTTCACACCCGATTCTTTGCTCCAACAATCAGTCAACCTTCCAAGACTTCACCAAAAGCCTAATACAACAATCACAAGATGTTCAACATCATATACTACTAATAATATGTCCATTTATCTCTAGACACCCTTTAATAACACTTTCCCCCAATTTTGGTGATTTATAAACCATAGGTTTTACCAAATCTTAAAATTCTTACAAAATTTTAACCATACACTTGTTTCCTTTGTTAAAATACCATCTATCAAGTGTATACAACATTTATTTCACCATTTAAGAAAACCCCAAGAATTAGGGTTTCCAACCCAAGCTTCAAGATCCACAGATCTTGAGCTACAAAGATCAAAGAGTGGAGATATACCTTTAATCTTCCAATAGGAGTGAAATCTACCAAGGATTTGTGAAGAAATCATCCTCAAACTGTTCTTGAGCTCAAAAATCGCCAAATGAAGAAACTAGGGTTTGTGTTTTGCATTTATGGCTGAAATCCTGCATTTAATACAACACCCGCAGAGTTCGCGTCGCGAACTTCCCATGCCGCGAACTCTTCCCGATCGTGAGCCAGCCGTGAACTTCAATCGTCAAAAACCCAAAGTCTCTGCCCGATCCTCACGTCCGTGAGGATATAGTTCGCGCCGCGAACTCCTGCAACCAGACAGGCTGCACTTTTCGACCTTTGTCTCGACTCCGGTTTCGTCCATAACTTTCTCATACGGTATCCAAAGGACACGAAATCAGTTCCTACGTTTTTTAAACGATTTATCCTTATTTATCATATTTTTAAATAATTTATTTATTTACAAATTTTGGGTCGTTACAAAAAGACCCACCACTAACTACCTATAATGTTATGTACTTCTAAACTTGATATGTGTCATCAACTAATTCTCTTTCGTCATATTATCCATTTGATTTTGATACCTGTCATGATCAAATAAGTAGCATTATGTGTAGGAAGAAAATGTAGAAAGAATTACCATTACTCATTATTTATCTCAAATTTCTAATCTGACTTATTTATTTCAACTAGGTAGGACTATGGTTAATCTTGACCATTAAATCTTATTAATCAATTGTTAAAATTTATCTTTTAAGATTACACAAAAATTAAGGACTATCTTACTGATTTCTCTTCGATTCTAACCCAACTCATTTATTTAATTATGTTGAAAACTTTAATCTTAAACCAACTCATTTAATTTAATGGGTTAGTCAGCCATTGTGTTTGACCGCATTACTATAAAATAAATACTTCCTCCGTATCAAAATAAGTGAATCATTTTCTTATTTGGGGTGTACCAAAATAAGTGAATCACTTTAATATTTTACCTTATTTGGTAAGTTTTTATATTTAAAATTACCTCTTTACCCTTACTTTATACTTTTTTAAACATCATTAAAGGTGTGGGCCCCATCCTATTTTGTTATCTTCCTCATAAAAGCAACAAAATACTAATCTCTTATTACCTTATTTTGCCTCAAAAATGTAAACTTTAAATTGATTCACTTATTTTGATATAGAGGAAGACATAGTAATTATTAGAATGCAAAGTCAAAATATTTGAGGGTATATGACTATATGCAACCATCAAGGCATATATAAATATATGATAAATATTAAGAAATAAACATAACTGATCATTATTGTAACTCATATGATCTTATGCTTGCTCACATTTATGTGTACTTATTATATGACTCTTAGCTTACCATCATTGCCCTATATAAAGGGTTGTAATGTGCATTTCTATACACAAGTTCTTGTAACACAATATATATGAATTAGAATGTTGGAGAAGGTTGATTGATTGAGCTAATTGGTTTACAACACGTTATCAACACTTTGCTCAAAGTTGGAAGTATCATTTTCTTCATCGTTGAATTCTATACCCCATAGTACGTCTCTCGATCTCTTCTTGTTTAATTCATTATTTATAATTTTCTGATTTATGATTCAATGCTTTGACATTGAATCATACGGATCAGCGTGATTCAATTTGTGTGATTTCCAAAATTTTGACATATATAAATGGCTATTCATTCACAAAATTGATCAAGTTCTTAATATGGTTTTTTAAATACTAAATATCCAAAATCATTTGGACGATTTGATTCTCCAATTAATATTTCATATGAGGTTTTTTTTAAGAAAAAATGTGACAAATTGAATTTTTTTGTAAATATTGAAATTCGATATTTGAATACATAATTTGGAGTAATAAAAACCAATCATTTGTGGCAATCATTTTGAGTGTAATCAAAGATATTTTTAATGGTTTATTTATTTGAAAGACAATATCTAATTTTGCCATTTATTCAACCAAAGTATAAAAGCTTATAATATAGTGTGAAGAAAAATAAATAAAGGTACAAACATTTATTTTATTGTGTAATTTATACACACTTATGACAAGATTCAACTTTAATTAGTGAAGATTTTTTATTATTTGAATATCTTATGATATTTGTAAAATTACAATGTTATATGTTCGTAACAATCAAATGTTAATTTTGAGAAAGCTCAATTCTTTTCATGTTTTATTTCACAATGAAATCTATCTATTAGAAAACTTTAATATTTTTACAATTAGAGATTATCATTACAACATGATAATATTTATTACTAAAGGATTTATATCAATTTTTGCGACAATTTTTTTAAAAAGAATTGATTATTCGATTGTTTCTAAAAATGAGATAGAAAAAAAGTGGCATCATGAGTTATATGTTGGTACATTGAGTTGATGCACTCACGTGATACACGATGTGTATAATTGCTATTTAGCATTTGAGATATCTAAAAATGAGCATTGTACTTAAAATGAAAAAATTATGAATCATCCCCAAATAGGCTCACCTATTCTTAATACAATGTCTAGGAAAGATTGGCGGTTTTTCTGACTCCTAATGATGGGTGGTTCCGATACGCACAAGCGCTGTCTACCTCACCGTCTTTCCTTGTTGTATTCGAATAGAGCTACCGAAAAGGGTTGACTAAATAATCTTTCCCCCGAATGTGGTTATATACATATGATGAATTGGTGTCTATCAATCGACTTGTCGTTCGATAAATGAGAACCATTCACGTTTGTGTTTTTCGAACTTGCTGATTCGACACACAATTTATGCTCATTCAAACCATAAACATTTAAACTTATCATTTTATATGATAATTAATCCAATATTTTTCCTCCCGTTGTAGGAAAGTATCGAAATAAACATAAATTCTTTGAGTCCACCGATTTTATGGCTTAGATGGAATAATAGAGCTATTGTTCAGCTCATGAATTATGTTTATTTTGGATTATGCTTTCCCATTTGAATAATGGTGATCTTTTGGATTATGGTTTGTTTACATTGATTATGTTTTCTCGGAATAATTTAAAGTTTTTTTTTCCTTAAGAAATTAGTCTACACGCATGACCGACTTTAAATTATTTTTACTCTGAGGCATGCATATTGGGTTGTTGATTGTCTGGTTGATTGTGGTACCCAAGTACACTTTCATAAAATATAAGAATTAGTTAATCAACATTACGCCTCACAGTAACTCCATTGACAACCATTTCGGGCCTGTCGACCCTTGGTTTTGATAAAACCCAATATATGTTGTCAAATGGTGTACTATTTTAACCATAGATGAAGCCTTATATTGTCCAAGTTCGCGTCGTAACTTGTTGAGTTTTAAGGATATTCGAGAAAATATGTTTCATCTCGAAACTACTCGAGAATATGGTATTGAATACCTTTATATTACCTCTGATCAAATACGACCAAAAGCGTATATTGGAGAAGTTGAGATGTTTGTCAAGTGGTTTGTATCATACCACGATAAAACATATTGAAAACACTATAATCATTCGTCGAGCCTCCGTTGATGACGGAACTTATATGTTATGGCATGACCGGCTGGGACACCCGGGTCAAAATACGATGCTTCGAACTATGAATGCATCCCATGGGCATCCTCATGAAGGAATTAATTTCATGATTAATTCGAAAAGCGTATGCCAAACATGCTCGATTGTAAAGACACATCTCAAACCACTTTATGTATAATCTACAAAAGTGATATCCCGTTTTCTTGAGAGAATTCATGGGGATATTTGTGGACTTATCCAACCAACATGCAGACCATATAAAAATTTCATGATATTAGTTGATGAATCAACAATATGGTCACACGTAACTTTGTTGTCCACAATGAATGCAACATTTCCTAAACTCCTAGCCTATATCATTAAGTTGAGGGTTAATCATCCGAATTATCCAATAAAGTCAATTAGACTTGATAATGTCGGTGAATTTATATCGAAAATGTTATATGATTATTGCATAACATTGGGTTTTGATATTGAACACCCTGTTGTGTACGTTCATTTTCAAATTAATCTTGCGGAAGCGTTTATGAAACGAATACAAATAATTGCAAGAACTTTGGTTATGCGTACCAAAATGCCCCATTATTATATATGGTTATGCAATATTGCACACTGATGCATTGGTCCGTCTGAGGCCCATGAGCACCCAATAACTTCTTGCGTACCAGCTGGTAACTGGATATGAGCCCGACGTCTCATACTTACGCGTGTTTGGGTGTTTGGTCAATGAACCAATTGAACTTCCAAAGCGTTCGCAATTTGGACCTCAGAAACGACGGGGAATATATGTTGATTATTAATCCCCATCCATCATACTCTATTTAGAGTCCTTGACATGCGATCTCTTTAACGCTATACATGCGTATTGTGACTTCGATGAGACAATCTTCTCGTCGTTAAGGAAGATTTGCACGTTAACGTTGATAAGGAACGACGTGAAAGAACGTGGAGTGTACCCAATTTGTCTCATATGGATCCCCCAAATGCACATAGTGATAAGGATGTGCAAAGAATTCTAAGTCTAAAAAATGTTGCTAATTAGCTACCAGACGCATTTAATGACTTAGCAAATGTCACGAGATCAAATATACCCGCTGCAAATGTGCCTGCAAGGAAAGACGTCCCTGTGAGACGCCATGTTCTGTTTGAATATGTTGCATCGGTCGAACCCACTGTGCAAAGGACGCTACTATTGGTTGTCCAGTCCGCCGCTCTTCCCAATAAAAGAGGAAGACCTGTTCGGTTTCAAGGATGTTCTGCCTCAAAGGAGGAGAAATTATGTTGTATTTGTTTTGCCACACGTGATCATTAAGGATCATGGGAGTGTATTTGAGAAGCGTGTTCTCGATGAAACACCAATTTCTCATCACCCCGTTAATCTTCAAATATATGTCGAGTATGCTAGCTTAGACGATATTTTGATGCAAAACGAGACTGTCATCGATGATTTACTCATATACGCAGTGGCCACTGACATTATGAGCAATGATGACATGGAACCATGTACTACTGTTAAGTACAATGGACTCGTCTATGGAAACACATAATCCAGGTAAAATTGGATTCCTTACTGAAAGGATGAGTGTTTGGACCTGTTGCTCCAACACCACCTAATGTTAAACCAACTGATATAAATCGGTATTCGTAAGGAAGCGTAATGAGAATAATGAGATTGTATGATACACAACTCGCCTCGTGGCTCTAGGCTTCTCTCAAACGCCCTGGTATTGATTACGAAGAGATGTATTCTCCCGTAAGGGATGTTATAACGTTCCACTACTTAATCAGTTTAGTAGTTTCCGAAAAACTTAGTATGCAGCTTATGGATGTCGTCACAGCCTATCTCTATGGGGATCTTGAAAGAGAGATATACATGAAAGTCCCTGATGGACTCAAGTTGCCTGAATCAAGTAGTTCTAGACCACGGAACATGTTCTCGATATGATTGAGACAATCACTTTTTGGATTAAAATAATCCAGACGGATGTGGTATAACCGTCTAAGTGAGTACTTGATCAGACTGGGATATTTGAATATTGATATGCCCATGCGTGTTTACAAAGATATCCACTTCATGATATGTTATTATCGCAGTCTATGTAGATGATTTGAATCTCATATGATCCTCGAAAGAGTTGTTTGAAACTGCTGAAATCCTGAAGAAGGACTTCGATATGAAAGATCTTGGGAAAACACGACATTGCCTCGGCCTGCAGAACGAGGACCGTGAAGATGAGGTTTTTCCTTCATCAAGAAAGTTACACCCAAAAAGGTGTTAAGACGCTTTGGTTACCATGACACAAAACCTCCATCTATTCCCATGGTCATTCATTCTCCAGACATTAAGGGACCAATTCCATCCAAATAAGGATGATGATGATATATTGATCCATGTGTGTTCATCTCTCGGTGCAATAAACGCAATATTGTACTTGGGCCAATGTACTAGACTAGACATCTTATTTGTTGTGATATGCATGACTAGGCATAACAATGCGCCAACACGCCACCATTGAAATGGTATTAAAGACATCTTTCGTTACTTTAAAGGTAGTACGAATATGGGCGTATTCTATCCCTACGCGTCATCGAGTGGATCAAGTGTGATTGATACTCGAGATAACGCGACCCTTATCGGATATGCCGATGCAGTTACTTATCAGACCTGCATAAGGGACATTCCTAATCTGGTTATGTCTTTAACCATAAGGAATGCGGCGCTATCCTAGAGGTCTTGTAAATGGACTCTAGTTGATACTTCGACAAATCACTCCGAACTATTCGCGCTCGTTGAGGCGACTAGTTGTAAGAGGCCATAGTCGAAGTAAATGTGGTTTGGCCTATGATCCCAATTAACCAGTTGTCATATATGAAGATAACACCATTGTTATGGATTGAGCGAAACATGGTTACATCAAAGGGGATAACACTAAACACATCTCGCCGAAATTGTTCTTTACGTAAGAACAACAAGTATTTCAAAAGATTGAAGTGCAACATATTGTATCAAATAAGAATCATGCAGAGTTGTTCAACAATTCACTGCCAAAGTATTCTTTCCAAAGCATGTCAAAGCTATTTGACTTAGGAAAGTCTCTGAGCTACCTAAATGACATGTATCATGCACCAGTTGTGTGCGAATAATGATTGCATCCTGATGTATGTTTTGCACCCTGTTGAGTGCATATAATGATTGCATCCTGACGTATGCCTTGCACCCTGTTGAGTGCATATAATGATTGCATCCTGACGTATGCTTTGCACCCTGTTGAGTGAGAATAATAATTGCATCCTGACGTATGCTTTGCACCCTGTTGAGTGCATGTGAGGGGGAGCATCCCGATGAATGCTTGTGTACTCTTTTTTCCTTTAGTTCAAGGATTTTGTCCCATTGGGTTTACCTTGACAAAGTTTTTTAATGAGACACTAACAATACCCCATTCTCACTAATTAGAATTGTTTAACTCAGGGGGAGTATCCAGTTGAATACTTATTAACCATTGTGCACTCTTTTGTCCTTCGTTCGAGTTTTTGTCCCACTGGGTTTTCTCTAAACAAGGTTTTAATGAGGCACACCATATATGGTTCATTCCATCGCTCAAGACATCCAGATCGTACTCTTTTGTCCTTCGACCAGAGTTTTTGTCCCAAAGGGTTTTCTCTGCCAAGGTTTTGATGAGGCGAATGTTTCATGGATTGTCTAAAGATACAAGGCGAAGCTCAAGAAATCCATATCGTACTCTTTTGTCCTTCGAATGGAGTTTTTTGTCCCAAAAGGTTTTCTCTATCAAGGTTTTAACGAGACGAATGTTTCATGGATTGTTTGAAGATAGAAGACGAAGTACATGAAGAGTTCAACATAAATCTAAGCAACCAAGGGGGAGTATTGTAACTCATATGACCTTATGCTTGCTCACATTTATGTGTACTTACTATATGACTCTTAACTTACCATCATTGCCCGATATAAAGGGTTGTAATGTGCATTTCTATACAAAAGTTCTTGTAACACAATATATATGAATGAGAATGTTGGAGAAGGTTGATTGATTGAGCTAATTGGTTTACAACAATCATAAAATAGTCAGATTTTTCAAATAATAAAATTAAGCTTGTAGTATACTACATACTTCCTCCGTTTCAAAATAAGTGATACAAATTAGCTTTCACGTTTTTTGAGGCAAAAAATTGTAATGAAGGTTAAATTGGATAGTTAGTGAGTGAGAAGTTCCACATATTATGATTAAAGTGAGTTTAATGATGTTTAAAAGTAAAAATAAGGGTAAATGAGTAATTTCACTTTATTAAAGGAGATAGTTAGTGGGTATGGGTCCCACTATATTTTACCAAATAAGAAAAGTTTCAAAGTGTATCACTTATTTTGAAACACCCAAAAACGGAAAGTGTATCACTTATTTTGAAACGGAGGAAGTATAATATTATTTTTTTTGAACGCCCAACTTTAAATTAAAAGAAAACAACTAGCAAGATGCTAGAAGGAGAGTACAACAACAAGGAATTAAAAACAAGACATAGGAGAAGAACACCAATTAGACCATCTATTAGCTAAGTTACAAGACAGAGCCCTATGTTTAATCCAAAAGAACGAGATCGCCTGTAGATACCCTCCTTTAATACAATTATGAAAATCTTCCGAGGACTTAAAACATTTTCCGTTTCGATACCTCCAAACAGTCCAAAAATAGATATATAAGACACTAAAGAAGCCTTTTTTGACTGATTCCGTCAAGTCAGTCCCGTCAACCCAATCGAAAACATCAGTGATCGAATTAAACCTCATAAGATCGATACCCCACCAAGAGCAGAAGTCGCTAAGAATTGGCCTAGAAAACGGACATAAGAGGAACAAATGGTCTTGGTCTTCATCAGTGGCTTCACATAAGGGGCAAAGTTGAGACAAGCAAGTAATGTTCCTTCGAAGCAAATTAGGCTTGGTCGGTAATCGGTTGTGAAGGATTCGCCAAACAAGAATGTTAATCTTTGTGGGAATCCAATTGTGTTGAAATGTCTAATGTAAATTGTGAAACTAATAGTTTGGTTGAGTTTGGTTATTTACAGGTTAAGAAGTTAGTGTGTGGACTAAAGTTGTAAAGATATGTCATATTCAGGTAATAAGGTAAGTACTTTATTAGTTTGTTATATTTGTGTTGTTTTTGGTTGTGCAGGGACTTAAGTGAAAGTTTGAGAGATAAGTCGGTGAAGATATTTTATGTAAATATATATTAGTTTTTGTTAATTTTTTTATTAGTTAAGTGTGTGTATTTTAGGTGAAAAACACTGTAAGTTTTCTCTCTGGTTGATACCTTCGTTTAGGGTTTTGGTATTGTAAATTCTGAGAGTGAACGATTATCATCTGTCGATGATAAATCGTTGAGAGTTTTTCTGTAGTGAGATTCTTTGTTTTATTTTTGGCCTTTGGCCGGTTGAGTCGTGTTAATAAGAAGAAAGTTTTTGGTAATGTTTTGTACTTGTTGTTATCTGTGAGAGATTATGAAATTTGACATGGTATCAGAGCTTAAAAGGCTCTATTGATCTTCGATTAACTGTTTCTGGCGATCGGAAAAGTTAGGGTTTTGGAAATTAGGTTTTCGCTAAAATCTAAATCGTTCTTCGTTGCCGATCGTTGTTATTGTTTAGATCTATTGAAGATCTGGTGCAGATCTGTTGTTTTTATTCTTTCTTCATCAAAGTTTTTTCAGATCTGAAGTTTTATTACATGATTCGATAGATCTTGTGGTTTATTGGTGATTCTCTTATTATCAGCGCAATATCGTATCGATCCTGGTTGTTGCTGTTGTGTACGAGCTCTTCTCTCAAGATCTCGAAGATTCTTCTTGGCTGTTCCAGAAGATAGGTCGTTTTATTTTCCGCAATTCGTATTCATAATCTCTGTAAGTATTCTTCCTTACAGCTTGGCTAGCTGGAGTACTCTGTAAGTATCCTGTTATCCTTATCTTGTTATCTTCTAACTCTATCGTTTATATGTGTTAGAAGAGAGAGTTCTGAGTTCAATACATGTCCAGGCTCCGTGAGAGCTTCTGGAATCTTGTTATTCACTCAGATACTCTGTAGGTTATTTTGTGCTGATTGGTTTTGTGTTCTCTGTTTTGATCTGTCGATTTGTGGTGTGTTGTTTTTATAGTTCTGTTTTGATTGTGTATGTTCAATATTTTTGGTGGAGATATGGGTGATCAAAATGATATTACTCTTATTAATAAACTTGACTTCGGTGATCCCTTGTATTTACATGCGAGCGATACTGCTAGTACTCCTATAATTTCGTTGAAATTAAAAGGTTCATAAAATTACAGTGTATGGATCAGAACAATGTTGTTAGCCTTAGAAACTAAAAATAAGCTAGGGTTTATTGATGGTACGTGTGAAAAAAGTCTAACTAATGAAGTATTAAGTAAACAATGGGATAGGTGTAACTCTGTTGTGTTGTCCTTGATTTTAAGTACTATATCTGAAGAATTGTGTTCTGGTCAAATCTTTAATACAAATGCTAGAGTTGTTTGGAACGAACTAAAAGAAACTTATGCTAAAGTAGATGGGTTTATGGTCTTTAATCTTCATCACAATATTAATTCTATAAAACAAGGAGGTCTGTGCTTATCTGACTATTACCATAAATTGAATTCGTTATGGAAACAGTATGATTGTTTGGTTCAAATTCCTGTGTGTGCTTGTGACAATGGAAATGTTCTTCAAAACCATAATAAGGTTCTAAAGTTAATGCAGTTTTTAATGGGTCTTGATGATGTCTATATGCCGATTAGAAGTATTATCCTAACTAGGGATCCGTTACCTAATGTTAAAACTGCTTATAGTATGATTTCTAGGGAAGAGTCCCATAGGAAAGGATCTAGTATTGATAGTAGTACAAAAGGCCAAAATTCTGTGTTTGCTGCTCAATTTAATAATACTAAAAGTTTTTCAAATAATAACTTTAATAATTCTGGAAATAATAATAATAATAATAAAACTTTTAGTAAGAAACCTAATCCAAATTTTAAATGTACAAACTGTAATATGATTGGGCATACTGTGGATAGATGTTTTGATTTAGTTGGATATCCTCCTGATTTTAAGAAAAATATTGGCACACAAAGTAAACCTAAGTATAATACTAACAATGTAGTTTGTAATGAAAAAGGTAGTTCAAGTGGAACTACATTGTCTGGTCCTTTCTCTAGTGGACAAATATCCAAGATAATGTCCCTAATTGGAGAAAATGTTGGTACTACTTCTGGTATGCAATCGAATATGGCAGGTATGAACAAAACTATTTACAATAAAAGTAAAATTTTTAATGAAAGTTTTAGTAAAATTTTCAACTCAAATTCTGCTCTTAAAAATGAAAACTATGTGTCTGGTTGGATTGTTGATTCCGGAGCTAATCAACACATGACTGGATCGTCAAAAAATTTAGTTGATGTTGTTGATGTCTCTGATTTAAAAATAAATGTTAGTCATCCAAATAGTACTCAAGCTTTTATAAAAGAAATTGGAAACTTGAAACTGAATAATAAAGTTACTTTATTCGATGTGTTAGTAATACTAGAGTACTGTGTAAGCTTAATGTCTATCCAAAAAATGTCAAAAGATTGTAAATTGTTTGTTGGATTTGATGAAGATAATTGTTATATTCAGGACTTGAACTCAAGGACAAATGTTGTGACTGTTAAAGAAATTGGTGGTTTGTATGTTGTGAATGTAAGTAATAATTTGTCTAACTTTAATTGTTTGAGTATGTGCTATTTGTCTAAAGTGGTTTGGCATAATAGATTAGGTCACCCAGCTGACCAAGTAGTTAATGTTCTAAAACCTAAACTAAAACTTGATGGATCTATTGATATGTCTCCTTGTGAAGTGTGTCATAGGGCTAAGCAAACAAGAGAACCTTTTCCCTTAAGTGACCATAAGTCTACTAGTTTAGGTGAATTAGTTCATTTAGATGTGTGGGGTCCTTATAGGGTCTCTAGTAGAGAAGGATATAGATTCTTCTTAACTGTTGTAGATGATTTTTCACGAGCTATGCGGGTGTATTTACTTAAAAGTAAAGAACAATTTTTTGAAAATATTAAAGTTTTGTTTAATATGTTGAAAACTCAGTTTAATAAAAATGTGAAAATATTTAGGTCAGATAATGGAACTGAGTTTGTTAATAATAAAATGAAACTGTTTTGTGAAAGTAATGGTATTATTCATCAAACCTCTTGTACATATACTCCCCAACAAAACGGTATAGTTGAAAGAAAACATAGACACCTTCTTAATACTGCAAGGTCTCTTATGTTTCAAGGGGGAATTCCTCTATATTTGTGGACTGATTGTGTATTAACTGCTGTCTATTTGATTAACAGGTTACCCTCCTCTGTCCTCGGTGGTAGATCTCCTTACGAGTTAGTTTTTGGCCATGAGCCTTCTCTTAATCACCTTAGAAGCTTTGATTGTCTTTGTTTTTCAAAAGTATTAAATAATTTTGATAAGTTTGCTTCAAAGTCAGAAAAATGTATTTTTTTGGGTTATTCAAATGTTCAAAAAGGTTTTAAGTTGTTTTCTCTTGACAAGAAAACAATTATATTTTCAAGAGATGTTAAGTTTTACGAAAACATTTTTCCGTTAAAAATGACTTCTGAAGTTATGGAAAAAACAGATGATGTAAATCATTTGAATTTTTTTGATTACTATATTTCTAAAACAAATGATAACCATAATGTACCCAATGATGATGGGAGGGAAACTCAGGATGTTGGCAGCGTGTTAGATGGTCCTAATAGGTACATGTCTTCTAGTGATAATCGGACCACGGGTACTAGTAATGATGGTCCTAGTAGGAATAGTGGTGATTCCTCTAGTGATAATCATACCACTGTTGGTAGAGGTGAGTTAGATGGTCCTAGTAGGAATAGTGGTGGTTCCTCTAGTGATAATCATACCACTGTTGGTAGAGGTGAGTTAGATGGTCCTAGTAAGAATGTATCTACTAGTGATAGTCGGACTACATCACCTTCCAATGATGAATATTGTACGCAGACTGCCCTAAGGGTCAAAACCAAAATGTTTTACAAAATAATGATTTGAGGAGATCTACCAGACCAGTAGTTATGCCTAAACGTTTTAAGGGTTTTGTGTTAAATAATCAGGTTAAGTATGATTTAAACAAAGTTGTTAATTATTCAAACTTTTCTGTTGAAAATCTGTCTTTTGCTAGTAGTTTAAATAAAAATTCCGAGCCTAATTCATTTGAAGAGGCTGTAGTTGATAATAACTGGGTTGAAGCAATGAACACCGAAATGGAAGCTTTATATAGAAACAAAACTTGGGAAATTACTGATTTACCCCTAGGAAGAAAACCAATAGGTTGTAAATGGGTGTATAAAATTAAGTATAAAGCTAATGGTGAGGTTGAACGATATAAAGCTAGACTGGTAGCTAAAGGGTACAGTTAAAGAGAGGGAATTGATTTTGATGAAACGTTTTCACCCGTGGTGAAAATGGTTTCTGTTAGATGTGTAATTAGTCTAGATGTTAAAAATAATTGGTCATTGTATCAGTTAGATGTTAATAATGCGTTTCTATATGGTAACCTTGATGAGGAAATTTATATGAGTTTACCTCAGGGATATTTTTCTCAGGGTGACAATAAGGTGTGTAAACTTGTTAAGTCCTTGTATGGACTTAAACAAGCCCCAAGAAAGTGGAATGAGAAACTTACTGCCACTTTAGTGAATAATGGGTTTGTTCAAAGTTTGAATGATTATTCTTTATTTGTAAAGAATAGTAATGGAAATGTTATAATCTTGTTGGTTTATGTCGATGACATTGTTGTTACAGGGAATAATCCAGTAGAAACTGAAAAATTTAAAGCTTATTTAAATTCAAATTTTATGATAAAAGATTTGGGTAAGCTTAAGTATTTTTTAGGAATTGAAGTGTTGCAATCTGAAACTGGCATTTGTTTATGTCAAAGAAAATATGCATTAGATCTTCTAGCAGAGTTTGGCATGACGGGTCGTAAACCCGTAGCTACTCCAATGGAAACTAATGTAATTGTTACAGATAAGGAAAATGCTAGTAAAGATGATAAGTTGTTGAGTGATTTTACAGGATATCAAAGACTAATTGGTAAGTTGATATATTTGACTTTAACTAAACCAGATATATCGTATACAATTCACTATTTGAGTCAATTTATGCATAGTCCATTGGATTCTTATGTTAAGTTGGCATTACGAGTGTTGAGATATATAAAAGGATCTCCGGGTAAAGGTATTGTTTTTGATCGAAGTGATAGTTTTGATTTAGAAGCTTTTGTTGATTCAGATTGGGGAAAAAGTTTAGCAACAAGGAAATCGGTTACAGGTTATGCTGTGTACTTGGGTAAAAATCTTGTTTCTTGGAAAAGTAAGAAACAAGACACTGTTTCAAGATCAACTGCAGAGGCTGAGTATAGAGCCATTGTTGCAGTGGTGTGTGAAATATTATGGATTAAAAAGCTTCTGGTAGAACTTAATGTTGATTGTAGTAAGCCAACAAAAGTTTTTTTGTGACAATAAATCTGCGATTTTAATTGCAACTAATCCTGTATATCATTACAGGACAAAACACTTCGATATTGACTTACATTTTATTAGAATCAAAGCTAGTGCAGGTGTTGTGGATATTCGTAAAATTGATACAAGTGTAAACACTGCTGATATTTTTACAAAAGGGTTACCTTCTAAAAGTCATGAATTTTTTTGTGAAAATTTGAAACTTGTTAATCTGTTTCACAATTGAATTATGGGAGGGTGTTGAAATGTCTAATGTAAATTGTGAAACTAATAGTTTGGTTGAGTTTGGTTATTTGCAGGTTAAGAAGTTAGTGTGTGGACTAAAGTTGTAAAGATATGTCATATTCAGGTAATAAGGTAAGTACTTTATTAGTTTGTTATATTTGTGTTGTTTTTGGTTGTGTAGGGACTTAAGTGAAAGTTTGAGAGATAAGTCGGTGATGATATTCTATGTAAATATATATTAGTTTTTGTTTATTTTTTTATTAGTTAAGTGTGTTTATTTTAGGTGAAAAACACTCTGTAAGTTTTCTCTCTGGTTGATACCTTCATTTAGGGTTTTGGTATTGTAAATTCTGAGAGTGAACGATTATCATCTGTCGATGATAAATCGTTGAGAGTTTTTCTGTAGTGAGATTCTTTGTTTTGTTTTTGGCCTTTGGCCGGTTGAGTCGTGTTAATAAGAAGAAAGTTTTTGGTAATGTTTTGTACTTGTTGTTATCTTTGAGAGATTATGAAATTTTACAAATTGATCCACCGTAATTATATATTTTAAATAGGTTGGGAAACTCACTCTAACGCAACCCGTTTACTGAACGTGATGGTGTCATCGACCGTTTAGGCACAACACTAACCTTCTTATTTTCGTATAAGGTTGGTATCTTGTCGGAAACTACCACCACTAGCTAGTTTTACATGTATAACAACGACATGCAAGCACCGACAACACAAACATCAAAGCATACATGTGCATATTGTAGGTCTTCCCCATACTGCTAATGTGGATTCTCATCCACCAAGCAAATATGTGTACATCAAACTGTAAGCAATAACTATCCACTTAATGACTTAACTACCTAAAGGCTAAGAATTATGATGTTGTTTGGTTTTGACTTTTGCCCCTAGGGGCTTAATCGGGAAATTATTGTACGGAATCTAACCACTATTTATATGTGTAAAATGCTTGTGTGTGAACCATATATGGTGTTTGATTATTGGAATTGTTTATTGAAAATAAATTATGTATTTTGAAGAAGGATAATCTTCTCCTATATATGTGCCTACATTTGGTTTATGTTTGCCAACTCAGCAGTTTGGAGCTCCCTCATTGGTCGAGAATGCCACTTGGAATTTAACCATTGGCCAACGAAATCCTCCTTATATTATACCTTGAAAATTCTGTGGTATGCTGCTCCTGCTGAGTTAACAAACTTCCTCTACAAATTTCACATCCATTGTTTCCGCAAATATTCATATTTCCACAAATCATGCAATTATATTAGGTAACAAGATCATGCCTACGGAATATTGGGTCTGCCATTTGAAATTTAATAAAAATAAATAAATAACTACAATCCTATTTAGGTAATTTGCGAATCTTTAGAAAAATTTAATAAATTCGTTTGACACAATTATATGACTTTCCATCTCAACTTTCAATTAAGTTTTAATATATATTTTGTCAAATCAATCCTTTAGGTAATTCTTTAGGAATATATATTTTAATTTTCAGAACTTTAGACAAATAATGAACAGATTCTTTTGACACATTAAAATAATGAGCAAATTCCCTTAATTAGTTTGACAGAATTTAAAACTATTATTATAATTAAAATCTTCTCCTATATATGAGCCTACATTTGGTTTATGTTTGCCAACTCAGCAGTTTGGAGCTCCCTCATTGGTCGAGAATGCCACTTGGAATTTAACCATTGGCCAACGAAATCCTCCTTATATTATACCTTGAAAATTCCGTGGTATGCTGCTCCTGCTGAGTTAACAAACTTCCTCTACAAATTTCACATCCATTGTTTCCGCAAATATTCATATTTCCACAAATCATGCAATTATATTAGGTAACAAGATCATGCCTACGGAATATTGGGTCTGCCATTTGAAATTTAATAAAAATAAATAAATAACTACAATCCTATTTAGGTAATTTGCGAATCTTTAGAAAAATTTAATAAATTCGTTTGACACAATTATATGACTTTCCATCTCAACTTTCAATTAAGTTTTAATATATATTTTGTCAAATCAATCCTTTAGGTAATTCTTTCGGAATATATATTTTAATTTTCAGAACTTTAGACAAATAATGAACAGATTCTTTTGACATATTAAAATAATGAGCAAATTCCCTTAATTAGTTTGACAGAATTTAAAACTATTATTATAATTAAAAATGTTAAAATAGATTGATATTGTCGATTATCAAAATTCAAATTAAAGGGATATTACCTTAACTACTTAAGGTAGAAATATTATATGACCTCTTTATATAATTCAAGTTGATTGTGACAAAGTCCGAACATGCCCTTATAATATATGTGACCCAGATGTCTACATTTGTGTTGCACTAATCATGGACTATTAGAAAAGGCATGGTTATTAGCTCTTTCGATAACAAGATGCACATGTTTTATGTTTAAGTATGCTTTGTTATGACTATTAATAAAAGCCAATGTCAGACGTTGTCAAAAGTTGGGTTGTTTCTTCAAAATTCAGTATTCTCACACAGTCAATTGTATGTCGATGTCTCTAGATTTAAGAGCAAGAAATGATTGAAAGTTATGTGTTGCGACCAAGATGACACTTACACTAACTCAATAACAATTTGTCGTATACAAATAAGTTTTATTTCGTCTCTAAATTGTGTGTATCATTTGTGATATGTATCGAACGTTTATCATCATTTCAATTATAGATTAATATATGATATCTTAAGTTTTTTTTTAGAATTTTCGTTTTTATTTTGTGAATAATGCCCGCCCATTTGGGCGGGCTATGAAGCTAGTTAGATAATAAGTGATTACAAAACGCGATTATGAAAAAAATAGTGTTTGGATTTGATTATGTTGTTTGAAATCGAAATAATCAGATAATTAGTTTTTTAGTGTTCGACAAAGTTGATTATTTGTCTCTTAATAGGTAAGATGCAAATAACCAGTTTTCAAAACGCAATAACCACCTTCCCAACTTCATTTTGGATGCCCCAAACGCAAATAATTAATTATCTGTGACTATTTAGCAAACACTAATTTTAGATTATTTGTGTTTTAAAAAATAAGCAGATAATATGCTTCAAAGCATAATCTCAAACACCACCTAATTAAATTGGTAGCATAACTTGTTTAGCTTTTACGAAATCTTGTTAGTGTTTTTTTTTTTTAACTTAGGTTCTAACCAGCTATGCGAGCTCACTAATCTCAGGTCGACCACTCATTTTGCAGGTAGTCTAGAGTCGTCGTAGGTGAACTTTCGTGACTAAAGGGTATACTGAAATCAAATTTAATAAGACACTGTTCAAATTTACGATAGAACTTACAAATACACAATTACAATGACAAAATGAACTCTACCAACTTATTCAACGAGTTCTCTGAAGAACCGCCATGGCTAACCGCAAGTTTAACCTTTTCTTGAATCTCCTTAGCTTTTTGCCTCATTTCTTCGGCTTCCGTACCCATCAAAACTCGTTTGATCGCATCCGCAATCTCCTTTCTCTCCACAACAATTTCAATACCAATTTTCCACTCATAACTCAAATACCTAGCGTTCACCGATTGATCTATACTAAACGGTTGGCACAACATCGGAACACCTTCTGATAAACTTTCCAAAGTCGAATTCCAACCACAATGACTCCAAAATCCTCCAACCGCAAAATGCGCCAAAACTTCCTTTTGGGGCGCCCATTTTATGATCAAACCTTTCTTTTTTATCTCACTCACCAAACCCTCTTGCAAAAACTCAACCCATTTGAACCCGCGAACCAAACCGGTTCGAACCGCCCATAGGAATGGTTGGTTGCTATTCACTAGACCCCACGCCATTTCGGTTAAAACTTTTTCATCAACGGTTTTTAAGCTTCCTAAGCTCACATAAATAACGGATTTTGGTGCTTGTTTATCTAACCATGAGATGCATTTAGAATCCTCTTCAAGAAAGCTGGTACGAGAAGTCGGGCTTATTTTGTTCAACGGGCCAATGGTAAAAACCGGAACTTGGTAGAGATTTCGGGCACGGGTCAATGCCGATTGTTCAAGAAACTCGAGGGTATTCCAAATAACTGCACAAGGTGGTGTCTTTGGGGTAATTAATGTGATTGTTTGATGGGTTTCTTCAATCGAGAGGTCAAGAAAGGGTAGATCTTTATATCTAAAGGGAGGTAGTTCTGGAACTATTTCCTGCAACAACGAATCTTGAAAAAGATAGGTTTCGAATTCATCATTAGTTGTTTTAAAATGGTTTTCCGACGTTAAACTTGTTTACCATACAAATATACAATATTGGGATAAGTATACCATACTTGCCATATTCGTTCAAATTTAAGAAGTAGTTTTACGTCATCGATTATAAAATGTGATTTTGAGAAATATTATTTGGATTTGATTATATTGTTTGAAATCACAATAATCAGATAATCAATTTCTAAATGTTTGATAAATCTAATTATTTGTTTAGTTAATATGTAAAATGCAAATAATTAGCTTTGAAAACGCGATAAGCACTGCTCGGTCCTCACCGCTATTTCCAAAACTTCGTTTGGGTGCGTAAGAAAATTATTGATTTTTTTAAACTTTTTTCCCTAACATTAATTTGGTATTATTAATCTTTTCAAAACGCAATAAGTAAATAATCTATTCCAAATCACAATCCCAAACACCCCTTAATTTTCATAATTAATTAGATAATCATATGTTATACTTCCTCTGATTCAAAATAAGTGATACACTTTGACTTTCACGGTTTTTGAGGCAAAAGATTATAATGATGGTTAGTGGGAAATGTGTCCCATATTTTTTGAATAAAGTGAGGTTAATGATGTTTAAAAGTAAAAAAGTAATGGCAAAGTGGTCATTTCACTTTATTAAAGTACATAGTTAGTGAGTGAGGGATCTACTTTTTTTGCCAAATAAGATAATTTTTAAATGTGTATCACTTATTTTGAATCATCCCAAAAAAGAAAGTGTATCACTTATTTTGAATCGGAGGAAGTATCAAACATAATAAACAATTTTATTACCAATCTTAACACCCCTCTATCATTGTTAACTAGATCTCTATGGTCAAATATGGATTTCGAATGAAGGAATTACCTTGTGGAGGAGATCGGCCTTCTTGAAGAAGCTGAGGGACGAGCATAGCAGCCGGAAAGAAAGCTGCACTGCTGCTACGCAGAATCATCGACGGTAAACCCAGCTCGCCGGCGACAGATCCGGCAAAAAACATGAGGATATCATGAATCACAACAACTGTTTCCTTATCATCAGATCCCTCTTTTCGAGAATCCATGATCTGCTTTAGATGGGGTTTGCAGTTGTCGTTTATAGCCTGCAAGAACAGAAAGAAACTAGAAAAGTCGCCGGGGCCGGATAAATTTTCCGGCAGAGGGTAGAAGATGAAATCAGGGTGATTAGAAGGATCCGGCCGGTTGAATTCGGAGTGGGCGATGGTTATTGAGAAGCCTTTGGAGTGAAGGTAAGTTCCAAGATGGAGCATAGGAGTCATGTGACCTTGAAGTGGACTTGCAACCAGCACCAGCGGCCACCGTCTTCTACCGTGCTCCGTCATATCTTTCGGTTTCCGGCGAAATATGTTTTTTTCTTTCCGGTGTATATTAGGAATACTTGATTGTCAGTTTCCCTTAATATCCAACCGCCTTTCTTTTTAGAAGATTTCTTTATGGGGCCAACAATATAATTACTCCGTATAAACTCGTCTGATTAATACGAATAATATATTATCGTGCAGGTCTGTGGAAATCGGTTCTCTTTTGATTTTTTTGGAATAGATAACCGACCAAAACCGCAGAATCAGATCAGATCGGATGGAGCTATATCAGTTCGGTTCTCGATTCTAATTTTTATGAAAAATCGGTTTTTGGTACCAAGCGATTCGGTTCAGAGTGGTTCGGTTCGGTCCAAAACCAAGAAAAAAACCAAAAAAAACAAAGAAATTACCTCTGTTCTCGGTTCGGTTTCGCCCGGTTCTCGGTCCGGCTCGGTTCGGTTCCGAGCATCATCGGCTCGGTTCCGAGCATCATCGGCTCGGTCCTTAGTCCGGGCCGGTTCAGCCGGTTTTCTCGGGACGGTGCACAAGCCTATATTATCGTGTTGCATTTTCTGTTATTAGAGCACGGTAATTAGGATTGTCATCGGATTGTCGGGTCGAGTGACTCGATCAGGTTGGTATGATTATAACTATGCAAATTTTTTATATGAATTCAAAAAAAAGTCTAATATATTGAAGTTTATGAATTTTGATTTAACCTTTATAATTGTTAATTGATCTTTATTGAGTGATTTGCATTAATATTGGTGAAAACTGAAAATAACTTAAATTTTAAAGGAAAATCATTTTTAAACGTCAATCGGGTGTAATCAGGTCAACCCGAAACCCGATCAATGTAAGCAATCTTAACCTGATATCTGACCCGGTAAGGAATTTGGTTGGTCGGATGAGGTGTAAGGACCAAACTCAAAACAACCACTTTTAATCATCATTAACAAAACCTTCTTTTAATTAAGGCAAAATACAAGTTTTAACATGTCTAACCCATGAGACATACAACCTAAAAGACAAACTTTCTTTAAAACGGATACAAACCGACTAAACCATCATATTCATGTACAAAAGACTTCTAATATTTACCCACAACTAACTAGTAAATATTTATATACCAAAAGAAGAAGTTCTTCTAGACTTCTAGTACCAACTTCAAGATCCTACTTCAAAATCCTACTTGCTTGCCTTTATCCTTTCCTGAAAATGTTAAACAACTAAAAGATTAAGCTACAAGAGCTTAGTGAGTTCAAAATATGTAAAGTAATACTAATAATATACATATTTATAAAAACAATCAATACAAGAAGGGATAAAATCAACAAAGTCCCAATCAATCTCATACGATCAACAATGCTCGACAACAACCCGTGAACACCAATGAGTCATGAAGAACTCGTCCAAGATATAGCAAATGATATTATCCCTCCTTAAGCCATTGAGAGATAATACCGATGAAGTTGATCATGGCGCCCCTAAATGAACCCATGACCGCAAACTTCACCACCTCGGTCCATACCCCAACTCCTCCACCGGGTACCCCCGAGACCACCGCCCGACATATTACACGAAGTAATACTCAAGCCGCCATGGGTCCTCACGAAATGAAATGTCACTCAAAGAAACAAGGTAACACAACCAACAATATCAAGGGAAACTTTCCGGAATTCAATCAATGGTCCGAGATTTTAGGAAATTACCAAGATCATTTCAAGTATTAAGTCAACATATCAATATATATATGAAACAATTTCTCACATAGCATATAAATAAGTATAAGTACTAATATTCGAATTACATAAAGAGAACTCACCTGGGATTAATCAATATGAAGCAATCCAATTTTCCCCGAGCAAGGAAAATCCACACTTTCTCAATCTCACTTCACTTTTGCCCAAAAACCAACCCTAATGATATCACAAGAGGATAATTATCATTACTAGCTAAAATTTTCCTTACTATAACTCATATCCACCAAATTCCCAAATTTGGTGATTACATAAACCCTAAATTCCAATAATTAAAGTGATGGACACACCACTTGATTTAAATTATTTTCCATGTTTAAAGTACCTAACGACAGCTGCTATTCAACAATTTATCATCAAAACTCAAACTATTTTCTAGGGTTCCAAGTCTAAACATAGATTAACCAATTTCTACAAATGCATGAAGCTAAAGGGTGTTGCTTTACCTTAATATGATGATTCTATGATGAAATCCCTTTGATTTGGGTTGAAATCTGCCTTGAATCGTGGGAAATCGCCAAAAATCGCCGGAGTTCGAAGGGTGTGAATTTTGGGTGAAAAATAAGAAGTTTTGGGGAAAACCCCGTTTTTAATGGTCTGGTCGCAAGAGTTCGCGCCGCGAACTGCTACTTCGCACCGCGAATTTCCCGTATTTAAAGTTCGTGCCGCGAACTGCTAGTTCGCGCCACGAATTATCCCTATTTTTCACGTTCGTGATCAAATTCGCGGTCGCTAAATGAATTTTCTGATTGTTTTGGTGCATTTTTCGCGCCACGAACTATAGGTTCGCTGCGAACTTCTTAGATGCTGCAATTATCCACTTTTCTTCCCTTTTAACATATACCACTTATTCAAATACCGAAAAACACATATTTCTAACAATATTTCTAACTATCAAGCCTAATACCTTATCATTTACCAATTATTATATAATTTAACAATTAAAAGTACTCAAAATAGAACACGTATGTTACATGTAACGCCCCGAAATTTATAGTGATTAAATAATATTAATTTAATTGTCATACTTAATTTTTAAATGGATTAACTAATAAATTAATTATAATGAAGTTAGACGGTTCGTTTTTATCAGGCGTTATATGAGTTAATAAGGCTTTAAATACGCAGACACGTTAATTATTAAACATTATTATATTATCTATTTGGGTGAAATAATTATGGGACGTTTCGTTGAGACGTTTATTAGTGTGACGTTTCGTTTATTAATACTTGTGACGTTGTGTTGTATTCCACGACATTAAATTCTCGAGTGTTGAGCGTCGGGTCAAGGCCGGCTAAAGGCCAAGGCCGAGACCCGAGTTCTATTAGGAGTTTGGGATAAAAGAAATCTAGTTTAGATAGGGTCCTTGTGTTCAAATTTAGGGGCTGTAATCACCTCATTTGTTTTCTATTTCTCGTGGACCAAACAAAACCCGAGCCCTTTTTCTGTTCCTTGATGTTTCTAGCCTGGTTGTGATAAAGGGAGTCCAAGTGTGGAATCCCGATCAAGAGTAAGGCCCGATTTTATCTAAGCCTTAATCCAATCGCCCTTATTACGTACGTTATATCCCTCAAACCCTACATCGACTCTTTCTCTCCAGCCGCGATTCATCTTCATCCGTTGTTTTCTCTTCAGCAGTGAAAAGAGCTTCTCCAATTCCGAGTATCGAGCAATCTGAGTGCAGTTGATGAGTCTTGAGCTTCATTTAATATTTCTTTGTCCCGATTTCACAATGATTCGTCCCTGATCCACATCTATTTTCCTTTCCGCAATCAAACAGGAACGAGCAAAAACTAGTCCTTTCTAGTGTTGGGCGATTTGAGAACCCTGTCATTGCTATTCGTTGTTTCCGTTTTCTTTGTTTTGATTATCCAATCTCCTGCTCGACGTCTAAAAGCTAACTTGTTTTTCTGGTTTTACCATTGGGAGCAATGAGGTAGAAGTTTTTCAGAACCGAAGTGATCAAGCAAAGAGAATCCACAGCGAGCCGGACCTAGGTAGTTCTCGCCCCGTACAACCTTGTTTTCATTCCTGTTGATTTCACTTCTGTGTTGGTATTAAACTCTTCATTATAGGGCTGTTATGTGGGTAAACTTCTGTTGAAAAGACGAACCTGTTAATGTTTGGTTATTGAGTTTTAAGCTTGTCTAATTTAATGTTCGGTTAAGAATGATTTGTGGATGTCTCGAGTAATCAGATCATTTTAGAAATTATGTTAATCGCCCGGACAACATTTACTATCTTAAGAAATTTTATTTTTAATTAAACTCTTCCGCATTAAATACATTTTAAATGACGACTTTACTATGGGGATTTATTTATTACTTTTATTGGGACCATTTTTATTAAAATCTTGTACTCAAAAAGTTTTAAATTTTTGTGAAATTTTTGGGTGTTACATTACATGAGGTTAAATAACCTAATATCAACATAAGACCTATATAGCATAATCAGGTTTGGGTCAGGTCGGGATCAAGTTAGATTGACCATTTAAGCTCCCTACGGGTTATAAGGCCTAGCGGTAGTAAACTCACGGTCGTGCCAACCATAACCCATCACTAACACATCACTAACCCTTAAAATATTACATTTAACCCCCTCCCCCCACACACAAAGCTATTGACGCCACCCTCAACCCGTCGTCACAAAGACGTGTTTTACTGACGTGTGCTACTGACGCCATGGTGCCAACGGCGTCGTGCAAGGATGGGGCTATTGACGTGCAAAGACGTGAGCGTTGGCAGTCCTCTAATATATTGTGTGTTCAAAATTTATATCAAGTAAATCAGACATTAATTTTCAAAATAATTTTTTCTAAATAAAATCAGCGTAAAAATGTGGGTTAGAGTTTTATTGTACATTGTCACAATTTGGTTTAGACTCCGTGCAAACAGTACTTCGGTTAGTAACCGACGGCCACTAGTTAAATTGACGCCAATGGCATCGGATGTTGGATGGGTATTTGGAAAATCGACAACGTGTGGGGCTCGGGCAGGAAAGATATTTTTTTTTATATCTCGCGACAATGGATATAAAAAGTATATTTATTCACTTTTTCCGATCCTTTCATTAGACCACAAGGTATAGTGAGTTAAATCCATGTTAAAAGTTTTTTTTTTGCCTTTGAACTATGACTCCTTTGTGTTATAGCCAGATCAGTGTTGAAATAAGTCACACCCATTTACCCCCCCCCCCCCCCCCCCCTCTTCTCTCACCCAACTTCTTCGCTTTGGCGATCTCCATTCTTTTGGCAAAATGCAATTAGCGAGATATTGGCGTCACCGACGGTGTGGGTTTGGCGCCGTTAAAACCGATGCACAAAACCAACAACGAGAATTAAAGGCGCCATGCCATCGATTTCGCTAAACCAACCAGCGGTGTTATAAACCTCTTTATCGCTAATGAACGTCAATCACTCTAAATGGGTGGCATGGAGGTAAAGGTTTGAGATTTCTCTTTAGGGGATCATAAATTTATATCCAAAAAGTTGTACCGTACAAGGTTACCAAGGCATATATTTCTTGTGTACGAATATTTATATAGATTTTATGAACCTTCTACTCGATGGAAGAGCTTTTTTACAGGACAACCAACCAAAAAAAACCTCGGTCAACGGTCAACTCCAATCTACAACACACAAAAAAGACACGAAACAACGTATACCACGCATCATGTATCGTATATTTAATGTTTCCAATACAAAAATTGGAGGAACGAATAGAGGTGAAAAATAGATATAGAAAATAAACAAGCGTTCCCAAAGTTCCGTTCGAAGTGCATCCACCGCCAACCGGATTACCGACACCAACAACGGGATGGATATGAACGACGACGGAACAATGGGAGGCATGTCGCCAGGCGCACCAATGTCAATGAACAACGACCCAATGGGAATGGATATGGGCATGGGTATGGGAATGACACATATGACATTTTACTGGGGAAAAAACGCCTGGATTCTGTTCAGAGGTTGGCCAGGAAGCAACACAGGAATGTATATTCTCGCGCTTATTTTCGTGTTCCTTTTGGCTTTAATTATGGAATATATGGCGCATAATAACCTAACGCCGACAAAATCCAATAGTTTAGCGCGTACGATGATACACACGTTGCGTGTGGTGTTTTCTTATTTGGTGATGTTGGCGGTGATGTCGTTTAACATTGGTGTGTTTGTGATGGCGGTAGCCGGGCATGCCGTTGGGTACCATCTGTTTAGAGTACTCAAAAAATCGGGTGATAAAGAAGAGATAGATTCTATGGCTTGTTAATTCTGTATCTGATGGCTTGGTAATCCTAATAGTATTTGGGTTTTATAGTGAATAATTGTGTTATAAGTGGTATTCTCTCTGTTCTATAATAATTACGATAACATTCTCTTTTTAGGGATCATTTATATTTCGTGATGAATTAATCTGTTTATTTGGTAAAAATTAAAACTACAAAAATTTCATTCTAACATTTCTTGACGTATTCCTAACACACAACGCTTAAATCGATAGACTTGAACACACATTGTAGGACACTTAACATCATATAACAATGGGCTTATAACTTATAAGCCATTTGGTTGCAGCTCTAATACTTAATAAGCTTAAGAATTGGCAGCTCTATACTTCCCTTATTTTTGCTACTATTTTGATCTTTTTCAAGGATCGTAATCTGGATGAATCGAGTCTCGGTACCCTAAGGGTTGGTGCATGTAGACCGTTTCATTTAGATTACCATGTAAAAAGGCATTTTTAACGTCAAGTTGTCGTATAGGCCAAGATTTAGATAATGCAAGACTAAGAACTGTCCGAATTGTGGCGGGTTTAACCACCGGACTAAAAGTTTCACCACAATCGATCCCAACCCGTTGTGTTTTGACATCCCCTACAAGTCGGGCTTTATGTCTCTCAAAAGAGCCATCCGCCCGTCTTTTATGCGTCAAAATCCACATACACCGCACAATATTAACATTTTGTGGTCGAGGTACCAAGACCCACGTCTTATTTTTAATAAAAGCTTGGTATTCATCGTCCATGGCCATTTTCCAATTTGGGTCTCTAAGAGCTTGTACAGGATTTTTTGGAATTGGAGAGGGTGTATGTTGGGTATGAAGATTAAGAATTTGTTTTGGTTTGAAAACCCCATTTTGGCTACGAGTCACTGGTCGTGACTGATCCGGGGGTTGGGGAATCACGTGCTCCGTGATAATGGGTGGTGTGGGAGTATTTTCGGTAGTGGGTGGGGAATTATGGTTTGGGCTAGGCTGAGATGGGTTTGTTGGGCCAGGCGACAAAGGGGTTGTTGGGCCAGGCGACAAAGGGGTTGTTGGGCGGTCATTTTGGACAGTGGTGTTGTGGGTATGTTGAGGCAGTGGGTTATCTTGTGGAAAATGGTGTTGTAAATAAGTATTTGACCCACAATCTAAAAACGTGTAATTAGGTGGGGGAGACATGTTTGCAAATGGAAATTTGGACTCGTCAAAGATCACGTGACGACAAAGAATGATTTTATGAGAAAGCATGTCATAACACCTATATCCCCGATGGTTATCCGGAAAGCCTAAAAAAATGCAAGGTTTTGACCGTGCTTGAAGTTTGTTTAGGGTGGTGGATGGTAAGAGTGGGTAACATAATGACCCAAAAACACGTAAATTAGATAGATCCGGTTGTTTGTTATACAAAATTGATAAAGGTGTTTGAAAATTTAGAACCTTACTTGGTAAAATATTGTGAAGGTAGGTGGCCATATTTAAAGCAAAAGACCAAAAAGATGGGGGAACCGATGAGTGTGATAAAAGAGTCTGGATGACATTGTTAAGAGAGCGAAGTTTTCGTTCGGCTTTACCATTTTGAGAAGAGGTATAGGGACATGAAAAACGTAGACCGATTCCATTTTTGTGACAAAAATTGTGAATATTTTGGTTTTCAAATTCCTTGCCATTATCACATTGTAAATTTTTGATATCGCGCTCAAATTGAGTACGAATAAAAGCATGAAATTTTGCAAAAATGGAGAATACATCTGATTTCCTAGACAAAGGATAAGTCCACACAAAATTAGTAAAATCATCCAAAAACACAATATAATAACGATAACCCGAAGTACTTAAAACCGGAGAAGTCCAAAGATCACAATGAATAACATCAAAAGGAAATAACGTATTATTTGGAGAAGTGTGAAATGGTAACTTTGTTTGTTTACCTAACACACATGAATGACAAACAACGTTTTTATTTGGACCACACGGAATAAGTTTGTTTTGTCTTAAAGACTCAAACACCGGATGCCCGGGATGACCTAAACGATCATGCCATAAAGTAGAATTCAAAATAGCAAAAACAAAATGTTGATTTTTCACCGGTTTCTTGACAATAAATGGGTATAAATCGCCCTTGCTATCACATCTCATTAAACGTGTCCCCGTCTGAAAATCCTTCACAGAAAAGCCAAAAGGGTCAAATTCAACAGAAACAAAATTATCAGTTGTAAATTTCCGTACCGAAACCAGATTTTTTATAATATGTGGTGCATAAAGGATATTGTTCAAGGCTAAAGGTGGGTGTGGAGGTTTTAGTTTGGTGTTACCGTACCCAAGGATTGGAATATGTTGGCCATTTCCGACTAATATACCTTTATGTTTGCTCGAATTAAAAAAAGACGAGAGTTTACCTTTCTCGGAGGTGACATGAGATGTGGCGCCGGTATCCATGACCCACGGATTTGGTGGTTGGTTAAGGTTCATGGTGTACATCGCGGCTTCAATGTCGGTTGGTGTATACTCGGTACCAGTGACGTAGGATTGTTGTGGAGCCCGTGGATGTTGGCCTAACAACCCATCTTGACGGCTGTTGGTGGATGTGGACCCGGACGATGGCCTGTTCCAAGGCATACTTGGGTACGGACACGGAGGCACTCGCCAACCCGGTGGAGAAACCCAATTGCCATGCATACCGTACCATGGGTATGGTGGCGGAAACATAGACATGTGATTACTGGAATTACGTTTCTGACCACCACTCGCATTGTTGTTGCTATATTGGCCACGTGAGTCGCTGCTTTGACCACGAGCACTTGGTTTTGACCTACGGCCTCCTCCCTAAGAATTGGGATCTCGCTGTTTGTGGTTAGACCCGGAACCACTACTGTTGTGAGATTCCATCGTGGGTGCAAGCATTGCCGAATGGGATGAGGTGGCACTCTTTTTGGCCAGGGCGGCCTCTTCAAGGGTGAGCATCGAACGTGCGTGATGAAAGGAGGGCAACGGATTACTCTGACGGAGAAGAGTACCGACCCCGTTATAAGCGTCGGTAAGGCCGGAGACCATTTGAAGTACCAAGCGATCATTAGAAACTTCGGCACCCACATTACGTAACTGATCGGACAATTCTTTGAGGCGTTGGCAATATGCCGAGACGCCATCGAAATCCGATAAAATGGTATGAGAAAATTCCTGCTCGAGAGCTACGGCTCGGGCATGTTTATTATCTTCAAATAAATCGCGGAGGCGATTCCACGTATCCATGGCCGAAGATCCGGGTATCATAACGGTGATGATTAAATCCTTAGAAATTGTGGCAAAAATCCACCCCAACACCGTAGCATCAAGAGTAGACCAAGCATCGTCATCCGGGTGTGCAGGGAACTTATCGCACGGGATGATATGATGAAGTACTTTGAGAGACCGAGCACAAATCTTGAAGAGTTCCGCCCACGTCGAATATTGAACATTGGTTTGGTCGAGTTGAATGGGGATATGGTTTCGAATATTCGAGACAGCGAGGGCAGGATGGAACTTGTTTTTGTCGGTATTGGTGATAGGAATATCATTGTTTGTGAAAGTTGCAGGTGCCATTTGGGATTATTTGATGAAGATAATATGAAACAGAAGAAGAAGATGAGAACTCGGTGAAGAAGAAGAAGAAGCCGAGGTAGAGGATGGAAAGCGGAAGCAAGAAAGGAATAAAATTAATTCCTCAATGATACCATGATAGAATATTATTCGTGATTATTCTCATTGATCGATCATGTATTATTATACAAAGATGCCTTCTATTGTGGCAAGATTTATGCTATACTTAATTACCTACCATAAATCTACTTTGACTAAATATATTACAATAAATACACATATATTCTAATATATTCTAACATTTACTGCTCTACCTGCAAAAATTTGAATTGAAAAAAAAAACTTATTTTATTGTGACACCAATTTGACATTTTTAGTTTTTATCACATCAGCGCGACGTCAGCATACACTCCAATTAAGACACTTATGTTAACAATATTAATACTTTATTAAGATATATCTCTCTTTCCCTTCTCTTCCTTTCAGATCTCCAACGGAAATTGGTTTCTCTCTCCAACCGAAGGCATGGTGCCAATTGTTGGAACAAACCGAAAGCATGGTGCCAACCGTCGGAACAAACCGAAGGAACTTCTTTATAATCTTGAGGCATTTAATGCATCTTTCGAATTTTTTCCTAGTTCAAAGTAATTGTATTTGCAAATTGCGTTTGTGGTACCTTTTCGTGTACACATCAATTGTTCGATGAAATGATTATGGAGCCAAATTGGTTTTCAGTTTCATTTTTATCTTCTAAATGCCATACAATATAGACAATGATTATTTATTAGAATTACAGGTAGAGTTAAGATATCTGACTCATTTATATAAATATGTCGGTTTAGGTTTAATGTTTATGACCAAAAAACTCGAACCCGATTTAAATTACACTCTAGTTTGGCTAACTAGAATTTTGGGAGTATTAAAATTTTAAACTACTATAGGATAACTTACTTCAAGTAGTTTTGGAAGAAAAATAATTTATGGCAGAGCCAAGATTATGAATATACGTTTCAATTAAATGTGTTACCTGTATGGATTTTCTTTTTATTATTTTACCTCATATGTATGTCAATTTTAATTTTTTCGCCCTAGCTCTTTTGTTATTTAAAATTACCAACTAACAACTCTAGCAATACTCATAGTATTAGTTTCGTCATCACTTGCCAAGACTTGCCAAGACTTTTTAAGTACCAGATAAATACCTAAAAATTCTCTTAAAAATTCTCGTATTAGTTTCGTCATCACTTGCCAAGACTTGAGGTTTAATATTAACGTCACGTCACATATCAAAGCTTGAAATTTACCCGTCATAAATTATGTTTTTTTAAACGTATTTACGGTACAAAGACATATTATGTCATAAATTTATAATTATGTATTTTTTCTCTTTTTATTTACATAACTGTATATACTTCCCCCGATTCAAAATAAGTGATACAATTTCCATATATGGGTGATTCAAAATAAGTGATACTCCCTCCGTACCTAAATAAAGTTCCAATTTCTCCCTAAATTTTTGTCCCCAAATAAAGTTTTCATTTCACAAGTTGATGGGTCCACTTAATAAAATAATATAATTATCAAAGACCCCACTACTAACTATCCACTAACTATCCACTAACTATCTTTCTCTCTCCAAACCAACTTTATATTTTAATCAAATTTGTTACCATTGATCTACCACTAACTTTCTCCTTAAAATTTGTTACCAAGAGAAATAAGAACTTTATTTAGGGACGGAGGGAGTACATTTTAAAATTTTACCTTATGTGGTAAAAAGTAATGAGCTCCACATCCACTAACTACCTACTTTATAAAGTGAAATGACCATTATAGTGATTATACCCTTACTTTTTATTTTTAAACATCATTAATCTTACTTTATTCAAAAATTGAGGGACTCATTCCCTACTAACCATCCAATTAGTCTAATTTAACCCATTATAATCTTTTGCCTCAAAAACCGTGAAACGCAAAGTGTATCACTTATTTTGAATCGGAGGAAGTATATATAATTACATTTATTTTCTTTATATATTTATATTATATAATAGTTTTTATCTTAATAATGGCTTTTATGTGGCATTTGATGGTGCGTGTGTTAGGTCCCATGCTCGGTAGCCACGTTTTTCTTTTCCTTTGATTCAGTTTTGTTGTTTTTTACAAAAGTTACATTCCTCCCCCTAACTTTTATAATTTCAACTTTTAACCCAAAATTTTGTTAATCTATAATAATAAAAAAAAATGTTTAGTTTTTAGTTACTAAAAAATTGCTCCTTAATGGGAATGCCTTGAAAGCATTATAGAATATAGCAATCATTATACAAGTAGATAAGAACGAATATTGCAGCATTATATAGATAATACTAGGGGTGGCAATTCAGGTCGGGTTCGGGTTGACGGGTTCGGGTTCACGGGTTGGTGGGTCAGAAATGTTCAACCCGAAACCGACCTGTTTATATAAACGGGTCAGATATCTCAACCCTAACCTGTATAACTTCAACCCAAACCTAACCCATATAACCCATTTAATAAAACAGGTTAAACAGGTTATCAGGTCAAACAAGTTAAACGGGTCAAAATGTTGTTATTATTACACAAATTCATAACAAAATACTAAACACCAAATTCCTAAGTAACATTTTTAATTTGTATCTAACTATTAATTACGTTTTAACTAGTAAACTATAAATTAAGTACAAGTATATATTTTTTTAAATGTATTTTAATAATTAAACAGGTTGGCGGGTCGACCCATTTAAATTATCATTGACCCGAACCTAACCTGTTTAATAAACGGGTCAGCTGACTCAACCCAAGACTGACCCAATTAATTTTTACCTCAACCCAAACCTATTTATTTTCGTGTCGGTTTCAGGTCGGGTTTCATGGCGGGTCAGAAATTGCCACCCCTAGATAATACTACTTATGTAATAAGCAAGTAAATTCATACTAAATAATGTTGTTATTTTTTTATAATATGTAGAACTAAAAAAACCATAACAAAAATCGCAGCGCTTTTACTATCCTCGTTTAGAACATTAGTTTTAATATCAAACAGAAAAAGAGTATCAGTACAACTGTACAAGTACCGGCTGGATACATGCATTTCAATGTTCAATATTCATATTTGGCCATTTATATATTCACTATTGTACCGGTGCCAACTTTCTGTACCATATATCGAATACAGTTCCAAATTGCAAACTGGTTCCTTTCAACATTCACTTTCGACCAAAAATAAAATATACTCCGTATTTTGTAAAATTATATTCCCTTAAAAAAAGATCAAGATACGTACAAAATTTGTGACTTTTAAAATAACATTTATTTTGTACAACTCACTTATATGCATATCTATAATCTATGGAAATTCACTTCTACTCCATAATTTTTAAGAGTTGATTTTTAATTCTTACATAACATTTTTTATTTATGCAAAACAATTTCACGACAAAAGAGAATCATGCCCTTCATATCATTTTAACACATTTTGCATTTTATCTCTTCCATTAAAGACATGAATGTCCAGTAGAGTTGCGTTCAAGGATGTCCATGATTTTTACAAAGTCCCTAGGAACAAATCTCAACCATTGATCAATATGATCTAATAGTCAAGATTAATCACATACTTTATACATTGAGGGGTATTTTGGTTATTTTGGCACTAAAAAAAATTTATTTTTTTTATTTTTTTTATTTTTAATTGAGGGTATTTTGGTCATTTTGAAAAAAATATTTTTTTTATTTTTTATTTTTATTTTTTATTTTAAAATTTTTATTTTTTTTAAAAAAAATATTATTTTTTTTTAAAAAAATATTTATTTATTATTATTTTTTTAAAAATTATTAATTTTTCATTAATAACACATAATGTGATAGTATAGTGAATCACATGTGATTGCATTCTGAATCACATGTGATTGCATTCTGAATCACATGTGATTTAACTAATACATCAAATGATTTGATTTTACACTAAAATCACATGTGATTAAGTTATATACGTAATTATCAAATAAATATTATTTTTTAATAAAAAATATTTATTAAAAAATAAAATAAATAAAAAAAATTTAAAATAAAAAGTAAAAAATTAAAAAAATTAAAAAAAATTTTAAGTGCCAAATGACCAAAATACCCCTTCATAATAAAAAGTAAAAAAAAAATTAAAAATTTTAAAATAAAAAATAAAAAAAAATAGTTTTTTTTAATGACCAAAATACCCCTCAATATATAAAATATGTGATTAATCTTAACCATTAGATCATATTGATCAATGATTGAGATTTGTTCCTTGGTACTTCACAAAGATGATGGACCTCCTTGAACGTTTTTTCATGTCCAGTAGTATGAAATTACTCTATATGAATAAAAATTGTTCTATAAGAACCAACTCTCATTTTTAATACCTACACCACACAATATAATTTTGACAACTAATTATACAATTAAACTAAATAATAATTATGATACATACAATAAAAATTATAATGTAAAAATCAGGCTAGTAATCTATTAAGAGTAACAACAAACAAGCCGGCAATAAAATGCACCACCCCCTACTTCACTCTTTACACCTTCAACATCCAAACTGCGTGTGTGTGAGAGATAGATAGATAGACAACCATGGACGGCGGTCACATGAACGGCATGACGGAGATGCCACCACCAACGACCGGCGCCACCTCATCACCGACCGGAATGGGAACAGGCGGGATGCACCATCACGCGATGATGCACATGGCCTTCTTCTGGGGCAAAAACGGTGAAATTTTGTTCCCGGGTTGGCCCGGATCCAATTCGGGTATGTACGCGCTGGTTCTTATCTTCGTCTTCTTCCTCGCCGTTATCGTTGAATTTTTATCTCACTCCAATTTCGCCCGGAAAGGATCCAGTCCGGTGACGGTGGGATTGGTTCAAACCCTAGCTCATACTCTGCGAGCTGGATTAGCTTATATGGTGATGTTGGCTGTGATGTCGTTCAACGGCGGTGTGTTTCTGGTGGCGGTTGCGGGTCACGCGCTAGGGTTTTTGGTGTTTGGGACTTGGATTTTTAAGAAACAGCCACCGCTGCCGTTGGCCGGAGATAAAAGTTCAGATCTGTCTCCGATGATTTGTCCTTGATTATGAAATTGTTGTTTTGCGTATTGCGCGTATACTTGAAGTCTATATATTCACAGTTTACATTACAATTTCAGTAGGGATTACTGTTTGTTTAATTCGCCTTTTTATATAGATTTAATTTGTTAAAACAGCTCTGATAGTTTCAATTAAGATTACAAATTCGATATTAGTGTAAGACAGTTTTAGTTTAGTTTGGTTTCAGTTTTAAAGGGATTTTGGGTTGCAAGAATGCAACGGAAAAAAGATACCAAAAATCCAAATTTTTAAGAGACCAATTTTTAGTAGGTTAAAGTTAGGGTGTTCATAACTTCATCTTTCAAGTTTAACGATTCTATTATTCAATTTGTAGTAGGTTAAAATTAGGGTGTTCACATTTTTTTTTAACACCGATTACAATTCCTCATGTATGCTTATTCAGTTACTCCGTATTTGTCTATTATCTCATCTCTCTATTTTTATTGAGAAATTTTTTTCCTTTTTTTCCCTACCAATATCTATACTCAGTTTTAAATTTGACATGTGTTATCCGTTAATTCTTTTTCCTTATATTATCTATTAATTTTGACACTTGTCATGATTAAAATAAGTAGTAATATGATTGGAAGAAATATCATTACTCATTTTCATTTAGGAGTAATAATATTTCTTGATATCTTTTCTTCCTACTCATATGTCTACTTATTTATAAACATGATATGTGTAATCAACTAATTCTCTTTTCTAATATTATCTTTTGATTTTGATACCTGTCATATAATCAAAATGGGTAGAAATATAATAGGAAAAAATTGTAGGAAGAAATATATTACTCTTTATTTAGCGTGATTATGTTGTTATTGTTTTGATGGATTATAATCTCGTCGAGTATATTCTGCGAATCAAGTATGTTAAAAATTTTCCGAGCGTGAAAATTAAAAAAATTGAAACTGATTATAAAAGGTCAATCGTAAATAATACGAAGTAAGAAATTGTGAGCATTATTAATGAAATCCATCTTTTTGAAACATCATCACTTCTGAAACAGATTTACAATGTTGAACGAAAAAGCTTTATATCATAAGAATTTTTGTTAAAATGTAAATGTGACTAATAAGAGTTTGATCAAGTCTAGCTTTATCGGACTGAATGGCATGAAAAGACTTGAACTCATACACGATTGGCGGATATGAATGCGTCCCCGAAAATCCCAGGCTCGTGTAGATCTATTTTTACACTGCTTCAGCTCCTCAACTGGACTCATGCGCAATCAGCTTCAAACTTGGATTCCAAGGGCATGTTTGAGAAAGCTTATTTAAGGGGCTTTTAAGCTTATTAGTTTATTAAACTTTAAAATTGCTCTAATTTTTTAGCTTAATAAACTAATAAGCTTAAAAGCCCTTAAATAAACTTTCCCAAACATGACCCAAATCTCAGATCCATTGAATCAGAAAGACGTGACGAATGAGTGTTCAAATCAGAATTTTGATTCTTATCTTTTTTTAATGGGTAGTATTAAATAGGTTAACCGAATGCGTGTTTTTACTAGAGGCGGCAATTTTCCGACACGACTCGCAACCCGACACGAAAATAACCAGGTTTAAGTTAAGCATAAATGAGTTGGGTAAAAACAGGTAGATTGATCCAACCTATTTTATAAAGCGGACCGGGTTCAGATTAGCTTATGTATAAACGATTCGATTCTCCAACTTGTTTAGTTTTATATAAAAAATTTGTACTTTTTTAAAATGATGTAGGTATTATAAATCCTGTAATCCCGCCTGAAATATCTCTAAATCTCTGTTTGACCTTTCAGCTCCTCATGATTACTGGTGTATTATTATTTCTGACCCTCCAACTTGCTTCTGACCCGCTAACTTATTTCACCCACCAACATGTTAAGTTATATGGGTCAGATGAGTCGGGTTTAGGTAACTATGGTTTAAATAAGTCCAAGTTATGGTTAGTTATTCTGACCTAATATTTTAAACAGATCGAGTTTGGGTTAACTGATTTCAACACGTAAATCTGCCAACCCGAATCCGCTAACCCAGACGTAACCTGATTGCCAACCCTAGTTTTTAGTGATAAAACTTTTCTAGTTGTCTTTACTTTGAACGTCCTAAAGATTTATTATGTAGTTTAATACCTTGTTTGAAATATTTATTAAAATAGAAGTAAATATTATATTCATTTTGAAATCATCAAGCACGTGATTATGCAACGCAAAATTTGTGGTGCTTTCACGGAGTCTCTAACCAATTTACCTTTTCTTGCTAAGTTTTTACGTGTCATGCTTTCTGATATATCGTTGAATTGCAAAGTTTGGGGCATCTTTAGCCTCATTTTGGATTGATTTCTATAAAGTTGAATACATGACTAAATATACGTAATATTAACTAGATATTAAATACACGATCAAACCATTTCTTATACAGAAGCTATTTCTGCCCCAATCGTGGTAACTAAGTATTTTTTTTGTAATTTTAATATTTTAAATTTATAGGTTCCATCTAAAGTAAAAAAATTTTAAGGGCACGTACTAAAATAAGTATATTAAATTTCGAAATTTTAGAGAAAGTGAAACTTTTTGCATTGTTGGTACCGTTCACACATGCATACACTATATTTTTTCAACATAACAACCTAAAAATATCAAATTCATTTAATAAAAACCTTTATTATAGACTGAATTTTTTTTTTCTTCCTTTTAGTAGTTATGGGTCAACACATGGTTTGTTATAAACCCATATGAATATACATTTTCTTTCACTTGGCTCTAATATATATTATAATCAAAAGGCTTGTAGACTGTAGCAATATAGGGTGGTATTGGAAAATTTTTCTCATTGGTATGTGGTATGGGTTCAAGTCATGTTGTAGATAATATCATATAGATTTATGAGTATTTTATTGGAGCTTCAAACGTACATGCCCCATAAAACTCTGGTAAATCTAATTAACGAGCTTCAAAAATAACCTACAAAGAAGATTAGAAAAAATAGCAATATCAGAGAGGATGAACAGAGAGAAAATGACTACTGTCAAATTCTAGGTTCATTTTTAGGTTGTTTAATTATGTTACTCAATAATTTTCCTAACCCGGTTTTAGATCATGCTAAAACAATGAACAAAATATTCAAAAGAATTTATATATCTACAAGACTACAATTATAAATACAAAGTTATAATACCCAATAAAAATATGAAATAAATCAATATTAATTATGATTGATTCGGATAAAAATATATCAAAAATATTAATTCTCGGTCGTATTTGCCAATGTAGAAAAGTAGTCATCACCAAGTCGTTGTAGTATAGTGGTAAGTATTCCCGCCTGTCACGCGGGTGACCCGGGTTCGATCCCCGGCAGCGGCGTTTTTTTAACTTTTTCTCAAATATTCTAAATATTTAAGTATTTTTCTCAATATTTAATTCTTTTTCTCAAGTTTGCTCCCTTACACTCCTTCACTTGCTTGCCGGAAAAGAGAAGCAATCCCTCCAAATTCCTCTTTCAAGCCTCCAAAGGACCAAAACCACCTCTCTCCATTCAATTTTCAAAATCAACCAAATGACCACCATCACCACCACCACCAACCACCATAACCTAAAGAGCACCACCATCCACATGATGGCATTAGACGGTATCGTCAATGTCAATTCCCTTTTCACTCTCGGTCTCTTCCTCGGTCTTTCGGTCAACCCCACCGACCCAAATTACACCCTAGTTGACTCATCCAAAACCACGTGCCTCACAACATCTTCTATAGCCGAAAACCTCGTGGCTTTCCATGTTTATTCTTTTACTTCATTTCTATTCTCGAGCCTTATTGCATTTGGGCTCAAACAAGCGATTAGGACCGCAAAAGATGGTGACACACGTGTTGAGGTTAATGATGGGACCATAGCTCATGTTAACTTGAGGGTGTTACGAGTTGGGATATTGGTGTCGGCTGCTGGATCGGTGTCGGGATGTTTGTTTTTGACTCTTGCGTTGGTTGATTTGGTTGAGATTAAGCTCGGGAAATTGGGTTGTTCGGATTGGTATGGGCTAGCCGCGGTGGGACCGTTGGTGGTCTTGGTGCCTTCGGCACTTGCTTTCTATATATGTATTGTGTTGCACGCGTTTACTCGTTAGTTATCATGATTGCATGAAAAATTATTAAGTTAAATGAACCAGGGATGATTTTTATGCAACAAATTTACTTTGTATATATAAGTTTTTGTTCTGAGTTGTTAATAAGTTTTTGTTCTAAGTTTTTATGGAGTTGTTATAACTTTATGCTCCTACCTATTATCTGGATATACCAAGAAAGATGTACGGTCTAATTCTGAGTTGTTATAGAGTTCGTCGTTTGATACTTGAGTGGCGTCTCCAACATTCTGAAGGCCATATGCGAATAGACGAAAATCAGAAAATAGGCCCCTATATCCAAGATTTATATAAAAAGTTCGATTTTATTTATTTTTTTTCTATTAAATTATTAAGTTTGCTTAAAATTTTAAGATTATATATAAGATTTATATAAAAAAAATAGGCCCCTACAAAACATGGGTCTTGTGCGGCTACACCTCCTCAAAAACACCCCTAGATACTTGTATTGTTGTTTATCAAACAATTGTCGTATAATTCACATTAAAATTCCAATTGGACAAATAAAATAGCTGTCGACTAGTCCGTACGTTAAAATAGTATGAAACTTCACTTAGAGATTTTAGTCCCAGGTCGACGGGTGCACATTATGTATAGACAAGGCAATATAATAGTATGATTATATTATCTTTATCATAACAATTAGCATCATTGACTATTGCACAGAAATGTAACATCTTTGATGAGATGCATAACGCAAAACTTTTATTTATATAAAAAAAAATATTTATATATATATATATATATATATATATATATATATATATATATATATATATATATATATATAGGTGAAGGTTCATGCGAGAAGCCTTTTTTTTGCGAGAAATGCGAGAAGTAATCGCCACCTTTAGACTAACAGATCAAAGGCTGAGATTAAAGATGTCATTTATGTAAATTAAAGAACATTTATGGCTTAATAATTAATAATGAAAGGGTAAAAGGGTCAAACCCCAGTTCTTTTCCATTTAATTACTCAAAGAGAGAGAAACTAAGAAATCAAAACACACACTTGTGTGTGTATATTACGGGTTCTCTCCCCCTCCATTCTCCGGCGGCCATGGAAGCTATCTCCAGCAACCGTCGAAGGCCGCAAACAAACTGCCGGAAAACCCATCAATCGAAACAACCATTGTTAATCTCGATCTCTCTCAACCACACAAACCTCCTCCAGCAACAACAAAAAAAAATCGACATTGTTGTAAAGTAATCTGGTGATGTCGGCGGAAAACCATCGAGGCAAACAACATCTTTCACCTTTCTCTAACCAAATATTAGTCAGATCTACGGTTTGTTGCCTGCCAGATCTAGTGTTTGTTGCTTGCCCGATCTATCGTTCTTCGCTTGCTTTGTTAGTGTTGAAATGGAGGTTGCTAGATCTCATTCTCTTTCTACAAATCTCATTCTCGTTTTCTGTGTTTCTGGCGACGGCGCCGCCGGCGGAACTAGGGTTCCGGCGGAAGATATATGTGCCGCAACATTGAAAATATATGAATTATTGTGTTCATTTGTGATCTATGTTCATCTGTGAATTTGTTATCATGTACATTTGTGAAAAAATCATGATTTGTGTTTATTTGAGATAGTGTGTTTGTTTCAACTTTCAACAATTATCATTTGGATTACTATATTCATTTATGTAAATTTTTAGTAGATTATTGTGTTCATTAGTGCTTTGTTTTCATTTTTGATTATGATTTTGTAAATTTTGATTTCATTGATGAACACCGTATGAGTTCTCATCATTATGTGTTGTTCATCGGTGAATCTGTACGATTTGTTCATCCTAATTTGGTTATTGTGTTCTCGATCTGGGTTGTTCATTAGTGAAAAACGATGAACATGTACAATTTTTGGTGACGGCGGTAGTTCCAAACATAATTTTTTCGGCGAAATTGGCATTTGGTTGATAAACACTGGTAAAGAGAGAAGACAACCTTTTATTAATTATATATGAAAAATATTAATATTATTGATTAATTAATATAATTGACAAAATTAAAAAAGTAGTTAAAAAGACAATCATACCCTTATACATTATAAAATTAATTAATTTAAATGATTGGCCAGGATTAGTTCTCGCATTTCTCGCAAAAAAAAAGCTTCTCGCATGAACCGTCCCCTATATATATATATATATATATATATATATATATATATATATATATATATATATATATATATATATATATATATATATATATATATATATATAGTGAAGAATTAAAATCAGAACCAATTTTTGCTTTAGAACTGTAAGAACCAATTTCGACCAATCAGATTTGAGTAAGTTTGAATTTCCCCCCTAAATTCGTGAGGGGTATAATGGACATTTTGAATTATCCTATTTATTTGGTAACTGATCTAGAATTTAATACCCTTCCTTATTTTTCTAATCTATACAACCGTCTATCTCTCCCTAAACCTAAATCCTAACCCAATTGAGAAGAACGAATGGGAGAAGACGCCGCAGTGGAGAAGATCAGAGTGCTGCCACATCCACCAGACCACCACAGCCGGCGTTGGATAAAGTACGATGGTGAAGCACGATGACGGACAGTTTGATCGGGGACTGATTGGTGAAGGTCGAGAGTTTGATTGGAGCCCTAATTGAAGCAACTCAAGCCATTCCTAACTGAAGCATAGATGTTAAATCGAATGTAATACATCCAATTCATTTTGCTAATGAAGCATTTGATTGTTTAATATTATTAGTTTGTTTTTATATCGAATGTTAAATCTGCTAGTGAAGTGTTTAATCGCATTTTGTAAGTATTACAACTTAACTTTATATCTGTAGTCTTATCATCATTCTTGACAAAATAATTTCTTATTTTTATATTATAATTCCGTATTTTAGGGTCTTTTCACTTTTGGAGAACAAATATGATGGAAGATCATTGGCAGTTGAGCAAGTTAGAACAATATCAGGATATCAAGTTCTTCATAACGTATATGATGTTTCTCCGGATAATTATTCAAAATGGAGAAATATAATGGTATCTGTAACTTCTGAAGCATCAACATACTTAAAGACGGGTGGTTAGAAGACGTACATAAGTGTTGAAAGTGTTTGGTACATAGATGTTATTTGGATACATAGATGTTTGGTAAAGTGAAATACATATATGTTATGATACATTTATTTAACGGTTACATGCATGTATTTGATAGTGATTATAGATTGTCCATCTTTGAGGTATACATGTATGTATTTGTATTCAATTTTTTTATTCATTAATATTTCAGAAGCGATTATTGTAGCATACACTTATGTATTTAGTAAAACATGTATATTTTGTACGTAATTTTTTTTATAAATCTTTTTAGAAGCAGTTAGTGTAGTATACATCTGTGTACTTTGTATAACATGTATGTATTTCCATTTTTAAGGAAATATTAATCACAAAAATCGACTTCTTTACATGTAGGAACAATTCCAAAATTTTGCAGTTACCAAAATTAAAAAAAACCCCCACAATTACGTTTAAACATGAAATACCATTTGTGCCCTTATTAATTAACAAGAATTAATTAAATTAAAAATCTTTTACTTACACGTGATTGGTTTAAAAAAGTTCTTCCGGTTCTGTAGCCTTAATAGGTTCTGAGACTAATGCATCCCTATATATATATATATATATATATATATATATATATATATATATATATATATATATATATATATAACATATACCAAAAGTCCCAAAAACATCGATACGGAATGATAAAGAACAAATAAAGAAAGAAAAAAAAAGAGGTCAAAGAAGCGCTAGAGATAAAATAGGCGCGACAATGTAGAAAATACTGCATATATAGCAACAAAAAAACTTCAAACTTCTATAAAAACTCCATGAATTTCCTGCAAAATGAATATGCCAAGGAACTTGGATATTGTAACAAATTGTTTTAACAAGTAGTAAAAAGTAAAAATGTAAGCATTCCGTTTTGTATCGAGGGTCCCGTTTACTAGACAAAAAGAGAACTCATATACAAAAAACAAAATGGAATAAACTAGCCGCATATAAAAATTAAAGCTTTTAAATAGAGGCTGCAAAGTTCGACCCATTGATTCGAATTATGTTTTATTTCTCTAGGTTCAAATGGGTAAAATTAAAAATAAAAATTAAAAAAACTAAAACCATAACAAGTCAAACGGGTTGAAATTAGCTTAAAATTTACTTCTAATCACTTAATTCTAAAACATAGATTGTTATTGTAGTATTTTTGAAATCATATATAACACACAAATCATTTATAAAATAGGTAAAAATATTGGACAAATTGTGTTTTGGGTCCAATCCGTTGGGCTACTTTCCACCCATACCAAAAATTACAAGTTATGACCGTTAACATATTTTGATCCGTTACCCAACCAGTCCAAGTGTCCAAAATCACCCATTTTGCCTTCTATACTCTTAAACACGAAAATGTTTACTTGTAAATTTTTACAAATGAATTAAGTAAAGGATACCTTAATTAATAGCCGGAAAATTCATGGTTTTGCCTAGAAAGGAGCAATGTGTCAATAATAAAGCGACCCTGCACACAAAAAAAAAATGAAAATTATAACGTTATTACAACAACGGGAGCAGGGGATGATTTATACTAAATGAACCATCAAAACTAACCTTGCCACCAATTTCCTCGAGAGGCACTATGCAAATGATTAGGATCGTCTTTCCCGTCCATTTTCTTGAACTAAATACACAAAACAAAACCTTAATTTCATCAAACGGGGTCATTTTGTTACTTAATAAATGCTAAATAAAATTGAAAATTACACTAACTTTATGATATGGTTGCAAGGTTGGATTACTTGAAGAACACACATACATATCTTCTTGTCCACCATAGTATAGAGATGAACTTAGGGGCGAAGGTTCGACTCTCTCTTGAAATATTGACCATCTTTCCATGTTCATTATACTACTATTTGCATTTGCGGTATTTTTAGCTACATTTTCTGATGCTTAAAAGTAATTGTTAAAAAGTGTTAATTACATTTCTCAATTAGGATTTTAAGATTTAGGATTATAATGTTCTCAATTCAATGGTAAAATTAAGTCAGATTATTTTTTTAAACTCAAATTTTATAGTATTATAATTCAAGAAAGAAAAAGATGTCAACCTGAAGTTCCATGGGTTGTAGTCAACACCTGAGTTTGACTTTCTAAGGTCTCTTTTTGTGTAGCTCCAATGAACTGTGAAGAATTTGTGTTTCTTGCCAATATCTAAACACATGGAGAGAAAAAAATTTCAAAAAAAGAAAAATAAAATAGTAGATTTAGCTCAAACTTTCATAAACCACTTCAACTAACTTTAATAAAACCCCATAAATAAAAATAAAAAATTTCCCTGCAGAAAATATAATTTGATTTAAATTAGATATTACAGAACAAACCGCGTAATCCGATCTATTAATTCAACTGCAGAATTTATTTTAAATTCTAGACCCCATTTAAAAATTCAACAATTTTTTCATAATACCGTGGACGGAGGAGGGAAAATTGATGAAAAAATTCCGGTGGAGGACGGTTGCGAGTCATTGTCACCGAAAAGTTGAGCAGTGAATGATGAGGAGGAAGACGATCGCTGCGAAGCCGCCGGCGGCGGCGGCGAGGAGCAAGTGGATTGAATCTTGTTTTCCATTCATGTGTGTAATTTTTTTTTTTTGTTGTTTGTTGGACGAAAATAGAGAAAAACAGAGGAATCGGAGATAAGATTTTGAAACAGAGACAAAATAGAAGTACCAAAGAGAAGTGAGAACAGAACACGTGGATATGATTCACATGAAGAAATCAAGTTATTCATCGATAATAAAAATGCACGTGCCAGAAACGTGCCCGTCAGTCCGTCACATAAAAACTTTTTTAAAAATAAAAATACCCAAATTTTTTCTAAACTTTTTTAGTTGCTTAAAACTTCACAAAAAATAAAATCAGACAAACAACCACTTTCGCAACAAAAAAAGTATGTTACCATTTTAAGTAAATAACCACGAATACAAGAGTTGAAAGCATGTCAAAGTGGTTATTAAGTTGCTTTTTATTTTTTGACAAAAGGTCTTCATGAGATCTTTTGTCTTCGTGGCGCAGACCACGCGCAGAAAAAGACTTGCGCAGATATTTGTTTTTCGGAAGCCCGCAGACCTTATATTGTCTGCCTAAGGTCTTCCCCAGGAAGACTTGGGCATTAGCTTCTTGTGTCTTCCAAACTTAAAAAAATTTTCAAACTTAATTAATATTATTATTATATTAATATATTAATATTCATGGGTCTAAAGGATTTGTCTAGTCTCAATGGATAAATCCTTGCCATTGGATCAAGATGGTCAAGATCAAATCCCCCACCTACAGCCACCGCCGACCGCCGCCTCCGGCCACCTCCGGCGGCCGGCGGTGGTGGTGGTGGCTGACAGTGAATGTGCTGGTGCTAATGGGGGTGGTGGTGGTATTGATATATCGAAGCACATGTGTTTCACTAAAACACAGCATATTACTTCGAAGCACATGTGCTTCAGGTCACGAAACACATGTGCTTCAAGTCACTAAAAACATGAGTTTCTAAACACACAAGGGAGCACACGAAGCACATGTGCTTGACGTTATGAAACACATGTGCTTCACTACACGGAAAAAAAATCAAAACAAGTGACGAACATATCATTATGAAGCACATGTGCTTCATAAAGCTAAGCACATGTGCTTCATAAAGCCAAACACATGTGTTTTTGTTCCTGAACACATGTGTTTTTGTTCCTGAACACATGTAACTTACAAGCAAGTCATTTGTGTTTGAATCACGAAGCACATGTGCTTGACGTTATGAAACACATGTGCTTCACCACAAAGAAAAAAAATCACAACAAGTGACGAACATATAATTATGAAGCACATGTGCTTCATAAAGCCAAGCACTTGTGTTTTTGTTCCTGAACACATGTAACTTACAAGAAAGTCATTTGTGTTTGAATCACGAAGCACATGTGCTTGAAGTTATGAAACACATGTGCTTCACTACATAGAAAAAAAATCAAAACAAGTGACGAACATATCATTATGAAGCACATGTGCTTTATAAAGCCAAGCACATGTGCTTCATCATAAAGCCAAGCACATGTATTTTTGTTCCTGAACAAATGTAACTTAAAAGCAAGTCATTTGTGTTTGAATCACGAAGCACATGTGCTTGACGTTATGAAACACACGTGCTTCACTAAACAGAAAAAAAATCAAAACAAGTCACGAAGCACATGTGCTTCCAGTCACGACCACAACCACCGGTCACCACCGCCGGCGGCCACCTCCGGCCGCCATCCTCCGCCGCCGGCCGCCGCCCATCGCCGCCGGCCGCAGCCGTCTCCGGCAGCCGGAAAATCACATGTGCTTGTAGTGGTGGTGGTGGTTTTGAATCTTGATCTTGACCATTAATTTTTCTTGATCCAAGGGCTAATAGATATCCCTTGGGACTAGATAAAATTAATGGACTACCTTGAACATTTCACAATATTATTATATTAATTATTATTAATATTATATTAATTAATATTATTAATATATAGTAATTAATATTATTATTATATAGTAATTAATATTATTATATTATTATATTTTATTATTATGTTAATATATAATATTATTATATTAATTAATATTAGTATTTTATTAATTAATATTATTATTATATGTTAATTAATATTATTTTTATATTAATATATAATATTATTATATTAATTAATATTATTATATTATTAGATAATAATATATATTAATATAGTTAAATTATATATATTATTATATTTAAATTATCTATTATTATATTTAAATTATATATATTACTATTATAATATTAATATATTAACTAATATTATTAATATATTAATAATATTATTATTATATTAATTATACTATTATTATATTAATGTATAATATTATTATCTTAATTAATATTTCAGTTTATTTAAACAGTCTGCAGATGTTAAAAAACAAACAACAGTTTTCTTGCAGACTGCAGACCTTTGGTCCATCTCAGAAGCTGCAGCAGCTGGCAGATGTGGTCCGCAAACAACAGATCTTTTTGCTTTGAAAAAACAAACAACACCTAAGTATTGCTTCATTTAACCAACAAAGATTGTGTTTTCACTTTTTCGGTTATTCAATTTTCATAATCAAAAGCTCCAGATCCCTCATAAAGTGTATATTGTCAGGGGTGTTTTTAAGGAGGTGTAAGAGGTAGCTCATATTTTATAGAGACCCAATTCTTATATATATCTTTTTTTAAGAAAGTACAACTTTTTTTTTATAAATTTTATATTTAGGGGCTCATTTTCGTCTTTTCGCACAGAGCCTTCAAACTCTCGGAGACGCCCTGCAGACACACTTAAACGTCGAGTGCCTTTGACACCAACCATTGTCCACCCAACAAGAAATAGCCTCGACAACTCTCCTGGCTCAGTGGGGCACCAATTAAAGTGAGCACAAGTTGACAATCAAACCTCAAGCTCTTTATTCCTAAGACACATCTTCAATGGACTCATAAGTTTTGGTGATGCAGGTACCAACCTTAAAAGTGTATAACATATTTAAGCAAAACTATGTTTTATATGTTGTGTAAAAATGAAATTCCATTGTGGACTTGTGGTGTGGATCTCTATTTGGATATACACGAATATATGTCACTCTGCTGACAAAACATGAAAACTTTAATGGTCTACGAGTTCATATCATATTGTCGATTTACAACTCATTAACTTATAAATTGTTTATTTATAAATCTTCAAGATGACCATGAATTGAGCTAATGTCTCTACCAATGTCACAGTCAACTAATGATATAATTGATGTGGTTATAAAGCTTTGTTTAAACTAGTGGAGTTAAAAACCTCTATAAAATATATATAATTTTCTAAAAGATGCCAGTCTAGTTTAAGACATAAAATTGTAATTTTTCATTTAAACATCACATTTAGTCAAAATCAATCTTTGTAGGTCACAAATTTGGTCGAAAGTGACTGAATATCCTTCCCAAATTACAAATTTCTTCCTTGTAGTATTCAACAACTTGTTTAGGTAGTATCACAATTATTTTTTGAAATTTATGTAATTTCCAACTAAATCTTCTTATTTTATACTCATACTTGTAAAATAATTGACATGTTGAATCCATCAATTCTCATTCATAATCTTTTATTTTCTTGCATGTTAGGTTAGAAATAGTTGCGTTTGTCTTTGTGCTCTCTAAATCGAAGGCGTTCATAGATCTTCATTAGCTGAAGCCTATTAAAAATACTTTTAACATGTTATGATGGTTTTCTCTTCTATCTTTCTTTTCAACTTCTTGTTTGGGACAACTTTCATCGTTTTTATAACGTTAATAAAAGAATTATTCGAGGAACAAATAAGTTTATACATAATCTTGGTCCGTCCATGAAACAACTAAACTCGTTTATGCACCAATATAAACAATTCGTTCATTAAATCAAACTCGTTATTGTTTAAAACGTAAAGCTCAAAAGCTTCAAGATCCTTAGATCTTCTTTGCTGCTTCGTCTTTTTTATGTTCCTGTAATACGTATTATTTAGTATTTGTTAGACTACCCGTAATGGGTGACCAATACTATATTGGTCACCGTCGCCACCTCTGCGCCACATCAGCTTTCTCTCTCCTGATCAAACACATGACCAGACAGTGACCCAATGCCCGTAATGGGTGACCGAATCGGCGACCTTTTTTTTTTTTTTTTAATTGCAGATTATTAATATATATAATATATATATTATTTATTTTATATATAATATATTATTAAAATTATAAATCTTTAATATATATGTATATATTTGAAAGTGCTGGAGGAGGAAGCATAACGCCGACCAAATACCTCCAAAGGTCGTGGAGTCGACCAATGGGACTTGAAGACACGTCGTGGAGGAAGCACGTAACGCCAGAGACGCGTCGGGGCCGGCTTACGTGGCGGTCGTCACCGGTTACGGACAGTCTTAGGGTTGGGTCTTCTGGTGTATTTATGTGTGTTCGTTTGTTAATGCAAAACAATTTTTATTCGTAGAAAATAATTTTATGATAAAGGATACTTATATTATTCATTTTTTTACCACATTTTATATTTTACCACTGCCACTAAACTTTTTTTCCCACCATTAGAATGTAGTTATTTAAAAATTTCATTTTTTTTTTTTTGCCAATTAACATAGTTTTTTATTGATTCTTTTCCACCATCAATAATTTGATATTTTTTACGGATTGTGTTTTTTCATACCTTGTATATGTTGATAGTGAACTTGAATTGTGATAAGGGTGATCCATATCATGATATACGAGTTAGAAAAAATAATCTAGTAAAAAGTATCAAATAATTGATAGTGGAAAGAGAAAGTAAATCAACAAAATTTTATGTTAATTAACAAAAAAAGGTTTTTTTTTTCAAAATTAAAAATGTGGGAACAAATATTTAGTGGGATAAAAAATAAATATAATAAATTTAAAGGTTTTGATAATGATGACCCTAAGGGTACGTTTGATACAAAGAATGGAATTGCAGGGAAATGGTTGCAGAGAATGGAATTGTAGAGAAAGGGAATTAGTCTGGAGAAAGAGAATTGACTCCTCTGTTTGGTAGCACAAAGACTTCAACAGAGAATTGCAGCAGAGAAACATTTCTCTTGTTTGGTATAACAAAAAAAATCAGTAGAGAATTGTACAAACTTTATAATTACCAAACATATTTTTTCCCACAACAATCATTATTATAACAGACAAAATTCATGGATAAATTAATCACGAAAGTGCATTAATAAAACCACATAGTTCAAAAATTAAGAATTATCACATACTTAAAGAAACTAATTCAATTGAATCAAAATCAAGCATATAGAAACAAATTTGTGTTTACTTCGACATGGGTGAAAATGAACCATATGAAAACGAATTTGTGTTCAGTTCGACATGAGAGAGAGAGAGAGAGAGAGAGAACCTCGTTGGAAAGAAGCTATGAAGAATGGAGGTTTTCTTCTGCTACGTACGTACGAACGAACGAAGGTTTCTAGGGGCGGCTATGTGTTTTAAAAAGACGAAGTGATAAAGTTGAGCTTTCAAGTCTCCGCTTTTTTTTTCTTTCAATTCCCTACTTTTCAATTCCCACCTTTTCCCTTGCTTTCAAGGAGAAACAAAACTAGAGAATGGGAATTGACAATTCTCCTTCCTCTCCCTTTCTCTATGTAACCAAACAAAGGATTTGGGTGCCAATTCCATTTCTCTTCTTCCAATTCTCTGTACCAAACACACCCTAAGGGCTGTCTCTCATCATGATGTTCAGAGATTCCCAATCTATTTGGAAGTTAGATACAACAGGGATCTGTTTAGTTTTGTGTAATTCAACGTATTGTGTCTCAAACCATTCTTCATTGACCAACGATTTAGCTAGTCCCTTATGTTTCAGGATTCTTCTGTCGTTAAAAGACACGCATTAAAAGCTTGTATATCAATCTATAACTACTTCATGGATTTTAGGAACCACTTCCTCCTATAAATTAATGTACAACTTTTATGCACTTAGAAACAGCCATAAGAGCAGTCAATATTAAAACCCTTAATTTAATATTAATTTATTCTTACAAATAAACTCAAAAAAATAGTCAACCAATTATATTCCATGTGATCATGTGCAACGTTCTTAAATCACAAGGAAATCATGTTATTGCATCACCTCTAAAAATATTCAAAAAATAGAGCCAAAAGGTACCAAAATGCACCACACAATTAAACAATCAAAATTCAAAACCCTAGATTTCATTCCAAAACTGACATAATTTTTGATTTGTTAAATCAAAAGGTAAAGTTCAATTGGAGGAATATAAGGGCAGAATATTGAAACAACAACGACCGCCACGGATTCACCGTCCGCCCCATCGGAGTTATAGTCGTTCTTTTGCTATCTGTCTTTATATTCCTCTTGCTAGTCATTTCATCCCTATAATTTAATTTTGTTTTGTTTATTGATTTACAAATTTATCGCTAATTTGAGCCATTATTTCCTCGTTTTCTCGGTAATTTTTGCATAAGGAAAACGCTAACAAAAGCCATTGTCAATTGCTGAAGAAATTTGTGTTTGTAAAAATCTAGGGTTTCTTCGTATTTTTTGAAAAACCTAATTTTGGTGAATTCTTTTTCTGGGGGGAAATCAATGGCTCAAAATGGTCAGAGGATAGAACCTGCTTTACTTGATGATATAATCAATCGGTTATTGGAGTTCCGGCAGGCGAGAACCGTCCGGCAGGTTCAGCTATCGGAGTGGGAGATCCGGCAACTTTGTACGGTTTCTCGGGAAATTTTTCTTATACAACCTAATCTTCTAGAACTTGAGGCTCCAATTAAGCTATGCGGTAATACGATTAATCAATTAAATCCTTCATTTTTGTATATCTATATTGAATTTGGTTATTATACAAATTGCGATTAAAGTATTATAATTGATGATATGTTTAATTTCCAGGTGATATTCATGGGCAGTACAGTGATCTGCTACGACTTTTTGAATACGGTGGATTTCCACCAGAATCAAATTACTTATTCCTAGGTGATTACGTGGATCGAGGCAAACAAAGTCTAGAAACAATCTGCTTATTACTCGCTTACAAAATCAAATACCCAGAAAACTTCTTCCTTTTAAGAGGAAACCATGAATGTGCTTCAATCAACCGAATATACGGTTTCTATGATGAATGTAAACGTCGTTTCAATGTTCGGTTATGGAAAACTTTTACTGATTGTTTCAATTGTCTTCCTGCTGCTGCTTTAATTGATGACAAGATTCTATGCATGCATGGTGGACTTTCTCCTGATTTGACTAATCTTGACCAGATCAGGAATTTGACCCGCCCGACTGATGTTCCGGATTCGGGCTTGCTTTGTGATTTGCTTTGGGCTGATCCTAGTAGAGATGTGAGAGGTTGGGGGATGAGTGATCGAGGTGTTTCATATACGTTTGGTGCTGATAAAGTTTCTGAATTTTTAATGCAACATGATATGGATCTTGTTTGTCGGGCCCATCAGGTAATTTGAATACTGTTCAATGTAGTCCTTAATTATTTTGTAGTCGACAAATATTAACCATTCATAAATAATAATTAATGGTTAAAATTAATTACGTATTTTATAATAGAGGGGTATCTTGGTCATTTGACACTCACATTTTTTTAACTTTTTTTTTTAATTTTTATTTTTTCTTGTTCAAAAAATATCACATATATTAAGTATACAATCACATGTGATTTTACAAAAATATTACATGTAATTATCACATGATATGATTTTACAAAAATATTACATGTAATTATCACATGATATTGTGTTATTAACGAAAAATAATAGCAAAAATTAAAAATTAAACATAATAATAATAATAATAATAGAAAATTTGGATTAAAATTTATGTGAGTGTCAAATGTTCAAAATACCCCTCCATGTATAGAATATGTGATTAATCTTGACCATTAATTATTGTTGATGAATGTTTGAGATTTGTCCCTTGGAACTACAAAAAAATTAAGGACTAACTTGAACAATTACCTATTTTTTTAATCTTGTTTTATTTTTTGGAGCCCTAATTTAAATATTGATATTTTGTGTAGGTTGTTGAAGATGGATATGAATTCTTTGGTGATAGGCAGCTTGTTACATTATTTTCTGCCCCAAATTATTGTGGTGAATTTGATAATGCTGGTGCTATGATGACTGTTGACCGAAGCTTAATGTGTTCTTTCCAGATATTGAAGCCTGCTGATAAAAAACCAAGATATTTGTAATTGCTGACCTGAACACTATTAAGGTCAAACATATCAAAATTTGAGTTTTATCATTTTACAATGGGAATTCCAGGCTTCTAATATGTTCTGATTTGATCAATTGCTAATATTTCAGTTTTGGTTATTATAATTGAATCGATGATTTTATTAGTTTTTAATTTTTATCCAATTTATGACATTGTAAATACAATTGGTGTTGTAAGTTGTGTCGACATGTTAACCTTTCTAATTGACTCCCATTGTTATATTGTTGCTGTTGAAATTGTCGTGTTTTATTTTTTAATCGTCAGTTATGAATTGAGTTGTTTGATGTTAAGAAAAATATCAACGAAATAAGCCTGGTTGGGATTTAAAAATATAGCAACAAAACAAGGGTTGTTGGTATATAGAAAACTAGCAACGAAATAAGTGTGGTTGGTATTCAGAAAACATAGTAACGAAATAACGCTCGTTGGTGCATGTTGACATAATAATCGAAAATCGTCCTTTCAACCAACTAAAACACCCCATGGATGTAATTTGAATTTCGAATAGAATTTGAATCTAAATTCTATCTAAACCAAGTAACAATCGAACTTAAAAAGTAATCTATAATTCAAGTTTAGTTATAAATAATGTCTAACATTTTTTATATAATGGTAGTGATTTTAACTTGACATCAATCACTTTAAGTAGTGATTTTAACTTGACACAAAATTACGGTTGGTGGATTTTGGAATCATTCTGGTTGAAATTCATGTTTGGAAAGTGTATGTGAAGGGGATTCCAATGTTGTGCCAACCATTTGATGTAGATTAATTGTTGAATATTAGGTATTTGTGGAAAATTGTTTTTGAAATTGTTGTGGAAAGAGATAAAATTGAAGGTGCAATCAAAAGAATATTGGACAAAGAAGTGAGGAAGATGACTCTGGAGATTCAAGAAAAGGTTAAGTCGCAACAAACCTAAAATACCTTTTTTATAGAATATAGTTTTTACGTATATTTTGTATGATTTTTTTTTTTTTTTTGGTTAAACATATTTATCATTATCATATAAACATTCGAACTTTCGACATTCGAATTTCAAAAAATATGTATAAATATAAACACTAATCTCATAAAATAAATTGTTAGAAGAATTACAAAATACATTCATATTTTCCAGAAAATACTATACTAAGAAACAATAAGCGTTAATATTTTAAAATATGGAAACAAATTGAAAACAATTATTATAAAATAAAATAATTTTATTCAACCACGCTGACAACGTGTAATCAAGGGGTTAGCCTGACCACTTGATTGACAGTTCAAGTACGACGCACCTCTCTGCGAATATTGTCCCCCTGTAGTGCACCATAGCTTATGTGCTTATTTGTTGCTAAAATACGCCTGGTGCTTTCTGATTCCATCTCAATTTCTCGAGATCCCATACACTCTGCTATTGATCCCCTGCTGAAATCATCTTTGCTGGTAGCGCCGGCCGCCGGAGACATGATGATGGCGGAGATCACCAGATGGAGAAGAAGAAGTTTGGTGGAAATTGCCATTGTGTTGTTGAATGAATTTGATTTTGTGGGAAATAATGTATTGGAATTGAAATATTTGCATTGAATTCAACTATTACAATATACCGTATATATAGTGAAGAAATTGCATAAATAATGCTATATGCATCCAAATTGTACGAATAATGCAGTTTTTGAAGGGTTTGCAAAAATAATGATATCCCCTAGTGCCACACCCGGATCCCCAACCTTCCCCTAGTACCACACCCGGATCCCACTTAAGCCTACACGAGCGTCTGTACCCTTCTGTCCTTGCGTACTTTCATGTAGGATCCCCTAGTAGTACACCCGGATCCCCTTGGGGTATCCCCGAGTGCCACGCCCGGATCCCCTTGGGGTATCCCCGAGTGGCAGGCCCGGATCCCCTTGGGGTATCCCCACTTGACACGCCCGGATCCCCATCGATACAGTCCTATATATACGTACCTCACTTTTTATTATTACACGCATTTACCAAAACACTTCCTACACATTTACCCCATTTCTTAAATAAAGTAGCATTTTTTATTACGATGTGGCGAAGTCAAAAAGCCTTAATCTATGAACTTAACCTACAGCTTGAGATGTTAGACGAGAGAGTTGACCTAATGCGTGAACAAGCTCGAGCCCGTGAGCTTCGACTTATCATGGAAGAGATGCAACGTACTCTTCATGAAATGGATAACCTGGCTTATGAAGGGGCGATGGAGGAGGAGTCGGATATGCGACGTACGAGGGAAATGCCTCCACCGACATTACATGTTGTGGAGCAACAAACTCAAAACTCCTCAATAGGTATTGAACAACCAGACACAATTGACTTGGTTGAGGAGTATGGTTGGGCCAGGAGTGTGGAGGAATTTTACTTGAACGGGGATAGGCGCGGGAATGAAACCTTTTGCTATATTGTATTTTTAGGTCGTACGCAGGTACCTAGGGAGTTTTGGAGTACCCTGTTAGATGAAAATTCCAGCTCTGTTTTGTTCCGTGCGGTACGTAATTTAATTATGTTATTATCCATATTTTTCAATAAAATCTCAAAGGTAAAAATAATTGTATATTTATTACAGCATATAGATTGTTGGGTTAGAAGATGGATGCGTTATCGGTGGTATGTTGGCTATAAAACTGGAGAATATAAGCGATGGACAATAATGCCTACCAAGTTTGAGTCTCTACTCTTACCACCTCACGGATCAGATGCTTTACAATATGCAGATGGCAGCTTGACACCTTACCCCGCTTGGGGGGACGTAGATGTCTTATACATCCTGTTACGTTTAAATGATAATGTTTGGTTGCTTGTGCAGATGGATCTTGTTAGCAACGATACATCTTTAATTTGCAGTTGTCGTCGTTCCATAAACCATGACGTGCTTAAGGCTACCCTAAAACGTTGGCGAGATGTTTTGCCCGGTTTTAAAAGGAGTTTCTCCTATGAAGAAAGAAACCCCCAAGTTAAGGCGAATCTTGGTTTCGCCAAACGCATACCTCAAGGAAGGGAAGAAGACTCTGGTGTGTTTGTTTGTAAGTTTATGCATTATCTGGTAACAGGGAAATCAATCAAGCAAGAGGGAGTCGTCGATAATAATCAGATTGCTACGGGTTATCGACAACTTATGGCTCGTGATTTGTACAGCTATCGTATTTTAGAATCGCAACCTGAAATTTTTCCTTTTAGATCCGTGGATTTGTTTGATGATTTGGATTAAAATTTCAATTGTATTTGGTATTAATTTATGGAATCTTGATGTTTGTGTTTGTTTGTCATTTAAAAATCAATTACTTAAAAAAAAAATTTGCGAAACAAAATAAATGTCTAACTTTCGAGCTTAATAGAGTACACTTTTTAGTAATTCAGATTTAACTTTCTAAAAGATAGTTGCGGTATTGATGAGTACGTAAACATATGAAAAAGAATTAGACCAAAAAGAAAAGTAATGAAAGAGTTATGATAATTCGAAAATGCAAAAAATTTATTTTTTGTAACGCAAAAACATTCAAAATGCTATTTTCATGCATGAATAACTTCAAACTTTGAAGGTTTTGGAAGTAATTATATATACAGGATTTGTAGTACCCGGGTCAAGGTTTCCATGCATATAAAATTCGTAAAAAAAAAAAACACGGGTGCGAAAGTTACGTTGATTCCAAAAGTCAAAAAAATTACATTTATATTTATATCATATTTTTCTTACAATTACATTTATATTTAAAAAAAAAGCTAATGACGGTGTCCTAATGTACCGCCCGTACCACAAGGAGGTGGTCTTCTTATTCTTCTTCTCCTACCTCCATCGGCATCTTCTTCACTTTCTGCAGGGTTGTTCAAGTTGAAATCGAAGTTTACCGGAACCGGAGTAACAACTCTATTTGGCGGTTGACTAGAATCTCCGAGCTGGTAATAAGGATTTGTATTTCCAAATATACTATCTCCAGAAAAATGCTGCCCAAAATTGTCATACTGGGTAGGTGTTACCCAATCATCTCTCATAGGAGACTGTATATGACTCATATTAAGTATGTTTTGAGAAAATAGGTCACCACCGGTATTCATTTCGTATTGCATACTTGAACCACCCTGGAGAAAGTCCATATTGACTCGATAAGCCTCCTGGTCTGATGGCCCCACACCACCAGTATTATACTGGTTCGATGTGTCCATATATGTAGTTTGAGGCTGGGGGGAGGACCCTGAACCACCAGCATTATACTGGTTCGATGTTCCCACATTTTCATTTTGATACTGGTGGGAGGACCCTGAACCACCAGCATTATGCTGGTGGGAGGACCCGGCTTCAGGATCTTGACGAGCACCTCTTGGCCGCATCCATCTAGGCCTATGCTGTCTTTGCTCCTGAGTCAACTGTGTGCCGAAGGATGGCTGAGTAACGGGTGCCACATGAGGTGAAAAATATGTCGGTCGGTCATCTCCATGTGCATAATGCAAATAATTTCCCGACGTTTGCAAGATTTCCTGCCCAAACTGATGCAATGCTGGATCATCTTGCTCTTGCATCATCCTTTGCACCTGTTGTTGCACGTGGCTTAACCCGTCAACCTACATACATTTAATACGTATTATTTAAATGTAAAATAATACATACATTATTACGATTCCAACATTCTATAATTATTATTTATTACCGCAACATTTAAATTTCCGCCCTGATTGTAGGACCGAGAGTAGTTTTGTGCTCCAGGAGTTGGATTTGTAATATGGAGCACCGTACGAGGCCAATACCATGTCATATAACCAGGTTCAGTTTGAGGAAAATTTGAGTATTGGCCCTGGATGACATATTGGTAACGGTTGTTCCAATGTTCTATTTGATTTCTTAACTCCCGTTTCCAACTTCTTTTTGCGGTCACCCCTCTACGAGACTTAATATGTAAGTCCTCATGTTCGTATCTGTTTGAGAGTGGTGGTTGAGGAATAAATTGGACAAAGCCAAATTGTCTCATAACCCTGCTGGGCAAATACTGCTCAGCAATCTCCCAAAAAATAACATATGTTTGACTTAACCAACATCCCGTATCGGTCCTACACGGAGGGGCTAGAAGGTGTAGATCTTGTTGGTATGGAGTCCACACGAACTGCAAAAGTTTGATTAATTTGTAAGTTCAAAATTTTGTTTTTTTTAATTTTAATAGCAGAGTACCTCTGAATCTTCTACCGCACTTAACATCGACCGAAACTGAAACAAGACGGTCTTGACTGACCCCGTGAAACTAAGGGGCTGGTTGAATCTGTATGTTTATACATGCAAAAATATAGCATCATTTATAGTTATTAATAATTTTAATATAATCACTTGGAATTACATACCTACAACCAAATGGTTTTCCAACTACCATATCAGGAGTAATTTGTTTTAGCAGTGGAGAAAACATCTTAAACCTGCTCCAGGCCCATATCTGCAACAACATCAAAGGGCCACCAATTTCGAGGACGTTGTGCATAGTTGTTTTGCACTAGTTTCGGTAGAGACTGGCCAGTACAGCCCCACCCCAACTAAGTCGGCCGCAAGCATCCAGGTCTTCAATCAATACTAAAAAATACATCTGGACTAAACTATCAGTTGAGTCCGGAAATAAGCAACCATTTAAAAGCATTAGTATATAATGCCTAGCTTTTTGCTCCAATTGTTCGTTAGTCGGATCCTCTGGCAGAGGCTCCATTAACATGTCCATCATATATCTAGCACTGACCTGGCTGCCTTTGAATTTTCGCGCTGGCGGTGCGAAACCGAGCAACGTATAAAATTTTTCCATAACACGCGCATAAGTGTATCCCGGTTCATCACCTGTAACCGGATTGCCATCGGTCCGTAAACCCCAAATAACTTGTACGTCTTCTAGGGTCACGGTAACCTCACCAAATGGTAGGTGAAATGTATGCGTTTCCGGACGCCATCTCTCTACCAGTGCTGTGATGAGTCCGTGGTCAACGTTTTTGTAACCACAGACGAAAACTTCTGCCAAACCGGCCCGACGTATGTGATACATCACACGCTCATCAATTGGGTTATCTCTTACCCAGAATAACAAATTTTTGTCAGCACGTCTGACATTTAACGGACGATCCTCCGTGAGACTGTGAAACACATGATATGCTCGGTGATCGGTATTTATAAATAACAACTCAGGGTTCGTAGGTCCGGGGACAATTCCAACATTCTCCATTTCTTACAAATTTTGTGGGAGTACTGATTGCGATGGTTTTTAGTTATGAAATTTGTTGAGTGCGATAGCGATAAGTATGTGACAGTTTTGAGTGAGATAGTTGTGATGTTTTAAAGATGCATTTATAAAGTTGATATTCGTATGGTAGTTGATTGTATTGAAGACTCTTTATCCGATTCGTAATAAATTCACGTGATAAAGCTGGTTTAGTTGATGTTGAATTTGTCTTTTAGCAAACGATCCCCAAGTAAGACACCCGGATCCGTAGGATCCCCGACTGCCACGCCCGGATCCCATTGGATCCCCGACTGCCACGCCCGGATTCTATTGGGTGGTCAAATCAAGCACGAGGTCTTCACGGGTCTTTTTTAAATAAGGTTGTTGTTGTTTGTTTGTCTTCTAGCATCTCACGGGTCTTTTTTAAATAAGTGTGTACTCTTTATTTGTCTTCTAGCACGATCCCCGAGTAAGGCGCCCGGATCCCCTACGGATCCCCGACTAACACGCCCGGATCCCATACGGATCCCCGTCTAGCACACCCGGATCCTCTTGTGCTGTCACATCAACCATGTGTTAATTTATTTCTTTTTGACCGGATATGATACAAAGATTAAATTCAGGCGCTTTATTTCTTTTTAATAAGTGACAACTACCCATACTTGTAATTCACCTATATAAAGTATCATCAGATCAGTTAATATTATCATCCTTATTCACCAACAATTTCAATATTTTTCTACCACATTTCACCAAGATTAAACTTCCAATCAACTACATTTCACCAAAAAAATCATTCAACATGGCTTTAACGAACCCTTTCCTTGTTAATATATATTGGGGTGATGATAACATTCGTTACGAAAATGGTATGGTACTAGGCGATGTAAACATGCGCAGAAGTTCTCTTCTTTTTCTAAGCGAATATAATTACGAAGATTTTGAGAGATTGGTTTACAGACATGTTATGGTTTCGAAAGAGCAATACAAATTAAGGTTTACCTTATGTTATGAATATCACGGAAATTTCGTTGATTCTGAAATTACAAGTGATGAATCTTTAAAAACCTTATATTACATCGCATCTTTGAACGAAAAATTCATGGGCGATATTATTGTGAAGATTGAGTATATCAAGCCACAACCACGTCAAGCTGACTCCAACATTTTTCAAATTTTTTCAGCACCAGAACCGTCAACGCAGTATCAAGGTTTTGATATGGCGGGTCCTTCACCGTCTGCGTTCCGACATTTTTCAGAACCAGAACCGCCAACGCAGTACCAAGGTTTTGATATGGCGGGTCCTTCACCGTCTGCGTTCCGACATTTTTCATCACAACAACCGTTAACGTTCCAACAATTTTCTGCACCAGAACCGCCAACGCAGTATCAAGGTTTTGATATGGCGGGTCCTTCGACGTCTGCATTCCAACAATTTTCTGCACCAGAACCGCCAACGCCTTATCAAGGTTTTGATATGGCGGGTCCTTCGACGGCTGCGTTCCAAGATCTTTCAGTGGTAGAACTAGGTACCGCACCAGAGCCAGTTACGCAATATCAAGATTTTAATAACAATGAAAATCATGAGTTCGACAGATCGGAGGACGAACCACAATCTGAAGGAAGTGCCGATACCAGAGACGAATTTGACCCGGATGGCGCTGAAGCATCCGAAGAATCTGATGATGATGGTGACGATCAAGGCAACCATGAAGCTCAGCAAACACCTCAATTGCCTTTGTATGACTATAGTCAATGGGACACACAGGAAGACACTGAGGCTGATAATCACGGCCTATTACAGGAAGATGAAGAGCATATGCTTTTTTGGAGTTCAGATTATCCAGATGAGATTCGAATTGGTATGTATTTTTCTAGCAAGCAGGAGTTGATTGATGCCGTGAGGAGTTGGAATATAAAACAAACTAGGCAGATCAAGGTTATTGAAAGCACACTTTCAAAGTGGAGTGCTAGGTGCAGTACTCGTAAAAAGGGAGATAACAACCCCGGTGTTAACAACTCTAGTGATAACAACTCTGGTGGCGGCAACACTGGTGAAAACAACTCTGGTGAAAACAACCCTGTCGATACTCAAACAGAAGGCACCCAGAGTAATAGACGACCCAATGCAGCTTTATGTAATTGGTACGTCCGAGCCATAAAGAAGCAGAGGGAGAGGCTTTGGCAAATAAGGTCGTGGAGAGATGTGCACATTTGTAGTGGGGTAGTGCGAGGTTCGAATAACAAATGTTTGACGGCGAAGGTCGTAGCCATCTGCATATTCCATTCTGTCTGTAAAGATATCGCATACCCTGTTAAACAAATCCTGGCAGATATCAAAAAATACAATGGGAATGACATATCCTACTCCAAAGCTTGGCGTGCTAGGAAAATTGCCATAGAGAGACTATTCGGGAGTTGGGAAAGCAACTTTGATGAGTTGCCTAAGTACATTCGTGCTCTAAAGAAGTCAAACCCGTCCACAATTGTCGAGTGGATAGTCGAACGAACTAACAACCCCGAGTTGAAAATTTTCAAATCTGTTTTCTGGGCTTTTGGTCCAGCAATTGCGGCCTTTCGTCATTGCATTCCTATTATATGTATAGACGGTACCTTTTTAAAAGGTGCGTACAAAGGGAAGTTGCTGACTGCCGTCACGAAAGACGCCAATAATCATATTCTACCTCTGGCGTATGCCATTGTTGACGAGGAGTCAAACGAATCATGGAAATGGTTTTTGGAACAGCTAAGGTATTTTGTTGTAAATGACAGTCCAAGAGTGCTAGGTGTCATTTCTGATAGGCATCATGGGATTCTAAATGCAATGCAAGAACTAGAAGACTGGAAAGAGCCATATGCATACCATAGATACTGCCTAAGGCATATCAGAAGCAACTTCAACAGCCGTTTCAAGAACCATCGAATGAAGCAATTGTGTTGGATCATAGGTAGCACGAGTCAAAAGCGTAAGTACAAGGAAGCCATACGTGAAATGAAATCTATAGACGCGGACGGGTGGGTGTATCTGGAGCAGATTGGGTTAGATAAGTGGACCCTCTTTAGAGACAACGGTCACCGACGTTGGGGAAACCTAACATCGAATATTGCAGAGAGTTACAACAATGTGTTGCGTGGAGCTAGGCATCTTCCGATTAAGGCTCTGATTGACTTCACATTCATCAAAACTGTCAAGCAATTCACCAAGCATGCTGAAATCTCATCTAATTGCGAGACGCCACTACCCTCACGTATGTGGACTCTTTTCAACAAGCGCACCCGTCAAGCAACATTTCATGAAGTAATGCCCTTTGATTACGTGAAACAGATTTTCAGTGTGAAGTCAAGGATTCAAACCGGTGAGAGTGGTGGGAACGATTATACAGTCAATTTTATAAGTTCAAAAGGGAACAGGCGTGGGTGTACGTGTGGGAAGTGGCAAACGTTGCGATTTCCATGTTCACATGTTATTGCTGTTTGTGGTCATATGGGTGTCGACCCGCTAACACTTGTGAACATAGCGTATACGACAGAGGCGTACAGACAACAATATAGTACTGCCTTTAAACCACTACCTCATAAGGCCCTCTGCAAGGATGCTAAATGGAGAATGTTAGCCAGTGAAGGAAGAATATCAACAAAGAGAGGGAGAAGGCAGCATGTTAGACGACGCAACGAGATGGACCAGCCTAGTACAAGCCAGCAAACCCAACGAAAGGCAAAACTTTGTGGGATTTGTAGAAATCCAGGCCATAACAGACTGAAATGCCCGACAACAAATCCTCCTCAAACAACAAATGCTCCTCAATGATTGTAGAATTTCAAATGTTGTGTGTTTTTTAATATTAACTATAATAAAAGTTTCTTATTCGTACTTAACTAATATAATTTTAAATATAATAAAAGTTTCTTATTTCAAGTGATACATTAAAACTGAAATTACATCTCATTCATTCTCACGTTTAACACTAAAAATCAAATTTCTACCATTAGTCTGATAGTCTGCATTTATGGTAAAAGTACAAACTTCGTTAGTCAGAATTCCGTTTTCATTCTTAAATCTCCCGAAGTCACCACTCATTTTAACTTGTCCAGGATAACCATGCAGCTTCATTACTTCATGAGAATCGCCTCTTTCTATCATACAATGTTTGTCCTGAAAGAGGTAGTTATGCTGCCTGACAAACCAAGCAGGTATAGTCTAAAAATACAACAAAATTATATGATTTTAGTTAATTGAGCAAATATTAAAAATATAAAAAAAATATGATTTTAGCATACCATCCTTTGATTTTTTACTACATGTTTCGCGAACTTTATTTTAAATTGCCAGAGATGCAAAACATCTGGTCCTATTTCAGCCAGCTTTTCAATATGTTTATCATAATCAGCCTGCTCGTAATTTTGAAAATATACTTGCATCTCGTCATTAAATTCTTCTGCATGTAGATCGGCATAATCTTCGGCAATCAAATTCTCGAACTCAATCTCATCTACATAATTACGAGGCGAATCATGCACGTAGTGATACGGAGGAGACTCATTATTCGATGAACTCATGATTTTTTGCTATTAAGGAGATATTGTTTTTTTAAATGAAATGGGATAAATGTGTGTGGTAAATGTGTGGTAAATAGGAAACGTTTGTAAATATGACTGCATCGAGTTGTAAATATATAGGACTGTATCGATGGGGATCCGGGCGTGTCAAGTGGGGATACCCCAAGGGGATCCGGGCCTGCCACTCGGGGATACCCCAAGGGGATCCGGGCGTGGCACTCGGGGATACCCCAAGGGGATCCGGGTGTACTACTAGGGGATCCTACATGAAAGTACGCAAGGACAGAACGTGCAGGCTTAAGTGGGATCCGGGTGTTGTACTAGGGGAAGGTTGGGGATCCGGGTGTGGCACTAGGGGATAGCATTATTTTTGCAAACCCTTCAAAAACTGCATTATTCGTACAATTTGGATGCATATAGCATTATTTATGCAATTTCCTCATATATAGTAGATTAAAAAGACTAGCTGGTACCCGCGCAATGCGGCGGCGGGTACCAGTAACATGAGGTAGCGGACCGCTTGTTCTTCGGAGAACGATGCGAGAGAGAAAAAAAGAGTAGTAGTACATTAGAAGGTCAAGCCAGCCCATAAAGTACCCGTCTGACCCAAACCGATTCTCAACCCACCTATATTGCCACCTCGATATGTGTACTCAACCCACAAATCCAACATTATCCAACATTCAGTTGTCCTCAAATGTAAGCCACAATTAGAATTACAATTCTATATTTCTATCTTTACATAAGACAACCCATAACCTACCCTAAAATCCGCTCCTACAGCCCGACATTTTCAATAAACAAAGTCTACAACAATCAAAGGAAAAAAGGAATTCTTTCCATTATATGTATAGGGAGTTTTTTCACTTAAAAAATTCACCCAAATGGGTAAGAAAAGAAGGTGTTTGGTGTAGCAATTACTAAATATGTTCTTTTAAATGAAAAAATATCCACTTTGTTGTTGATTTGTATTTGAAAAAGCGAAAGATGACATCGAATCCGAAACTTCGTGCTTGTGGGCCTGCAAACAACAAAATATGTTCTTTCAAATGAGAAAAATCATGTATAAAAGTTATTTAGCAACTACTAAATAAATAAAACACATCATAAAAGTAGCAAATTTAATTAGGTATATTTTGAAGAATTGCAGGTAAGCAACTAAGCTCTTGCCTTTTTAGATGCGAAAGAGGATAGCACCAAAGCATCCCATTCCTAATGTCCAGTAGAAGAAGAACATAACACAAAACTGACCTGCACTTGCTGCATTTTTTGTAACGTAATTTACTGCATTCGACATGTCGAAAATTTGGATCTCAAATTAGACCCGTTTATGCGTACACGGGTCTAAAATGACCTGAAATGTATTCAAAATGCATAAGAAACATTCTAAATTTATTTCATATATTAAATCATTAGTGTGATAGTATCAAACAAAATGACAAAATCAAAGCATGCAAAAGGTTAAAAGAGTAAAAAGAAAAGGACTTACAGGCTTACATCATCTTCAATGTTGAACCCTTTTGCCCATTTAACAAGCGTGCCTCCTGAAATTGATGATTGTTTAAACTTTAATGGGAAACGAAGAAGTAATACCTCTTCCCGTTGAGTGCTAGGTCGAAATTGCATAAAGTCGCTTAAAAAAAATTACCTCCTCAGAGCTTTAGAAAATAATCAAATCCTGAAACACTTATGCAGAAATTAGCTAATAAAATGGCTTTTCACATATACAGATATGCTTTTGAGTTAAAATTTATATTAGACTACACAAAAATAACAAGAATCCTAATCATACTTACCAAGAAATGAATCAAAAGTAATTAATAATCCACAGTATATGATTCCACGCGCTTGTTTGAATCTCATTATCAGAAAGAATAAACAAACATATATGATGGGGACAGAGGTTGAAGTTACCTTGATGGAATCTCACTACCATCGTCAATTTCTTCGGGATCTACCCTTTCACCGACTTTGACTTCAATAATCAGAACATGTAAATTAGTACTGAGAAAAATGAAATTAAAAGGATTAAACAAATGCAGCAAATGAAATATAATTTAGAGTGAAATTACCTTGATGGATACAAATCCGATTAATTAATCTACTACAGTTTCCTGCATACGGACACAAAACCCATAAATTGCAGTCATCTACAAATGATTAGAGGAACAAGAAGAAATAAATAAAAAACCAAATAATCACCGAAAGAAAAAAAGCCAACCATTTAAAATGATGAACACTAATAAATCCTTTTTGTGTCGAGAGATGTATTTTCAGATTGAATCAAGTAATTTGGTGCTTCGAACCCTAATAAACGCAGACTTATTAGCGAACGCATAAGAGCGAATTCCAAACGTGGAAAAGAAAGCAGCAACTTCACGTTTTCAAGGGTTACGGGGCGATGGAATCGAGGAGGTTTGTGGCTAGGGTTATGGGGAACTTAATCGATGGGGGACAGAGGTTGAAGGTACCGAGGTCTGCATAGACAACATAGGGAAGGTTGAAGGGAGGGCGATGGAATCAAAGAGGTTTCTGACTGGTAACTGAATCGACGTGAGGGTATTGAACACACAATAGAGTATATAATAGTCTTTGGTTTTGAAACGATGGATATCCAATCTTGTAGTTCAGCTGGTTAACGATGTTGCTTGTTTGAGGTTGGTCCCGCGTTCGAATCTTGCTAGATGCACTATTTTTTAATCGAATTTTCAGTCCAAAAATAGCAAGTGTGTTGGCTGAATTTTCAGCCTTGCTAAATATGGAATGGGTAAACTCTTTATAATATAGTAGAGATAACTTATGTAGGATAAACTCTATCTAAATTACAAGATAAACTTTATTAGAAGATAAAACTTTGTAAAGATAAAGATTAATTATACTTTTAATCTTTTATAGATTAAGTACTCGTTTAAGAGGAATTAAGCGAATATCTCAACACACAACCCCCCCCCCCCCCTGACACATCTGCAGAAAACAAGTGATTTCTCCCCATTAATTACTCTCAGACACAAACAGATTACTTTTCAGTTTTCACTGTAAATTCTTTCTTCGGACAGTTGGTTTTTGGGAAGAAAGAAGAATAAAAGTCAAATCTTTTTCCATTTTCTGTCTTGATTCCTTTGCAAGCTTCCTGTTGCATTCTGCAGTACCCCAACTGATACATTTTCTTCGTCTCGGAAGAATCCATTGCCATTTTCAATTCACGCACGGTAAGTGCTCGATGAAATGCCTCAGTGAGTGATTTCTTGAACTGATGTATCTTTGTTCTTGTTCATTTAAGTTATTCTGAAGTGATTTTCTTGCTAGGTATAAAGAAATCTTGGAATCTGATTTTGGGTAAAAAGAAAAAGAAAAAATTCTTATTTGTTTGTATTTGTAACTTTATTGCTAATTAACACAAGTTATGGAGACCTTAAAGTGCTTTAAATCACATCTTGAATCTAGGTCTAGTTTTGTATGTGATAAAGAAAGAGATTGCTGATTCTGTTAGAAGATTTTTTAATTATTACAAAACAGAGAATGTGCTTAGGATTCAGAGTTGTAATTTTTTATATTTTCATCTTTTACAATTACCTTTTTACATATTAGTTTTTGAAATTTGAATATTCAAAAAAACATTCAACTGTTATTTACCCTTATTTTACTCATAAGGGAATTTTTGGTTATGTGTTTCATGTGACGATTCTGCATTTTTTCTAAATTTGTTATTTGTTGTTATAAACTGCAGGACCACGTTTTCAGTTTATTTCTTGTCCGTATACTCCATATGGTCTATTGTTTGCAGATCTAGAACAACAAATTGAGATTGCAGTTGTACTGTGTATGTATGTCTAGGGCAAAATAGTCATTTGCCAGATTTCAAATTTTGTTTTTTTAACTGTATTCTGGGTTCACTATTATCAAATTCTAGTGTTAAAAAATTGGAAGCTTTTTCAATAATAATAAGAAAAATAATAAATGTCCCTGTTTCCCTAATTAGTTTCTCTTAACAATGATTATAAGTTTAGATTGAATATTTGATGTTTTCCATTTGTAGTTGTTATTCTTCTAACTAACTAAGTAGATGTTGAACATAAAAGTTTGATTCTTAGTTTTTAAGCAATAAAATGAGGTTTCTAGTAACTGTCATTATCTCATGTGAAATCCTACCTAAAGGTGGTTAATGATCATACCAGATGAATCTTCTAGATTTTCTAAAGCAACAACAAAATAATCATTTAATTCATATCTATTTTTGTTCTGATTTATTGATGCAGGGTTTCTTTGACTTTGATTTTGACTTTGACTTGGCGGAAATGATTTGAAATTTTGTTGACTTAAACGGAGAAGAAATGGGTGACCCGATTCCAGCCCGGTCAACTCATGGTCAAACATTGAGAGCCAAATTCGAATTGGAGAAACGACGACTTTCTTATGCTGACCGTCATTTTGAAGATGTTAAAGCTCGACTAAATATGACACATGTCGAAAATAAAGAAACCGAGAAAGATGAGATAATTAGACACATGTCGAAATTACCGAATTTTCTCGATCCCGCAAAAGCTACACCAGATCGAGTTTTAAATTTTGGAGTGATGGATTGGGGAAAATTAGAAAAATGGAAAAATCAAAATCAATATCTTAAATGTTCATCAGCTTCTAGCAGCAATTCGTCCCCGTTATTCTCGGTCGACCGGTCAACTCCCTGGTCAACCGGAAGTCAAACTTGTTATCCTACCAGCCAAAAACCTCTCCGGGTAACCCTACAATCTCATTTTAACACATCTTCATGTTTCCGGAACGTTGAAAAGTTTCGAGATTTTAATAAAAACGAGAGAAAAGTTTCGAGATTTGATACGGGAAATTATGAAAAAATATCGCCATCTTTAAAAGGAAAGATGAAGATCGAAGATGAAGCGGTAATTGAAGACCGAACACGAGATTTTCCTACAATTTTTCATGGATTTAGTGAAATAAATACAAGAAATACAATTTTAGAACAAAAACGTTCATCTTTTGGTTCGATAAAAACAGAAATTAAACCGAGAAATATGTCTCCAATTCGTCGATTTAGCTTTAGCACCAAAAGAACCGAATCTCCAGATCCCCGAAAATCAACGGTTGATAATACATGTGTCAAATACCGATCTCAATCAAGCCCGTTCAAACGGTTATTACAACCACTTTTCCCGCCAAAAACAACTAATTCCCAACAACCTATTGAAAAAACCCAGAATGATGATACAACAACAACACAAGCTATGTTTCAGACAGCTGTAAAAAACGGTCGGCTTTTATTCATGTTTGCAGTTGAAAATGATAATAATAACGTATTTGCAGCAACAGTTCGGGATTTAACTTCAGATAACGACAACCGTTGGATCTACTCGTTTTTCATGGTTGATGAGATCAAGAAAAAAAACGGGAATTGGTTAGTATCTCGTAACAAAAAAGATAAAAGTAACAACAGCAGTTATGTACCTAACATGACAGCTCAGATGGCGGTTACGGATGGTGGTGATAATCGGGAGTTTTCGTTGTACCATGTGGACCCCACTCGGGTTGATGAGCTGGCGGGGATTGTGGTGAAGTTTGTTCCAAGAAGTGTGGAGGATAGTGGATTTAGTATGACGGTTATTTTACCGGGTGGGAATCATGGTGTTTCAAGTAACGAGAAACCATCACCGTTGATTGAACGATGGCGGTCTGGTGGCGGTTGTGATTGTGGCGGTTGGGATTTGGGGTGTAGGTTAAGAACGTTAACGAATCGGGTGAAATGTAATAGAAGATTGAATTTGTCAAATGGGAAATTTGAGCTTTATTTTCAGGTATTTTTTTATTTTATGTTTATTTCGGTATTTGTTTAACAGATTAGAATGCGTTTTAGCAGCCTGAACTTGGTTAAAATAAATTTTAGTAACCTGAACTTGGTTAAAATAAATTTTAGATATTATTTTATTTAATAATTATATATTTTCTCTCTTTGACAGGGAGATATGACAAATGAGAGATGTTACTTTAGCCTAAGTTCGTTAAAAGAAGGAATATTTTCTGTAAAATATAATTCCTCTATTTCGGCTTTACAAGCATTCTCGATTTGTATATCAGTTTTGGAGTGCAGAAAATCATCTCAACAAACAGAAACAAGATCCTACGTGGCAAAGCAAGTACACGAAGATCAAAATCCTGTTCGGTTTGTACCATTTCCACCTCTTTCGCCCGTTGGTAGGGTTTAGAAAAACAGAATTATTGTGTTTTTTTTATAATCTAGTTAAAATAGTGTAGTTAGTTTGATAGGTATATGATAAAAGAATATATTAGCGTAAAGAAGTGTTGTGTGCATTTACTTGTGTATAAGTAATGTGATAACATATGATTTATGAGTTGTTTGGTTTGTGTTTTTGGAAGGTTTTATATTTCTTTACCGTGATTCTCAGGTAATTAGAAATTTAATTAATTTAATATTTATAATTATCAATCAACAAAAAGTAGATGGAACTAGTGTTTATTAATCATAATGATTATCTCTTTTATAGTGTAAAGTAGTCAGTGTATTAATGGCTTGTGATGGAGAACCAAATATAGAAGAGTGGATCCTTTCAACATAGTGTAAAAAAAGAGAATCTACTAAAAATAACATAACTTTTGATTAGGGTCTTCGTTTCAGGTCCACGACTAACTAAATCAAAGCTTAAGACGAGTACTGCGACCTGATAAACAGTCATACTTGGTTTACCGAACTTTTCGGTCCAAAAATGTTGTTTTTGGACATTCATTATCATTTTTGTGTTTTTTTTCTTATTATGTTGGACTTTCCTTTAAGTCCAGTTTATAGTCCGTTTGTCTGTTTTGGCCTATTTGAAATTTTGTGCTATATTTAAAGTGAATGGAATGACCAGTTAAGTTTTTTATGAAATTTATTTTTTCTCTCCTAAAATTTGTGTTAAAAAAGTTTTGAAGGCCAACATCACGGTATTTTTTAATCAATATGGTTTTTGGTTAAATTGTCTCGGTATTTATTCGTAGAATCAATGGGTCCGATCTTTACTATCATTCTTGATCAGTGAAACGATAACAACCTCATATACATTAAACCTATCAAAAGAGCTATAAATTATGTACTCCCTCCGTCTCACAAAAAGTTCTCATTTCCCCTCTACATTTTGTCCCACAAAAAAGTTCTCATTTCTCCAATTTGAGGGGTCCACTTAATAAAATAATATTATTACCAATTACCACACCACTAACTATTATTTAAAGTACATTCTCTCTCCAATCTAACCTTATATTTTATTCAAAATTATTAGCATTGACCCCACCACTAACTATATCATAAATAATTGTGCCCTGAGAAATGAAAACTTTTTTTGGGACGGAGGGACTATTATATATGTATGGATGTGCATGTGATTTAAGACAATTATTACATCAAATTGAACATTCTTTGTTTGGTTCGACAAGCTTGTTGTAAGATTTTGATACCCTGAGTATTTAGGGAAAAGGGGGAGAAGTATTAACTATTAATTGTTTATATTATTCACGTTTGAATGTAAATCAGCCTTTAATTTTGAATGTATTAAGGGCTGGGTATTTACCTAAAGGGATTTTCTAACTCATGCCCTAAGGGTATGAGATAAGACACACTTAATGAACTACAAATTTCATAAACAATTCAAAATGCATTTAATAAATCTCATCAATTAATAAAAAATGAACTTCATTAATGATTATTTATACATTTTATGGAATGTTGAAGATTATTAAATGTCTTTTATCTTATACCCTAAGGGCATGAGTTAGCCAAACCCTTACATATGTCATCAATTCTGTACGTGTTTAATTTTTGCATGGGCAAGAGAAGAATAAAATGGCGATGATCATCTATATGCTCGATATTTGTGTATCTATCTATCTGCTTCGCCGGCTCTACCATGCAGATGATGCAAGTGTTGGTCTCAAATTTCTAGTGTTGGTGGCATTCGTGTTGAAATTATCATGTATTTATGAATGGTTAGGGTTCATCAATTTAGGGATTATGTTTCTTTGTTGGGTTTTGTAATTTAGGTAAATTCTTATTTGAAGTTATCAAATTTCTATCTATTTGCTTTGATATCCTCTGGCAATTTCACGTGATCTGGTTCATTATGTAAAGCGTTAGTTTTACTTTATGGTCGCAATTATCATGTATTTATGAATGGTTAAGTAATGAATTATTAGTATTCGGTTTCAATAATTATCGCATTGTATATTAACTGCACCCAAAATCATTATAATTTTGTAAGAGTTTTTCTATTATGTGCCCCTACGGTGTATGATAAAGCCATTAAATGATGTTAAACAATTTCAAAAATAAAGTTATAAGCATTAATGATGCCCAAGTTTTCTATTTTATCGTGATGTATTAATTGTGTTTTGTAATTTAATTGGAAAGTTTAACATCATGTAATGGCTTTATCATGTGCCATAGGGGCACATAATAGAAAAACTCATTTTGTAAATATTTTGTAAAAAGTGATTTCTCCCCATAAATTACTCTGTCTTACTTTCGAACCATTTGCATAAATAATGCCCTTTGTACCTGAATTGCACAATTAATGCCATTTTTGGAGCATTTACAAAAATAATGCTATCCCTCACTGGCAGACCCGGATCCCATACGATCCCCCATTGGCAGACCCGGATCCCCCCTAAAAACCAGAATCGTGTACTTTTTGTACTTTCCGACAACTTTTTGTACTTTTCGACAACTTTTTGTTTGACCAAACTCGAACCAAGATTTGGAAATGTACACCTAAATGTATACACATTACCAAACCAAGGCTCTGATACCAAATTGTAACACCGTAATTTTACGAGCCATTTTTTTTTAATTTAAAACTTTACGGAAGCGTTTCATATAACTAAATATTTACATCCAACTCAAAATATAAAGTATGTAATGTTAACAAAACATATTAACCAAATTCGGTGTTACTAACGAACGGCTCGATAACAAAAACATATTTAGAGTCTTGGTCAACCACTCCTAATCTCGAGCTACCCAAAAGACTTCTATATTCACAAACCTGAAAATAATCAACATAGTGGGGGATTAACACAAAGCTAAGTGACTGAAAGTATAACGATAATATTGTATAAATACAATAATCATGATTTACAATTATCATCTCATATTCACAAATAACGAGAGGACCGGCATAACAAGGTTTTTCGATAGCCCTTTACTACTTGGCACGGTAAAGCCTCCTTCAAATGTAACGCATACATCCAAGGTCCAATTATCCGTCAACCAATAATAAACGAAAGCCCAGCCCCCAACAACCAGGCTGACCTCTACTCATTTCTATGTGCACATATCGATCAATTAACACACAAAACAACCACTTTCAATTGCAACCTAACCATTGCAATTTAAACAATACAAAGGTTATAAATCCACTCACCTTTGCCAAATCTCTATCCACTCAGCTGTCTAATATTACTGAGTCTTCTCTTTTCCTTTTCCTGATAAACAAAACCATACCGAATTAGTACCCATTTGACCCGAAAATACCAACTAACATTTCATGGTTTTAATAACAAGTTTTGTACTAGTACTTGCAACAATTGTCACTTCAAAACATTTATGACCATTTACACCAAAACCATTCCAATTCATTTTTATTTTTTTTACGCAAGTAGTCCTTAACAAAAATCATGTTGCTTTTTCTTTTGCTTATACGCAGGTAGCATGTCTCAAAACAAAAAATATCAATTTGTTACTTTCTTTGTTCTTAGTGCAGATCATAAAGGCACAAAACAATATAAGATTTCTTTATTTGTATACATAATAAAAGCATACCAAAACTCCAAAGCAATACCCCCTTTCTTTCTTCTCGCCAAAACCATATTAACATTTTTTTTTCTTCTTTTGGTTCACGCAGCAGTAAGACATAGAAATGTTCATATTAACAATTGATTTAATTAAATTTATGTATATATAAAATTCATAAGATGCAAAGATTACAAGTTTACACAAATCAATTTCACTCAAACTCCATTAATGGAGACTCAAGTTCTTATCACCAAAAGTTCTAACCCTAATTCATATTTTAACAAGAACTTAAAAAAAAAAACTCCAATGATATGATATAATAAATAATTACCTGCTTGATTCTTTCACAAAACGAGATTAGGGGCTGTCAAATATTGAGATTTTAAGTTTGAATTCTTGAGTTTTAAAAGAAAGAGAATATGTATTTGTGTGTGTTGTCTGGAACAAACAAAAGAGCTAAGACCAACAAAATTCTACTTTTTACTTCCTTTTTCCTTAGCCCACACGTACACACCATGTGTCCATTATAGAGTGGGCAATATTTCATTTAATATAATATAATACGGTATATCTGATTCGCATTTAATTAATTTAAAATACCTAACTAACTCCGTTCCCAACAACGAAGATATATTTAGAACTTTGGTTCAAAAATGAATCTAATGATATAAAAATCATTTCAATATCTAAATATTATAATTTCAACTAATTTTAACCCCTTGGTTAAAATATCAATTAATTCAAATAAATTATATAAAATATAAATAAATTAATAAATAATATTTATCACTTACCGGAAATGATAAAACACTAGGCCGGGTCTCGGGGTGTTACAAATCTCCCCTCCTTAAAGAGATTCCGTCCTCGGAATCTCAACGCGATCAAATAAACCCGGATAACGACTTTTCATATCTGCTTCGGTTTCCCACGTCAAATTCGAACCTAAACTATGTTTCCACTTTACTAACACCATCGGTATTTGCTTCTTTCGTAACTTAGTAATTTTTCGATCTAATAACTCAAACGGTTCCTCGATTAATCTCCTTTTCATATCAACCTTTAAATCCCGAATCGGTAACACTTGGTTTTCATCTTCAACATGACACTTTTTCAAATAACACACATTAAACGTGTCGTGAATACCCGTTAATTCCGGAGGAAGATCTAAGGCAACAGTTTGATCATTAACTACTTTACGAATCGGAAACGGCCCAATATAACGTGGTGCTAATTTCCCGCGTTTCCCGAATCGAATAACCCCTTTCCACGGTGAAACTTTCAAATATACTAACTCACCCTGATTGAATGTCACGGGTCGACGTCTAGGATCAGCATACATCTTTTGTCTATCACGAGCCGCTTTTAACTTTTCTCGTGCTATATTCACTTTCTCGGCAGTCATCTCAACAATACCAGGCCCGGCATATTGCTTTTCCCCGGCTTCTAACCAACAAGTAGGAGTTCTACACCGACGACCATATAACATTTCATACGGTGGCATCCCAATGCTCGAGTGATAGGAATTATTATACGCAAACTCAACTAACGGTAAATGTGAATCCCAAGATCCCCCGTATTCTAATACACATGCCCGTAACATATCCTCGAGAGTCTGTATTGTTCTTTCGGTTTGCCCGTCTGTTTGTGGATGATACGCGGTACTCAAATTAACCCGTGTACCTAATTCTCGTTGTAAACCCTTCCAAAAGTTAGAAACAAAACGAGGATCTCGGTCAGATACAATAGATAATGGAATACCATGTCGAGAAATTATCTCATCAATATATAATTTTGCTAACTGATCAAGTGATGCGGTTTCTTTGGTAGCTAGAAAATGGGCACTTTTCGTCAATCGATCCACTATTACCCAAATCATATCATGATTTCTTTGTGTACGAGGTAGTTTCGTTACAAAATCCATCGTGATATTATCCCATTTCCATTCTGGTATTTCCAACTGTTTTAAAGACCCGTATGGCTTCTGATGCTCGGCTTTAACTTGTGCACAAATATGACATTTTTCTACAAATTGTGCAACATCGGTTTTCATTGTCGGCCACCAATACAACAATTTTAGATCATTATACATTTTGGTACTTCTCGGGTGAATAGATAACCGTGATTTGTGTGCCTCCGTCATAATAAGATCCCGTAATTCACCAATCAAAGGCACCCAAACACGAGAATGATAAGTGTTCAATCCTCGAGAATCAACTTCTAACTCGTGTTTTCGTTTGGTCATAATCTCAATTTTTAAATTATTATCCATCAAAGCTTCATATTGACAAATTTTGATTCGATCCACCAAATCTGACACGATCTCAAGTCTCATAAATCGAATATTATCCGATGATCCCTTCCGGCTTAAGGCATCCGCTACTATGTTTGCTTTTCCGGGATGATATTTAATCTCGCAATCATAATCTTTTATCAACTCTATCCATCGTCTTTGTCTCATGTTTAACTCTTTTTGTGAAAACACGTATTGTAGGCTTTTGTGGTCGGTACAAATAATACATTTGGTGCCATACAAATAGTGTCTCCATAACTTTAACGCAAACACTACCGCCGCGAGTTCTAAATCATGAGTAGGATAATTCTTTTCGTGAGTCTTTAACTGTCGAGAAGCATATGCAATAACTTTATCTCTTTGCATTAATACACATCCTAAACCCGAGAATGAAGCATCACAATAAACGATAAAATCTTCTGAACCTTCTGGTAACGTAAGGATTGGTGCTTGACATAATAACTCTTTTAAAGTTTGGAATGCCTTTTCTTGTTCATCATTCCATCGATAAGGTACATCTTTCCGAGTTAACTTTGTTAATGGACCCGCAATCTTTGAGAAATCTTTTATAAATCTTCGATAATAACCCGCCAAACCGAGAAAACTTTTAATTTCTGATGGAGTTTTTGGTGCATTCCAATTCATAACCGCGGTAATCTTAGCTGGATCCACTTTTACCCCGTCTGAACATATAACATGCCCCAAAAACTGTACCTCCCGTAACCAAAACTCACACTTTGAAAACTTAGCATAAAGTTGTTCACGTTTCAAAGTGCTAAAAACCTGTCTCAAATGATCCTCGTGATCCAATTCGGTTTTAGAATAAATTAATATGTCAGCGATGAAAACTATAACAAATTTATCAAGAAATGGACTACATACTCGGTTCATAAGATCCATAAATATCACTGGAGCGTTGGTTAACCCAAAGGGCATAACTAGAAATTCATAGTGACCGTACCGAGTTCGAAAAGCTGTTTTATAAACATCATCCTCATGTACACGAACTTGATGATAACCGGACCGTAAATCAATCTTTGAAAAATAAGAAGCACCCTGAAGCTGATCAAATAAATCGTCTATTCGAGGCAAAGGATACTTATTCTTTACTGTTCTCTTGTTTAACTCTCGATAATCGATACACATACGTAAAGTACCGTCTTTCTTCTTCACGAACAAAACCGGAGCCCCCCAAGGTGAGGAACTCGATCGAATAAAACCCTTATCAAGAAGTTCTTGAATTTGGGTCATCATTTCTCGAATTTCCGACGGTGCCAATCGATACGGAGCTCGAGCAATTGGACTAGCCCCCGGAATAAGATCGATTTTAAATTCTACCTCTCGAATGGGAGGTAACCCAGGCAACTCATCAGGAAAGACCTCCGGGTATTCCGATACCACCCAGATATCACAAACTGTCTTTTTCTCTTTTCGAACATCAATTGCATAGGCTAAAAATGATTCACACCCCTTGACTAATGCCTTTCTAGCTTTCATAAAAGAAATTAACGGAAAAGATGAATTGACGTGATCCCCACGGGCCACTACGTGTGTCCCGTCAGATAAAGGAAAAGAAATTAACTTTTTATGACATTTGATACTCGCTCTATTAGTACTTAGCCAATCCATACCAAGTACCACATCAAAGCTGGATATCGGCATTAATAAAAGAGACACGACAAATTGAACACCATCGATATCTATATGTGCCCCGGACACACATTTTGTGACCGGAACCACTTTACCAACTGCTACCTCAACCTCTAATGGTGTTGTTACATTTTTAACAGGTATTTTCAACTTATCACAAAATTTTATCGAAATAAAAGAACGATTAGCACCGGAATCAAATAACACACGTGCAGGTATATTGTTGATCAAGAACATACGGTGATAACGTCGTCGGTAGACATAGCATCATCTACCGTCATCTGAAAGGCTCTACCCTCAGATGGAGGAGGGTTCTTTCTCTTTTGGCCCGTTGATGATAACGAACCACCTGCCGACCCCGACGCTGAACCGAAACCAAATCTCTTCCCTGTCGGACAATCTCCTACTCGATGCCCCTCTTTATGACAGTTCCAACAAACATTGTGAGGAAACTTACAATCTTTCACCTCATGGCCCATCTACCCACATCGTATACACTTCATTGTCTGAATTGTACATGGCCCAGAATGATAAGATTTACACTTATTGCACCATTGAGATCTTTGACTTGAAACACTTTCGGTTGGCCTTTTAAAAGTTGACCCTTGAGAACCCTGTCTCTGATTCCCCTGCCATCTCCTATTTTGTTGAGAACCTGACTGATCAAATCTGGATCTCTGTGGACCCGCCCTCTCCTTATTCATTCTTTCACGAGCCTTTTGATCACCTTCTGCAGATTTTGCCAAATTAAAAGCTTGAGTTAACGTATTTGCAGTACGAACTATGCCCCTATACTCTGGTAACAATGCTTCCACAAAATGTTGTAACTGTGCTTGCTCATCAGGTACCCACTGCTTCACAAACCTTAGTTTATCATTAAACTGCTTGATTAACTCGTCCACCGACATTCTTTCACCCATTTGTAAATTCATAAACTCTTTTCTAATTTTATTCATCTCAAATTCATTACAATATTGATCACATACCCTTTTATAAAATTCTCCCCAAGTAATTGCATCTACTTCGGTGTCAGACATATTTTTCGTCCAAACATCCCACCATTGCATTGCCCTGTCCTTTAACATTCTAGAAGCATATTTTACCTTCATACGTTCCTCACAGTTTGCAGCATCTAAGGTTCTTTCCATTTCCCTCAACCAATTTAAAGTCACAGTTGGATCGTTGCTACCTTTGTACTCTGGTGGTTTACAATCCAAGAATTGCTTATAAGTGCATTGAGGTTTGACTCCCGTTGAAATAGGATATGGAATAAAAGTATATTGAGGAACACCTTGTGATTGATTTGGATGGAAGTATCGTGGTTCAGGTATTGTGGGTTGTCGCATTGAGTTAGTTGACATGATTGGAGTTGGCATAACAGATATTGGTATTGTAAAGATAGGTACTGTAGATGGAATCGGTAATTGAGTAGTCTGATTAGCTTGATTTCTGTGCATTTCATCAATCACATTTTGAAGATGTTGTATTTGATTTTCCATTCTAACAATATACTCTTCCCGACTTTCATTTGTATTTCCTGAAGTACCAACAATTTCCGGTTCAGTATTCGGTAGGGTCACAGGGATGTTTTGCTCGTTATTGGCCATATCTGTAATAACACAATATCTCACAAAACATTAGTTTTAAATTCGTTAGTACCTAACATACTAACCTCCACATCTTATCTACACTTTCCTAATCCCCACACTCTAGGAATGTTTGACCAAACTCGAACCAAGATTTGGAAATGTACACCTAAATGTATACACATTACCAAACCAAGGCTCTGATACCAAATTGTAACACCGTAATTTTACGAGCCATTTTTTTTTTAATTTAAAACTTTACGGAAGCGTTTCATATAACTAAATATTTACATCCAACTCAAAATATAAAGTATGTAATGTTAACAAAACATATTAACCAAATTCGGTGTTACTAACGAACGGCTCGATAACAAAAACATATTTAGAGTCTTGGTCAACCACTCCTAATCTCGAGCTACCCAAAAGACTTCTATATTCACAAACCTGAAAATAATCAACATAGTGGGGGATTAACACAAAGCTAAGTGACTGAAAGTATAACGATAATATTGTATAAATACAATAATCATGATTTACAATTATCATCTCATATTCACAAATAACGAGAGGACCGGCATAACAAGGTTTTCCGATAGCCCTTTACTACTTGGCACGGTAAAGCCTCCTTCAAATGTAACGCATACATCCAAGGTCCAATTATCCGTCAACCAATAGTAAACGAAAGCCCAGCCCCCAACAACCAGGCTGACCTCTACTCATTTCCATGTGCACATATCGATCAATTAACACACAAAACAACCACTTTCAATTGCAACCTAACCATTGCAATTTAAACAATACAAAGGTTATAAATCCACTCACCTTTGCCAAATCTCTATCCACTCAGCTGTCTAATATTACCGAGTCTTCTCTTTTCCTTTTCCTGATAAACAAAACCATACCGAATTAGTACCCATTTGACCCGAAAATACCAACTAACATTTCATGGTTTTAATAACAAGTTTTGTACTAGTACTTGCAACAATTGTCACTTCAAAACATTTATGACCATTTACACCAAAACCATTCCAATTCATTTTTATTTTTTTTACGCAAGTAGTCCTTAACAAAAATCATGTTGCTTTTTCTTTTGCTTATACGCAGGTAGCATGTCTCAAAACAAAAAATATCAATTTGTTACTTTCTTTGTTCTTAGTGCAGATCATAAAGGCACAAAACAATATAAGATTTCTTTATTTGTATACATAATAAAAGCGTACCAAAACTCCAAAGCAATACCCCCTTTCTTTCTTCTCGCCAAAACCATATTAACATTTTTTTTTCTTCTTTTGGTTCACGCAGCAGTAAGACATAGAAATGTTCATATTAACAATTGATTTAATTTAATTTATGTATATATAAAATTCATAAGATGCAAAGATTACAAGTTTACACAAATCAATTTCACTCAAACTCCATTAATGGAGACTCAAGTTCTTATCACCAAAAGTTCTAACCCTAATTCATATTTTAACAAGAACTTAAAAAAAAAAAACTCCAATGATATGATATAATAAATAATTACCTGCTTGATTCTTTCACAAAACGAGATTAGGGGCTGTCAAATATTGAGATTTTAAGTTTGAATTCTTGAGTTTTAAAAGAAAGAGAATATGTATTTGTGTGTGTTGTCTGGAACAAACAAAAGAGCTAAGACCAACAAAATTCTACTTTTTACTTCCTTTTTCCTTAGCCCACACGTACACACCATGTGTCCATTATAGAGTGGGCAATATTTCATTTAATATAATATAATACGGTATATCTGATTCGCATTTAATTAATTTAAAATACATAACTAACTCCGTTCCCAACAACGAAGATATATTTAGAACTTTGGTTCAAAAATGAATCTAATGATATAAAAATCAATTCAATATCTAAATATTATAATTTCAACTAATTTTAACCCCTTGGTTAAAATATCAATTAATTCAAATAAATTATATAAAATTTAAATAAATTAATAAATAATATTTATCACTTACCGGAAATGATAAAACACTAGGCCGGGTCTCGGGGTGTTACAGCTGATTCCGTTTGTACGAAAGTGCAACAACAATCAAATACTTAATACATAGCTAGTATGTTTTACAGTTTCTTTTTATTTATGTTATTATCTTAATGTAATAGCAGCGAGTCAATAATCTAGTATCATAAATATTACATAAATGAGTTTTATTCTATGTATCATAAACAAGAGTCAAGCTTGAAACCTGTTGACAAAGAGGAGTAATCAAAGATGATAGGTACTCTGACTGCTTTTCTAATGGCACGTCTTCCATTCCAATTAACAGACCGATTGCCTGCAAATAAATTAAATAGGAAAAGGGGATACCCAAGTGGGATCCGGGCCTACCACAGGGGGTTGTCGGAAAGTACAAAAAGTACACGATTCTGGTTTTTAGGGGGGATCCGGGTCTGCCAATGGGAGATCATATGGGATCCGGGTCTGCCAGTGAAGGATCGTATTATTTTTGCAAAGGCTTCAAAAATGACATTAGTTATGCAATTCAGGTACAAAGGGCATTTTTTATGCAAATGGCTCCTTACTTTCCTACACAAACATATTACTTTTCAATTTTCACTGTAAATTCTTTCTTCGGACTGTTGGTTTTTGGGAAGAAAGAAGAATAAAAGTCAAATCTTTTTCCATTTTCTGTCTGCATTCCTTTGCAAGCTTCCTGTTGCATTCTGCAGTACCCCAACTGATACATGTTCTTGTTGGAAATATTAATTAATAGGAATATTAATTAATAACTTGCAAGTTGGCAAGTTCCCGCATTGGTAGGAGGAAGAGAATTAAATGGGTTTATAAGGCATTTAATTCCTTAAGCTTTCAAAGACTTTAGTGGAGGATTAAAGGCTAGACCCATACGCGCGCCGAGCCGAGACCAATGGTGCGATTTAAGCGTACTTTGCACGTCGCTGGGAGCTGAGGAGCTTTTTTTTTTTTGCCAGTACAGTGATAGTCAAACGTAATGGTCGGTCGGGTGTTAAGAGGGATGTTAATACCTCTTCCGTTTTTTGACCATCGACTTTATGATCTGGACGTTTTCTGTCAAAGAATAACGGTGATTAAGAGGTGTTAATTGCCTGGACGTTTTTCTTCTCAAGCCTCTCGTCTCCGTATAAAAGGGACTCACTTGGCAGAGTTTGAAACACACCAAAAATCACAGAAAACTCTCTCCCTCTGGCAGCTTCTGTTCTTCTTGTTTCCGAGTAATCATCTTCGTGTTGTACGGTATTTCGTTGATGTAGAAACATACCGTCCAAACTGCATCAAACCCTGGGTGTGTACGTTTGAGGCTTGCATCGTATAAAGCACGTATAAACCTTTAAGGACAAGGATAACTATTCCGTGCGCGGTTTGTTTTCATCTTCGTCAATTTCAGGTTAGTACATTTCATTTGGTTGATTGGTTAATTTGATTTTGTAACAGAATATATTTTAATAGTTCTCCGTCTCGGAATAATTCATTTCCATTTTCAATTTACGCACGGTAAGTATTCGATAAAATGCCCCAGTCATGATTTCTTGAACTCTTCTATCTTTGTTCTTTTTCTCTACAAAATTTTTGATGATTCTTGTACATTTTAGTTATTCTGAAGGTATTTTCTTGCTGGGTATAAAGAAATCTTGGAAATATGATTTTGGGAAAAAGAAAAAGATAAAATTCTTATTTTATTTGTATTGCTAATAAACACAAGTTAAAGTGCTTTAAATCACATCTTAAATCTAGGTCTAGTATTGTAGTATGTGATAAAGAAATAGATTACTGATTCTATTAGATGATTTTTTAATTATGACAAAACAGAGAATTTGCTTAGAATTCAGAGTTCTAATTTTTTATATTTTCATCTTTTACTATTACCTTTTTTACATATCAGTGTTTGAATATTCAAAAAAAAAAAAAAATTAAAAACTGTTATTTAACCTTAAACCCACAAGGGAATTTTTGGTTATGTGTTTCATGTGACTATTCTGCAATTTTTCTAAATTTACCATTTGTTGTTATAAACTGCAGGACCACATTTTCGGTTTCTTTCTTGTCCATATACTGCATATAGTGATATAGCCTATTGTTACAAACGAGCAATATAAACCCGCACGTTGTAGCGGGATTTAAAGTTTTCATTTAAGCTAAAATTATTATTTGGTTTATATTGGATTTATTTTTATTTCACTTTTTCGAATTCATAAAAAAATAGCTAGATGTTAGTATTGTAAAAGTATACTTAATTTGTATAAAAATATTGTGTACTACTAAGTTCGAATAAAATGAGGTCATCTTCAAAAAAAAAAAAAAATTATAAAGCTACCTAAAGTATAAAAAAAAAGTAAGTTTATGTGGTGGCTGCCAGATTTAAGAGTAAGTCATATAGCCTCAAAAAGTGAAGGAAAAAAAAATTGTTTTTAGCAGGACTCAATCTCAGGAAGTGAGGCAAGCAAGGACTTTTACTCATACATGGTAAGACCACTTGGGCAAGCTGAGCTTGTGATGACCATATCAGAAATCAAATATATAATCGGAAATTATTTTTTCCCCTTATGAACAGTACTTTTGTATGGTAAATATATATAAGGGAATATCCTTTTTCAGTTTTTCCCTAATTCGTAGTTCTCTTAACAATAATTATAAGTTGTTATGCTAACTAACTACCTAGATGTTGAACATAAAAGTTTGATTATTAGTTTTTAAGCAATAAATAATATTTATTTATAATAATAAATCTTCTCCTATATATGACCCCTAATTTGATTAAGGTTTGACAACTTGCCACTTTGGAGTTCCCTCATTGGTGGAGAATGCCACATGTAATTCTACCATTGGATATTATAATAAACAATTATGTCTCTGCTTCTTCCTCAATACTCCTAAAATACACTGCCGTCCGTTCAGTTCTATGATACGAGTATTAAATCTGAGATAATTGTATCATTCTAAACCCCTCCATTCCATTAAAGTATACTTCATGCCGGTGAACATAACACCTACAAATACGGTTAATTGGATCAAAAACCCCTTTGATTGTACGAATCCTGAAATATTAATGTAACGGAAATTGGGGGTAAACCCGAACCAATCGTCAAGAATAGAAATGGGGCCGTCAAATTGGTCACCGGATTCCGCCAGTTTCTCTAGAACATCAGCCCTCCGCCGCCTTTTACACCGGTGATTAGGTAAACAAGTCGTTTTTTCTTTTTTCCTCGCTTCATTTTCATAATTTGTTTGTTAATAAAACGATTAATTATCGGCCCTCCGCCGCCGTTTACACTTCTGATTAGGTAAACAATTTTTTTTATATTTGGCCTGGCTTCATTTTCATAAGTTGTAAACAATTCGTCATTGTAACCTAAAGTTTAAGGATTGAATTTTGATCTGTCTGCATCTTCATGTCGATTGACACACTATCTAGATTTTCTTCTTATATGTAAGTTTTAACTATTAGCTGTTTCAATCATTTAGATATGTTTGAGATTATAGGTTGGATTAGCTTCTCAATATACATTGGTATTTGATAATATGTGTTTCATGAAATGCATACAAGGTGTTCGTCGAAATGCTAAAGTGTTCGTCTGATTCAAGTTGCTTCCATATTCATATGAATGAAAGTGTTATTAACAAGGTATCAAGTCGGAGATGTTCCAGAAATTGAAGTACACATGTGTTTTAGAAATCCCACCTCCCCACATGTGTTTTCATGGGTTTGATTAATTTAAAGTAGATCATAATTTTATTTCTTGCAGTAACACTGTTATAATTATGAATGTAAAATCTTTTATTTTGATGATAGGCCCTCATTACATTCCTCATGGAAAGGAACATGGTGCTCCTAATGAGGAGATTCGCCATGTTGGCGATCTTGGAAATGTCACAGTTGGTGAAGATGGTATATTTTCATTATAATTCCAAAAATTATTGACATGATTGTTCATGAAGTCGCATCCATGCACACATTTTGTGTGAAATTTTTGCTCAATCGTTTCTTAAGGTGTTGTGATTATTTTTGCCATGAGCACCATTCTATTTCTTAAGGTGGTTTGACCCATAGTCAAACTTTGACTGCCATAAAACTGGCCTAGTTGTTTTAGGTATATTTTGATATTGGAAAATATCTATTTGACCATATGTGGAATAATTTGATTAAGTGTTAAATGAATTGTTTGACCTTTTGTCCTTTTGTGATATTTTAATCAAGGGATTAAAATATCTGTTTTCTGAAATGTTTAAATAAAAATGTGATTTTTATATCTTTGGATTCTCCTTTTAATATCGTCTCCAGAAATGCTTTCGTTTTTAAAATTGGAGCCCGTTTGGTATTTTAAATAAATTGACTACGAAAGGGACTTTTGTATTGTATTTGTTTAAAAGATGAAAAAAAATTCTCAAGTGGGCCCCACCCCCTCTTGGACGGTTTTAGTGATGGGGAAATGCCCATCTTTTGTCATTCACCAATCTTCCTCTCTCTCTCTACCGTCTCCATCTCTCTCTCTCTAATCTCTCTCCCAAAACTCCATTAAAACCCCTTTTTGTGTTCTTCAAGTTCTTGAGCTCCAAGAGAGATTACTAGCTCGTTTCTTGGCCAATCTTTAATCCGATCACGTTTTTGGAAAGCTCTTGAGGTAAGCTTCAACCTATATGTGTTTAATTTCGATTCCATGATAGTTGATAAATTAGGGTTTATGTGTTCTTGAGATTTGGTTGGTGATTATTGTGTTAGATGGTGTGTTAAGTGTTTACTCTAAGTTTGGCATGTATTGTTGCTTGAGTACAAGTAATTTAGCACAAGGTACAACTATTTTAGCAAGTGTACAAGTTAGGGTGTTTATGCTAGAAGTAGGTTATGTGGGTTTTGTCAACCCTTGGATTTCTTGTGGGTTGAATGCTTGGAATTGTTCATTATGTTAAGAAAACATGTTTGGTAAGTTATGTATGTTTAAAACCAAGTATTGGTGGATTTTGATAAGTAAACTAGCTAGTGTTTGGCTAATTGGGTGAAAAGATGAACTAGGAATTTTAGAAGTAAAATACTTGGGTTGTTGGTTGTCATGACTTGATGAATTGTTTAATTGATTATGACTTGTTAGTTATGATGAATGTGTGCTAAATGATGGAGCTTGGGTGGTGTTTGGATGGTTATTGGGAGATTTCATGAATTAGTGCAATTGGTGGTTGATATTGATCTAGGATGGAGTTTTGATCTTGTTAAAATAACTAGTTAGTTATCAATTGTTAAATGGTATGATGATAGCAATTATAGTTGTGCTTGAAGTGTTATAGTCATGTTCGGGCTTATGACCCGTTTGGGCCATTTAGTGGTAAAATGACTTAAAATAACTTGGATTGTGAAAGTATAAGTATTTTGTTAGAGTTTTAACATGAAATGTTGTCTAATGTCATGATAAAGTTCATTGTAAGATTAAAGAGGTAATAATTGGTCATGTTGACAATTATATGATTTTGACCCGTTTGGGTGTAAAAGATGTGTGTTATTAGTTGACTTGATATGTATGTATAATATGGTCATGGCATGTTCATATGATGATTTAAAGTGTTTGGTTATCTAGTTAGTGCAAGTGTTAGTGTTAAATGTATATTTAACATTGTTTATAAATTGGTGGAATTATATACTATTCGGTATTCCTTTGGTGTACAGGAATCGGGATCGAGACTCAGAAACATTAGACCTCTGAGTTCGACAAGTGGAAGGTTTCGGTGAGTGGATTTAACCTCCAACTTGTGTTTGGTTTCAATTGGTTTGGTATTGCATACTTGGGTGAAAATGGAGCAGAATATTTTAGAGATCTCTAATGTATTTGTTGCATGGTTAAGGGAGGTTGTGGCCCGGGTGTTGGACACGAAACGCTATCGGTTACCGTGGTTTGGCCGACCATGGTTTAAGGCTCCGGCAGGACCCCGATCTTCTCGAACAAACAGTGTTGTCCCCAATCGGAGATGTTCTAGAACTTCCGTGTTTTAGTGGACGGTGATTCGTAGTTACGTGGCCTTTAGACCGTAGGGATGTCTATGCTAGCTTGTTGGGCTTTACAGAAATTGTAGATTATATTCATTCACTTAGCTTTGTGCTAATCCCTCCCTCGTTGAATCTTTTCAGGTGGTCGGTGCTTTGGACGGGATGGTTGACCAAGCTCAGTTGATATGTTTTAAAAAGGAGCCATGTCGTTTAAGTGACATCGTTTAAATAATTAATGTTAGAAGTTTATTTTGGGACATTTGGTTTGTAAACCTAAACCTAAACTTATTATTATCTTTATGCTTCCGCTAAACTAACCTAGAGGATAACCTAATCGCCTTCGGGCATTTTTTTTTTTAAAAAAAAAACGCTTCCTAAATTTTGCGGTGTTACAATTTGGTATCAGAGCTTCGGTTTGGCGATGGATACTCGGGGTTGATGTTCCATTCCCAAATTGTGGCTCAAGTTTGGTCAAGCATTCCGGACGAGCGGGATTAGAGCAACGGTGAATGAAGTTAGTTGTAGTTAGTGCGTAGTTACTAACGATTTAAACTAAGCTTTCGTGAGTTGTTGTGATTGTTATAGATATGACAGGTAAAGAGAAACTGACCCCCTTGGCTCTAGAAAATGTTAGCACACCAAGTAACGATGCGGGAACTACCGGAGGAGCCTATATACGCACGTGGGGATATGAAGTACACTAGAGGTGGTCAATTTGGGCAAGATGGAAGTTGACCTTGGGAAAAGAAAATGGATTGTGGGTCAAGGACGGGGGCGGTCGGGTAATCTTCACCAACCGTGGACCGACAATGATAGCTCGGGTATGTTTTAATAAACTCAATACTGGTGTTTATGTAGAATTGTTAACTGATAAGGTTGCTTAACTAAGATTTGTGAAATGTTGTGATAAACTGAACTGCTTACCTTCGGTGTGTTATGTCACTTGAATTAGAATAATTAATTGCTAGTTGATTTGGGATACTTCTTATGTGTCAGGAGTGTTGTAGATATAAATGAGGTATGCTTACATGTTCCTTTTATTGAAACTTGGACTAAGTTTAGAGTGACATGATGTATGGATTAGTCTAGTTAATGAAAGTTATGAATAAATGTTATAGGAGATTGAATCCTTTCTTGTTTGTCGGGACACATATAGTGTCTCGGTGGTTAAATTGCTCGTTTTCATGTTGTGAAAATTGATGACATGTCGATTGTAACTGTTTGTTTGTTCCTTCACTCTAGGAGAAGCGAAGAGAATCGGTTGTATGTCGGTTTCGGTCACAACATATGTGACCATGGATCAAGTTGAGTATAGTAGTAACTATTGTAAACTGTGGGAATGTAATGCTTGTAATTAAATGGATGGAATTGTATGCGTGAATTGAATAGTCCAAGTAGGACTAGTGTTTGTATGTGAAAAAGTTGGAAATTTTATTTGTGACATGTCGGGTCACATGTAGTGACTTGTATAGTGAGAATCAGAAATGTTTGTGCAACGTGAATAAATTGATGTTTGTTTTTGGTTATAGACATTAATTATGACAGTCAGACAATGTTAAATACCTAAATGACCTGAAACGCTATGATGCAAATTGTGACTTGTACCCTATGTGGAAATTGGAATCTGAAAATGACTAATGAATTGTGTGTGTAGATCTTTTGAGATGACTTGTGATAGTAATAATTGGAGATAAAAGAGACTTTTAAATGATTTGCATTGATTATGAAATTATTTGAGAAGAGTTTGAAAATGTGATTTATACTTAAATCTAGTGTTTAGATTTAAATGATTGTATAAAAATGATTTATGTTAATAAAAATTGATCATAGCTTAAATTGATGATTTTTAAAGTGCTTAAGACGATGATGATGTTTTATTGATTGTAATAAAAGCTGTTGAATTGAGATTTTGAGGTTTTATGTCTTAAGAGTTATGTTTCTAGATCAAATATCATGATAGAAGTTGTTTATGCTTAATTGCGAATTGAACTGATGAAATCACCTTACTATTTGGATGTTAATGGGTAAGAGTTAAGGACTAGTTGAATTGTGATTGATTGACTTGAAGTCTAAGTAAAAGTTGACATGTAACTGAAAATGCTTATTAGTCATCACATGAGTTTGACATGTTAATGAACTGTGAACTGTATGTTTGAAATCGTTATGATAAATTTCTCAATGTTGAAACGTTTAAGGTGATTAGTGTCAAGACTGGATTGAATGCTTTTAGTTGTTAGATCTTGATCATGATAATAATCATTGATAATTGCATGAGTCGATTTGGTGAGTAGCTTGACATGTTATGGAAGTAATAAGAATAATTTTTGGATAATAAAACTTGTTTTGATCTGTTAGGTCATAGGTATGACTAATTGGGTATAAAAGTTGTTGCTATTTGTATTGCCATGATTGTAATGAGATATGTGGGGTAGACTTGAATTGTGAAAACTGTGACTAGTTTTGTCAAAACGTGCAACTTGACTTTATGAAATTGTGTTCCCCGTGTAATAGGGCCAATTAAGCATGGAATAATACATGATTGTTAGAAGTATTGTTAATTAAGGACTTGATAGTGTTATGAAGAATTGCTTGATTTGGACCTAGTATGCTAAAATTGGACTAAAGTGCATTTTGTGGTTCATGACTTGACCTTAAAGATCTTTATATGTTACTTGTGAGTTTATGTAATAGTTAACCTCGAAATAGAATATGTCCGAATTAAATTGTAAGTTTTGACCCGTTTGTCTATTATGTATCAAATTGGTGAAATACAACTATTGACTTGATACTTGTTTGACATTTTTGTAGTTCATTAAGAGGATCATATGAGAGTTGTTATATGCATCTTAACATGCTTGAAAGGCTAACTTATAGTCTTGAATTGATTATGGTATGTTGACCCGCTTGGGTCAAAATGTGCAAAATGGAGTAAGTATACTATAAAATGCATGACATATTGGATGTGATTTTGTTTGAGCATGTATACGTGAAAGTGATTGGATTAGAGTTGTAGACGTATTGTGATAAATGCTTGCTAATTGGATTTTATTGTTGGATTCCGGGGACGGAGTCCTCTTTAAGGAGGGTAGAGTTGTAACATCCTAAAACTGGCCTAGTTGTTTTAGGTATATTTTGATATTGGAAAATATCTATTTGACCATATGTGGAATAATTTGATTAAGTGTTAAATGAATTGTTTGACCTTTTGTCCTTTTGTGATATTTTAATCAAGGGATTAAAATATCTGTTTTCTGAAATGTTTAAATAAAAATGTGATTTTTATATCTTTGGATTCTCCTTTTAATATCGTCTCCAGAAATGCTTTTGTTTTTAAAATTGGAGCTCGTTTGGTATTTTAAATAAATTGACTACGAAAGGGACTTTTGTATTGTATTTGTTTAAAAGATGAAAAAAAATTCTCAAGTGGGCCCCACCCCCTCTTGGACGGTTTTAGTGATGGGGAAATGTCCATCTTTTGTCATTCACCAATCTTCCTCTCTCTCTCTCTCTACCGTCTCCATCTCTCTCTCTCTAATCTCTCTCCCAAAACTCCATTAAAACCCTTTTTTGTGTTCTTCAAGTTCTTGAGCTCCAAGAGAGATTACTAGCTCGTTTCTTGGCCAATTTTTAATCCGAACACGTTTTTGGAAAGCTCTTGAGGTAAGCTTCAACCTATATGTGTTTAATTTCGATTCCATGATAGTTGATAAATTAGGGTTTATGTGTTCTTGAGATTTGGTTGGTGATTATTGTGTTAGATGGTGTGTTAAGTGTTTACTCTAAGTTTGGCATGTATTGTTGCTTGAGTACAAGTAATTTAGCACAAGGTACAACTATTTTAGCAAGTGTACAAGTTAGGGTGTTTATGCTAGAAGTAGGTTATGTGGGTTTTGTCAACCCTTGGATTTCTTGTGGGTTGAATGCTTGGAATTGTTCATTATGTTAAGAAAACATGTTTGGTAAGTTATGTATGTTTAAAACCAAGTATTGGTGGATTTTGATAAGTAAACTAGCTAGTGTTTGGCTAATTGAGTGAAAAGATGAACTAGGAATTTTAGAAGTAAAATACTTGGGTTGTTGGTTGTCATGACTTGATGAATTGTTTAATTGATTATGACTTGTTAGTTATGATGAATGTGTGCTAAATGATGGAGCTTGGGTGGTGTTTGGATGGTTATTGGGAGATTTCATGAATTAGTGCAATTGGTGGTTGATATTGATCTAGGATGGAGTTTTGATCTTGTTAAAATAACTAGTTAGTTATCAATTGTTAAATGGTATGATGATAGCAATTATAGTTGTGCTTGAAGTGTTATAGTCATGTCCGGGCTTATGACCCGTTTGGGCCATTTAGTGGTAAAATGACTTAAAATAACTTGGATTGTGAAAGTATAAGTATTTTGTTAGAGTTTTATCATGAAATGTTGTCTAATGTCATGATAAAGTTCATTGTAAGATTAAAGAGGTAATAATTGGTCATGTTGACAATTATATGATTTTGACCCGTTTGGGTGTAAAAGATGTGTGTTATTAGTTGACTTGATATGTATGTATAATATGGTCATGGCATGTTCATATGATGATTTAAAGTGTTTGGTTATCTAGTTAGTGCAAGTGTTAGTGTTAAATGTATATTTAACATTGTTTATAAATTGGTGGAATTATATACTAATTCGGTATTCCTTTGGTGTACAGGAATCGGGATCGAGACTCAGAAACATTAGACCTCTGAGTTCGACAAGTGGAAGGTTTCGGTGAGTGGATTTAACCTCCAACTTGTGTTTGGTTTCAATTGGTTTGGTATTGCATACTTGGGTGAAAATGGAGCAGAATATTTTAGAGATCTCTAATGCTGAGATTAGCATTGCGAGTTTTGGGAACCAAAATGACAGCAGATTTTAGAGATCTCTAATCTGAAAATTAGCATTGCGAGTTTTGGGAACTAAAATGGCAGCACATTTTAGAGATCTCGGATTTAAGGATTAGCAACGCGAGTTTCCTTTTTAGCATTGCTAACTCTGAAACTAGCAATGCTAATTCTCACTTTGACGTGAACTTGCCTGTGATGCTTTTAATGCAGTTTTTCGTAACTAGCTTGCTTGTTTGGTACTTATTTGCTTGTGTTAAGTTAAATAGGTTATGTGCACATATGTGAGGAGACTTTGCTTGATTGCAAGCAACAACTCGGTGTGTGGTTATCCGAGGCTCGGTTTGACGTGGTGACCGAGGTTTGAGAAGTCAGTGCGCTGAGCAAGGGGTGTCGACTAAAGGGTATCCGACCTTACCTGTATTTGTTGCATGGTTAAGGGAGGTTGTGGCCCGGGTGTTGGACACGAAACGCTATCGGTTACCGTGGTTTGGCCGACCATGATTTAAGGCTCCGGCAGGACCCCGATCTTCTCGAACAAACAGTGTTGTCCCCAATCGGAGATGTTCTAGAACTTCCGTGTTTTAGTGGACGGTGATTCGTAGTTACGTGGCCTTTAGACCGTAGGGATGTCTATGCTAGCTTGTTGGGCTTTACAGAAATTGTAGATTATATTCATTCACTTAGCTTTGTGCTAATCCCTCCCTCGTTGAATCTTTTCAGGTGGTCGGTGCTTTGGACGGGATGGTTGACCAAGCTCAGTTGATATGTTTTAAAAAGGAGCCATGTCGTTTAAGTGACATCGTTTAAATAATTAATGTTAGAAGTTTATTTTGGGACATTTGGTTTGTAAACCTAAACCTAAACTTATTATTATCTTTATGCTTCCGCTAAACTAACCTAGAGGATAACCTAATCGCCTTCGGGCATTTAAAAAAAAAAAAAAAAAAAAAAACGCTTCCTAAATTTTGCGGTGTTACAATTTGGTATCAGAGCTTCGGTTTGGCGATGGATACTCGGGGTTGGTGTTCCATTCCCAAATCGTGGCTCAAGTTTGGTCAAGCATTCCGGACGAGCGGGATTAGAGCAACGGTGAATGAAGTTAGTTGTAGTTAGTGCGTAGTTACTAACGATTTAATCTTTTTTAAATATTCCATATCAAACTTGATGATTTATTAACAACACAAGCTTGCTAATATAATTTATTATGGTTAAAATCATACTACCTAATTTTGTATAATGTATATTTTAATGCAGAGTGGTCCACTTGCTACCTATTACAATGTCATGTAACATTAACAACCAATTTCTAAATGATACATTTTAATTTTGGCAGATTCACTTTACATTTTGGCAGATTCACAACCAAGTGTTACAAGCAGTAAGATTAACAAATCCGAATGCATATTCATTCGTGTCAAAATAAATGATACATTTTCCGTTTCTAACATATATGGCATGTGATCTTCAGCTCCTACAATGGTATTTATTTTATTTGCAAAATCATCAAAATCTGTAGGTTGTAGAAGTTTGTATTGAAGTAGGGGACAATTGTTATTGGTTTGTGTCAAATTTTCAATATGTTGAAGAATAAGTATTTGATTGTTGTTGCACTTTCGTATAAACGGAATCAGCAGTTGCAGTATACATAATAGATAGAATTGTATAAGCAAATATATCCTTAGTTTCTTGATTTGTTGGTGATGCTTATTTGTGCATTTGATTTATAATTGCTTGGATTTTTAGCCCGTCCATTATAGGGCACACTTTACATTTTCATCTTTTACATGACGGTACATTTTAATAAGCAGTTTATATGGTACCAAAACAAAGGGCGGCTTATTAAAAAAATGCATTCCTGTATTTGTTATTGTTTGGAAAGCTTATGAAGGAGGTGCTTTGATTGGCTTATTAGAAAAGGCTTAGCCTTTTTATTATAATAACAAAAAAAGCTTATTAAGAAGATAAGCTTTTAACAAATAGCTTACCATAAAAGTATAGTATTTGTGTAATAAATAAGACATTGTATTTTACATCAAATGTTATTTTTATAGAAGTCTGTAGAAATTTATCTCAATTTATCTAATTTATTATAATCTTAATTTATCTAATTTATTATAATGTTACATTATTATTTCAATAATATTACTATTTTGTTATTTTCGTATAAAAATCTCGAAGCATGCTCACTCATTCGGGCGGGCTTTGAAGCTAGTATATAAATATCAAACATGTAGTAATTAAATTAAATAATAAATCTGATTTTTGAATAAACTGGAAATTGAGGTTTCTTTTATGCGCTTGATAATTTTGATGGGTTAAACAAAAATGAAACTAGGCTCGTCTCTTGGTAGACTATAGTCCTGCTGGGCTCGGGACAAGTAGTTGGGCCTAAACCAATTCGGCTACATAAGGTATTCTGCCACAATCGTACCTAATAATCTATTAACTTTTACTTGTTTATCACTAACTCGTTAACTAACTAATTGATGATTTAATACGAGTAATAGTGATTAATAAACTAAATAATAACATATACTGATGAGACATGATTTTTAGGAGTTCACAAAACTTAAAAACAAAATATATGCTCTCATAAATGATAGTAGGGTTCTACAATGTTATTAGGGTTACAATTAATATCGAATTAAATACATAAATTTTGGGGTTGTCACTAATTCATTCCATGTCAAATATTGTCCCTAGTGAAGAATAAACACAGAAATTTACTTCACTTGCAAACTTGTAAATAATCGACCTTATATGCACCTAATTCATAATTTTTTTAAAAAAATTGTTGCATATTTTTCTATAAATAAAATCAAGAAAGTGATCAATATAAAGGAGAGTTTTAGTTTGAAATCCGAACAACCTGATCAGGCCAACATGGTCAACCTAATTCCTTATAAGGTCAGATTGCAGGTTAAAAAAATTAATCCAAACATGACAGGTTCGACCCGATAAGAGTCTTAACTCGACCCAACAACCCGATTGACACCTCTAATGTCCACGGTAGGACAACTATTAGAAAATATCTAGCTTTAGCCCAAACCCATTACCCGGTGTTGGAATATTGTGTGTAAAATGACAACACAACTACATCATGATTTGTGTCATAAAATACTTAGAAGGTCACACACGACTGAGCAAAAAAATTAATAATATTTTGGATATTGTTAGACATGAATTAGAGGTTACACTTTAAATATAATTAGCTAAAGAGTTATTAACTGTAGCAACCTAAATTACATGGATAAAATGATAAAACTACTAGTATTAGATTTTATGATTGACTAATTGTTATCGTGATAATAATTAAAGATATAAATTGTAATTTAATTATTGTGGTGGACTTTTTATTAAACAACTCATAGATGATGGATTAATTATCAAAGGGACTTAAATTTGGCTGCCCTCCATGATCCACCTTGTAGAATGGCCCATGATCCACCGTAGTGAATATTCTTTTTAAACGAAAATATGTAATTCTATAACTATAAATTATACTCCCTCCGTCCCACAAAAAAGTTCCCATTTCTAATGGGCACAAGTATTTAGGAGAGAGTTAGTGGTGGGGTCCATGGTTATATTTTGATTAAAATATAAGATTTTCTGGAGAGAGAAAGTGCTTTTAGAAGATAATTAGTGGTGGGGTCCATAGTTTTAATATTATTTTATTAAGTGGTCCCTCACCATTTGAGAAATGGGAACTTTTTTGTGGGACAAAATTTAGAGGGGAAATGAGAACTTTTTTGTGGGACGGAGGGAGTATCATTTATGAAAGTGTTCCAAACCATAGAAACGCGATTCACCGATTTGGCCATGAACTACGTACCGGATGCCGAGTACCGGAACACGATTCATTAGCGTCCCGAACACTGTCGGGATCGCCATTTGGTACGCCATATTGGAGTTCCTGATCAACTAAGGTACGCGAACCGGGTCGGCATGCAATCGTGTTCCTAATCGGTGGGTACATCGTATCCGGTGATTTGGATCGCGTTTTGTATGAAGTCGGGGACGTAATTTTAAAATTGAGCAGAAGTTGCAAAAAAAGTTCTTTCACAACCTGTTAGCTCCTCGGCAGAGAGAAACTGGAGCACATATTCTTACATTCATAACGTGAAGAGAAACCATCTGAATTCCAAAAGAGCTGACAAACTTGTTTTCATCCACTCAAACGTACGTCTTTTATCTCGATTTTCAGAAAATTATAATTCTGGACCACACAAAAACTGGGATGTGAATCCAGAAAGTATGAACATAGAATATTCAAATGATGACATGGAATATCTTGGATGAAGAACAAGTTGTTGGAAATGGAAAAGGAAAAAGACCAAGGGTCGAAGATCACTAGACAAATGTTTTTGTTTTGTTTGCTTTATGTCATTTAAATTTTGGTAGACGATTAATTTCTTTTTAGTTAACGCTCAAGTATTTTCATTAATGTCTTTGAAGTATTTATGAAATTTTATGCCATGTTTTTGTTTTTTGACTTTGAAGTTTGAACTTTAAAACTATAATTATATATATATATATATATATATATATATATATATATATATATATATATATATATATATATATATATATATAACTTGATTTTAAGGGTACATCGTACCATATTATTTGGTACATCGTTTCAAAATGTAAGTTACACCGTACCGTTGTACCGGACACGTATCGAAATGAACCTACCTCCCTTCGTACCGGATACGCCAGAACTAGTGAATCGCGTACCCGTTCCGCGTACCCGTACCGGAGTGTACCACGTTTTATGTGACTATGTTCCAAACCACGTCATCAAGCAGCTTGTATCTTCCAATCATAAATTGCCATCTCAAACCATATCTTCTCCTCCCTCCTTCTACCAACTGCCAAGCCATCATGTCTTTTATTTCACTTGAACGAGACAACAATATTTATCTTCATCTTCTCAATTATGTTCAAATTAGGGCTTCAATTAGTGATGAGCAGAAATTTAGCACGCAATCGTGAAATACTTATATTCAGAAATCGAAGGACTTCCTTCCGTGCTCGATGTTGTACCACTTATTTTTGTTTCTGCTTTCTTCCTTCTTTCTAAAGACGATAAAGGTGTTCTTTTTTCCTCAACTTTGCACTAGGGTTTACTTGTAAGTTGATTAAATTTATAACCTAATTTAACTTAGATTTGTGTCATTAGGTAGGAATGTTGATACAACAATTGTAACAGTAGAAATTAGTCATTTGTAATCAGGGTATTTTGATTTTATTGGTTGTCACAAATTTGTGCTATTATTATAGGAAAAATACTGTAGAGAAAAGTTAAATAGTAGAAAGTTTATGGTGAAGATTTAGTGATGCATAATGAAATCAATGATCATGATGAATCTACAATTAATAATAGTGCGAAAAACAAAGATAAGAAAATAAAAGGAGATCAAATCACAGGTTTATATAATGAAGCAGGAAGTAACGAGTTAAAAATGTATGAAAAAAAATATGAAAGGTGTTTCAGAATTTACAAAGGCATCTATACATTATGAAGAAGATGATGAGTATAATGATGAGATTACTATTCAACTAGAAGATTATAATACTGGTGTAGGTAGTAACGATCATAAATCTGATGTTAAATTATCTAAACCGCATGAATCCAGTTTTGTAATGTTGACTTCCAATTAAGGGTAAGTATATAAGAAAATCAGTTTTATTTAGCACATAGATTGCCTCCATATAAGCAAAACTTAAGTGGTGGTTGAAGATGAGCTATTATCACAATCAATAATCCGCCTTTTAGTTTGCTATCTACTCACGTGCAAAGATACATACATATGCTTATAATTGGCTTTCAAACTTGAGTATATATCCTCTTATTTTAACCAACAATTGTTTTTATTCGTTGAACCCTAAATAGTATAGCTTTCAGATTATATTGTACCCTAAATAACTTGAACGATATTAATGTTGCAGCAAACCCATGGTCCCACAACAAGTGCAGTGTATTTTATTAGATATGTTGGTGACAGCATCTGGATCATATAAACAGCCATAAGAATGATGATTACTGAAACTGATAGGTTTGGGGGAAGGAAATGGAGGCAAGGTTGAATTCAAGTGGTGGGTGGAAATTGAATCAATTAAGTTCATAGAGAATATGTTTATATGCAATGTGAAAATTAAAGACGTGCTTGGGGTGTCTGATGTGATAAAAAAGTGAAGATGGTCCCCAAAATAGACAATGTGATGTGATGAAAAAATGAAGATGATTCCCAAACTAGAGGAACAGGAAAATACATAATTTAGGATGATAGATCGGTTATGTCTTGTGGGGTTTAACATAAGGTTTTGAAATCATCTAACATTTCATTTTCCCCTAATTTTGGTATAATTCTGTAAGTATCCATTGGGTGGAACAAATACAACGTTTCTGCTGTTGGGTAAACCCCTTTTTTCACTTTTGACAGGAAAACATCACCTTTTTAAAGCATATGTTTTAATGAGTATTTTCTGCCTTGGTTAATATTTAAAATCTTAAAAGGGTGTGTTTACCAAGATGATCCTATATTGTTCAATTTGTAGTCTATATTCTGACTATTGCTCTTCAATCAACTCCTTGTGCATAGTTTAAGTTTTGTAATAGGTTACATCACGCTATTCATTTATGTTTGTATACCCATTTACTTGGCATATCAAAGTAACTTGAATGTGATTGTTAGGCTTTTTTCGAATTTTAAAATTTCAGTCTATCCAGGGGCTGAATAAATGCTTGATTTTGTATCACTGCCAAAGAGTTAGGAACAATTATTGGGCCGAAGCTTAACTACAAGATATGATCAATGTAGTTGATGCTGATCAAAATTGATTTCCCAGAGTTTTTGAATCTCATGGTTACAAAAATGAAGGTGACTCTATTTATTCTAGAAACTGAAAAAATTGTGAAATATAGTTATAGATATGAGATTTTGTCTGAATGTTGTGCTTCTTTTCCTTTCAAGGACAGACTCAGAATGGTTGCAAATCTGCTGCTAAAGTATGTAACATAATCTCATCATTTTTCCACTTAACATATTCTTATAGGTGGGTTGAGTTGACCCATGATTGCATATTTCTTCACTTTTTTAATTATAAAATGGGCTAAATATGATTTCAGAAGTTATAGTATAACAATAAGAATTTAGATTAAAAAAAAAAAAACAATTGAATATATGCATCAAATCTATGCTTTTGGTGACAATCGACCAATTTGACTTGTAGCTATTTTTTTACTTGACCCATTTGATATGAAATGTAACCCAAATTGACCAATTCATAAGCAGATGGGTCTGCAACATAATGCAATTATTTTCAACTTTTGAGTTAACCCATTTGGTTTTGATATGGGAAGTGGTCGGTTAAACATTTCTTGCTTAATTTTGATCTTTATATAAATGTGTGATATATGATTATGTATGCTATATTATTACTATAAGAATATAAATTTTGTCAACACTGATGGGAAGTAAATAAATTTTAAGCAACTTTCCACCCATTTGACATGTTTCCTTTTTAGCTATTTACATACATTTGAAATAAAAACACAGTCCAAATCAACCTGTTCGAAAGCAAACAGATTAAAACTGCCACATGTATTATTTCTACTAAATTGAACTTTTGATTTTCATAATGTAGCTTTGTCATGTGTGGGGAAAAGTTAACTGATGAAAAAGTGGATGAGATGATCTGAGAAGTTGACATGGTCAAGTGAACTATGAAGAGTTTGTGAGAATGATGCTCGCCAAATGATTGTGATTGTGTTTTTAGACTTCAATTCATATTATGTTAGCAGTTGATATAGCAAGTATAGTGCGATTTTGACTCATTGTACGAGTTTGAAATAGAGATTATAAGTTTTAATTGAAACTGCATATGGATGTCTTTATATTATAAAATACGTGGAGCTTATAATGCTTAATACATTGATTTATTGCAAGAGTTATGAGACTTTTTGAGCAGGAGTTAGAACTTGGAATGAAATCATCAAACGTGGAGGAAATGATGTTTTATGGTGGAATGAAGATAATGTTAATATGTTGCGACTTAACCCATGTGGCTGCAGGTTGTGAGTTCGATTCTCATTGGGAGCGTTGCATTGCGTAATTTTACTCACACCTCACACGTGGGGAATTTTCCTTGGAAATCCCTTTGGGGGCTGAGTTTGCCCGCTTATACGGAGCTCGAACTCGGGGTGCTCGCTGAAAAATTGCGAGTAGGCTTCCGTTATTTCATTTGCCGTTTCCAAAAAAAAACTCAAGTAGTTCATATGCTATAAGTGATGTTAATATTCGAGAATCTGGAAACATAATACCTAACATTACTCATGAATTGCTAGAAGGTTGAGAAAGTGGATGCATAAGATGAAGAGATGGAATGATACGGTTTTGATTATTATAAGTATTTGTATTTTGAAATTTTATTATTGATTATAGACATTATCTATTATCTTCGTATAATTAATACAAATTGTGACACGCAGATATTTTTGTTTCAGCGATTCAATCTGATTAATTCTTAACAAAGCCACATGCAATTTGTTTGCATATGTATCTTTGCTCTATACAATTGAAAAAAAAATCAATAGACAATTGCTTTGCTATTGGTTTGTTACTGTTGCTCAAATTTTAACTAACATATCATTATTTTGTTGGATTTTAAGGTATTATACATACGTTTTTTATCCTTGTACGAGAATCACATTGTAACCCTTGAATATAAACCCGGGCATTTCGTGGGTCGTGCTTAGCACGGCCGAAGACATATCTAGTATATTAATATAATGCTCATTCTCTTTAGTTTTTTTTTGGACCCTCCCCTCCCCATCATCCCTTCCTTTAGATAGGCGGACTGAAAAACCAAAGAAACATAACTGAAGTACCATGTCAATAGTTTAAGAAAAATGGCGGGCTTCAATTTTCAACCGAATTACTCATTAGCACCACTCTAATATTACATGACACAAAACATAGACATCAAAAACTACATAAACAACTTGAGAAGCAAATGGAAAATTTACTATCCATCTTTTTTTACATTACACAAATAGTGGAATCTTAAGATTTCATATCATATTAAACACAAAAATCCAAAACATCAATTGTTGTACCAACATCTTAAGGTTAATTTATATTTAAGGCATATGAATTATCGTGTTATTTTTATATATAATTATTTCTTATCAAAATAAGTGATATACTTTTATTTTTCTCTTTTTAAAAATAAGTAATACACTTTAATAATTTAACTTATTTAGTGAAAAAGTAGTTGGCACATAATCATTAATTATCTTATTTAATAAAGTGAAATGATGTTTTTATTCTAATTTTTTACTTGTAAACATCATTAATATATAAAACTTTCCTTTTTTTCTTTTTACTTGTGTAAATGAACTAGCACGTTTCTACCCCGCGCGATGCTGCAGGGTATTTTCATATGATACCCAAATTAATGTTTATATAATCATAAATTTGTATTCGTAATAATTTGGATACTATAAATAATTTGAGCTGTATAATCAAGTTGGTAAATGTTATATAATTTGCACATTACATTTTTTAGATAAAAATATCAACATATTAAAACAAAAGGGTTAAAATATAAGGATTCAAAACCTAAATGTCAAAAATATTTAAAGGTTAAAATTAAGAAGAAAAAAAATAAAGTTAAAGTTGACAGTTAAAAATCTATCTACTTACTATAATAAAACAAAGCCTATATGGCCACCATTATGCCATGTGTCAGTCTCCTAGGCCTCCTTTGAATTGTTTTGCCGCTCTTTCTTCAATTTACGTTTTTATTTTAATTATTTAATATAAAATTTCAATTATTGTCGAATACATAAATTTGCAAAAGATATCTTCAATTTTGAAAACATATATATCGTGTTTCTTATTTTAATTTTCTTATTTTAGGATAGATTTAAATAATTCTTCAAATATCATCATTATTTGGATTGTAGTCGATCAAATTTTGGATTAGGCGTAAAGAAAATTATCTAACAAAACATAATTATAAAATATCATAAAAAATTAGAAAAGTTTGAAATCAGACTTTCAAAGTCAAAATTGAAATAAGATTTGCAATAATATTTGCGTAATCTTTTCCCGGTGTAGATTCAAGCACGATGACTTTGCTTTCTGTTATCAACGATGATGATTATTAGGGTTAAGTTGGGACTATAATAAATTTAAGTGCTTAATTTGAATCCACGGGTTTAGGATTAAAGAAATAATTTTATTCATACCATTTATTTATTCATCTTCAGCCCTACTTGATATTATTATATGTGTAACTAGGTTATATCCCGTGAAAATCACGGGCTGCCACTAATTTTACTCGTTTATATTTTTTTTTGTCCATCAATTTATCGTTAATTTCATGAATATAACCTTTAAATAAGAAAATATGTAATGCTAATAAACCAAAGTGTTTTCATTGATTCTTACAAATTATATTAACTTTTTAAAATTTAGACCCAATATATGTTAGACCCAACACACCGTTAACAATCGGTGACTAATACAGTAATATTGTCGCTATCCCACCCACAATCTAATTGAATGATAACTTATAAGTCTAAGTGTATCCTGCTCCTTCAAGCTAGCTTTTTGGAGTGAGTTCTACACTTAGACATGTTTGGGATACGGAAAATCGGGTATTCGTATCAACCCTATTAGTCATAAAGTCATGAAATGTAAACGATCATTTCCTAATTTTTTTGGTAAGTATTTGACACGTTACTCTAAAATTGACCATTTTGTAGTATTTTGTGTCTCATCTCCATGATATGCTCCTAAATGTATTTTAAAGTGTGTTATATAAATTCCATCTCCATAATTTTATAAGTCAATTTTATAAGTAAAAAATTAACTGTAGTGATTATAAGCTGTTGATCAAACATACAAAAAAGGGACCTTGAATGTTATTTACTACGGTTGAAATGCTTTAATAACTATCACAATATGATTTACCAGTGAAAAGCCAAATACCGGCAAACAGCTCACGGCTGAAATAGGAACACGAATGGGCAGTTGCAAACAGAGATGGGGAGAAATCAATAGAATATACTGTCCGTGTATCTCTCAGTTTTTCCTGTGATAAAATTTGTTACCATAATATGTGACCACATTAACATATAAAAAAGGCGATACTTTTTAAATTAATCAAGCAACCTATGCAAATATGCCGCTAAAGTTATTGAGAGTGTATTGACTTTTTAAATTAATCAAGCAGTAACTGTCTTCTTAAATATAATTGTATTCGTTTAAACTTAAATGGAGTCCTGGATGGTTTCAAACTTTACATTTTCATTACAAATTTTCTATTTTCCAGAGAATTAAAGTCTTCTGGGTATGAGTCAACTTTTAAACTATCCTGCAAATAATTTTATATCTTTAAGGAGAAATGATATTTAGTCCTACTATTTGGTACTACTCATCGTCATACTCACTTGATAATATGACATGTGTAATTCACTAATTCCCTCTCTTAATATTATTGTAAGGTATTCGATCTGTCAAATAACATTATGAAAAATAATAAAAACGTTAAGTAATATTGAATAGGTTGTTTTGATTTGTTTATGCAGAAATACATGGTAAAATACGGAAATATAGAATATACCTGGCAAAAGCTTATGGATGTTGTTTAATGGTAGCGCTTGTTTGGTGATTCAGGCTGCTGTAGCATATTAATTTAAGGGCATGTTTGGTAGGATGGAAATGGAAAGGAAGGAAATGGAATTGATTCATATCTCCACACCTATTCTCTTTCTCGACATTTCCATTCTTTTATTCAATTCCATTCTCTTCAATTCCATCCTACCAAACATGCCCTAAGGGTTTTGCTAACCATTGCCCTTATGGCAATGATTAAGGGAGGTTAAAATGGTTAATGTACAAGTTATGGAGTATAATTAATTAAAGTTGGTTATTAAAATTCATGGGGTTGTTTTAATTAGTTAATTACAATTACTTTATGCAAAAAAAAAAAAAAAAAAAAAAAAAAAAAAAAATTCTTAATCATTACCCTTAGGGTAATGTTTAACATCTCCCTTAATTTAATGAGTATTTGAATACTGATTTTCCTGTTGCAGGTTTACGAAGAGTAATGATGTAGCAAATTTTTTTACCTTTCTACTGATGAGCTTATATAGAAAAATATTAAAAGGTTCAAAATTGAAAGTAAATCGTTCATACGTTGAAAGTATTGAGTTTTTTAAATTGTGTATTGTTTCCGTATTTAAGATATTAATTTTTTTATATATAAATCGTGTATAATTTTTTTTCTGAATAAAAGGCTATTAATTTGTTAAGTATACTAAATTAGAGAATATTAACTTAATTGATGCAGACTATTAATTTGTTACTAAATATAAATTGTTTTTAAAAATTTAAAGCATATTAATTTTTTCTTAAATTAAAGGATATTTACAACCTTTCATTTTCGTCCTATATATCGGTGGTGTAGTTGGGAAATAATTTTTAGAAGGTTTTTAGTTTCTTCCTTAATTAGAGTTGGTCTATTATCAATTCGCAAATCCTATGGCTCGAGATTCTCTAAATGCATGGGTGGGAAAATGAAAAGGCTGGCCAATAAAAGACTGCCACGTGGCAAGGTGACAACCTAAAAGATGCCAAGTGGCACCCTAAATGCTTCTTTTATTATAATTATAGAATAGATATAGATTCATTAATATCATCCATTGGTTTTAATATATGTCTTCATCTATTAAGTAGGACGATATATAAAACAAATACTATGAAGCAATATCATTACTCTTAAGATTAATATTGGACTATTTCGAATCAATTTATTATTTTATAAATGTAATCATTTCAAAGTTTTAAATTGTAATTAACATGCATGACTTTCTAAATTAAAATTTTAATATTTTATAAAATTTTAGTTTTACCTATTGATATAATTTTATTATATTTATATATTTATTTTGATATATTATTATTGTTATAAATTCAAATTACAATATGGACTTAGTCGATAGTTAAATTGAAAGAAAATCTTGATTTGGAGAATATGAATTCAATCAATTATCTACCATATCAAGTATATAACATTTATCCAATACATATCATCTTACCAGAATTGTTATTAAATGAATAAAGGAGAAAATTTTAAAAATAGTATTTGGATAAGAAGAGATCCAAATATAATTCAACATTATCAAGTATACAAAGTTCATATACTTCATTGTTATTAATATGTTATTAATATGAATCAGCATAAAATGAGGTTAACGATGTTTAAAAGTAAAAAGTAAAGGTCCCACTATTTTTGCCAAATAAGATAATCTTTCAAAGTGTATCACTTATTTTGAATCACCCAAAAAAGGAAAGTGTATCACTTATTTTGAATCGGGGGAAGTATTTATTTATTACTAGCTTCATAGCCCGCCCGTATGGACGGACTAACTTCTAAAAATAAAATACATACTAATGAAAAATTACTAATTAAAATAAAAGTGCATTGTTTTTCACAAATAGTAATTGTACTATCTGTTTGCAGAAAATCATAATGTTTTTAGAAAAAATGAATATTATTTGAAGATGGAGGTTGCTGCAATTTTGTTTAAAAAACGTACAATACTTTTTTGGTTATATAAAACCTCAAATTCGCAACTCTCGATTTTAATTTGGTTTGAAATCTCCACCTTCCGCAACTCTTGATTTTATTTTGGTTTGAAATTATGTATATATTTAATTTAATGTGATTTATCTTTCTTAAAATTTAAGTGATAATAATGAAAATTTATCAAATTAATAAATAATGCTATATACTTGGCCCGATATTTAAAGTCAACAAGAGTAGATATATGAAACTCTCAAAACCAATAAACCTGGTAATTAAACATCTAATTAATATCCATTTTTTTAATTGAATCATATTGAATTTAGAAAATGATAAATAGTACTCATTATATTTAATTCCGATCATAACATTATGATCATACAAAATTTGGATCTATACATTTGATATCATAATACTTTTGGTTCATAATATGTATGAATCATAACATTTTTTTCATCAAAATTTCAAGACTATACTCATTTTGTAGATAATTTAATTTTAAGAATTTTGACATTTTAAATTTTTTTTGTTTACAAAGAAAAACAAAGTTATGATCGAAATGTGAAGTAGAGGAAATACATAAATCGTTTGACTAAATTCAAATTTTGAAATTACCCAAATGACTAAAAGGCCATTTGAATCAGCATTACACGTCATCAAAAACTACCAATCAAACGATTAGAAATTGACATGTCATTATAAAATTGTCATGTGTAGCTTCATATATAGGTGGTAGATGGTAGATTGCATCGTACTCAACAGTTTACACCTATATATAATTCATTAACTACTAATTTTGGATACGATAATTTTCAATTTGGACATCATTCAATTCGTTAAATTGTATCTTCATCAAATAATGTTGTCACTCCATTATCTAATATTATACACTAAAAAATACTTTTATAATGTAAACTGAACTATAAAATTTAATTTTATAATTTATGTTATGTTTGTGACAATGTTTCTAGACATCAAATCGTAGCATTGGGTGTAACACCCGTATTTTTAAAACATCGTTTAAACCATTTAAAATACATTTTCCCAATATCTGACATATTGTCCAAAATACAGTTTAACAAAAACTTTAAAACTTATATCAGAGTTTACAAAAATACGGTGTCACCGAGTATATCAAAACCATAGGCAACGGGATCTACCTACTAGCTCCCGAGCTAAACATCTCTAGGCCACTTCTAGTGCAACCTTCTATCACTTCAAACCTGTACCTGAGTACATAGCCACAAAACAAACGTAGTACGTGAGACAAAATAGTCTCGTGAGATACATGGGTTTTAGACCCCAATAATAGTCATTTCATAAATATATAAACATATATATAAACTACATAAACACCGTCTAGTCACCCTTTATGACTCTAGCTACTTTGCTTTCCTAGCAAACATGTCTAGTACCTAGTCATATAGGTACCAGAAGCCCAATCATATCTAGTACATAAACATATATGTACTAGAAGCATCAACCTGTCTAATACATAAACATATATGGATTAGAACCTAGCATACCTAGTACCAAACATATGCGTACTAGAAGCACAACCATATCTAGTACATAAACATATATGTACTAGAAGCACCAACATGTCTGATACATAAACATATATGTATTAGAACCTAACATACCTAGTACCAAACATATGCGTACTAGAAGCACCCGTGTGCTTAGTGTATAAACATATATACACTCGGTGTATAAACATATATACCACCGTCCAGTGACCGGGGGTCCCCCGCGTCACCACCATCTATCTCTTACCATAACCTAACAGTTATGACAGTCAAAGCCTTCGGCTATCACATCCAACATCAAACAAGTTAGTTATCTAATACTAACGACATATAATTAGTTCATCACAGTGTGAACGTACCTGTATGGTCCCATGGACCCGATCATAAGCAACCACAGTTACTTCTACATCTATGAACCCTATGAGGTCCATGCTTACTTTATACATAAGATACATTTCTTATCTATCGATAACATAATACTTTTATCTCTTCCTTGACTATAATAGACAATTATTACTAGTCACATCATATTCTTTCTCATATATATTTGTTCTTTACTTTTATTAGTATATCTTACCAATAGGTACTCATTACTATAAAATCATTCTCAATTGCTTTACTAATAAATATTTATTAATAAAGGCTCCGTATACATTCTCTTAGTCAATTATTTCATTATTATTGTTCATTAACATAGATTCCATAACTACTTGGATCTATCATAATTTACTTCAAATTCATCAATCATACTAGACACATTCTAGTATCACAACATACTTTCATACATTTTCAACTACTATCTTTATCAAAATATTTGTTAATAAAGACTGATACAATATCATATGTACTTTCAAAATTAATTGCTATGTACCCAGTTTAAAAGTCTCATGTACTCACCTTAGCAAATAAGTGCTCCAACCGTATTCTTTACGTCAGTTTCCTTGCTCCCCAATTCGGTCAGCCTTCCAAGACCTCACCAAATGCCTAATACAATAATCACAAGATTATCAACATCACATTCTACTACCAATGTGTCCATCTATCTCTAGATAACACTTATTAACTCATTTCCCCCAATTATGGTGATTTACCAAGCCCTAGGTTTAACCAACCCTTAAGATTCTTACAAATCATAATCATACACTTGTTTCCTTTGTTACCATACCATCTATCAAGTGTATACAACGTTTATTCACCATAAACCATAACCCCCAATAGCTAGGGTTTCAAACCCAACCATCAAAAATACATAGATCTAAAGCTACAAAGATCAAGGAGTGAAGATATACCTTAAATCTTCAACTAGGAGTGAAGAATCACAAGATTTGATGAAGAGATCAGCTCCAAATGACGATTTACACCCAAAATCGTCCACAAACTCGAGAGAAAGAAACTAGGGTTTTCAAATGCATCAAATGAGCTCAAACCCGATTTTATTGCTGCCAGACAAAAGATCACGACGCGAACAATGTTCGCGTCGCGAACTCTGCGATTCCCCATAGTTCACGATCGCTAACTCATCGTTAACTACTTCGCGGCCGATAGCCAAACTCCCTGCCCGACTTCCCGATCGCGATCGGTAGTTCGCGTCGCGAACTTCTGAAGTGTGCAGGGCTGCACTTTTTCCACTTTGTCTCGACCCGGTTTCGCCCATAACTTTCTCGTACGGTGTCCAAACGACACGAAACCAATTTCCACGTGTTTTATATGATTTATCCATAATTATCATATTTTTACATATTTTATTTATTTACAATTTTGGGTCGTCACAACTATCTACCCCTTAAAAAGATTCCGTCCTCGGAATCTCAAAAATTTCCACCTATATACACCCGAGCATTACGCTCTCATTCCCTTGTGGTCGTCACCAACAACATTTCTTATTCCGATTCCCGTTAACATTATGCTTCACAACATCTACTCAATCTTATCGAGCCCGAACGGTTAGAACTCAATTTAAAACCCACAATACTTAGACGGGTCAAAATTTCACAATTTGACCATAACACCGTCATTCTCTCGACCAATCCTTTCATTCTCATAACAATGGTATGATACAATCATACCATTAACTAATTGATTAAAACGGATGTCAAACTCTAGCCTTGACCAAGCCGATATATCCCGACATTGGTATATCCCCACATTGTTTACCCTTTGACTTAAGCACAAAGTCAACTAAACCTTAACATTTCCCCTTCTCGTTAAAGGTTTCATAAATCCTCCTTTCCTTTACAATTTACTTTTAATTTATAATTCAACTACAGTCTTACACTTGATTCCCAATTTCAACATCGAAATCACCCAAACGGGTCAAGTCGTATAAACTGACTACAATTCAATCAACCATCTCATCAACTTTTTTTTACAAACACATAATCGACACATTATGCTGTCAATATTCATTAGTAAATCAAAACGAGAATCAAAGTCCATCTTAGACCAATTCAACCAATCACGGGTTGACTAACGTTGATTTTTACCTAAAGTCAACCATACCTTTCCCAACTAGCAATTTCCGTACACACGGCGTATCATTACCAATCTATCACTCTCAGTTCTACCATTATTACTTTCTCATCAATCGTCCCCGTTAATCCAAGGGTCACACCTTAACATAAGGTCACAATAACATTTAGCGTTTTTTGACCTTCACTTGGTCACTCATACTATCACTTAGTATTCTTTCAACCATCTTTGTATCACATTGATCAACTTAAATTATCGGTACTAGGCCCGCTACCGTAATACATCCCACACCCTTATACGGTGTACTATGTCTGGGTTACCACATGGTAATTTGCTCACTAGGAATTTCTCTTTCCTTCTATTCTATAAATCGTAGGCATCCCCTACATTTACATGACCTAAATGCAACCCGCATTTCAAGCCAAATTCTCATTTATCATAACATAATAGTAATATTTATTAACCACATGGTTCTACATTCATCATATAAACACATAAACATATATACACATATAGATATACACACGTATATCACGCCAATTCCATCTAACTACCTCCATTGTGCACATATACAAACATATGTATATGTCACCAATACCATCATTACATCTCTATTGTGCACATATACAAACATATGTATATATCGCACCAATATCAAATAAACATCATCATCATGCACATATACTAACATATGTATATGTCGCGCCAATATCATACAAACATCATCAAATCATTTATCGTGCATTCTAGCACCTCTCCCACAAGACGCCTTATTGTTTTCCTTCCCATTCGTATGTCTCCCATATGACATATTACATAGCACAATTCATATGACATAATATTATCTTTTCACAATTATATGCCTTCCAAGGTCATCATATGATGCACATGCATCGTACCCCGCGGGTAACTAATAACATTATCTATTCGTTATTTACCATTCCACTTACACATTAACCGTCATTAATCGGTTCATCTCTTTATTACCATATTTCCAAATCTTTTGTCGCTACCGAAGTAACTATCACTCAATTCTATTAACCATAATTTCACCGGTCATCCCGGTCATCTTTGAGTCAACCAACCGACTCCGGTCTATGATTCTTAAAAAAAATACGAATTCATTCAACCCGGAAGATTATTCCCACGATGACTATTCACGTCATACAACTCATCTACTAATTCCCGTAAGCACCAAATTGGGCAACAATCTAAAAATATGGCTATACTCACACAACATACTGGCTTGGTGCATAATCATCCAATCCATCTCAATGGTCCTACCAAATGCCACTACTCTCCTCGACAATTATTCAACCTTGCTAATTCAAATCTTTCAAGTAAATAAATTAACAATAAAATTCATAACATTCAAAATATGTTTTTAACCAAAGCATTCGGAAGGATTACAATAATACCCAAAACTAAAATCTTAGGGAAACAAATGGCACACCGGCCTAATCATCCAATGCTACAATTACGGGCCGCTTAATTCCTTAGCTCCCGAACCTGACGCCCCATCGCGCGCCTCCTCCCGTGTGAGTAGGAAGGATCGTCCTCTCACCTTTGCCGGCTCCGCCTTCTTTTGAGCCGCTGACACAAGCGTTCCGGTTTTCTTCTTCAGGCACACGTGGCTATAATGCCCTTTCTCATGGCACGAGTAACATTCAACCTCGGCCATTGGTTTGGATCTACAATCTCGGGCCAAATGTCCCGTCTTTCCACAATCATGGCAAATTTTTGGTTCCCCACGGCATTCGCCGGTATGATTCTTCCCACACCTCTTGCACGAGGCTACACTTCCTTGCCTAGAGAAGTTCGACGTGAACTTTCCCTTCTTAACCGTACCCGATCCACTCTCGGCATTCCTCTTATCTCCCACATACGCCCTCTCGGAAACTTTTGCCACGTTCACCTCTTCCACACCTCGGGCGGCACTAATGGCCTCATCTAGCGTGACCGCTCTCTTTACCTCCAACTGATAATCCCAAGGTAGCCCACTAGCATACCTAACTACCCTCAACCTCTCCTCGGAGTAGGTCTTAGCAACAAATGGAAGTAATCCCGTGAATTCCCTCGTGTACTCCTCGATCGACATCTCACCCTTCCTTAGGGTCACAAACTTCTCATGCATTTTCTCCAAATCCCGGTCGGGACAAAATTTCTTCCTCAACCTCACGGTAAACTCATCCCATGACATTCTCTCTACCACCTCCCTCCCGAGGGTCTCATAAACTATGTCCCACCAGACCATAGCATCCTCTTTTAGCAATTGAGATGCATACAACACCATATCGGTTTTCTTGCACTTGCTACTTCCGATGACCCGCTCGGTCTCCCGGATCCACCTCATAGTTACCTTCGGGTCCGAACTACCCGTATATATGTTTGGCTTACAAGCCATGAATGTCTTAAAAGAACAACCATAATTTTCATCGGGCCTCGCCCTTGCATCACTACAACCACCTGTGGAGGATTTCTCCACTCGAGTGCCACCACCCCTGGTTTTCTCATCCGATCTAGCCTCGGATACACGATCTCCATCCGACCTCTCACGGTCCCCAATTATGCGGTGCACCTCATCGGCCACCACTCCCTTGAATTGATCAATAATAGTTTGGAGGTCCGCCATGGTCACCGGAGTTCTATTATCTCCGACCTCCGATTCACCCACCCGGTGCATCGACGGTTGACTTTCCTGTTCAACCCCAGCCTCAACATGAGGTGTATCCTCCTCCCGGCCCTCCGGGGCTTTCCCACTTCTTCGAGTGTTAACCATTTCTTTCGATCTTGACTATACGAAAGACATTAAACAATTAGTACCTCGTGTACGTTTCATGAGTCTCATAACACTGATTATCCATAATCACATCACTTTCATAGGTCCCCTAGGTTCAACCCTAAACTTAACATAAAGTCTCAAGGTCAACCTAATGATCTCAAGGAATCTTACATTCCTAATTCTACAGTCTAAGACTAGGATGGACATCCAACCTAATTCACTTAAACTATAGCTCTGATACCAAGTTGTAACACCCGTATTTTTAAAACATCGTTTAAACCATTTAAAATACATTTTCCCAATATCTGACATATTGTCCAAAATACAGTTTAACAAAAACTTTAAAACTTATATCAGAGTTTACAAAAATACGGTGTCACCGAGTATATCAAAACCATAGGCAACGGGATCTACCTACTAGCTCCCGAGCTAAACATCTCTAGGCCACTTCTAGTGCAACCTTCTATCACTTCAAACCTGTACCTGAGTACATAGCCACAAAACAAACGTAGTACGTGAGACAAAATAGCCTCGTGAGATACATGGGTTTTAGACCCCAATAATAGTCATTTCATAAATATATAAACATATATATAAACTACATAAACACCGTCTAGTCACCCTTTATGACTCTAGCTACTTTGCTTTCCTAGCAAACATGTCTAGTACCTAGTCATATAGGTACCAGAAGCCCAATCATATCTAGTACATAAACATATATGTACTAGAAGCATCAACCTGTCTAATACATAAACATATATGGATTAGAACCTAGCATACCTAGTACCAAACATATGCGTACTAGAAGCACAACCATATCTAGTACATAAACATATATGTACTAGAAGCACCAACATGTCTGATACATAAACATATATGTATTAGAACCTAACATACCTAGTACCAAACATATGCGTACTAGAAGCACCCGTGTGCTTAGTGTATAAACATATATACACTCGGTGTATAAACATATATACCACCGTCCAGTGACCGGGGGTCCCCCGCGTCACCACCATCTATCTCTTACCATAACCTAACAGTTATGACAGTCAAAGCCTTCGGCTATCACATCCAACATCAAACAAGTTAGTTATCTAATACTAACGACATATAATTAGTTCATCACAGTGTGAACGTACCTGTATGGTCCCATGGACCCGATCATAAGCAACCACAGTTACTTCTACATCTATGAACCCTATGAGGTCCATGCTTACTTTATACATAAGATACATTTCTTATCTATCGATAACATAATACTTTTATCTCTTCCTTGACTATAATAGACAATTATTACTAGTCACATCATATTCTTTCTCATATATATTTGTTCTTTACTTTTATTAGTATATCTTACCAATAGGTACTCATTACTATAAAATCATTCTCAATTGCTTTACTAATAAATATTTATTAATAAAGGCTCCGTATACATTCTCTTAATCAATTATTTCATTATTATTGTTCATTAACATAGATTCCATAACTACTTGGATCTATCATAATTTACTTCAAATTCATCAATCATACTAGACACATTCTAGTATCACAACATACTTTCATACATTTTCAACTACTATCTTTATCAAAATATTTGTTAATAAAGACTGATACAATATCATATGTACTTTCAAAATTAATTGCTATGTACCCAGTTTAAAAGTCTCATGTACTCACCTTAGCAAATAAGTGCTCCAACCGTATTCTTTACGTCAGTTTCCTTGCTCCCCAATTCGGTCAGCCTTCCAAGACCTCACCAAATGCCTAATACAATAATCACAAGATTATCAACATCACATTCTACTACCAATGTGTCCATCTATCTCTAGATAACACTTATTAACTCATTTCCCCCAATTATGGTGATTTACCAAGCCCTAGGTTTAACCAACCCTTAAGATTCTTAAAAATCATAATCATACACTTGTTTCCTTTGTTACTATACCATCTATCAAGTGTATACAACGTTTATTCACCATAAACCATAACCCCCAATAGCTAGGGTTTCAAACCCAACCATCAAAAATACATAGATCTAAAGCTACAAAGATCAAGGAGTGAAGATATACCTTAAATCTTCAACTAGGAGTGAAGAATCACAAGATTTGATGAAGAGATCAGCTCCAAATGACGATTTACACCCTAAATCGTCCACAAACTCGAGAGAAAGAAACTAGGGTTTTCAAATGCATCAAATGAGCTCAAACCCGATTTTATTGCTGCCAGACAAAAGATCACGACGCGAACAATGTTCGCGTCGTGAACTCTGCGATTCCCCATAGTTCACGATCGCTAACTCATCGTTAACTACTTCGCGCCCGATAGCCAAACTCCCTGGCCCGACTTCCCGATCGCGATCGGTAGTTCGCGTCGCGAACTTCTGAAGTGTGCAGGGCTGCACTTTTTCCACTTTGTCTCGACCCGGTTTCGCCCATAACTTTCTCGTACGGTGTCCAAACGACGCGAAACCAATTTCCACGTGTTTTATATGATTTATCCATAATTATCATATTTTTACATATTTTATTTATTTACAATTTTGGGTCGTTACATTGGGTACCCATATTATCTAGACAATTGTTATATCTTGAAATTATGTTAGATATCGTACTTTGTATTGCTATGTCTATTAATAAGAGTCAATATCAATCATTGTCAAATGTTGGTTTGTATTTGAGAGTGCCAGTGTTTTCAAATGAACAATTATGTGTAATATTATAATAAAGAGTAAATAGCAGGAGTCAAGGTTTGAAAATAATATAATAGAAGATAAAGATGGTGGTCTAAAAAATAACATCAAATGTTGTATTAAAGGAAGTGTTTATAAGTTTATATTTAACTTTTTCTTATTTTGTTAAAGAGATTGTTTCGTGATCATTATTTTGTAAAGAGTTTGTTTCGTAATTTTTAACAAATACTTAGTAATGTTTTAGTTGACTTTTTTTTTATCTCTTATTTTATGTTTATCATTATATAATTACGTAATCTTAAATTTTCTCATATTTATATAATTTGTAAGATTCTATTCTATACTTTGCGTTTTCGAAGCATTACATATTTTCTTATCCTTGATCTTATAATCATGCGATTAGTGGTAAATTTGTGTATTCTATAAGAATTACATTCAGTAAAATTATTATCAGCCCGTGATTTTTCACGGGTCATAACCTAGTTAAAAATAAAATAGAATTGACCAGTATGTCTGTCACTATTACCCAATTCATAAAAATAATATATATAATAATAATACAATGAAAATATAAATATTTATATGTTTAATCAAAATACTAAAATTAAAAACCACACATAATATTCTTCATAACAAATCTTTGTTTGAGAGTAATAACCAAAATATAGTAGAATCAGGGTTTGTTTGTTTTTTTTTCCTTATTAGGTTCTGTCCGGATAAAATGTCTGTCTTGATGTATGATGTCTGTTTAGAGATAGTATTTCGTTGTTTGATTTTTATGCTGAATAAAGTATCTGAATAAGAATAAATTACTTTTTTAACCTTCTATATAGAAGAAATTCTTAATAAAAAATAATTGCTTGATAAACTCAAAACAAAATCACTAAATGAAGGTGGCATAAAAAGGTGGCATATTTTTGTTAGTCCGCAAATATAAAGGTGCCACAAACAGAAGCACATGCATTAGAATAAAACTGAAAACCATCAAATCGTATCAAATTTACAATTCCACATCTAATTATGTTCATGCTTAGCAGTTCAATGATAGTCAATAAGTTTTATAGATCAAATATCATAATCAGATTGATGTTTTTACATTGTGTAATACGTTTATTGCATTCTAAAATACGTATGTTTGTATATGCAATTGATACAGCTATAAAACAGAGCAAATATCATGATCAAATGAAATTCAAAAACATGAGCAAATATGATAAAATTGATGACTGTAGAAACATCGAGATACCATTTATGAAAAGCAAATAATGATTTAAACACTCGAAACAACTCAATTTACCATTTTATATGAAGAAAGATAATCGTACTTGATTGACTGATTTTAGAGAAAAAAAGGATGTGAATAAGATGAATCACAATTGTGGCGCCATAAAAGGAGAGAGGTGTCGTGGCTTTCGTGTGGGTGATTTGAAGGGTAAAGAGGGAAAAAATGATGGCTGAATGGGGACATGTTCAACCCCACGTCTGTAAAGGTTCAGCCCTCCTTTATAAATTAAGCTAAAAACAAACAAGCCCTAAATAGTCTTATGGATTAAGCCCATTACCTATTAAGTCCAATAAGTTACAATCAAACATTACCTCACACATTAGTCAATAAAGACATCGTAAGGAAAAAAAATTTAAAAAAGGTCCACAAGTTTGCTACTGTTCATATCGTTGCAAATTGTATATATACGAGTATAATAGGACCCGCGCGATGCAGCGGAATAAAGACATGTAATTTCATCGGAGGTTATGTTAAAAAAAATTGACGAAGAAAGCAAATTTGTCGTTAATTTCTTAAAACGCTTGTATTCTCCACAAAACATTATAAAAGACAATTTTGTCATCTAAAATAAATCAATAGAACAATTTTGTAACCTATCTCTTTTAAAGCTTTTATATGCCATATAATAAATATAATACAACATACTTGAATCATCTCATTAAAAATCAATTTTATTTAGTGTAACTAAAAAAATACCAATAGTTTATTGTTAAAGTTAATATATTTAAAGAATATATTTTAGACCAACAGATTGCAAAATCAATAAATTTGAAACAATTAAATTATGTGTCTAAAGTTAAAAGTCGAAGAGGGAAATAGAAAAGAAAAAGGCGAGATCACCCTTAAAATGGCTGAGGTGCCACCTTATTATTGGAAGGTGTTTGCATCATGGTTTCATGCACAAATACAAAACGGAACAGGATTGCAAGTGAAACGGTGTTTTGAAACTCTAATGAACAGTATCTCTTTTTATGATAAATGTATTATAAGGTAATTAATAATTTGCATCATTTTGTGCTTAGGACACATTTGACCAAGTAGCAAGTCGTGCCTTTTTGAATTTTAAGAAAAGCTCTTTGCATCTTGACCTTATCTCTTTTTTTTTAGTTTTTAGTAATAGGATCAAACTGAAATAGAACGAAAAGAGAGAGGGTAGAATTGCAATATATGAAACTTTAGTGGCCGAAACACAATTAGTCGTCTTTGGGTTTATAGTCTCCCTTTTCACGCCTTTTTCAAAAACGTTGCAAACCCTCAACACATTGAAATTAGGGTTTTTCAGTAGCGCTGCAGACTTTGAGAAATTCAGGTGATATCAAAATAGGTTTATTGTATAATTATAGCTCGATCTGTCAATCTGTTATTCACAATTTTTCTATATGAATCGGAGTTTTGTATTTACGTTTATATCGATCCTATATTTTTATCTTTTTGGCCATGCATTCAAAGTGTTCGATAAAATGTTTGAACAAAACGGTGCATAATTTGTGCATACCGACTACATATATTGTCTGATTAGTTCCATTTGATCATTAGTTCATTTGTTAATTGATTTTAGTTTCTCACTTGTATAAATCTCGCTGTAAAGTTACAGTTTTTTAGTCCAAAATGGAACACGGATCATTTCAGGATCAATCAGCTTCAACGTTTTCTTTGGCTAATGAAGATCATACTCTAGCAAACTCTCTAAGATTTGCTCTCAACCAAGAGTAAGTATATGCTCTCAAATCCTTCTATTTTCTCATTTAGGTTGTCGTATAAAATATAAATACTTTGAAGTTCGAACATTTGAGGAAGTAAGGTGCTATTTTATGACATAAAAATGACCAAAATTGAACACTTTTACCAAGTCTAAATGTCTAATGACCAAATTGGTATCGATCAATTATTCAATTTAGTATACTTGTAGAACACTATTTTGTTATTCTATAACATAACCCCTGAACTGTTTTTTTTTTTCATTAATTAATGATATTGTATTAATTATGTTTTTGTAGTCCAAGAGTTTCAGTCTGTGGGTACAGTATTCCTCATCCTTCAGAAGCTCGAGTAAACATAAGAGTCCAAACAACAGGTACGTCTTTGTATCATCTAAATTTTCCGGTTTATCCATGATTTATTATCGTATACAGTATATATTATGCAACTACATTTATGATTTATTATATTATATGTTTGCTACATGCATCTTGTGTCGATTATACTAATTTCGACCAAAAACATGCCTAATGGCGAAAATAACCTTAAGTTTATTAAAAGACCAAAATACCTAAAGTTTATTAAAAAGACCAAAGTATCTTTCAAAATAACTTTCGGGCATTTTCGTCATTTGACATGCTTTTGGTTGAAACTTGTATAAATGACGCAAGATACATTCAAAGTTGTTTTTCAAAGATATAAGGGCATTTTTGTAATTTAGCATGGTTTTGGTGAAATTGGAACAAGCAACATAAGATACATATTTGGGTGATAAATGAATGATCTCAATTCTCAAGTATAAAAGTTGAACACTTTGGTGGCCTTTAGATTCATCATCCTCTATTTTTAATTTTGGTCCCGAGATTGTGCATTGTTAGAATGTTGACTTTCGACTATTAGTTGATTAGAATGTTGACTCTGACCTAGGGTTATATTTTTCTTTGATTTTGAAGGCGATTCAGCAAAAACAGTATTGATAGATTCATGCCAAGATCTCATGCTGATGTGTCAGCATGTTCGGGGCACCTTTGATCAAGCTGTTGCTGATTTTAAAAATAATAATGGTTCCGAAAGTGAGTAGATGAAAAAAAACTCGGTTACATTACTGTTTTCTGTTTCTAATTATTTAACACATTGTATGGTTTGATCTATATATGTAATGTTAGGATAGGTGGAATTTTGTCTTGAAAACGATAACTTTAAATTACCAACCTACATTCTTAACATTTCATATTCTATGAAGGTTTTTTTTTAATCAAGACAAGTTAATTGACAATTCAATTTTAACCTATCACAAAAGAACTTATCAGGTAAATTGTAAAACAACTTGTAGCTGTCAAGTTTTATTTTGTTTACTAAAATGTATAGATGATAGGATGTATACTTTGTTTGGGATGATATAAAACCTAGAGATAGCACAAACCGAATCAAACCCTAAACTGAACCGGTTTTAAAACTGGTTTGGATTGGATTGGATCAAGCTTGGTCAAAATCAGTTTGTGGTAAAACCGGTTTGGTTTTAGCTCGCTTTTGGGGAGTGAGGAATGTATTTGGTTGAAACCGGTTCGGACTGGTTTTCGTCAAAATTTGGTGTTTAACAAAAACCGGTCTCGAACTTGTTGCAAAGTGATTAGGTTCGGTAACCTGTTTGTTGTTCACCTCTAATAAAACCATCTATAATGTAAATTTGTATAAAACTAGTAAAATACACCCCGCGTGATGTTGCGGGGGTTTTCATACGGTGGCCAGTGTGTTGCTTGTGTTATTATGTTTATTGTAGTAAAAGATTCTCAAACAATGCTTGTAGTTGTGTCAAATAATGTCGTGCGGTATACATACGTACACTTATTGATAAACAATAAAGTAATATTAAATTGTATATTTTTAAAAAATAGGAAGTAAAGTTGGCTTAATTAAAATTTCTTTGGTTATTTTTTATGAACGTAATGTTCATATCGCATTTAGTTCAAGAATAGAAGATGTATAAATAAATAATAATATAAATATAATATTAATTAAAAATGATAACAATATAAAAATAGCTATAGAAAAAAATATAACAAACTAAAAATAAAAAAGAGGGAAAAAATATTTATTGTTATATTAAATTAGAAATAAAATAATATTAAAAAAATATAATGATAATAACAATAATAATAATTTATTTCTATTAAAGAATAAGAGTATGCTTGGTTAGGGGTATTAGAGGGTGGGGAATGGTAATGATAATTAATAATGATGCTTGGTTTGTGACAATGCAATGAATCATTACCCAATAATAGATAATACTCCATTACCCTTCAAAATGAGGGGAATGAGCTAGGTAATACATATATACATACATATACACACACACATACATACATACATACATACATACATACATACATACACGTACGTACATACATACTTACATACATACATACATACATACACACATAGTCACATACACATAGTCACATACACATACATACACATACATACATACTTACATACATACATACATACATACATACACACATACATACACACATACACATACCTACATACATACACATACATACAGACATACATACATACATACATACATACATACATACATACACGTATATACATACTTACATACATACACATATATACATACATACATACATACATACACATACATACATAGACATACATACATACACATACATACATACATACATACACACATACACACATACACACACACACACAAATACTTACATATGTATATACAAACATAGACATGTATAATATTCATGTTTATATATATATATATATATATATATATATATATATATATATATATATATATATATATATATATATATATATATATATATATATATATATATCTGCATGAACCAAGCAACACCAATAAGTAAAGGAATATTAAGGAATGCTCATTGTATTCCTTAGTATTCCTTTTACCTTTACCTTTCCCATTCCCTAGTTTGAACCAAGCGCCCCCTAAGATAGTATAAAAAAAACTAAAATAAAAAGGCAAGAAAAAAAGAATAATAACGAACTTGAACCCAGCACTTCAAGGATATTAAGTAGAAACTTTACAAGTTGCCCTACATGGGTATATGATATTGCGTCACCTTTTACCTTATATATACTAGAAAATATCAGATTTCACAAAAGACAAAAATCTAATGTTCATCTTAACATAAATGTTATATATTGAATATAAAGTACATAAAGCTTAAAGAACCAAAAAACAAAATAAAGGCCAAAACCCAACCACCTTCAAGAAGGCAAAGAAGTCAACTTCATAACCTTTTCCATTATCAGTAGCAGCAGTGGACGAATCGAGACAATAAAAATAATTACACACAGTATTCAACTCAAGAACATCATCAGCCATAGATATTTGTTTACATGAAATGGTGAGAGATTTGTTTGTCCCTTGACGTAACTTTATAGATGATGAAAAAATTATACTACATGATATTAGTAATTAGCTGACGTTAGTACTTATTTGACCGTGATGATTCAACTACAGCTAAAACTTTACAAAAGTTCTTTATCATTTGATAAACAAGATCAAAATGTTATTAAAAATCGAAGGCTGAAGATTAAAGAAATACATGTTTAGCTAATGTGAAATCAGTTAACGAGTACAGTCAAAGGAAATAAAGAACAATAATAAAAGTCTTTACATGTACACTTTTTTTACTAGGAACTCATCGGATCCCAATGAGTACTATATACGAGGAGTCGAGGACTTTAAGGGATCCGATAACACTCTGAAATTAATAAATATGTTAATGTCCTTCATTCTTAATTTTGTTCGTGTATAATGTGCTTTCTTCGTAATTTTATTTTTATTGGGCCTATTGTGTGAATTGGTAAGTTGTTGATAGCAGATGGTGACAATTATTGTGGATAAAAAACCAATTTAATTACAATAAAATCTCTTTAAATTAATACTCGATAAATTAATAAACTCTCTAAAATAATAAATTTATTTGGTCCCGACTTGAGCCATTATAAAAGATTTCTCATCGATAAATTAATAACTCTCTAAATTAATAAATTTCTCAAGTCCCGACCTTACTAATTTAATACTAAAGAAATTCATCTTTTAAAGATCAATTGCCAGCCGTTTCCAATCCTCTTATCGTTTAACCCACTAAAAAAATGGGTTAGGTGGTTCGTATTCGGGTTAGATGATATCAACCCATGAACCCTAACCCGCCAACCCAAACGGAACACGAATTTTGTTCTATTTCTGAAAATTCATGATGAAGAAAAATGTATTCCTATAATCATTTTTTTTAAGATATACTTCTGATTCTGGACATGCAAGTATATACATTTTTAATCCGTACAAACACAAACAAACATAGAAATCTATATCCTCTCAAACACACTAATTTTTTTCCCTCAATAAATAAATAAACCCAAAATTAAGGCAATACATTAAAGTGAAAGAGCCAAGAAATAATAAAGGCAAAAACCATACAACCGAGCAAAATATTCATGATTCTACGACCCTGCCAAAAAGCCCGTTGTTCAGCAGGAACCACCATGGGTGCTGTGGTTGACCGGTCAACGGGCTCCGTTTCAGTGGTGGTCTCATTTGTTTGATCACTACCCACATTTTGTGCTGTTGCACCACAAATCTCACATGTCCTGCATAATTAACATGCAATAAAACATTAACATGTTAGTGGTAAACAGTTGAATAAACTCATCATTGTGCATTAGTGGTTGTACGTTTGGTTAATGGGTCAATTTGGGTTGTGATTTAGCTCATGGGTTAAATAGATCAAATCAAAATATTTAGTTAAAGGGAAATGGGTCAAATGGGAGGGTCTTTTTTTACTGCATATCACCTCCTATATCATTTTTTATTCAAAGATTTAGATTACTTTTGTAATAATAATAATAACAATTAGTATAATGCTAAGGAAAATTACATAAAATAGCAGCACACTTTAGGTGGTGGTCTGTTTTGGTATTAAGGCCCGTTTAGGTAATTACAAGTTTTGAGCTGCCTACTTTGGGCATTAATTTTTTTTTTATTTTATTTTTTTTTTTTTTTTTTGCGGTTCCTCCTGTAATTAAAGAAAGTTCTCCTAACCCTATTTAGTTATTACTCCCTCCGTCCCTAAATAAAGTTCCCATTTTACCTTTAAATTTTGTCCCTAAATAAAGTTCCCATTTCTCAAACATAAGGGGTCCACTTAATATAATAATATTATTACCAATACTTTCACCACTAACTATCTCTTAAAACACTTTCTCTCTCCAATCAAACCTTATATTTTAATCAAAAGTAATACCAAATACCCCACCACTAACTATCTCCTAAAATGTTGTGCCCAATACAAATGGGAACTTTATTAAGGGACGGAGGGAGTATTATTTTAGTTTTTACATTAGTTATGAATTTTTCCTCTCAAAATGAAATGTTGCAATCGAACATGAATGGAATGCAAACAATAACAAAGAGACAATGCAACCTAAATCAGTTAATCATATAGCACCAAATATGCCAACTGGCAAGAAAAACCGAAAATATACAAATTAGATCAACCAAATCTTGGCCCATCAACTACATTATTAAATTTGTATACCAATCACTGAACCTTAAAATTTCATAATCTCTCTGCTCTTACATCTATTATAAATATAAAATTCCTTTTATAGAATTTTAAGGCAGTCAAAATTTCAAAATTCTTGCACATCACCAAATTCAGTGATACACTTTGACTTTTTAGTCAACAAGTCATTTTCAATATCCCATGTTCATCTTCATACATATGTAAACTCAACTAGAACAGATTTAGCAAGTTCAGTTTTATTGAAAGAACATCAGATTCGAATTATTTAATCTTCAAACTGTAAATAAAAACACCAAACTATGACCCAAAATCACAAGTTTGACCAGAAAAGTCAAAGTTTACCATCATCTCTGGGAAAGGGGGCACAAGGAAAAGAGGGAACTCAAAATTTAAAATTCAAGTGTGATATTTTGTCTGAGAATTTAACAGGAACAGCAATTTTATTGCTGTAGTACAACTCATTAGCACATCATCCCCCCAATTTTTCATGACCTAATTATCTCACAGAATGCAGCAACTTACAAACAATATTAAAGTGAAATGCAACTTCATGCGAACAATTAAAGCTCAAATAACACTTAAATTAGCAAATAAAATCACATAAAAGCTTGAAGATCATATATAAGTGAAACTTACGTGTTCCCTTTGATTTTGAACCACGTTTCTGCACATTGTTTATGAGCAGTTCCTAGATCTCCTTTACAATTACACCCTAACTCAATCGCGCCGCCACCACCACCACCCCCGTCATCATCCTCATCCTCCGGCGAATCGCCACCGTTAATCTCAAAATTCAGATGACAAATTCGACATTGCTTCTCATTTTCAGCTGAAAAATGCACCTTCATCTCCAATTCACCACTCTCCAGATCAATCTCATCAGATGAAGACTCCACACGGCTGTGATTGTACCAAAATATACCAGAAGATCCACATTCGTCACTAGCGAGGTACGAATCTACACGCGCCGACAACTGTGCATCGGAATCGGATAATCCGAAGCTGCTACCGCCGTCTGTGGTGGTAGGTTCGCTGTTGAAGGCATTACGAGGGCGGCGGCGAGGTGGTTGAGCTCCGGTTCCGGCAAACGGTGGTTGAACGTCAGCAAAGTGATCGATTGCAGACATATGTGTGTGTGGAGGTGGGTGTCAGTGTTGAAAATGAAGCGCAAAGAAAAGGACTCGCCTCTTTTTTACTACACTTTTCTCTCTTTTCTCCAAAACTCTGTCAGACCTGTGGGCCCCACATTTCTTTTTATACATTAAATTAAACTAAAATAAGAAAAACAATAACAATAACTCTAGCATCATTTTGGTTTTAACATCATTTAACACAAGAGGGTCACTTTTCTCCCTCAATGTTAAGACCATTTTAAAAGGCAAAAAAACCTTATAACATGATTATAACACACTTTCAACACCTTGTTCTCTAAGAGCAGTAGGTGTGATGTTATACATCCGTCAAGGGAATTTTGTCACACCATCTACTTCGCTAAACGCCATTTCATTGGTGGTTCTTTAGACACATATTGTGCGGGAGAAAGATGTGTTCAGCAAAGAGATTGACTATAACACCAGGGAGTGGGTATTTGGCATGGATGTTAAAGTCACGTTAAAGCCCCAAAACCATTTAACATAACTGTAACACACGTATTATACCTTGTGCTCTAATGATGTGTACTCAAGTTTTAACATGAAAGAAAAGTAAAGAAATTAAAAAAAAAAAAAGAGAAGATAAAAGAAGATATATTTAGAAAAGAATAAATGGGATAGAAAAAAAAAGTATTGTTTTTACATCAATTTATAATCAACCCCTGAATTTTAAAAATTATCCTTCCATAAACTAATACAATTTCATATTTAGGGTGGTCAGTATTATAACTAATGGTAACGACAACACTTAGGGATGTTGTTAAATCTCATTACATGGATAGAGAACTTTGTAATCAATTTACAAACCACGCCTATATCTTAGGTAACATTCTTCCATTAATAAAAATACAAATTCCTATACATGTTATATCTTAGAGCTGTTTGTTAATACTAAGTTAATCAGATTATGGTAAACACTAAACATGATGTAGAAAATCTAACTTCAAATGGCAATAGCTAGATACTCGGAACTTTAGATGGATGCGAGCTTTGTGACGAGACAGATGTGACAAATCCCATTTCGCACGCTTAGACCTCCATTATTAAATTCCTTTCAATTTTAAGATTTCTGTTTTTTCCGTAACAAATGCAAATTGCTTGAAATGTGGGATGTTTTTAATTCTCACAATTGCTTTTTCTAGCATCATGCTCCGCACAAAGCGGCGCTTGGAATAGTTCACGTGGCTGGTTGTGTAAAAGATGAAGAAATAGTAATTTGTTATATTTTGATTGTGTACATATAATATGAGATTTGATATTTACAACAAAAAAAAAAAACTATTTCACATTACAACATGTCAACAACACATGTTTTTGTCCGATTGTACAATTTGTTTTTATATTTGTCCATTGTTGTGAGTAACTAGTTTTTACAGTATAGATATTAACTTTCATATAAAAAATGGTCTAGATTTCCTATATATCGGTAAAATTGAATAATGGATTAAAGTGAAGTTCGTCAAAAATAATTAGGTAAGAAAAAAGTAAATGTCTTATAAGTTCGTTAAGATTTGCAAGCAATGCAAAATGGTACTCTCCGCATGCGGGCTAAAAATCATCTATTAGGCCCAGCCGTCCAGAGCCTGTTGACGGCCTAGTAAAGCATACATAATACATACTACGTATTTACATAGCCGCAACTTGTCTAATTACCCCACTTAACAACCATACATTAAGGGTATGTTTGGTTGAACTGGTTGTAATGGAATAAGTCAAGTAATAGAATGGTTAATTATGATTACATTATCATGTTTGGTAGTTATGTTGGAATGCAATGAATGATTAATGTCTTTTGTTTGATATGTATGAATAAACATTAGAATGGAATAAAATTATATTGAAAAGACTAAAATATCCTTATAATATAAATATTAATCATGTTTTAAGGGGCAAAATTGGAAAAATAAAAATAGTCATGAATGGAATGAAAAAAAATACATGGGGACCCTATGGAATTGAAAATATGGATTGTAATGTAATAGGATATTCAATATAATGAACCATTGCATTACCAAATATGTAACAAACAACTTTTTTGTATTATATTGGAATAGTTGATTCAATTACGTCTTTGATTCATCCATACCAAACACTACGTAACAATAAACCACATACAAACAGGTTAACAAAAAGGAAATATTACTTATAATCCAAAATAGACAAATTACACCCAAACCCATACTTCAGTAAACAAAATTACACTAAACCCCTCCTACAATGTTTAATTCAAATTACAACCACAGATTGTAACCAAACTTACATCAACTCATCCATACAAACATTCAAATTTCACCAACTTCTCAAGCTTCTTCATACTCATCTTCTTCCTCCTCATACTCACCCTCTTCATCAGCAGTCGCATCCTGATACTGCTGATACTCAGACACCAAATCATTCATATTGCTTTCAGCCTCAGTAAACTCCATTTCATCCATACCTTCACCCGTATACCAATGCAAGAAAGCTTTTCTCCTAAACATAGCAGTAAACTGCTCACTAACTCTCCTAAACATCTCCTGAATCGATGTCGAATTTCCAATAAAAGTAGACGCCATTTTCAAACCGGTTGGTGGGATATCACAAACAGTTGACTTCACATTGTTGGGAATCCATTCAACGAAATAAGACGAGATTTTGTTTTGAACGTTTAGCATTTGTTCGTCGACTTCTTTTGTGGACATTTTGCCTCGGTAGATTGCGGATGCGGTTAGGTAACGGCCGTGACGGGGGTCGGCTGCACACATCATGTTTTTGGCATCCCACATTTGTTGGGTTAGTTCGGGGACAGTTAGGGCTCGGTATTGTTGGGACCCACGGGAAGTTAGAGGGGCGAAACCGACCATGAAAAAGTGGAGACGCGGGAATGGGATTAAGTTGACCGCGAGTTTTCGGAGGTCGGAGTTGAGTTGACCGGGGAAACGGAGACAGCAGGTGACTCCCGACATTGTTGCGGAAATGAGATGGTTTAGATCACCAACTGTGAAAAAAAACAACAATTTAACATATGCAATTATCAATGGGTTAATAATGGTTTAATCATTAAAGTTTAACTGATTTGACATTTTAACACCTATATTTTTTTTAACCTAGGATTTTAACCAATTTGTGATGATGTGTTATCTTTCTAAGGATTAAATACAGATTAATCTTTAAATATTCACTTATGTGAAATTAAAACAAATTCTATATAATCTGGTGATTTTGTAAAATTGAGACAAAGTGTAGCTTAAATACTTTTGAGAAACGTCAACTTAAAGTGTATTTACATTTTAAATTGGAGCTCAAGTACTCTTAAGATATTGTAACTTAGGGATTGTTAGAAACCTTCAGTTAGAAAATTGTTATTAATAGAAAACTGTAATAATTAATAACAGTTGTACAAATGTACTACTAGTTTTATAAACAATTTTTTTCAACATTTCACATATCTTCAACTTATTAACACTGCTATAATTGCTATAAAAATGTTAGAAAAACAGGAAAATAAATCTAAATTTTTATATGTATTTGATTGAGAAATGAGAATACTTACAGCTTGGGGTGGTGAGTTTGAGGGTTCTGAAGCAAATATCATACAAAGCTTCATTATCAAGAACCATACATTCATCAGCATTTTCCACAAGTTGGTGGACGGATAAGGTGGCGTTGTAAGGCTCAACAACAGTGTCTGAAACCTTTGGAGATGGGAAAACAGAGAATGTCATCATCATACGGTCAGGATACTCTTCTCTGATCTTTGAAATCAAAAGGGTGCCCATTCCTGAACCAGTACCACCTCCTAGAGAATGGCAGACCTGGAAACCTGAAAAAATGAAACCAAATCATGAGGAACAAGGAATTTAATAGGGAATTGTGTATCTGTTTAGACATATTGAAGTATATAGCAATTACAAGTCACATTGTTTTATTGTTATTCACAAATTTGAGTAAACAAGATGAAATACTGTAATATTTAGATCATAACGAGGTTGAATGAGTTTTAGGTTACAGATTTGGAAGAAAAGAATATCTAGATTAATGATAACACATGATCTTAAGTAATAACTTTAAGTTGGGAAGCCAGAACTATAGTTAAAAGCCTCAGCAGAATTTTATAATTTTCCACTAAGCAAAAAGCTCATGTTTTAAGCTTAGGCTAAAAGCTCTTCTAATCAGCTTTTTTGCTAAAATCTCTTTGTATGTATTTTTAGAATATTCGTTATTGTTTTCGCTTTACATTTTTAAAAATTAAGTAATTGGTAAGAACAATAAACAGGTCTAATTGTGAGAAACTGTGTTCACACAAATGAATTAATTAGACTTCAACGTGGCTTTTGAGATCCAATAGTTGAAAAAGTAGTGCACAATCAACAAAATCAATATCCGTATTGTCTCGCATTAGAAGATACAAAGATACAACGGCAGATATATCAGGTCTAAACACGTGCAAGCTAAAATTAAACATTCAAAACATTTTCCGCAACTACACCTACACAATTACAGATTTAATCTATCAGTGATCAAGTATTCCCCCTATCCATATAGAATTCAGTAACAGACAACTGAGAGATGCATAAAACAGGAGGTACAATTTTCATAAACAAATTCAGAAAATGAACTACGGAGTGTTAGATCCAGACAGCATAAGTAGTAGATCTGTCATTTCTAACTCGAATTAAGTAGCGTTCAAACATACAACAGAAATATCAACAATTAATCGAGTAAATAGCATATAGAAGTCAATCTAATTCATATAAACAACAATTAACAAATAACAGCAATAGTACTGATCAATCGAGTAAACAAACATCTAGAGATCGATTTATACCTTGTAGGCAATCACAATTCTCAGCCTCCTTCCTAACAACATCGAGAACCGAATCGATCAACTCAGCACCTTCAGTATAATGACCTTTCGCCCAATTGTTACCAGCACCGGACTGACCAAACACAAAGTTATCAGGCCTGAAGATCTGACCGTACGCTCCAGATCTGAGACTGTCCATCGTCCCTGGCTCCAGATCCATGAGCACGGCACGTGGAACAAACCTCCCGCCGCTAGCCTCATTGTAATAAACATTGATCCTCTCAAGCTGAAGCTCAGAGTCGCCGGTGTATTTTCCGGTCACATCGATACCGTGCTCGGCACACACGACTTCCCAGAACTTAGCTCCGATCTGGTTTCCGCATTGACCGCCCTGGATATGGAGGATCTCACGCATCTTTGCCCGGCGTTGGACGGATGAAATCTAGATTTCGGTTAGAAAGAGAGTGAAGAGTGACAGATTAGGGTTCGGAGAGTGGGATAAAAGCAAACTGAAAATGTTGCTTTTTATATAAAAACAACTGCGTATACGTATAGGTTGATGTATACAGGTAATATATACGGTATTTTTTAAATGGCTCCAAAATGAAATTGATTTGAATTTCAAATGAGGGGTTAAGATTTGTTTGAATATATAGATCGAACGGTTGAAAACTTGTTAGACAGATATCAATTATTTGAAATTGGATATTTTTGATAACCGGATTCCAGCTAATATTATTCTTTTTAACTAGGGTTAAATGTTTTAACTAGAGGTGCAGGCGTTATTTTAAAAAAGAAAATAAAAAACGAAATGTATAAATTGTTGGCGTCCGTCCCCTGCCGTCCACCCAAGCAAACACATGTTCGGACCATGTGAGAATGTGATCTTTGCATTTTTAAGGTACTAGCAGGGTGCCCGCGTAATGCGGCGGCGGGCACCCTGTGACGATGATGGTGGTAGTGCACATAGATAATGGGTAGCGGCACTACTGCAGTATGATTGTTGTGGTGGATGATTGCGGTGGGTGATGATTGTTGTGGTGGATAATTGCGGTGGTAGTCAATAGAATAATATGAATTAATGCTAAAAAAAGATAATATGATATATAAATAATTACACTCAAGTAATCAACACCTACCAATTAGCTCAGATGATTGCAACACCTATCAAATTAGCTCAAATGATTGAAACCCTTGTTTAAAAATGGAGGTCTCACCTGAGTCCTATAACTCAGTTTTGATAAACATAAATCTGTTACAACCCTTGTTAATTAGAGTCCTAAAACTCATTTTTAATAAATATAAATCTGTTACAGCCTTTGTTAATTAATGTTGTTAATTTGAAAAAAATGCTATATGAATTAAAAAAGATGAATTACCAAAACCCATTTTAACATGTTACTAACTTATAACATAACATTACATTTTGTTACCGAATTAAAATAAGATGTTATGTTGTAAGTTAGAAAAAGGTTAAATAAAACCTATACCTTAAATAATATTACAATGGGCTTAAGATCATTTAAAATGGTCCAATAAAAACGGCCATTAAAATGTAAAGATGAGCTCACGTCTGTACGAAAAAACAGCCATTAAAGTGTATATGGTTTGCTGCCACTAAGATTATATAATCATCAAAGGTAACAATAAAACCTAACCAAAAACAATTATGTATAATATATAAAACTACAAGCCATAACAAACTCAACTTTACATGATAAAAACTTGTGTAATATCTTGTGCTAACAATTTGACCCGAGTGAAAAAATCACCTATAAGTAAGTAAACACAAAGGTCAACTTGATGCCAAGTTTTGCCTTGTTATTGTTCATGGAATCAACACAAACAGAATAAGCAGTTTTCATGTGATTTAACCAGCATGTTCCCAGAAGTGATTACAGTAGCTCATCTAAAGTTAGCATGAACAATTAACTTTTTAGTTGTTCTTGGCAATTTGTACCTTATGCATAAACAGTTTTAAGTGCATAAAACAAACTTGTATTAAAAATGCCACTATGAATAACCCATAACAACGCCAATCTACAAAAAATATGCAAGTCAGAAATCAAAGTCTAACAAGAGCTGGAGCAGGTTAGCACCAGCAAAACGTGAAGCCACAATAAACGTTCCAGTCGACTGTACAAATTAAACGTTTCGACAGATGTTGCCTGATATCTTTTGGTGTTGAGTAAACCATTTAATGATCTTTAAAACATAAATAAAGCTGATGAACATGCGGTTATGATAGACATACACGAACCATACCAACCATGAGCTCGAAATCCTGATACAATATCAAATTTACATATAAGATTAGATGGTAAAAAAAAGTATATAGAGTTTTCATTGAATGAAACGACATACAAGTCAATGACAGGTAAAACAGGTTGATAATAGGTCAGAACAATTTGGGTCAATCAGATTGTTAAGGTGGTTTTGTTTCTTTCCCTGCATTAGCAGCATGTAAAAATAAAAAACTAATGAATGAATTATAGTTATACATACCTTTAGGTTCAGAGCCATATATGGAAGCATCTTTTTTTCTCAAGTCTACTTGCAACTGTTTGAGAGAACTGGGTAACTCTAACCTTGAAAAAACAAAACTTGGTATATTGTCAACAGTTACATGATCCGCATTTTGTTTTGGTGGTTGCTTCTTTGCTGTCTTCACGATTTACACCTTCTTTTTCTGATTAAAACACACACAGAGACACAAAGTTATTGTCCTAAGAAAATAACCAAATTCTTGATAGCTTCAACACACAGTTATATAGATGCATAGATATAGATTTTCCTATAAAGTTGAAAAATAAAACAAAAATTACGTAACAAAGGAAGTTCCGATTACAAATAGAAATACAATAATAACTATATTCAATGGTTGGAAAATGCAGTTATTAGTTAAAGTACATGTAATTCCGGATAATACATCATCTCACTTGCCGAACCATAGTTTAGTAACATCACATCCCACAACCCGAAAGCCGAAGCTTCTCTATAACTGGGCTACGGTACAGACCAGCAAAAATTTTTTTATTTACATTCAAATTAAATATTAAAATCAAAAAGTTAAATTTATGGTAACTTCGAAGTCCAATAGATAATGCTTCATCAGCTGCAAGCTCCACATGTAAACAAGGGTTTTATTCATTAGTTATTCAGGACTTTGAAGCAGGTGATATCTAATGAAGAATGATTAAAAAAACTCTTACTTTGTAAAAGATTCTGCAATTTGTGTACTTCGCACACCAGCTCGAACAATAAACCTTGATTATAAAAGCTCCCTGCACAAAGGTTTCGTTAGTTTACAGTCATTCCAGATGAAAAAGTTTGATGAATTGGGCAGCACCTATTTAAGTTTTTTTTGAATCGAGGTTGGCATTTGAAAGGGCTAATTGCATAATCGAGGTAATTGTCGTGTTCGATGTGGGTTTTTGAAAGGGGGAATTGCAGTGTTCGAGATGAAGATTGAATCGTATATCCGGGAAAAGCATATGAACAGCCGTGGATGAAGCGCGTGAAATATAGAAGGATGAAGCGGGTCAGTTCGAAGCCCAGCAGGCCGAACGCCGAAGCCCAGCAGGCAGAATGGTGTTTAATAGGTATACGTTTAGAAGTTAACGAAGAAGTGGTACATACATCAGGTGGTTGGGCGCTTGCAAATTAACGGGAGGTCACGAGTTCGAAGCATGGATTGTTCCTTTTTTGACCTATTATCTTAAAATCCCAAAATAGAAGGAAATTGGCTGAATTTTAAGGATGCTATTTCGGGAAAGGTCTTAAATGCATTATAAGTAGTATAGATTATTAATATTAAATAATAAAATTATTAATATAATAACAAAAATAATATTATTATTAACTAGCCGTTTGAAATGTTTGACTACGATATCTGATTTTATCTTTATATAATATGCCAAAATGTATTTTATTACCCTGAACTTGGCTGACTGGGTGTTCTAATACCCTGAACTATTAAAGGTGTAGCATGGTACCCTAAACTTGACAAAATGGTCAATTTAGTATCCTGACTCATTAATTTGATCACATTTTCTCGCGTGACTTATTTTCGTTGGGGCTTTTGACGGATTTAAAAATATACTTTCATCTCAATATATTGATATTATAAGCAAATCCCGTGAGAAAACAAGGTCAAATTAGTGAATCAGGGTACTAAATCAGCCATTTTGTCATGTTCAGGGTACTATGCTACACATTTAATAGTTCATGGTAGTAAAAAACCTAGTTAGCCAAGTTCAGGGTACTAAAATGTATTTTAGCCTATATAATATGAATTGATCATCTATTTATAAAAAAAAATCTTCAAATCCATTAGTGTCACTTTCAAGTTTGTTTGTGTCTCTTTAATAGGTTGTAATTAGGTACTAGTATTAAAGTTCTTTAATAGTTTAAAAACATGTTTCATACAAGTGACGGAGAAATAACAACGACCGGGCAGAAATGAATATTTTCTAGTACCTTATTGATACTTCAAGTTTAAGAATAGATCGAAATTTGAACCGTATAAAACATTTTAATGCTAAACCATACTTTGGATTAGTGATTTTAGCTTAATTAATAGGAAAACAACTAGTTTAGATACAAGTATCCAGAAATTACAAAATATATGCTGAACAAGAAAATTCTTTTCCATTCAAGTCCGAAAATCAACATGTTTCATAATAAGATTATACTTTTCAATAATGTTTAACATGATTACACCTTCAAATTGTTTTATAAATATGATTAAATTGCAACAAAACACATTACCAGATCTGAATCCCTAACAAATACTTGTAACAATCAATGAACAGAAAATAGACATTACAATTACACAAAAACAATAAAACCCTATAGCATCATTCCACTATCCCAACATCAATTTAAAAGGTTGTTACATACTACAAATTCTTGATTTCTGAGTGTAACTTTAGTCATAAAATAGCCATTAATGAGTTGACTCAGTAGGTCAAGATTTGTTTTCTTCATCATCTTCTTCTATCTTAGGAGCCAAATAGAATCTTATGTAGCCCATTTCAGCTATTTTGTATTCAACAACCACCGGGAGCTCTGAAGATAAACTGATTGTAACTGTATTTGATAGTGGTGTGGCTTTTGTAAATGAATTCATGTATCTCAGTGCAAATGTCAAAGAAACTGGCTCATTCATTTCAATAATTGTAGCTTCTTCTGGCTGCACATATAAAAATAAATATAAATTAAAAATAATAAAAATAATATAAAATAATAAAAAGTTAACTTCCAAATAAGGTACCTTGTCTACAGTTGTGTTCTGTCTGCAAACAACATTTGCAGTACCAATATCACCTCTAGTTGAAAACTTTACACCTTCTTTGGTCACAGAAATTACAACTACAATCAACAACAAAAACTATTAAATCTTTTTTTTATTACTTAAAATACTGAAATAAAATCAAAATTATTAGCAGCCCACCTGTGTCACCAATACTGCTGAGATCCTTACAAATTCTTGCAAATTCAGATGAAGGCATTCTAACAATTGCATGATACTCGGCTTCTGGAATTCCAAGATGCTCACTATCAATGTCCATTAGTTTCATCTCAAAATCAGAAATTTTATCTTGAGCTGCAAAATATAAAGGTATGGATGATTAATTCACATCATATTCATTTTAAATACATTATATATTTTTATCTTCTAAATTTTCACAAAATAATTCAGTAATTCTGCTTACTATCTTTTTGTTATCTATCCACATTCTACTTCTCATAATTCTCTTAAAAAATAACATTTGAATAATTTTTATATTCAATGATTTCATTAAGTAATTCTGCAGTTTTGCTGAAAGGCTTCATTGTTATCTGTCTACAACTAAACTGCAAATCACAAACCAACAACTTAAAGTGTTCTTACTTTAAAAGATTCTTTTGAGAAAAACTAACATTTGAATAATCTTGTATTTAATAATTTCACAAGGTAATTCTGCAAATTTGTTGAAGACCTCATTGTTATCTATCTCCAGTTTTACAACAAAATACACATTAACAACTGAAGCTTTTTGGAATTACTTCTCGTAATTCTCCTAAGGAAAACCAACATTTGACTGAATTTTATCTTCTACAGTTTTACAAATTAAATGTGCAATTTTGCTAGCTAAAACATACACATAAACAAGTTAAAGTTGTATAAATTACATCCAATAATTATCTTAAGCAAAACAAACATGAAAACTAATTTAACAGCTTCAGATTCAGAAGGTTAGTCAATAAATTGAACAAAAAAATTTCAAACACATAGAACCGACTTTACGGCAATTATAATCTGAAAAACTATAAATTAGCCCTAACAATCCAGATTGAAAACTACAAAGTTAACTTTTACAACAATAATGAAACACCACTCTCAAATTTAACCATCGCATACACAGTCCAGATAAAAAAAATACAAATTAACCCTAACAAAATATCAATTAATACTACAATATTTGCAAAAAGGATGAAATATACTTACTGGGACTCTCGAACATGAAAGTAACAGTATCACTGCCGTCATCAGCTTTGAGAGTGATGATGTCATCATTTCCAGCGCATTTTAGCATCTTCGACATGTTATTGAGATTCATACCCATGGAAATGTTACGATCACATCGGTAATGTTCAAATCCTTCCGATCTGAGAAGAAGAGACACCAAAGCCACATGGCTTGAATCCATCGCCTGAAGCGAGAATCCTGTAGCGGAGCAGTCAAAATTGGCGTCGTTGACCAAATCCTTGATCGATTCCATCACTTTCTTTAGGAGACTCCCCTGAACTAGCCTTAGCTCCAACATTTTTTCGAATTGGAATGAAGAAAGACTACGGATCTTGTAAAATAATATGATTAGGGTTCAAAATAGACGATAAATAAAGGGGGGGATTGAAATAGTGTGATGAAATCAGGGGTTTTGGGTTTTTATAGTAGGAGGAAAAGAAGCTTGCGAGGGAAGCAGACACTTATTGGCGGGACGATTGAAAATAACTAAAAATTCCCGCCATATTTTAGTGGGCTTTTGGGCCTTCGCCCATTTTGTTTTTGGATAACAACTAACAACCCAATTTTGAAATTATCTATAATACTGACATTTTACAATGCAGGAAGAGATATGATATTAATATTTACAACGCAGTTTGTTGTTCGTTTACCTTCTTTATCTATGTAAAAAAAAATGATCATTATCAATGGAAGAATTAATATTTTATTATTTATGTCTAATGTTATTATACATCACATGATTATATGTTTATTCCACTAATTTTGTTTGGGTTTTGTTAATGACGGCCCTTAGGGCTGTCATTAATGACAGCCCTTAGGGCTGTCATTAAGAGGTGATTACGTGCATATATCATTTGTACTTCCAGATAAAGAAAACACGTAATCACGTAATCACCCTTAGATAAAGAAAACCCAAACAAAATTAGTGGAATAAACATATAATCACGTAATCACCCTATAATGACAGCCCTTAGGGCTGTCATTAAGAGGTGATTACGTGCATATATCATTTGTACTTTCAGTATTGGGGGTTGATTCATGAAATGCAGGGGGCGGTTATTGATTATTGTACAAGTTTTTTATGCGTGTCTTGACATCTTAGTGACAGCTCTTAGGGCTGTCATTATCATCTTCCATTTTGTTTTCTCATATAATTCCTTAATTTTGACACTTATTTTGATCAAGCTAGTAGACACAAATAGTAGACATTAATATCATTTCTCATCAGGAAAATGAAATTATTAATTAACTACTCATAAATAATGTTGTTTTTTTTATATAAAATGAAGTGGTACAAATATATTAGTTTATAACATTGAGAACTATATGTGGTTTGGAAACATTGAGAACTGTATTCTGGAAATTAGTATTCAGGTTTTATATTTCCTTCATGTCTTTCTGATTTGTATTCTGGAAACATTGAGAACTGTATGTGGTTTGGAAATTATTATATAATATAATTTGTGGGTTTCTAGTTAAAGGGTGATGGCAATGCCGAAACTCTTCCCTAGTTGTCCTTTTCTTTAAAAAAAATATGTATATTAGTTTATAAATATGACGTGTATCATTGCAAACTCGCCGTGAAAGTATAACCACATACTTCTTGGTAATATGATTTTTTTCCAAATTCATATTTTTCTGCTGAAAGTTAGATTTAGATAATATATATATATATATATATATATATATATATATATATATATATATATATATATATATATATATATATATATATATATATATATATATATATATATATATAAGAACTATAGGATATTTAGTTTGTACACAAGTATGACATGAGTCTAGATACAACTTCAATGAAAAGGTTAAAAATGTGTTTTAGTTGTATAACTAAATTTTTATAAACTGAATTATGTAGTCTTTAACTTTCTAAGCAGTTTCTATTTTTTACTTTCACATATGGGGTACCATTCTTGTTTCTGAACTTAAAATTAAAATATTTGAACAAGTTAACAATATTTTTAGTACTTTATAGATGATAAAACATATCATATTTAATAGGAAAATGAGGATAAAAACTTAGAGGAAGGTTTATGCAAGCGCATTTGATAGGAGTGAATCAAAGAAAATGGAAATAAAAAAGAAAGAAATTAAGTTTTGACCAATGCAATCCATTTCATTGTTTGGTAAGAAATGGAATAGAACTAGAGAAATTTGTAGGATAATAATTCTTATGTTTGGTTGTTTTATACTTCCTTCGATTCAAAATATGTGACACACTTTCCTTTTTGGGTGATTCAAAATAAGTGACACACTTTAAAAATTACCTTATTTGGTAAAAAATTGTAGGACCCACACCCACTAATTATCTACTTTAGTAAAGTGAAATTACTCTTTTACCCTTACTTTTTACTTTTAAACATCATTAACTCTACTTTATTCAAAAAGTGTGAGACCCATCACCCACTAACCATCCAATTAATCTAATTTAACTATTATTATAATCTTTTGCCTCAAAAATCGTAAAACCCAAAGTGTGTCACTTATTTTGAATCGGAGGAAGTGTATGTAATGGAATTAACATGTTTTGATTATTTTTTTCCCATCAGGTTCGATTTTGGTTTAGTTTTTTAATCTCAAATTTATCTGAGGAGCAAACTGAACCGGACTAAAACCGATATGACCGAAACCAAAAATCATGAAATTACAATACAGAAAACCGAACTGATTACATGTATTCGGTCTCGGTTGCTTCGGTTTCGGTAATTTTTCAGTTCCATTCAGGTTTTTTCCCGAAATGTTCATCCTTAGTTTGGTACACAAGTGGAATCGAACTAGGTAATTTTGTAGGAGAATGTTTCCTATGTTTGGCTGTCTTGTGCATATTGAGGTTGCATGTTACCTTTTTTCAAACTTGGGAATATGCATTCCATTCTTGTGCAAAAGTGGAAAACCATTAGCGGTATCCTTTGTCGATATTTTTGGTGACATTATATTATCTTCTTTTTTTCTTTTTCTTTTTTGCTATGGCCCTATCATGAAAGTATATACAGGGCAATACGATCATAAATATTTTATATTTATGAAATGCCTAATTAGTCATAATATTAATCTGGTAATTGTGTAACGGTAAATATATACCAGATGACTAGTTGAAGGTTTGGAAACAATCACGAAAATAGTTAGATCACGTATATCACGAGTAAAATCCGGTCACTAAAGAGAGATCGTTAGACTATGCATAAGGGGTGACCAAAGTACCAAACCCATTTGATCACTCGCTGTCACATTGGCACATCAGCCTGACCAAACACATGACAAACTCAAACCAAACTCACGTAATATGCGACCAAACCCTTCCACTTGAAATCAACCTCTCCCCTTTGAAAAGAGGCGACCGAATCAGCCGGGACACATGCACCCCTTACGCCCAATTTTATAAACAAGAAACAACAAACCATTCAAAACTAAAAAATAATGTAAATCCAATTGAATGACAATAAAAACAAGGCATAATAAGAGCCGTTTCAACTTTAAAACTAAAGCCGTAAATTCAACCACAAACAAAATAATACTCATTTAATTATAAGTACTAAACAATACGAAGTCCAGCATTATCGTAATTGCACCCTTTAATAATATCGAACAATTGCTGACTCATCGTTTTCCATTACGACCCATGGTCTAAGATGTTTTTAATTAATATTTTCCAGGTTTTGATATCACGTGAATATACGATAATGGACGTTTAATAAACTGAAATTTCCTTAATTAGAATAAAATGATATTCATGAGTCATTAATACTTTTGTGTTACACCAATTTTACCATTATCATAATTGAAAAATAATTTTTTTTAATAAATTAAATGCATGGACATAAAAGACATTTAACGTTACTATGATATGTCTATATGAAACATATTAGAACATCCTTTTTTTAATAGCAGAATAAAACTCGTCTAAGTTATTTTTAAATCTAAATCATATTGAAAATACGTCTAAATTATTTATAAATATAAATCCTATTGCCCACAACATGACTCAAACTTATGATCACATGTCAATGAAGAATATCTTCCAAATTCCAACCAGTGACGGAACCCAAGAAGAATATATATCGGTAGCATAATTTTTACTCCCAAGTAATACTCCCTCCGTCCCTTAATAAAGTTCTCATTTCACCTTCAAGTTTTGTCCCTAAATAAAGTTCCCATTTCTCAAACTTAAGGGACCCACTTAATATAATAATATTATTACAAATACTTTCACCACTAACTATCTCTTAAAACACTTTCTCTCTCCAATCAAAACTTATATTTTATTCAAAAGTAATACCAAATACCCCACCACTAACCATCTCCTAAAATGTTGTGCCCAACACAAATGGGAACTTTATTTAGGGACGGAAGGAGTATATAATAAAATTAAAAGTTTTAAAAAAATACATATTCATTAAACAGTACAAAACGACAAATTAAACTAAAAACAATAAATTATATTTTAAAGTTGTTCTCTTCGTTAACTCGTCTTTCAAAAACGAGTTACTATATTTTCATATGTGTTTTCTAACTATGAATCAATTTGTTTTCATTGTTCTACATTTAGTTTTGATGATTTGCAACTGAGAAACAAAAAAGAGTATTTGAAATTTTTTTAATTTAAAATCGTCATAAAATTGAAAATGAGTTTTATTTAATTAATTAAATTGCGTTTGAAATCCTCAATGATCTAAACAATTTTGGGTTTTAAGTTCAGATTATTTTTTTGCTGAAATTATAAATGAACTGTAACCTAACACTTTTAATCAAAAAAATGAGAGTTATCACTGGTACTCCCGGGCTCCAAAAAGACCCGCCACTAGTTCCAACATTTTATACAGACATTATACAAACCAGTTGGTTTTAATCATTTAGTATCCTCGTTATGTATTCATCACAATTTATTGGGTTTTTCTAATGTATACATTAAGGGCGCACATTAACATCTAACTAATAAAGTTGTTATTTCCTAAATATATATTGAATAACATTAATTAACTTTTATTGCTATCATTTTAGAAGATATATTAAATACAACTTTCATTTTAGATGGAAATAAACACTTCATTAATTGCCCGTTAATAAGTTAGGAAAAGTCTTTAAAGTTTATGAAATACAAAATGGGTTTTGTTAATGTGTACCTCATAGGCACACGATAATAAACGTTTAATAAATCAAAATTTTCTTTATTAGAATAAAATGATATTAATGAGTCGTTAATGTTTTTATGCTATACCAATTTTACCCTTACTATAATTGAAAATGAAATTTTATGATGAATTAAATGCATATACATAAAAGATATTTAAGATTACTATAATGTGCCCTTATACACATATTAAAAAATCTCATACAAAATTTAGTAGTGCACCTATAATTGGATTTTTTAAATATTTGCTTATGGTAATCTGATTAATGCATATTTAATTCACATCTTTTTATAGAAAAAGTAGAATTACACTTTACTATTATTTAATGATAACTTGTGTAAAAGATATACAATGAAAAAAAAAACTTAAAAAAAAAGTAAATATTATCAACATTCCAAAAAAATTTATAAAAACTTTTTCACCAACAAAGTTCAATAAATTTAAGTTCTTAATATTCAACTAAAAAACTTATTTTTCAAACTTGAAAACATATAATAGAACTTTAAATATATCAAAATTGATACAAAATTTTCACTTTAATATAAAAAGTGAACGGAAAGAAAAGAAAATAAAAAATACTGTTGAAATCCAGTTCAATCATCATAGTATGACCGGTTTAATAGTTAACTCGTCTGATTCGAAACACTTTATAAATAAACCTTTAACCTCTCGAGTTGACCAAACATCGGACATACTTTCATTTTCCGGTAGGATCAAATCCAACGGAGTATCCAAAGTCCCGATATATAAGGTTACACGAGGCATCGGGCAATATTTACGCACAGCTTCCTATATTTGGGCAGACTGCACGTGCATCCTGTCGGGAAAAATTTATCTATATTCACTTGTTACACTTTACTTTCCTACTAAAACATTTGACACCCAACTTTTTCGTTTGTTTATCATAAACCCAAAAGTCCCACATTTGGTCTGCTTCAAAGCATTATAAACAAGCTTGTCACACAAGCTGGTCTAAGAATGGTGGGGAAACTACTAAAAATGACCTTTTTTCTAGTTACACATTCTTTCTTACGTCCTAATTTTATTATCCATCTTTCTATTTTGGTATGTTTCAAATTAATTATCTACTTATAAATTTCAATCAATCAAAAAGAATTTAAGTGGAAAAGAAATTTTTTTATTGGTGACAAATTGTAATTAATATACTTTTCTTATACTATGTGCTTTTGTCTAATGAACAATAATTTTAGAACGAAGGGAATACATGTTTTTATGATTTTCATTTGTTAGAAGTTGAATGTTTAACCCCTTAGTATTGTTTTCTCAAACAATGGGTTTTTGTTCTAAATGTATCAAGATGCCCCATCAACCATGGTGTGCGTTCAAGTTTTAAATATTGAGACAAAAGAAGTATATGGTATCTTATAAAACAACTTTTCACTAACAATGCAAACGGATCTGTCATCTTTACTTGTAAAACAATGTTCACCCATCAACCATGTTATCCATTTATCTTCTCAAATTAGCAAGACATATTTTTGAGTTAACACACTTGTTATTTTAGAAAATATTTGTATTTTGAAAAAATTGACGTATATGACTCGGATATGCAACATTCATGTTATTAGCAAAATGATCTAACCAACTGAGCTACTACGGCATATGTTGATTAATTGATTACAAATTTACAATTACTTATATAACATATTAAGTATTATTTAATTGATAACCACCCAATACTATAAACACTACTTATCACCGCCACCCACCAACATATTTTTATCACATGTTCTTACACGAAAGACGAAATTAAGATACAAACAATTCGACATTATACACCATGGACATATAAACATGCCACCTCTTTTATACTTTTGCAAATTGATTTAAAACTAGTCTTTAACTTTTTGACCATAACATTAAAGTTGCTTTAGGAAAAATGATAAATGCAACTATTCAAAACATTCAAATAATTTCCATACTACCAAAATTAATTATTTTCCAATTCATCCTCACTATAATATTAAAGTTTACTTTTCCACTAATCTGTCATCGCGAAAAAAGTTTAGTTGTACATTAGTTGCATAAAAAATCATATGATCGCACAAAAAAAAATTCCGTGACACAAGAAATATCAAGTCATATAATTTATTTTGAGAATATTTTAGTTTGTAAATTGTTTGAAGAAAATATTATACATCTTTTTAAATCTATTTAAGTAATTATATCTTTTTTTCATTGCATCAACTTAGAGCATCTTCAATGTAAGTTTTTTATAAAAAATTTTACCTTTTGTGTAGGTCATTTGAATGTATATGACCTTCTAGCAAAAATCTGTTGTTTCAAAAGTTTTTTCTAAGCTTTATCAACATTTATATACATTTGAGCAAAAACTTTTTAAATTTTTTTTTATCAATATTAAATGGAAAGTTTATGTAACAATTATAATAAATTATTGGAAAGATTTATCTCTTGTATGTCCAGCGCACTGTATCTAAGACCACTCCCAATGGTAAAACAAACTGATACCGTCAGTTGTTGCCAAATCAGCGCCACGTCAGCTCACCCTCTAACCGACATTAAACTGACGTACCCATGCCAACAATACCAATTCCCTTTAATTTTTTAGGACCCACCATTACAAAACACACACACACACAAAATACCCCTTTGGACCCACCCACTAAACTAACGCATCTCTCCATCCTCGTCTCCAAAGCGGCGTGAGTAAAGTGGCGGTACACTGGCGGAATGGTGCCAACAGTACCACCAAATTGACGACAAACTGGGGGCAAAGGGACGGTGCCTTTGACACCCGTCTAATTATACACGACTACACTTGAGTCAAGAGACATACTGTTTCCATAAAGTTATGTTAAAACTACAAAAAACCGAAGTCCAGGGACAAAACTGAAATTTGTTAAAACTTTTTCAGGCCATTTCAATTTTCACATATAAAACCCCCTTTTCGTCATCATTCTCTTTCCAACTCTCTATACGACTGCCAGTACACAGTACAAATAAATTTCTTAATCATGATCCATTTCTCAGCCGTTACACACCACCACTGCTTCTGTCAATGATGTCGCATCTCCAAATCCGTACCGCCAGCAGAGACCATGCTCGCACCCGCCGTTTCTCCTCCTGTCACCGGCACCCTACCGAACCTGTCACCGGATTCTGTGCATTGTGCTTACGTGACCGTCTCGCCGGCTTAGATTCTTCTTCCGGCCAACTTGAAGTTGAGAAGAATGTTGTATGCAGTCGTCAGAGTAGAGGTCACGCCGTTGCTTCGTCGTCCACGGCGGTGCCGGAGCTGCGACGAATCAAGTCTGTTGCTGCTGATAAATGCGACATTGTGAACGGTTTGGTTACGGATCCGCGGAGGAAATCGTGTGATGTTAGGGCTCGTAGTAGTCTCTCGGATCTGTTCGTCGATGATGATACGAATAAACGTCGAAATAGTGTTTCGACGGTTCAATCGATGAATTTAGGGGTTTCGAGTATCGTGGAACCGGTGGTGGAGATGCATGAAGATAGCGACGGGAATGATGAAGATATCGACGACCGCGATGAAATTAGGGCCTCCGATGAATTTTTTGAGCAAAATGAAGTTGAAATTGAAGAAGAAGCGAATCTGAAAACGATGAAGAAAATGATCGAAATCGAATTACAGGACAAGAGAAGGAATTTTTGGGAGGCAGCTTCTGTTTTCAGTCAGAAATTACGAAAATGGCGACAGAAACAGAAAGAAAAGAAGCAAAACAGAAGCTTAAATGGCGAAATTGACTTTAACAAGTCAAAATTAGGGCAATTCGGTCAGCAAATTAGGGATACTCAATCTGAGGTAGCAGATTACGGATTAGGTAGAAGATCTTGCGATACAGAACCTAGGTTTTCAGTTGATGCACATCGATTTTCTGTTGAAGAACCACGTTTTTCATTCGATGAACATCGAGCTTCTTGGGATGGATATCCGATTGCACGAACAATTCCTCGTCTTATACCTGTAAACAAGATTGAAAACAAGACTGAAAACCTGCAAATGCATTCAATAAGTAAAGATGGTGTTAGTTCTGGTGGTTCGGGTCAATCAAATTCAAATTCTTCTAGGTCGAACAGAGGAAGTACTTCAAGTTCGAGCACAAAAACAGTAGGATTAGGAATTGATGATGTGAAATCGGTTTCGAATGCTCGTGTGTCGCCTGCAAATGATGTTATTATTCAAGGAACAAAGTTGGTTATAACCGAACAGGAATTGAAAGATTGGCATTCGAATTCTATTAAGAACAGCAACACTGAAACGGTTTCAAATGCACCCGTTTTACCTAGTAATACAACTGTGATGAACACATCCAATGGGGGTAAAAAGGTCATGTCAAGTAGTTGGAAAAAGGTGCGTAATCTATGGTGTCACAAGCACAAAAATGGTGGCGAAAATCATGTAGAAAGTACCCTGGAAAACGGAATTGAAAACAGGAATTTGAGTATGAATCATGTTCGAAAATCTAATTCTTTAAATTTGATGTTGGATAGAAACAGGAACACAAGATATTCAACGAGTGATATCGATAGTGGTTTGTTAAGATTGTACCTAACACCATTTAGGAACTCAAGAAGGGGTAAATCTGGTAAAAACAGGCTTCATAATCCATCAATGGCTATAAATGGTTGGCAGCTGAAGTAAAAGATTTAGATACTGTTTTACAAGTTTGCCCATAAGTACAATAAATCTGTAGATGTTATTCATTTGTTTTTTTTTTGGTTATGTGCACAAACAACATAGCATAAGGTTACTTGTTCTTGTGTTTGGTCACTTTGGGAATAATACAAGTTTAAGTTTTTTGTGTCTATGTCTTGAATACAGATTCACACACAAACACACATGGAGTAAATTGATACACATAATGACATAATGGACAATAAGGTATTATAGATTCCATGTACTTGAAAAGCTAATGAGCATGTGTTTCTGTTTATATATTCTCTGCATCAATTCCATACTTTGTTTTTTCATAAAATACCATGAGGTACTATTACTATATTTTATTTTTATTCTGTACAAAATCCATTCAAAGTATAGGTATGAAAGAAGTAAAATGTAAATAACCATACTTTTATCCGAGATTAGAGAGACTGATTCTAAAGAGATTTACATTGCACTTGACCCAGTTTGACTATTGTGTTAACACAAAAAACTTAATAAATGTTAAACTAAAAGACTTTCAGTGGAAATTTTTTCAAAAGTGAGGACTATCAGTGTAATTCTTTTAAGTAAATAATTGTATGTGAAATTTTAGGTAAACCACATAAACTATTCGTGTATAGGGGTGAGCATAGCAGGAAGTTCCGGTTACCCTGTCTTTAAAATCGTTAAATTGTAAAAATTGTCCTTGTGGTTTGGTCAAATTGTATATTTGGTCTGTGTGGTGTCGAAAGTGCATGAAACATTAGTATTTGGGAAACATTGATTCGTTTTAGAGGGTGATTGGGAAAGTTTAAAAAAGTCACTTATTAACTTATTGACTTTTCAGAAGTCAATAAGTTAATAAGATGTTTGGATAAAGGCATCAAAAAGAAGTTTTCAAGAAGTAAGGATGCCCTTACTTTTCACAAACATTTGTAAGAGGGGAAGGATAAAATGGACCAAAGTTTTCAAAATATGTAAAGTTTTTAAAATATATACGTTACATGCATTTTTAACATATGTGCACTTTAGCCAAACTATGAAGATGATTTTTTCCTCGTAATTTTCTTTATAACATCTTTACAATTATATAAAATGGTTTATGGACTACGGATTAAAAAATGCATTTTGGTGATATCAAGTTCGATTTCTCTTTTTATATTAGGTGCCTTAATTGCACAAATAAAACTTAAAGGATCAGTTTTATAAATATCACAAACTGAATTTAGCTAGCATCTCACAAATCAAATTTCACCACATCTCCTTCCACCACGTTCACCGACCGGATCTCTTCTCATTTCGATCGATCTCTGACGTCATTTTCTGTAAGTTTTTGTTCGTTTTCCGTAACGCGAATTGCCATGCATAAAACTGTTTAATTATTTGTTTGATTACGAATATAACTGTTTGAATTAGGTTTCGATGTTACTACTTAGGGATTCGTACGCTTATGTTTAAGCGTACACACTAATTATAAATTGTAATCTTGTATACTTTTTTAAAGCTGAAGATAAATTCAATCTTCGCGTTTATTGCAAAATGAAAATTAAGATTATGGCTTTGACTGAGTATATGTTTATGCTTTTTTTTTTCCCTTCCAAAAAAAGTTTTTTTTTACTAATTCAAGGCCGTTTTGTGGGTAGCCGGAATTGTTACTCTTACAGACTGAACTTAGGATCTCGTGGCAATTTCACCATTTTTTGAGGTCAAAGTGTTATAATTCATTGAAAAGATATAAATGCGTCGCCTGTGATTTTAACTTAGAGTAATGGTATTGATTCGTAATATTTATTCATACTCATAATCTTACTCATTAGATGAAAATATGTGTCAAAATCAAGAGATAATATTAGGAGAGAAAATTAGTGGATGACACGTATCATCCCATCAAGTGAGTAGAACTATCAGTATGAACAAATTATAAGACTAAGTATCATTTCTCTTTAACTTAATAACGAAGTACAAGATTATATCTTTTTATGTTCCAACGTGTTAATATAAATTTTTAAACCTTTGATAAATATAGTGTGAAAAATAGAAACAGGGGCCAAAAAAGCTTCATGCAATTACCGTATAAAATTACCCAATATGGACTATACGAGCAAAAAACTTTTGATGATCTTCTTTGCGTGTCTGTGAGTTTTTGTTTCACTCTTCATAAACATGTCTTTTGCTAGAATATGGTCGGAAAAATGGGTTTATTTGTAGAAAATTAAGATCAGGACCCTCACACGCATAGTGCATATACACATATTTACATGTATTTTGCATACTTATCACATTCTCGTACACACACTACACAGCACACATTTTTGTACAAAGATTTCTGATCGCATGTAATTACTTTTTTTTAACGACAAATCCTGTACAAAGATTCATACTCCAAAATACCACTCATGTCCACAATGGGACTTGAACCTCCGACCACATTGAAGGGGGCAAATACCATACAGCTAGGTCAAAGGCCCTTTGATGCATGCATATACCTGTGTATGTTTTTAAGGCATGCGCACACATTTTCATTCATACTCATATTCTCACACTTACATTTTTGCTGGAGGTTTTTTCTCTATAAGCAAACTCTCTACCTTCAGGTAGAGGTATAAGTGTCCACGTCTTACCTTCCTCATACTCTCATTTGAAGGGATTAAGCGTGTCATTGTTGTTATATAGTGACTGACAAAAACCTCTTTTATCTTTTCAGGTTGCAAGGAAACTTACCGTGTTACTTATTGAATTCCCGGATACCTAACCCTCGATACCATTAAAAGAAGTTAGAATAATGATAGAAATTTTAAATGATTCTGCTCAACGACCATTATCACAAATGTTCTATTCGGTACTATTTTTTCACATTTCCGAATACCTTTTAGCAATAATGTGTCATGGGAAATCAAAGGTAACTCTCGAGTCTCTTTTAATCAGCAAAGATTACATCTTCGCAATGACTTTTTCGGTTCTAGAATATTTAGTCGAACTATACTTTTTCCCCACATTAAAAGAATATCGATCAATAAGCAATTTAGGCCTTTTGATGGTGATTCTTGGTGAAACCATTAGAAAACTCGCTATTTTCACTGCGAAACGAGCTTTTAGTCATGTAATTAAAACGTATCATGAGGACCATCATAAGTTAATAACTTATGGTATTTATGGTATAATTCGTCATCCGGGGTATACTGGATTTTTAATTTGGTCTGTTGGTACTCAAATAATGTTGTGTAACCCGGTTTCGACAGTTGCATTTGCGATAATTATTTGGGATTTTTTTAATAATAGAATACAATATGAGGAGTTTTTCTTGAAGCAGTTTTTCGGGTTGGAACATGACAATTATGCTCAACGAGTTCCTTCTGGTATTCCTTTTGTGAAGTGATAATAGTTTGTATATGAATTTTGGATTTGATAATAAATTTTGATCTTTATTGCTTTATGTTTCTTTGATTAAGTGATGTAGTTTAAAAATAGGACCATACAAATTGAATTGAGCGCAGCTCTTCTAGTTTAACATACCTAATTACATTAAAATGTCTAACCAGTTTTTGTGATTATTTAAGTGCCAAGAGCTTATTGGTAGTCGGTTGATTAAAAAAATGGAAAAAAACTTTAAAAGGAGATGATCAAATATTGTAAAATTTGATAACTTGTAGCATGAATGACTTTTTTTTTTCTTTCTTTTCCTTTTTAAGAAAAGTGGAAATTTAGGCTTAGTTTTTAACAAGAGGAAATGTTAACAGCAGTGGCAAGTCTGCAACACAAGCATACATATTCAAAAAAGGTATTTACAATTCCAACCCTCAACTTTCTTGGTTACTAAAACAAACTCTTCCCCGGTTCTAATTTACCGTTTGCAGCAGCAGCTAGCTTTTGTGTTGTCAACAACACGGAATAGTGCTGCACCGTTTTTAAAACCGGTTCGGTTCTGGTCAAATCCGTTTGATTTTAACCCAGTTATGGGTAGTTTGGTGTGTATCCAGTTGAAACCGGTTCATACCGGATCTAAATCAGATCGGGTGAAACCGGTTCGGGATACTGGTTTGAATTTGGTTCAATAGAATTTTCATTTCTTTTTTGCTCATTATAGTGGTGTTATACATTTTGAGATATCGAATAAAGCAATAAAAATAGAGTTTTAAACATTGAACTTAGAAATCATAACACAAGAGTTGCGTCAAAATCATAATAAAACATTAAACAAGTTCATCTTCATAACAATACAAACATAGAGTTGGGTCTTTTGTTCTTCTCGCCCAAAATTGTTGTGTAGGTCTTCGTATGCAACTTCTTGCAATGTCAGGGGTACCGACATCCCGTTAGCTACTTCATCCTCTTGTATTTTTTGTTCAACGCCTAAGTCGAAGTGATGAAACGTGTTGCATACATTCCACTGCGTCGAGATAGTCTTTCAAACAAATGCAAACTTCAACCGACAAATGCGTGAGTTTCGTTTCCCTTGGTGATATAACCCTGCCACTAACACTAAAAACGGATTCCAAAGCTACCGTAAAAGATTGGATACTTAGTAGATCACACGTCAATACGTCATAGTGGTTAGCATAAGAAATTATGTTCCCTTTCCTTTCCACTAAACCAATATATCAAAGTTTTGAATTTCATATATACTTAACACATCTAGAAAATCGGTTTGCATATACCGCTCAATAGAAGTGGTGTTAGACCGAGCCCGTTTATAATTTTCGTTTCTAAAAGTGTTATAAAGTTTTATTGTTTCATCATCATCCCGATAAACCGAACTAATCCCAACCCCCACACATCATGGTTTGAATGTGTGTTATTGTACCATATTTTACCAAGTAAACGTCAAACATACTTTTTAAAACCTCGTTAAAACGTGAAATCGCATTTTATGCCGGCTGAATAGGGTACTTGATATTTTTTGTGTCTATATTTTATAATTTGAAGATAAGGGGTATTTATGACATTGTTATGTCAGTTGAATGTCAGTTTGAGTGTGAGCTGACGCGATGATGATTTGGCAATAATTGATGGCGTCAGTTGATCATTGTTGGCACCTCATTGTTGGCACCAAGAGGTTTGTGGTGGCACACAAAGTTCTCACCGCCACCCCACCTAAGTGAGGTGGCACGCCATTTTAGTGGCAGAAGTAACGTATGAGTAAGGGTCTTTTATGGTGTTTATTTTAGATATTTTGTTAGTGAATGGTATTAGTGGGTCCCAAAAGGTATTTTAAATTGAGTTATAAGTGAAGGAGTATTTGAGCCACGACACCTAACCATCTAAATGCAATTTTCAATAAGCATGTGTCCCCAAAAAAATTTTAAGGAAAAATACATCAGCACTAAAGAGAAGTATCAACATTAATCAGTGCAACCTTCATCAGTATTAAGTCTTTCATCAGCATTAACATTGAAGACCAGTATTAACTAGAAATTGAATCTTCAGTATTTGTTGGCTTATGGCGGGGTCACAAAATGTAACACCCCAAAAGTTAAGGTAAAAATAAATACACAAATATTAGTTGTTATAAATATATATGTTTATTTAAAAAGATGGGATTAGAAGTGTAACTTTACTAAGTTAAGGGACTAAAGATTTCATTTAGGTTTACTACAAGGTGATGAAATTTAAAAGTAAATTAGAAGGGTTAAATGTGTTAAAATGCAATTTTTGATATAATAAGTGTAACCATTTAGATAATTGAGATTACACATATTATCTTTGTGGGTGTGTGTTTGTATTAATAGTATTGGGAGAGCTTAGGAGAAAAACGAAATTGAGAGGAAGAAGAAGGAATTGTGAAATTGGAGGTGATTTTAAGGGTAAAATCACAATCAAAACTAAAAAAGAGGTAAGTATTCTTCTCTTGTTGTTCTTGAGCCAGGGTTTGAGGTTTAACCCAAACTTGATCAAAAGTAAAATAGTTGGTTTATGTGTCTAAATTGTTGTCATTAGACATCTAATTAAGTTTATGGTTGCCTCTAAACGTGTTTTATAACTTGGAGTCAATGCATGCGAGAGTTGAGAGTTGGATTGAATTGATTTAGTAAAGTTTTGTAAAAGTTCAGAGTTGGACAATACAACTAAGCTGTTTTGTAAAAATCATAGAAAAAAATTGTAACTCGGAATTTAGTGTGGTCGGAATCGTTGGAAAGGTATTCGAGTCTACTTTCTAGAAAAAGTTGTTTTAGAACCATATTCGAAGTTTAAGTCATTCAGATGAATGAAATGACGCAAGCAGTCCAGTTTTGAAAAAACTGCAATGCTGAGTTAGAACAAAATTTAGTACATGATTATAGAAAATAATCATATTAGTAGTAAAGGTTGTATTTTTATGTGCTTATGTATATGATTATGCAAAGACTTGCTTGCTAATTGTGTAATTATCAAACGGGTCGGAAAACATGTGAGGAATGGGTAGGTGTATAAATTGGTAATCGACAATTTGTGTATAATTTTGTAAGATACAAAAGTGTGAAGATCGTGTTAAGATATTATATAAATTGTTGTGGGTTGAATCTTTGATTCATATAAAGGTGAAATGAATCCTTTGATTCCGATAGAGGTTGATGAATCTTTTGATTCATATAAAGGCGAAAAGAATCTTTGATTCGTAAAAAGGTGAAATGAATTCACATAAAGGTGAGATGAATCATTTATTCATAAAAAGGCGAAATGAATTCATATAGAGGTGAAATAAATCTTTTTATTCACAAAAAAGGGCGAAATGACTCTTTTGATTCATAAAAGGGGCAAAATGAGTCTTTTGATTCATGAAATGGCGAAATGAATCTTTTGATTCATAAAAGGGCGAAATGGATCTATTCATATAAAAGTGGTGAAATCTTTAGTTGATGTATTTGTATGTTGCATGACTATCCGTTATTTACTAAGCGAAAGCTTACGGTTTAAGTGTGGTTGTTTTGTTGGTAAAACAAGTGGGTCGAAGTTGGGCGGAAATCAAGGTAAGCTAACAGAGTGAAGTGTAACGACCCGAAATTTGTAAATAAATAAATTGTGCAAAAATATGATAAATAAGGATAAATCGTTTAAAGAACGTAGGAATTGGTTTCGTGTCGATTGGAGACCGTACGAGGAAGTTATGGGCGAAACCGGGTCGGGACAAAGTTGAAAAATTGCAGCCCTGGCTGCATTGGAAGTTCGCGACGCGAACATAGGTCGCGATCGGGAAGTCGGGCCAGGGAGTTTGGCTAGGAGTCGCGAAGTAGTTCGCGTTTAGATGGCGATCGCTAAGTCTGCGTGCAAGGCTTGGAGTTAGCGACGCGAACTTAGTTCGCGCCGTGAACTCTGGACGACAGCATTAAAGTCGGGTTTGAGCTCATTTATTGCAAGGAAAAACCCTAGTTTTCTCCCTCTCGAGTTTGTGGACGATTTTGGGTGTAAACCACCATTTGGAGCTGATTTCTTCATCAAATCTTGTAATTATTCACTCCTAGTTGAAGATTTAAGGTATATCTTCAATCCTTTGTAGTTGTAGCTTTAGATCTAAGGATTTAGAAGCTTGGGGTTGAAACCCTAGTTCTTGGGGTTATGGGTTATGGTGATATAAATGGTGTATACACTTAATAGATGTTATATTAACAAGGAAAACAAGTGTATAATTATGATTTGTAAGAATCTTAAGAGTTGGTTAAACCTAGGGTTTGGTAAACTTCCATAATTGGGGGAAATGTGTTAACAAGTGTTATCTAGGGATAGATGGACACATTAGTAGTAGTATGTGATGTTGATCATGTTGTGATAATTGTATTAGGCTTTGGTGAAGTCTTGGAAGTTGATTGAACTATGAAGCAAGGAAACTGACGTAAAGAATACGGTTGGAGCACTTTATTGCTAAGGTGAGTACATGAGACTTTTAAACTGGGTACATAGCAATTAGTTTTGATAATACATATGATAGTTTATGGGTCTTTATTAATGAATATATTGATAAAGATAGTGACTGAAAATGTATGAAAGTATGTAGAACGTGATACTAGAATATGTCTAGTATGATTGGTGAATTTGAAGTAAAATATGATAAATTATAGTAATTATGGAATCTATGTTAATGAACCATAATAATGAAGTAATTGATTAAAAGAATGTATATGGAGCCTTTATTAATAAATAGGTATTAGTAAAGCAATTGGGAATGATTTTATAGTAATGAGTACCTATTGGTAAGATATACTAATAAAAGTAAAGAACGAATATATATGAAAAAGAATGTGATGTGACTAGTAATAATTGTGTATTATAGTCAAGGAAGAGATAAAAGTATTATGATATCGATAAAATGAGAAATGTATCTTATGAAATAAGAAAGTATGGACCTCATAGGATTCATAGATGTAGAAGTAGATATGGGTTGCTTATGATCGGGTCCATGGGACCATACATGTACGTTCACACTATGTTGAACTAGTTACATATAGTTATTATTAGATAACTAACTTGTTGATGACTGATGTGATAGCCGAAGGTTTTGATTGGAATAACTGATGAGTTATGGTAAGAATGAGATGATGTGATGACGCGGGGGATCCCCGGTCATGAGGTGTGGAGTGAGGGGCAGTTGGGTGGATTCCCATCGACTCACCCACGGTAGTAGTCTTGCTAGGCAGGTATCAGTAGATTGGGCGATTCCCTCTTGCCGTTATCTTGAGCAATTCGGGGGATCCCCGGTATGTTTCTAGTATGTATATGTTTATATACTAGATTTGGTTGAAGCTTATTAATGCGGGGGATCCCCGGTTAATAAGTTAATGTGCTTCTAGTTAGTTTGGGGGCAACCCGATAACTAGATATGTTGTGCTTCTAGCTAGTGCGGGGGCAACCCGAGAGTTAGATATGATTGCTAGGAGAGCAGAGAATGTTAGAGTCACGGTAGGGTGACTAGCCGGTAGTGAGATTGTTTATATTTATATATATGTTTATATATTTATGAAATTATTATTATTATTATTGGGGTCTAAAACCCGTGTATCTCACGAGACTATTTTATCTCACGTACTACGTTTGTTTTGTGGCTATGTACTCAGGTACAGGTTGAGGTGATAGAAGGTTGCACTAGAAGTGGCCTAGAGATGCTTAGTTCGGGAGCTCATAGGTAGATTCCGTTGCCTATGGTTTTGATATACTTGGTGACACCGTATTTTTGTAAACTCTGATAAAGGTTTTAAAGTTTTTTGTTAAACTGTATTTTGGACAATATGTCATATATTGGGAAATATGCATTTTAAATGATTTAAACGATGTTTTAAAAATACGGGTGTTACAACTTGGTATCAGAGCTATAGTTTAAGTGAATTAGGTTGGATGTCCATCCTAGTCTTAGACTGTAGCAATAGGAATGTAAGATTCCTTGAGATCGATAGGTTGACCTTGAGACTTTATGTTAAGTTTAGGGTTGAACCTAGGGGACCTATGGAAGTTGTTATGAATTATGAAATGTGAGTCTTTTAAGACGTAGGGCATTGGTATGATAGGGTTGGCCCCTATGAGAAATGCCATGTTTTGATCTAATTGTGTTGTTCTCGATGGTCGAGTTGACCGTTGGAATCTTGTCTGTTGGGTACGTTAGTATGGCGAAAGAATGGATGTGAAAAGTGAATGAACCCCGCTAAATTGGGAAGAGTTATGAATGAGAATGTGAACCAGACGTTTGATAACTGTATGGATGAGGGTAGGCGGAATGATTCCAATACCCGTACGAAGGAAGAGTCATTGAATGGCGAAGTCCGTAATGGAAGTTACCTACATAAAAAGGTAGCAAGACCTGATCGGAAGAAATTGAAGAATGTTGTATAGGGTCTTCATAGCGTGTAAAACCTATGTGTAATTCGGAAGTTTTGAGCCGAAGGTCACGATGTGGTGGATTCGGTAGATTTAGCAAGTGCTAGAGAGTAGCAAATGAAGGAAGAACGATATGGCGACATTGACGTCACCATTATTGAAAGATGAGGTGTTGACACGGTAGAATGTGTTGTATGAAACCTTGTGAAGGAGAGCACGGTACGAGATGTTGTGAAATGAACTCACGAGTGAGTTGAAATATGGAATTGACCCGGAAGGGCCACCTCGGAGATCTTGGGTAAGATGAATGATTTGAGATTATGACTTAATTGTTGTTGTTGCACTAATTGATGCCTATAGAAATTGGAAATGAGTCGCATGATGTGAAGACTTATTTTGGGAATAGTCTTCCCGGTTAATTATGTATAAGGAAACATGTATTTGAAGGATTATAGACAAGTGTGTCGCGTGTAGTAAGGATATAAGGATTGATGCTATTATGTAGTATCGAAGGATGAACCGCAAGGATGGTAAATGTATTTCAACAAAGGATAGTAGTACGAGGAAGTACAAAGTCTTGGTAAGGAATGTTAATGTGGATTGGAATTCTAGGAATAGAAACCTTGGGGAAATGGAACTCGAATGTTCGCCGAGAAGCCGGATAGGTAATGTAATGATTGTTACACGTGAATGGTAAAGAAAAGAATGACTAAGGTAGAGTGATGTCTTAGAACCCATAAATGGGATGTATGTGGAAAAGAATAAGTGTCGGGAACGACGGATTTTGATTGTCAAATGTGATTGGGTAAAAGTTGGCATAAAGCATGTCAAGTTTTGTGACAATAATGATGAATTCGATATCAAGGGTGAGAAAACGATTATGGGTTACATGTTATAGTAACGGCATGACAGTATATGACATGGGGTAGTGTGAAACTACGGTTGGAAAATAAGTATTTCAAGTATCGCGATGTATAAAGACGAGAGTATGGAATGTTGGGCCAATGTGTGCCAAGTCATGGGTTACAAATGTAGACCGGGGTCGATTGGTCGACTTAAGATGACCGGGTTGACCGATGAACTATGGTTGAAGGAATAGATTGATGGTTACCCCAGTGGTGACAAAAGATTTGAAAAGTTGATTAATAGGGAAATGAATCGTTTAAGGGTGATTAGTGTGTAAGTGAAACGGTAAATGGGAATCGGAAATTTTATTGGTGACCCGCGAGGTACAATGCTTGTGCATTATGTGATGGCCTTGAAGGCATGTGATAATGAAAAAGGTAATGTTATAAGAAACGTGTTAAGTAGTATGTCCAACGAGAAATGTGTGAATATGAAAGAAAATGATAACGTGATGTTATGAGAAATGTGCTAAATTGCATGGCGAATAAATAGACGATTAAATGGGTAAGATAGTGGTAAAGTATGTGATGTGAAAAGGTGTATACCTGTGAAGTATGCATGATAGGATAAGAAAGAAAGAATGTGATTAGCTCGGGGGATCCCCGGCTACTATGATGTTTGGGGGTGGAATCGGTTGGGCGAATCCCAATGGTTCCATTCCGAGATTGGAGATGTTCCAATCACTGTGACAGCTTGGATCTTGATGGATTGGAGGCTTTCCAGTCATCTTGATGTGATAGTTAAATTATGGATTGTTATGTCCGTATGATAATGTTTATGTATTTATGTGATGAATGTAGAACCATGTGGTTAATGTGTATTGTTATGATTTTATGGTAAGTGGGAATTTGGTGTGCAATGCGGGTTGCATTAGGTCATGTATGGGTATGGGATGCCTACGACTTCTAGGATATGAGTAAGAGAGTACTTTTGGAAAGCAATTGCTATCGGGGACCAAGATATGGTCAACTGGTATGAGATAATGGTATGTGATGCAAGGATGATTGAAATGGTTCTAAGTAATGGTATAAGTGACCGAATGAAGGTCAAGAAATGGTAAGGATTGATGTGACCTTAAGGAAATGTGAGAACTCGGAGAAATTTGAAAAGATGAGAAATTTTGGAAATATGGACGATTGGTAAGGAAACAATAATGGGTGTAACCGGAAGTGATAAGTCGGGAATGATACCCCGCGAGTAGGGAATATGTTGGTTTGGGAAAGTATGGTTGACTTTATGCAAAAGTCAAGATTAGTCAATTTGTGAATTGGTTGACTTGGTCGAGGATGAGCTTTGACTCTCATTTCGAAGGATTAGTGAACGATGAGGGCATAATGTGCCGGTCGTATGTATGTGAAAAGATTAATGGAATAGTTGAAATAGTTGTAGTCGGATTATTCGACTTTGACCCGTTTGGGGTGTTGTCAAGAGTGGATTTGGGAATCGAGTATATGTTTGTAGATGGATCATAAATTAAAGGTCAATTTTAAAGGAAAGGAGGATTTATGGGATCTTTAACGAGAAGGGAAAATGTTAAAGTATAGTTGACTTTGTGCTTAAGTCAAGAGGGTAGGCAATGTAGGGATATACCAATGTTAGGATATATCGGTTTGGTCAAAGCTAGAGTTTGACATTCGTTTTAATCAACTAGTTAATGGTATGATTGTGTCATACCATTGTTATGAGAATGAAAAGATCGGTCGAGAGAATGTCGGTGTTTTGGTCAAATTGTGAAATTTTGACCCGTTTGAGTATTATGAGTTTTTTTAAAAAAAAAATTTGGGTCTTGACCGTTCGGACTTAACGGAGTCAAGTGAACGTTTGGATATGTAATGATTAACGGAACGGGAATGAGTAAAGTTTGATGGTAAAGATCACAAGGGAATGAGAGCGGAATGCTCGGTTGTATGTGGGTTGAAATTATTAGCGATTCCGAGGACGGAATCCTTTTAAGGGGTAGATAGTTGTAACGACCCGAAATTTGTAAATAAATAAATTGTGCAAAAATATGATAAATAAGGATAAATGGTTTAAAGAACGTAGGAATTGGTTTCGTGTCGATTGGAGACCGTACGAGGAAGTTATGGGCGAAACCGGGTCGGGACAAAGTTGAAAAATTGCAGCCCTGGCTGCATTGGAAGTTCGCGACGCGAACATAGGTCGCGATCGGGAAGTCGGGCCAGGGAGTTTGGCTAGGAGTCGCGAAGTAGTTCGCGTTTAGATGGCGATCGCTAAGTCTGCGTGCAAGGCTTGGAGTTAGCGACGCGAACTTAGTTCGCACCGTGAACTCTGGACGACAGCATTAAAGTCGGGTTTGAGCTCATTTATTGCAAGGAAAAACCCTAGTTTTCTCCCTCTCGAGTTTGTGGACGATTTTGGGTGTAAACCATCATTTGGAGCTGATTTCTTCATCAAATCTTGTGATTATTCACTCCTAGTTGAAGATTTAAGGTATATCTTCAATCCTTTGTAGTTGTAGCTTTAGATCTAAGGATTTAGAAGCTTGGGGTTGAAACCCTAGTTCTTGGGGTTATGGGTTATGGTGATATAAATGGTGTATACACTTAATAGATGTTATATTAACAAGGAAAACAAGTGTATGATTATGATTTGTAAGAATCTTAAGGGTTGGTTAAACCTAGGGTTTGGTAAACTTCCATAATTGGGGGAAATGTGTTAACAAGTGTTATCTAGAGATAGATGGACACATTAGTAGTAGTATGTGATGTTGATCATGTTGTGATAATTGTATTAGGCTTTGGTGAAGTCTTGGAAGTTGATTGAACTATGAAGCAAGGAAACTGACGTAAAGAATACGGTTGGAGCACTTTATTGCTAAGGTGAGTACATGAGACTTTTAAACTGGGTACATAGCAATTAGTTTTGATAATACATATGATAGTTTATGGGTCTTTATTAATGAATATATTGATAAAGATAGTGACTGAAAATGTATGAAAGTATGTAGAACGTGATACTAGAATATGTCTAGTATGATTGGTGAATTTGAAGTAAAATATGATAAATTATAGTAATTATGGAATCTATGTTAATGAACCATAATAATGAAGTAATTGATTAAAAGAATGTATATGGAGCCTTTATTAATAAATAGGTATTAGTAAAGCAATTGGGAATGATTTTATAGTAATGAATACCTATTGGTAAGATATACTAATAAAAGTAAAGAACGAATATATATGAAAAAGAATGTGATGTGACTAGTAATAATTGTGTATTATAGTCAATGAAGAGATAAAAGTATTATGATATCGATAAAATGAGAAATGTATCTTATGAAATAAGAAAGTATGGACCTCATAGGGTTCATAGATGTAGAAGTAGATATGAGTTGCTTATGATCGGGTCCATGGGACCATACATGTACGTTCACACTATGTTGAACTAGTTACATATAGTTATTATTAGATAACTAACTTGTTGATGACTTATGTGATAGCCGAAGGCTTTGATTGGAATAACTGTTGAGTTATGGTAAGAATGAGATGATGTGATGACGCGGGGGATCCCCGGTCATGAGGTGTGGAGTGAGGGGCAGTTGGGTGGATTCCCATCGACTCACCCACGGTAGTAGTCTTGCTAGGCAGGTATCAGTAGATTGGGCGATTCCCTCTTGCCGTTATCTTGAGCAATTCGGGGGATCCCCGGTATGTTTCTAGTATGTATATGTTTATATACTAGATTTGGTTGAAGCTTATTAATGCGGGGGATCCCCGGTTAATAAGTTAATGTGCTTCTAGTTAGTTTGGGGGCAACCCGATAACTAGATATGTTGTGCTTCTAGCTAGTGCGGGGGCAACCCGATAGTTAGATATGATTGCTAGGAGAGCAGAGAATGTTAGAGTCACGGTAGGGTGACTAGCCGGTAGTGAGATTGTTTATATTTATATATATGTTTATATATTTATGAAATTATTATTATTATTATTGGGGTCTAAAACTCGTGTATCTCACGAGACTATTTTATCTCACGTACTACGTTTGTTTTGTGGCTATGTACTCAGGTACAGGTTGAGGTGATAGAAGGTTGCACTAGAAGTGGCCTAGAGATGCTTAGTTCGGGAGCTCATAGGTAGATTCCGTTGCCTATGGTTTTGATATACTTGGTGACACCGTATTTTTGTAAACTCTGATAAAGGTTTTAAAGTTTTTTGTTAAACTGTATTTTGGACAATATGTCATATATTGGGAAATATGCATTTTAAATGATTTAAACGATGTTTTAAAAATACGGGTGTTACATGAAGTTTCATATTTTTTTGTTGGTAAATAAACTTCAATTTTAAACCATGTATGATAGTTAGCTTAAACATTTATTTTTGTTATGCAATTTGTGTAAAATTGCATAGGTGAATATTAATTCGTTTTGATGATGGATTTGGATGTTGTAAACGAGTCGGTCGTTGTTTTGATGTTATAGTGATATTTAAATACTTGTATAAAGTATGTTTGAAGTCTTTCTAATGAAAGTGTTGTTGGATAAGAAATGAGTTTTTAGTGCAAAAATCCGTAGTAGAATTTTGTTGAACTTGTAAAATTCATATAAAATCAACCGTATCTCCATTTGGGGCGTACGACCTGTTGTTTTAAAGGTGACAGAGTCTACTTTAATCATATCAAATTATCCTAGGATAATCTGGGCATCAATCTGCTCATATTACTAGTTTTATAACAGTTGGTCGGTTTGGTAACTCGCCTTGAGTTAGTAATATAAAATTAATTTTTTTTGGGTGTTTTATTTGTGGATTTTGAAATGAGGAATGAATTTGAAAATGATTAAACTTGTTTGATTGATTGGTTAGTAAGTTAGTTATGAAACTCTTACATTTAAACCCCACCAAAATGCGGGTTTTATTAGGAGTGAGCATCAAAACCGAAAAATCGAATCGAAACCAGAACCAAAAAAATCACACCGAAAAAACCGAACCATTTGAAAAACTGATAACGGTTTAAATTTCTAGAGAAACTGAATGTTTGGGGTAGTTTTTACGGGCATATGAAACCGGACCGAAAAAAGCGCTCCGACACGCAATTATATATCTTTCAAATTTTATAAAAATATTTTATATTTAAATAAGATTTAATAATTATATATTAATTTTATTCGCGTTATGTTAGTTGAATTTACCATTATATTATAGGAAACTTACTAGTTTGTTTTATTTATAGACGAAACGAGTTAAATTTTGAGAGTTTAGATCATAATTGTTAAGGTAATAAAATGGTAAAATTAAAGGATAACAAAAAACAGAAAAAACCCCAAAACCAAACTGATTTATTGAGAAAAAATCAAAAAATCGAAACCGAACGGGGTGTAATTTTTTAAACCCGAAGTTTGCGGTTCGAGGTTTAGTTTTAATTAAAAACCGCCCTAAACTGCCCCATACTCACCACTAGGTTTTATACAATTTTTTGTTGGGCATTGTTATATTCTCTTTGTTTCTCTCATCTTTTATGTAATTTTTACTTTTGTAGAATATACAATAGACATTTCTAAAATAATCCAAAATTTTCTCATCTTCGTTTTGTAATTTCATGATTTTTGGTTTCGATTCTATCGGTTTCGGTCTAGTCCGGTCCCTTGGATATGGGCGACCATAACCAAATCGAAAAATGTAATCGATTCGGTTTTGTGTTTTGAAAGTTCATCATTATTAGTTTCTCTCATCTTACTTGATGTTGGGGTACAAAATATAACCCCTTGTTGTCATGGAGGTTCACTTACGCCGATCCCAAGCTACCCAAGTAAACTCCATGGGATTATGAAACACCATATCTCTTTACATACAATTGATGTGAGTGATTCCAATCTCTTTACGGGGCTTAATCGAGCCAAGATCGTATGGTGGTGGGGTTGGGGCCTATGGGTTAGTGGCACACCAAAGGTAGAGTTGATATCACATTTACGTTGTGTTCCTGAGTTTTTAAATGAAAGAATAGAACATAAAAAAGAGAAGAAAAGAGAAAAGAAAAGAAGAGTTATTCAGAAGAAAATCTATTTCTTGTTTGTGTTCTCGAGTCAGAGATAATAGAAGTGAAAATAATGTTTTTTTATATTTTTTGATTGAAGAGAAAGGAAAAAATTTAACAAATTTACGGTTTTACCTTTAAAATGTAAATAAATTATGAAATATTAACGCCAATTTGTTTAATTGCATTTTTTTTAATTAATTTCAATTTCTCTTCAAATCTTCTCACTTTTGGGATTAAAATTTAGAGAGAAAATAATAGCACATATTTCTTTCCCTATCCTTTCTCTTCTTTTAAAAATGAACTTTGAAACACATAAAAAATTTATATATCTTTCGAGTCATTTTCTCTTCTCTTAAAATTAAAACTCGGGAACACATTATGACATACAAGTGTTTCTTCAACCTTCAAATCATGGGGTTTAAGCCTATGGAATATAATTAGAGACCAACTAACATGACATATCATCTTCACCTCTCTCACATTAATGCATGGTTCCCGACTTTTATGGGCTCGTCAACCATATTAGCATAGGGTGAGCATTTGGGCCGAAAAACTTGAATCGAAAACCAACTGAAACCGAATTTTGGATTTGTAATTTCATGACTTCTGGTTTCAGTTCTATCGGTTTCGGTCCGATTTCGGTCCGATTCTGTTCGATCGTCGGATAGGGGTGAGCATTTGGGCTTAAAAAACTGAATCGAACCGAACCGAACCAAAACCGAAGACATGTAATCGATTCGGTTTTGAAGATTCATCGTTATCGGTTTCGGTCCTATCAGTTTCACTTCGTTTCGGTCGGTTTGTGGACCATGCACATCCCTATATTACCCATATATTTGAGCCGCAAATAAACAATGTATGACATATAGTTGTGGCACATAAAAACACTTCAATAAAACCATAATCATGGGATACACCAAAAGCAAAACAAAGCAAGTAGAGTGTGTGGATCATACGAAAAACTCCATCAAATTCCTACCTAAATATGTAGATTTAGGCTATTGAGACTCCCCCAAAAAGGATCCTAGTCGAGAGAGATCTTAATATTGAAAGGAACGAGAAGAAAAATATTACCCATGAAAGAAGACTTACATATTTGAGCCACCAAACATGATTCATAGTGCAAGTCATCGATTTCACCAAGTGTTTCCAAAGTAGGTCATCTTCGTCCGGTCAAATACGTATTTTTCACAATTTTAGAACTACATATGGTTTTACCATCAACCCGAGCCCGCTTTCTTGACCCTTTGGAACGTTGACTTTTTGACTTCTCTTCTTCATCATTCGTATTAACCATTGTACATCCCGACTGTGTTTGTACACTCATTTGTCTAGGAATGTATACATTGAAGTAATAGTTGACTATTTCTTTCTTTGACATTCTTGGAAAACATTCAAATGCAGGTTTAATGAAATCTCCACCTTCTAAAAGTGTACTATTTTTCATAAGGTGAGTGATCTTTTGCTGCTCGGGTTGCTTCCATAATTTAGCAACCGCTTCTCCCATTTGATCAAACTTCCATTTATAAAAAGCGGGCCCCAAATTTTTCCGCAAGGTGGCGGATTTCTCGCTGACGTGGCACTTGACACATAGAATAGAACCAGGGCTGGAACAATTGCATGATTCAGGTCTTCCTTTCCCTACTACATCCGGTTCACTTTTTGAACTCGGGTTTTTTGTTGACCATATAACTGTTCCCAACCATTTTGAAGATTCTGATTTGTGTTGACCGCCACGTGGACAGTTTTTGTGAGGTGGGCCCGTCCACTCGGCCACATCAGCTTGAAAACGTGGGCCAATTGGGATTGCTAATTTTAGTTTATCATCGTTAATGTAATTGAACCGGTCCGATGGAGTTGACTTCTGATGTTTTGGAGTTGACTTCATGATTAATGAGTTTGCTGATGGAAAATGATTTTAAACAAGGGAGTGTAAATGATTCTTTGTAATAAAAGAAAACTTCACAAAGAACAAAAACCAACCTCCTTTCAAAAAGCACCCACCTCTCCCAGTGACACTGAAATTAACCCTAAAATTAATTTCAAATCAAGCCTAATTGATTTCTCCTAATCCCTATTTATAGAGTTGGTTCATAAAAGAAATAATATAGTTACCTATTTGAATTATGGTAATACCATCATTACCTATTTTGATTATGTAGATACTATCATAATTTATTTCCAATTTGGAAATAATTAACCATTAATATATATACACAATCATTTCTTATTTCCATAAATAACACAAGTGTTAGTGCAAGGGGTGTCATAATGTGGGAGGGGTGTCCATTGGGTATATTTTTTGGGTTTTGAGTAATCAGGTATTTTCAAGTATAAAAAAATACTCTATACCCAAACCAAATTAAATTCAGGTATCCAGGTATGAGTAGTTTGGGTACGGGTATATCCAATAATACCTGACCTGTTCTATTTTCAGGTTACCAATATCCGAGTGTTCAATAAGATAACAAGCTTAGCCAAACACCCCTAAATCACTAAGAAGTGAGTCAATCACTGGGATTTGGAACATGAAGAACATCTATTAAATATAATAAAAGAAGCTTTAGGGTGCCACGTGACATCTTTTAAGACCATATCTTTGACATGTGGCAGCCTTCTATTGGCTAACAACTTCGTTTTCCCGCCCAAAGTATCCTAAGTTTGTAACTACCTTGCTATATTCATGAATTAAACGTAATATTTGGCAAATCAATTTATATTCCTATGAGTTTAATTTTATTCAGCATAATTCCTAAAATGATTCAGTTTCCTTAATCACTAAAATACCAATCATTCAAATCATATCAATATGATTCCTAATAAGTATAGGCAAATCGGTTAATTTTTGTTACTTCCTAATATGATTCTGATCTAATAATACAAAGAATTTTGAATAAGTGCTACTTTTAATAATAAACAACAGCATATGGAGGTGGCGACCATCGTGGGTAATGCTGAAAATATAATTGTGGCGGTGCGACGGAAGTGGCTCCCCGGAAATTCGTTGATAAATTAATGGACAAAGAAATTCTATTTACCATGCTGTGGCAAGGTGGTATAAAATTAATATAACTATTTCTATGTAAATTTTATAATTTTTTTATAGATTTCTTTAAATTCCTATCTTATTTTCTTTCTATTAGTTCATAAAATATTTAGGGTTTTTGTTAGTGCAGACACATGTGAATAGGGAGATACGAAGCTCATTTAAGGGATAATAGTTGCAGAAGAGAAGGACAAGTTCATAAATGAAGACAAGGTAATTCATTAATTAATTACAAGTTCTAAATTAAATATTAAAAATTTAATGTATTCTTGAATTGAAAATTTAATAATTCATCTCCTAACATGATCTGTTTTTCTTCCTTTTTCTTGCATGGTTTTATAAATGATTCAACTGGAATTTGAATCAATATTCTTGCAGTTCATTTATTCCTGTCTATTTTTCTTCCCTTTTTATTTATCTTTAGCATTTTAAACTTTTAAATTGATGATGTTGTTTTTCAACATTGCATAACATCGGTCTTATGTTATATAGGAGGTTAAGAGAAGGAAGATAAAGCTGCAAGAGCGTATGATTTAGCCGCATTGAAGTATTGGAATACCGCAACAACTACAATTTTCCCGGTAAGCTAGACAAAAAACCTAAGAACAATAACCTTTTTGAAGGAATTAAACAACATAACTTTTAGCTCATACAATATATAGTGCAAGTTTTACAACTAATTATGATTCTGATAATTACAATAAAAATTTTAGTGTAAAAATCATCCCGTCTTAACTTATTATGACCAACTAGCAAGACGCTACTAACGACTTTAAAGAGACGTTACATAAGTAAATTGCAAACTTAAGATCACAATACTAATTGATCGAATGAACTATACTAGAAATAAAGCTAAGAAATAACGGGTAAAAGAAAATGTTGAGCATTGAAAGGTTGTTAAGTATAAAGTTCAAGCTTTATTATATTTTATTTCAATTTTAAAATGATTGCTTGACATCAAAAACTTAAGATGAGTGTCTTATAAACAAAAAAATAAGGTAAATGGAAACGTGTCAAATGGGTAAAAACGAAAACATTAGTATTTAGAAGATCATTGAAATAATATAAATTTTGTAATCATAAATAAATGACCAAAAATTGAAGTGATTAAAGGCATTAAATGTTAAATGAAAAAAGGAGTAAACGTTATTGCGTGTTACCAGATGCGACCTGGTATATTTATATACACTTTAGGCTGAGATTCAATGTGAATTTGTTTAGAATTTGAATTAACAAAAGAGTAGTTAGATTTAGGTTTATTTAATTGTATTATGGATTTTTAAAGGTGTGCAGGAAAGTAATTTATATAAATATGATCATAAAACCTTTAGTTTCTTCATAAGGCTAAGTTTAATTGTTATTCTACAAATGTGCCATTAGGGTTCTATACCTTACTATGAATACTTGATTGGTACGGTACTACCAACCAAACATGTTAACTACCAACCTTTCTTGGTTCAGTTGGTAGCATATTTGTTGGTTTTGTCCGTACAAATTTGACACCCTTAATAATTGGTATTTGTAGTGTGAATTTTTTAAGCTTTATCTATGTGGTATGAAATTATAACACCAATAATTGTGTAAATGGTTTAAGTAGACTAAAAATACTATAATAGTTTAAATGTTGCGACTTATAGACATTTCAACTTATACTGCAGAGTAGAAAGTCACCAGATTCTGCTCAGAGAGCATATGGTGTAATTCATCAAAATTGTGTTTCCAGTGAAAAAACAACTATGAAATTTAACAATAAACATAATCCACCTCATGAACCAGATTGCAAAATTTGATCCAATTACCCAAATTCCCAAACCTAGGAAAGCTTTTTTAATTAATCTAGCTTTTATAATCGACGCAATAACTTTATTTTTCCCAAGTAAAATAAGAAAATTTGGACAACTATTTGGGGGCAACCTAATCCGATCTAACCGGTTAACCCATTATGTTTACTTGAAATAAATTTTATGTTCAACAAAATTACTGCTCACCCGTGAATTTTCACGGGTTATAAGTAATATAAAATAAACCTATAATATCATAAGAATTTATACAAGAAACAACTACATAACTATAAGCTAAAATTGAAACCCATCAAAAGATGCAAAGCATTCCTAGGGTTTCTGAACATGTAAAGCAGTAAAGCTATCATTTACCGATCTCCAAAAAATTCTTGCATAAAAAACATAAAAAGGTAGAATATATTATGATAATCCAAAACTGCAGAAGTATAATCACATGAAAACCTAAAAATATAGTAGTATAAACAATTTTTTTCTTCTTCATCAATTTATCAAACAATAAAAGAGTCCAATTGATTAAATATCATATTATGATAAAATAAAATAAACTCAGAAAATAATCTTACTTGAGATCGAGATATTCAAATCAGCATGAAGTAATTTCGTGAATCTGTGATACGGGCCATACTACAAAGGCCACCACCATCACGGGCTCCACTAATCAGCCCAAACCGTCCGCAGCCCAGCAACCTTCACGGCCCAAACGAGTCATCACTAAACCTAGCCGTTTCATGGAGTAGAGCAAGTCAAAGCAGCTGTCTTTTAATTCATCATGTTTCCTTTTATTTCGCATGCACTCACGTAGAATTAGGAACCAATAAGCCATGATCTCCATCATTCCTTGATCTCTGAGATCTTCCACGTAGCAGTAGAATCATGCATTTATCTCTTTCAATTTTTACTATTTAAGCATGCATTGTAATTAATGAAATAGACACCAGAAAATTGCTCCAATAGTCTCTCTCTCGATCTTAGCTTCTTAGGAGATTAACCCATCTCGAATCGGGTTCTATCATTTGGTGCTTTCATTCTCTCGTTCCCAATGCCTCCACGCAAGGAAACACCGACGCTCGAAGATACCCTTTCTGCCATTAACGACACCTTACAACAACTACTCCAAACCTCTACCGCCAACACCGAAAAAATACTGGTAAGTCAATCCAACTCCAATTCCAACTCCAATTCTCAATTAGACCTAATCGTAAAACAGCTCGCTACCCAATATGAACAAAATACTGTCCTCCTCAACACCATATCCCAAGCCGGACCATCCCACACCAAACCACTACAACAGTCGCCACCACCGCCACCCCCACCAAACCAAAACCCACGACCACCAAAAATCCTCCTACCAACATTCGATGGCTCAAACCCATTGGATTGGACCTTCCAAGCCGATAACTACTTTACTTACTACAACATTCAACCAAACCAACGAATCGCCTTAGCCGTATTCTATTTTACCGGTAATGCTCTAAGTTGGTACAAACACCAAGCCAATAACAACCTTCTTGGCTCCTGGACAGAATTCACACGAGCTCTCGAGCTCCGTTTTGGACCGTCCACATACGAAAACCACCAAGCAACACTTTTCAAACTCCGCCAAGCCACTACCGTAACCGCATACCAAAATGAATTCGAACAAATTAGTAACTGCGTTACGGGATTATCACATGAAGCTCTCCAGAATTGCTTCATATCCGGTCTACGTGCCGACATTCAATCAGAACTTGCCATCCACAACCCAACTTCCCTACATCAAACATATGGCCTTGCCAAAGTAATTGAAGATAAGTTGTCCACCCGACCTCGTTCTAACCCCTTTCCTGGCCGCTATACACCAAACACATCCACACCATCACCCAAACCTTTCGCTCCATCGACCACACCAAACTCCACTAACACACAATCCACCAACACCGCACTCCTACCGACCCCCAAACCCCGGAATACCCTTCCGTTTACCCGACTATCACCCGAAGCTTTGCAAAAACGTAGAGCTGAAGGATTATGCTTCCGTTGCCCGGAAAAATTTCACCCGGGACACGTGTGTAATCCACCACAGTTTCTTTGCATAGCCGATAATGATACCGTAGAAGAAACCCAACAAATTCCCGAATCCGGTTATTTCAACATCGAACCTTTTGACCCACATCCAACCGACCCACCCGCACCAACCAACCCACATACCCCACACTTTCTATCATTATCCGATGCTGCCTATTTCGGGTTACACTCCGCCAAAAGCATACGGGTCACTGGTCACATTCACAATCAACCGGTAACCATCCTTATTGATTGTGGCAGTACACATAGCATAATACAACCCCGTATCGCCTCGTTATTATCCATCACACCCACCGACATCAACCCCTTTCCGGTCATGGTCGGCAATGGCCATTATTTGGAATGTAAATCCCTCCTCAACACAGCCCCACTCGATATAAACAAAACCCGATTCGATGTTCCATTATTTATAATCGATGTTGCAGGTGCCGAGGTGATCCTTGGATTCACATGGTTGAGTTCTTTAGGACCAATCCTTGCAGATTTTTCTATTCCCCAACTCACATTTACAGTAAACCAAACCCAATGTGTCATTCGTGGTGAAACCACAAATACCACCGTTACCCCAAGCTCACTTAATTCCTTAATAAAAAAAAATTCGGTTGCCTCACTACACACTATGATTTTTCATCATCAACCCCCACAAACTACCACTGATACCGCCACACCCCACCCCAATTCCACAATTAACACCATCATCAACCAATATATGCCACTGTTTAACCCTCCCCAAGGCCTTCCCCCAAACCGCCCACATGACCACCATATTCCACTCCTACCCAACACACAACCCATCAACGTTAAACCCTATCGCTACCCGCATTATCAGAAAGAGATAATGACAAATCTAATCAAAGAAATGCTTCACGACGGGGTCATCCAACCAAGCCAAAGCCCATTCTCGTCACCGGTCCTACTCGTACAAAAAAAAGACGGCACGTGGCGTTTTTGTGTCGATTATCGTGCTTTAAACGCTGTCACCATCAAAGATAGATTTCCAATTCCGACGGTCGATGAACTTTTAGACGAATTACACGGGGCTACCATATTCTCCAAAATCGATCTACGGGCCGGATACCATCAAATTCGGGTATCCCCAAACGACATACACAAGACCGCTTTCCGCACAATTGATGGTCACTACGAATTTCGGGTAATGCCTTTCGGACTCACAAATGCACCATCCACATTTCAGTCGGCAATGAACGACCTTTTTCGTTCAATTTTACGGAAATTTGTCCTCGTTTTTTTTGACGACATTTTAGTCTACAGCAGCTCATTGGAAACACATTATGACCACCTACGGTTCGTTTTCCAAACACTGACCGATCACAAGTTTCATGCTAAAGCCTCTAAATGTATGTTTGCATCAACCTCAATACCGTTTTTGGGTCACATCATTTCCGCCGAGGGTGTACAAGCCGATCCAGAAAAGTTAAAGGCAATCAGCGAATGGGTAACACCCACCTCATTTACGATGTTACGGGCCTTCTTAGGTCTCACGGGATACTACCGCAGGTTTGTTCCCACCTATGCACATATAGCCGCTGCCTTAACCGATATTCTCAAACAATCATCCTTTACATGGAACCCAAAAGCCGCCCAAGCCTTCACCGACCTCAAATCAGCCATGTCCCGCCTCATAACCCTAGCCTTACCAAATTTCCAAGAACCATTCGATCTCACAACCGATGCATCAGGTGTCGCCATTGGCGCGGTACTTTCACAAAATGATAAACCTATTGCGTTTTTTAGCAAAAAGCTTTGCGATCGAATGCAAGGTAATTCCACATATATTCGTGAACTTTACGCCATCACCGAAGCAATAAAAAAATGGCGTCAATACTTGCTAGGCCGCAAGTTCCGGGTATACACCGATCATCACAGTTTAAAACACCTTTTGACACAAACCATCCAAACACCGGAACAACACAAATGGTTAACCAAGCTATTAGGGTATGACTTCGAATTACACTACAAACCCGGTAAAGATAACAAAGTTGCGGATGCCCTTAGTCGACCGGAACAGTCCACCTTTTTAGCTATTTCCACACCGAAAGCAACCTGGCTCGACGAACTACGTAGCTATTATCGAGAGAATGCCGATGGTCAAAAAATGATCACACTGTTGGAGCAAAACACACACTCACTTCCACATCACACACACCGTGACGGATTGGTATATGTCCAAAACCGTCTTTTAATTCCTAACATTTCGAATCTTCGTTTTCTTATTTTGCAGGAATTTCACACTTCAACTTTGGGCGGACACTCAGGTATCAATGCAACGTTTAAAAGAATAGTACCCACATTTTATTGGTCCACTTTGAAGAAAGATGTGCAAGACTTCATCAAAAACTGCTCCATTTGTCAAACAACCAAATATCCGACCCACAAACCCTACGGATTACTACAACCATTACCAATTCCCTCAAAACCTTGGAACGACATCACAATGGACTTCATCACACACCTACCACCATCCAACGGAAAAACCGCAATATGGGTAATAGTCGATCGCCTATCCAAGTTTGCACACTTCATTTCGTTACCCACAAAATATACAGCCACATCATTAGCTACAACCTTTCTCAAAGAAATATACAAACTCCATGGCCTTCCCAAATCCATAACTTCCGATCGTGACCCACTTTTTTTAAGCCACCTATGGAAAGAACTCTTCAAACAATTGGGCACCAAACTTCGCCACTCAAGTGCTTATCACCCACAAACAGACGGCCAAACCGAAGTTGTCAACCGTTGCCTTGAATCCTACCTCCGTTCATTCGTTCATAATGAGCCACGTTCATGGCATCATTATCTCTACCTCGCGGAATTTTGGTATAATACAACGTTTCATTCATCCATTCAAATGACACCTTTCAAAGCTATGTACGGTCGTGACGCAACAACCATCCATGACTATACACCTGGTTCGAACACCACAGCTTCCATCGATGAATCCTTAAAAGAACACCAACGCCTGATTGATCTACTCAAGATCTCGTTGGAAAAATCCCGAAGCCGCATGACAAAGCAAGCCAACAAAAGCAGAATAGAAAAGCAGTTTCAAGTAAACGATCTTGTATACCTTCGTCTACGTAACTATCGGCAAACATCGGTACAAGCAAGAGAAAATCAAAAGCTCTCCAAACGTTTTTTTGGGCCTTATCGCATTCTAGAAAAAATTGGGCCCGTGGCATATCGGTTGGAGTTACCAATCTCCTCAAAAATCCACCCGGTGTTTCATGTTTCTCTACTTAAGGAGAGCCATAATAATCAAGTTTCGACCGAATTCCCAAGCGAGTGGTTAACTGATCACATCATAAATGACCCACAACCGGAGACCATCCTTCAAACTCGCACATCGGGAACCACCACGGAAGTACTCGTTAAATGGGCAGATCAAGATATGTCATCCGCCACTTGGGAATCACTTCAAGATATCACAGCTCGTTTTCCGGATTTTACTAGCCATGAGGACATGTCTCCTCTTGAGCAGGAGGGAAGTGATACGGGCCATACTACAAAGGCCACCACCATCACGGGCTCCACTAATCAGCCCAAACCGTCCGCAGCCCAGCAACCTTCACGGCCCAAACGAGTCATCACTAAACCTAGCCGTTTCATGGAGTAGAGCAAGTCAAAGCAGCTGTCTTTTAATTCATCATGTTTCCTTTTATTTCGCATGCACTCACGTAGAATTAGGAACCAATAAGCCATGATCTCCATCATTCCTTGATCTCTGAGATCTTCCACGTAGCAGTAGAATCATGCATTTATCTCTTTCAATTTTTACTATTTAAGCATGCATTGTAATTAATGAAATAGACACCAGAAAATTGCTCCAATAGTCTCTCTCTCGATCTTAGCTTCTTAGGAGATTAACCCATCTCGAATCGGGTTCTATCAATCTGTCTCTAAATCACGAATTAAACTCTGGCAGGAAAAAAAATTGAGCTTCTTAATCTCCGATTAAACTTCAATAACGGAGAATTTGTTCCCCGTAGATCTGAAAAAAGGGATTTTTGCACTTGATTCTAATTTAACTTAATCTGAAATACAGTTCTAGATATTTTTTAATCAGATGATGATTATGATGATAAAAGTGGAAGTTGATGAACAATAAGATCTAGAAGTCGGAGTGCTGCCGGTGACGTGAATAATCTTAGCGGTGGTGGAATACTCACTAACATCGATTTTTTTTAGAGTAAATCAAACTTGGTATACTTATTAAGCTTTATTACATGAACTTTATTTATTACACTAGAAGTCCTTGGAATATACACTTTGTTACACCCATAGTCCTCACTGTCCTCAAATTTTTTTAAATGACCAAAATAACCTTGTAGGCTTTTGTAATAAAGCAAAGATAAAGAACTTTGAATGTAATAAGTGATAAACCATATGGACCATCTGTGAAATTTCATCTGTTAATTGATTTTTTTTTTCCTTTTTTTTTCTATTGGATCTATATTCTTCCACCTTTATTGTCACGCCACCAACCCAACCCCTGAAAAGTCGATTCATCCCAAACTCATACATGCGGTTGCCTTCCCCAATTGTTCGGCCGCCACTGACGCTCTATCGACATGCGTGTGTAAAACACCAACTCCTCTGGCAACGTGCATCAATTGTCTGAATCAATTCAGTTCGATAGAACGTCACCGTCAGCGGCTGGAGAAGGCAACCACATGCAGGATTTTGAGATAGATCAACTTTTCAAGGGTATTAGAATAGTTATATTTTATTTCCTTTTTATCTTGTAATTTGTTGACTAAAGTTGAAGAAAAGATGAAGAAAAAACAACAATTTTCGGCACCTCCTGCGCAGCTGCACGAAAACAGACTTTCCCGGAGATTGGCAACTCGTTTGGACCTGAAACCACCGCCAAAATTTCCGCAACTCAGAGATCTACAACTTTCCAGAAGGCCGGGAAGACTGGAAATGTCGTCTGCTAGGTCGAATTTCACTTCAGGCGCTGCTGGATTTTTTGGACAGATTGCATAATCACATTGGTTGGGTTCATTGGGTTTATGTAGGCCCGCTCGGGTTCATGTTGGCCCGTCCCCTAGCTTGACCCTTCGGTCCGTCCTGATGACTAACGTGACCGAACTTAGGTTATCATCGGTCGAGGTTTTGCACAAATTGTGTTGCATGTTTTACTATATGTTTGTGGTTGTGATATAATTTCTATTAGATACAAATAATAAAACAATTAAAAATATGATTTTTAAACACAAATATTAAAACATCCAAAATTATAATCATCTATGATTACTTGTTAATCATTGATTATTACTCTTTAATCTAAACGTGTTTTTGAGATTAAAACAAAAGTTTAAATATGATTTGAAACTTAACATTAATAATCGCTAAAATTTTTACCGCTTATTAAACTTATTAATCATCTATGATTACAAGTTTAATCATCTATGATTATTATTTAATCTAAACTAGTTTTTTGATTAATAAAACAAGTTTAAATATGATTTGAAACTTATAAATTAATAATCGCTAAAGCTTTTACCACTTATTAAACCGACTTATGAAATGGTATGAATGAGGTACATGATTCATTCATATCTTAAATAAAATTTTCTTAAAATTTCATACCTAAAATTTAAGTCACGCCGTCCAATTGGTTAAAATAACTTGCTTCTACTTTTAAATTCACGTGAGACGTGGTTTGAATTTAGATCCGAGGTCATTATTATCTACGCGTGAGACCTAGATTTATTTTGACATGAGTTCACATTGGATGACTTAATCGAGTTAACGGTGAGACCTTGACACGAGGCAAAGATGCGACAAACATGCAACTTGACCCTAGATGCTTGTTCACTAGGCGCCATGAAGTCCCATAACTCTAAGAGTTGCACTTGTAATGCAATTGTTGATCGTCACCTACCTATTGGATCTATCATCACTAGCAGATCAACTGATGCGGTGATAGAAGCTCAATAGGATCTTAGCTTTTAATTACATTAATTGGGTAGTTAATTTTTTAAAAGAAATTATTATTGAAAATACTATTTTTTGAACTTTGTGTGTTATACAGATAACAATAACAAATCAAAACCCAAGTATCTCCACTCTAAAATCAGTTCTTAAAAATTGAAATCGACTAATTTCAACATCTAAGGATTGTCTTTAGAGATAGAACAAGTTGATACACCTATAAGAGGCCTTACCTGAGGCGCCTCCTGCCAATTCTTCTGCTGCTGTTCCTCAAGCCTTTATCGAAACGTTTAACGAACACCAAGAAGTCGCTACTCCTATGCTTGTGAGCATGAACCTCGAGATCCGAAAGAACTTCTAGGAACTCACAGCATATGACACGTTAAGCGAGTTGAAAATGATATTTCAATACAAGCAGAACATGAACTGTTCGAAACAGTTAAATCATCCCACGCTTACAAGCAAGAGGACAACCAATCAGCTAGCACTTACATCTTGAATATGAAATGCTATCTTGATCAAATGGAGCGTCTTGGTTACCCCTTACAACAAGTTCTTGGAATGACCTTGATTCTTACCTCACTATCCAAGGACTATGACCAGTTTGAAAAGAGTTTTATAAGTACATAGCATGAGGAAAACAATCGTTGAATAACATGCTATGGTAAAAGTGGTTGAGCAAGTGTTACCCAATACTTTTCTAGCAATCAGGGAAGGTAAACCACAAGCACGAGGCAAGAGTCTAGGTAAGGGTAAGCTAGTTTACTTTTCCAAACCTACGATTCCCCCACCTGTTAAAAGGAGCACCCTGCAAAGGATATTTCTTGCCATCATTGTGATGAAACCGGCCATTAAAGGAGGAATTGTCCTGCCTACTTAGCAGAGTTGATGAAGGACAAATGTGTTCTGGCTAGCACATTAGGTATCTTCATTATAGAACTCTATACTTTTACTAATAAATCTTGAGTGTATGACACTAGTTGTGGAACTCACATTTACATAAATGTGCAAGATTAAAAGTGAAGTAGAAAGCTAAAGGAATGGAAGCTGTGATCTAATCCTTCCTAATGCGTTAATTATTGTTTTGAACAATTCTCAATTATGCATTGTTTAGCTTTATCATTTGTTAAATAATGATTTATTCAAACTATTATGGATTATGATATTATGTTTTATGAAAAATAACATGTTTTTATAACTATTCCTTGTAATAGTATAATTGAAATTAATATGCATGATCCTAATTCAAACGATAGTTCTATATACAAATGTAGCACTCAAGAATCCAAATCGGTTTGGATTCCATTTACCTAGAGCATTGTCATCTTTTCCACATAAACAAGAAACGCATTTTGATACTGCAACACGATGGGCTTCTTAACAAATGATTATGAATCGTTTAATAAATGCCTCCCTTGTATATTATGGAAAGATTACAATAAAGCTTTTCTCCCATGTTGGCGAAAGAGCTAAAAATCTACTTGGACTCATACATACTGATGTATGTGGCCCTTTTAGAACTAAGACTAGAGTAGCTGCCACCTACTTTATCATTTTCACTGATGATATCAGTCGCTTTAGTTATGTTTACTTGATTAAACATCAACACGAAAGCTTTGATGATATCAGTCGCTATGGTTATGTTTACTTGATTAAACAAAAACATGAAGTCTTTGAAACGCTCAAAGCTTTCTAATGTAAAGTAGAAAATCAACTAGGCAAGACAACAAAGGCTTTCAGTCCTGATCGAGGATGAAAGCACATGAGTCAAGAGCATCTGGATCATCCAACACAGCGTGAGATTGTCTCACAATTTACTCCTCCATACACTCCACAATATAATGGTGTGTCTGGAAGGAGATATCGGACTCTGCGTGACATTGTTCGATCTATGATGAGTCCTACTACTCTTACACTATCCTTTTGAGGGGCATGCACTGAAGTCTGCTGCTCGAATACTTAATATGGTTCCGACCAAAAGGTTAAAAAGACACTATATGAAATATGGCATGTGAAAGTCCCTAATTTGTCTTACTTGATGATCTGGGGTTGTAAGGATCTCGTGGAACGAGACACGCCGAACAAACTTGAACCCAAATCTATCAAGTGTATATTCGTTACCATTTTACTACCCACCTGAGAACAAATTGTTGTTGCTCAATATGCTGAGTTTCTTGAGAACAGTCTCATTTCACAAAACAAGTGGGAGCACTATAGACTTTGACAAGATTCAAAGCGAAGATGCACAACTTTCTGGTAACACTAGCAAATATCACATTGAGGCTGAACATATAGATGTTGGACCACATTATGATGTTGTTTCCATTCATAGATCCGCGAGGACACCTCATGCACCTGAACGATATAGATTAATGTCGATGCTGAGGAGCAAAGTTTCGAGGATCATAATGAACCGCCTAACTATCAAGTTGCATTATCGAATTTTGAATTCGAAAAATGACTTGAAGCTATGAATGCGAAAATGAAATCCATGAGAGAAAAAAAAGTTTTGAACTTAGTTGATCTTTCTCAATACAGTAAGACTGTTGACATGGATGAAAATATACACACCTATAAATCTCTTCTAGTAACAAAAGGTTGCACTCAATCCTAGTGGATTGACAATGACGAAACCTTCTCGCTTGTTACTAAAGACATTAGGATTCTTATAGCCAAAGTAGTGTACTATGACTTTGAGATTTGGTTAATGATGAAATCAAAACGTTTGTTTCACCTAAAACCCAAACCGAGCATGTGTATATATGAAAGCTAGTGGGAGCATAGTCATTTCTCAAGTCATACATGTTGATGACATGTCACTCATGTGAAACAATATACCAATGCTACAAGATGAAAATCATGGCTTGGAAAATGCTTTGACATGATGGATTGTAGGAATACGACATACATACTTGGAGTAAAGATTTATAATGATAGATCAAAGCGGTTAATTGGTTTAAGTCAAAGTGATTACATTGACATAATTCTAAAACAGTTTAGAATGGATGGTTCCACACGAGGTATTCCTCGTATGCAACACAATGTAAACTTGAGTGAGACTCAAGGACCTTCCACACCTGATGTGGTGAAGCGAATGAATGTAATCCCCTATGAATTGGCTATTCCATTCATCATGCACGCTGTAAGGTGCACTGGACCTAATGTAACGTCCTCACATAACCTTACTAGAAAATACCAACAGAATCCACAAGAGAGTCACTGGATTGCTATTAAGAACACATTGAAGTATTTTTGAAATACTGGATATATATTCCTTGGTTATGGTAGAGATACCAAACTGAAACAAAGTATACTTTCTATACTTATGCTGGTTTTGAAATAGGTCGTGATGACGCTAGATCCTATATACGAAGGTTCACTACATTCGAATGATTAATCGAGATATGTGAAATTCGTACTCTTAAAGTTCAAACAGATAACTCACTAGCTGACACTTTATCGAACTCAATGTCTTGTACCAAACATATTGAATATGAATGGAACATTGGACTTCGACAAGCTAGTAGTTTCATGTAAATCTGTTTAGTATTTGGATATTGAAATGTTGAGCAGTTTATATTGGAATAAATTGATATATATTTGATATGATCTTTTTTATATGTATATCTACTGTGTTCTATATTTTCATGTTTATATCCATCAATATTTACTGTGTTTTATATTCTAAATTGTCCATTGTCATATTAATAATATGGGAATATTATTAAGACAAATCTGAGGGCATTGAGGACATTATCTTGGTACGACCAAGGATGATGGAATCAAACTCACATGTTGTTCATTGTGATGCACAATTGGACTGACCCAGCCTATGAGAAATCACCTCCTGGATTTATGTCACAAGTGAATCTCACAAAGGCTTTGTCACTTATCCTCTGACTTGAGATGCAAGTTGGTTTGTGTGTGTGGAGTGTCAAACTTTGATGTGGTTAAACGCTGACCTGAATAAGGCTGCTATAATAACCATCTTCAGGTTTGATGTTAAGCATATATCAAACACGTGTAGTCAATAAAGAATTTGTTCCTCCACATGTTTGGATTAGATACTACTGGCCCCTCGATGATTTGAATAGATGCTTGTACGGCCGTACTCAAAGGTAATTAAGATGAATCTTGATTGGTTTGGTAATCTACTTCAATGTATAGACCGAGAAACAAAATTGTTGAAATTTTACATTGACATTAATCCTTGTCTAAAATTCAACATGGTATCAGTAACAAAAGGATAACTGATGGAAAAACTTTGAACCTGGACTTTTCTGAAACTCACTCATGTACTTTTAGGGCATTGGCGGGTTGCTAGACTCTAACCTTTGCTTGTATAACTACTTGATTGTTATGACGTGCGCAAGTGGGAGCTGTTGGAATATGCTTCACGTACATGACATACAGTTATATGGCTAGACGCATGTGAGCCTAAAGGGTCACACACTTATACACCAAACACCATTTAATATATATAATATAATTAGGGTAATTATATCCTCCCCTATATATGAGCCTACACATGATGGCTTCATGCCACCTCATCACAACACTCTTCTATGATTGGTGGACAATGCCACGTGTAATTCCGGCATTGGTCCATCCATTCTTCGTAACCTACACAAGCCGAACACAATGAGCAGTTAATATAACCCGGTAAATCAGGCAACCAAATCTTGCGTATTGACTGCATAATATCCTTCGATCCATCTTCGATCGTCGATTCTCAATTCCGATCTTACTCATCCTTCCGTACAGTTAGATCATCTGTCCCGCGGTGGAGTCACGGTGTTGATTGGAAGTCTCCAGCTACACTTACGTCGCATATCAGGACCGTTGCTTCACCTGTACTCGAGCGAAGGAATTCAGGCTCGTGGAAGGAATTGAAGGGTAAATTCATGGAAGTTAAGGGATCTAAATCAACACCTGAACTGGAAACGGAAAATCCTAAGCAAGAAACAGTTGTAAGTGATTCCCATGCTGAATTCATTCTTTTAAGTGATCAATTCAATGGTACACCTAAATTGCCACGAGACTTTTACATCAAATACTTGGGTAATCAGATGATAATTCAGCCTTCAAATCCTGGAAATTATTGGAAGAATTTATATTCTGAATATGGGGTTTTTAGGCCTGCCCGGTGTTCGATGAAATGCTCAAGTCAAATTTGACTAGAAAACCAGAATTCTTAAATTTCTATTTCGTTTTATATGATATATGGGGTGGTAGATAAAACTAAATTGTATGGTGTTTTGTGTATTCACTGGGGCAATAAACCACCTAAACCCCTATATTACACCAATTATGATTGATGATCCTGATGATACAACTGATTGATGATCCTGGGGCAATAAACCACCTAAACCCTTATATTACATCAAATTTTGATTGATGATCTTGATGATACAACTGATTATCATATTGCATCTCGTATTGTGAGAGTGCATCAGAAACGTGAACAAGCAGTTTCCCCTACATTTACTACTGCACAATTGAAACGTTATATTGCAGTTGCTAAAACTAAAAAGCCAAAGGTTTGTTTTTGTTATTTTTCTATTATTATCTTATTAATCATCATTTTTGTTGACAAATTTTGAATTTTGAATACAGCTAAATGCAGAAGCCAGACAAATATTGGTGGATTCTTATGTTGCTCTCAGAAGAGGTGATATAGCTCCAGGAAGCAGAGTTGCACGAAATGGAAGATGAACATGTTGAAGATATGGAAGTTGAAGTTTTATCTTCAATGTGGCCTGAAGTTATTGATGAACCTGGAAAAAATCCAAAATTTAATCTAGAAAAACCGGGAATTCATGACAATATATTATTTTAGAATTTATATATTATTTTAATGTTTTTTTGTATTTCAGACTGTTTATTTCTGTAGTGGGGAACTTAGTCCTCCAGAGTTTCATCATTATGGGCTTGCTGCATCTTTGTATACACATTTTACCTCACCAATCTTCTCCTATATATGGTCCCTAATTTGATTGACGTTTGACAACTTGGCACTTTGAAGCTTCCTCAATATCCATGGTAAATGCAGAAATTTGGATATTTTTTTGGAATTTCTTGAAGTTTTTCGGGTCAAAACGGTCTGTTTTCGGGACCTGCAGTTGTTTGGTTATTCTGATCAGGCTGAAATTTTGTGGAACGCCTGGGATTACGAATTCCCATTTTTTAGAATTTTTTGGGACTTTTTTGAATTATTTCGGGAAAATTCTTCACTATCAGAGGGGTATTTTCGGTATTTCTAGTGGTCTGATCAGCCTGCAAAGTTTTATACAGTGTTGGAACAATGGTTTATATTTTCAGGGATTTTATGAGATTTATTGCGATTTTTTCTGGATGCTATTGACCACTTCAAGACTGTCCCTAATTTACTTGGAAAATATTGGGTCAAAATGGACAGTTTTGACAGTTTTTGGCAGTTTGGTTGCTTGGATTAAGCTGATTTTTTGTGAAAAACTTAGGATTATGATTTCCCATTTTTCAGATTTTTTTGGGATTTTTCTGAATTTTTTTGGTATTTTTCTGAATTTTTTCTTGAAAACGGACCGAATGGGTTTTTTCTGGACTGTTTGGTCAGCTTTAGACAGTTGGGGTGGTTTTTGAAGCTGAATTTTTTTGTGGGCCTTAGTTGCATAAATTCCCATTTTTCTGGAGTTTCTGGGATTTTTCCGATTTTTTTCTGCTGTTATTGCTGTTTAGTGCATATTTTCGGTTTAAAAAGGCATCAGAAGGGCAGATTCGATTCCAGTGGGCAGATCATCTTGAAAATTCTGGAGCTGACTGGAACTATTATTTAAGAATTTTGGAGAATTTATGGGATTTTTCTGATTTGTTTGGGTGTAGTTGGCTTATCGGGTAATAATCCCAAATGGTAAGAAGTACGAATGAGGGAGTGATTCGCTTACAGATTGCAAGACAGGAGAAATCAGTTCTCCATGATACTCAGTGGTAGGCGATTGTTACAGCAATTTTGTACCGACGCATACTCATTGGTTGAGGCTGAGAGGATGAGATAAATAATTACGCAGCAAAAAGATTTAAGAACTGAGACGTATGCGAAATTGGCGATCTTGGCGCAAAATCAAGATAATGGTAATGTATTATGTGGTAAGAAGTACGTGCTACCGTCGTCATTTACCGGAAGTCCAAGGTATATGATACAGAACTATTTATACGCCATGACGATTTGTAAATTTTACGGTTATCCTGATTTATTCAATAACCTTCACGTGTAACCCTAATTGGCCAAACCATTATTGTGATTAATTTGATACAAAATTTTGTCTGTAAAATTTTTGGTTGATACAAAGAAGTCTTATTTCGTTTGTAAATTTTATGTAACATCTGTTGATGTATTGATTTTTCTACCAATTCATCATTACAGCTACAACATTATTATGTCATTTTTAAAATTATTAATCTTTTTTGGTATTTTTCTACATACTAAATTTTGAAGCATACCCGCCTATCGGGCGGGTTATGAAGCTAGTTATTTATATAAACTATAATTACTTGGCTAGTTATGTTTTAATTAATTGTTAAGTTAAAACGTATTAGGGAGTAATTATAAAGAATCAAAACGACAAGGGTCTAAGTGTCATATCTCTAAACTTGTAATTAGAAGATAAATACTTAGATTAGGGAGCAAGCTAGCTAACCCTAATCTCCCTCCCCAAAAACCTACGGCCGTATCTCAATTATAGTGAGAATGGTTTTGTGCGAATGGTTTTATACGGTTTTGTGCGAATGGTTTTATACGCATGAATCAATAAAATATAAATCCTTTTTTTGGTTTGGCATCAGACGTGTACACTCATTCTTGGAGTTTTGTTAATTTCGATGTTGTGTACGTGGGCATAAAGTTTGATTCTTGAGCAAGGGACTAGTATCCTAATTGGTGTTCTTGATATGGTGTAGTGTGGATACCATTAGAGGAATTCTACATTGAATTCTTGGAGTTCTTCTTCCTCATTTATTGGTGTAATCAAAGGCTTCAAGGGTATGATTTTCATCCTAACTCTTTGATATTATTGCTTAATTATTTTGTCAATATGTAGATCCGTTATTAGTGATTTAATAAATTATTTCCGTTGCGTTTTTCTTTTAAACCGTAAATCACTAACATATACCACAGGGACCTTCCGTGTAATTTACTCGATTTTTTATTTTTATTTTCCGTTAAATGGAAACATAAAGGATGAAAATCACAAAAGTTTGGTGTTATCATTTCTTAGGAGGGTAATATTGTAAAATAAGCTTGTGCAACATGAACTAAAAATCCACCGATATCATCAAATTGAACTAGACTGGGCCGACTAATATCGTGTTGGTTGTTTGATTTGATTTTCATGTAAAATCGGTTTTTGATTCGATTTGATTTAATTCCCATCAGTTATGTTCAGTCCAAACCCAGAAAAAACCGAAAAAAGTCCACCGATATCATCAAATTGAACTAGACTGGGCCGACTAATATCGTGTTGGTTGTTTGATTTGATTTTCATGTAAAATCGGTTTTTGATTCGATTTGATTTAATTCCCATCAGTTATGTTCAGTCCAAATCTAGAAAAAACCGAAAAAAGTCTAAAGAACTTTATTGGTGGGATTGGTAAAAATCTAAACTTCTAATTAAGAAAAGTTCTAGGATTTCTAGTTGTTGGGCCAAGTTGGATGCTTCAAAATGTTTACTATGAAAATATTGGGCTTATAAGGAAATTTAAGATTATTTGGGCTAGGTAAAAATCTAACTTTTATTAATCTATGCAAAGATATCAATGGTCAAATATATGGCTTAGGCGTTAGATGTGTTTGGGATTGCTTACTATGTTTGACACAATAAATATTATAGTGTATTGATTGTTAAAAGATCAATTTTAATAGTGACACCAATTGACACGTCAGGTTTTGTCAAATCAGAATCATGTCAGTTCACACTTTAACCGGCATTAAACCGACATACTTATGCCAACAATACACATTCTCTTCATTTTTTTGAGTTCCATCATTATATTAAATACCACATATATATTAAATTACTTGGGCCCCACCAATTTCAGGGTTTCAAGTCTTCCCGGAGCCGATGAGAAAACCGACGCCATCCAAGCGCCGAAAGCGTGCCAACGGTGATGTAAAAAAAAAACTCAATCGAAGAATTCGGCTCCTGCAGTTAGCAGGAGTCTTACTCCTGTTGGTTGAGATGATGACTTAAGACCATGGTCTGACTAGCCCGCTGTCCTTGACCAATGGATACGGTACACCACTTACTTAACTAACTAATAATGTACTCTGTACAATCTTTTTATGGAAATCTAGAAAGTTCACCATTTTGGTGTAATATTTCTTATTTGTTGTATCACAATTATAAGTTGTATATTTGTCTACATTTCTATTCCTTAATAATGTTTATTTCTTACATATAACAAGCATGTTAAGAGTTTTTCAGAAATTAATTTAATGATTTTGCAACCAATGCAGGTGAAAGTTGGATCGGTTTATGACAACATTCTGATATGCTGTGATTTAGAGTATGATTAATGAATTCTTCTGTTATTTTTTTTTTTGATATTCTTTGTACTTTAGCATCATTTTATAGAATCGTATGTATATTATGTTTGTGTATTAGAATCGATTAGTATGTACAACGTGTTTCTTACATTTTCTTTACTTTGATATGGGTTATAAGCTAGTTAGTAGAATAGTAGATATAAACAAGTCCTGCTAAATTTTTTGTAAGTTTCCATTTTCTGAAAATAGAAATTTGTCCGAAGTTTTCAAAATCTCTTTAAGACTTTCTTAGACACGGCTTTATCATGATGACATATTTTAGAAAGCCACCGTGAATTAGTAGGTTTCAGCCCTGAAATTGAGACTAATGTTCAATATTGACTTTTTTTATCACCAGTGACCAAAACTTCCATATCACACGTAAGATCATTGACTTAGCATATTTTCCTTCTGTGTAAATTAACCAGGGAAATCATATATTAGCGATGACGTTCAACGGCGCCAAACCCGCACCGGCATTTGCACCAAACATAGGTCAAAGGTCCGGACCAAAGGATTTAACGCCGGTTTAAATGTGTTCGTATATGTTTTTTTTTTAAATAATATTTTTGGTAATAATTTGAACTTTCATCAATATTAAGACATAATAATTACGAATTAACACTTTATAGTATGGCTTCAGATAAAAGATGATCATTTCATTCTCATTGATTGAATATAGATAGCACAAGATATAAGACCACCCGTAACGCCAACCGATTGAACGGTCGTGACCCTCCACCTCAGCCACCCCAACGCGTCCCCCCCCCCCCCCCCGTTACGCCCGATGACCGCGACGCGTCCCGGACCTCCAACGGTCGAGTATTCGACCGTTCAACCTCGTCTCCAACGGCTCCAAAACACCCCCAAACGGCTAAATTTTCCACCACCAACACCCCTTTCAAACTTAATTTTTACCCATTTTTTTACCTTATAAATACCCAATCTTTTTCTAAAAAATTTCACACTTCTCATTTCTTTTCTTCATACTTACTCACATCACACACACTATCTTAAAAATGAGTTCCGACGATGAAATGAATGTCGCTAATTTCATTTTTGGCGACGAGGAGGAGGACAAGATTATACATCTTGGTTTTTTACAAACGGCGGGGGTGTTTCTTGCAAGTTCCAGTTCTAGTATCCCTAGAACTCCTAGAAGATACGTGCATAGAGACCGTGGCGGTGCGAATGACCGTCTCCTGGCAGCTTACTTCGCTGAAAATACGACATATAACGAGCAAGATTTTCGTAAACGTTTCAGGATGAGCCATGATCTTTTCACACGCATTGTTCGCGATCTCACTAATACCGTCCCATTATTTGCGCAACGTCACGATGCACTTGGGAACCCAGGTACTTCTCCGCTAATGAGGTGCACCTCTGCAATTCGTCAGTTAGCATACGGCACCGTACCAGATGCTCTAGACGAATACTTACAAATTGGTGAGAAAACTAGCCGTGATAGTCTCGTAGAATTCTGTAAAGGGGTTATGCATTGTATGGAGATGAGTATTTGCGAAAGCCTACTCATACTGATGTGGCGAAGCTATACGCTTTTCATGAGGAGAAACTTGGGTTTCCCGGTATGCTAGGAAGCATTAATTGTACTGATTGGCCTTAGGCTCAATGTCCAAATATTTATCGTGGGCAATATGTTAGAGGGGATCACGGGAACAAACCATTCATTTTACTTGAAGCGGTTGCCTCACAAGACTTGTGGTTTTGGCACGCGTTCTTTGGTGTCGCCGGGTCGAACAACGACATCAACGTGTTACGAGCATCCCATATTTTCAATGATCTCAAAGATGGGAAAGCACCTGAGGTACCCTTTTTGGCAAACGGGGTGACTTACAAATGGGGATATTATCTTACTGACGGGATATATCCGGATTGGTCTGTTCTTGTTAAGTCTATTTCACACCCAAATGCGAATGATGTTAAGCGAGTGAACTACAAGAAAGCACACGAAGCTGCAAGGAAAGACGTAGAACGAGCATTTGGCGTTTTAAAGAAAAAATGGGGTATAATAAAAACGGCTGCAAGGTCCCCAAATGTTAACAGAATAAGGGATATAATGTACACTTGTATCATATTACATAATATGATTATCAAAGACAAAGGCAGAGCGATATGTCCCGACTTTCATCCGGAAGAGCGACATAGTGAACTTGACCCCGTACGATCACATGAAGAAGTATTGCAAGTTATCAGGGAGATCCATAATCAACAAACTCATCTAAATCTTAGATCTGATTTGGTGGAACACATTTGGAATCGACAAACCCACCACTAGTTTTTTTTAATGTTTTTTTTAATGTAATGTTTTGATTATTAATGAAATTTAAAAAAAAAAATAAAATCCGATCGGTCACCCATTACGGCCTAATGGTCACTGTCTGGTCATGTGTTTGATCAGGAGAGAGAAAGCTGATGTGGCGCAGAGGTGACCAAACTTTGTTTAGTCACCCATTACGGGTAGTCTAAGGAATAAATACAAACTACCTAACTTACATAATGATAACTATGAAAATAAATCAATTATAATTTCTACAATATATTTCGTGTATATCGTCTAATACATAATTCACCTTTTTTTTTTTCTTTCTTTTTTATGTGTGTTTGTTTCTTATTTAAACAATTAAACCTCACCTAAAAGTTGGTGTATTTGCAGTTTGCTATGCCATGTCCAATATTGACTTTTTTGGTTACCAGAGACCAAAACTTGGATATTACGCGTTAATCGTTGACTTAGCAAATGTTTTTCCTATAAAAACCAATTATCAATTACAATTACTGGAAAACCTGTAATCAAGATACAGAAAAAATATTGTACTTTGGCTACAAAATGAAGTCGTATGGGCTCGTTTTCTTCTTGATCGTTGTTTTTGCGCTAATTCTTATTTCTTGTGCGGGAAGAACTCCTCCATCTCAAACTCCTAATTCAAAAGGTAAACTGTATATTATAGCATGTAATATGTACGTCAAACCCTATGTGGGCATGTATGTATGTAAACTATAAGGGTTTTAACCATGGTTCTAAAAAACGCCACATGATTCGTATCTGATCATAGAAAAGATTCTATAATTAGTGTTAGGCGTGACTTAAGATAAGACGCGATAAGACGGCATAAGACGCACGAGTTCTTTTGAAGCACGTACATTATGAAATTTGGATTTAAAAAAAAAGATATATATATATATATATATATATATATATATATATATATATATATATATAATTATAAATTTAGATGTAACACTTTTTGTAAACTTGGTATATGAATATCATATAAATCAATAGATGTATAATTTCTTGTGAACTTGATATATAATACTGTCGCCTTAAGTCATGCTTTGAAAAACAACATGGATCGCCATGACCCGCCATAGCTTGAGGTTTAATGGTGTCGTCATGCCGTACATTAGGTTTTTTAAAACTTTGGTTTTAACTATGGTGGTACACATTTTATTATCACATTATTATAGATAAAAATTAAAGTTTTAAGATGGTTCACATTTTGATTGTTATGTACAAATACACAAATGTCTTACTAGATTAAAGGTGGTGCATTAAATGACGATCAAATCTATCGTATGTGTGCAGTTGTTGAATCTCAAAAGAGAGGCTGTCCTAAAGGTGCGAGTTGTGTGGGCGGATGTTGGGGGTGTTGGCACTAGAAAAGTAGCTACATGTGTACTATGTGCCTTTGGTATATGAATATATGGTATCCTAATTTGGAGAACTATAATGATGTTTTGATAAATGGTAACTGTTGGGTCATATTTTATATGTAATAATAGTATAAGGGTTGAGTTGTAAATATGTCAGTTATATGACTTGCTATATAAGCATTTAGCTTATGGTATTGTAATAAACACTTCTATTCATGTATGCAAGATTATCATTTGAAATTAACTCAATTTTCTCTCTCAATATTACTTCTAATCATACCTAATTACACTAATGACTTTGACCGTGTTTCAATTGATTTCAGAGCAGATTAGTCAAAATTAGTGGTTAATTAGGCTAAATTTGGTGATCAAAAGTGGGCTTGTGTGTTATTAGTGATTTTTTGAGTAAAAAAATCGAAGTAGTGTAGATGAATAGGACTTAGAAATCGAAGTTTATTGCTACTGGATTAATGGTTTTCAATCTCTAATCAAATTCCACTCAAAATTCGTCCGAATTCAAGCTAAAATCAAGTAATTTTCATTCAAAAATTCGAGCTTACTTCTTTTTTATTAATAAACGAGGCAACATGGCCCATGCGATGCACGGGTTTGTTCATAATAAGCAGCAAGTTTGAAGGGCAAAGTACCTAAAATATGATTATTAACATGTTAAGCTTTGATTATGAGTACTTTACTAAATAAGCAAAGTGTGTCCGAGGAAAGGTTAAAGTAACAAAACATCATCGAAGAATGTAGTGCTAGATATTTGGAGGATAACGCGGCAACACATCGAGTGGAAAAGACAATAACTAAAACGGGTCAAATGGGTGGTATTATAAATTCAACTGAAAAGGAACATGTCGTGTTATATTCGATGAACTTTAGTTGCATAGTTCAGTTGCAGATTGCTCATATTTAGTAACCACATAATTATTGAAACACACATAATTATTGAAACACAAAACAATATAAAAATAATCAGTATGAGATAGCAGAAATTTTGAGTTTATAGTTATTGTATAAATTTATTTGATGGACTATTCCTGCAATGGATGTAGGAACAATTATTTTTGACAAAAAAAATAACTGATTTTGGGTCAATGTAAAATGGATAATAATATTAAAAGAATCGGGTTATTTTCGTAAACAATTTCTTAACCATATAACAAAGAATTAGATGGAACTAAATCATAATGATTTGAGTATAAGATATGGTATAATCATCATAGTACATTATTACACAAAAATCAATTAAAAAACAACCGAGGTATATTTGTTCACCAATTAGCGGCCATAGAAAATTAAATTCTTATAGTGGAATAGATAGAATGATATAATTAATTGAAGCAACCATTCGCCAAACAAAATATTCAAATAAAAGTGCATAAATAAAATTAATCTAAATGACACCATGAACCAACATGAATAGTCATCGTGAAAATCTCAAACAAAATTTATAGACAGTAACAAAACTAAAAGTACATAAACAGAGAACAATTTTATTGCAGAATAATGTTTGAACTAAAAAAAAAATGTGATGAGTCGTGTATGCCGGAGGTCTTGTATCTATCGCCTAATAATAGATGCCAATGGTGGTTAAACTTGACGGTTGGGATGATGAGAGTTCAACGCCGGTTGGATGATGTTAATCCAATTGTACACGAACAATCGAAATTGAATTACTACTCGTAGCGATGAAGATGATACAATTTATTCGCTACAACCATGTCGGAAGATAATTTTGTTTCTTCAAAACAGAAGATGATACAAATTATTCGCTACAACCACGTTAGGATACAGTCATGGTTTTATTGAAGGTAAGAGGGAATATAGGGATATATACAACGTTTCCCGTGAGCGGTTGCCGGAGATGCGTTTTCAGTTGAAGGTGTTTCAATTTGATAAACTATGTATCTTGAGGAAGGATGAGAAGGCAATGTTTCGAGTGAACATTGCATAAGAGAGGATTTCAAGTGAATGACAGGATGGAATTTGGACGGAGGAATTAGAGGGTTAAGAGGAAGATACGGTAGGGGTTGAATGAAGAGGATTATAAGCAAAGAAATGATATAAGTGATATGTTGTACCATTTCAAATGACAGGCAGTTTCAAACGATGGAAGTGATACGGTATTAAATACATGCGGTTCGAATGAAACGCAACGGTTGGGAAGAAGGAAGCATCTTTTACTTAAATTAATGTAACATTCATAATGTGTGAAATGGTAGAAGAAACGATTGTGGGGACGAAGGGGTTCTAACTTATGAGTAGGCAAAAGGATGTGAAGGGTATAGATTTAAATGTTGTGTCATGCACTTAAATGTGTGAAATGTTACTTTATGCTTAATTCTTAAACGCATTCATTGGTTATGTGCGGTTATACATTCAACATTTAAGCCATGTATTACTTAAACGAATTCATACATTTTTTACTTACAGGTATTTAATCCATGTTATTAAATGCAACTTTGGTTTTGAAACTCAATTTTTATGTTAATATAAATTAGAAGGTATTAGATCGCGATTTTTTTGGGTATGATCGACTATTCTAAAGGTCTCCCTTGGATTAAATGGGAAGGAAGAATGCTAAGAGCCAAGGTGTGGATCAAGTTAAAACTTAAGATATTTTTGCTCTGGAGTCAAATGTAGATTGCAATATTCGGGACCGGATTCAAGTTAGTAACGGAGAAAATGTGATAAATTAAAACTAGGTTGTATATCAACGAAAAATATTGTTACGCTCTACACTAGAGATGCAAAAATATGCAATTTAAACGGTTTATTTAAACGGTTTATATCGACACAAACATAACAATCGACACATAACATTAACTAAAAACAAAACACCGAATTCACAAACTAAAACCACCCATCGAAACCAATTCTAAACCCTAATAACGATCTTCCCGCCAGTTAACGAAGAGTCCCAACCGCCCGTTTATAAGTATACCACTTAGCCACAAAAAGATAAACCACCAAATTAAGAACGCTGAGAACCGTCAAAACCCAGAAGAAATTCTGTAACTGCCCGTGATTCAAATTATCCGGTATCCACCCGACTTTACCACCTTTAGTAGTAACCTTAGTTACAATCTTAACCAACAAAGAACTCAAATAATTCCCCAAAGCAACCGTTGTGAGCGATAAAGCCGAACACAAACTCCTCATAGAATCCGGTGCTTGATCGTAGAAAAACTCCAACTGCCCAATAAACGTGAAAACCTCCGCACAACCAACCAAGAAATATTGCGGGACTTGCCAAAATATCGACATCGGCATGTTTTCCAAATCATAGTAATTATGTCTTTTCACAATCCCGAGCCTAACAACTTCCAAAATCCCGGCTGCTAACATTGCGAAAATCGAGATTACCAAACCCGTCCCCATTCGTTGGAGTTGGGTGATGCCCGATTTATGACCCGTGTATTTTCGGGCAACGGGCACGATGATCCGGTCATAGACCGGGACCCAGAAAAGGACACTTAGGGTGTCGAATATGCTTAGTGATGCGGGCGGGATTGTGAAGTTGTTGATTTTGATGTCCATGTAAGAGCCTTGAAGGACGAATAGATTGCTTATTTGGCTGTAGACTGCACTGAAGATGATGCCGGTTGCCCAAATTGGGAGGAGTTTGATTATTGATTTGAATTCTTCGATTTGGGTCACGGTGCAAAGGGTCCATGGGTCGGCGGATCCTTTGGTGTGATCCGATTGGAGCTCGATTGCTGCTTTGTCTAAGAAACTATAACAAGATGAACCATTTTTAGTATTTTTGTTACAAAATCATCTTTCTATTGAAAACATACGAAAACAAATAAATTAATCAAGATTATTTCAAAAATTAGATTATTAATGAAGGTAACTGTTCAAGATAATCTTTTATTTTTATGTAGTTTTAAGGGATACGTCTCAACTATTAATCAATAATAATCAATGGTCTAGATTAATCACATATTTTATATATGGAAAAGTATTTTGGTCATTTAACACCCACATAAAAAAATTTATATTTTTTAAATTAATTTATTATTACTTCCTCCGATTCAAAATAAGTGACACTTTTCTTTTTTGGATGATTCAAAATAAGTGACACACTTTGAAAATTTACCTTATTTGGCAAAAAGTAGTGGGACCCACACCCACTAATTATCTACTTTAACAAAGTGAAATGACTCTTTTACCCTTACTTTTTAAACATCATTTAGCCCACTTTATTCAAAAGGTGTGAGACTCATTCCCAACTAACCATCCAATTAATCTAATTTAATCATCATTATAAGATTTTGCCTCAAAAACCGTGTCTAGCAAAGTGTGTCACTTATTTTAAATCGGAGGAAGTATTATTTTTCGTTAAAAAAATATTACTTGATCACATGTGATCGTACAAAAACATTGGTATTCAATCAAATATGATTACGTATATAATCACATGTGATTATCAAATAATATTGCTTTTTAATGAAAATAATAATAATAATAATAATAATAATAATAATAATAATAATAATAATAATAATAATTTTTAAAAAAAATTGGGTTAAAACTTATGTGAGTGTCAAATGATAAAATTACCCCTCTATGTATAGAATATGTGATTAATGTCACCATTGATTATTATTGATCAATAATTGAGATTAATATCTTTTGGCACTACTGAAATACTAGTAATAAATATTATGTTCGGTTACCTAAAATCTTTAGTATGATCAAGTTTCCTGCTTCCCACAATACTAGACTTCCCATCCGTAATCTCATACAAAACCGACTTATCCTCAGGCATGCGAACCCTACGTTTCCTCCACGAAGCCACAACAACTTGACAAATCCGGGTCAACGGGCTTCCACCCGGTTTCTGATTCCGGTACAAACGGGTACCCGAGAAAAACGACCCAACCGCAATCGCCATTGCAACCGCCGGAATACCGAACCCCCAACCCCAACCGACATTATCCTGAATCCAAACGAGAACCGACGCAGCAATTAACGCACCGATATTGATCGAGAAATAAAACCAATTGAAGAAAGAACTTTTGTGTTTGTTCTCGGTTTCGTCTGCGTCATCGAATTGATCTGCACCGTAGGATGAGACACATGGCTTGATCCCACCCGTTCCTAGGGCTACGAGATACAGCGCTACAAATGTTATCGCGATTTCTGTATCGCTTGCGTGACAGCTGTCTTTTGAGATGCAAGTCGGTTTCAGGCTCGATACGGATGCAGATATTGTCAATAAAGTCATTCCCTAAAAAAATAAATAAAATATTTAATTAAGAGTAAATTACACGGATGGTCCTTTAAGTTTATAACAAATTTCACAAATGGTCCTTTAGTTTCAAAATTACACCGATGGTCCTTAATTCTGAAAGGTTTTTCACCGATGATCCTTTACACTAACTAACGTTAATTTTTTCTGTTAACTTACCCCATGTGCAATGCACATGAGGGTAAAAAAGTCATTTTATTATTTATTTTCATTCTTAAATTAATTTTTTTATCTTAAATAAAAGCTTTTAGTTTTAGAATAAAAAGAAAAGAAATGAAAAATGACTTTTTTACCCTCATGTGCATTGCACATGGGGTAAGTTAACAGAAAAAATTAACTTCAGTTAGTGTAAAGGACCATCGGTGAAAAACCTTTTAGAATTAAGGACCATCGGTGTAATTTTTGAAACTAAAGGACCATTTGTGAAATTTGCTATAAACTTAAAGGACCATCCGTGTAATTTACTCTTTAATTAATTAACCTCAATACGGGTTCAAATGGGTCGGGTTATAAACATACGATGACATAGATGATGGAGAAGATAGCGATGGTCCAATATCGGCCCAAATACGCATCAGCAAAAAACGCCCCGAGTAACGGCGTGATGTAACACGTTCCCGACCAATTCGATAGGTTTTGGGAGGCAGTTGAACTATGTTGACCGAGGTTGTTCTTGAAATAAAGCAATAAATTCGTACTCATCCCATAATACGCCAATCTTTCACAGCACTCGTTTCCTGTTAAAACATCAAAAAAACACCATCTCATAACCATGTTTGACTTTAAAAAGTCAAATGAGCTGCTTTTTAACTTCAATATTGACATTAAATAAATTAATCAATTGTAGTATTATACAAATAAATAATAATTACTCATATGGATATTGAAAATATTAGAATTTAAGTTTAGTTATGAAAAATACGGGGTTTGACTTTCTAAAGTCAAAATTGGACAATTACCGAGTATAAAAGGGCAAGCTTTCCAGGTTCCTGTATGCTTCTTGTTAGCAGGGTTGTTTCTGTAATCAACTGTACCATCTTTAGTGTATGTATCTTCTTCTGTATCACCTTTTGTGGTTGTATCGATTATTTCAGCCATTAATTTAGAGTTTTTATACCCTCAAATCAGGTTGTTTTGACCGTTTGAAGATTGATGTAAGTTCTCAATTACTGCAAAATTATGGGTAAAATGGACAAAAGTTAGTCAAATTAAGTAAACATTACAACAAGTAATTCCTCCATCCTAAGAAAACTGCAATCTTGGAGTTTGCCTTAATGGGTGTTTGGGATTGTAATATGGAATTGATTATCTGATTATTACGTTTTAAAAACACAATTAATCTGAAATGAGTTTTTTTGACAAAAAGAATAAAAAAAATCTATTATTTGCGTTTTTTATGCCACAGGGAGGTGCTTATTGCGTTTTGAAAACTGTTACAAATAATCAGATTTGTTAAATAGTAAAAAATAATGATTTTCTGATTATTCAGCATAATCAAATTCAAACACTAATTTTTCATAATCAGGTTTTATAACCGCTGATTATCCATTTTCAAAATGGATAATTTATTTTTAATAAGTAATCCCAAACACCCCTTAGTGTGCATAATTCTAATCGTTTTCATAAATCTAATTTTGATCAAGAAATATCACTTTTAAAATGAAAATTCAAAGACCTATATAAGTTAAATCTTTTGAACTCGAGTCAATCATAGTCAATTTAAATGTAAGCAACTAACCATAACCATTATAATAATTAGCAGACACACATATTAATACATTATTGACTTCCAAGAAACAGAACTTTTTGCAATTATCATTCTAGAACCATATAAAAGTTGCAGTGCTTTTATTCCAAAAGGGAACAATTAAAAAGATTCAATTTTGCAATAAAATAAGCATATATACCAAGATCTGAACCTTAATAATAAACCAAAATTCAATTTACAAGTACGAAAAAAATACATAATTGAAAATCAGAATCAAATCCTGCCAGAAAAAATCTTGAAATCACTTGAACCTCTAGGTTTTCGCAAACACCCAGAATTCAAAATCAAAAACCCACTTCAAAAACATGAAATTTAACAAAAAAGACAAAAAAAAAGCTAAAAAATAAAAAAAGAGATGAAAGAATACCTGAAATAATGGAAGATTCATTAACTTAGTACTAAGAACAGAGCAACACTGAACAAATGGAAGATGCTTTGGAAAAGGGTGAAAATGAAGTAATAAAATAGTGGATGGATTTGAGTAGAAATAGGTATTTAATAATTAGGTTTGATTTCCCACATACGTTTCGCTGTCATACTCTAATGGAGGAATCTTTAAAAGATTCAAACGAAATTAATGGTCGCTTCTGTCCCACATAATGTTTTAATTTTTCTTCCAAAATAATAATACTCGTATATTTTTTAGTTATGGTACTAAATATAATATTTATTTTTCAAATCAAAAATAAATTATTAAAATAAGATTAGTGATTCCATATCTTAATTATGAAATACAGTTTTTTTATATCTTTTCCAAGATTTAGTTGACGACGACCAATGACGCAATGATCGCTACTGAAATTAATATACTTCCTCCGATTCAAAATAAGTGATACACTTTGGATTTCAGGGTTGGATGGTTAGTGGGAAATGAGTCCCACACTTTTTTAATAAAGTAGAGTTAATGATGTTTAAAAGTAAAAATAAGGGTAAATGAGTCTTTTCACTTTGTTAAAGTAGATAGTTAGTGGGTGTGGGTCCCATTATCTTTTGCCAAATAAGGTAATTTTTAAAAGTGTATCACTTATTTTGATACACCCCAAAAAGAAAAGTGTATCACTTATTTTGAATCGGAGGAAGTAAGATTGTTGATAAAGATGATTGTTAATTTGTTATGTGGAACTTATCCGATTGTTTAACTTTTTTCATAAGCTTATCTTTTGGTTTTCGTTAATCATTTTTAACCTCATTTATGTATTGAAAATATTAAATACATATTTTAAAGTGTTATTTTGTTTTTATTAAATATGATAAAAAAATTAAATAACAAAAATAAATTATTAGGTGATGGTGGTATGGTGGGTGATAGTAGTGATAGTGATGGTGGGTAGTGGTGATGTTTTAAAATCCGGATTTTGAATTCAACCGGATATACTTTAATATTGGTCGAACCGGTAGAAACGTTCAACCGTCCGGTTGAATCATCTTACAATATTAATGAACATTAATGTATATTAGTTATATAAAAAAAATACATAAATGCAAAACAATAAAAACCTAAAAAATACAAAACAAATATTATAATAAATCCAAAATATTACAAAAAAAAATTTCGAACAAAATTCAACAACTTTAAGTTTGTAATTACAAAAAAAAGCATTATACCAAACATTTAAAATTTAACCCTAAACTTGATGTTTCAAATTTTAAAACAAATGAGTTAAATCAAACTCCAAATATATATAAAAAGTGATTAAAAAAATTCTGATAAGAAAATGATCGATTCGTCATTTTTAATAGGGGTGAGCATAGCAGGGTATCCGCGGGTTCTGACCGGAACCGGAACCGGAACCTCTTGTACCGGTTCCTCAATTTTCGGAACCGGTTCCGGTTCCGGTTCCGGTTACCCTGTCTCTAAAATCGTAAAATTAAAATAAGATGCAAAGCTTAAATATTATCATTTTATCTACCAATCTTTAAATAATCCTAAAATTCAAACACTTAAACATATGATTATCTAATTATTATATTGTTAAAACACTATATTTAGACTAATTAATGACTAAACTCATTTAAAATTACACAAAATTTATCGTATTGTTAAATTTGGACATTAAATTTCTCAAATATATAATAATTTAACAAAAATAGACCGAATAATCGCAGGTTTCGGTTATCCACCGGTTACCGGTTCCTAAATTTTGAGAACCGGAACCGGAACCTCTTAGGGCGGTTCCATAATTTTAGGAACCGGAACCGGCGGTTCCGGTTCCAATTCCGGTTACCCTCTTTTTCTGCTCACCCCTAATTTTTAACGTCTCTAATTCAAAACCGAACATGAAACTTTGATTTCATTCGGCTCCTTTATGGAAAATGGATAAATTGCTAGGTTTAAGATGTGAACCAACTTACAAAAAAACAAAAAAGAATATATATATAAAAAATTCAGGGCCAAATCCGGTTCAATTATCCCGGTCCGATTGAGTTTACAGCTAACTCGCCCGGTTCAAAGTCATTCATAAACATACTTTTAACATGTTTGATTCGACCCGACATAATTCCATTTCCCGGTAAGACCGTTGGCCGGTCGAACCCGGGTTTTAAAATATTGATGGTGGTAGGTGATTGTTGGTGGTGGTAGTTTTTTTTTTTTTAATTTAAATGATTAATAAGAATAATCTATAGTCAAATAATAAACATATTATTTATTAGCTCAGTTCGTTATGACATAGTGTTAATAATGTAGAAGTCAAAAATTCAAGTTTTGATTGATAAAACACAAATTTATTTCGAAATTGATAAAGATAAATATAATTTGTAAGCCTAAATAGTATTTTTAGTATAAATATTATTCCTTCCTATACTATTTAAAAAGTATTTAACTTTTAATTATGTAACGTTGGCATGTTGCTGTAAAACTTAACATTAAACTATTAATTATATAAAACCATAGTTACTGTCATATATATCAATAAAATCTTGTTTGCAAGGAATATATTTGAATTTTAGATCTATTTATAGTTATAAATATTATTTATGTTATAAATATTATTCCTTTTTATAATGTAAAAGATATACTTTAACTTTTAATTATGTAATGTTGGCATGTTGCTGTAACACTTAATATTTAACTATTAATTATACAAAACCATAGTTAATGTCATAGATATCATTAAATTCTTGTTTACAAGGTATATATGTATTTGAATCTTTCTTAAAAGCAAAAGAGACGACATCGTGAATATATTAATTTATACTACTTATTAAAATAAGTGATATATTTGAGGATTTTTGATTTTTGAGATAAAAGATTAAAATGTATATTAAATTAGATTAAAGTGGATAGTTAGTGCAAAGTTGGTCTCACTTCTCTTTGAATAAAGTGAAATTAATGATGTTTAAAAGTAAAAATAAGTATAAATATATAATTTTACTTTATTAAAATAGATAGTTAGTACAAAATATGTCCCACTTTTTTTCTCCACATAAAGTAAATTTTAGAAGTGTATCATTTATTTTTATTCACCTTTAAATAGAAAATGTATCACTTATTTTGATACGGAGGTAGTATACCAGTATGTATGATTTATAAGCTTAAATGGTATTTCTCATATAAATATTATTCCTTTTTATAATACGTAAAAAATACTTTTGTGTAATGTTGACATGTTACTGTAAAACTCAGCATTATAACAGTAAGTTACAGTGTTAAGGTTAGTGTCTCAAGCCACTTCACCATTTCAGTTATATTAACATTTAACATCTCACTTACAAAATATCAACACCCTTTCTCTCACATTTGTTTGTTACCCTCACCATTCAACTCATGTCGAGCATAACTCCTAATGTCCGGTGTGATGGCGAAGCCTGATTACCATATATTGGTAGGAGAAATTTAAGCGGCGTGCCACCACCTAACACTCTCATACAATCCATAGCTAATGTCATAAACGCATCCACACAGTAATACTATAGAACTTCATGCATATTATAAGTTTCCCTTATGAACAATGACCATAATTGTATATAGAGTACAATATCATGAAATAATTGTTAACAAGGAATAAACGTATTTGAATTTCTATTAAAAGCAAAATGAACTTCATATTTTGTGGATAGATCTACCCTGTGGCGCCGGGTATCCCGTAATAATATTTTGTGTAATTGATAGTAATGATGGTGTTGGATTAGTGATGGTAGGGAGGTAGTGGGTAGTGATGATGGATGGCGGTAGTAGTGATGGTAGTGACCGAATGTTGGTATGTGATGGTCAAAATAATAATATAAGTTTAAGTATTAATATTTGATGTGCTATTATTTATTATTAAAATTGAAATATTTTTATTAGGCCACAACTATGTTTCCTTTAGGAAATATCTTTTTAGTTGGAAAAGTTCAATTGCTATTTTATCATGGCATTATAATATATAAGGATATTAATACATTTATATTGTTTAACTTATTTTCTTAAAATTTTATTATTTTTTAATATACATAAGTATATTGCCTAAAATGTAATGCATAGATAAAGAGATTGAATAGGGTGTTTTGAAGTGAACCCCATATATGCCATAAGAGATGGATTTGGGTATTTTTACATAGTTATACTAGTTTCAAGAAATTAGTGTTAGCTATAATACCCCCATCAACAATTGATGCGTGAAGTAGTTGATGACGAATTCAAGATGACTACTTGTAACTAACTTAACCTTTGATGCTTAGGAAGTCACATAGCCTATACAATTAAAATAGACTTTTACATAGAATATGAAGTCAAATGACCAACAAAAATACAAAACGTGTTGTTATTCCTTATAAAAAGATCAAAGATGTTCATCAAGGGTGGCTTTAGGTAGTGAAGCACATTTTTACATTGAAAGATCGACGGTCAACTATGGCTAAGAAAACAACTATAACCTTAATTTTTCGTTTAACCTTTTATTGGTTTGTTTTTAACTTTTTATTCATTGTTGAATTTCCGTACTAGTTATTTTGAAGAGATGGGAGACTAAAATGTAATATTGTGATAAACAAGGGGAAGTGTTCACACTTAGATGTCAAAGAGGTGGGGCCGATATCTTTTGGAGTCTTCTTTTTAAGGTTAACAAGAGTGAAGAATTGGCACGCATGACAATAATTGATAGCTAATCAGTCAACATCCCAACAAGATATACGTTTCAAACTTTCTATCATCCTAAAATATGTTGTTTATTTCCTTTTATTCAGGTTCTAAAATATGTGACAAAGCGCGGTGTTCACGTTAAGAAATACACCGTGACAAACCGTTGTATTGAGTATAATACATCATTTTAATAAGTTGAAACAAGTAGGAAGACGATTGTGGAATAATCTTCAAAAAATTGTTTGACGATACCGAAAATAACGCAGCGAGTTGCCCATATCCACTGAGTTGGGCCAGGGTTGTTGCTAAGCACGAATTGAATGGAACGTTTATCTTATTAAATTTCTTACGAACATTAACGATAGTATTCCAGACTCCCGGGAACTTACGTGTTGGGTTGTTTACAGGTAGACATGGCAATGGAGCGGGTTTTGACCCTGATCCGATCTGAACACGCAAGATTTATATGGGTTTAGAAGCTAAAAATCATTTTGAGGGTTCCAACTTTCCAACTCTATTCATTGACTTGCTGTTGAGTTATTGCCGACTACCAAAATTGTATATAAAAGGGTTTTCTACTATGTGGCATATGTTAACAATAATTTTTTATATGTTATTCCAAATATGTTTTTGCTAAAACTGAGAAATGAGGAGAATTAAAATTTAATACATGGGCAAAATATATATTAACATTTATTATAATATGCATTAGGGCACATATTAGCAAAATTCATATATAAAGTATTAAAATTGACGATCGTTTTACAAATTAAATCAACGATCGTGTACGGTAAATGGATCAAGTAAATGGGTCGAATATCCGCTGATCCGGTGGATAAGGTATGGGTTCAATTTTTCAAAACCCTGTGGATCACTGAGCGGGTTTGGATCATCATTTGATTTTGCTAAAAGTGTTTGGATCAAGGCTGATCCGCTCCAAACCCGCTCCATTGCCAGGTCTATTTACAGGAGTAATACGATGAAGAGAAGTAATAACATTATTCCAAAGAGATTCATTTTCATATTTGAGCCTCCACCACCATTTACGTAGCAACGCAAGATTTTGTGCTTTAAGACTCGGGACATTTAAATCACCTTTATCAAAAAATTAAATTTGGTTCCAACTATTCCAACTAATTTTCCGTTCGCCATTATTTAAACCTAAAAAAAAAATAAGCCCGAATAGATTCTAACTAGTTTAAGATTTTTTCGGGACTTTAAATAGAGAAAAAAAAATATACGATTAAAGTACACTAAATACTGATTTTACTAATGTTAACCTCCCTCCAAATGAAAGAGATGATGCCTTCCAAGATGACAATTATTTATTGAATTTGTTTACTATGACATCCCAATGCTCCACCCTATTCATAGATGCCCCTAATTTCCTAACTTAAATGGGAAAGAACCTACATTTTAATTGATACGATTGACAACTCTACTAACTTCCTCTCTGATACACCAACACCTAAAATACTACTTTTAGACATATTAACTTTTAGACAGGAGGTGAAAAAAACAAGTAACTATTCAGGTTAGGTTTTTTGGGTTAGCCAATCACCATTCCCCAACAAAAATCGAATCATCGGTATATTGCAAATGAGATAAAGACCGGTCATTTTCCTGGAGCTTAATACATGGAAGATTCCTTTTTTCCAATGCTTCCTACATGACAATGTGAATTTCTTCTATCGTGATAATGAAAATAAAAAAAGGTCATGAGGTCACTTTGTCTAAGACCCCTTTTAATATTGAATTCCAAAGTCGGAGATCCATTTAATAAAACAGATGCTTTTGCAGAGGAAAGACAAGAAGAGATCCACGTCTCCATTTAGGCCCGAACCCATTAGGACCATTACCGAATGGAGGAAATCCCAATTAAATGTGTCATATGCTTTTTTTAAATCCACCTTAAAGATTAGCAATTGATTCTCTCGCTTTTTGCACCATTAAATTAACTCACTCAAAATAATAGGCCCATCAAGAATATTCAATCCCTTGATGAATGCCGATTGTTCAACACTAACAATATCTCCTATTACCAATTTGAGTCAATTAGCCAAACACTTTTCCAATATCTTGTAAAAACTACTAGACTAATTGGTCGGTTTTCCCATAAGCCTAGCGGAATTTCAAATTTGGAAATAAGAGTGAAGAAAGATGAATTATAACCTTGAGTCAGAATTCCTCCATTTTCAAATGACCTAATAGCGCTTATTAAATCATCCTCAATAATATTCTAAAAATTCTTAAAAAACCGAACGTGAATTCATCCGGACTGGGAGCCTTTTCAACACCACAGTTCCATACTACTTTCTTTTTTTTTCTTCACCGCGGGTAAAACTTAATTCCAATTATATTGGACACATTCTAGCAAAACCCTCTAAAGTTAACTAGCAGGGTACCCGTGCAATGCGGCGGCGGGTACTCGTAACTATTTTTCAAAGTGACGACAGTACCGGTGGTGGTGACAATAGCGATGGTGATGAGTGGTGGTGCGTAGTGATGGCAGGTGCTGACATTAGTGATGGTAGGATCAGATCCGAAATTGGCCTTTTTTGTGAAAGTAAATATGGGCCTTTTAAATAGAGAAATGATGGTTCAGTTCTGGTGACGTTAAAGCTTATATATATTAGTATCTGGAACAAATCAAAATAATCAAGCAGTTGAAGTGGTTAACTTATATCAACATGCTTGTCTAAATCACAACATTCATAAACAAACATCAACAACTTAAACTAAAAATAAAAAAATTATATGATTTTCAATTGGTCGATCATAACACGAATTTACCAGAACAATCATCTGATCCATAGAGAGATAACATGGTAGAAACTCACGTGATTTTCTTTAACTTCAACCGACAATTATGTCAATTTACATATAGGATGGAAGTAAATAATTTAAAACGGGAAAATAGAATGAAAAAAAAACATTAAATGATTAAAAACAATGAATATTGTTGTTCACATAAAGTGGATATTGCTACAAGGAAGCAAATGGATAGCTGCGAAAACATCCAAGATCTCCCATAGTAATCCTAGCAAGTTCGGTTTTTTTAGTGAACACTACTGTCCAATAGTTTTGAACGAAGTTGTAGTTTCCAAAACGTGGATAGTCTTTGGGTAGGTAGAAATCTATCTCGAAGCCCTTCAACGAAAACACACCACCTTGTAAATTGAGTCCGTCATATATAGTCCAAAAAATGTGGGGGATAAAGGCCATGATTTTGTGTCCCTAAGACGAAATCAATGAATTGGTAATTGTAAAGTTAAGAAATTTAAAGGTACTACATGTCATTATTTAATAGCAACTTACAAATTTGTCGAGCAAAACAAGCCACATGTTGTTTTGTTTGTCGTCCCTCCAAACATAATCAACCCGGACATAGTTGCAGCTGTAAGTCCACTCAAGTTGGCAGAGAGAGTCAAAGCTCACTATTGGTACATACAAGGGGCATTCCATCTGTTGCAAACGTTTTAAAAATATATTGGTGATTCAATGGTTTACTATATCACTTTAACTGTAGTGTAGATATATTTATAAACGGAGTGATTGACTAATGCGTAATGCACGTTATGTGTACACCTTAATGACAAATTTCAGTTAATGCCGTAAAAATTTAAAAACGGCCAAATGAATGTAAATATCACGGATTCACCTAATCATTGACCAAGTAAACATGCGATATATATCTTCATATTAATTACAGTCAATTCAACGACGTTACAAAAATAGACCATAAAAACGTTTCCTTATTTAGAAAAGTCCAAAGCTGTTACTTTGACTGTAATTATTTCAACATTTACTAAAAAAACGTTTCCCGATTTTGTTAATAATCATGAATAATACGTTTTCTTTGTTGCTTACATGTAGCTAGTTGAAATATGTATAGTTATTTCAAGTTGGTATGACAATTTGACAATGGATTGTATATATATATATATATTTGTTATGAACCGGACACTAAACATTAACGTGGAGCATATAGTGTGGCCTGAATTGTAGCTGCTTGTTTATGTATGGTCAAAAGTTGATTTCGGTTATAAATGGTTTTGGTATGGTCAAAATTTGATTTTCGGTTATAAATTAAACGGAAATTGTTTCTAGAAGTTGTTGATATATAGCCTGTTATATATGCTTTTCGGTTATAAATTTTTGTATCCCAAAATGCTTTGCATGAATTGTAGATGGTTGTTTATGTATGGTCAAAAGTGGATTTTCAGTTAAAAAATAGTTTTGGTATGGTCAAAATTTGATTTTCGGTTATAAATTAAACGGCTTTTGTTTCTAGAAATTGTTGATATACAGCCCGTTATATATGCTTTTCGGTTATAAATGAGTTTGGTATAGTCAATTGTTGCTATAACTAAAGCGGTATAGTTAATGTTAGTGATAAATCGGTTGGAGTAACAGGTTAATAGGGGAAGTGTGGGTGGTTTTAAATAAAATGTAATGTAGAGCAAGTGGTTAACACATAGTCCTAAGTTAGGAGAGGTCCTGGGTTCGAATCTTAAAAGCTGCGATTTATTTTTTTTAAGGCAGAGAAGTAACAAAAGAGGAAAGCTCCTTAAAATTAAGTTTAAGGAGATCCTTAAAAGTTGCCTAATGTGGTAGGCCTAAATGCATTATATATTAGTAAGATAAGTGTTTTCTTTTTTTCTTTGACTGGCAAATAAAGAGGAAATGGAGCTTTAGCGATTAAGAAGCTTTGGCAATAAAGGTTTTTATGACAACAAGCATTGTAGTAAACCGCGCGTTGCTGCGGGTTTTAAAATATAATTTTTTAATTGAGATTAATATCAATTTTCAGTGCTTTTAAATTATTAATCATGTATATATGAAAAAAAGAGATATAGGTTCATTTTTTTTTTTAAGTTTCAAAATATTATATAAAATAGATGAAATTACATAATCTATAAAACATACACAAATTAAATGTAACGCCCTAGAATTTTATATAATTAAATAATAATTTAATTATAATTTAAATTATGTTTTATTGGACTATTAGTCAACCGTGCAATATCTATGTGACGTGTGCTGACTATGTGTATTAAATTTTAATAAACGTGTGACGTTTCATGTTCTAAATAATTAAGCGTAGCGTTTCATTTATATAACTAAAGGGTTATATATTTCGAGTATAAATAATTATGTGGTTTAATTAATATCTTAGACGTTTTATGATTTCCCGAGGGCAAGGCCTTCTTCTATGTTGACACGTTTCTAGCCCGAGCAGAGTTCTTTCCTTTTCTTCCTTCCTTACTCGATTTCCATAGACTCGAGTTTAGTTGCTCTTTTGAGCCTGATCTAGTAGCTTATCCTGATTTAATGTGAGCCACTTTATTCCTAACTATTTTATTCCATCTTGTGAAATCGTGAGGGAGTATTTGATTGGGGCCAGAGCCCATTTTATCCCTTTTGTTGCTGGATCTCGACAGAAATAAAGAGAGTGGCATGGGGCCCGAGTTTAGCAAGGTATTTAAACAAATCTTCCCCTTAATCCTACCCTAGACATCACCGCTATTTTCCCTACTACTCTAATCCCTAACTAGCCGACAACTACCCCCTCCCCCACTCGTACGATTGATGGCTGCCAAGGAACAATTCGAAGGATGAAGGTGGGGTGCGTGTACTGCTCGAACAGGAGTATTACGTGCAAGCAAGGTGATTATCGGTAATCTTCTTCCAGTATTTTCCGCCTTTTGATTCTTCCTTCCGATTTAACCTCCTCAACCAGTTGTGTGTTTGTATTTTCCATTTGATTGTGGGAGCAAGGAGCAGAGAAAGGCATCGAGCAGGTCTCGAATCAGTGGCGGGACTCAGACAAGGAAGGTTGCAATCGAGGACAAACCAAGGAGATCGAACGAGTCCCGAGCCATAATCCTTTATCCATATCATATTCGGTAGTATTCTTATTCGGTTTCTTTGTCTTTCCTTTTCATTCGATCGATCCGTTATTGTTTGCAGACTAATCCCGTTTGTGTAGGGCTGTGATGAACCAAAGAGGGTTCGGCTTGTATTAGATTGTTCGCATTGGTTTTGTTTTGTTGTCTTGGTTCTAATTCTCGAGTCCTATAATTTTATATGTCAAGTTCTGTTGTTGTTTAATCGTGGCTGTTTTCGACCTGCTTCCGGTCAGAATCTGGACTCCATGCCTTCTGGACTTTTGTAGCTCATTGTTTTACCTTTCCGTGACCGCCGACCGCTCGTTAATTGAGTTAACGGTTTGGGAGATACGACCCTTTTTGTAACTGACTGCAGTGCTGAAATACTGCACGAATCTGCTTGTTGCGGGCCTGTTTCGGGACCCTTCGGGGCAGAACCGGGCCGAACTTTATATAGACGGTTTGTAGGGTCTTATGTATACTATATGCTGTAAAAATTTGGTCTCATTTGGTGTACCGAGTGGAAAGTTACGGTCGTCCGATTTTACTTCAAATTGTGTTTTGGATTATGTTGAAATTCGGGTTTTTGAAATTCTAGTTTTACCAAATTATGAGTATTTATTTTCGTGGGTTTATAGAGCTGTGTTTCGGGTTTAAGGGCTGCATTGTAAGTATCGGGTTGGGTCAAAACCATCTTGATTATAGCTAGACGTTTTGTTTAACCGAGAAACGGAAACCGAACCTTAGGGTTCTTGGTTTCCTAAAACCGACTAGTTTTCTTAAATAAAATACTAGATTAATGGTAAGCATGGTTCTGAGTCTAAATGAGAATTTCGGGAAATGTCGGGTATTTCGAAAATAGACGGGTTGATGTCGGGATTTAAAACGAGTTCTATTTTAATATGCTGAATTTTAACAAAATCTGCTTGCTGACTTCGGGACTGTTTTTACCACACTTAAAATATGTTTTTGGATTTTTGGCCCGTGATGGTCACTTGTTTTCTGAGTTAACTTTTCAATGCCGCAACCCTCTCGTCAATCCGAATTACGGTTTAAAAGTTATAGCTAACTTAGTATGCTGCTGTTAGGAAAATGACCTGTGCGACATGCCTGTCTTGCAACACTGTTTTGAGACACTTAGAGTCTGTTTTAACCAGTGACCGTCTCACAGAGATATGTAGTTCTGGTTATCTACTTTTCATGGTAAAAATATGGGATAAATCTACTGTACAGTTTAAGAGTTATAGCAGTTCCCGTGAGACCGACGGGTGCTGCCAGTTTTTTTTTAAATTGAGTCCTTAGAACGGATTGTAATTCGGGTTTCATTTTTATGCTTTTATGACCGTCTAGGAGGTAACGTGCTGTACCTTTGACTGTCGGGAACCCTTTGGAGCTTACGTTTCTCGAGGCGAGTATTCTCACCGTGTATTCAGTTTTAACGTTATACATGCATGACTTACGTGTTACATTACTTGCACCATATTTGCTATCTGAGTTATCTGTTATCTGAGTTATCTGTGATCTAGCATCTTGTGTTCTGAGTTTCTGAGTTTCTGAGTTTTGAGTTAAACATTAAACATAATATATCTGACTTGACACCGAAGAGCACTGGTGTCAGACGTTTTGACTTGGCACCGAAGAGTACTGGTGCCAGGCCTTTTGACTCAACACCGAAGAGTACAGGTGTTGAGGTGGTGTGAGGCGGGTCGAGGTTGATCTCTCGGCCCAAGTCACACTAGCGCGCTATATAAATTAAAATCTGAGTAATAAAATCTGAGAAATAAATCTGAGTAATTAATCGAGTAGATTCTGAGTAGGAGTACACCGATGTGCCCTCATGTGTTGTATGTTATGATTGTTTGCATTTTGAGAATTATTCACTCAGCTTCCCCAGCTGACCCAAACTTTCCCCCACATTGTTTCAGGTACCAGCAAAGGAAAGGAGAAGGTGGACGGTTGACCGCTGTGTCTTTTCATTACTGATGTGGACATCATTTAATATTTTAAAATACTTTACTTTATCTTAACTATTTCCGCAATAAATACGTTTTAAATGTTAAATATTAATATCTGAGATTTATTTATGGGACCTTTTGATTATAATTTTGTTTTCAAAAATTTTAAAAATCTTGTAAATTTTAGGGTGTTACATTAAATGATATAATTAACAATTATAATTGAACATGAAGCAATATTATTATTTGTTTTATGCGTCGTTAGTAAATTTAAAACATATATATTTCATAAATCTTTAATATATATTTGTTTTCTTAGATAGTTTAATTTTCAACAAATATTGCAATATTTAAAATGCATTATTTCTTTTTTAATAGTAATTTTAGTAGACAAAAATAAATATATAATATGTATAAGAATATTTTATAAACAAATGTATATATTTAGAATAAAAATTGTTAAAAACAAAAAAAGAAAAGAAAATCAATTGACCAATAGAATTAGAGAGAATAGTGTTTTATTATTATCTTATTATTACAATTGTATATATATAGTAATGTATTCTCACATGTTAAGTTGTCTTTAATAAGCTTAAAATTTCATTATAAATATGAAAATGTAGAACCAAATGTACAAAGTCCAACTTTACATTTTATGAGCCATCTGAATTTTATAATGAAATATTGAGCTCAATTAATAAATTGCTATGTAATTTCAAAGTAGAAAATGGGGAAATTAATATTTCTTAATTCTTCTTGTTAAATCATAATATATACGTAAGTAGGGTATTTATGATTATTATTAAGAATAAATTATGTATTTTGAAAATATTAATTAAATAATTAACCATTACGGAATGTGTTTCTGAAAATAATATTTTGATTTGATTATTATATTTAAAATTACAATACAATAATCATAGTTTCTTACAGTTCGGTCTTCCCCTTGTTTTAGAAAAAAGTTACCGAACATCCAAAATTGCTACAAGTAATCGAGTTTGTAATTATTAATAGTATAAAAGTAAAACATACGCAACTCCTTTCAATGGCGTCTTAAAAGTGTTTGGCTTCTTATAGGAATGTTTTTAAGTAAAGTCAATAACTTTAATATCAACACAAATTTAAAGGGTTCTATAGTGACACAATTTATGATCTTGTCATGCTAAAAACAGATATTGTCATGCTAAAACAACTCTTATTATAGTAATTTACTTAAAATAAATCGAATATGAAGATATCGTTGTAAATGTAAGTCATGTTGTAAAATATTACCCCGTATGTCATAATGAGAAAGTGGTTTAGTTGTATCTGATATTCTGAATGTTTTATAAGACCACTTCCAATGGTGACAGGCCGTCAGTTTCTGCTAACTCAGTGTAACGTCAGCAGACACACTAACTAACAATCAACTGACGTAGTCATGCCAACAGCACCCATTCTCTTCACCAAATTTGGGCCCCTTTTCGTTTTCTAATAAAAATATACAACTAATTAAAACATTTAACTAATACAAATAAATTACATTAATTAAAAAAAGACATTACATTAAATAAAGACATTAATTAAAAAACATTGCATAAAAAAAGACATTAATTAAAAACATGACATTAATTAAAAAAAAAACTACTAGTCAAGAGATTGATAGTCTTCTTCGTCGCCGCCTTCGTCAACCGGTCCCTCACTGTAACACACCGATTTTTCAAACCAATTTAAACTTTTAAAATAACAAGTTTGGTAAATAGGAAATCCATAATACCCAAAAAGTAATTTAAACAAAACATTTGGAAGGATTACAAGTATCCAAAAACCGGCGTTATAATAATATCAAAACTAGAGTCTAGGGAATTAAATAAGTACACCGAGCTAATCACTTCCAATGCTAACTACGGGCCGCATAATCCTTAGCTCCCGAATCTGAGTACATAGTCAAAAGAAATGTAGTACGTGAGATGAAATTGTCTCGTGAGAAACATGGGTTTTAGACCCGGTTAGAAATAATTGCAATAAAATAATAATTAAATAATTATCACATTGCACATAATCAAACATACTCTAAGGCTTGCCATAAGCCCAACACATACGTAACGGGCCTCCCCGAAACAAACTCCCCCGATATGGGTTATCTAGGTAAACTCCCCCGTTTCCAGGTTATCTATTTGCTCCCCCGATTTCCGGGTTATCTCAAACTCCCCCGCTTTCCGGGTTATCTATTTCTCGACATACTACTCTTGCGCAGGGTGGTACCGCCCCAAGTAGTAGTCACTAACTCCCCCAACTTGTGTGGGTTATCTAGGATTCAATTGATTAGCTACCACATAACAAATCATCAACTTGGGTCAAAGCCCCATATTACAAACTCATATCATACTAGTGGTAACTAAACACATCAATGTACAACTCAATTCAATTCAAATTAACTCAATTCAATTCAATTCAATTCAATCTTTTCTTTATTAAAAACAGTTATCTAATAAAGACTCTAAGAAATCATTTCAAACTATGAAACATGGTTTACTATGTACTCAGAAAAGATCACATGTACTCACCTTAGCAATGTTATCCCAAAGTTGTGTTAGCAAACACAAATCCTTACTCCTTGAATGAAGGAGTATCACCAAATCCTTAAGTCCTTATGACCTAATCACCATTTACACAAATAATCTAGTTATTAACCATAACTAGTCATAAACAATACATAAATACACTCATGACCACCAAGTTCATCCAACTTGGTGGAATCTCAAACCCTAGTTCAAGATTCCCATAAAAAATTCCCAAATCCAACTTGTACACGTTGAATGCAAGTCTACAATGAGTGTTTATACTCATGTTTAGTCATCTTCCCCAAAGATGACATGGTGAGCTGTCCAAACCACCATTGATGCCCAAATAAAGCTTGAAATATCAAAGAGATGCATAAAGTAACAAGGATTCTTACCTTAGATCAACAATCTTCAAGAAATATGAAGATTTGAGCTCAAGAACACCAAAAACCGTGCACTTCCTTCAAAAAAAATGGCTGGTAGGGTATAGGGTGTGTAGGTGTCCAAACCCTAGCCCCAAAACTCGTTTATATAGAGCTGACACAGTTCGCGTTCGCGAACTAGAGTTCGCGTCGCGAACTTCCCCCGTCGGGAACACTTCGCGATCGGGAGCAGGTCGGGAACTCTATGTCTGAAAAACCCAAATTCTCTGTTTGATGTTCGCGATCGCGAACCATAGTTCGCGCCGCGAACTGCTCCAGGCAGCTAGGCTGCAACTTTTTATTGTCCAATTTATCCCGGTTTCGACCTTAACCATATCAAACGGTGTCCAAATGACACGAAACCAGTTGCTACGTCTTTTAAACGATTTATCCTTATTTATCATATTTTTACACAATTTATTTATTTACAAATTTTGGGTCGTTACACTCACCGTCACCCTCATCGTCATCCTTATTAAAAATCGCCAAATCCCTATGAAATTTCCTTGCAACTGAATCTTGAGCTTCTTCAAGCATTTTCTTACGACTCTCGCTAATATTATTTGGTACGGCTTTGGCTAGGAATTTCCAAGTCTTCAAAATTAATTTTTGCCTTGCCATTATTGTAACCTTAGCGAGAGCGTTACATTGCTTATCGGAGGTTCGCCTTACCACATCCAAAGTGTCCAACTTAATGGACCTTGAAGAAGTTGCGGCATCGGACGATCCTGAACTTTTTTGACTTTTCTTACTTTGTGTACGACCGGGGGGCGTCTTATCGGGTCATCTCGGAACAACGCACTCATATTAGTCGGTGTCGGCGCCCTAGCATCATCATCATCAAGGATAATCGGCGCTGTGTCCATGAAGCCGTCCCAAAAATGGAACTTTGGGTAATCTTTTAGCACTTCCCAACAATCCTCGTATCCAAATTGGTGGCGATTTTGCTCATGGAACTGTGTACGAGAAGATTTCATAACGTCCTCATCCCGTGTACCGCTTGCACGTTGGTCGTTGAAATTTTTGTATATAGCATTGAAAATTTTGACGTCGTGCGCAATTTTGGCCCATTTGCCCGTTAGTTGGTTAAGGTTACGCTTAACGGAAGCCACCGAGTTGAAGTCCAAGAGAACCTGGTTCCAATGGACGACACATTTTTTGTTATTCCCATTTGCACCATCTTGAGAGTTATGAACCCAACGTTGAGCTAAAATTAGGGCGTCTTTGGTTGACCACTTTTTTTGTTGAGGTGCTTTTTCTTTCCCTTTTCTTGTGGGTACCGGTTCTGGTTCTGGTTGAGTGTCGCCCACAAAGTCAGAGGGTGTGGGTGGTGATTGAAAGTTTTGTGACTGGTGAGGTGTTGTTGGTTGTTGGTATTGAAAGTTTGGTGGTGGTTGGGAGTATTGAAAGTGTAACATCCTAAAACCGGCCTAGTAGTCTTAGGTATATATTAGTATTTGATAAATGTCTATTTGACTTTATGTGAAATGAATTGATTTAATGTTAAATGAATTGTTTAACTTTTTGTCATTTTGTGATATTTTAATCAAGGGATTAAAATATCCGTCTTCTGAAATGTTTAAATGACTTTATAATTTTTATATATTTGGATTCTCCTCTTTATTTCGTTTCTGAAAATGTATTCGTTTTTGAAGATAGAGTTCGTTTGGTATTTTAAATAAATTAGCTACGAAGCGGACCTTTTATATTGTATTATTAAAAGTAAAATAATAGAAATCAGAAGTGGGCCCCCCTCCTTGTGTGAGCTCGGCAAATTTAGGGGGATGGGGACCCCTCTTTTTCCTTGCTTCTTCTCATTTGGTCATTTTACCTTATCCTTTCGTAATCAAATTCTCTCCAAAACCCTTTTTGGTGTTCTTATTGTTCTTGAACACTTTTGAAGATCTTTAGCTCCATTCTTCCTCATTTCTTGTTTAAATCTCGGATTGGTGGTGGTCTTTAGGTAAGCTTTTGTCTCTTGTAGTTTGTTTTGAAATTCTTGCAAAATTGATTGATTAGTTAGTTTATTAGCAAGTTTGACAATGAATGAATATGCTATATGAAAGAAGAAAAAAGATTATTGTTTTCCTTTTATTGTCTCGTGAAACTCAGTGAACAAAGCAAGAAGAAGTAAAAGAAAATCATAAGTTTTATGTTGTTTGATATTGCGTAGGATAAAAAGAAAATAATTAGAATATGATTTATTTTTCTTTTGTTGTTGCTTGCCTAGGACAAAATATAAGAAAAGAAAATAGCAATATGGTGGCTTGGTTGTTGCGGCTGTTGCGTAGGAACCAAATGAAAAAAGAAACATAAGAGTGGTTTAGTTTGGTAGGGAATTGTTGATGCCATATAACAAATAAAGAACAAATGAAATATAGTTTTTCTTAAAGATGGGTTTTTTACTAAATGTGTAAATCTTGAAGTTTTTTTATAGTTTAATTGTTAGTTTAGGTTAAACTAACATATTAGTAGTGTTAAATATTGTTTTGGTTGATTATGACTTAAAATGATGAAATTGTTAGTTATATTGTTTGTATGGACTTTATGTCAAAATACGAACTAGTTTTTGTGTATAAGTGATTAGTTAGTGTAAAATGCCATTTGTAGGTTTTATAACTCATGTTGCTAGTTATGTTAAAATAACATGTTAGAAAAGTTATTTTTGGTGTTTGTCAAGTTATGATGTAATTTGGTGGAAATGATAGTGTTATGGTGTTTGGATGTTTTACATTTAAAATGTGAACTAGTAGTTGGAAGTTGTTCATATTAGTCTAGAAATAAAGTTGTTCTTGTTAAAATGACTAGTTGGTTATGAATTGCAAAAAGGTAAATTATATAATTGATGAATTGTGAGTTGTTGACATGAATGTAAGTGTAGGATGTATTATTGTTTCAATAATCCGGTTTTGACCCGTTTGGGTGTAATGTGCTAAATTGATTAGATATGGCTTGGTTGTATTTGACTTGACTTGCAAAAGTGTAACATGACCATGACATGTTTATATGCTATTGCAAGTGTTTAGTTATTCATGTAGTGCAAGTGTTAGTGTTAAATGTATATTTAACATTGTTTATAATTTTGGTGGAATTATATACTAATTCGGTATTCCTTTGGTGTACAGGAACCCGGATCGAGACTCAGAAACATTAGAGCTCTGAGTTCGACAAGTGGAAGTAACGGTGAGTGGATTTAACCTCCAACTTATGTTTGGTTACAATTGGTTTGGTATATGCATACTTGTTAAAACGCAGGAAGAGCAGCTGAGCTGGGGAGTTCGCGTCGCGAACTCCAGCTTGCGAACGTGAACTTCGAACAGAGAATCTGGGGTTGAAACGTGAAAGAGTTCGCGATCAAGATCCCGACGCGAACCAGTGTTCGCGACGCGAACTCTGGGAGTTCGCGACGGGAACTTTTCTGTGATGTTTTCGATGCAGTTTTTCATGACTAGCTTGTTTGTTTAGTACCTGTTTGATCGGGTTAAGCGGGATAGGATATGTGCACATAGATGAAGGGTTTCTACTTGAATGGTAGCAACAACTCGGTTGTGGCAATCGAGGATAGGGACGAGGTCAGTGTCGGAAGGATATCGATTTGTTGCATGGTTAAGGGGGTTTACCCGGGGTGTTGGGTACAGGCCAACGATTACTTTGGTTTTGGCCAACCACGGTTTAAGGCCCGGAAAACCACCGTTCCTCAGTGATAGTGATTACCCAACGCGGAGATGTTGTAATACTTCCGTGTTTAGCAAACAGAGATGTAGAATTACTTCTGTGCTTAGTGATTAGACAGTTAGTGGTTGCTGGTTTAGTGGAATAGTGGTTCGGTGGAACAGTGGTTAAGCGATTACGAGGAGTAACAATCGTGGAGATGTTGGTGCTTGCTTGTTGAGCTTTTTATAATTTGTAGATTATGTTCATTCATTTAGCTTTGTGATAATCCCTCCCTCGTTGACTCTTTTCAGGTTGATCGATGCCTTGGACGGAATGGATGACCAAGCTCAATTGGATATGTTTTGTTAAATGAGCCATGTCGTTTATTAACAACGTTTAAATATTATTATTTGGAGTTTATTTTGGGACGTTTGGTTTGTCAACCTAAACCTAAAACTTGTCTATTACCTTTATGCTTCCGCACCTAAAAAAAAAAAAAAACGCTTTCTAAATTTTGCGCTTTTACAACTTGGTTTCAGAGCTTCGGTTTGGCGATGGATACACAGTTAGGTGTTTCATTCCCAAATCGTGGCTCGAGTTTGGTCAAGCATTCCGGACGAGTGGGATTAGAGCAACAGTGAATGAAGTTAGTTGTTGTTAGTATGTAGTACTAACGATTTTAAACTAAGCTTTCGTGAGATGTTGTGATTGTTACAGATATGGCATATAAAGAGAACCCGACCCCCTTGACCCCAGGAAATGTTGGTACGTCAAGTAACAATGTGGGAACCGACCGAGAAGCATATATAGAAACTTTGGAAAGACAAGTGCAAAAGTTAAGAAATCAGGTACAGCAACAACTAATCAAGGGAATGACACCCTCGATCCTCACCCCATTGCTTCTTACCCTCCCATGAACACGACCACTAGCGAATTATCCATTCCCACCACAAATGAACCAACCCTTTCCACCTCAGATAAATCATTCCCTTCCACCGTAGGGAACTTACCCGTACCCACCATTGGGAATCCCGCCACATCTAGGGTTAGAACAACAGAGTGCATATAACCAATCGGGGAACATTAGTCGTAAGCAGTCTGTCCACAGATCAAGTCAAGAGAACCCATGGTGTCATAATTGTAGGTCTGCTCATGTTGGGACGTGCACTGTTCAGACCAAGAAGTGCGAGAGTTGTGGTCAACTGGGGCACGAGGGTAAGGATTGTAAGTTTCCACGGGATGTGTGTTGGAATTGTCAAAGTAAGGGACATAAAAAGAGTAAATGTCCTTTGGAAAAAAAAGTGGGTTATAGGTCAAGTACGGGGGCGGTCGGGGAGTCTTCATCAACTGTAGAAAGGAAAAGGAAGAGTGCTGACGTCATTGACAGTGACAGCTCGGGTATGTCTTATGAAACTCGATACTGTACTTATATTATTTATTGGTAGAGAAAATTTTGCATGTATGTTTAGATAAACTCGGTACTTGTGCATGTGTAAATAGATACTTGAGTGAACTGCATAGTTAGGAGTTGTGAAATTTTGTGATGAACTGAACTGAACTGCGTACCTTTGGTGTTTTATGCTACTTGAAGTGGAGTAATTGATTGATTATTAATTTTGGATACATCATCTGTGTCAGGAGTTTATTTAGATATAAATGATGCATGCTTTCTAGTCTCTTTATTATTGGAACCTGGACTAGGTTAGTGTGATCTGATGTATGGATTGTTCTAGTTGAATCAAAGTTATTGTTGTATGTTATATAAGATAGTTTCCTTTCCTTGTTGTTGGCGCACACATAGTGCCTCGTGTGTGTAAGTTGTCCATTTATGTTTTGTGCAAATTGGCGATAAGTTGAAATTAATTGTCTTAGTTGTTCCTTCGCTTCAGGAGAAGTGAAGATGATTGGTTGTATGTCGGTTTCGGTCACAATATATGTGACCATAGACAAATTGAGTATGATGGTGATTGTTGTGGATGTCGTTAATGTAAGGCTTATAATTATGATAGATGTAATCATAGACGTGAATTGAATAGTCCAAGTAGGACTAGTGTTGTTATGTGAAAAAGTTGAAACTTTTATTGTGACATGTCGGGTCACATGTAGTGACTTGTATAGTAAGAATAGTAAATGTCTGTCCAATGTGAATAAATTGATGTTTGCTTTTGTTATAGCCATTAATTATGACAGTCAATCAATGTTAAATATCTGAATGACCTGAAATGCTTATGATAAATTACCGAATTGTTTCATATGTTGAATTTGGTGTCTGAAAGGTGACTAATGAACTGTATGTGTAGATCATTTTGAGTTGACTTGCGATAGTAGTAATTGAGGATAAACGAGTTTTTAAATAATTTGCATTGATTATGAAATAATTTGAGTAAAGTTTTGAAATCGATGATTTATACTTAAATCTAGTATTTAGATTGGATGATTATATTAAAATGATTTATGTTAATAAAATTTGATCATAATATAAATTGGTAGTTTGTAAATTACTCAAGTGATGATAACGTTTGGATAATTGTAATAAAAGTTTTCAAATTAAGATTTTAAGGTTCTATGCCTTAAGAGATATATTCTTGGATCAAATAGCATGTTAGAAATGATAAATGTTGTTTATGCTTAATTGTGAATTGAATCGATGAATTTACCTTGCTATTTGGATGATAATAGGTAAGAGTCAAGAACTAGTTGAATTGTAATTAGTTGACTGAAGTCTAAGTAAAATTTGACATTTAATTGAAAATGCTTATTAGTCATAACATGAGTTTGACGTGTTCAAGGAACCGTTAGTTGTGTGTTTGGAATTGTCATGATAAATTACTCAACTTTGATCTGTTAAAGGTAATTGGTGTCAAAACCTGATTGAATGCATTGTTAGTTGCTAGACCTTGATTTTGATGATAATCGTTTGATAATTGCATGAGTTGGTTTGGTAAATATTTTAACATGTTATGGAAGTAATAAAACAATTTTGACTATGAAACTTGTTTTGATCGGTTGGGTCATAAAGTGTTAAAAAAAACTGATAAATGCCTAATTGAAAAGTGACTTTGACTTTCGTAACCGTTTAAATCTCATAAATGTGACTAACTGAGTATAAAAGATATTGTTATTTATATTTCCCATGTTTGTAGAGTGATATGTAAATTTGACTCATTTCATCAAAACGTGCAACTTGACTTTGTAGAATTTGGACATCATTATTATATGACTAATTATGCATAAAATAGTTTATGAATGCTAAAAGTATGGCTAGCTAGGGACTGTGATAGTGTTACGAAGAATTGCTCGATTTTGACCCGTTTGGGCCTAGTATGCAAAAGTTGACGTGATTGTATCTGATGAAAGTGTATTATTGAAATTAGTTGATTAAAACGGTAAACTTTTAATTGGAAATTCTTAAAATTGTGAGTCATTTACCGAATCAAACTGTGCTAGATTGTAAATCTTGTTAGAGTAAAGGGAAACGAGTAGGTATTGGAGACATGAGATAATTATTGTGACCGTGTGTAAGAAATTTTTTAACCTATGTTGGTGGATTATTTTATGTCATGTGGATGCTAAATGAACCATGAATGGTAATTACTATATGAGTATCGAGATAATTTCAATGAGTAGATAGAGTAAAGAAATGAATTGATTGATAATTGAGATAACGATGTTTTTGCGAAAACGTAATGTGAGACTTAAATTGGAATGGAAGTTTGAAATCGAATTGGAATGTTTTTTTTTTTTTTTTGTGGTAGAAAAGTTGTGGTAGGATTCCGGGGACGGAATCCTTTTAAGGAGGGGAGAGTTGTAACATCCTAAAACCGGCCTAGTAGTCATAGGTATATATTTGTATTTGATAAATGTCTATTTGACTTTATGTAAAATGAATTGATTTAATGTTAAATGAATTGTTTAACCTTTTGTCCTTTTGTGATATTTTAATCAAGAGATTAAAATATCCGTCTTCTGAAATGTTTAAATGACTTTATGATTTTTATATTTTTGGATTCTCCTCTTTATTTCGTTTCCGAAAATGTATTCGTTTTTGAAAATAGAGTTCGTATGGTATTTTAAATAAATTATCTACGAAGCGGACCTTTTATATTGTATTATTAAAAGTAAAATAATAGAAATCAGAAGTGGGCCCCCCTCCTTGTGTGAGCTCGGCAGATTTAGGGGGATGGGGACCCCTCTTTTTCCTTGCTTCTTCTCATTTGGTCATTTTACCTTATCCTTTCATAATCAAATTCTCTCCAAAACCCTTTTTGGTGTTCTTAATGTTCTTGAACACTTTTGAAGATCTTTAGCTCCATTCTTCCTCATTTCTTGTTTAAATATCGGATTGGTGGTGGTCTTTAGGTAAGCTTTTGTCTCTTGTAGTTTGTTTTGAAATTCTTGCAAAATTGATTGATTAGTTAGTTTATTAGCAAGTTTGACAATGAATGAATATGCTATATGAAAGAAAAAAAAAGATTATTGTTTTCCTTTTATCGTCTCGTGGAACTCAGTGAACAAACCAAGAAGAAGTAAAAGAAAATCATAAGTTTTATGTTGTTTGATATTGCGTAGGATAAAAAGAAAATAATTAGAATATGGTTTATTTTTCTTTCGTTGTTGCTTGCCTAGGACAAAATATAAGAAAAGAAAATAGCAATATGGTGGCTTGGTTGTTGCGGCTGTTGCGTAGGAACCAAATGAAAAGAGAAACATAAGAGTGGTTTAGTTTGGTAGGGAATTGTTGATGCCATATAACAAATAAAGAACAAATGAAATATAGTTTTTCTTAAAGATGGGTTTTTACTAAATGTGTAAATCTTGAAGTTTTTTTTATAGTTTAATTGTTAGTTTAGGTTAAACTAACATATTAGTAGTGTTAAATATTGTTTTGGTTGATTATGACTTAAAATGATGAAATTGTTAGTTATATTGTTTGTATGGACTTTATGTCAAAATATGAACTAGTTTTTGTGTATAAGTGATTAGTTAGTGTAAAATGCCATTCGTAGGTTTTATAACTCATGTTGCTAGTTATGTTAAAATAACATGTTAGAAAAGTTATTTTTGGTGTTTGTCAAGTTATGATGTAATTTGGTGGAAATGATAGTGTTATGGTGTTTGGATGTTTTACATTTAAAATGTGAACTAGTAGTTGGAAGTTGTTCATATTAGTCTAGAAATAAAGTTGTTCTTGTTAAAATGACTAGTTGGTTATGAATTGCTAAAAGGTAAATTATATAATTGATGAATTGTGAGTTGTTGACATGAATGTAAGTGTAGGATGTATTATTGTTTCAATAATCCGGTTTTGACCCGTTTGGGTGTAATGTGCTAAATTGATTAGATATGACTTGGTTGTATTTGACTTGACTTGCAAAAGTGTAACATGACCATGACATGTTTATATGCTATTGCAAGTGTTTAGTTATTCATGTAGTGCAAGTGTTAGTGTTAAATATATATTTAACATTGTTTATAATTTTGGTGGAATTATATATTAATTCGGCATTCCTTTGGTGTACATGAACCCGGATCGAGACTCAGAAACATTAGACCTCTGAGTTCGCCAAGTGGAAGTAACGCTGAGTGGATTTAACCTCCAACTTATGTTTGGTTACAATTGGTTTGGTATATGCATACTTGTTAAAACACAGGAAGAGCAGCTGAGCTGGGGAGTTCACATCGCGAACTCCAGCTCGCGAACGTGAACTTCGAACAGAGAATCTGGGGTTGAAACGTGAAAGAGTTCGCGATCAAGATCCCGACGCGAACCAGTGTTCGCGACGCGAACTCTGGGAGTTCGCGACGAGAACTTTTCTGTGATGTTTTCGATGCAGTTTTTTGTGACTAGCTTGTTTGTTTGGTACCTGTTTGATCGGGTTAAGCGGGATAGGATATGTGCACATAGATGAATGGTTTCTACTTGAATGGTAGCAACAACTCGGTTGTGGCAATCGAGGATAGGGACGAGGTCAGTGTCGGAAGGATATCGGCTGGGCATAGTGTATCGACTAACAGGGTATTCGAGTCTTACCTGTATTTGTTGCATGGTTAAGGGGGGTTTACCCGGGGTGTTGGGTACAGGCCAACGATTACTGTGGTTTTGGCCAACCACGGTTTAAGACCCGCAAAGCCACCGTTCCTCAGTGATAGTGATTACCCAACGCGGAGATGTAGTAATACTTCCGTGTTTAGCAATCGGAGATGTAGAATTACTTCCGTGCTTAGTGATTAGACAATTAGTGGTTGCTGGTTTAGTGGAATAGTGGTTCGGTGGAACAGTGGTTAAGCGATTACGAGGAGTAACAATCGTGGAGATGTTGGTGCTTGCTTGTTGAGCTTTTAATAATTTGTAGATTATGTTCATTCATTTAGCTTTGTGCTAATACCTCCCTCGTTGACTCTTTTCAGGTTGATCGATGCCTTGGACGGAATGGATGACCAAGCTCAGTTGGATATGTTTTGTAAAATGAGTCATGTCGTTTATTAACACCGTTTAAATATTATTATTTGGAGTTTATTTTGGGACGTTTGGTTTGTCAACCTAAACCTAAAACTTGTCTATTACCTTTATGCTTCCGCACCTAAAAAAAAAAAACGCTTTCTAAATTTTGCGGTGTTACAGAAAGTTTGGTGGTGGTTGTTGGTAGTTGAAGTTTGGTGGTGGTTGTTGGTATTGATAGTTTGGTGGTGTTTGAGAGTATGGGTACCAACCTTGGAAGTTTGGTGGTGGATGTTGGAATGACGCAAAACCCATCGATGGTACCGGGGGGCTTGCTTGTGCCGACGAAGAACCGGCGGGTGAGGGTGGTGCATTAATGGGGTTTTCGTTAAAAAGATCCCACATATCGTTAGATACCGATTGGTGATGTTTTTTCGACATTTCTCAAGTTGGTGAAGAAGTATGAATTATTTAGAGAGAAGAAGAAGGTGAAATGTGGTGTAAAAAATTGGAAGAAATGAGTGGGTATTTATAGATGTAAAAATTTTTAAATTTTTGAATTTTTTTTGAATTTATTTGAATTTATTTGAAAAATTTTGAAACTTGTATCAAGTTACCGTTATTAATTTTTTTTAAAAAAAAAACCTTTTATTTTTACTTTTGAACGGTCAAATTGGAGGGGCCCCACAAATTCTCGCCAGCTCTCTCGTCTCCACACCCACCGATGAAAAGTGGCGAGAGCCACTCATCCCACCGTGCCAACGGTTGATTTTCGCCAGTTGGAGGGGCGGACGAACTGGCGGAGGCGTTGGGAGTGGGCTAAGTGTCTTGGTGTGTTTAACAGCTTTTAAATCTATTAAAAAACAAATTCATATTTCATAGCAAGATTTGAATCTATGATCATAACCTATAGATAACACCAAATAACAATACCACTAGAAGTTTGTCTTGGTGGTCTAACTTTCTATATAAATGTTTGAGAATTTTTAAATATAACTTGAGCTAGTCTAATTTTAAATATGATAAACTTTTTAATTTATATGATTACAAATTTGTGTTTTCAAGTTGAGACCAATGAACATTTCTGGACCTTGGATGAAAGAATGAAAGGTAGATATTGAATACGTTCAAGTGCGAACTAAATTCAAGTATATATATACATTCTACTAGCTTCAAAGCCCGCCCGGATGGGCGGGCATGCTTCGAAATACATAATGCATGATAATGACAATAACGTAGAAAATCATATAGTTAACTATCATTTAAATGACGAATAAAAGTTTTGTTATACATGAATAATCCGTTAAAAAAATTGAAGATGAAATAAAACTTCTTTTTATACTTCTGGTGTAGTGGTCATCTTAATCGGTATTATAATTTATGTGATTTATGTCAAGTTTCAAAGCAGAAAAACATACATGGTTGTCACATTATTGATTGTTGCATTAGAAATTTGCCATGCTGAACCAAAATTAACAAAAATCACAAACAGATAATCATAATATACAAACCCATTTAAATAAAATTTGCATTATATTACCTGATTTGTAAATTGTAATTAATATATAAAAAGAAGTTATGTGTATGAACCACTTAAAAATGACAAACAGTAAATGCTTTTGAGAGGTAATACATCACCAATGGAATATTAAAATTTCAACCCTTCTACCACCTCTTACAGCCTAAGCATTTTTCTCATTTTTATTAGCATAATTTATATGTTAATTACACAAAAAAATAATGATTAAGAAAATACCTCTAAGTGTATATTCTACTTTTCTTCATTCTAATTTTGAAATTGAAGTGATTTTTTATAATCACTTACGGCTAAAAACAAAAAAACCACATGAGACAGATGAATTAAAATATAAAATTTGATTTATTATAATTATAATTATTATTATCAGAAAAAATAATATTTACTCATGGGTTGAAACGGCCATTATAATAAGCATATTTAGTACAAAAATATATATCATGTAGTACGTGTAACAAGTAAAAACTATAACAATCATAACTGCAAAAGCTATACTCCATCATACCATCCCTCTCTGATCCCATGAAATATATAGAAAAATAATAAGAAAGATATTATATACAATTTCATTTTATTAACTGCATTTTTAAGGCATACTAAAAATGACAGTATTTAGTTACAATCGATTACCTCTGTCTTTATACCCAAAGCCAAAGAAGCAGCTGCAGCCACCATCAAAATAATCAAAGTGGTATCCCTGTAAGCATCAAGAACAAAAGTCTTTCATAAATATAATATATGAACATCTTGTGATTGAATGAATTCATCGTGGTAAAGATAAAAGAGTTCAGCAAAAGTCTTTTTTTTTTTTACCAAATCACCAAAAGCCCCAAGCACACTAATCGAAAGACATCCAGTTTACCAGTATCAATAAAAGAATTTAAAGTGAATCTAAGATACAAAAAACGTGAGCATTTTTTATACAGCACGCAAACCACAAGGGTAATGAAGAACACACAATAGAGAAAGAAAAATGTATTACATCTTTAAAAATAAAGGTTGAATCTTTAATCTTGGATCAATCTAAAACCATAACATAACATGAGAGTGAAAGAAAAAAACACATACCAAATGAAGCTAAACGGATAAGAAGCAACCACAATTTGAATCTTTAAACAAACTCCCATTTCTGAAACAATATTTAATTTATTAATGATTAAATACATAATTATATCGACAAACCCCCATGAAAAAGATTATCGCTTTGCTGATATAAGTTATTTTAAATCTAAAAAGATTTAGATCTGAATATGAAGAATTGATCAATCAGATCAAAATAAAAATAAAATTTTGAAATTGATTAAAGATTTAGGAAATGAAATCAAGGGTTGAAGGGGGTTTTATTGGTCTCTGCCATTCATTTACCTGCGTTAGTCGATAGTCCCATCACCGGTGTCTATCCCTATTGTTGTTGGCACTCTCATCACTACTGCAATAATTTTTGTGTTTAGGCCTATAGACACGTAATTCATAAAAAGAAAAACTTTCGGTTAAAGATGACATTTTGTTTCCAGGGTTAAAATTTTTTAATTGAGTAACACATGTACGAAATGGAAATCAAAGTAAAACATATTACACCATACGATAACTACATTCACACCAACAATTTGCAGTCCAATTACATAATTTAAACAAAATCTCACAACTTACAGAACCAGGGTCTTCACTGCATGGACCACCAACCAATGCTATAATTCTTGTACCGAGACCAGTCATACAACCTCCTAGCAAACCTGCTGCAACACTCAATGCAACCCTTCTGCACCTTAATGGTGATTACATGCTGCAATTAAACATTCATCTGTGCCTAATTAATGAAAAAGCTGATATCAACACTTTAATTAGGAATGTATAGCACCAAAATTGTGAAGAAAGATTTAATAATTAAACAAAATTACAAAATTTCAACAAAAATTCACACTGTTTAGTTCGTTTCAGATGTAATAGTTTAGCATAATTTTAAAACTTAAATCAAATAATTACAAATTAAGCATACACAATTCATAATACTCAATTCATAATACTCAATTAACAACAAACAAAGGTATTAAACCGAATTTAATTTCGAAAAGGATAAAGAATGGAAGCAATCCAAATTAGAAAACCCTAAACACTAAAATGTATTGAGTAATAAACATGATGTTCTATTTTAACTTCCCGTTTTTAACTCAATTGCCCCTGTTGATCTCCATTTCGTACAGAGTTAAAGAAAAACCCTAATTCATAAAAAGAAACCTTTCAATTTTGTTTCCAGGGTTCCGCAACAGAAATTTACAGTTACAAACATGAATGCTAAACACGAACCATATTTGATTGATCCTTATTCGATTGGAGAAACTTACAGGATTATACAATCGTATAATGCTCTGAATCTGGCTTTGTTGAGGTTGAAGAAGACATTGATAGTATACGAAAATAGTGGAAACAATGCTTTTGGGTTTGCTGAGGTTTCACGGGATTTAAGGATTTTAAATTATACCGTATATATGCCCGAAATTTAGGTTGCTTAGTTTTGTAATATAGCTGTTTCGGTTACATATTTGAATGGAATTTATATGATAGAATGATATGGGGTATCTTTTGACGTGATCTCCGATTGTTTCCATAATTGCAGGAGTGAAGTATTACAAAACCAAACGGATTTGTTCATGAGATGCTAGGGCCAATCGGAGAATTACACGTGGCAAAACGGCCAATTAGTGAGCTTGGAATTGCCTTGTTGTCAAACCCAAGCCAAATTAGGCATCATATATAGTAGAAGATGATTCACGTGTGAAGTCTATTTGCAAGTTTTTGTGTTATCCAATGAACCCACGTCTACACATGTAATATGTATTTATCTAAATATTAATATTCTTTTACTAAAGATTATTATTTGTACTTCAAATATACGTATTTTGACATTATAGAAAAAGAATCAAAACCATAAACACTTGCATAAATGAAAAACAAATTGTTGATAAACACATCAAAACATCTCATCTCATAAACTATAGACACTCGTACTTGTCGACGAAATGTATATGGGTTGGGCCAAAGGCTTTGCTTCTAAAATAGGGCCCAATCAGATTTAGCAAAAGTAGCATCCTCATGGTATTATAATATTTTATCTTAAAAATCACAATATCAACAATGTATCACTTATTTTGAATCAGAAAAAGTAAGAGAAATAGCATATAAGGATGCTCTATCCATATAAAATCAAATATGACAACAATAAATAGAAAAAGATCACATAAATTAAAGCGTATAGAAATTAATAGTAGAACTTTTTATTTAAGTAACTATAAACTATTGGCATATATTGTGGATTATTTGTATGTGATTCGAATCGGGCTTTAAGTTATTGTAATATCGCTATTATTTTTCCCGCTTAAGTGTTTTTATTTAGATAAATGTTCTTACATAACACATAAGTATAAGTAGAAACAAATGTATGGTTATGTTTGCCAAAAACAAGTTAGATGTTTGAGTTTTTAGCTAAGCTGGATGTTGAAGCTGGAAAATATAAAATGATACTGTATAAAAGAACAAACAAGATGGCTAAATTTAATTAATATGCGATTGCTAAGGGTAATATGGTAACTAAAGCTCAAACTCCTTTTAAAAGCCATTTCAATTAGATTTTTATTTTGAAGTCTTTTTTTATAAATAAAAGATAAAAACTTCCACACTCAATGATCCAAATAAAGCTTTTATTTAAGAGTAAATTACACGGAAGGTCCCTGTGGTTTGTCACTTATTACAGCCACAGTCCCTGATCTTTGTTTATTACACTGGAAGTCCCTGGTGTATTCAATATGTTACACCCGACGTCCCTCTGTCAAACGGACGTCTAAAACTTCCGTTAAGTGACCCATGTGCACCTTACATGATGGGCAAAATCGTAATTTCACTTTCCCGTTTAAAGAGTGTATTACACGGAATGTCCCTCTGGTTTGCCACTTATTACATGTCCCTGAACTTCGTTTATTATACTGGAAGTCCCTGGTATATTCAATATGTTACACCCGATGTCCCTCTATCAAACGGACATCTAAATGATCTTTTAAGTTACCCATGTGCACCTCATATGATGGACACAATGGTAATGCTCTGTAAATAAGTGTTCATGAAGTTCGGTAAGAAAAAAATTCAAAAGAATCATAAATACACAAAACACATACCGTACAGTTCATTGCATTCGTTTTCTTCATCATTTGTACCCCTTTCACTGCTCGATTGGCACACCATTGTTGGAAAAGAAGGGTTTTTTGAAGAATAAATACGGTGGAGAGAAGAGAGGGAAAGATGAGAGGGAATAAGTGAATGGACGACTTGTGTAAATTGGGGAACACACGTTTGAGGGGGGAATGGGAATTACCATTGTTCCCATCATGTAAGGTGCACATGAGTCACTTAACAGATCTTTTAGACATTCGTTTGATATAGGGACGTTTTTTTTTTAACAGCAAAAAAGGAAAATCAACGGAAAGAGCTTCGCCATCACCCTACCGCTGACCTCCACAACTCCAATAAAACTAGTTTAGCAAAAACTAAACCAAAACATATACAGGGTTTTTTAACCAATCAACCCACGAAATCTTACAAGCCTGATTTCTATGGGTTAACCAATTAAACGCATATAAAATAATAAAATTTACAATATCTCCTTTTTTAATTCTACCAATATAAAAAATAATCGAGTTCCTCAACCGCCAAATCATCCAGCAAGTACACATCCCGATCGCCTTTAACTTTACCGCATCCCCCTTTGACACTCTCGAACCAGAGATAAACGAACACCAATCATCAAAAGACCTTCCAGTGAATCTGCCCAAACCACACCATTTTCGAATTGCATCCCAAATCTGCATCGCAACCTCACAACCGAAAAACAAATGTTCCGCATATTCTACATTACCTTGACAAACCGGGCAAGATATTGTATCGATTTCCATGCCTCTTCGAGACAAATTGAATCTAGTTGGTAACCGATCTACTCTTAACCTCCAAATGAATATATTAACTTTAATCGGGACATAATTACACCATATCGTGCTCAAGTCACTGCCCGGGTAAAGAGCTTTATCAACTATCCTTCTTGCCCCTGCTACAGAAAAATCTACTTGAGTATCACCAAACCAACACACTTTATCATTTCCGACTCCAATATCAATATGATCAATACTCGCTCTTAGATTTTCATATTGCTCCATTTCAATTCCACCACGTAATTGTCTTCTCCAATTCCAAACCCACCTCCCTGTACTCCATTTATCCTTTACTAAACCATCATTATCCATATCAAGGCGGAAAAGAAGATTAAATTTATCCCTTAACGGTTGGTTGTCAATCCAAATATCGGTCCAAAATTTAATCTTGTCTCCACTTACAAGACCATATCTAATAGCATTGTAATCAATAAACCCATTTTCATGCAAATAATTAACAGATCCAATGATACGTGACCAAGGGCCATTACATACCCGGTTCGAACTAGAGTTCAAAAAACCACCATCTTCTCCATACATTGCTTTAATAACTCTACACCATAAAGCATTTGGCTCTTTATACAACCTCCATTTCCACTTAAGAAGTAAAGCTTTAAGGCTTGCAACCTCAAGTCCACCATCCTCTTTTGATGCAATAACATTATTCCAAGCAATCCAACTAACTTTTTTTTCTTCCTCTTGAAACCCCCATAAAAAACGAGCTCGCATGCGTTCCAACTTCTTAATTATTGCTTCACACCCGGAATAAAGACATCCAGTAAATACCAATACTCCCCAGAACTGATTTGATAAGCGTTAGTCGACCGCCAATGGAAAGCATTTTTGCTTTCCAACTAGATAACCTTTTACGAAAAGCATCAATAACCCGATCCCAAGTATTTAGCCGACCCACGTTTCCACCCGTTAAAATACCGAGATACATACATGGCAGCTCAGCCACAGCACAGCCCGTCCTACTCGCCATTGCCCCAACATCTGCGCTGCTTACCCCCACACCATATAAATTGGATTTTTGGACATTTATCTTCAAACCGGACTCTTGATAAAATTGATCAAAAATCTGGATAATACCATCCATATCAGGACCACTCCACTCCGTCACTACAATCACATCATCTGCATAAAAGAAATGAGAGATATTTAAACTATTCGATCCAATACTCGACCCTTTTATGATATTATCTTCCACCGCTATATCAATCAAAAGATGCAGCCCCTCCATAGCTAAAATAAACAGAAACGGAGATAACGGATCTCCTTGCCGTAAGCCCCTTTTCATGGCAAATTCCTCCGTCGGGCTACCATGAACCAACACCAAAAGTGTAGCCGACGAAAGACATGACTTCACCCACTTTCTCCATTTAATACCAAATCCCATTTGGGACATAATATACTCCAAATAATCCCAACTCAACGAATCATACGCTTTCTCGAAATCAACTTTAAACAAGAGCAACTTCTTCTTTTTCTTTTTGTACCACTCAATAATCTCGTTGACCATTAAAGGACCATCTAAAATTTGCCTCCCTTTAATAAAGGCAGTCTGCTCATTACTTACCACATTATCTACCACTTTTGCTAAACGCGTCGCCAATATCTTAGCAATGATTTTATACTGAAGGCCAATAAGAGAAATAGGCCGGTAATCTTTCACCAAAGTCGGGTTACTAACCTTTGGAATTAAAGTAATGAATGAAGCATTACACCCTCTAGGGAACCGACCTGTTTCAAGAAAGTCTTTCACCGATCGCAATAAATCGTCTTTTAACACCTCCGAAAATTTCTTCACAAATTTAAAATTAAAGCCGTCCGGCCCAGGAGTTTTTTCACTGCCACAACTCCACACCGCATCCTTTAATTCTTCCATGGAACACGACTGCTCAAGGCCCATAACCTGATTCTCCTCAAGCCTTTTGAACCGATCACCCTCTATCGTAGGATTCCTCGTATTAATTGCCTCAAACTTATCTCTAAAATAATCGAAGAAAATAGATTTAACCGTAGCCGGATTTGTGTGCCATTCTTCCTCTTCCATTACACCTTGCACCATTTGCCTTCTCCTTCTTTGCTTTAATAGGGCGTGAAAAAAAGACGAGTTTTCATCCCCTTCCACGTCCCATTTAATTTTCAGTTTTTGTAGAGTATCGCTATTTTCAATCCGCTCTAATTCTTTCAATTTATTAATAAGCACTAACCTGAGATTGACTTCCGGTTCAGTCGCAATCCCATTATCCATTCTTTCTTCAATAAAAGTAACTTGATTCTGCAACTCCAAAAACTGCGTTTTACGAGCCGACACCAATAACTTGGACCATTCTTTGCTTTTAATCTTGAATAACTTCAACTTTTCCTTCAAATTTACCAAAGCCGAGCTATTTCCCGGATTACACTCGTCACAACAGGAAGCAATTAATGAGTTATACTCATCTAAATCCAACCATGAGTTAAAGACTCTAAACGGGGTCGGACCATAATCCATACATTTTGAAGATAACAAAATGGGAATATGATCAGACAATTTTCTCTCCAATGCCATAACTTTCAAATCCGGGTCACTATTCACCACATTTTCGGATAGTAAAAACCGATCTAACTTACTCATTTTAGATCCTTTTTTGTTCATCCAAGTGAACTTCCGACCTCCAATATCTAGATCTATCAAACCACAGACATCAATAAAGTTGTTAAAAAGATTAGCACCTGTGGAATTAAAAACTGACCCGAAACGTTCCGCTTCACACCGGACTTCATTAAAGTCACCAAAATTACAAACTTTCCTTCTTTTCCTTCCAAAAAATCCTGTATCTCATTCCATACACAACCCCTGGCTTCAACATCTTGTGGCGCGTAAATATTAATAATAAACATTTTTCCATTAATACCCACCCAATGGCCTTCAACGATCACATAATACCTACCACACACAATTGATTCTTTAGAAAATACCGTCGTATCCCATATGGAAACAATACCTCCTGACCGGCCACGTGCCGAGCTACAAGCAAAATCAAAATGATAATTGTCCCAAATGGACTTAAACCGGAAAAGATCCGGTTTTGTCATCAACGTTTCTTGTATCCCCAAAAACGACACACTATTTTTAAAACACATATTTTTTATCCATTTCCATTTGTCAACGGACCCCAAACCCATGGCGTTTAATGATAAAATATTCATCATTTGATACTAGCCTCTACACCCATTCGAACACCAATCTGACCATCAACTTTTGTTCCCCCGACATTACCAAATAACGTACCGCAACTAGCTACATGACCAGATCCCATACGAGGTTGCTTCTTACACATCTCGAATCCAGGAGGGCAGCTAATAGACCCAGAATCACTATTACATCTAGCGTTTTCATCACATTTATCTTCTTGAATTATCTTCCTTCCTTCTCCATTTTCCTCCACAGGAAGTTTAACATTTTCCTCCACAGGAACTTTATCATTACTTACATTATCGTTTCCCACCTCAACAATTACTACTGGAATATCATTTTCCTTCTCATCACCTTTTCTCTCCATGGTAGTCTTCTCCACTGTCTCAAAAGAAGATCTAATGTCTTCCTCACTTTCTTCTCCTTTTTCCGAATCACTCGCATCATCTTCATCCTCCTCTGAACATTCTTTTTTAATATTAACTTTCCATATGTCTTTCTCTTTAACTCTTATTACGTACACCATACCTGCCACCTCCACTTGAATACATTCATTTATCAATCCCGTTTCTCTCGTATTGATACATAATCTCCCACAGCTTGGATCATCGTTTAACTCTTCATCAAAGAACATGAACTTACCCCACAAACCTCCAATTTTCTTATATGCTTCAGGGCTCCAAGCACATAAGGGTAATCCATCAACCTCTATCCAAACCATACGATCTTCTACCACAAAATTACTCAGAACGTGGCGCACTTCAGAAAACAAATGTGAAAGATCCAGATTCTTGAATCTTAAACACGATTTCTGTGATTTGAAATCTATCCACATCCACAGACCTCCAATGTGATGTATTTCTACATCCACAAAACCTTCACTTTCTAAATGTTCATAAGCGTTAACCAACATCCCTACTTCTCTAGCCTTTGCAATAACAATAACATTTGCATCATCTATCTTAATCAAATCTTTTTCTTGCAAAGTTATTTTTTTTTCATACACACCTTATCATCTACTGCTTTTTTAACTCCATCTCCTTGATCACTACGTTTGTCATTTACCCCTGCAACAACCGAAGCATAAGAAGATCCAGACACAACTCGGGTGTTCTTGGGTACATAATGGTTGTTGTCTACCTTTTTACCGAAGCCCTGATTACTCTTGTCACCAAAAGAATGGTATTTAGTTCTATTAAATCGCACCACAGACACATAAATGTGATAAGAACCCATCCATTCTAGCGAAAGTTTTTTTGCAAAACCTTGTTCATCATCAATTCCCAAGAATCGAATGAAACCGAATCTTTTCCCGATTATAGGGACGTTAGGTGCAACATATTGAATACACCAGAGACTTCTAGTGTAATAAATGAAGTTCAGGGACTGTGTCTGTAATAAGTGGTAAACCACATGAACCTTCCGTGTAATTTACTCTCTAAAAGGGAAAGTGAAATTACGATTTTACCCATCATGTGAGGTGCACATGGGTCAGTTAATGGAAGTTTTAGACGTCCGTTTGACAGAGGGATGTCGGGTGTAACAAATTGAATACACCAGGGACTTTCAGTGTAATAAACGAAGACCAGGGACTATGGCTGTAATAAGTGGCAAATCACAGGGACGTTCCGTGTAATTTACTCTTTATTTAAGTATTCTTTTTTTTTTCCTCAAAATTTAAAGCTAAAAACTCTAAAAATTCGCGCGCCAAAAACATACCCATATGCCATATGTGAAGATAACAAAAAAGAACAACAAATAAATACAGATGAAGGATCTAAATAAATTTTAGTATACTTATTACTTATAAATATATCTATCTCTATCTTTATTTATGTTCTCTAATAAAATACAATCATAGAAATAAATTATGGCAATACTTACGTGATAATTAGTTGGACACTTAATTGATAAATCATAGATGTCATAATTCATGAAGGCTGCAATATTAACTATGTTGGATCGCTGACTCCTATCAAAATGAACTGAATGAAGACAAACAGATAATAGTTAGAAGACAATCTAAAGATTAGTTCTTCAGAATATGAGTGGTTAAGAATCTGATGCATTTAAATTCTCTACACTTGGCTACGATATTCGAACTACCATAGAAGCAACGATCAGTTCCCCATGCGGATCAAAGAGTGATCAATCGTTCCGATAGTCGTAGTAGGTTCAGCATATACTTGACAATAACGCTGAGTCTTGAAGACAAATGTTTCTCTAAGTAAAACTCTTAGTGAATGTAACTGAAGCTAGCCCGGTACCTAAAGAACCATGAGGACCTGAAATACTCATGGGCATCCGAAATACCTCTTAGCGTCTGAAACTTCAGTAACACAGAAAGACACAAGTATTACACAAGATCGTGACTCGCTGACAAAGGGAATCCTATGCAAATCTTCTAGAAGATCTCGGCGATCATAAGACGACAGAAAGTATTGTCAGAATTCCGTTAGTAATGTTCGTCCCATGATATATCCTCTGCACCAACGGAATTCTTACAAGTTGATAGATTCGTACATCCCTTAGCTGTCACGTCTTCTAAACACTATAAATAGAAGACACAATGGACGAATTCTCGTCAGCACAAACCAACAACGTTTTCACTTTGTCAATCCCTTCTCGGCAAACCTATCATCCAAAGTGATAAACATTTTGTGATATGGTTCTGTTGCTGTTTTCATCAACTGAATCTTTGCAACAAACAGTGTCTGATCTTGTGTGTGATTATTTGTTAATCAATACATGTCTTAGACAACATTTGTTATTGTCTAACTCTTTCAAGTAGTTTTGTTAGGATTCGTGTGCTTAGCTATTCCGCAGCTACTTATACTTTGTTAAATCATTATTGATTAATAAAGAAGAATTTACTTATTATTAGTGTTCATAATTTTATTTGGTTAGTATACTCTTAATTATTTCGGGACTAACAAACTACAATTGCGTTCTTAGATAATCAATTAGTTAAACAAAAGTTATCATTATACATTGTATTATTTTTCTTTCTTAAAGGAAAATACATTAAAAAACCAACATAGAAATAAAACCATTATATTATTGTTTTCATTTATGCTAAGAAAGTCGGGCCGCCAAAAAAAAAGATAACTATTTTCATTTCAAAAATTATTAATTTCAATGTGCTACTGCATTTTATTAAAATTTATAAAGTAATAATAGTTTGCTTGCAAAAATATGTATCACTAAAAACTTGCCGACATTACGTTTATATAAAAAAGAGCTTAAATACTTAATATTGATTTAATATCAATGTATACACATTTTATATCTATAAAACCAACAAAATCGCATGATCTGAAGAACAGATAATAATGTATGTTCATAAACTTTAGTAGCACATATCAAATCAATGGAGATTATTTTTTATTAATCTCCGAACAATGGCATGAAGTACAATTTTATGAAAAATATTTGACTAATTACCTTAATAATTTACGAAATGATACATTTTAACTTTTGGATAATAAATCAAAATTTTTTATTGAAAAAGTTTTGTATCATTTGAGATTGCATTCTCATTATTTATTAGTTAGCAAATCGCAGAATTCATGTAAGATGATAACATAAGAAAATAAGATGATAACAAATCGCTAATTTACTATTATTACGGGAAGTGATTTTGACACCATATATATTACTTATCACATTATTATTATAGTTTTAATATGTTGTAAATTTTGTTATAACGGATACACACTATGATATATGAAATAATTTATATGATATCAAGATCACCTACCATAACATATAAAGAAAATATGCATAAAAAACGTTAAAGAAAACATAATAATCATAATGATTGTTTGTACAAAACTATCAACTTATCAAATTTGCGAAAATCAAATGGCGAATTTTTGTATCGAGAATTTGTGAATAAACATGAATATGAAGTACTTTGTGCGTATGTTACTATATGTATTTAGCTTAAGTCGCATATGTGTATCATGTACGCTCGCGAAAGATGTAACCTTAAGATTTACATATAAAATGTATTTATATGGGTATATAAGCTAGTTATACTATAAATATATGACAATTTTTAGTATATTTCTTGATCACATCAATTGAGTTTGGTATTTTCTTTTTTTTATATTACGTTTTTATATTATATTTCATTTTTCATTGCAAAAAAACGTGTTTGAAACATGACTAAACGACTGAATGACACATCTGTTCAAATAAAGAAGTATTAAAGCGGAATCAAACGGGGTACTACAGAAAAATCTTTCCTTTTTTAGAAAAAATATATTCAATCATTGTGGTTCACTGGTTTTTATGTGAACCTTGACATATCATATTTGAATATTGAAACACATTGGAATTTATTTAGACTACGTACCCGTAAGTGTTTAGTCATCCGTTGCTACATTGGCGCCACATACCAAAGTCACCAAACACATTATAAACCCCGATCAAAATCACGTAACGGGCGATCAAACCCTTCCGTTTTAAAATTAACCCCTTCCCCTTTAAAAGTTTGTGACCTGCAATGGTCGGCTGACCGACCAAATGGGGCCCAGGACGCGTCGAGCAGGGCAAGACGTAAGAGTTGGGACGCGTCGCACAAGGCGACTTTGGGCGGGACGCAAGCTGGCAATACTACCGTTACAGTTAGTCTTATGATCATATTTTTACTTGCATATATCTTCGATGTTTTTTATGATGTATCCAAGTTCCAACCAATCCCGTATACGTATATCATTTTCTCAACTATTTATAGGAATATTTCCGTTTAATACGATATTTTCCGGTGTAGCGAGCTTTACTCGTAATACATGCAACCTAGTTATTGTGATCATTTCTGAATTTTTATGACAATCTGGTATATATATATATATATATATATATATATATATATATATATATATATATATATATATATATATATATATATATATATATATATATATATATGTTTTGTTAATGACAGCCCTTAGCGCTGTCTCTAACGTGCATAAAACGCTTTTACATTCATTGATGGAGTAGTGTTCTTAAAATTCAGGAGGCGGTTTTACCTTATTTTTGTCTTCTTATTGAGAGCACTTAAGGCTTTCATTATCATTTTTCTATATATATTTACATAAAGAAAACCTCAGTACATAATTTCAAAGATCATTACTTGGATATCACCAAGGCTGTATATCATTTTCTCAATATTTTTCTTTAATTTTTAATTGTCAATTTTATTAGTTTTTATATTAAACTTCAATAATGTAATAATATTTTAAGAGTTAATTACACAAATGGTCCTTTAAGATATACCAAATTGCAAGTTTGATCCTAATCTTTTAATTTCAACAAGTGTAGTCCTTATGTTTACGATTTTGCACGTTTGGTCCTTTAGGCCAAACTATGTTAAGTTTTTCTGTAAAGTAACCTCATGTGCAATCCACATGAGGGCAAAATGGTCATTTCTCACCTACATATAGAAAGGACCACATATAGAAATTGATGCCACCACTTCATCGTCTTCACTTCCTCCTCAACCTGCCGCCACCACCTTCCGCCACCATAAGGCCATAAATTACATCCACATCACCACCATAACTTCATATTAGTACAAAAACAATACTGAAAATTCAAAATCAACTCCCAAAAACTGATAAATCGACCTACAAAATAATGATTCTAAGTTAAAACGAAACCCTAAATCTATTTATAACCACAAAATTGAGGTCAGTTCTTCCACAAAATCAAGGTCTGTTTTCTTTCCGTACGAAACCAGATCCGCCGCCTCCTCGAAAACCCTATATTCGCCGTTCCTGACACCATCGCTCTATCTCTCTCTCTCGCTCTAACCCTTCTTCCCCGTTACCGACACGGCCATAGCAAACCCTAGATTCGTCACCGACTCACCGTACAAAACCAGATCACGGTCTGAGCTGAGCTGATGAGAGAGAGTTAGAGCGAGGAGATAGAGCAACTCGAAGAACAATGGTGGTTAAGAATAGGTAGGGCGGTGTTTTGGTGGTGTACCGGATATGAGACTGATGGTTGCAAGGAGGCCGCCGATGGTGATGGTGACGGTGGCGGTGCGATGTAGGTTGTGGCTGCTTGGAGTTGCCGTCTTGCCGATGTTGTTAATGGATCTAGTACTATGTAGGTGGTGCTACTTGGTGGTTGTTGAGGTTTTACTCAGGGAAGAAGAAGCAGCTGATGAGATTGTAAGGGAAATAGTACAATATCCAGTTTTAGTTGTACACAAATACATGGTTGTAATTTATGTTTGAACAGTTGTACATGAATGATGAAAGGACTATTTTACCCTCATGTCCATTGCATATGGGGGGACTTAACAGAAAAACTTAACACAGTTTGGCCTAAAGGATCAAACGTGGAAAATCGGTAAATATAAAGGACTACACTTGTCGAAATTAAAAGATTAGACCAAACTTGCAATCTAGTATCATCCTGACTATTTGTATAATTAACTCATATTTTAATAAACTCTTTATAATGTTGCAAATTTAAACGTATTACATTAAAATAATATTTTTTTATTATTATTTAAAAAATAATTTACAATTAATTCAAAAAATTTAATATGTTTTTGTTTACATTATTCGTATATTTGTCAATTTTTAGTTATGTTACTCAGAATTTCATATTCTTTGTTACAGGAATCATAAACAATTACTTGTTCAGTTTAAATATATATAAATTGAAAATAAAACACTATAAAAAGGGGCAATTTTAAGCAATTTCCAACAAGAAAATATGTATTCAATAATCAATATTCGAAAGGAGAAAAAGAAAACAAACATTACCACCCCTTTCGTCCATCAAAGGTCACGTCTTTTTAATTTATTTAGCAAACCAACCATTCGATTGTGGATCATATCAAATTTTTTATTTTTTTAATATATAATAACTTTGGCATTTATATTTATATTTATTTATGTTATATAGAAATCTGAATTTAATATTTTTGATGTCATAATATTCGTTTGTGGATCATATCAAGTTTTTTTTATATGCATTATCAACAACTTATAAGAAAACTCATTTCACTCGCTTTCTATCAACTTGTCCTACGCTATTTGAGTTTCAAATTACTTTAATTTAAATAATTAGTACTCCCTCCGTCCCTAAATAAAGTTCCCATTTGTCTTGGGCACAAGATTTAAGGAGAAAGTTAGTGGTGGGGTCATGGTAATAAATTTGATTAAAATATAAAGTTGATTTGAAGAGAGAAAGACAGTTAGTGGATTGTTAGTAGTGGGGTCCTTAATAATTATATTATTTTATTAAGTGGACCCCATCAACTTGTGAAATGAGAACTTTATTTAGGGACAAAAATATAAGGAGAAATGAGAACTTTATTTAGGGACGGAGGGAGTAATATATTAACTTACAAGAAACGTTAAATATTTGTATGAACATTTTGTATTTTTTAATTTAAAATCTTTTTTTTTCTCTGTTTTCTTTTAATTTTTTTTTTAATTTTAAGCTTTTTTTATATATTTATTTTAATAGGAATAATACATTACTTTTTGTTCAAAAAATTTATATTTTTTTATTTTTTAAATTTTAATTAAAAATGATGATGTGCAAATGATGTGTTAGTGATAGGTTATGGTTGACACTACCGTGTCAGTAGCGTGTCAGTAAGGATGCGATGATGTGGCGCTACTGACGGGTTTAGTAAACCGGCACGGTTGGGACAGACCTTATGATAAGACTCAAAAGTTTAACAATAATTTTTCTTTTCTTTTTTTATTAGAAGCAGTAAATAAATTACATAAATCATGCTTATAGTTTGTATGGAATTTTGGATTTTGTCTCTTGATTTTCTTTTGTTACATAGATAATATTTAAAATTGAGTTCCATGTCCGATGTTGTCTTTATTACAATGTATAGATGTTGCATTGATGACCGTTTAATGTATCTACACTTCATATTCCCCTCAACATCCCTTCGTTGCCTTCTTCACCATAGTGTTGATTACCCCTTCCAATATTACCTATAAAAACCCATATTCTTCCTCCAAAATCACTCATTCACATTCTAGTTCGATAATCCCATCTCCAAATCGAAGCAAGTTCCTTGGTTAATCCCATTTATTCTTCATCCAAGCTCACTAATGTTTCATGTTGACGCTTCATGTTCGTTGATTTCATACAACCAATCTCTATTTTACAATCAGGAATCACAAGTATCCCAAAATGGATTCGTGTAAGGATTAGGAATTCTTGCAATGTTGCAAATCGCCATTAACACATTGTATATATAAAAGCATGTGCTACTGTGTTCCTTTTTTTATATGAAATTTTTGTTAATTGGTGTATGCAAATTTATGTAAATCTGCACATTCTTTTGTAAATGAATGTAGGGGTGTTCGTTTGGACGGTTTGGTTTTATCCGAACCAAATAGGTGAAACCAAATAAAGTCCGGTTTTCAAAAGTTCAAACCGAACCGTCCAAACGAATTCGAAAACCAAACCAATCCGAACCAAATAACAATTTGGTTGGTTTGGTTTTATCCGTTTGGTTTTTCCTTAAAAATTTTCAAAATACTACAAAAGTATATAACATAAATAATATTAAGTTCGATATGTAAAATTCTAAAATGATAAACTACTTTGTACATAAAAACAAGTCTAATTCATAGCTTGTGACATTTACAATCATATATGCAAAAATCTTGACATCAACTTTGTCAAAAACTCTAAAAAGATTGGTAAATCGCCAACTGATATAATATAAAATAGAACAAGTGTTCTTATATAAATCAATTTACTATAGGAAATGTATAGAAAAGAAGTACCATAATTACTTACAATGGAAACCAACAAGTGTTAGTATATAAATCAATTTACTATATATTAATATTCGGTTTTTTTGGACAATCCGGTTTTCACAACGGAAACCAAATCCAATCCGAAATCCAAACTATTAATTTGGTTCAAGTTCAAACCGATCCAAAAAACCAAATAACCAATCCAAATAGTCTGATCCAAAATGCCCAATTGGACAATCCGGTTATATCCGAATAGTGAACACCCCTAAATGTATGTAAATTTATATATCCTTTTGAAAATGTATGAAATTCCAACCAATTGTATGATAATTGAAACATATGAAAGGTATGAAATTATCGTTTAATTTTTATATCGTTTAATCTATTTGATTATGTGTATCAAAAGTTTTTGTTATTTTGCCTCAAATAGCTACATTTGATCATTGTTTATTGGTATAATGAGCCTACAAAATAATATTAGTTCAATTGTGATATATCAATGCATATGATCGTTATTAATTGTAAGTGTTTTCTCAACCTTTTATTGTTCTTTTTGGACATTTGTGCCTTATTTCAATTGCAAATTTTGGGCCTTTTAAGTTTTTAAATCAGTTTTTTTTCATGTTGATGTAATTGGGCAAGTATTAAGATGAACTCTTAATCATGATCAAAGATCATGCATCGCACGGGCCATGTTATCTTGTAATATATAAAAATTGAGTTCCATTTTGATGTTGCTTTTATTATAATATTGAATAAATTATGTGAATAAAGATTGAGAAGCTCAATACTTATAAAATCAAGAGTTTTAACATAAATTATAGTAATGAATTTATTTTAATAACAATTTGACAAACTCATTAAATTGTAAGACTAATAGTTTTGTAATAAATATTAATAATTATAATAACAAAAAGTTCAATAAAATAAGAGACTTTTCAAGTTTTATGAATCTTACACATTAGAATCTATAAATACTTATTTTCATGTTGTAACATTTTAACACTCTAAAGGTATATCCAAAAGAAACATCTAACAAGTTGAGTAAACAACAAAGAGTTTATGTTCTATGTCTATATCTATATATATATAGACCATAAAAAAAGTAGTTTCATGGTTTATGTTGTATTGAATTCTATGTTAAAAAATAAAGTTTGTGTTATAAATGATGCTTATGAATAAATGTAATAGATTATACGAAGAGTTTAACATAAATAATAGTAATAAATTCAATTAAATAATAGTTTTTTCATTTAACTAGAAGTTACATATTAATTAAATAAGATAAAGAATTTAATCGAAAAATAATAGTAGTAAATTTAATTAAATAATAATCTTTTCATATAACTAGAAGTTGCATATAATAAATTATAAATAGCACAATATCATGAAGAAAATGATGTTGAGTTTTCAAATGACAGTATCTTTTACCCTAACTAAACATCCATTTATAAAAATTGAGTTCCAGTTTTCAAGTTACAATTAATACCATGCATTTAATATTAATAATTACTCCCTCCGTCCCTAAATAAAGTTCCCATTTCACCTTAAATTTTTGTCCCTAAATAAAGTTCCCATTTCACAAGTTGATGGGGTCCACTTAATAATATAATATAATTACCATGGACCCCACTACTAACTATCCACTAACATTCTTTCTCTCTACAAATCAACTTTATATTTTAATCAAATTTATTACCAATAACCCCACCACTAACTTTCTCCTTAAATATTGTGCCCAAGAGAAATGGGAACTTTATTTAGGGACGGAGGGAGTATTATATAAATCTATTTATAAAAATTATTAAATTAATCAATCGTAAGATCAAAAGTTTTACCATAAATTATATATAATAAATATTTCAAAAAATGTCCATGCATTTTCTAAATCACAAAAATAATTGAATATCTAGATTATGGTTAAATATAAGTTACATAATAACAAACTTTATATGTTTATTAAAATCAATCAATATAGAAAAATGCACGATGACATATATTTATTAAAAAAAACCAGAACCGAATGAAAAAATGGTTTTGGACGGACCGATAACCGAACATATGATGCTCAGAACCGAACCGAACCGGACCGAGAATCAGTCAGAATCAAACTGATCGAGAACCAGGCATTTTTTCGACTTTTTCGTTTTTTTCTCGGTTTTAAACCGAATCGGACCGCTCGGAACCGAAGCAATTGGAACCGAGAACTGATTTTTCATAAAAAAATTAGAACCGTGAACCGAACCGGTGGAACTCGGTTCAGTTTTGCGATCCCGGTCGGTTCTTGGTCCAATCTGCACATGCCTACTTATGCATACGATATCTATTTCAAGCTAAAGAAATAATTGCAATTAACATAAACAATCCATATGACTCAATAAAGAACAACAAACTCTAAACATCAATACATATAAAGAACAACTTTGCTCATTTAGTAAATTACCCGCAATCAAAGTTAAACATCTAACCAATCACGCTTTTCGTACTTTCCAGGTGATACCAGTAAATTGTACACGATATGCACTAAAAATAACTCATTATTGTGAACGAAGACCATGCTGCCTCGTAAAAGCAAAAAAGGCAGTTAAGATTATTTATGATAACAAACCAACGTTGACAAATGTCTTCACGTACGTACTTATACTTTTATGTTAATTAAGCTCAAAGTATTTAGAAATTGTTCATCATAATGCATAACCTTTTGTTTGATAAATTAGAAGTATGTATTTTATGTCACATTAAAAGTATGTATAAAACACAATTTAAATATAATTTTAAGAAAAGCCAAAAGAGTTGAAATGAATTTAAAATTGGGGTTGAAGAAAGAGGCACGCTTATTGATTAGAGGTGAGGGGAAGGCCCAACCACTTTCTGAGTTTTGGAATAATATCGGTGGAAACAGCTACTTCTCCTTCGATTATTTTTTTTTTTTTCAATAACCGGGAGAATTAGCCGGGAGCTTAGCAATAACACGACACAAAAACACCTGTTGGGATATAATAGATTTAGTACTGTTAATATTACCACTGATATGAGTTTGATATTGATGTGAAGATTGATACTACTATATGAATACTACTGATGATTGTATTTACTACTGATCAACGATTTAATGATGCTAATGAGTTGATACTGAGGATACAACATACTACTGATCTTAACGTTTACTACTGCTCGTTCAATTTGATACCGGTGAAGCTATTTTGCAGAGTATATCGAGTCCGAGATCTTAGGGAAGTTTGTTTAGAAGATCGTATCTTTTGTAAATTCAATTGTAATCGTATCCTAGAATAATTATGTTAGAGTTTTAGGCTTCAAGGACTATTATAAATAGTTCCTTATGAATTGTAAACATACGTGTGTATTGTAACTCTCAAATCAATATACATTGAAGCTTTTTGTGATAAACTATGTTCTTTTTATTCATATAATTATTTTACAGTTTATTGTTCTTGTCAATCACAATAGTGTTAATCCGCTGTAACTTCTCATTGTGAGTAGATCTGTGATTCAATAACCGTATTGTGTTATTCGAACCTAACAACACCTAAAACTATATAAAAATAAAAGTACTAAGACACTAGCAAAGAGTTATAAAACAAGTATTAGAAATCACAATACGGATTAATACTATCATAAAACCACCAATAGCAACTTCCAAAAATCTCCTTTTGCCGCATGAAGTCCCTGAGCCAATAACATTCTGGACGAATTGGACCAATGAATCACCAGGATGTAGGTTATATTGCACCAATTTAAGGACCAACCCCATAAATCTTTAATTTTAGGATATCCACAAAATAAGTGATCAATTGTTTCATCTGATGTACGTACTGCATAATTGGCACGTAATACACGAGATATTAAACACCCCTCGCTAGTAAATTGGATCTAGTAGAAATTCTCCTTCAATTAATATATTGGAAGTTATTTAAGTATTTAATTTGATAGAAACTATTCATATTTTTAAACGATTTTACAGGTTTAATTTTATTGACCACTTATGTAAATATTTACACTAAGATTTGTAATTTATTGGTATTAGTATTTGATGTTACATTGTCTTACTATGAACAAAGATGTGATAGATTTAAAAGCAGTAGGACAAAAAACCTAAGTATAGATTTATTTTCAGTAATACCAACTTTGTCCAAATTGATACCGGAAAATTATAAGATAGACCAAAACGATCCAATTAATTATAACAAACTAAAATGATACAAGTAACAAATTAAATATGAAATGCCAATTTTATCCTTCTTTTACTTGCATCTTTATTTTTTTGAAAAATGATTTATAAGGATATAACTACGTTAAAGTTAGTTACTATATATAATAACTTGGATACAAGCCTCTCAAGAATTACGATCGGCCACCAAGTAAACCTAAATTAAATTTCCAAACATAAATTGTTAAATATAAAACCAAAAGCAAGAAAAATGATTGTTATTAAACACAAAATTTTAAATGTTTTTATCACATGACAAAATCTCTTAATTTTAAATATGATGAATATAATATAACTAGCTTCAAAGCCCGCCCGATGGACGGGCATGCTTCGAGTGAAATATAGGAAAATAACAAAATAATGATATTGTTTAAATAACATAACAATACATAATTGAAATGATAAGAAATAATTTTTGTTACATGAATAAATATTATAAGAAATTTAGAGATGAAATAAAACTTCTTTGTAAACGACATTTGTTGTTGAGTTAGTGTAATTGTCATCTTTGCCGCAACAAATAACCTTCAATTCTTTCTTGCTCTTAAATCTTGAGACAGCGACATACATTTGACCATGTGAGAATACTGGTTTTTGAAGAAAAAAATCAACTTGCGACAACGTCGGAGACTTTTATTAATAGTCATATCAAAGCAAACTTGAACAGGAAATTGTCTCCGGTTCAAGTTAAAAGGCATCTTGTTGTCGGAAGGACTAATAAGTAATAACCATGCGAAGCATAGCGCAAATTATACTAACTTTGCCCCCAGATATGATCTTACCTTCGATTATATTGATTCTCATTCGTAATATCTGAAGTCGCATTCCGTTGCATAATCTTGCTATCTGATTAATGTTTCACATTCACATTATTGGAGCGCCTATCTTTAACTTCAACTTATGATGCGGGACATCTAACATATTTATAGTGTTCAAGAAATCACGGAAGACTTATAAAAAATTTCATAATAAATTACAAATTTAATACTCCATCCGTCCCTAAATAAAGTTCTCATCGTATACAAAATTTGAAGGAGAAATTATTGATAATAATATTATTATAATAAGTGGGCCCTTAAATTTGGGAATAAGAACTTTATTTAAGGAAAAAATTTGAAGGAGAAATGAGAACTTTATTTAGGGATGGAGTGAGTAATTTGATAGTTAAAACATATTTTCATACATGTTTTTTCAGAACATCTATATACATAACAAATTTAATAAGTTTACAATGAACATAACTTGTATTTTGTGTACACATCGTATACAACATACTCAAAATACCGAGCAGCTTCATGTCTCATTTACGATGAAACATGTCATATTTATCTTTTTGGTAAACAAACCCCTAATAGGGTTTAGATAAGTTAATGCATAAATGGTAGTGAGTTTTTGTGCATACACCTACTGCATCTGCCCTGTCTCACCTACCCGTGCTACCACATCACCTACTCTTTCATCTACTTGGATTTGGGGTTAACCATATATTACCACGAAAAATAAAAAGAAAAGTCAAAACTTCACCATGAAATATCGCATCATGTCAAATGTGTAAATAAGCTGTATAATTGCACTTGCAAACCCTTAAACATACAATTAAGAAGTATTAACTATCAAATTTTCCTTTTGTTATGTTGCCATTCTGTTACACATACGTCTAACTTTTTTATTCTTTTCCCCCTATTTTCTAAATACTACCAATAAATAAATATAAAAGTTTTAACTACTTACAGATTATAAGTTATGCTAGAATGGCAGAAAAAACGCCCATTATGATGAAGTTCCTTCAAATTGATCTCGTAAAAGTTCGTATTTCTTGAGTTCTGCTAAAGAAAGTGAGTGAGATACCTCTCTCAACACCTGCAAATAGCAAATATGACGGTTATAATCGGTTTGGTTTATCTAAAGAAATACAACAATTTGGAGATTTTCCTTTACATCAATTAGAATTACATATTTAGTAATACTTACTAAACATTAATAGTATTGGTCTGTCTTGTTTCACAATGTGTTTTTCAATATCTTAAAGTATTTGAGATATTTAGGCAAATACTACCCTCTTGAACTTCATCCTTCACGAAGTTGGTATGCACCGGCGGCTAAAACCTACAACTAAAAAAAACATAGCTCGACGTTATAGGCAACAATTTAACCCTTTTATTTTTGAATAGGTCAATTAGGGTTGTGTTTTCTTTAACGGGTAAAATGAATAAAAAACTATAAAAGTAAAATGCTACCCTCTTCCTTTTTTGCTGTCTCCATTTCACAGTTATGATGACACAACCATAATTCGATATTTGAAAGATATTCGGCTGCACATGATGCATAATAGCAAATAGAGGATAATATGCAACCAAATTGCAGTTCATGAATAACAAAAAACGAATTGTGTACTTACTTTCCGGCTGAGGATGTTTGCAATAGTTTTCAATTGGTAAAACCACGTAATGATATATATAAACTGCTATCGTTTATATAGAAAAAATAAATTTAGGATATTCCAAAAATTGCTCTTTTTGATAACATTTGAAACAAAATTAGCAAACAAATACTTGATTTACTTACATTATTAGGCCTCACTTCCGATAGTTTGGTGCAGAAATATCCATATGCAACAGAGGAACGACTCTTTATAAAATTGAGTTGATATGAGAGATTGGTGTTACAATACTCGCACATATTAATAACAGACAGTGTGGATTTATGTATAAATTGAATGATTTAAAAGGATTAACTTACGTGGATTTAGAACCAATTCCAGTTGAATCGAATGTTCTTCAACCGGCGATTTTGAATTTAGTGTTCTTAGGAACACTTACTATCGGTTTCAAAGTTAGGGTTCTTGATGAATCTGCAATTGGGTGACTGTCGATTGAATGCAAAATAAGTTGCATAGGAAATAGTCATTTTTAATCTGCAATTGTGTGAGCACCTCCATATGGCAATGAAAAAACCATCTTATAATCTCTATTGATGGGAAATTCATGTAACCATGTGATCTCTAGGATTTGGCCTCCTTTGAAATTCAAATTCATCAAACTCAAAAACGGGAAGCAATTTCACTGCATAAATTCCACTTTTTTTCATTTTAGATGAAAATAAATGGTGCAAACCATTTATTTAAAAATCAAAAAATTACATAAGATATATTGTTACCTGTACTTTGTGGCCAAATAATCTACTACAACCTTGTGACCAACCGTAACTTTGCATTTTGGGCAGTAGTAGTCAATTTCCTCCAGATCCTTTTTTGAAGATATAATCAATTCTAAGTGAAAATTTATAAGTGTATTACTATTAACATCAAATTATTGCCAAATGAGTAAATAATTCAAATTGATTATCAAAGAATCAATGAATTAGTAGAATGAACAAACAATTAATAAACAAATTACCATTTAACGACACTTGGAAACATGGATTGCACCTGTGTTACTGCAAGTTGTTTGTTGAACTTGCACCTCTAAGTGCAATTTATTAGGGATTATATTTTTGGTGCCAGTTCGTGTATCTAAGATGAAATCGAGAACAAAGACTTACCCCATTAGAGTTTGGAAGAATCACGTGAGATGAAATCGACGAAGATGTATCAGTGATTGCTTGAGCATGGTGTGCGGTGGAGGAGGTAATCGATTGGGGCATGGCTGAGATTGTAAAATTGATAAATAAAACCCTAATTATTGTAATATTGCTGAGATTGTGAGAACTTGGCTCGTTCTAAGATGATAGGTGGCATTTCTCGTGATTACATGTCATCATTGATAGCCAATGAAAATGCTTTGATTAGACATATTGACAAATGTAAATTAAAATTAGATCTCATATATAGAGGTAGATATAAGCCAAGTAACCCAAAATCCTATTATCATAAATGATGATCATCTACAAAATAAGTTTAAACCTCTTATATAATAGAAATGAAGTGTGATAAATAATCAAATTATGTATGTGAGGTACTATGCTTGTGTGTGTATGTGTTTGTATGGACAAATGTTTGTACGTAATAATAATGAGTTTTAAATCCACAACAACTTATACGAAAAATGAGAATCAAAACATAAACATTACAATAATAATAATTGTCAAGATCGATTAACCAAAACAGTTAATAAATACAATGATCTACTCAACAATAGAAGTTACAGCGGATTAACACTGTGTTGATTTAATCAAGAACAATAAACTGTAAATAATATAAGAATTATTAAGAACACAGTTTATCACAAAAAGCTTCAATGTATATTGATCGAATGAGTTACAATACACACGTATGTTTACAATTCATCAGGAACTATATATAATAGTCCTTGAAGCCTAATAATTTACCCTAGTTATTCTAGGATACGATTACAATTGAATTACAAAAGATATTATACTCTAAACAAACTTTCCTAAGATCTCGGACTCGATATACTCCATAAATAAGCATAGCAGTAGTAATCTTCATCGAGCAGTAGTAGATGATAACATCAGCAGTAATAACCAAGATCTGTAGGAACTGCATCATCAGTAGTATCTTTTGTCTTTAGTATTAAGTCTTGTACCAGTATCAAGACTTGATCAATAACAATCTGCATATTTAGTAGTAAATCGTTTATATCCCAACAATCTCCCCCTAAATTTATTAATTCATTTTGAATTAATCAAGTTTCTTTCTTTTCTCTTCTTCTTCTTTTTCTCTTTTCTCTCTTCCTTCTTTTTCTCTTAACTCTTTCAGTCTTCTTTGTTCATCCACATATGCTTTATTCTTTTGAAATAATTATCTGTATTTTTCAGTATACATACCTGGATCATTAGGTCTTACAAATGCACAACATACGATTTGATATAGAGTTTTCTTTGAGTGGTTGTAGTCTCTTTCCATTAAATACAACTCACATCTTATGTTAGTTCTTTCAAAGAAATACATGATTACTGAAGGAAGAACATTCCATGCAAATAAGTTGTCTTCACTTGTAATTCTTTCAACATATTTTTCTGGATGAAATGCAGCATCTATCATTTCTGTTAAGTATGCAGCTCCAGAGTTTTTCCACCTTTTATTTGACATTCTTGGTTTTCCAATTTCCAACATTGTAAGAACATCACTTCTGTTGAAGGATAAGAACATAGGTTTCCATGCTTTGAATTTCTGAACACTTTTGTCTGCTCTTATGTTTTCATGAATTCATTGGTTCTCTCTCCAGTTTAAAATTGGATTATCTTGTTGAATTGGTTGTGGATCTTCAATGATTTGGGGAGTTTGTTTTAGTTTCTTTGTAGCTGGATCTTCACCTTCTATAACTTTACTTTTCTTTGAAGCTTGTTCTGAAGATTCACCAACTACAGTTTTTCTACTAAGTATGAGCTTGGGATCAATGTTTATTACATTTGAAGGTTCAATAGCTTTTACATCTTCATGTAATTGTATCTTTTTCTCACTGCAAAACCTTTCAACTAAGGTTATAAGTTTCATTCTACCAAAAGATTTTGCACTGTGACCTCTTGACTTCAGATATTAAATCATGTCTCTTTTCACTTCATCAAAGGCTTCAGGCATGTCAATCTTGCATCTTTTGCATTCTTTGATTTGTTCTTCAAGAAGATACAATCTTTCTTCTTCACATTTCTTAATTTTATCAAGTTCTTCTTGTTGACTTTCTAGAAGAAATTCTTCAATTTCGTGAATTGCTTCAGCTGCAGATTGTTCTTCTTGAGCCTTCTTTTTGTTTTCAAGTTCAAGAGTTTTGGCAAATTTCTTGGGGTACCTCATTCTCTTAACTTTCCAATGTGATTGTCTTAAAGGCCTGACTAGATTCATCTTGTTCACCATATAGTGACCAAGTGCTCTGTGTGGATAGTCATCATCAAAATTTTCTTTTCCTTTACCTATGCATTGTGATGGAGGTGTATATTTCATATCTGGTACCTCATTTATTTGGATTTTTGGTGCAAATGTATGAGCTTCATCACTTTCCAGAATTTTTGGGTGAGGAGGTAATTCACATTCATCTACCTCTTCCCAATTTACATTATCATCAAAATCTGGAACAATTAATTCTGTTGTTGCTAGTGTTGTGGTCACTACTGGTGAATCAGTAGTTACTGGTACTTGTGTTGTTGTTGTTACAGACTCAGTAGTAACCAATGTACTTAGTACTGGTATTTGTAAGTTTGAGGGGTCTACTACTGGTGAAGTTGTTGCTATAGTTCTCATATAAGGAGTTATTAATGATGTTGCTTCTTGTGTTTCTTCTTCATTTGGATCAGTAATAATCACCTCAGTTGTTTGAATGACTTCAGTAGTGTCCATGGGATCATTAGTACCCATGACTTTAGTAGCAACTTGAGAAGGTACTTGTTCTGTTGTTGGTGATTGTTGTGCAGACCCAAATACATCTTCTTCCATACTTTTGACTCCTCTGTCAAAGTCTTCATCACTTTGACCTGTTTCACCATGAGCTTCTTTGAGATTCAAGAGGGAGGCTATTGCTGCTGCTATTGAAGTGTCAATCATTCCTTGAATTTGATCTTTCTCCCCCTTAGTGATCTCAACCTGTAGTGCATCACTACCATCAATCTTCTTCTTCAAATTCCTTATTGTGGATGATTGTTTTTGAAGTCTGCATTCAAATCTCTTCATTCTTCTATTTAGTACATTGATGTAGTGCTTCATGTAGCTCATGGTCATTTCTTGATTGTTGATAAGTGTATGGCAGTTTTGTACAATGGTTTCAAGGTTTTCCATCCTATCTATCAATTCATTTTGTTGCATACTACCCTCAGTCCTTCTAGGAACATCCTCGGGTTGGGTTGGTACATTGGCTTTAAGGTTTTCCATCCTTTCCATCAATTCAGTTGGTTCCATTCTTCCCTCATCACTGCATGGTGATTCATTGGGAGTTTTAGATACTCTCTTCTTCCTAGAAGAAGCAGTAGTATCTTTCCTTGTGGTTTCTTGGCACCGGGGTCCTTTAAGTGCTTCCTCAAAAGATGAGTCATCACTTAAAGTTGCCGAGGTCTGGGTCCTAATGATGTTCTCACTAGCCTGTGCACCAACCTTTGGTGCATCAGTAGTGAGAGCCCTTTCCTCATGCCCTCTCTCCACCTTGGAGGATAACTCTTGGAGTCTGGGATCTGACTCAATTGGTCCCTTGGTGTCCTTTTTGGAAAATCTTTCCCTTTTATATTTGGAGGATATATTTTGGCTTTTGGGTAGGTTTACCAAAGAGTGAAGAGTAACACTCTGAGGTTCTATAACATGTTCCTGGGACACATTCAGGACATTTTGTGGTGAGGTTGTTTGAGTGGCTTGGGGTTCTGTTTGGGATGCAATATTTAGTGATGGAGTGGGTTGGGGTTCAAGGGGGTGGCTTGAACCTTCTCAAGTTGGGGGATGATCATGGATCATGTTGGAAAACAAGGGGGTGACCCTTCCTGAAAATTTGAATAGCCTTCTCATGTTTGAAAAAACTTTTTTGTTGATAGAAGGTGCAGTGTAAATTTCTTTTGTTTTAGTGAGATCTGGGATTTCACAATTTAAACTATGTGCAATAAATCTTGGATACATTAAAAATTTAGAAGATGATAGGTTTCCAATCATACAATCAAAAATCATTTTTTGAAAAATTGAACACTTGGTATGTGCTCAAACAAACAACAGCAGATGCTATTGATCTGTTGAATTCATTCCAAGTGCTCTTTTTAGGAGAGATGCAGTGTTGAATAGTCTGTACTAAAAATTTCCACTGGGGAGAAAGAAGCCCTTTTTGAAAAGTGACAATATTTTTCTTTCCTTCATACCCCATTTTTATTAAATTTTCAACAAGATCTTCCTTAGAAAGTAGAGATATACCTGATTCATCATGAAGTTGAAGATGTTGTCTGATGGATTGTTCTGTTATGAAGATTGTTTTTCCATCTACTGTTGACTTGATTTTTGATGTGTCCCCTTCTTTGATGTGTTCTGCAGTTTCCCAAAATTGAACTATATGTCTCTCATAAATTGTGGGTTGGATTGTGAGAGCATATTTGATTGATGAGTGTTTGAGAAACATCACAATTTCCCTAAAATCTTTAGTTCCATCTGGATTTTTTAAGAAAGCAATCATATTGTGAAATTCACAATATTGTAGATCTGTTTGAACAACGACTGGTTTGATTTTTTTTTTTTTTTGAACGGCTAGTTAGTAAGTTAGTGGTTCGAGCCTAGACAGTGACATCCACAAGGGGCAGTATGCCTTCCCTCGAACCTTCCACCTTTTTGTCCACGACGGGACTTGAACCCATGACCTATTGGTCATGGGCAACACCTTAAATCCTCCTTGGATACCACTAGGCTACAAGCCTTGGGTAACGACTGGTTTGATCATTGCCATTTTTTAATTGATTTGTAATTTGGGATTGAGAGTGGTAATCGTAAATGTGTTCTTTTGAAAGTTTTTGATTGAATTGAAGTTGTTACTGGTTTTTAGGGTTTTAATCAGGATTGCCGACTTAAGGGTTTATCGTGGGTTTTAGCAGATCGAGGTTTGGATAATGTAAGATTAACCGACTTCTGTTATTTATAGTTTTCGAAATTAACCTGCAAAAAGTCACAAATACACTTCGAATCATAGCATAACGGCTATTTTCATGGGTTAGTTTAGTAAATATATCGTTTTTGAGAGTAAACTGCCGATCAGTAGTAACTAAGTACCAGTAGTATAAAATGTCAGTAGTAACTGTGTTTTAATTCTTTAATGGTTGATCAGTAGTAACTACGAACTACAATCAGTATTAAGTGAATAATCAGTAGTGAACTTTTAATAATTTAATTAATATTATACAAAAACTTTACATATTGTGATCTTTATGAAATTTAATTTATAAAAACCATTCCAACACTGTTAACTAAAAATTTAAACCTTCCTACATCAAATGCTTTTGTAAAAAGATCTGCTAGTTGATTATCAGTATGAATTTTAACCACTTTAATTAATTTCTTTTCATTACAATCTCTTATGAAATGAAATCTGATTTCAATATGTTTAGTTTTTGAATGTTTTACTGGATTATTTGCAATACTAATTGCACTTTGATTATCTATAAAAATAGGAGTTTTAAGGATAGAGATACCAAAGTCCATGAGTTGATTTTGAATCCATAGTACTTGAGCACGACATGCAGATGCAGCTACATACTCTGCTTCTGCAGAAGATGTTGAAACATTTGTTTGTTTCTTGCATTGCCATGACACAAGTCTTGATCCAAAGAATTGACATCCACCAGTTGTTGACTTTCTATCCAAGCATTCACCACCATAATCACTATCAGTGTATGCTGTAAGTTCAAAAGGTGAGTCATGTGGATACCAAAGACCTAGTGATGGTTTCCCTTTCAAGTATCTAAAGATTCTTTTGACTGCTTGCAAATGTAGTTCCTTTGGTTTTCCTTGATACCTGGCACATACACACACACTATACATAATATCTGGTCTAGATGCAGCTAAATACATTAAAGAACCTATCATTGATCTATATAAGTTGAAGGGTTTCATTGAAACTGATTGACCACATGGGTCAACCTCCTAGTCACTTGGTTCGAACCATACTGACCAAGAACATGAACTTGTTCTTGACCGGTTAAAACCAACTAGCTGATTTAATCCCTAAATGCGGAACTGAGATTAAACCTAATCCTTAAACCCTAAAGGATTGGGATCTTGGAAATCTAGATTAGATTAACAATGGAAGAAACCTTGTACGAAAACCCAAACACACACACACACTTGTGTGTGTTTCGACCAACACCAAGAACCCTAGGGTTCTTGGTCGAGTTCGTCCAAGAGGGGAGAAGGGAGAAAAGGTTTTCTCAAAACATACCTTAATCTTGCTTAAGTTAGTCCACTGATGATGAACACAACGAGAGATCTTCTAGTTGATCCTTGTAATGATCTTCGAATCTTCAAGACTTGAAGAATACGAAGAACGAACGAAGAACACGAAGAACACAAGGCTTGTGTTCTTGGTGGTGGTGTTTCGGCCGAAACTAGGGGAGAGAACCCTAGGGTTTTCGTGTATGGTGTAAAGGGATAAGGGAACCCCATGCCTTCTATTTATAATAGAAGGACTTTCACTTAGGGCCCTTCTAGTTTAATTAATATTAATCTTTAATTAAACTTATCCTTTTTCATATTAAACCCTTGTAGTTTATTACTCTTTTATTATTGCACTTAACTATTAAATGTCTAGTATCAATACACTTAATAATTCGGTATCCATATACACGAATTATATATACTTGTATTTATACTTTTAATAATTAATTATATAATAAACTTTATATAATTTATACAATAATATTATCCAACACCATATGATTTAATAGCTTTAAATAATATTATGGATAACCTATAATTAACACATTGTATATTTACTCAACTAGTAAATGTACAAATACTTGTATTAATTAGTTAGATAAACTAATCTAGCAATAAGTCAAACTTTACTTAATACTTAACTTGATTCATAAATGACTTATTATGAATCAATCCTGTTCCAAGTATCATTACATATCTTACTCGAATAACATGCACTCACCGGTGTGACCCTTAAGTGTTTCGTAGGCATGGATGTATCATCATAGGTTGACTAACTGTGCACATAAATCCTTCAGACTCCCACTTGTGCAAGTTTGTAACCTTTATCTTAATGATACGAGCTACAGTGGCCTTCTAGATGGGCATGTAGGTAACCAACCCCATAAAAACAGCTTTGTGTAACCCAGGTATAGTTTCTTGAAAAACTCTTTAATAGCGTCTCCTAGTAAAGAACACTCTGTCTTTACTTCTTGGGCAACTATGTTAGGTTTATTCCTTGCAGCACGAAATTTGTGATAACGAATACGAGCATGGTAGAAATTATCAACTCCTGTATTCAAAATCATTTAATGACTTCTTGATTCAAACTGTTGTGATAAACGACAAAGAACAAATCAGTTCGTTTGGGCATGGCCATGCACTTTCCAGTTATCTCATCATGTCAAATGACCCATAAATATCTCTCCTAAAAAGGAGGTGCAATTACCATCTTGTTATATTTCGATTCAAAATACAAATTCCTTTGTACCCAGTAAAGCCTCGTATGACAACCAAATTTCAGAATTGTCTAAGACGAACCAAATCACATTAGTCAATGTATCCCAAACCAAATACCTCAGGCTTAAGGACAATCCTAGTGAATAATACTTTTGAACTTTTCAACCACGAAGTATTATCACGGTGGTCAATCCAATATTCGTCGAGCTCCAACAGAATATCACCGATATTTGGTTTACACAAAACTTGTGTAGCTATCTTCGAAGAACTTCGAATCTACCACCAAATACCGCGATGTCGTTAACGTCCCATCGAGGTTCCCACCAAGACGAGTAGTCACGGATTTATATCTTTTGAATAAAGTAACTTTTAGTCATGGATCTTTTAAAACATACAAATTCTGAATAATAATGATGCTAACTCATGTATTATTCCTCACTGGACATAGATACAGAATTATTACTGGATCATTACTTATTCCTTTTGTTCATGTTGATTACTTAATGACTTTTACAACCTTAATTGTAACTTTATCACTAAACCAGTCATTTCTATTAAACTAAACACATAAGACGAGTATTTGAAAAATACTATTTCTTTTGCCTTTGCTAGATTTTGTTCTTGCAATATTCTAGAACATATTCTAGTCTTGCCCTTTTATGAAATTCGGCAAACATAGGAGGATTGGAAAGTAACTCCTTAGTTTCTTGAATTCATAAAATTCGCCTTGTAACTAAAAACCTCTTTTAGTCACTTGATTTGTAGATATATCATTACTAGTTAAAGAAATTTCCTTAAATGATTAACTTATTCACTGGAGTGTGAATATCCTATTAGATTTGCAATAATTAATCACAAGACTTGTGACCACGCTATTAGGCTTGCAATAATCTAATCAACGATCATTTATCATTTCTCTTAACTCTTTGGCTAACGACTTGGTAAAACCTTGTTGTTAATATCCTAACTAACTTACTATATTCATTAGTACCTCTAATGAATATGTTAGTCATAGCTCCCACTAAATTTTATGGAAATAAGCATCACTTAAACTACTACCTTTGACCTAGTCAAAACTTATAGTTTAACCCTTTAAGAATTAATCAATTATCAAAGTCATCCTTTGGATTTGCGAATATCCAACATTCCTTTGAAGGGAATCATGACTTTCATTGATTACTGTATCTAACAAGTATAAGACACTTGAAATGATACTTCCAATTCTTAAGTGTATTAGTATCTTTTAAGAATCTCATTTAATGCCAAAGTCACTTCTTGGATTTCTCAAATATCCATTATTCCTATTAGGAATTATGACTTGATCAAATGTTGTATTTATTACAAGTATAAAAGACTTGCAATAATACCTTTTAATTCTTTAATTCTTTAATATAGTTTGTCCCTTTTAAGAGTTCATTTAATGTCTAAGTCATTTTCCTTGGATTATACGAATATCCAATTATTCCTATTAGGAAATTATGACTTCATTAAATTCGTTTATCATAAGTATGAAAAACTTGTAATAATACTCTTTAAAGTCTATCTTGATTATATCCAATATAATCATACTATATTAACACTAATACTTTAAAACTTACTATCATAGGTAACCATTACTTAAGATATTTTAAATAAGTTCAATGTATCTTGAACTTTATGCTTTCCATAAAAACTCTTAAATACTTTGATTAGAAAAACTTTCTAATTACTAGCATCTAAGTAATTTGAGCTTCTAAGATATTCACACAACAATCAAACAAATATAAAAAATGAGATCATTATTAAGTCAATACTTGACTTTATAATCTAGTCATAAAACTTGACTAGTATAATCAACACACATGCACACACAATATAATTCAACCGGATTCAACGACAAACTTAAAATACCAAGTTTATCATAAAAATAGAAAATGTAATTTTGTTGAAAACAACTTAAAAAATGAAAATTGTTTTACTGAATCCATACGAAAAAATACTGAATTAAAACGTGGTGCTTGTGAGATCATTATCTCATGTTAGTCCATCTCATTTTTCATCATCTTATGCAATAAACGATTGCTAAAGTTGAGTTACTCGTAATAACTTTTACAAGTAGGAAAAGGAGTATCTAGAAGTTGGTTAAGTCAACTGAGTAGCAAGCATAGCCTCCTACCCTTTGACCCTCGTCACAACCAAGACACCGTTTCTCGGTCCTTGTCTTGTTTGACTTTACCTTCTTGACCTTTGTTTGACTTTATTACCCTTGGGCACGTTTTGGCTGAGATCAGTTTTACCGTTTCCCTTTCCACTGCACCTCTTTCCCTTTTTCACTACCATCATCAGTTACTATGAGATCATTCTTAAACTTGGTCCCCAAACTCAACTCATTAGTCTTGAGCACGGAATGTAGCTCAACAATGGATTGCTCCATGTTTTGCATGTTGTAGTTGACTACATAAGACTTATAGTCATCTAACAATGAGTTGAGTATCATTACTGTTGCTAACTGCAACGGTACTGGGTGTCCTAGTCTTTTTAAGACGATCCATGTGCTCTTTCATTTCCATGACGTGAGCACTCACTGATGATCCCTTAACCATCTTGCAAGAGTTGAACACTCTACAAGCATAATATGCTTATCCTGGTTCATCTCTAGCATTCGTGTCAGGGCATTTAGCATTGCTCTTTCTAGGACATTTCATTTTCTCTCATGCCTAAGCATAATCTGAAGATCACGCTTCCAATTGAGAAACTTTGACCTAGTCAATTTGTCCTTTTCTAGAAACAAGCGTAGTGAGAGATTATTGGTACGTGTCGTGTTGGTTGTTGCTGCCGTCTACAAATCAAACCCAGTTTAATTAGCAATCATCAACAAACATTCTCTAAAATATATTATAAACCCATAATTAATATTTTAGGCCTAGGATCCATATATCACATTCTCGCCGCAAGGTTTGGGCACTTCCCGACGAGACATGTTGTTTCTGGTAGGTAACATCCTTACCAATCGTATCAAGACTTGACACGATTCCTAGGGGTCGTAGAATCTTTAGACTTGTAACTTATTACAACTTTGTACAATCTAGTTGTACATTTCTAAGTTTAGTAATAAAGTCTAGTATGTTTATTCTACTCAAGTACTTTTTGGGCCGGGACTCCCGATTATCACCAAAGTAGATCAGACCATCTAAGACAGTGCGATGTTCTGCGCCGGGACTCCCGATTATCACAGAACCTTACGCACCCTAACACTCGCAATGATTTGAATCCATATCTAAGGTTCTTTATCCTTACAATATGAATATCGTTTAACAAGTGAGGTGTTCCATTAGGTGGATAGTACTTAGATCTAAGATTTTCTTGGGTTTGTTTAAGTCTTGAACTAAACTCAAACCTTATTCCAATCTTAATCCATGTTTAAAATGTGTGACTTGTGAATTCAAGAATTCAACAAGACATCCCTTTTAAACTTTAAGAACTTTCTTTAAAACTTTTAGTTTCAAGAATTTGCGTGTTTTATATGTATACCTAAAACGAGGTGTACAAAACGTTTTACTAGGTTTTGTGAAAAACCTTATCTAGAGTAAAACTTACTTGTTTTATCTTTCTTGAAAAACTTAAAACTTATGTTAAACTTTTAATCCTTTTACGATTCATAGACTTGAATCATAAACCTAGTTTAACACACCTAGTTTTTCATATGTTTAATAATGAAATCAAACATTTGTTTTGACTTACTAGATTTCACCAAAACTTATGTCTTAGCGACACACTTATAAACGTTGTGATTTTCTTGTGTAGCTCCCACTAGCTCCAACAATCATGATGGAACTTAAGCTAACACAATCACCGGTTTATACTTGGTGAAACTAATAAACTTATTATATAAAGACTATATATAATAATACTTAGTTTGATTAAACCTTTCTTACATTTAACTCAAACTAGTTAAATATAGGTTCTAATGTTATCTTGTTATCTATCCTTTGATCATTAATCTAGTATCTTACATGACTTGTAAAATACTTATATTATACTTGTATAATTACTAGTTATAATAACATATAACTTTATACACCTTATAATACTAATATATAACTTTGTATATTTCTAGTTCATCATATAATCTCAACTTGTACAATTTCTAGTTATCATAACTTTGTACTTTCTAGTTTTGATTATATAATTAACTTACACAATGACTAGTTATATTATTATCCTTAAAGATCAAAATAACATTATCTTTTAATGTTCCATTTAATCTTGTATTTAATATATATACATATATATTTACTTTCAAAATAAACTTGTAATCATTCTAATAAGAATATTACATTTAATTTATATGTATTTTAACTTGAACTAATTAAAATACGTATAAACTACTTTATTTACCCAAGGCTTCTAGCCTAGTGGTATTGGTGGAAAAGTTAAGGTGTTGCCCATGGCCAAGGTCATGGGTTCAAGTCCCGTCGTGGATAAATGGTGGGGTTTATTCCCCATATGTGGAGGGTTCGAGGGAAGGCATACTGCCCCTTGTGGATGTCACTGTCTAGGCTCGAACCACTAACTTACTAACTTGCCGTTCAAAAAAAAAAAAAAAAAAAAAAAAAAAAAAAACTACTTTATTTATTAAAATTCATTTTATCTTTTAAATATTTAAAATTCGAAACATAATACATAAATATAAATAAATGCATCTTGTTAATTTCTTGAACTAGAAATTAACACTTCTTTTAATTCTCATTTATTAATCTAACCCTAATCTTGTTTTTGATCAACCAAAACTAGGGTTTTGACTTTCTTGATCAAAGACATTATTTAATTAAAAGATTAATTCTAATCAATCCTTTTTAAATAATAAACTTTGTTTAAATTCTAAGATGGATTATAACCCTAATAAATTTATTTAAACTTTTTAATTTAAACCTTATAGACAATAAACTTTGTCTAGATTTCTAGGTTTAAAGAACTAGTCTTTAATAAATCTACTAAGATAATAATTAAACCTATTAAACATGAACTTGTTTAATTATCTAGGTTTTAGATTATTAACCTAATTAATTCTTTTAAATCATTAAACTTAAACTAGTTTAATGTTCTAGGGTTCTAGATTATATCTAGGGTTTTTCGAAAAAATCCTTAAAGTCTAGGAAACTTTTCCACCAATTAAACTAGGCTAGTTTAACAAACTTGGTGTCCAAGCATCCTCCTTGATCACGAAATCTTTGAGAAAAGGAAAGAATCCTTTTGATCAATTAAACCAAATCTTGGTTTAACATACTTGATCCTAGATTTGGAAGATCAAACAATTAAGGAAAGAATCCTCTTGATCAAAATTTTTGATAATCTTGATCCTAGGGTTCTTGATAATTCCGAAATATCTAGGGTTAGGGAAAAGAAGCCTTTTGATCAATTAAACTAAACTAGTTTAATGTTCTTGATCCTAGGGTTCTTTTGGCCTTACACGAAATTTCTAGGGTTTTTCTAGAATCCTTTTGACCAATTAAACTTAACTAGTTTAACATGCTTGGTCCTAGGGTTCTTACCCTTTTCGTGATCTAAGAAGAAGAAGAAGAAAAAATTGGAACAAAAAAAATGTAACACACCAATTTATCAAAACAATTTAAACTTTTTAAATAAGAAAATCCATCATCCAAAAATCCATAAATATTCAAAACAAGGTTTAACCAAAGCATTTGGGAGGATTAATAAGTATCAAAAACCGGTGTTACAATAATACCAAAACTAAAGTCTAGGGAATTAAATAAGTACACCGAGCTAATCACTTCCAATGCTAACTACGGGCCGCCTAATCCTTAGCTCCCGAACCTGAGTACATAGTCAAAAGAAATGTAGTACGTGAGACAAGATTGTCTCGTGAGAAACATGCGTTTTAGATCCGGTTAGAAATAATTACAATAAAATAATAATTAAATAATTATCACATTGCACGTAGTCAATCATACTCTAAGGCTTGCCATAAGCCCAACACATACGTAACGGGCCTCCCCGAAACAAACTCCCCCGATATGGGTTATCTAGGTAAACTCCCCCGTTTGCGGGTTATCTCAAACTCCCCCACTTTCCGGGTTATCTCAGACTCACCCGCTTTCCGGGTTATCTATTTCTCGACATACTACTCTTGCACAGGGTGGTACCGCCCCAAGTAGTAGCCACTAACTCCTCCAACTTGTGTGGGTTATCTAGGATGGAGTTGATTAGCTACCACATAACAAATCATTAACTTGGGTCAAAACCCCATATAACAACTCATGTCATACTAGTGGTAACTAAACACATAAGTATACAATTCAAGTCAATTCAACTCTAGTCAATTCAATTCAAGTCAACTCAATTCAATTCAATATCTTCTTTATTAAAACAATTATCTAATAAAGACTCTAGGATAAATCAATTCAAACTATGAATCATGCTTTGCTATGTACTCAGAAAGATCACATGTACTCACCTTAGCAATGTTATCCAAAGTTGTGTTAGCAAACACAAATCCTTACTCCTTGTGTGAATGAGAAATCACCAAATCCTTAAGCCTTTAAGACCTAATCACCATATGCATAAATAATCTAATTATCAACCATAACTAATCATGAACAATCCATAACCACACTCATGACCACCAAGTTCATCCAACTTGGTGAAATCTCAAACCCTAGTTCAAGATTCTCATCAATAATTCCCAAATCCAACTTGTACACATTGAATACAAGTCTACAATGAGTGTTTTACACTCATGAAAGTTCATGTTCCCCAAAGATGATATGGTGGTTTCCCAAAAACCACCATTGTTACCCATACTAAGCTCAAAATGAAGGTAACTAAGTGAAATAATCAAGAATTCTTACCCTTGATGCTTGAACCCTTCAAGAGGATGAAGATTTGAGCTCCTTAGTTCCAAAAACCGACCAAAAGCTCTCAAAAACGGCTGCTATAGATCTAGGGTTCGTAGGTGTTATGAGCCCTAGCCTTCACACAACTTTTTATAGTTCAGGTAGTCCTCGCGCCCCGCTCGCGTTTGCCTCGCGCCACGAGGTGACGCGGGATGTCTTCTTGGTCGCCGCTGGAAATCATACTTCGCGCCCCGCTCGCGCCCCGTTCGCGCCGCGAACTCGACGCGACCCCCGACTCGAGCTCGGCGCGAGTCTCTCGCGTCCGGGCTCCAAACCTTCTGCTCAACTTCGCGCCTGGTTCACGCCAGCCTCGCGCCGCGAGGGCTGTTACAGCCAGGTTCTTGCCCTTTAAACTTATTTCCATCCAAGTTTTGACCCATACTTGGTTATACCAAGTCCCAAACATTCAAACACTCGATAAAACATAAACCGAAATGTAAACTAGCATAAATAGCGAAATTCACATAAAATCCCGAATAAATATACGAAATGAAAAACGTAAAAATTACGGTCGTTACAAAAAACTTTAATAAAAATTAAACAAACAAACTTTGTTAATCTAGTTTAGATCTCTAAACCACCGCTCTGATACCACTGAAGGGTTTCATTGAAACTGATTGACCACATGGGTCAACCTCCTAGTCACTTTGTTCGAACCATACTGACCAAGAACATGAACTTGTTCTTGACCGGTTAAAAACCAACTAGCTGATTTAATCCCTAAATGCGGAACTGAGATTAAACCTAATCCTTAAACCCTAAAGGATTGGGATCTTGGAAATCTAGATTAGATTAACAATGGAAGAAACCTTGTACGAAAACCCAAACACACACACACACACTTGTGTGTGTTTCGACCAACACCAAGAACCCTAGGGTTCTTGGTCGAGTTCGTCCAAGAGGGGAGAAGGGAGAAAAGGTTTTCTCAAAACATAGCTTAATCTTGCTTAAGTTAGTCCACTAATGATGAACACAACGAGCGATCTTCTAGTTGATCCTTGTAATGATCTTCGAATCTTCAAGACTTGAAGAATACGAAGAACGAACGAAGAACATGAAGAACACGAAGAACACAAGGCTTGTGTTCTTGGTGGTGGTGTTTCGGCCGAAACTAGGGGAGAGAACCCTAGGGTTTTCGTGTATGGTGTAAAGGAATAAGGGAACCCCATGCCTTCTATTATAAATAGAAGGACTTTCACTTAGGGCCCTTCTAGTTTAATTAAAATTAATCTTTAATTAAACTTATCCTTTTTCATATTAAACCCTTGTAGTTTATTACTCTTTTATTATTGCACTTAACTATTAAATGTCTAGTATCAATACACTTAATAATTCGGTATCCATATACACGAATTATATATACTTGTATTTATACTTTTAATAATTAATTATATAATAAACTTTATATAATTTATACAATAATATTATCCAACAGCATATGATTTAATAGCTTTAAATCATATTATGGATAACCTATAATTAACACATTGTATATTTACTCAACTAGTAAATGTACAAATACTTGTATTAATTAGTTAGATAAACTAATCTAGCAATAAGTCAAACTTGACTTAATACTTAACTTGATTCATAAATGACTTATTATGAATCAATCCTCTTCCAAGTATCATTACATACCTTACTCGAATAACATGCACTCACCGGTGTGACCTTTAAGTGTTTCGTAGGCATGGATGTATCATCATAGGTTGACTAACTGTGCACATAATCCTTCATAAGTGTTCATCTACATCCTCCCCCTCAATATCAGGATGTAGGTGTTTATGTGTTTCCATAGGAGTGCTTGCACTTTTGCAGTCTTTCATTGCAAACTTCTCTAATATGTCTTTGACATATGTTGATTGATTAATTAAAATGCCATCTGATTTTTGATTAACTTGGAGTCCAAGAAAGAAGTTCATTGGACCCATAAAACTCATTTTGAATTTGATCTGCATAAGTTCTTCAAAATCGTTGCACAGTTGATCATTTGTGGATCCAAAGATGATATCATCTACATATATTTGAACAAGTAGGATATCATCTTTGACCTTTTTTGTGAAAAGAGTCTTGTCAATGGCACCTCTTTGAAATTTGTTCTTTAATATGTATGATGATAGTGTGTCATACCAAGCTCTTGGTGCCTGATGTAGGCCATATAGAGCTTTGTCCAATTTGAACACATAATCATCATGTTCAGGATCTTCGAATCCTGGAGGTTGACATACATACACTTCTTTTTCTATATTTCCATATAGGAATGCACTCTTTACATCCATTTGATAGACTTTAAATCTTTTGAATGATGCATATGCTAGGAACATTCTAATTGCTTCAATTCTTGCTACAGGAGCATATACTTCATCATAGTCTATTCCTTCTTCTTGAGTGTATCCTTGAGCTACAAGTCTAGCTTTGTTTTTGATCACTATTCATCTTTCATCTTTCTTATTTCTGAAGATCCATCTGGTTCCAATGGCTCTTTTTCCTTTTGGAAGAGGTACTAGAGTCCAAACAGCTTGTAACTTGAACTGAAGAAGTTCTTCTTGCATTGCTTCAATCCAATTTGAGTCTTTAATAGCTTGTTGTATCTTTTTAGGTTCATCCTGAGATAAGAAGCATGCAAACAGACATTCATCAGATATTAGACTTATATTACAAGTATTATTATTTACACTTGAATTATATTTGCTTCTTGTCTGCATTTTTGAGTTGACATCACTTAGAACAAGGTCTAGAGGATGATTCTTTTGAGCTCTTATGTTGGAAGTTTTGTCAACAACTATTTGACTATCAAGATTTGATTCAGGGATTTGTGCATCAGTCCAATTTTCTTCTTGGGTTTCTGAATCTTCTTGATCTTCTTCATTGATATTGTTATCAGTAATAACAAGGTCATTGTTGAAATCCAGAGTTTGTGAGTTGGTACAGGTATCAGTATCATTTCTTGCAGTATCAACATTTAGGGTTTCTGAGTTCCTACTGGTGTCAGTATTATCACTTATGTTTTCAGAATTTTGATTTTCTGAGTAATAATGAGTTATTACTGACATTAGTGTTGTTTGCATTATCATAGTTGTTACTGTTTTCAGTATTAACTTGAGGATCAGTATTAACAATGATATACTTCAATGGATTTTGACTTTCATTGAATGATGATGAACTTTCTTTGGGTGGTTGATTGTTTGAGTCACCTGCATTCAAATTGAAACTTAAATCAAGAGATTTTGTTAGTGAGTCAATATTAAACAACCAATCTGGACCATTTCCTTTTTCATTCATAAGATTTTCATTAAAGGATACATCTATACTTTCTTCAATGATCCTTAGTCTTTTGTTGAATACTCTATAAGCTTTGCTTTGAGTTGAGTATCCTACAAAGATTCCATCATCTGCTTTGCTGTCAAACTTACGAATTTGTTATCTTGTGATTAAGATAGTACAGGGACAACCAAATGATTTTAAAAAGCTAATTGAAGGTTTTCTTTTATTAAATAGTTCATATGGTGTCTTGAAGTGTGGCTTGACTATTAATACTCTGTTTTGTACATAACATGCAGTATTAACAGCTTCAGCCCAAAAGGTTATTGGTAGTTTTGCATCTGAAAGCATAGATCTTGCTGCTTCAGTGATTGTTCTATTTCTTCTTTCAGCTACACCATTTTGTTGAAGAGTTCTAGGAGAGCTATATTGTCTGTCAATACCTTTAAGATCACAAAAAGAGATTAGATTTTCATTTTTTAAATTCTGTGCCATTGTCACATCTAATGGCTTTCACTTTAAGATCTCTTGTATTTTCCATCTTGATTATTAGGTTCTTGATGATTTCACTTGTTTCATCTCTAGTCCTGAGAAAGAACACCCAAGAGAATCTAGAAAAATCATCAGTAATAACTAGACAATATTGCTTCTTTCCTATACTCATTACATTTGTAGGTCCAAACAGATCCATGTGAAGTAGCTGTAGTGGATCATAAATAGATTCGATTGATTTGGACTTATGAGAAGTCTTGTGCTGCTTACCTTTTAGGCAGGCAACACAATGATGATCACACACGAATTGTTTTTGTGGTAAACCAATTACTAAATTCTTTTTGACCAAGTTGTTCATGTTTTTAAAGTTTGTGTTACACATCCTTCTATGCAATAATTCTGATTCATTTGTGTTTGCCTTGGATATAAAACAGTTGATCTCATTTGGAGAAATGATTTCTCTCCCTATATCCAGGCAATACACATTGTTTCTCCTTTGAGTTCTTAAAACAACATATTTTTCATCTAAAATAAAGTCAGGAGAGAGAATGATGCACTTTGTATCTGTAAAAAGAATCTTGTTCTTTTTATCACATACTTGTGAGACACTAACCATATTATATTTAAGTTCAGCAACATAACAGACATTATCAAATGTAATCTTACCATTTGATACAATACCTTTACCAGTAATGCGACCACCTTTGGGATTTTCACCAAATGCAACATAACCACCATCATATTTTTCAAAGTTTCTGAGAATTTGTAGATTCCCAGTCATGTGCCTAGAGCATCCACTATCAATATGCCATGTATTCACCTGGATGTTTTGCACATAAAAAGGTTAAGTTAATTCTTTTTGGGAACCCAAGCTTGTTTTGTCTTGGGTTCATCTTTCTTAATGAAGAATGTGCTATGAGTGGTTTAGTTAATACTGCTCTTTGGTGTTACTACTGATTTCTTTTTAGCTGGCCATTTGTTATGCTTTAATTTGGTTACTACTGATGAATCAGTAGTAACTTTATGAGAGTATTTTCTGAATTTATCAGTAGTATGTGTGTAGTTATATCTTATTGCATTGTATCTTGGATACTGATCAGTAGAATATCTTTGATTGTTTCTATTTGTGGTTGTATTTTCTGAGTAATTATAATAATTTCCAATTTTTCTTCTATTTTCAAAATATTGACTTGTTTTTGGATTACCATGTCTGGTATTTTGAACAAATCTTTTGGCAGTCCTTCCAAACTTTGGAGTATCAACTTGTGGAGGTTTGGCTTGTTGTTTTAAGTTGGATTCTTTTAATTTTTGTTCTTTTAGTTTTAATTTGTTTTTCTTAAACTCTTTGAATTTTTTGCAATTGATTGGATTGAAGTGACAATCCTTTGCTATATGATTAACTTTATTGCAAATTACACATTTAGGTTTGGTTGATTTTAAGGACTCTGGTTTTCTTTGTTCTTTTAGTTGATTCAAGTTTCTTTGATTTTCCCTTTTTAAAATAGTTGGAATATTTTCAGAATTGTATTTTGGAGCTTCTTGACTTTGTGTTGTATGGAAACTTGTATCACTTGTTTTAACAGAATTTTCTTCATTAGAAGATTCTTCACTAGATTCAGTTTTTAATTCATCTATAATTCTTTCTGAACTAGCTTTTAGTGGAGGAATAAAATTTGTTGGAGAAGGAACTGCATAATATCCAACTCCATGAATTACTTTTTCTGTGGATTGATTGCTAGTTAATTCATCAATTATTTTAGAACTTTGTTCAAATTTCTTAATTGTTAATTTATTTTGTTCTAATTCTAATTGACATTCCTCTAATTTAGTTATAGCTTCTTTTGCTTTTAATTCAGCATATTCTTTATCATAGACAGCTTGTAATAATTCTTCTTTAGGTTTTTGGTCTGTTATTTGATAAACCTTAATTTGATTTTCTAAGTCAGCTATAACACCATTAAATTCTATTCTTCTTTTTCTGTTTTTAATTAGATCCTCATTGATTTCTTTAGTTTCTTTTTCAAGAGTTTTAAATAATTTAATGCATTCAGGAGAGCATGGTTTAGGATTTACCTCAGATTTAGGTTCAGAAAAGGCCATAAGTGCTTGATTTTGAGCATGTTCTTCAGCTTGAAAGCTCCAGTCATATCCTTGACCTTCTTGAGATACAAGTGCAGTTGAGTTTGTCCTTTTATCTTTGTTGGGACATTCCCTGGCAAAGTGACCAAGGTTGCTACAGTTGTAGCATTTGACTTTAGTTTTGTCAAACCCTGCTCTGTCACCTTTGTTGAAACTCAAACATGATCTACCAGTTCTTTTTAGGAACTTCTTGGTTCTAAAACTGAGCATAGCCATCTGCCATTTGATATCAATCTCTCAAGATCATGAGGATTGAGTTGTTCTAGATCTTCACTAATTAGTGCAGTGTGCACATGACTAGTGAAGAAGGATTCTCTAGCAATGTCTTCTGATTCCTTTGTCTTTCCAGATGTGGCATCTTGGTTTGTTCCAGCAGTGGAAACAAAGACAGCATTGTTTGAATTTAAAGTAGGAGTTTTCTGACTTACCTCAGATTCAAACACTCTTAAGTCATTGTAAAGTTCATCAAGCTCCTTTTCTTCTAATGCATCACCCTGTCTATATACTACAGTGTACATAGACCATTCTTCACTTAGAGATCTGAGAAACTTTCTATTGACATCATCTTTGTCTGGTTGAACTCCAACTTGGTTGAGTTCACCAATAAGTTTATTGAACCTATCAAAAACTTGTGACAAAGATTCAATCTTTTGTCCTTTGAAGTTTTCAAACTCTTGTTTTAGCACTGATTTCATGTTTCTTTTTGTGCTCTTAGTACCCACAAACCTTTTCTCCAATGCTTGCTATAGCAGTTTTGCATCATCAAACTCAACAAACAAATGTTGATAATCATTAGGAATTGCAAGCAATAAGGTACTTAAAGCTTTCAATTCAGTTCCTCTATCCTTCCTTTCCTTGTCACTTTTGATCTTATCAGTTTCAGTTGTTGTGCTGGTTGTGACAATTTGAATGGTCTTGTTACCTTCCAACACAACTTCCCACATGGAATAATCAGTAATAAGCATGTATTGCTTAATTCCGTTTTTTACACATCCCAAAGTTATTGGGGATGGGGATCTTGTTTGCTTGTGTGCTTTCATTATTTTCAGACATGATGAAAACGTGGTTTTTGAAAGTATTGAAAACTTTTTGTGAGTTCTTGATTCGTAGATCTAGAGTACAAAGATCTGATACCACTTGTCAAGATCGATTAACCAAAACAGTTAATAAACACAATGATCTACTCAACAATAGAAGTTACAGCGGATTAACACTATGTTGATTTAATCAAGAACAATAAACTGTAAATAATATAAGAATTATTAAGAACACAGTTTATCACAAAAATCTCCAATGTATATTGATCGAATGAGTTACAATACACACGTATGTTTACAATTCATAAGGAACTATATATAATAGTCCTTGAAGCCTAATAATTTACCCTAGTTATTTTAGGATACGATTACAATTAAATTACAAAAGATATTATATTCTAAACAAACTTTCCTAAGATCTCGGACTCGATATACTCCATAAATAAGCATAGCAGTAGTAATCTTCATCGAGCAGTAGTAAATGATAACATCAGCAGTAATAACCAAGATCAGTAGGAACTGCACCATCAGTAGTATCTTTTGTCTTTAGTATTAAGTCTTGTACCAGTATCAAGACTTGATCAGTAACAATCTGCATATTTAGTCGTAAATCGTTTATATCCCAACAATAATGATACTCGATCCTTGTAGATGTAGTATATGAAAAATGAAAGTCACTCTCAGATGGTGTTTTATAGTTGATAGAAAACTGAAATTGGAAGAAGAAAAAAGAAAATCAAACATTCAATTAAAACGACGTCAAACATATGAGTTGCATGATGAATTGAACAATTAAATCTTACAGCAAAATAATAAATACACATCTTAATGAAGTATTAGATTTTTCAAAGTGCTAGTAATACTTGATATGTACCCAACTACCCGTCAGGCCATCCCTTGCATGATCTACGAAATGTAAATGTGACACACATTTCAACTACGCCTCACTCGTGATAAATTATTATTTCTTAGATCTTACTATTTAAGTTGAGTTACATTTTCATAAATAACAAGAATTATTGTTCGCCGCCGAGACACGATTTTATTTCTCTTTTTATCTATATATACATAAAAATTGAGTTTCATTTTGATATAGCCTTTATTACCATGCAATTAATTCACAAAAATATTCCAGCCAATTCATGCATTTAATACGTTCCAGAAAAATACGAATTCATGCAATTAATTCAAATGTAATTCATCATTCATGAGCCACAAATATAATTTAAGGTAGCAATTAATTTAAAGTTTCAATGTAATTAATATCCTTGCAATTAACCGGTGAGTTCAATCACAAAAGTCCCTCCATCACAAAACGTCCCTGCAATTAATGACATGCGTTAAAATTTTGAATTTATTACCATAATAATATGAAATATGATACAAACTTTCCATATTGAACGGCGGCGAGTATTAATTTTGCACCTATTGATATAATCCATGCATTCAGGTAAGATCAATCACAAAACGTCCCTACAATTACCTGCAATAATAACTCAATTAGTATTCACTAATAACTTGATTAAAAACTATCACAAAACGTCCCTACAATTACCTGCAATAATAACTCAATTAGTATTCACTAATAACTTAATTCCTTTGTGGAGTACCTCAATTCCGTGCAATTACATATAAACAACTCAACCATAGTCACTTTATGGGTAAATCACAATGACATTGGGGAAGCCCGACAATCTTACATATGTTAGATGTAAAATCACATAATGGAACCATCAATGACCTTTTAACGTTCCGACTGACACAAAGAGGTACTTACATTGTCACTACATATCTTTGCTAACTAATATGATATGTGTGCTACTATTATACAGATTGAGGTTGAAAACATGGGCATCTAGATAAAGAATAGTTGGTATTACCCTTCCTGTAGTAGTGGGAAGTGGAAGAAATGCGTAATGATGGCCAGCAAATCCACGTTAAGTACACATATATTTTGTTGGTGTCCTGTACACTTTCTATCTGTATCCAAAAGCAATCACGCCTTCTGATCCAAAGATGAGGAGAGCTGCAAAGAAGAATCGTAGGAAAGTAAAATCTACAAACCATACAGGTAAAGTTATTTATGCAATATATTCCGATATATTTTGATTTACTAATTCAGCCTTATATTATTTGAGTGTAGAAGAGAACTGGATGTTGCTGTTACCTAAGAGATGATAAGATACAGTAACAAAAATTATTTATTACACTTTATAAATAATTTATATAAAACATATAAATAAAGTTTCAAATGGGTTGGTCCAACAAAGTAATAATGTATAATTTGTTTTTAATACTTTATATATAATAGGTTGGTGGAGCAAACTAATAACCTGGCACTATTTAGTTGTTGTACAATTCAAAGATCACTTTAATAAATTAAACAGAGGAAATCACTTGAATAGTAATAAATTAAAATGAAGAAGAATTGTAAACATCTGTTTTGATGGAATGCTTAAACATATGTCGTCATTCACCATGTAGGTCGTTCATCAAAACTCTAATAAAATTTGTTTGAATACCAAATTAATGAGGATTATTGTATATTCGTATGCGTCATTAACCATGTCAGGGCAATCATAGGGAAATGACGAAGAGGTGATGACACAGGGCGGATGAAAGCGTATGGAAGCAACTGTCGAATGAAAATAACCAAGGCGTGGCTGTAACCTAATTCAAAAGATGATTTCTTTCATAAGGAGTCCGGTTTAATACCCCAGTTCCATAAACATTTGTTCAAGCCCACTTATTAGCCCATTTTGTAGTGTTTAAGCCTTTAAGGTATTTAATAAAACTAAGTTTTAACTTTTAATAAAACTTAAGAATATAATTATAGATCACATTTTGTAGTGTTAAGGTATTTAACAAACTTTTTTTCTCATTAGTAGTTATAATTATAGAGTTGTAGCATTCAACTAGGTAACTTTTAAAGTATTAAATTATATTTCAACTTTTAGTAAAAGTAAACAAAATCATTATAGAGCTCACATTCTGGTGTTTATAAATTTACAAAGAACAAATATATTCGTAGCCGTACTATGTTTTATGAATAACATTTTTTGTGCCATGCTAATATAAGTTCGTTAATTTATATTTTCTTTCGACATACTTTATTTTTTTCATACCTAACACATGATACCAATGATACCAATAACTGCTTATCACGAACAAAGCTCATGCATCGCACGCTTCTGATATACTTTATTTTGTTCATACTTAACACATGATACTGATATCTGCTTATCATGAATAAAGCCCGTGCATCGCACGGGCCATGCTGTCTCGTAGTAATAACATTTAAGTTGAGCAATTAAATGCTTAGATACTCCAATAGGACCGATACTGTTATATCAAAGACTTCCTTGCTTCATTAACTTTTTTTTAAAGAATGCGGTATTGATTTGTACTATTTATTCGTACTTATCTTTTTACTCACTAGATTAAGATAAGTGTCAAAATCAAATGATATATAAAAAAAGAAAATTAGTTGATTACATATGTCAAATTTAAAAATAGGTTGAAATATGACTAGAAAGGAAATGTTGGAATAAATAGTACTCACTCCGTCCCTTAATAAAGTTCACATTTCACTCAAAAATTTTGTCTCAAAATAAAGTTCACATTTCTCATATTGGAGGGACTCACTCAATAAAATAATATTATTATAATGTACCTCACCACTAACTATCTCTTAAAAACACGATCTCTCTCCAAAAAACTTTATATTTTAATCAAATTTATTACCAATAACCCCACCACTATCTATCTCCTAAAATATTGTGTCCATGAGAAATGATAACTTTATTAAGGGACGGATGGAGTATTATAGTATATAATTTCTCCTTTTGTTAATATGGTAAAAGGATTTTAATATAAGTAAAATATTAGAAGATAATTAAAATGTATTAAAAAAGAAAAACATGTGTCTAAAAAACCATTAATATAAGTAAAATATTAGAAGTATAGAGAAACGTTCAAGGAGGTCCACACTTTTACGAAGTCCCGAGGAACAAATCCCAACCATTGATCAATAAGATTTAATGGTCAAGATTAATCACATATTTTATATATGAAGGGGTATTTTGGTCATTTGTCACTTAAATTTTTTTTTATATATTTTTTTTATTATATATTTTAATTTTTTTTTTTATTATATATATATTTTTTTTTAAAATAATATTTATTTGATAATTACGTGTAGTACTTAATCACATGTTATTTTAAAATCACATGTGATTGTATATGTAATCTCATTTAATGTTTTAGTTCAATCACATGTGATTCAGTACACAATCACATGTGATTCAGTATGCAATCACAAGTGATTCAATATACAATCACATAATATGTTATTAATGAAAAAATAATATTTTTTTAAAAAAAATAATAAAATAATAATAAAATAATAAAAATAAAAAATAAAAATTCTAAAATAAAAAATTAAAAGTTAAAAAAATTAAAAAATATTTTTTTTTAAATGACCAAAATACCCCTCCATGTATAAAATATGTGATTAATCTTGACCATTAGATCTTATTGATTAATGGTTGAGATTTGTTCCTCGAGACTTCGTAAAAATGATGGACCTCCTTGAACGCAACTCTAGAAGTATAACTTAACTTTTGAAAAATGTACTTAGCCCAAAATCGAGAATAATCATTATATAAGTTAATATAAACCATCAATAAGTGTGCTTATATTTACTAATCATATATAGAGTAACCTTAGGGTGTGCGTTGCACTGAGATCATAATTTTAAAAAATCCGCAATTGCTTCGTTATGTCTATCAAAGGTTTGAAATTTGACTATGCAGTCATGTCTTGGTTCAAAGCTTAGACATAAAACTTGACGTATGTTAAAGTCCAACTTCTCTCGCATTTATCCTTCATAAACTGATTTTTAGGTGTATTATATATATATATGGTGCGATTCAGCGCAGAACCATTTTTAGCGACAGAACCACAAAACCATGTATCGACCAATCACGTTGCAGCAAATATTAATTATTATTTATTTATTATTATTAGTCTAAAAGGGTAGTTTAGTCAAAAAACAAAAACAAAAAATATATGGAAAGTAATAAATCGTGGGATCCCTAAAAACATGGCAAGTGGGTTTTGTTTTCCTTTATCCCATAATCAATTTAAGATCATAAAACCGATTATACAGTTCAAAACATCAAATGTATATGCAGTAATGATAGAAACATCAAATGTAATATCAAAATGTAATATCAAATAAACATTCATTGTATATGCGGTAATGATAGAAACATCAAATGTAAAATCAAATGTAATATCAAATAAACATTTATTGTATATGCAGTAATGATATAAACATCAAATGTAATATCAAATTTAATATCAAAATACGAAAAATCAAATGCAGTAATGACAGAAACATCAAATGTAATATCAAAAACATCAAATGTATAACACGATATTGACTAAGATTTTTTAAGATTCAACACGATATTGCTGCACGAATAACATTAGCTTCATCTGTTTAGGCCTCCGACTTTCATTGTAATTAATTTGCCTCGTCTTCTTCCTACAGCTTCTCCTAACACACCTGCAATCATCACACTTCCATTTTTGAGTCTTCAAAAAGTTCCTGCAATTCATGAGAAGAAGAAAATGACAAAACCTTTAAATTTTCTAATTAATTAAACCAATCCTTTTCTCATTATTCAAAAACCCATAAAAAACAAAAATTGACACGATGATCCCTGCTAATAATAGTTTTGAATTTAACTTAACAAACCTTCAAATCCTTGTTGACTTCTTTGTTGTTTACTTTAAACATCCGCCACTATCAAAGCATCAATTTGTCCCGATCTCTGTGTTCGATCGCTTCAATTACTCTGGAGTGGTTGTGAACAATCGCTGGATCGAGAGAGACATAGAGAACGAGTAATTATTCGAGTTCACATGTCACAAGAACAACAATTATTCGACTTTGACAAACGTCAACCTGTTCTAAATCAACGAATATCTTAATTAACACTAGAAACTAAAAATAATAATAATAAATATACCTGCTGTCTTTTTCTTCCCAACTATCGTCCCCTATTCCCTTCATTTTCTTCCCCAAATACACCAATTTAGAATATTATTGCTGCAATTAGGATGTGGCCATACAAACAAATAGGATAAAGAGATTAATCTAGCAAATCAGATTCTGACTACAAATCTGATGAGTAACAAGAGCATGAACCTGGCGATTATTGTGATGATGGTGATGATATAAAAACCCTAATTCGCAACAGATAATCTGTGGAGGAATATAATCGCTGTGATTTCACGTTTGATTCTATGAAAAATTAAACAATGTAAAAGATTTCGCATATTTGGTTAACAAATTTGAGATTATTTGATTAGGAATGATGCGTGATTAGAGGAGAAGTTTGTAACGTGATCTCCGATCTCTTTGCACACAAATGGAATATATTATACGGTTAAATTGAAATAAATATCTCCTCTCTGTAAAATTCCAGTTATACCCCTAATAGAGCAAAATAACCGATTTTATATTTAATAAAATATATAAAATATACATCCTGATTCTTAGCCATAGATTGAAATATAAACGGTCCAGATTAAAAATTAAAATGGTTCTGTGGTTCTGTCGCTAAAAATGGTTCTGCGCTGAATTGCACACTATATATATATATATATATATATATATATATATATATAGTTGTAACAAACGTTGAATATTTCGAAAATGAAGAAAAAAATTGATGAATTATGTTATAATTATACATATAATTATAATTTAGTTATTCATTGAGAAATGTCATGACACGTCATGACTCATCATGTCTTGAGGCTTGATAGTGTCACCACACCGTGCTTTACATTTTTTAAAACCTTGAGTGAGATCCAAAAACTTATATTTTGAATCAAATAAAAAAAATTAAGAATTTTACTAAACATAGCTATTAAGGTTAAAGTCAATAGATAATTTTTATTTGAAACGTATATACATTAAACATAAAAAAAGAATTATTTAAAGGGCTGTCATTAAGAGGTGGTTACGTGCATAAATCGTTTGTACTTTCAGTAGTAGGGGTTGATTCTTAAAATACAGGGAACGGTTATTTATTATTGTACAGATTTTTGATACGTGTATTGACGTTTTAGTGACATCCTTTAGGGCTATCATTTTAAAACCCGTCAAGTAGTTTAGGGGTTATGCTCAAAAAATTTCTTTGACCACCGTAATTTATTTTAACCAAAGTTTAAAAAAAAAAAAATTATGCTGTTTGTAAGACATGGTTTAAAGCGATAAAAAAATTATATCTATATTTAGAGTAAATTAGATGAATGGTCCTTTAGGTTTATAGCAAATTTCACCAATGGTTCTTTAGTTTCAAAAATTACACCGATGGTCCTTATTTTTGAAAGGTTTTTCACCGATGATCCTTTACGAAAAATTCCGTCTATTTTTCAAGTTAACTAACATCACATGTGATGCACATGGGGGTATTTTGGTCAATTTGTCTTTCCCCTTCTCAATTAAATTACACGGATGGTCATTTAAGTTTATAGCAAATTTCACCAATAGTCCTTTAGGAAAGACAAATTGACCAAAATACCCCCATGTGCATCACATGTGATGTTAGTTAACTTGAAAAATAGACGAACTTTTTCGTAAAGGATCATCGGTGAAAAACTTTTCAAAAATAAGGACCATTGGTGTAATTTTTGAAACTAAAGGACCATTGGTGAAATTTGCTATAAACCTAAAGGACCATTCATGTAATTTACTCATATATTTATATATGATTTTTATAAAAAATTATAGATTTATTGATTTATATAATAATTAGAAATGTTCCATGTATATAGTGATATATTTAACATAATACTCTCTCCGTCCCACAAAAAACTTCTCATTTGACTTTTGCACAAGTTTTTAGGTGGTAGTTAGTGGTGGGGTCATTGACAATACTTTTGATTAAAATATAAGATTGAGTTGGAGAGAGAGAGATAATTAGTGGATATTAGTTGTGGGGTCTTTAGTAATAATAATTTTTTATTGTGTGGAGCCCATCAAATATGATAAATGGGAAGTTTTTTGTGGGACAAAAATTTAGAGTGAACTGAGAAGTTTTTTGTGGGACGGAGGGAGTATTAGATTTAAAAAACTCAATAATATAATAGAAAAATCATATTCAATTTTATATTTTAACTTGTTTTAATATAGAAAATTGAGGTCCATCCTTTCCATGTATATAGTGATATGTTTAACATAATACTAGATTTAAATAAAAATATAAAAGAAAATTCATCATTATAATCTTTTGCCTCAAAAACCGTGAAACACCAAGTGTATCACTTATTTTGAATCGGAGGAAGTATTTAGTTTGATATTTTAACATTTTTTAATATAGAAAACTGAGGTCCATCCTTTCTTATTATAACCCTTAACATTTTTTAATAACGCGGGGCGAGTTCTTTGTAGAATTAATTTTTTGGATAAAAATTCAGCAGAACCCGTCTAAGTTAATTAAAATTTAGTAAACAAATATGCAATATAATAACATTAATTCAAAGCTTTATATACTTTAAGAATAACATCAAAAATACTGAAAAACATAAATGCATAAAAAATGCACAAATGACACTTATGTATACATACATGAAAACATATATGCGCAATAAGATATATGTATACATGCATGAATAACATAAATGCGCGCAAACCAATATATAGGGGTCACTCATCAAATCCCTTCATATGTTTTTCATGATCCGTTCATTTCAAAAATCAATAATTTAGATTAAATACTGTTGGTTCTACCAAAAAATTGAATTATGCAAATAACTCCTCACATACTCATGTACGTCTTATTTGCTAATCAATATCATTTTCTGTAGACAGATATGTTTCATAAAATCATTTATTTTGGTCCATACTGGTTTGACTACTAGTCTACTACAAAGTGAGAGTGGATACACGAAATTAACATTTTTATAGTAGCAATTAAACACGACAATTAAGGTTAAGAGTGTAACGACCGTAAATTTCGATTCATAATTTAAATGGAAATATTACTAATTAAATGTGGAAAATGTTTAGATGGAAGCCTTGAAGGTGCTAAATTGGGTAAATGATCGATTTTGATTTGTGATGTCGGGAACGGGTCAAGAGTTGGATTATATTAAGTTGGAAAAATGAAGTATGGCTGATGCAGTGAGATCGCGACGCGATCTAGGGGTTCGCGGCGCGAATCGTGCTCGGATGAAACAGCGACCCGAAATAGCGACATGTTGGAACGCGATTTTGAGATAGCGACTAAGATAGCGACGCTATCGGTCGATGCGAAAAGTCGCGGGATGGAAGTTCGCGGCGTGAACTGTGTCTGGGCAGTTTAAAGGACGGATTTTTAGGATTTTTGCTCATTTCTCTCCACTCCAAAGTATGCAGTCGTTTTAGAGAGAGAGAGGCGATTTTGGGTGTTCTTGAGGAGATCTCATCCCAATCTTGGAGATCTATCTTCTAATTAAAAGATCTAAGGTAAATTTCATCTCCTAGTTAGTTTATGAACTTTATTTGGGGAAAATGGTGGTTTGGATAACATATCAAGTTATCTTTGGAGAAGATGACTAAGATGAGTGTAGAACACTCTTTGTGAGCTTAAGAACCTTGTGTTCTTGTTGGATTTGGGTTTTGATGACGGAAATCTTGAACTAGGGTTTGAGATTCCACCAAGTTGGATGAACTTGATGGTTAGGAGTGTTATTATGGATTGATTAGTGATTAGTTATGGATAATAACTAGATTATATGATGATATTGATGGTAGGTCAAGAAGACCTAAAGTTTGGTGACATTTCACAAGTTGGAAAGCAAGGATTCGTGTCAATAGACACGATTTGGAGTTAGCTTGGCTAAGGTGGGTACATGAGACTTTTACTGAGTACATAGCAAATGATTTTGAAAACTATGATGTTTTATGAGTCTTTATTAATAAATGTTCTTATTAAAGATATGATTGAAAAGATAAGAAAATGCAAATAATAGTCTATTTGAATATGTCTAAATGACTAATGATTTGAAAGAGATTATGATAATGAAAAGTAATTAATACCCCTTTATTAATATGATGTTTGATTAAGAGTAATGATTAAGAAAGTATGATATTTGATTTATTAATAATGTGTATTAATAAAGCTAACAACAATGATTTTTAAGTATCAAGTATTGATTAGTATATTATACTAATAAAAGTAGCGATTGATTGCCAGGAGAACAAGTATAGAGTGACTAGAAATAGATTTGTATTCTAGTCAAAGAAAAGTTAAAGTAATATAATTTTGATAAATGATAAATATGTTTTATCTAATAAAGGACTTGGTAAAGTCAATATTGAAATTGAATAAGAAACGAGAATAATATGATAATTAGAATATATGTATTCTAATTTATGGTTGAGTATGTATGATCGGGGCATAGGCCCGTATTTGATGATTTCAATATGTGTTGAGAAAAGGATCTGGATCATAGTTAACCCACACAAGTTGGGGGAGTTAGTGACACCTACGTACTTGGAGAGGTACCACCTTGCGCAAGAGTAGCCTGTCGAGAAATAGTCAACCCGGAAATCGGGGGAGTTTCAGTTAACCCGGAAACGGGGGAGTTTACCTAGTTAACCCACATCGGGGGAATTTGCTTCGGAGTGGTCCGTAGCGTATGTGATAAAGATTTAGTAAGCTTATGGATAGCTTACATGTATGTGACTACGTGATGGGTAAGCTTACGGTTAGCTTACTAGTAAATACGAATAAGCGGTAAGAATATAAGTTGATAATTAATAAGTGAATAAAAAAAAGAAATGAATATTATGACTTTTATTATATTTGAGAATGGGTCGAAAACGCATGTATCTCACGAGGTTATTTTGTCTCACGTACTACTTTGTTTTTGGCTATGTATTCAGGTTCGAGATCGAAGGTTTAGAAGGTCGCGATAGAAGTGACATAGTGTTGGTTAGCTCGGGAGTTCGTAGGTAGATCCCGTTTATCCTATGGTTATGATATTATATTGTAACACCGGTTTTAATACTCTGATAAACTTTTAATGGTTTTTGTTAAACCGTATTTTGGGATATTGGACTTTGGAATATTTTTATTTAAAAATATGTTTTAATTGATGTTTTAAAAATTGAGGTGTTACAAAGAGTACATAGATGACACTTTTCTAATTAAAAAACAAATATTAAACTTTAGCATATTAAATCTTAATATCGATTTTACTACGCCGTGGCATAAAATATTAAATAAAATGAGTTCGTCTTGACTTTTTTAACATAAAAAGTTAAAATCGGTGTGGAATCCCAATTGGATGATGAACAAATTGACAAGAAAGTTGGTAAGGTTAAGAATCTATAGATAGCTCTTCCACTTTAGCAAATTAAATCTTTATATTAATTAGAAAACGACCCTCTTAATTACTTTAATCCCAAATGAAATCACACTAAATAATATAATTGTTTGAAAATCTATGTTCTGACGCTTGAGATAAATAATTAAACATATTTATTGCAATTTGCAATACGATGTAAATTTTGGTGATATCTAAAATTTTGCAAAGTATTAAGTAGAGTAAATTACATGAATGGTCCTTTAGGTTTATAGTAAATTTCACCAATGGTCCTTTAGTTTCAAAAATTACACTGATTGTTCTTATTTTCTAAAGGTTTTTCACCGATGGTCTTTTACGAAAAAGTCCGTCTATTTTTCAAGTTAACTAACATCACATGCGATGCACATGGGGGTATTTTGGTCAATTTGTCTTTCCTAAAGGACCATTGGTGAAATTTGCTATGAAATTAAAGGACCATCCGTGTAATTTAATTGAGAAGGGGAAAGACAAATTGACAAAAATACCCCAATGTGCATCACATGTGATGTTAGTTAACTTAAAAAATAGACGGACTTTTTCGTAAAGGACTGTAACACCCGTATTTTTATAACATCGTTTAAAACATTTAAAATGCGATTTTTCAACATCTTCCATGTTGCCCAAAATACAGTTTAACAAAACTTTAAAACTTTTATCAGAGTATACAAAAATACGGTGTCACCAAGTGTATCAAAACCATAGGCAAGGGATCTACCTACGAGCTCACGAGCTAAACATCTCTAGGCCACTTCTAGTGCAACCTTCTATCACTTCAAACCTGTACCTGAGTACACAGCCACAAACACAAACGTAGTACGTGAGACAAAATAGTCTCGTGAGATACATGGGTTTTGGACCCCAATAATAGTAATCATTTCATAAATATATAAACATATATATATACTACATCAATACCGTCTAGTCACCCAATTGTGACCATGTCGATCTTGCTTCCCTAGCAAACATATCTAGTACCTAAACATATAGGTACCAGAAGCACAATCGTAACTAGTACATAAACATATACGTACTAGAAGCATCAACATGTGGACCCGATCTTTGTCAACTCACACATACTTCTAAATCTATGGATCCTAGAAGGTCCATGCTCACTTGTTTCATAAGATACATTTCCTATTTATCGATACCTTATACTTTCATCTCTCCATTGACCATTATACATAATTATTACTAGTCACATCATGATCATATTCATACATATTCGTTCTTTTCTTTTATTTGTGACTATTACCAAAAGATACTCATTACTTATCAAATCATTTCCAGTTGCTTTACCAATACATAATTATTAATAAAGACTCAATATTCATTCTTTTACTCCATAACTTTATTATTATGGTTCATTAATAAAGATTTCATAATTACTTTAGTTTATCATATTTACTTCCAAATTCATCAATCATACTAGACTTATTCTAGTATCACATTACATCTACTTTCTTACCTTTTAGTCACTATCTTTATCAAAATATATACTCCCTCCGTCCCACAAAAAAGTTCACATTTCATCTTGGCACAAGTTTTTAGGTGGTAGTTAGTGGTGGGGTCATTGGTATTAATTTTGATTAAAATATAAGGTTTGATTGGAGAGAAAATGATAGTTAGTGGATATTAGTAGTGGGGTCTATAAGAATAATAATATTTTATTATGTGGAGCCCATCAAATGTGAGAAATGGGAACTTTTTTGTGGGACACAAGTTTTGTTAGAAATTGGAACTTTTTTGTGGGACGGATGGAGTATTTATTAATAAAGACTCATAAAAATATCATACATGTTTTCAAAAGCTCTTTGCTATGTACCCAGTTTAAAAGAAAAGTCTCATGTACTCACCTTAGCAATGCTTTCCAGTTCGCGTTTATCAACACGAATCCTTGCTTCCCGCCTATTGAATAACTCCAACATATAGGTCTTTGCAACCTATCAACATAATCATCACACTTCTAGTTATCATCCATAACTAGACAACACATAATTTCTATTATCATCTTTAACCACCAAGTTCATCCAACTTGGTGGAAATCCCAAAATCTTAGTTCCAAGGTTTCACCAACGAAACCCGAACCCAACCATAACCCAAGGTCGACATCATTAGTCTCCAATATTAGTCTCATAACACTAATTAGTCACCAACACCCTTTTCCCCAAATTTTGGTGACATTAAAAACCCTAGGTTTGACCAATCTTAAGGTTCTTACAAATCTTAAGCATACACTTGATCCCTTTGTTAAAATACCATCTACTAAGCATATACACCATTTATTTCACCATTAATCACCAACCCAAGAACTAGGGTTTCAAACCCTAGCTTCAAGATCCATAGATCTTGAGCTACAAAGATGAAAGAGTGAAGATATACCTTTAATCTTCCACTAGGAGTGAAATCTACCAAGGATTTGTGAAGAAATCGCCTTCAAACTGATCTTGAGCTCAAAAATCGCCAAAGGGAGAAACTAGGGTTTTGATATGCAATAAATGAGCAAAATCCCGTCTTTAATGCAGTGTCTGCAGAGTTCGCGCCGCGATCTACAAGTTCGCGCCGCGAACTTCCCTTGTCGCGAACAATTCCCGATCGTGAGCTAGCCGTGAACTTCGATCACCAAAAACCCAAAGCTTCTGCCCCAAGTTCGCGATCGCGAACACCAGTTCGCGCCGCGAACTCCCCTACGCAGCAGGGCTGCAGTTTTCGTCAAGTGTCTCGACCCGGTTTCGTCCATAACTTTCTCATACGGTGTCCAAATGACACGAAACCACTTTCCACGTGTTTTATATGATTTATCCTTATTTATCATATTTTTAAATAATTTATTTATTTACAATTTTCGGGTCGTTAAAAGGACAATCGGTGAAAAACCTTTCAAGAATAAGGACCATCGGTGTAATTTTTGAAACTAAATGACCATTGGTGAAATTTGCTATAAACCTAAAGGACCATTCATGTAATTTACTCTATTAAGTAGGAATAAAGATTAGATGTGTAAATAAACTGAATGAATATGAACTAGATTTGTTCATTTCGTTAATTTAAGTTTAACTGATTACAACAAATCAGTTAATAAAGATTAGATGTGTAAATGAACTTGATGTGTAATTGTGTTGTGTAAGTTTTTTTTTGAACAACTAATCTATTTATTTTTTTTCATAACGGGACTTGAATTCATGATTTATAGATTATGAGTAATACTTTATACCAATTTTTAATACTACTAAACTATAATTCTTAAATAACTGTGTTGTGTGAGTAACTTGTTTTAATATATTCTCATAAATGTCATAGTGTGTAATTGTGTACCATGTAGGCCATTGGCCCGATATACCAAAAGATGGGTTCCATTTGGTTGTGACTTTTGTGAAAAGTGAAAAGCATTCCATGTGTATCCAAGTCGGCGTGTTTCCAACCTGTGCAAACTGATTCAAAATCGAGTGGAACCGGGAAAGAACCAAAATCGATTGAATTCATATCGGTCAGGTTTTCGGTCTAACCATAATAATTTTCGATGTTGTGTCATGTCAGTTTCTAAGTGATTCCGTTGGGTTATTGAACTGTTCATATTCCAAATTTTTGGTACAATTTTCTTAGACATTTTCCAAAAATGATAAAAAATTGAAGCTTTCAATTTTTTGTCGCCGTCATATTAGCTTACACTTAAACTGACACAACGTAGTATATCCGGCCAAACAAATTCGGGTCATATGTCAATGGGTTAGAGAGCCAATCGAATTAATTAACATCAAATCTTTTGCTCCTGTTTTGAACCACCTGAGAGAACATCTCTACACGAAGAAAAGTTTTAACTAGTGGTGTTAACGAGTCGAGCTTTTAACGAACAACTTGAGCTCGTTATATCGAGCTCGAGCCTATACTAATTCGATCTCGAGTCGAGCTCGAACATAAAATAATACTCGATTAATCTCACGAGTCGAGCCTAATAATTTAATACTCGACTCGGCTTGTTCGATAGCTCGTTTAGTCTCGAGCCGAACAAGCCAGCCGATCTTAACGAGCCGAATAAGTGTTTTATACAATAAGTACAAATGTTGATACAATAAGTATAAGAATTATATAAAGATGTAAACGAATCGAGTAATTAACGACTTTTTCGATTTTGTAAATTGATTTATTTTACAAAAATATGGAATAATAAAGGAGTATCGAGCTCGAGCTCGAACACTATATAAATATTCGAGCTCGAGCCTAATTTTGAAAATTTATAAAAAGAGCTCGAGCTCGAGCCGAGTAATTATTAAACGAACCGAACCAAAATTTTCCGATATTCGACTTGACTCAAATCGTTAACACCCCTAGTTTCAACTATTAATCTTTTACAAAAATAGAAATGTTTATCGATCATATAAAGTAATCATTGGACATATTTACATAAACAAATTTGAAGGACATCACAATAATTATTTTCATATGAAAATTCCTTTATAAAGGAAAATAATAAGCAAATTAACATATTAGTCTTTTTTTAGAAAATTTTTAACGCTAGCATTTAGACACTCCTCTTAATTTAAAAAAATTACAAAAGTTAAATTTTACTAAATTACCATTTTTTTTCTCTAACATTTATTTGTTATATGAAAAGTATTCTATTGTTGGCGATTTTTGTTTTGTTTTTGAAAAGAAATTTATTAATGTTACTTTATTTGTTTTATGGAAACTAAATTTTTTAGTTTTTAAATAGTACTCCCTCCGTCCCAAAATAAAGTTCTCATTTTGCCTTTAAATTTTGTCCCTAAATAAAGTTCTCATTTCTCAAACATAAGGGGCCCACTTAATATAATAATATTATTACCAATACTTTCACCACTAACTATCTCTTAAAACACTTTCTCTCTCCAATCAAACCTTATATTAAGGGACGGAGAGAGTATATCAATTTCACATATGTTCAAGAAACTCTAAAATGAAGTGACATAATTATCTACCATTTTATATGAATGTTCAACTAGTTTTTCACAAACATTTAAGAAATATCTAGAATTTATACAATATTTGATGCATCATTTTTATATGTTCTTTCACCCTGTTCTCACTTTTGAATTGATGTATCTCTCAACTTTTCTATTAAAATAAAAAGTTTTTTTTCTTCAGAAAAGGGGTTTATACGTTTCTAATTAATTACATCTAAAAATATGTCTTACAAATAGATTAAGCACATAAAAAAATAAATAAAAAATGAAGTAAAAAGACAAAAAGTGTGTAAAATATATTAAATAATTATACACATTAAAATAGTGGCTACTTCTTTTTAAATTGCAGTGCCCACAGCACCATCCCTCCAATCATAATCATCCACCACCTTCTGCAAATCTTTCTCTCTCTATATTCATTCTCTTTGAGTATTCTTTTGCTTTTTCCTTCTCAATTTCATCATTTTTTTTTGGGATCTACTAAATTCGCTTCCTTTTTACTTAGAGAGAGAAAGGCGCAACAAACAGTGACAGTGACCGCCCTACAATTTACACGATTTTCAAGATATCAGTCATTGTTTGTTTTTATTAAAAATATTTTTCTTTTATTAATTGTTGACTTCTATTATTTGAGTTAGCCGATGAAGAATTTATTAAATAATTCGTATTATTTTTTTTCACCTTTTTAATTACTACTCTCTCCGTCACACAAAAAAATTTACATTTCTCCTTAAAATTTTGTCCCACAAAAAATTTATATTTCTCAAATTTGGTGCTCACCTAATAAAATAATATTATTATCAATCATTTTACCAATAAAATATTTTCTCTCTCCAATCTAACCTTATATTTTAATTAAAAGTATTACAAAAGATCTCACCACTAAGTATCTCCTAAAAAATTGTATCCAAATGAAATGTAAACTTTTTTATGGGACGGAGGGAGTATAATATTTACGATTATATTTTTTTCTTATTTTTTTCTTTTTAACATTTACTCCCTTCGTAAAAGACGAAAATACCCTTGCTTTTTTGGCATTTTTTTGACATTTCTCGTTAGTTAACGGATGATTTTGGAAGGAAGGACAAAAATGCGGAATTTTAAAAACCTCAAGGACAAAAAACAGAAAAAAAAAGTTTAGGGATAAAAACCCCGAATCCGGAAAACGTCAAGGACAAAAACTGTAATTTACCCTTTTATATAAAATGAAAAAAAATATCATTTTTATTTACTAGAAAAGGTAAAGAAAAAAGATTAAAAACAAAAAAACAAAAAGTTAACTAAAATCATTATCACTAATCATCATTATTACTCTTCTAATCATTATGTCATCATCATAAATCCACTTTGAAGTGAATTTAGAGGGGCCTTTTTTTTATGTATTTCTCCCAGATTAGAAGGCAGAAACAATCAAATACACCATTTTTTCCTTCCACAAAACCCAAATTCCCAACAATTCCAACAAATAATCTTTTACATTTTAGAGGGAGAAATTAAGGGGTTTTTTTTTCTTTTCATTTTTGAGTATTTTCTTTACCAATTCTTTTGAGGGAACCCAGTTTGTATACACACAAAAACATTCTCTCTTATCTTTCTATTAACTACCTCAACCACTTTTCCCCCTTTCCAAAACTAGATATCAAACAGTGCGCTGTTTTCCAGTTATAGAAACTCTATAATTTTTTCAGATCCTGTTCAGTGTATCTAGGATTATTTTGTTCTTGATTTTTATCAATCCAAATTTATTGAATTATTTTGGTTTGATTTTAGAAATTGGGTCTTTAACAGATTCCTAAGGTTGTTGGGTGGTTGTCAATTGTAAACAAAAAAAAGCTACTCTGTGATTCTTTTTTGATTTTGCCTTTATGTCTCTGTTATAAAACCCTCTTATATTTGCTCCCCTGCTTCAAATTTCATCTTTTTTCATTCAAATCCTTAAAGATTTGATCTATTTTTATGGGTTTTTATTAAATTAACTTTAATGAATTGGGCAACAGAAATTAAATATTTTACCCTTTATAAACCTCTAATGCTCCCCTGTTTGTCCCCTGCTCCAAAAAAATCATCTTTTTTCACTCAAACCCTTAAATATCTCATTTTTATTTCTGGGGTTTTCATATAATGAAGTGGGAAACAGAAATTAACTCAAATTCATCAAGTTGGATAATGGAAGAGAGTTTAAAGAGCACAATTTGGACTCCTGTTGAGAACAAATTGTTTGAAAATGCTCTTGCAAAGTTTGATAAAGACACCCCTGATCGGTGGCAGAGGGTGGCGGAGATGGTTCCCGGAAAGACGGTGGCGGATGTGATGCGGGCGTATAAAGAATTAGAAGATGACGTCAGCAGTATTGAAGCAGGGTTTTATCCAAAATACGGGTATAATATTAACAACAGTAACTTTCCTTTTACTTTAGAATGGGGAAATAATCAAGGGTTCGATAGGTGTAAATCTCCGCCGTGTGGTGGCGGAGGGAAGATTTCTCCGGTGGGTGTGATGGCAGCCGGCGGCCCTGTTGAGGCAGAAAGGAAAAAAGGTGTTCCTTGGACAGAAGAAGAGCATAAGTAAGTAACTTGGTCACTCTGTTTTCTTTGTAGTGTTTGTGTGTTATAATCTAGTAATTTAACTCATTTTCTTGCATTTTAATTCAATTAATGGATAAATTTGCTTAAAATTGAAATGGGTATTTATGAAAGGGGTGATTTTTATACTATAATTTTTAATCTATATATACCACAATAATTGTTTTATGTGCATAAAAAATGTGGTACGTAAATTAATTCACATTTATGAATTTTGATCACAGATTATTTCTTTTGGGGTTAAAAAAGTACGGAAAAGGTGATTGGAGAAATATATCAAGAAATTATGTTGTAACAAGAACACCAACACAAGTTGCTAGCCATGCCCAAAAGTATTTTATCCGGCAACTCTCGGGTGGGAAAGATAAAAGAAGAGCAAGCATTCATGATATAACAACAGTCAATGTTAATGAAAACCAAAAAACTTCACTAAAAAACAAAAGAACATCGCCGGAGCAATGTAGATTTCAATGGAACCAGCCCAATAGTGGCGGCGGTAGTAGTAGTGGTGGTGGCGGTGGTGTTGTGGCGGCATTGAACCAAACAAATGTTAATCTCTTTATGTCTCCTCAATATAAAGGGAACATAGGGTTTAGAACGGGTGGCGGTGGTAGTGGTGCTGGTGGACACGAAATTTACAGTTTACCTCAAAACATGTTTTTTCAGATGCAACCCGCTATGCATTATCCTCACGGATGAACACATGCTGTTTAATCTTATGTAATGTTTTTCGAAAATGATTGGTTTCTTTTTGGTTTGATTTGAGTAGTTTTGTTGGATGTTTTCTATGGTGTTTTATTTGACATCTCTCTTGTGGTGTTTATCTATATAATGTGAATATTATAGTTGTTTAGCACCTTATAATGTTGGACCATAGGGAGGTTGATCATGATGTTCTTTGGCATTTAGTGTTAGAATAACAAGTTATCTATTGAATGAACTGCGTAAGTCTCTATTTTCTCTGCATGTGATTGGTCACATTTATCCAAGCATGAGTTAACAAAATGTAACTTGTACACACACTTCATCACCACTCCATCATTCATCATTTGACATTTAAACCCCAAATACATCTTTCATTCATAACTTAAATCAAAATACCATTTGAGATCCATAAAAAAACCTCTCACTCACACCACACACCAAAAACTCCATTTGCATCATTGCATGGCGGCACACCACTCACGTAGAGTTTGGCGCAAGGATCAAGCGCTATCATGCATTTTGTTGTGCCACCTAGGATGGCGCCAAGTTTGGCTTGCCTACACTCCACCCTCTTAATTGAAACTAAAACTCAATGTTTCTAAAAAGTATAAGACATGGTGTGATGATATTATCAAGCCTCAAGTCATAGTGAGTAATGGTGATGTATCATGTCTTTCAAGTGTGACTTAATGAAATTTTTTTGTATAATTTAAATATATATGCATCTCAAAGTTTATACAAAATTATAGATCTATTAATTTATATGATAATTCAAATGTCAAGTTAGCAAAAAGTGTTATACATCGTATCTAAGTTTATAATTATATATGTACTCATTTTTTCCAAAAAAAAAAAAAAAAAAAAAAAATCAATTTTCGTAACCAGCTACAAAAAAACTCGCCGTAAGCTGTGCCTTACTGTCTTCTTGCGTCTTATCTTACGTCACGCATTACACAGCCGCCAAGAACTATTTCGTAACGTGTGATTGCGTCTCGCGCCTTGGGTCGCCTTTTAGAACGGAATGTTGTGAATGCGGTTTGCTAGAAACTAGCGAGTATCGATCCTTTCCAAGGTCTCACATACTCGATGTGGATTCAAGTCGTCAAATTGACTTTACTAACATGCAGTTGATGGCTACGACTGCAAGTTGCTAGTCACAGCCGAATCGAAATTCCACTAGCAAAGGAGGCATCTATGCTTCTGGGCCACCAAATATATTACCTCAAACTTTTGTTAACCTTTTTTCCTTTATCGTCGTAAAGATCTTACCTAATTAGTCTAAAAGTCTTTAGGATCCTAATCATATTAATTGGTAAGTATGATTTCCTTGTAGAAAGTAAGATTCGTTGCTCTAAGTTTATCTTTTATATGGGCTAAGAGATATACTTTAATTCTCACTTTGGTCAATGCAAGCATCATATCAAATTATGACACGTACGACTAAATAAATAGGTTAGATTAGGGTTGGGATATATTAATCTAGGGGTGAGCATTTGGACCGAAAAAACCGAACCGAACCGAAAACCGACCGAAACCGAACCGAACCGAAACCGATAACATGTTATCGGTTCGGTTTCGGTTTTGAAAATTCATCGTTATCGGTTATATCGGTTCGGTTCGTTTCGGTTCGGTTTTCGGCAAAGGATGAACATTTGGCCTAAAATAACCGAACCGAAACCGGACCGAACCGAAACCGGACCGAACCGAAACCGATAACATGTTATCAGTTCGGTTTCGGTTTTGAAAATTCATCGTTATCGGTTATCGGTTCTATCGGTTCGGTTCGGTTCGGTTTTGGCCCGATAAGCACCCCTATATTAATCCGTTAATACGAACATGTTAGGCCGAACGCGAGACGAATTGCCATCTTTGTTAAAACTATAAAAAAATATGTTAAAGACTCATAAGAGTAAATCTAATAAATTTTTGAACTTCATAGTTAAGCATCCTAATAGTAGGTCCTTAATACAAAATTTAGTATTTTAAATTGCTTTAAGTTGTAGTGCAATATCGCTTTTGTGTTTAAACTATAGATGTTGCAATAATTTTTATAGAATTAGTCTTTTATATGAATATGACACCTATGAAAGGTCTAATACCACTAAGTAGAATTTTTCAATCTTTGATCCGATATTCTTACGATCTCGATCTTGTTGAAACGAAAATGGGTTATAGTAAGATTTCGATTTTAACACTTTAGAGTATAAGTTAGAGTTAAAAACTTTTTATCATAAGAATGTGTCCACGTTAAATTAGTGTAAATTAAAGAAGCTGCCTTAAGCATCGAACTCACAAAGAAATATACCATTTTTTATTTACTGGAAATTATGAGACAAAATATTCATTCGCTCGAACATTTCTTCAATTAAAATAAATAATATGAGTTTAATGATGACTATAATATGCCACATAGAATAAGTATTTCAAAATTCTTAAACTTTACTTGAAATGATTTATGCTTCACCTTGTCAATGTCCCTATCAAAGCATAACCTGAATATTAGCATTACTTTCTAAATTAATGATTTATGATTTTGACCATCTACAAACTTATTTTGATTATCCTTATTATATCATTTCTACATTCATGGTCAACAACTTAAATGATCAAAATTATTGCTACGAAAAACTGTTGAGTACTAAACTTTGCGGGCTAAAGCGATAAGAGCTTGAGACTCTCCAATAAGGTCTTGAGCTCAAAAATCATAAACTGCAATTCTTTCGGGCTGTTTTGTAAGGATTCATGGAGCCCCAAGTTTGCCTACCAGATCAACAAAGTTAACTCAGGTGAAATTTATTTAATCATCAAAAAGAAAACTTTACGGGCTATATTTAAAGTGTACAAGTGAGTACAACTTTAAGGGAAATGCATGCATTTTGTAGAAATTAAACTGCTCCCAAACCATAATAATTGACACTTTTTTTTTTCTTTTCAAATCAACGTTACGACAGCGGATAATACAACTGACACTCAACTCGCATATACATGCCAACTATACCCCTTCACTTAATACTTTATACATATATAACACACACACAAATACCAGTACCTACAAAATTGCCCTAAACTCTCGTCTCTTTATCCGTCTCCAAATCGAAGCCTTTGAACCGACGTAGCAACCGAAAGTGGTGTGCCAGTGGTGTCGGTTTACCGACGGTAACCAAAGGTTACTAATGCTAACCATTGGCACCGGTCTTATGGTTCTTTGACAATTAAAGACTTTTACCTCCTTTTCCCTTTCCTTTGGTGAATTCTTTGTATGTAATTTATGAGTTTTAGCTGATAGCCACCATCCTCTATAAGTTGACACAAGTATATTCACTTCAAGTTCCCACCATTAAAATAACATGATGCATATTAATATTACCATTACCTATGCAACTTGCAAGGGGAGAACAAAAGGGGGCATCTAAGCATCTTCACAACTTTATGCTAATGTTTAGTCACCCCACACACAAAGATACCTACCCACAATGGTTATAACTTACACTATATACCTCACATTACAACATAAAAGTTATGTCAATTTCCATTCTAACATGTTCACTATTTTCAATTTTCCTTAATTTTGAAGTTATAGTAGCAAGTTCTTGATTATAGTTTATGCAATCATTAGTTTCCTAAACAAAATAGAGAACCAAGTTGGGTCCTCCAATTTGGGCAATTTCAAGTTATAAATTGCCATAATTCTTATTAATATTCGACCAACATCGAAAATTCAAATTTGAGTCCAATATATAGATTTGAGTCTTTGACTATAATAGAAAATTCAAATTATGTTTTTGATTTTTAATATTACCAAATTTAAAAGAATCTTGTTAACCAAAATCATACATGTCACTATTTTCTTATGCGAAAATCATAGATTTAGTCAATAGCACCCAAAAACTGTGTAGGTGAAGAGAAATGCAAAAACATGTGACAAGTGTTATATATAATCGTTGACTTTTATACATATCCACCATTACACCATGTTGTTAAACTTTCTTACATGAATGTTATCTCCATCTATCATATGACTATGGATAAACACACGATTTTTGCTTCAGAATTAAAAAATAAATAAAAAAATCAATACAATACTGTATAAGATTATAAAATAGTCAAAAGGAGTGGAATAACATCATAAATATTGCCCTTTGGGAAGTCTACTTGCCATATACGAAGTATAAATTTTCTCACTATTGATAGTTAGATTCTACAAGGTATGGTGTTTGTTAAACATACGTTAAATATAATATTTTTGACTTTTTAGTATGGTTTTAACTTACCTTTTAAAATTAATATTCTTTGTTTAATATTCATATAACATCTATTTAAAACCTACAAAAATACCATAAATCAGTCATAGTTTATAAAAAGAAAGAGAAAAATATGTTTAACCTATGTTATAGGCTTGACACACATAGCTTTTGGCATGACTTTAACATAAAGGACCATGTGGTGTTAAAAACTAGTTATCGTGACTATAACGAACCACATTTACTGCTCTAATGCTTTTTGGGTAATTTAAGAATAATGATGGGGAAATCTAGAATATATAGAATATACGGATTTGCACACCCAAAATATTTACGAGTACTTTTTAGTAGGATGTTGATGAATTATATTGGTTAATGAAAATCATCTCATTTGTGTTTATCATTATGCGTATTATGTAATTATTGATTATCTGTTTGTAGATATTCTTATGTGAAACCTTACACGAACTTTAAGTTATTTTTTATACAATAAATACTTTTTTCATTTTTTAATGGTATTGTTAAGATTATTTAATTATTTTTGAAATCTGTTTCTAAACAAATGCGATTTCAAAAAAATAAAAATGTAATTTTTGTTTTTATTTGATTCAAAAGTTAGAAAAATAAAACTTAAAAGTTCAAAACTATGAATATAAATGACAAAAACAGTTGGGATTTATGTACCTTTTTCATTGTATACGAAGATGATATAGGGAGTATTTTGTTCTAATAAAAAAGGAAACAGAAATCTTGACCAAAGTAACTAAGGGTATTATTGTCTCTGCATTTTAATTTCCTTAGAGGAATAATAATCATCCTTAAGCATATCAGCTCCCATACGGAGTACTTATGGAGGGGTTAGCTAATTTCACAATAAGATTTAATGGTGTTTAATTAGGGGTGGCAATTCCTGACACGACCCGCAACCCAACACGAACCCAACACGAAAAATGTCGGGTTTTGGTTGATCATAAATGGGTTCGGGTCAAAAACAGGTCGACCCATTCAACCTGTTTATAAATCAGGTTGGGTTCGGGTTGTCTTGTGTAAAACCGGGTCGACCCGTCAACCCGTTTAGTTTTTAAAGATTTTTCAAAAAAATATGTATGTAGTAAATACCATAAATAATATAACACACCTCTTCAATTAGTTATCCTACCTAAAGTATTTCTCTTTCTTTTTGACCTTTCAAATTTGAATTTGTCCTTCAAATCTCACGCAATTAATTTCTAGCATGTTTTCCCCGACCAAAAGCTTGTAGATTTGGGACACGAAAAATTTCTTATTTTACAATCTCAATTTTGAACTAAATTAGGTTGAAATTGAACTTATTATTAATTTTTAAATGGATTGAGATTAACCTTGTATTTGAGTTCATTTTATTTGTTCCTAACCCGCCAACCTGTTTCTGACCCGCTAACCCACTTGACCCTCCAACCTGATAAGTTTATGGGTTAAACAGGTTGGGTCTGGGTTACCTTGGTTTATATGAGTCCGGGTTAGGGTTGCTTTTTCTGACCCAAAAATCTAACAGGTCGGGTTTGGGTTTAGTGATTCCAACCCGTCAACCCGCCAACCCGAACCCGCTAACCCAAACCCAACCCAATTGCCACCCCTATGTTTAATGTGGGCCATTGAGATCTTAATATGATCTCATGTGCGGTGTTGTGATTATTCTCCAAGCGAAAAGTGACATCTTAGTGCAACAAGCCTTTTTGTTACGACTTACTTAGTAAAGAGGAGTTTATCCGAGTTTTCAAAATAGTAACATAATATAAAATAAAATTATTAAAATACGATAATTAGCAAACAATAAAATGTGGTTTATGAGATAAATCAAGATGTATTTTGGTTGCTTAACATGAATTAGTATTTTTTTTTATTTATTAATTTACTTGTTTGACATTGTTTTTAGTTTGAGAAACTAAGATCATTTTCAACCATGACAACAACTAACACTTCAGCTTTTGATAAATCAACGTACATTAGTTGACACTCAACTGACACTCACGCTAATAATACACATTCACTTAATAATTTATACATAAAATTACCTATACACACAAAATAACCAGTATCCACAAAAATTACCTTCTGTCTCTCCAGCTTTTGCTTCTTCAAACCAAGGATATTCAACTGAAGCAAAAATGGTAGGGGGCATGCAAATGGTGTCAATTTACCGACACTAGCTGACACCCAACTGATAGCATATTGTGTCTTTTAGTCTTGTTGTTTGGTTCTTTTTTCTTTTTTTTTTAATATTTTTCTATTCATGATTTAGGATTAAAAAGAAACTAGATACATCATAATCAGTGGCGGACCCAGAAAAAAGTTGAGGGGTGGCACTGATTGCACATTTTTTTCTCAGGGGTGTCACCTACACTAATAAAAGAAAAATAAAAAAAATTTAACACTACTTTAATGCTTCAGAAAATTTTCAGGGGTTGCACGGGCAATCTTGTGCACCATACTAGGTCCACCCCTGATCCTAATAAATGATAATACAAATTCAAGTTTAGTACTACGTATAAAAATTATGCGCTTTCATATATTTAACATATGCATTAGCTTTTTCCATTAGAAAAATGTTATGATTGTTGGCATGTTAACTGTTAAGAATTATCAAAAATCGTAATCGTGACTAAAATACCGAATTTCTGCCGAAAACCAAAGATGTCCTGGATTTCACGATATTTTCTTTGAAGCAAATGAAGAAAAAAAAAAATCGGCTGAACTCTCGAGATGGAAAAAACTTCTAAAAGAAGGAACTAAATGATGAATGTTTGTGCTCGAACAAAAGGACCAACCACTAGCTTCAACAAAACATGAGTATCGTTGAGATATTTTTGTTGACTAGTCAAGAGCAACTTATACTATCACTTACGGAGTATTATTCATGAGTCATGTGAGCACGAGTCGGTTTTTGCTAACACCGAATCTTAACTTGTTTATGGAAACCGATCGCTTCGTTTTTTATGGGTTCAGTTTTGAATTTGATATGGTTTGGTTTTGGATTTATCAATTTGGGCCATTAGAGACCAACAAACAAGACAAAAGTTTATGGGCTTGGCAATTATGATGCAAAAAACAAAGTATACCACATGCTCAAGTTCATGAGAGTGCTAAATTACAAACAAGAAATAAGTTCATTAATTATAACACAAATTTATGTTAAAACTTTAGTTTTTCGACCGTACCCAATACGGCCATGAAACTAGAAGCCGGCCATGAAACTCATAATCTCCAAAAATAACATCGGTTATCCGGTTTCATTCAGGCCCGGACAACCAAGCAGCAAGTAATGCATTCACCGTTTCTAAAAGGGAGGTGATTCTTACAGAGCAATTTATGTTAAATGAAGATTATGCGCTTTCTTTCTTTTTACCATACTTTGCATTGTCCTTTGATATGAAATTGCTCTGCATGGATAAAAATTATTATGTAACAATCAACCCCTTTCTAAAACCAATAATTTTGAGACATATTAAAAAGGAAAGATTGATAATAAAAATGGGACGGAGGGAGTAATAAATATTAGAGAAATGATATTTAGTCATATTATTTGGTCCGACTCATAGTCCTACTCACTTGATAGGATAACATGTGTACTCCACTAATTCTCTATATTAATACTAGCTTCATAGCCCACCCGACTGGGCGGGCATGCTTCAAGAGATATATTATAAAAAAATACCAACATATATTAATAATTTAAAAAATGACATAAGAATCGATAGTTGTAATGATAAGTTTGTACAAAATTTAATACATGAACAAATGTTACATAAAATTTATAAACGAAATAAGACTTCTTTGTAAACGACATTTGTTGTTGAATTAGTGTAATTGCATCTCTGTCACAACAAATGACCTTCAATCCGTTCTTGTTCTTAACTCGTGATACAGCTACATAAAGCTGGCCATGTGAGAATACCAGTTTTTGCAGAAACAAACCTACTTGAGACAACGTCTGACTTTGACTTTTATTAATGGTCATAGCAAAGCAGACCTGAACAGGAAATTGCCTCCGATTCAATTTGAAAGGCATCTTGTTGTCGGAAGGACTAATAACCATTCGAGGGATAGCGCAAATTGTACCAACCTTGCAGCCAGATATGATTTTACCTTCGATTATATTTACCCCCAATCGTAATATCTGAAGTCTCGTTCCGTTGCACAATCCAGCTTTCTAATCAATATTCCGCATACACATTAACTTCAGTACGTCCTGCAAAGTAACATAATATTCGTAGAGGAGTTACTATTTAACGAAGCAAAATAATTATATTACAAAGTGTTACCTGATGATGTTCTTCGATGCAGGGAATCGTATGAGGCTGTTAAATTGTAAGTATATCGTTGATTCCCTGCATGGTTATATAGGGGTCAATGGTTAAATAGAATATTTTTAAAAATGGTAAAGATAATTTAAACAACGGGATTTAAGGAATTTTGGTTGAAAATTTAAAATTCCTGTTTTTATGTTTTGAAAATTGAAAACTTCACAAAGATTCCGTGATTTAAAATTTAAATGGGTATTAAAATGGATTTTAAAGGAAAGAATCAAGTATACTGAGTTTAATATATTTTTTATTTTTTGTATTTTTTAAAACTTCTTAATTGAACCGAAAAAGTTAGACTGAGAGTATGTTATTTTAATGTTAGGATTACAGGTTCGACTTTTTAAAGGAAATAATCAATTGTATATAATGTTTTGAATTTTTACTATAATTATTACAGGTGGTATTAAATAGATTTTAAAGGAAATAATGAAAAAAATTCAAAAGTTTATCTTAATGAAATCCCGTGATTTTTGGTGGTATATATGCAGGAGAGAAGTTTCAGAATTAGTAAATATGAAATCCCGTGAATTTTTTTAACACTGGGAGTTGATTTTCTTTCCGTAAATGAATGGATTTTTGTGAATAAATGCAGGAAAGAGAGATATGGCATGTTGGTCAATCCTAAAATTACACATGGCATTGTTAGCGAATGGGATTGCTCCAAACTGCCTAGTTGGCAAACGTAAATCAAATGTAGGCTCATATATAGGAGAAGATTATCCCTGTATTTTAACACATGTATTCATTTAATGAGTAAGATCAAATGATAAAACTAGATACCATCACTCTAATATTAATACTTCCTCCGTATCAAAATAAGTGACATACTTTCCATTTTGGGGTGTATCAAAATAAGTGACACACTTTGAAAACTTTCATTTTTTGGTAAAAATATTGGGACCCATACCCACTAACTATCCACTTTAATAAAATAAAATTACCCTTATACCCTTACTTTTTACTTTTATAACTCATTAATATCACTTTATTCAATAAAAGTGGGACCTATTTTCTACTAACTATGTACTTTATTTATTTTAACCACTATTTTAACTTTTTACCTCAAAAAACATGTCACTTATTTTGACACAGAGAAAGTATTATTTTTTAAAATAAACATCGGATAGGGCTTTCAAACCTTTGGAGCGAAAGGATAACACACACTCATCGGTGTTTTCTCACACACAGACTCAACAATGGCGACCTTCGTAAGAACCCCATCTTCAATTTCCTTCCTTTCATCCTCAATGTTCTCCATTCCTTCAAATCAATCCCCCACAACCTCCCTCTTCATCAAACCCCCAAAACCCCATTTCCCAAAATGCACCGCCGCCGCCGTCGTAATCCGGTCGGAGCTCGCCACACTTCCGGTACTCTCCTTCGACGGCACTAAAATTGGCGAAACCACACTCAACCTCAAATCCGCCAGCCCTGACACTGCACGCGCCGTCGTCCACCGCGGTATCACCACCGACCTAAACAACAAACGTCGCGGTACAGCTTCAACTCTCACACGCGCTGAGGTACGCGGTGGTGGTAAAAAACCGTTTCCCCAAAAGAAACTCGGCCGAGCTCGCCGTGGGTCCCAACGGACTCCACTCCGGCCCGGCGGAGGTGTCGTGTTCGGCCCCAAACCACGTGATTGGTCCGTGAAGATCAATAAAAAGGAGAAGCGGTTAGCGATCTCGACGGCGTTAGCTTCGGCGGCCGTGAACGGAATCGTGGTGGAAGAATTTGGGGATAAATTTGAAAAACCCAAAACTAAGGAATTCATTGAAGCATTGAAGAGATGGGGGATTGATCCGAATGAGAAATCGATGTTTTTTATGACGGAAATTGCGGATAATGTGATTCTATCGAGTAGAAATATTGGGACTTTGAAAATGTTGACTCCGAGAACGTTGAATTTGTTTGACATTTTGAATGCTGATAAATTGGTGTTTACAAAAGCTGCATTGGAGTATTTGAATGATGCTTATGGGTATGATGATGGTGACGATGAGGATTTTGAAGAAGAAGATGACGATGAAGGTTAGTTGATTAATTTATTAAATAGAGTATTATTAATGTGTTTATTTGCATGTTTTATGCTCAATTCAAAAAAAATTAGGCTTTAGGGGGTGGGTGTTTAGGTATCGAGAGATAAGTATTGTTTCTTATTGCTACTAAATCAAAGACTGAGATTAGGAATGAGAATAAGTTTGTAACCCTAAACCAATTAATTTTTTTTTATGTAAGTTTGACATTTTGTTGACCTTGCCCGATTTTGCTCGATTTTGACCTTGACTGATTAATTGCTCCGATTAGGAAATTTATCACTAGGTCGACCGCCGATGACCGCTTAGGCTGCCGATTTAATCGGCCGCCTAGACCGATTTTTAGAATATTGCAATGATCACTTTATGTGTAGGATGATGTATTAGAGCATCTCCAACGAAAAAGTCTATCCAAGCCACTCTATCTCTGTAATAAGTGGGCCCATTAACTCTATACAAAACTTCAACTCCAAGCATAAACTCTATCTATCCCTTTAAAACTAGTGGGACCCATAACAATTATATTTTTAATTAATTTGGATGGATTTGTTGGCTAGTAAACAAAAAATAAAATCAATTAAATAGATATTAATATTAGATAATTAAATAGAAGTGATGGGATCCATTGATAGAGGGGGTATTCTCTCACTTCAAATATAGAGTGAGTCTTTCTCTCACTCTATATTTAGAGTGGGAGATAGAGGTGGGTTGGAGAAGAATAAACTTCAAATATAGAGATCGAGAGGTTGATAGAGGTGGGTTGGAGATGCTCTTAGGAACTAGAGGTGAAAAAAACCCGGTCTTAATCCAATCCGGTTTTAAAACCGGGTTGGAACCGGTTTTTTCCTTGTCAGACCGGATCGGTTCGTAAACCCACCGGTTTGGGATTTGATTGATGTTTTGAGAATGTCCGGTTTGAAAACCGGTCCTTAAAACTGGTTTAAAAAGCCGAAAAAACCGGTTTGAACCGTTCAACCGGATATATCCCGCTTACCAAAAACTGGTTTAAAACCGAACCGCTGCCAAAAAATTCGGTTTTTGCACCTTTAGTAGGAAACATTTAGTAGGTTTAAAGTTGTAAATAAGACAAATAAGTTGATATTGAAGAGCTTAATAAGCTTTCTACTTTGTTGATTTCTCTTTCCTTTTTTCATGAAAAATAGGAACCGAGACAGAGGAGATTGTGTTGCCACCAAGCGATGCATGAAGCCCATGACACGAAAAAACTTCTCTGACTCATTAAATAATAATTCCATTTTCGGTAACTGTTATCGACATTTCCTGTTGTAGTTGCATCAAATTTAAGTTATGTAAATCAAGTTTTTTTTGTAGCAAAATGTAAGATTTAAGAGGATCTTGATATGAGGATTTGAGGTGTTGTATCTTTACTTGTGTTCTCTTAACTTGTCTTCTCTATTAGTTAGATCTAAACGGGTTTGGGTCGTAAACGGATCTAGCGGGTAAACGGATCTAACGACCAACCCGTATCAATAAACTCTAAAAGGGTCATGGATAAACAAGCTGACCCACCTACCCATGTAACTAATAAAATAAGATAAATAATCAGGTTGGCGAGTTGGTATCATCTAACCAACTTATTTTAAAGGCTCGAGTGATACCAACCAGCCAACCCGATCCAGATTGGCTAACAATAGCAACAACCCAAGAACCGATTTAACTTTTAAATTTTTATGTGTGGATTCGAGTTATATAGTCAACTAAAGCTGACTAATAAAGAAGATTTTCAAAATAGAAAATGTGTTTAAGAAAGAGGTGGTTGAAACTTTTGGACTCCTAAATTTAAGGATCCAACAAACCTCACAACCAAACAAAACTTACCTCATCTTATTATCAATCAACAACAAAAAATCTAACAGTTTTCAATCAGACAATTCTTTCATGATTCAACTCTAGGTAAAGAAACATTCATTCTTTTCTTATTTCAATCAAATTCCATCCTAGGGTTTTGTTTAATTCTGTTCATTTATGTGATTAAAATTGCAAATTGAACAAATATACATGTAGGAATTAGCATGGGCATGAATGAGATCCAAATTTTTGTGATCAAAATTACAAAAATGTTGGGTCAAAATTGTATATGTTTGTTAAGAAAAACCCGTATCATTTTTGTATTATATGCATTTTGTGTTTGTTTTCTCCTTTAGCATTCATCATTTTAGTGTTTTGTCTCCCATTTCCGTTTTTTGTTCATAGATTATTTTTACGTAAGAATCGTCGTCAAAAAGTTAAAACCGTAAGATCAAATATTAAAAGTTGGAAGGAATTAAAGTCTTGTAGGAGCTTTAGGTCTGTATATTGTGTTCGTGTTGCGAAACAACATAATGAAAGTAGTTTAATGCAGGATCGCCCACCAAGTGTTCGACAAAAAGTCAGAGAAACAAATCACAAAATTTGCAAAGATTTGAATCATTTGGTTGATGACAAATAAGATAAAGTAAAAGAAACTATGGATGTTGATAAACAAAATCATGGTCATAAAAGCGCTCGATGGATAGACGATCAAGATCAAAAAAGTCTAATGGATCTCGGGATTTCAGAGGTTGATCGAACGAAAAGGCTCGAGAATTTAATGGAAAGAAGAAGAACAAAGAAACTATCAAAGTTTCAGATGATAAAAAATGCAATTGGAATCGGAGTAGGGGTAGGAAATAATAGTTGTGGTGAAATTGCGTCTCTTAATATCACGAAAAAGAACCCGTTTCTTTCACGGACCGATTCGGCTCCGACTTTTATGGGTAAAAATAACCCGTTTGATCTTCCGTATGACCCGCATGAGGAAAGACCGATACTTACGGGGGGTAACTTTGATGAAGAGTTTATGGCTTCGGGTACTCGTAAGAAAGAATCGAGCTTTACGCGTGAACGCTTGAATTTGGGCGATTTTGCGCATACAGAATCTACAGGGGGTGAAAATGAAACTTCTTTTGATAGTGAATTTGCAATGAAGGAGTTGAGGAGACTTGGAACTTCAAAAGTAGGTAGGTACTTGTTAAAGGTTAATTTAGGGTTAACAATGAGTTTTGGATGATAAGGTGGCTTTACGTCCCATTTGGATTATTTAACAACTTAATTACTTGATAAACCGAAGATAATAATTGGATGAGCCAAAAAAGACAAAAAATTAACATGTCACTTGCCTCCTCAGCAAATCATTATTAGCTTATGGAATGTCCAAAATAGAATACAAAACCATCTTTTAATAAACTAATTCGACAAATAATTATACAATGACTACGCAAAAACAACATTTTATGCATTAGTTTCTTAAGTAAACATAATATGTCAAACCCTCAAGAGAACTAATGTGATTATAACAACTTTAAACTAACAGAAAACATCCGAACAGTTCTACAAACCATTTTAGCATCTTATTATATGATTCTCATTCTCATCGAATTCAAGTAATTACTTTCTAACGGTTAATTTCTTTTTCTAGCAAACAAGAAAGACGACAATAAACTCCCCGAACAAAATACTTTGATTCCTAATGATGTCATTAATAACACCCGTGCCATAGGAAAAGGCGAATCCTCCAAAAAAGCGGTTAATATGGTTGATAAGGTTGACCTTTCCAATGAACCCACTCGAACCCAACCACCTACAAACGAACCCGAGGTTGACCATGATGACTCAAGTGATCAATCAACTTCATCAAGTGAAGACGAACCGCCGATTTTAAAACCAAATAAAGAAGCGATTTTGCATTGTTTAAGCTTGTCTCGAATGAGGTCAATTTCACAAGGAAATAATATTAGACGAAATGCCGAATCATTCGACTGTGGGCCATCCTCGCTGTTTGACAAGTCAAAGACCGATGGGTTCTTTTTCGGGTCGAATAAAGGGATCCATTACGGGTCAACAGATTCGGTTGCTTCCGATATGCAAGTCGAGGTCTCGGAAATCGGGTCACCGCCATCAACAACAAATACGTCGTTTGTGAACTCGACTAACCCTTCGGAATTGGATTTAAATGAAATACGGTTGAGAGATATTGATGAGGAGAGTGAGCATGATTTTGATGAATTTGATGATCAAAATGGTTGTTATTTTACCGACGAAGATAAACAACAAACGAGACGGGATCACAAGGTTAGTATGTTTTAGAAGTTCTATGGCAGCCGCATAGGGGCTACAAAATTTTGAGGATCATTTGAAAAAATTAGTTTATAAGCTCACTTGAAATCTTGAATTAAGCTCATTTGAATTAAGATAATCCCGATAAAATAAAGAAAAATTACGTATTAAAGGGCCCAAAAAAACCCGGACGTATAACTTGAAATTAAAGCGTCCATTTACATTGGAAGAATTTTACGTATTTAAAAAAATATTGCTTTAAGGGGGCCATTTTAAATTTTTTGTTATTGGGCCGGCGGTTGGGTAACAGAAAAATGGTTGAAGTAAATAACATTTGTCCAAAAGTTAGAAGATTATTTATTAGTAGTTACCTTAATTTGTCTAGTATCTGTTTTACAGCCAGAATCATCGACCAATCAGGGCTCATTAGCCAGAATTTTTTTTAACATTATGAATAAGACTCAAGAACGGGTAATTGTAGCCGAGCCGTTGGATCAAAGTGTGCCTGATAGTTTACCCTCGGTGATCAAAGATTCAAGCAAGCAAGATCGATGACTAGACATCAAGAAACTGTTAGCAACACAAATGTAAATGTCACATGTGTAATCTTAACAACTTTCAAGTGTAAAAGTTTTTTAAGCGAATATTTAGAAACCAAATGAGAATTTGAAATTTTTAGCTAAAATCAAGCGTGTTTATGTTTTTTTTTTGTAATATGTGTTCTGATTCGTTTTGCGAACTGATTAATCCCACAGCGAACAACTGCTTTGCAGCTAACTGCGGGTGAACCACCTTCGCCACAAAGGCGTATTATTTTTGCTCGGAGGGATTCAGCCTGAAACCTTCTGAGAATTTCGAGTCCTTAAACACTTCTTGTTATCATTGTTATCGCTAACTTTTTTGTTCCCGAAGAAAGTATAGTTACAAATGGGTTCATTCGTTCATATCAAATAGAAAAAAATAAAGGCAAATTATAAAATAGATGACAATTGACAAGTACAAATCGTACCACTATTAAATATTCCCTCCGTTTCTAAATAAAGTTCTCATTTTCTCTTGAGCACAAGTTTTAAGGAGAAAATTAGTGGTTGAGTCATTGATAATAAATTTGATTATAATATAAAGTTGGTTTGGAGAAAGAAAGATGGTTAGTTGATAGTTAATAGTGAGGTACTTGATAATTATATTATTCTATTAAGTAGACCCCATTAATTTGTGAAATTAGAACTTTATTTAGGGACAAAAATTTAGGCAGAAATAAGAACTTTATTTAGGGATACAGGGAGTATTAATTAGTGGCTGAATCTTAGAGATAACAAAAGCATATAATTATAATTTGAGCATAAACATCATTGCTTATGAACCAAACGAGCTTATTAATTTAATTTTAACTTTTTAAAAAAAAGTTATATTCTTGTTAAATCTAGGACTATTTTTGTAATTATCTCTATAACTTAGGGGCTTTTTTAGAATTAATAAAACCTTGTTGGCAATATCATCTATCTGTCTATCGAAACACTCGTCGTAAACCCCTAAATTTCATTCGAGCTACAGAAGAATTCATGGCAGAGGATAAGAAACAAATATATCAAAGCAAAAATTACAATTTTGTCTCTTACACGCTCTCAATAACCTTTTCCAGTTATCTTTTTATTCAAATCCTCTAGCTGCTAGCCTGCTATATGTAATTATCCTGCTATATGAGTACATCAATTGTATTTTATTTTTATTTTTTTACAGAAATTATTTAGATGAGTGTAGTTAAATCAGATCATACTGTTTGGAATGAAGAGATTATGAAAATTTAGTTATTTTTTTGCTGTTTAAATTAGAAATTTTTTAAAGTTTAGGGGGTGTTTGGAAAAGCTTATTAAGGGGCTTATTAGCTTAATAAGTCCAAAAAAATTTGAAATTTCAAGCTTATCTATCTATCTACTACTATAATAAATCAAACCCCTTAGTGTCACGTGTCATTTTATTAGCTCTTATATTTCCCGCCAATAACCAGCTCCTTATTTTGCTCCTTATTTCGTGTGATAAAGTAACTTATCTAATTTAAGAAGCAATTTGTTTTTAATTATTTTCCCTGCGATATATTGGTCGACCATATTAGCTAGAGGTGCACATATGGGCTTTAGCCCGAGCCCGGGCCTAAAAAAAGCCTGAAAAAGCCCGAAAAAGCCCGGCCCGAAAAAGCCCGGCCTGAAGTCCTTTTTAGCCTGAAATCCTAAACGGGCCTGACTTTAGTCACAAAAGCCCATTAAAGCCCGGGCCCGGGCCGGACCGGGCTAAGCCCGAAGCCCGAAAAAGCCCGAAAAAAAGCCCGAAAGCCTGAAAAAGCCCGGGATTTATAACGTTATAAAGCATGTGCTATTTCTAAATGCCCGAAAAATCTAGAGCTTCTCTTGTCTTTTCTACCTTAATGATATAGCCATATAGATGATAGGGTAGGAAAATACCCGAAAGTAATAATTTGTCGATTTATTTAATTAGTTATAATGAATATTTTGATTATTTATATTTTTTCTAATTATACTATTATATAAAAGATATCATAGAAAGAAAAAAAAAAAGCCCGAAAAAGCCCGGGCTAAGCCCGCTAAGCCCATTCAGGCCTAAACAGGCCTAGTTTTTTCTTAAAGCCCGGGCTAAACCCGGCCCGGGCTTTTTTAGGCCCGGGCTTTTTTACTCCAAAAAAGCCCGGTCTTTTTTAGGCCCGGGCTTTGTGCACCTCTAATATTAGCTATTAGCTTTTGATACCTTATTCCATATTTGAGGATTTGGTGAAATTATTTTAATGTATATATTGAACATTAAATACATTAAATTAGCTTTTGATAGCTTTTAATATGGTCAATCTTTTAACGTAATTTATTTGGTTAATTATTTTTTAGGGATAATTGTTTTTATATCCTTGTAAAACTCATTAATTATTTCTATATCCTTCTCAAATTCATAAATTATCTCTATATCCTTCTAAACTTTATAATTACCTTCATATCCTTCTAAACCTTTAAAACTCTTTTTTATGTCCAAAAACCTATTTTATTATTTATTAAATCGTGATAATATCAATAATACATGCAAATAAATATGATTTCTAATACATAATTAACAGATATATTACATACTTATTTGATAATTATTGATATTATAATGATTTAATAAATATTAAAATAGGTTTTTGGACATAAAAGAGAGTTTTAAAGATTTAGAAGGATATAAAGACAATTATAAAGTTTAGAAGGATAAAAAGATAATTTATGAATGTGAGAAGGATATAAAAACAATTAATGAGTTTTACAAGGATATAAAAGCAATTATCTCATTTTTTTATTATTTATTTACTTATATACATTATTTAGATGTAATGTCAATTTTTATTAATAATGATTACCCATAGAAATAACAACATTTTAAACTATTACGTGCATGATACGAGTCCATATTAACGTGCAGCATAATAAGCGACAACTCTTGATGGCCAATACGTCCATCATATCTTTTATACTAATTTTTTTTTTTATTTTGATTATCCACAATAATTTTCATTTAATATAATTAACATCACAAATCCAGATTTTCAATATTTATATTCACATGACGGATTTTCAAGTAAACAGAGATAGAAGAAAAGCTACAAAAAATAATTTAGATCCTACGAATTTAAATAAACCTTCTACTATGTTAAACACCCAACAAACCAATATATGTGTTGGTAATGGTAATGGTAATGGTAATGATACCCATGACGCGAGACAGAGGAGGAAAGTTAGAAAACTTTATTTGGATAATAGGAAGTCCAAACATTTATCGAGTCCTCCTCCTGGTATTACACCTAAAAATAACACAAATAATTTAAAATATGTAATCAATTACCAAAATATACAAAAAAAAAGTAAAAAAAAACAAGGGTTATCAATATATAATTACAACACCAGCATCTTCATCGAGAATAGTTAGGACTCCCATATCTAACATTTCGTCTAGCGTTATTAACAAGACACCACTGTTCAAGTTGCAAACTGGTCGTCATAAATTAAAAAGAAAGGTTGGTACGCATATATCAAATGTTCCAATTTTTTATTTGACATTAGATGAAAATAATATCGTCAAAGATGTAAATCAAAATGTTCATGTTGGTTTATCAAAAAGTATTCACTTACAACTAATTCTTTCAACTTAATATTTAATAAGAAGTCCTACTCCTGGTATTACACCAAAAAATAACACAAATAATTTAAAATATGTAATCGATAACCAAAATATACCAAAATAAATAAATAGGGGTTATTAAGAGACAACCCGTGATGGCCAATACGTCAATCATATCTTTTATACTAATTTTTTTATTTGATTACCCATAATAATTTTCATTTATTATAATTAACATCACAAACCCAGATTTTCAATATTTATATTCACAGGATGGATCTTCAAGTAAATACAGATAGAAGAAAAGCTACAAAAAATAATTTAGATACTACAAATCCAAACAAACCTTCTACTACGTTAAACACCCAACAAACTAATATATATGTTGGTAATGGTAATGGTAATGATACCCATAATGCGAGACAGAGGAGGAAAGTTAGAAAACTTTATTTAGATAATAAGAAGTCCAAATATTTATCAAGTCCTCGATATTACACCTAAAAATAACACAAATAATTTAAAATATGTAATCGATAACCAAAATATACAAAAATAAAATAAAAAATAGGGGTTATCAATATATAATTAGAATACCAACATCTTCATCAAGAATAGTTAGGACTCCCATATCTAACATTTCGTCTACCGTTATTAACAACACACCACCGTTCAAGTTACAAACTGGTCGTCATAAATTAAAAAGGAAGGTTGGTACTCATATATCAAATGTTCCAATTTTTAAAGGCCAAAATGCATTTTAGTACCCTGAACATGGCTAACTAGGTACTATACTATCCTGAATTATTAAATGTGCAGCATGGTACCCTAAACTTGATAAAATGGTCGATTTAGTACCCTGACTCATTAATTTGCTCACATTTTCTTGCTTGACTTACATTCGTTGGAGCTTTTGACGGACTAAAAAATATACGTTCATCTCAATATATTGATATTAGAAGCAATTCTCGTAAGAAAACAATGTCAAATTAGTGAGTTAGGGTACTAAATCGACCATTTTGTCAAGTTCATGGTACCATGCTGCACCTTTAATAGTTCAGGGTAGTAGAATACCCAGTTAGCCAAGTTCAGGGGTACTAAAATGCATTTTTGGCCATTTTTAAACTGGTCATAAATTAAACTGGTCGTCATGCTTGATGGTAATGATATTAGGGGGTTTAATTTGAAATGATTAAGACAACAAAAATGTATAGGGGCTGGATCATAATATTAACAATTCAGTTTCAATATTTGTTCAAAAGACTTGATTAAATTGTAGTACACGATTATAATTGTTTTGATATGTTAAACGGGATACTATTTGGAAAAAAATGAGTTCCACTTATATGATCGTTCGATAATAATAACAAGATTAACTTAATTGACATTGAAATTGTATTTTTATTTTATTTTATGATTTTTCATTAATAAATTTTAGTCCTATACAAGTAACATATATATTTTATACTATATAAAAACTACGTTCAATAAAATTGTTGACACCCCGTGATTTTCACGGGTCAGAACCTAGTTAAGCTAATAAGATAAACCTCCTTAATAAGGTTTCCCAAACATGCCTTTAGTACAGATTTCTCGTAATTTCATGCTTTTAAATGCATCTGAGCGTTATTTAATAGCTTTATTTTGATATTCTAGTGAGGAATTTGAGATCCATGAAGTTTATGTGGTGAGCTAATGACATTATTCATAACAAGTGATAAAAGGAGAATTGCTCTGTATTGTATATTCGTGTGTTTTGTATTGCATTGCAGCATGCTATCCTATTTAAATACAAGGATTGAGAACATAAAAAGGAAAAACATTATGAAGATCCCTCGAATTCTGGCAGTGATCGAGAGGTACCAGCTAGGCATAGGTGGCATGATTTGCTTTCCTTTTTTCCTTATATTACCATTTAACACTCCCCTCAAGTTAAATAGTGGGCTTACCGAAATTCAACTTACCAAGAACTTCTTGTAGGGACTTCCCGTTCACTACTTTTGTTAAGATATCAGCAAGTTGGTCTTCAGACAAAACGAATGGAAGTGTGATGATTTTGGCTTCTAACTTTTCTTTGATGAAATGTCGGTCCACCTCTACGTGTTTTGTTCGATCGTGTTGGACTGGGTTTTCTGAGATTTTAATTGCTTCCTAGTTGTCGCTAAAGACTTCACTTGATTTTTGTGGAGGATATCCTATCTCGGTTAGTAATCGTCTTACCCATAACACTTTAGTTATCCCTTTCGCGATTCCTCTGAATTCAGCCTTAGCGCTTGATAAGGCCACTACTTTCTGTTTCTTGTTGCGCCATGTTACAAGATTTCCCCCGACAAGGGTAAAGTACCCTGCGGTTGATCTCCTATTGTTTTTGTCTCCTGCCCAATCTGCATCGGTATATAGTTAAGTTTCTAGGTGACCGTTTGGTTGAAAAAGGATTCCATGTCCTACTGTTCCTTTGAGATATTTTATAATCCTCAAGACTGCTTCCATGTGTGGCTTTTAAGGTTTGTGCATGAACTGACTTACCACACCCACAACGTATGCTATGTCTGGACGCGTGTGAGAGAGGTATATTAGCTTTCCTACCATTCGTTGATATCTTGTTCTGTCGACTGGGTCATCATTTTCTTCATTTAGGAGTTATAGGTTCATAATCATTGGTGTTTCGGCATGTTTGCAGTCGATCATCCCGGTTTCCGCCAGTAAGTCAAGAACATATTTTTTATGGTGCATGAAGATTCCCTGCTTTGACCTTAGAACTTCAAATCCTAGGAAGTATTTAAGATTTCCTAGGTCCTTGATTTCAAATTCCGAGAACAATCTTCTCTTTAACCTTGCTATTTCTTCTATATCGCCACCTGTAATTATCATATCATCAACAAATGATTAGACATGTTATTAGTTTTCCTCTTTTTTTTAAGAAATAAAGTGTGGTCTGAGTTGCTTTGTTTGAACCCATAGCTTAGGATGGCTATGGTGAATCTCCCAAACCACGCTCTAGGAGATTGTTTTAAACCATAAAGAGATTTTTTAAGGCGACACACTTCCCTGTCTTTTTAATTGCTTGTGATTCCATGCGGAGCTTCCATGTACACTTCTTCCTGTAGTTCTCCGTGTAGGAAGGCATTTTTTACATCAAACTGGTGTAGGGGCCATCCTTGGTTTGTAGCTACTGAGCAGAGAATTCTGATGGTGTTGATTTTTACGACTAGAGAAAAGGTTTATGAATAATCAATTCCATATGTTTGTGTGTAACCTTTTGCTACTAGTCTTGCTTTGTGTCGTTCAATTGTTCCATCTGGTTTATATTTAATTGTGAACACCCATCGACATCCAACCATTTTCTTTCCCGGTGGTAGAACACATTTTGTCCAAGTTTTGTTCTTCTTCAGGGATTCCATTTCTTCTTTCATTGCATCTTTCCACTCTCTGGATTTTAGGGCTTGTTCGGGATTTGTAGGAATTTCTTCGGAGCATAGAGCTACAGTGAAGGCTTTGGCTTGTTCAGATAGATTTCATGTGGCTATGTTGGCCATTGGATACCTAACCCTCTTTTGTTCTTTTCTGCTGAGTATCGATTAGGTGTGATACCCCTGTTTGCCCTGGGAGGCAGAGTATATTGCAGTGGTTCATCCTCCTGGATTGTGGTGAATTCTTCTCCATTATTTTCATTGTCTAATCCCTGCATATCCTGCACATTTTCTTATACACATGGATTGTTAGTAGGAGATAAGTTACTTACCTCAGGAATCTGGATAGGATTCGAGTCTTGGGGGGCATTGTCTTTGATATGTTGAGTAGCTTCGGAAGTGTCTTGAGAACTAGTTGTGTCTACGGTTTCAGGGTAGATTGTTTCAGGGTTGATTGTAGTTGTGTTAACTATTTCAAGCCAATTCAGTGTGTCGTTCGTATCATTCATATCCTCCCCCTGACTGGTGATGTTAGTGGTGTAGTAGTATTCGGTCTCAAGGAAGTCACAATTCATAGTGGTAAACATGCGTCGGGTTTTAGGGTTGTAGCATCGGTACCCTTTCTGGTTAACCCCGTACCCTACTAAGACACACTTTTCCGCACACGGGTCGAGTTTAGATCAAATAGAATTTGGTATGTGAACGAAAACAGTACAACCAAAGATGCGTGGTTCTAGAGTGAGAGTGTGGGGAACATTAGTGTATTCGGTTAGAACTTGCAGCGGACTTTTTAATTCCAAAAATTTGGTTGGGAGACGATTAATGAGGTAGGCAACTGTAACAAGAGCTTCAGGCCAGAAAGATTTTGGGACTTGAGATTCTATGAGGAGTGCTCGAGTAATTTCGAGAAGGATACAATTTTTCTGTTTCGCGACACCATTTTGTTCAGGGGTGTATGAGCACGAAGTTTGGTGAATTAAACATTTTTCTTGACAAAAAAGTTTCATATCGGAGTTAATAAATTCTCCACCATTGTCGGATCTAAGAGTTTGGATGGTTTTATTAAACTGGGTTTGGATCACAGCGTAAAACGACTTGAATGTTTTAAAAACTTCGTTTTTATTTTTTTAATAAGTATACCCAAGTCATACGGGTACAATCGTCAACAAACATGACAAAAAACGAAAATTTTGCCCCCCGGCGATTGGAGCCGGTCCCCAAACATCGGAATGAATTAATGAAAAAGGTTGATCCACTTTTGTAAAATTTGGTTTAAACGTTTTTTGATTACTTTTGGAAAACACACATGTTTCACAATGTGACTTACCATTTAAAGGAAAAAGTTTCGGAAGTAAAATATGTAAATAATTGGTAGATGGGTGACCTAGTCTTCTGTGCCACAACCACGCTTCCCTTGTTGTCGTTCCGTGAGATAACATGGCACTCCCATTTTGAGTAACTTCATCCACGTAATATAGACCGTTCTTTTCAGTGTCACGCCCAATTATCACTCCCGTCCTGATATCTTGTAAGATACAAAATGTCGGTTGCATGAGCACCTAGAAATTTAATTCTTTGGTGACGTGACTAATAGACAAAAGTTTATGTGATAGGTCGGGAATATAGAGACATTTAGAAAGTTTTAACATTGGAGAGATCTCAATATTCCCTCCTAATTTCACATTTAACTTTTCCCCATTTGCGGTTTGTATATATGATTTCGTTGGTTTATTAGTGGTCGTAAAATCATATAAGTCGTTGGTCATGGTGTCCATGGCCCCGCAGTCAAATATCCATAAGTGTTCCTTATCTCAAGTATTTTTAACCATATTGACTGAACCCCCTTTGTTATTTAAGTTTTTATCAATTTTAAAAGGGTTACACATTTTATGGCTTTTGTTCAAAAAATAGTTAAATGAAACAAAAGGTAATTGGTTTACAATTTTAACACTGTTTGGATTTTTATACAAAAAGTTTTCCACGGACGTCGTCCTTTTTACAAAAATTTAAAAGATTGGTGTTTAAAGGGGATTTTAAATTAGAATAAGGGGTATTTTTATAAAAAGAAGGGAAAGAGTGGGGGATCGGGTGTTTAACACATTCACCCCTTGTACCTTCCACCACCAAATCCCGAGCTGGTTTTACGATCAGAGTTGTTACCGGCGGTCGTTTTTCGTCCCCATTCATGTCCCTCATCTGATCCGAGACTTCTGTTGTTCTTCTTGTGGCCGTCCGTCCACCAATCGGGGTAACCTACAATCTGAAAACATTGCTCTTTGGTATGTCTACTCATGCCGCAATTATCACAAATCAGGTGGGATTTGTCTTCTCTCATTGTTGAACCGTTCGCCTCTGTAGCGGGAAGCGATTCTAATCGGAGAATTTCTCTTTTTATATGTTCATATTTTCGATCCAAAGAATTCAGAAAATGGAACAATTTGGGGGTTTGAGGCTGCTGGTTTATGCTATTTCTTAGCAAATTGGCTAGTTGTAGTGACAAGTTTGCATCCGAGCTACCGTCTGCGGACATGGCGGCTCGACAAATTGATCACAAACGCTAGTTTAGAAGCACGGTAGATGATGAAATACCATGCTCCGATACCATGATAACAAGTGATAAAAGGAGAATTGCTTTGTATTGTATATTCAAGTGTTTTATATTACATTGCGGCATGCTATCCTATTTAAATACAAGGGTTGAGAACATAAAAAGAAAAAACATTATGAAGATCCCTTGAATTGTAGCAGTGATCGAGAGGTACCGGCTGGGCATAGTGGCATGATTTGCTTTCCTTTTTTTCCTTATATTAACGTTTAACAATAATATTAGAAGGATGCTAGTATGAATTAGCCATTCTAGCGTTTATTTCGTGTTAAGTTTCAATTCTGTAAATTTTGTGCAATTTTGATAACAAATTTTATTTTTATGGTCATTGAATTGTACTAACAACTGTGGAATTAAATCAGATCATACTGTTTGAAATAAGGAGATTAAGAAATTTTAGTTAATTTTGCTGCTTAATTACTCCATGCGTTCCAAAATATAATCCAAATCTCACGTAAAATCACGCTTACAAATGCACTTCAAGATTATCTAATACCTTATTATTGATTTCTTCATTCTAGAAATAATTAGAGTAAATTATACAAATTGGCATGTGCTATATTCTGCGTTTTTTTTTTTGGCTTTTGTCCTTGAAAATTTCATTTTTCCTCTATTTCGTAATTTTTTGCTTAAATTTACAATTTTTATCTAAAAATACATTCAATTAATGTGAAAAATAAACTCTATTAAGGACTTATAAATACATTTACTCATTATGAAAGGATAGATTTGATCTAAATATACATTCAATTCATACAAAAAATAGACTTAATCAAAGACTTATAAATACATTTACTCATTATGAAAGAATGGACCGATCGACTAATAACACCTCCTTTCCTTGCATTAATCAAACATAAAAGGGAACACAAGGATTTCTGGGCCAAAGCAATATCACACTTGGCCCATTTCATTTAATATCACACTCATGCTTATTAAAAGGGAATTCATTTCTATATCACAAATTTTACTTCTTATACCACAACGTACAAGTTTTACACCTAACTGTACAAGTATGTTAAGAAACAATTGTGGTAGATGAATTAAAACTTGTGGTAGGAAAATCACCCCCTTTATTAAAAACATCTAGTTTTTTATAAAAAGGCAAAAAAAAAAAATCTACTAATTTACTCCCTTTACGTTATACTCCGTAACTGCTTTCTAATTAAATATGACAACTATAACTGTAACTAAATACTAGTATTAACAAGAGTGAAAGACTAGTCTTTTTGAAAAATAATGACTTGAAATATCTTTAGAGAAATAATTTAAAAAATAATGTATAAAAAATAAAACGGGTAAAGAAATTAGATGAATTACATTTCTTGATGATATATTTAATTTCTATTTCCTGTCAAGTTTATGGTGATAAAAACAGCTTCACTGATGAACAATATAAAAAACTTGAAATTAATATAAAAAACTTGAAATTAACTCAACGACTGTTTTTAAACAATTCAAATTAACATATTCGTAATATTACATAAAATGGGAAACGTTCAAGGAGCTCTATTATTTTTACGAACTCCTGAGGAGCAAATCTCAACCATTGATCTATAAGATCTAATGATCAAGATTAATCATAAATTTTATATATAAAGGGGTATTTTGGTCATTTGGCATTTAAAAAAATTTTAATTTTTTTTTTTTGTTTTTTATTTTAAAATTTCAAAATTTTTTAATTATTTTTTTAATTTTTTATTATTTTTATTTTTAATATATTTTTCATTAAAAAACAATATTTATTTGATAATTACTTGTAGCACTTAATCACATTGATTTTAGTGTAAAATCACATGTGATTGTATATTTAATCATATTTGATGTTTTAGTTCAATAACATGTGATTCAGTACACAATCACATGTGATTCAGTTTGCAATCACATGTGATTCCGTATGCAATCACATTATGTGTTATTAATTATAAAATAATAATTGTTTTTAAAAAAATATTAAAAAAATAAAAAATAATAATTCTAAAATAAAAAATATAAAAAAAATATTTTATTTTTTTAAAATGACCAAAATGCCCCTCCATGTATATTCTATGTGATTAATTTTGACCATTAGATCTTATTAATCAATGGTTGAGATTTATTCCTCGGGATTTCGTAAAACTAATGGACCTCCTTGAACGCAACTCTACATAAAATATATAATTATTGTTTTGAATTAGATTGGAGATAGATCAAATCTAATACTTCCTCCGATTCAAAATAAGTGATACACTTGGTGTTTCACGGTTTTTGAGGCAAAAGATTATAATGATGGTTAAATTAGATTAATTGGATGGTTAGTGGGGAATGGGTCTCACACCTTTTGAATAAAGTAAGGTTAATGATGTTTAAAAGTAAAAAGTAAGGGTAAAGGGGTCATTTCACTTTGTTAAAGTAGATAGTTAGTGGGTGTGGGTCCCATTTTTTTTGCCAAATAAGGAAACTTTTCAAAGTGTATCACTTATTTTGAATCACCCCTAAAAGGAGAGTGTATCACTTATTTTGAATCGGAGGAAGTATTCAAATACCATTTTATTTTATAAATAAATAAATAAAAAGTTATTATGTACTTTAGATTAGGGGTGTCAAATTTTTAGCGAACAAAACCAACCAACATGCTACCAACCATACCAAGAATAGTTGGTAGCCAACATGTTTGGTTAGTAGTACATATCAATCAAGTAGTCATGGTACGGTAATGGTACAAAAATTAAAATATCATGGTAGTACCATACCAACCAATAACAAAAATGTAATATATTATTTAGAAGAATTCGAGAAAGGTAAACTACGTATTATTCTTTTTATTAAAAGTTATGATATCATAATATGAAAACATTCCAGTTACAACTTCTTAGCTTAACCGATCAATGTATTACATTTTTGTTATTGTATTTGTATATAATGTTAATAATTAAGCGTGTGAAGCAGAGGAAAATGTTATAAGCTAGTGTATTATGACAAAAATACTACATTATTTGTACTTTATCGTAGATAGTGTTTATATAACATTTAACGTATACTATTACCAAATATAATAGTATAGAAAAATATCTTGTTTTTAGTAATAATTTCAAATACGTGTGTGATCTTGGTATATACCATTACCAATTCGTACCAACCATGATTGTTGGTAGCCAAACAAAATGATACAAAGTATAGTTGGTACGGTACTGATAGCAAGATTAGTGTACCAAGTATAGTTGGTACGGTACACGGTATGAGGAAAATATATATGGTACCGTACCATATTCACCCCTACTTTAGATATACAATATTTCTCCCTAGGAATATTATTGTTTAGTATGTATTAAAAAATAATATAAAGATAACTAAAAATTTAAAAGTATAAAAGTAAATGAACAAAAAAAAGCAAGAAAAACAAATATTCTCATGTTTTAGATTAAATTAAAAACAAATAATAATAACTTAATTCGACCCAAGGCCTTGTAGCCTAGTGGTATTCGAGAATAATTTAAGGTGTTGCTTATGACCAATAGGTAATGGATTCAAGTACCGTCGTGGACAAAAAAAAAAGAGTAAATTAGGCGCCGTTAAAAAAAAAAAAAAACTTAATTCGAGAAAACATATATGCACAGAAATACAGAATCAGCAGCGTATACGTAGATCAAGGAATATTCACGTGATTAACACAAGACCCTTCTCAAACGTGTATTTCTTTAATTTCATATAATATGCATAAAAATTTGAAATATTATAGAATAAACTAAATATTAGTATATTTTTTTGTCAACATTTTCATATTACAAATGGACAAATAAACAAGATCTTGAGTCATATACTTCTGTATATTAATACTAGATTCATAGCTCGCCCGAATGGGCGGGCATGCCTCATAAAACAAAAAGGAAAATTCTAGAAAAAAAAACTTAAGATATCATATATTAATCTATAATTGAAATGATAATAAACGTTTGATACATATCACAAATGGTACACACAATTTAGAGATGAAATAAAACTTATTTGTATACGACAAGTTGTTATTGAGTTAGTGTAACTGTTATCTTGGTCGCAACAAATAACTTTCAATCATTTCTTGCTCTTAAATCTGAAGACATGGACATGCAATTGACCGTGTGAGAATACTGGATTTTGAAGAAACAACTCAACTTGTGACAACGTCTGATATTAGCTTTTATTAATAGTCATAACAAAACATACTTAAACATAAAACAGGGGCATCTTGTTATCGAAAGAACTAATAACCATGCCTTTTCAAATAGTCCAACAATTAGTGCGACACAAATGTAGACATCTGGGTCACATATATTATAAGGGCATGTTCAGACTTTGTCACAATCAATTTTCGTAGATTTCTTGAATTATATAAAGAGGTCATATAATATTTCTTAATTTACCTTAAGTAGTTAAGGTAATATCCCTTTAATTTGAATTTTGATAATCGACAATATCAACCTATTTTAACATTTTTAATTATAATAATAGTTTTAAATTCTGTCAAACTAATTAAGGGAATTTGCTCATTATTTGATTGTGTCAAAAGAATTTGTTCATTATTTGTCTAAAGTTTCGAAAATTAAAATATATATTCCTAAAGAATCACCTAAAGGATTGATTTGACAAAATATATATTTTAAAACTTAACTGAAATTGAGATGGAAAGTCATATAATTGTGTCAAACGAATTTATTAAGTTTTTATAGAGATTCGCAAATTACCTAAATAGTATTGTAGTTATTTATTTATTTTTATCAAATTTCAAATGGCAGACCCAATATTCCGTAAGCATGATCTTGTTACCTAATATAATTGCATGATTTGCGGAAATATGAATATTTGCGGAAACAATGGATGTGAAATTTGTAGAGGAAGTTTGTTAACTCAGCAGGAGGAGAATAGCACAGAATTTTCAAGGTATAATATAAGGAGGATTTCGTTGGCCAATTGTTGAATTACAAGTGGCATTCTCGACCAATTAGGGAGCTCCAAACTGCTGAGTTGACAAACGTAAATCAAATGTAGGTTCATATATAGGAGAAGATTAAAAAATATCGAGCGCTTTGGATACTCCATTGGAAGAAGATTACAAATGAATTTAGAACATATTCAATTATAGATATTTTCCTATTATATATGTAGTGTTCTAAAAAAAATGATGCATAAAACTTAAATATATTTTTTGTTTGTTAATAAATTTATATAACTAACTTATATAACCTTTTAACTGTTTCAAGCCAAGTTTCTATGGAAATATCCTGGAAGAGTTTAAGGTGTGTCTAGTATAAAGAATTGAAAGGTAGAAAATGAAAATAAAGACAATGTAAGTATTATTTTTTGAAATGTCCGAAAAAATTTGAAAATTTTGTTTTTTCAGATTTTTAAACTAAAACTATGGAACACAATGCAAGTATTATTTTTTTTTGAAAGACAAATATACCGATTAAAGGGGATAAAAAAGTACAACTATATCACAAAGAACAAGACCAGTGAAAAAAGATGGAAATGAAACATAACATAAGGAGAAATAAAAAGATAAATTAACCCGAATCAAAACAAACGGATTCTGAATCAAAATTTTCTATTGTCAACTTTTTTGTAAGTTATATTTTCCAACTAAATTAGTGAAATGCTTTTGAATTAGCGGGGAGATGTCCTCATGTATGACGATCTCTTTGTCTTGCTCGTTGGCGAAAGATAGTTTTTTTTTTCTCAAACCTTAAATCACCCAAATGGGAGCGTAGATAACTCCTTTGCAACCTCTTTATAATTAACCGTATCACAAGTCGAAGAAAGTTTAGTGAGAACAACATCATAAAGAAATAACAACATATACATCTAGTATATTAGTACATGAAGGTAAGAGTTTTTATATGATCAGATGTGTTACTGTTTCCTACTATTTATGTCTATTTTTTGGTTACTCACCGGAATAACATGTATAATTCACTTATTTTTTTTCCTCGCATTTTCTTTTCATTTTAACATATGTATTGATCGCAACAAGATAAGTAGAGTCAAATTGTAATAAACAATAGCCTTTGTTATATTTTAAATCCCCGTTTTATCTCTAGTTTTGTACGATGACAAGGTAAGTCAATTAAGTAGTTCACTTCATCAAATAATTATTGCATGTGGATCGATACATAAAAATGTAGGGTTAGCATGAGAGAGGTGAGAGACACAAGCACACGATGTCATGAATGAAGTTTTCTTAAAGCCTCCATTAACCTTCATTCTTCTTCTTCTCTCTTAAAAACTCTTTCATGGCTTCACCAACATCCATTTATTTAACATTAATTAATTAATCAATGGCCAATTTACGTCCCTTTTTCATCTCCATCCTTCTCCACCTCGGTTGCTTCATCACCACCACCCGCAACCGCCCAAAACCACCGTCTCCCGCCCCTTTCCTCCGCCACCAAACTCAAACGCCACAAATCCATCTCTTCCACTTGGTCATTCATCAAAAAAGTCTTCTCATCAAAACCCACATCGCAAATTACCCAAATACCCTCCCCTTCATCTTCTACCCGCTCAATACCAATCATACCCGAAACCAGATGCAGATCCGATTCCTTCCCTCTACGCAATGAAATCCACCCATGCCCGAATTGTGGCGAGATTTTTCAACAACCAGGTTTGCTTGAACAACATCAATCCATCAAACACGCGGTTTACGAGCTTCCAGATGACGACCCGGGTAAAAACCCTACGATCTATCGGGTCATGAAGATCCACAACAGCCCCAAGATACTCACCCGGTTTGAAGAATACAGGGAGCTCGTGAAGTTAAAGGCGGCACGGAACGGTGGTTCACGGCGGCGGGATGAACGGTGCATCGCCGACGGCAACGAGCTGCTGCGGTTTCACTGCACCACGTTTCTATGTGACTTGGGGCAAAATGGTAATTCCAGCATCTGTAGTCATCAGTATTGCAGCGTGTGTGGGATAATCGGATCCGGGTTTTCGCCCAAGTTAGATGGTATATCCACTTTATCGAATAGTTGGAGGGGACACGTGGCAATCCCTGAAGACATCGAGGTTATAGCGGGTCGTGTTGGTTGTGACCCGGAAATGGGTGATAAAGATGACCCGGGTTATGATTCTTTGATTGGGAGGGAACCGGGTTTGGGGCAGACAAGATTAGACGACGGAGATGAGCTTATCGTGTTTAATCCAAGGGCTGTGCTTCCTTGTTTTGTGATTCTCTACACCGTTTGATTATGGGTGTAGGGGTAATAGAGTGGGGAGTGATGCAGGGTATAGAAGCTTGCAAACGGGCTTTTGGGCCCCCACCCCACACAAATGTATGTTTAGTTGTTTACGTACGTCGTTGTGGTACTGCTATATCAAGTGAAGGTTGTACTAATATTATTAAATTGTTTTCATTTCTGATATCAACTCACATTTTACCTTTTTATCAAATTAGTGTTACGTTAACTGAGGTATACGTCAACAATACTCATTCATTTAATATTTTACATTTAAAATAAACACACAAAAATACTAATAACCACAAAAATACACTAAAATATGATGTTACGAAGAAACAAAAGTGTGTCGTATTGTTTTGACGGAAGAGTATAGTAAAAACTAAATTCCGTTTGCTATGTGATGACAAAGTAAAATGATATCGCATTGAAAAGGACAATAATAGATTTTTAACTAATTGTTCAATTATTCATGTACACAGTAAGTTTCAAAGTTTTATGAGTTAGTACTTTACACTCACAAATGATAGAAATGTTTGTGGCAATATTGACCCCTTACATATAAAATGTGTTAAAAAGAGCATCCTTTTATCTTTCTAATCGGTCCTGTTTTTTTTTTCCCGGTATTTTCGTATATTTTAATCCATTTAATGGGTAATACTCGGTCAACAGAGCAAACGAACCAAGCCAAAAACATGGGTACTGAAATGAGAACCAATGTATGGAACCGCTTCCTAAGACATGTGCCAACCGTCCGTCGTAAAAACCGTCGTGGGTGATTTCGAAGCCGTCAGTCATTGACGCCGTTTGCACGGCCACGTCGGTGGCATCCGTCGAAGGCAAGCCGTCGTGGTGAGGATGGATTTGAGAAGGTGTCGTGAGAGGTGGTGGGGCAAGCAGAAGAAGAAATGGGGGGAAGAGAAATTGGGGGGGGGGGGGGGGGGGGGTTTGTACTATTTTCATTTTTATATAAAAAAAACACTTTTTTCTCTGTTTTTTTTTTAATTTTAATTTATTTTAGTAATAAATTTTTTTTAACAGAATTTAGGTTTTTTTTGTTTTTTAAATTTTAATAAATGTAATTTTATTTTAATTTAAACAATTTATTTATAAATTAATGTAATGCGTTTATTTTATAATTATTTAATTTAATTAAAAATGATAATGTGAAAGGGTGTGTTAGTGATGAGTTATTGTTGGCACGACCATGTCAGTAACGCGTCAGTAAGTATTGGATGGTGTGGCGCTAGTGATGTGTTTAGTGAACTGACACGTCACAATTGAAAGAGACCTGATGTTAAATAGCAAGGGACCGAAAATTGTAAGCATTTATGAGCTTGCTGCTTTGGAGCACATAATTAAGAGAGGGGTCATACAAGCATACAACTAATATTGTGGGACAAAAATGTAAAAATAAATAATATTGTCATCTAGAAATATACTTCTTTCGATTCAAAATAAGTGATACAATTTCTTTTTTGAGGTGAATCAAAACTAGTGATACACTTGAAAAAATTATCTTATTTGATAAGAAATATCAGGAACCACACTCACTAACTATCTACTTTTAAACATCATTAACCCACTTTATTCAAAAAGTGTGGGACCCATTCCCCACTATTCATCCAGTCAATCTAATTTAATCACCATTATAATCTTTTACCTAAAAAACCGTAAAACTCAAAGTGTATCACTTATTTTGAATCGGAGGAAGTACTATGCAACTTTTATTAATACTACATCCGATTCAAAATAAGTGCTACACTTTGAGTTTCACGGTTTTTGAGGCAAAATATTATAATGATGGTTAAATTAGATTAATTGAATGGTTAGTGGATAATGGGTCCCACACATTTTGAATAAAGTGAGGTTAATGATGTTTAAAAGTAAAAAGTAAGGGGTAAATGAGTCATTTCACTTTGTTAAAGTATATAGTTAGTGGGTGTGTGTCCTACTATTTTTTGTCAAATAAGGTAATCTTTCAAAGTGTAGCACTTATTTTGAATCACTTATATAAGGAAAGTGTAGCATTTATTTTGAATCGAATAAAGTATATAAATTTCAAAAATAGAATAAAAACAACAAAATCGAAATTAACTTTTTCTTTCAATTTAAAAGTATCATGTGTGGTGAAACTTACCATAATCATTACGGAATGTCAGATCAATTTCATATCAGATTTCTGCCAACACAATTAATAATCACAAATATTCTGTTATTAACCACATATAGTCACACACAACTACCCATTTTTTTAGTTTTAAGAATAAGAAAAAAACTTTCTACTTCATATCTCTCTCGTGCTCGCGATCATCACCGTGAAAGTCTCACCACGATGCAATACGGACCACATCGGTGTTGCATCGCGAATTCAGATATCCTAAGCACCCATAATTATTGTAGAACCAAAGTATCAATTCAGTACTAGTATTACTTTAAAAATAAGATAAGAACAAATAAAACATATATGCTAAAACAAATCCAGTTTTCACAAACTACACACTTTGTAGTTTGTCCAGATTTAAAACTTATTAAAAAACAATAAATTCAGTCTAAGCTCCCATGATTATAGCAATCAGGAAAAATAATACCTTATTATGTCACATCAAACATAAAATTTAAAAGAACGATTAACTTTAAAAAAAACTCCGAAGTTGAGAGTCCATTACAAGGTTCCAAATCGAAATTACTCCTCGAATCCATATCTCTACCAAATCCACAGTTCTTTGCATTTGATGAAAAACCGTTTTCATGTCATCCATGATAACTTAAAATAGCATTGCAATGGTTTCATCCAAGTGGTTAAAACTTGACATATCGTCTTTCGGGTAATTGTTCAAGTACATATTCGAGTTTTCGTCATGAAGAGTTGAAGTTAATGAAGAAAACCCTAAATTCGGACGATTTATAGTATGGGATTTCGGTTCTATAACATGGCTTGATGACTCATTAGAGAAGGTGGTTTGGAAGAAGGTTTGCATAAAATTCAACTCATCATCGTACGATTGAGTGATCTCGAGAGATGGATCAGAATTGTTGGTGTTTGGATTTAGTAGCTCGGGATTGACAACGGGGGAATTCACGGTGGTTGGCCGGGTGGCTGTAGTGGTGGTAGTGGTGGTGGTGGAGGAGTTAAGATTATGATCACTAGTTTTACTCCTAATGTAATCTTCTAAAAGAGAATATTGAGAATTTATATCTTTGGCATCCCTTTTCTTGTTTTTCCTAGTCGAATTTTGCTTTCTTTTTGTTGCATTCCATTGATTCTTGATTGAATTTTCGGTTCTTCCCGGGATTATTTTCGCGATTTCCGCCCATTTATTGCCTACTTTTTGATGAGCCGCAATTAACATTCTCACTTCTGCTTCACTCCATGTATCTTTCTGAAAACATAAAAAGTTTAAAGATGCATTTTAGACACTTTTTGTAGCAAAATATGATCATTGGATACAAAAAGTTCTCAAATATCACATGCAAAACGAACACATAGTTACATTACTTGCTTCTAAATTTCAAGAAAATTCATATAATCGATCACGAAATAATTGTTTATCTTCATTTCTTATTTTATTATATAACCTAGTGAATACAAAAGTCAAAACGAAATCAAGAAACCCAAGGTCAAATTCACGAGTTTATGAAGATCATTATTCTAAGTACTCTATAAAATTGTTAGGCAAATTCCTAACCATCTGTAATAACCTAGTGATATGGACTCCTGAATAACTTGCTAAAAGTTGCGGATTCATACCTCCCTAAGTTAACATTTACTCGATGGTCACGGAAAGGTTCAAAAACACTCAAAACAATGGTAATTAGGCCGCGTTATCACGAACATAAACTCAATCACCTCATAAATACAATTATAAAAATTTTCAAATTATATCGTTTGTTTTAAACAAGAAAACAGAGCACGTATGGATGTATAAGAGGGGTTTTTGGATAAAATACTTACCCAATAGGCATCTAACAAAACTGACGCAGAATCTAAGTTACTGGATCTCATAATCTATTGTAGTGGTAGAAAAGGGATTATTTACATATTTAATAATTAAAATAAAACAATTGTTGATCTTTGTAGTTAAATTCTACTAAACCAATAAAGAAGATTATAGATGAAATTAGATCATAAATTAATAATTAATAGATACAAAACCTTAATATCAGGGCGTAGATGATTGCGCCATCGTTCACGACATTGTTTGCCAACCCTCGCGGTCATCTTCTCCGCAATCAAGGCCCATTTTCGTTCCCCGTGTTTATTCACTAACCCGATTAGCTTTCTTTAAACGCAAAAAAATAAAATAAAAATTAATGATGAATGATAAATTTATGCATTAACTTGAAGCACAAATCAATTTAACAAACACACAAAAAAAGTAAAAATTTAGGGAAAAAATACTAAAATTTACCTATCTTCCTCATCTGTCCATTGTCCCTTGATCAATGCCTTAGAGGTAGTACCGCCGCCGCCTTTCGATTTTCTTGCACAATCTTTCGAGATCTTTTCATGTTCGATTATTCGATTTGATTCTTGATTTTGATCATAATTCGGATAATTTCTAACTTCGTCTAAAGTTAAACACTCTCCGAGGTCGGTAGTAATCATATCGCCATTTTCGTTATGTAAATATGGTGCTAGGAGTTTTCGGTTTTCGTTGCTACTCGTAAATGGAAAATCCGAAACCCGATTAATCGAATTATCAATTCGAGTTCGGCTAAATAAAAATCGGTCAATGGATGTTAGAGGTGGAGGTGCTTGCTTATACATAAAAGGATGTTTTTGATAATTCATATAATTAGCAAAACTACCACCATTGTAACCACCGTGGCCACCGTCACAACCACCATGAACACCACCTTCCATGGTGAATTAAGAAAAATTGATTAGACTCTAATGGGGGTTACTGTTTTGGTGTATTTATTCTCTTAATTATATAGTTAAATAGTATTTAGCAATGGGTTCATTGTTTACATGTTATGATAGCCGTTAGATCAAGATGTTGATCCAATGATTGAAAATCGTTTTAACTATGACCTTTGGGCTTCCACTCTTACAAAAGTATACGTGGCGAGATGTTATTGGTTTGTTACTATTTATTAATTTTAAAATCAATAAATTGTATTTATAGAGAGGAGGGTATTTGGGGGAATGGAGGCCATCAAGCCTTGATTTAATTCCTTGGTGTTTGGTAGAATGGAGGCCATCAAGCCATGATTTAATTTCTTAAACTGTGAATACTTATTAAGTATGAGAAAATTACTAAGATGATTTACTGTATACCTAATTTAATCAATATGGTTAATATTTACCGATATTCAGGAAATAGACACAAATCTTCATAGAATGACTCGAGGGTGAGTTCGGTGATTTTTGTGGGTTAAGGAGAGCTCGCCATGTATCCATGTTCTTACCTAAAATTTTAAAAACTATTAGAGCTAGGCCTGTAAAGTGTAAACAAACATAACATTTACGAACTATTCGTGAACCGTTCGGCGAGAGTCTGTTTATGTTCGTTAGTTTAACTGAACAAATGAACATAAATAAGATTTTGTGTTCGTTTAGATGAACAAACTAACACAAACAGAGGTCTCATTCGTTCGATTAATTACCTTCGTGAACATGAGTCTGTGTTCGTTCATTAACTGTAAATAAAAAAATTGAATACTATAAAGTTATTTCATTATTTTATTAAATAAACGAACACGAACAAGCCCCGTTAGTATTCGTTTGGTTCGTTTATATTCGTTTGGTTCGTTTACATATTTTATATTCTCTATCAACAATTTAAGTTTTTTATTGTTCGTTCATTTAAAGTATTATAATTATGCTATATATTTAAATTATTAATTTAATTCTTTTTCTATAATGATTAGAGATCATAAAATTCTTAAAGAATTGTTGACAACGCTTATTAAGGTTCGTTCATTCAGTTTACGTTCGTGAACGTTCGTTAAGCCTCATTCATTCGTTTACAACTTACGTTCGTGAACATTCGTTAAGGCGTTCATTAAGGTTCGTTTGTGTGTGTTCGTTTATGTTCGTTTACGATAATTGTTCACGAAAATTACGTGAACACTTAATTTTTCTTAACAAAAAAATACAAACACAAAAATTCGTTCCGTAAGTGTCCGCGAACTATTTACGGACACTTTTCCCTTAACAAACGAACACGAACACAAACAAGACCCGTCTGTGTTCTTTCGGTTCGTTTAGAGGCCTAAGTAGAACATTAATAATAGATCATCGAGCCCAATTAAATTAAGACATCTATAAAATTGCTGAAATGCAAGAAACCCTTTTGGCGAGCTCATAACGGCCCTTTTAAAGCTTTCGGCAATTTTCTATGTGTGTTATTTTAATTGGGCTCGGTAGTTTAATTAATACTCGACCAAATTTTCAACTTTCGACTAGGAATATGAACATGTTGTGAGTTGTCCTTGTCCCACGGAAAAACACCAATACATTTTCGGGATATTTGTGTCTGGTTCATGAAATTTAGTATATGCTGCCTATATTTGCAAATTCAAATGTATGGTAAACTATATAATTTTCTCTTTAATTATTACTTAATTATTCTTTACTAAGTCCTGTCTAAAATGTGCATACTTAACTAGTTTTCACATGGATACGTAACGAAGGGTAAATGAAACTTAAAAGTAATACAGTAGTTTATTATTCAAAAGTGTCTGCTCAAAAAATATTATATAGAACGTATTTGGGGTAAGACTAGGCTTAAGAGACGACCAAACCCTCGGTCACGACCATGTCCCGAACATTCCCGACGCGTCCTTCCCTTTACATCAACTTTCCTGACGTGTCCCCTTAGGGGTTTGGTCGTCCGAACGACAGACGACTAGACGAGGTCATGAGGCAACATGTGATGGTTGCTTGTACTTTTTGTTTGGTAAGTGGTACATATATTAATTAAATTAATTTTAATATTTTGTTGTGGGTTTAGTCACTTTTACGTGAGTTTGTTAAAAAAATTTTACGTGTTTGATCGGAATAGGAAAAATTAATATGTCGCTAACGTGACAGGGATGACCAAATTGAGTTTGGTCACCCCTTACGTATATATAGTCTAATAGAGTTTATCAAGCCATGATTAAATTCCTTATATTGAGAACTTTTTTCATTATTAAAATTCGTTTACAAACTCCCAATTTAACTTATGCATATTTAACAAAATTTTACATGAGTTTTATTAATATGTGACGATAAAACATATGATATAAAATGTTAAATATCACTTTTGTTCTTGTAATAATTTTTAAAATGTCTTATTTTTTCATTTATGTTAATGGTAAAATTAGTTTAGAGTAATAGTATTTAGGCCTATTATTTTGACCTACTCATATGCATACTCATTAGATGAAGACACGTATCAAAAAACGTCTATAAATTACATTATAAAGTTGAGCTCTTCGTTCTTTTATTTTCTGAAAACGATTGATTACACTTTCAATTGTAACATCTAAAAGGATTTTTTTCATACCGCACAAATCAACGATTGATTCAAAAGATCATCACCCATTTTAATGCACAAATCGGTCTTTAGAAGCTTTATTGCGTAAAACATCTTTCGACTGTTGCAGTTGAAACTAGCGAAACCAAAACGAACTTTAATTACTTATATATAGCAAAGGGGAAGAACGATATTTTTATGTTTCAGAATCGGTAAATAATAGAAACTTAATAAATAATGAGTAATGAGCTTTACTTAATTTTTAAATAGGACATATATAATTTTTTTTTTTACTGCATAAGGATATTCGTTGAATTTTTTTTAATCTTAAGGGTGTCACCTACAATAAAAAGAAAAAAATTAACACTAATTTGAAAAACTTGAGGGGTTGCCCGGGCAACCCCGTGCACCATACTAGGTCCACCCCTGCAGACGAGGTCATGAGGCAACATGTGATGGTTGCTTGTACTTTTTGTTTGGTAAGTGGTACATATATTAATTAAATTAATTTTAATATTTTGTTGTGGGTTTAGTCACTTTTACGTGAGTTTGTTAAAAAAAAATTTACGTGTTTGATCGGAATAGGAAAAATTAATATGTCGCTAACGTGACAGGGATGACCAAATTGAGTTTGGTCACCCCTTACGTATATATAGTCTAATAGAGTTTATCAAGCCATGATTAAATTCCTTATATTGAGAACTTTTTTCATTATTAAAATTCGTTTACAAACTCCCAATTTAACTTATGCATATTTAACAAAATTTTACATGAGTTTTATTAATATGTGACGATAAAACATATGATATAAAATGTTAAATATCACTTTTGTTCTTGTAATAATTTTTAAAATGTCTTATTTTTTCATTTATGTTAATGGTAAAATTAGTTTAGAGTAATAGTATTTAGGCCTATTATTTTGACCTACTCATACGCATACTCATTAGATGAAGACACGTATCAAAAAACGTCTATAAATTACATTATAAAGTTGAGCTCTTCGTTCTTTTATTTTCTGAAAACGATTGATTACACTTTCAATTGTAACATCTAAAAGGATTTTTTTCATACCGCACAAATCAACGATTGATTCAAAAGATCATCACCCATTTTAATGCACAAATCGGTCTTTAGAAGCTTTATTGCGTAAAACATCTTTCGACTGTTGCAGTTGAAACTAGCGAAACCAAAACGAACTTTAATTACTTATATATAGCAAAGGGGAAGAACGATATTTTTATGTTTCAGAATCGGTAAATAATAGAAACTTAATAAATAATGAGTAATGAGCTTTACTTAATTTTTAAATAGGACATATATAATTTTTTTTTTTACTGCATAAGGATATTCGTTGAATTTTTTTTAATCTTAAGGGTGTCACCTACAATAAAAAGAAAAAAATTAACACTAATTTGAAAAACTTGAGGGGTTGCCCGGGCAACCCCGTGCACCATACTAGGTCCACCCCTGCAGACGAGGTCATGAGGCAACATGTGATGGTTGCTTGTACTTTTTGTTTGGTAAGTGGTACATATATTAATTAAATTAATTTTAATATTTTGTTGTGGGTTTAGTCACTTTTACGTGAGTTTGTTAAAAAAAATTTTACGTGTTTGATCGGAATAGGAAAAATTAATATGTCGCTAACGTGACAGGATGACCAAATTGAGTTTGGTCACCCCTTACGTATATATAGTCTAATAGAGTTTATCAAGCCATGATTAAATTCCTTATATTGAGAACTTTTTTCATTATTAAAATTCGTTTACAAACTCCCAATTTAACTTATGCATATTTAACAAAATTTTACATGAGTTTTATTAATATGTGACGATAAAACATATGATATAAAATGTTAAATATCACTTTTGTTCTTGTAATAATTTTTAAAATGTCTTATTTTTTCATTTATGTTAATGGTAAAATTAGTTTAGAGTAATAGTATTTAGGCCTATTATTTTGACCTACTCATATGCATACTCATTAGATGGAGACACGTATCAAAATCAAGGGATAATATTATGAGAGAGAATTAGTGGAATACACATGACATCCTATCAAGTGGGTAGACCTATGAGTAGGTATAAATTGTATGACTAAATATCATTTTTCATTAGTTTAACACGGAATAATAAATAATACATTTATATCATTTTATATTAAATAAGAATATTTAAGTTAATTTAATAAGTATGAGTTTTGTTAATGTGTGCCCATAGACACACGATAACGAATATTTAATACACCAATATTTCCTAAATAAGAGTAAAATAATATTTATGAGTTATCAATATTTTTATGTTATACCGATTTTACCCTTAGCATAACTGAAAATGAAGTTTTTTATAAATTAAATGCAGAGACATAAAAAATAATTAACATTAAAATAATATACCCCTGAAACACATATTAAATCCCAATTAATATTTATATCACATATCCTTAAAAGCATATATTAGAAAAATTCATTTCACATCATAATGAATGGTAGATAAACATAAAATTACTAGTTTATTGTTCTACATGGACATTTAAAGTAATACTTTAATTACTATCTTGAGAATTTAAATTATTCATTTAAGGTAGAAAATTGATGTTAATCATATTCGGAAATCAATACCACACATTCCTTAAATGGATTCACAAAATATTTAAATAACACACTTGCTTATTATCCAAGGCTTCTAACTTAATGGTAATGGTGAAACAGATAAGGTGTTGAACATGACCTATAAGTCATGGGTGATGATTCGTCTAGAACAATATTTATCCATACAGAGCAATTACATCATAAATGATAATTATGTCTTTCCTTTCCATTTACCAAATTTTGCATTTCACCTCTCCCTTTAAAGGCATAATTGTCATTTGATATAAAATTGCTCTACATGGATAAAAATTGATCGGTACGAATCACCTCCCATAAGTCATGGGTTCAAGTCCAGTCGTGGATAAATGGTGGGATTTATTCTCCATAGGTGGAGGGTTCGAGGGAATCTTATGGATGTCACTGTGTAGGCTCGAACCACTAACTTACTAACTAACCGTTAAAAAAAAACACTTGCTTATTATAAAAAAAATTATGTTATTCTCTTAACTGAAATTGCATATTTGTGTTTTAGCAACTACACATTCATAAGATGATTGTGGCTATGTCAATGTATTTTAGATTTTTACAATCAAATATAAATAAATATAAATATAAATAAAAAATTAATATATTAAAAACAATATTTAAAAATATATCTATATAATAAATTTGATAAGTTTAAATTTTATGTAATTCCATATGATTATATGATATGAACCTAACACTAAAAAAATTTACAATCCAATCAATGATTGAAAAACCACGAGGAGCATGTAGACAACATTGAACATGCCAAATATGTGATCATCCAAAACATATTATTCTAAAACTATTTTAAAAAGACCAACATATTAGTGAGTCTCAACAAAATGATTTCGAACACTAAATGTGTTTGCATGTTTATTATACACGTTTTAAAATACTAGCATTACATGTATAATGCGGCAGTAAGTATCCTATAACTATATTTTGTCGTGGTGATAGTGATGGTGATGGCAGTAATGATGATGGTGAGTTGTGGTTCGTAGTGATAGTGGTGCTGGCCATTGTGGTTGATGGTGGTGTTTAGTGGGTAATGGTGGTGATGAGTGTTTGTTAATAAAATAATATGAGTTTAAAAATTAATTAAGATAATATGATATATAAGTAATTACACTCGAGTACTCAACATCTCTCATACTAGCTTGGTTGGTTACATTTTTCTTGCTAATAACATGAAGGTCACATGTTCTAGTACTAGGTCTGTTAATTTGACTTAAAATTTGAGAATTGTTAATTTGAGAAGATCTCAAATGCATTATATATATGGTAAATATAGAGGTTTGAGAAAGATAACCAAATTAAATCAATAACTACAAACTATGTTTAATAGGAGGGAGCATGGTACAAAAACCGGATCGAATCAAACCGAAAGTGATAGGACCGAAACTGATAGGTCCTTAACCAATGATGATAAATTTTCAAAACCAAAAATCGAACTAAATACATGTTCTCGGTTTTGGTTTAGTTCGGTTCGTTTCAGTTCATTTTTTTAATCCCAAATGATCACCCCTATCCGATAACGGAACCGAACTGGAACCGATAATCATGAAATTAAGAAACCAAAAATGGAACCAGTTACATTTTTCAGTTTCGGTTCAGTATCAGTTTATTTCGGTTCGTTTTAGTTTTTGCGGCGCAAATGCTCACCCTTAATATATAAAGACAATTCCTAAGACTATCATTACCAAAACACTGAAAATAAATATTTTAGGTATTTAGGCTTCAAGTTATACCTACGTACTTTTATCACTCAAATCTTATAACAAAAGGTGTTTTAGAAAATTAATAAAAAGCATTGAAATTTAACAAATACTATTGTGAAAAGCAAACATATATTATACTATTACTATATATTTAACATTTTATCTATATAATAAAGTACTAATTATTAAAGCAAGGGGTGAGCATGGGGCGGTTTGGGACGGTTTTTAACTAAACCGAACCCCGTCTAAAAGTTTGGAGGGACATTTATTAGCCCTTGGATCAAGAAAAATTAATGGTCAAGATCAAGATTCAAAACCACCACCACCACTATAAGCACATGTGCTTCTCCGGCGGCCGGCGGCGGCGGACGGCGGCGCTGGGCGGCGGACGGCGGCGGACGGACGGTGGCCGGAGGTGGCCGCCGGCGGTGGTGACCGGTGGTGGTGGTCGTGACTTGTTTTGAAGCACATGTGTTTGGCTTTATGAAGCACATGTGCTTGGCTTTATGAAGCACATGTGCTTCATAATGATATGTTCGTCACTTGTTTTGATTTTTTTTCTATGTAGTGAAGCACATGTGTTTCATAACTTCAAGCACATGTGCTTCGTGATTCAAACACAAATGACTTGCTTGTAGGTTACATGTGTTCAGGAACAAAAACACATGCGCTTGGCTTTATGAAGCACATGTGCTTGGATTTATGAAGCACATGTGCTTCATAATGATATGTTCGTCACTTGTTTTGATTTTTTTTCTGTGTAGTGAAGCACATGTGTTTCATAACGTCAAGCACATGTGCTTCGTGATTCAAACACAAATGACTTGCTTGTAAGTTACATGTGTTCAGGAACAAAATCACATGTGTTTGGCTTTATGAAGCACATGTGCTTCATAATGATATGTTCGTCACTTGTTTTGATTTTTTTTTCCGTGTAGTTAAGCACATGTGTTTCATAACGTCAAGCACATGTGCTTCGTATGCTCCCTTGTGTGTTTAGAAACTCATGTTTTTAGTGACTTAAAGCACATGTGTTTCGTGACCTGAAGCACATGTGCTTCAAAGTAATATGATGTGTTTTAGCGAAGCACATGTGCTTCGATACATCAATACCACCACCACCCCCATTAGCACCAGCACCTTCACTGTCAGCCACCACCGCCGCCGCCGGCCGCCGCCGCCGGCGGCCGGAGGTGGCCGGAGCGGCGGCCGGCGGTGGCTGTAGGTTGGGGATTTGATCTTGACCATCTTGATCTAATGGTTAGGATTTGTTCCTTGGGACTAGACAAATCCTTTGGACTCCCTAAAATACAACTCTATGATTTAAACTTCCAAACCTTAACTCATTTCATTAAAATAAAAAACAACTAGTAAGTTTAATATAATGTAATAATAAATTCAACTAACATAATTTGAATAAGATTAATAATAGAATAACATCCAACAATCTTTCGCAACAATCTAGTCCATGTCTTCATCCATAGAAGTTTCATTGCATGGTTGCTTTCCTTTTGCAAACAAATCTATATCAAATTTTTTAAAAATATAGAAATATTTTTATAAAACTTGAATTATATATAATGGCGGGGCGGGGCGGGTTTTTCTGTTTGGTTTTTCATATGCCCCCGAAAATCGCCTCAAACATTCGGGTTTTCCAAAAATCAAAACCGTTGATATCGGTTTTTCAAATGGTTCGGTTTTTTCGGGTTTTTTGGTTTCGGTTCGGTTTTTCGGTTTTTATTCTCACCCCTAATTAAAGCTTATTTAACCACAACCATATGTAAACATTAAAGGTAAATAGTATTAGTAATACGTTAATTTTCATTTATTCTGTTAATATGTACTCCGTAGTAATTATATCACCAAAGGGTCATTGACTTAGCGATAAGGTGTTTACCCCTCATCCTTGTGGTTGAGGGTTCAAGTACCATAGTGTTACATATATAGTAGTAATTTAGGAGTAGAAAAGATTGTCGTTCAAAAAAAATGTAGTAATTATATCGATACACTTTAATAAAATATTTAAGAGAATTAATTTCATTACTTTTTTCCCCTTATTACTTCTACTAGCTTCATAGCCCGCCCCGATGGGCAGGCTAGTTTCAAAAACTAAAATACATAACAACGAAAAAACGTAAGAAATCATATAGCAAATTATTATTGATATGATGAATAAACGTTTTGTTGTACATGAATAATTGGTAAAAATAAATCAAAAACGAAATAAAGCTTCTTTGTATATGAAATTTGTCGTTGAGTTTATGTACATGAGCATTTATCTTTAACTTCAACATATGATACGGGACACCTGACATTTTTAAGGTATTCAAGAATTTTGTGGTGTAAAGATCTAGCCTAAACATAGTATCATCAACCATTTCTTGTGTTAGTGTTGATGATAATATGTTTGGATTATAACATATGTTTAAATCATGACATTTTTTTTTCAATTTTTAATGAGTATACTCATTTCGTAAAGAATTTAATTTTAAGAACTTTGACATTTTAAAGTTTTTTTATTTATGAATAAAAAGTTATGGTTGAAAAACAGAGTGGGAGAAAACATGAATATGTTTCCATGTAAGGGATAACTTAATTGACCATTATGCCCTTAGAGTCACACACTTAGTCATCATTTGGATGCATTCTGATTGGATGGCCATTCCATGTCACATTTACATGACATCAAATATAATTCAAGTCCTTGTATCATATATAGGTGGTAGATTACATATAGTATTTGAAATAAACATCACATCTAGCCCGCTCAACAGATTTCCTCTCTCACAAGCTAGAATAAACATGCAATTGAACATCATTTGTTTGCTGAAAAATACAACTACACGGTACTGCATGTGGAGTATAAGTGTTTTAAAGCTTATCTCGATTCTCATGGCAGTTCAAATCTTGACTAAATAATGTATACATGGGCTAGCCCAAAAACTTATGAAAAAAGTAAACATAAGAAGCCCAAGAAGATATAATTTACACGATGGAAGTCTCAGGAAATTAAAATTTTCAGTGCTATAAAAAGATAACAATTGGAAGTTTTATGAAATTAAAAATAAAATTACACCGCTCCCAATGGAACGTCCCAAACTCGTCGGTTGCGTATACACGGTCTCGTCAATGGAACTCATCTTTGCCATCTCGTCAGATTCCCAACGAGTTTCGCAACTCGTCTCTTTCTTTGGTGGGGTACATGTGTGGGAGAAGAAGGCAAGGGAAGAGGTGGTTTGAGTTTTGTTATATCTTTTAAAGAAAATAATTTTATTTTCATTATAAAAGGTTTTTAATAATAATAAAAAAACATAACATATTATTATCTTTTCCAAATTTTCGATTTTTGTTTTACTATTAAGTTTTAATTAAAAATACTATTCGAGTTTGTTGGACAATTCGGTATCCACTATGGAAACCAAATTCAATCCGAAAACCAAACTATTAATTTGGTTCAAGTCCAAACCGATCCAGAAAATCAAATAACCAATCCAAACGATTCAATCTAAATTGACCAATTGGACAATCCGCTTATATCCGAATAGTGAACAACCCATTAATCCCCCCATGCAAAATATTAAATTTCATAATTTGATGGCTTTTTATTTTTTTCATTATGATAGGGGGGGAAAGATTTTGATCGTTTATTCCAAAAAGAATTTTAGTTCAAACACAAACGTGATCCACCCGATTTTGTTACGGATTTTTTTAGGATTCAAGTTTTGCTCTTGAGTTTTGTGTTTTCGGATGAAGAATTTTGAGATAAGGGGGGGAGAGAGAGATATGAATGTTATTATGTTAGGGATGAATACACAAAAATTGGAGAAATGACCAAACCCTCACATGTTAAAGCTTGAGGTTAATTAACGGAGAAATTTAAACGGAATGAAAAAAATAAGGGAAATCGAAATTTACATTGAAAAAAACAGAAAAAACGTAAAGAGACAAAATTGTAAATTTGAAATATCATAGGACAATTTCTATAAATTACTAAAAAATATAGAGAGTGACCTTGTATTCATGTAAAAGCTGAATTGACTGAATGCCCAACATGAACAAGACTCACTTTCTGTGCACTAAAAGGTGGAACCATAAATGATTCTTTGACAAACTCACCCTACCTTTTATAATGTTTGAACGCAAAACATTTAATTAGTCAGTTTCATTTAATTTTGTTTATATATTTTACAATTTTGATTTAAAAGAATAAAAATAATCAAATTTATGATCACAAATTAACTTACTTCACTACGCGTCTACGCCTGAGTTGGTCAATTTAGTTCTTAAGTCGTAACTCGTAGATAAAGAAAAATAGCACAAAACATTGAAACATATACGTTACACTCTTATTAAAATATATAGACACCAAAATTTTCCTTTAAACATCTCTTTCCCAGAATAGAAATCACTAAATCCAGAGCAACATACAACACTCACAACCAAATTTACAATTTATCCCAACATTATTACTCTGAACTCAACATTTCCAATTCGGAATGAACAAAAAACTAAGCTAAACAACAAAGTTAGCCAATGCCGTAAGCTTATTTTCTTTTCTGCTATTCATTTTTTGGCCGGAGGTATTTAAAATCACCGGAATTTACATCTCCGGCGACTCAAGAGGGAAACACGTGTCATCGGCACCGTTTGACCATAGAAAACGTGCATAAGAAGCCGTGTAAAATGAGTTATTAGGATCGACATCAATGGCTTCTAGAAAGGTCTCTTCTGCAGCCCATAAGTCGTTTTTAGCATGCCATAAAAAACTTGCGTATTTACTTAATGCTTCTGCGTCTTTTGGCTCGATTTGTGATGCCCGTTTAAAGTATATTTCTGCCCTGTTTTATTTTTTCAAAAAAATAAAAATATAAAGATTTTGGTGATATTTTGCCATAAAAAGAAACCATTTACACCCAGGGGCGGTTCTAGAGGGTGGGCAGGGTGGACATCTGTCCACCCCAAAAGTTTTCCGATTAGTATAAAATTTTTTATGTATCAACTTATTTTTGGCTTGTGCTTATAATGTCTGAGCGATAACTAGTTCACGTCGTATATTAGCTTAGTGGCTAACTCATATATATCTTAAACATATAACATTAAGTTCAAGTCTTTTTCATATTCATATACTTTTTTACAATTTATATTTTCTTTATTTCCTTTTTAATGTTTTTTTTGCTGTATTTTTCATTAAAATTTTCTTTTTTTTATACTAATTTCTCACCTTTTTCTCAGTTTAAAAATGTTATGTATGTAATGTATTTGATTACATATGTATTTTAACTAGTGACATATTAGTCTACATCATTCATATATAAACACTTTTAAGAATTTAGCTCGACGTTATAACAATTTATGATTAGAATGATTTAATTCTCGAATTGACTAACAAATGAATTTTGATTTTGACTGGTTTAATTTATAATTAGATCTTCTTCAAACTAAAACTGACCATTTGATTTTGTTTACGATTTAACCTTAAAAAAATATCACTCAAGAACTTGACTTCGACTCTAAAGTTTCGCCCACCTTTGAAAATTCTCCTGATACCGCCACTGTTTACACCCACCACTCGTTTCTTCGGTCTTATCGTTCCATAAAAAGATTGAATAAGACGTAAAGAATAATATAAACAAGTCAATTTTGTTATAATTGACATAACATGTCTTTGTAGATAGTTGCGAAAATGATACTAGAGGTCATCAAATTTAAGTTAAATGCAAACTATGATTATCAATTTTGTCCGGAGCATTCATTAAATATAACATTATTTTAGTATGAAAAAAAATATCTTTTAAGAAATATGTTCACACTAAATTAATGTGTTCCAAACTTCCTATATACACAAATCTTAATTGATCTACAAAATGAAGGGTTTTGGAAAGCCCATCTTAATTAATTAAGGATCCAGCCCAATTAACTAACTAATTAATTAGGAGTCCAAAATTAATGTATGTACATATAGTTTCGGCCATTTAATTAGATACTAGGAATTGGCAATATACGATCTAGATGCATTAATCTAAAAATATTATTTAAAAAATATTATATAGTTTATTATTTTGGCTTCTTTATAATTCTTTTATATAGTTTATATAATAAAATAAGTTAACATTATAGAAGAATATTATTAATTATAAACTAGTTAATTATAAAATATATTTAGGAAAAATAAAGAGTTCTTTTTTGTTATAAATATAACAGGAAAAAATAAATTTATTAATTGTAAAGATATTAAAGACAAATTTATATAAAACAAATACATTATATAAACATTTTTAAATTATTATATAAAGATGAGTAATGTTTAGCAAGTGAACAATGTTAAACCAAATTTGTTCTAATTTGATATTTGATTAAACAACAGTAGTGTAATATTTAGAATCTAGTGTAAATATTGGAGATGATTTGATTGTATTTTACACTAAATTTTTGTAAATACCTTAATTAGTAGTTTTTTTAAACATTTTAGATCATTTTATCCAAATTCAGCATAAATAACATTTGATTCAAAGTTGTTCATATCAAGAATTGTATTTGTACCTTTTGTGATCATGGGCAAATAGGTAGAGAAACTGAGCATAATTAGCCAAAAGAAGCGGGTTATTGGGTTCTTCCAATAAACCCGTTTTATAAACAAGCTCCGTTTTCAAGTAATCATCCGTATCCATTTCTTCCTCCAATTTCACCGTCACCGGCGACAAAAATCTCGCCATAGTTTCACGGTCAATCCCTCCATCTCCGATCACCCCCTGCATTTTCTCAGCTTCCGCCACCACCAGCTTCCATAAACGACCTTCCTCAACGGACTCCTCACCGGTTCTCGTGAAATCTACAGTCGCCGGAGAACCTCCGTCAAACTTCCCGTCACCGTCAGTGCCGGTGGCAAGTGGCCGTGGTTTTCCGCCACCACCATTTGTTCCATCTAAATCAGTAAAAAACTTGACTGTTGAAGAGTCAAATTTGCTATTTGTTTGATCGCTGATCGTGGAAACGGATTCCACGGTGGCCGGAGGCAACGGTGATGCGATTGAGATATTATTTGACATCGAATGAACACTGTAATTTGCTAGAAGAATCATCACGTACACCATTAAATTAGGTGTGTGTGAAAACACTTGTTGAAACAACCAAACGAATGAAGCATTCATTTCCTTCTGAACTCTTATTAATATTTCCTGTAAATCTTCGACGAGTAGTATTTCTCTCATTTGCAGAGTGTAACTTTGAAGCTCACGAATTATAAACACCATTGAAGAGAAAGCTTTTTTCACTGAACAATAAGCAGAATCCTTTACTTCTATAAATCCATCTTCCCATTGCTTCTTTTTCTGTATAATTCGTAACGAAAACGGTAACTGCACACTGTTCGCCTTTCGTTCTATACTCACTGGAATCAAATCCCCCGACCAATTCTCCGGCGAGCTAGCAAATTCATCGTAAAGACGGTCTGGATTTTGCTGTTTTGATTCTGAATCTGATTCCGATTCAGTTTGATTCGAATCGATCTCTCCGTCATCGGATAATTGGAATCTGAAAGCGAATTCGTTAATTTCCTTCGAGAAACGCGAATCGAAATTTGCGCTAACGATTCGTTTGATAGAGTGCTGGTTTCTCGATGATTTTAGGGTTTCGCACGAGCGAGATCTATTGAGTTTGTTACCAAACACAGATGAGCGGTGAACGTAACGGCAGATTAATGTAACATCGGTTAAACTATGTCGTTTTGACAACGGTGAAGAAATTGCAGAAGCTAGGGTTTGTGGTGAAAATGAAGATGACGATGAGTGTGAAATTGAAGATTGTGACCAATGCAAACACCCTGTCGCCCCCTTCACTCCCATTAGAAATACGAAAACCGATTAAAAGCTTAATTGCTTTACAACAAACCTGCAAAAATTGAAATAAAATTCAACAAACCAATATAAACAATGAAATTAACACGCAGAAATGACAACCGTCATAGAAACACACAGTTTTAGAGATTGAAATCGGATCAGAATTCAAAAGCAAAAACAACGTAATACGAAAATAAAATTCTGTTAATTGAAATAGATTATGAAAACAATGTGTTTATAGATCCGACTAACCTCGATAGACTATTTTCTGTATTGCCGGTGGTTAAAGCGATTTTCCGGCAAGGTGAACCGCAGCTCAGCTTGACAAACGGAAGGAGGTGTGAGGTGACATATATATACATCCATGAGGAAAGTTCTTCAAGGAAAATATTTGTCAGATGTCAGTATCGTATAAAATTGATGTATATATATACGTGAGTGAGTTATTTACTAAAACCGTGTTGTGAAAATAAATATTTATTAAATAATTGTGATTTTAAAAATATTTATTTAAGGTCAAAATGTATTTTAGTACCCTGAAGTTGGCGAATTAGGTCCTCTACTACCCTAAAATATTAAAAGTGCAGCATGATACCTTGAACTTGACAAAATGGTCGATTTAGTACCCTGACTCTATAATTTGATCACATTTTCTTGCTTGACTTACTTTCGTTGGGGCTTTTGACAGTCTAAAAAATATACGTCCATCTCAATATATTGATACTAGAAGCAAATCTCGTGAGAAAAACACGACCAAATTAGTGAGTTAGGGTACTAAATCTACTATTTTGTCAAGTTCAGGGTACCACCATGCTGCACCTTTAATAGTTCAGGGTAGTAGAAGACTCAATTAACCAAATTTAGGGTACTAAAATGCATTTTGGCCTTTATTTAATAAGTGGCTTTCAAGCTTTTGTATTCTTTTTCCATCTTTTGGAATTTTTTCTATTTCTTTTTTCTTTCAATTTTTCCAGATTTCATTATTTTTTTTTACGTATTTTGTATATAACAATTAAATTGGGAGAGGAAAAGTATATAATGTTGGTTCCCAACAAAACAAACGTATTGCGTTACGGCTAAGTAAAGACAAGAATATAAATAACACACAAGATTTCAATGATTAAGAGTTTATTAAAACAACTTAATGCAGTACAAAGTTTGCGGAAATAGATAGTACACACTAACTAAAACTTTATACTAGAATTGACACTTTTACTCGCTCAAACTAGAAGATAATGCAAGGAGAGTTTATATCAGCTGATACTAACAGCTGATATTAAATGCCTGAGTAATAACTATGAGGAAGTTAATACCAGACAATATCAAACTCTCAGATAATGTTCTTGTGCTATGAATGCTAAAAGGTGTGTGTTAATGCAAGCATTTACGTCTCTATATATAGCCCAAGATCCATGTTCCTTTGTCCACAAATTAATCGACGTGTAAACATATAATTCGTCGATGTAGACTTGTCCACGGAAACATTTAATGCACTTGCATATGTTATAGTCCCAATTGTACTTTGTGTCAACTCCTTTTGCTACCTTTTCTGACGCACAGTGAAAAGGTGTACTATGGTAGTACAAAAGATGTTGACTTTCCATTTCCATGCTTAGAGGGACAAACGATGATGTTCTGACATAATATCTTCTATTCCAAAATAGAAGATCCTCATCGTTTTCTTCTTCTTTGAGCGGGAATGGAAAATATTCAAAGTGTCAAGGATATTTTCCACCAAGTCTTTATCTGCAGCAGGTACCATCAGCTGATTCCACAATCAGCTGACTGGTCTTCTTCTGGTCTCTGTCCTTCGGCCATAGGCTTCAAATGATCTCACTTGAATAGCTGTTGATTTGACTTGATTCCTAGAGCTAAGTACTAACTCAGTCTGTCGAGAGACTGAGGTTGCTTGTGGAGTTTGTCCCCTTCTTACAACAACTGATAATGAATCAGTTGAGGAGCTACGCAGAAGTGTGGAGCCGACACTAACTCCTAAAGAACGAAATTGCCGTTTTGAAGGCTGCTGACCTGTTGGGAGATCAGCAGGCGGAAGAGAAAGAGGAAGAGAAAGATAGAAGTGATCAGCCAGGAGTGTCTGACTAGAAGCTCCGAGAAGAGGAGAAGTTTCTAGTGGGACACTGCAAAAGTGAAAACGAGAAGAAGGGTCAGCGACGAATACTGACACATCTTTTGATCGTAATCCACTCAAAGTGGAGCTCAAAAGGGGCCCTAGTGGATTCTGGCTGAATCCTGATGATGCTGTGAATGCCAAGTCAGCATCATCAGTTGCCATACCTTCTCCACAGGTAGCAGATCCTTTCTCCCGCAGTTGAGGAGAAGAAGGATCACGTGAAGTGGGAGAAGATGGCGGGAGAAGGGGAGAAGAAGTGGTGAGACGATGAGCTGATCTTTTGACTCGTCTCTTCACCACCAGAGGAATGTAATCATCTGCCTCATCTTCCACCTCTGTGGGAGCTGAGATCCCTGTGGAAGTGGGGTTCTTTCTCACCAGCAGCTAGCGGACGACTAGCAGCCAATGAACCCTTCAGATGAGAAAGGGACTTACCTTCTTGTAGGGCAGATTTCTTCGATGTGGTGCCCTTTGATTGATCCCTCCTGGATCTAATATGATCTTCAATGATCTTCAGCATGTACGAGGAGAGGGGAACATCCTGACCATCTTCCTTCTTAGAGTTGAAGATGGTGTTGGATAGGGTACGAACCTCGAAAGATTCCCCTGTAAGGTCATCGTAATCGATCTCCAGCTTCTCGGTCATCACATGAGCGATGCACAAGGTGAAGAATCGAATATAAGGGATGTGATTTCCCTTTCCTTTGAGCTTGGTTTTGACCTCCTCGTACACCAGTCTCCCATAATCAATCCGCTGACCGGCGATTAAGGCTTCAGCAAAGATCTGAAGCTTGGAGTTGCACTGGTTTTGAGACCCATGGTTGTCGCCTATGCACTGAATGATATGAGTGAAGAAATAGACCCATGGTCTTGTCAGCTGAGACTTCTTGAAGATCGGAACCCTGTCTTCAGCGCTTTCTAATCGATATCCAGTTATATCGATCAGACTTTTCTTTGCATCCTCAGCAGATTTCATCTCCTGAGGGTCTTCATTAGGGTTCAAGTAGTTGAACCCACAAGCATTTCGGAAATCATCAACAGTAATGGTGATTTGAGACATCCAGAAATCACGCAAGAGATCGTAATAGCTCTTGGTGAAGCGCAAGAAAGCACCACTGACCAGACAATGGCGTAAAAACTTTCCAACTGGACGGTAGACATTTTTGAGGTTGTCCGGTGGGGAAGTGTTTCCCACCAAGTTCGAGTTTTGAGAAAACTCGATGGCATCTCTGGAAAGGGTTACTTTTTGGGTTTTTCTGGAGGTAGACATGGTTGAAAAGAAAGAAAAAGGATGAAAAGGAGAAGCTTAGGGTTTTTAGAGAGAGAGTAGAACGGAGAGAAATTTGAGGGTGGTTATGAAAGTAGTGAGGAAGAATGAGGAAAGACGTGGGTATTTATAGAGAGAAGAAGAACCATTTCGGGTAGATATTTGAATTTTAACCGGGTAAAAATGGATAGTTGGAAACCAACTATGGAAATGTTGGTTTTCGTGCGAATAAACAGGTACGATTTGACAGTAAGGGTTAGTGGAGCCGTTTCGGTGTCAGGGTTTTCAAATCCCTCATAAAAGCCAAATATTTTCACCTGAGTGCAAATATTTGCCACAGAGAACGTGTGGATAGGGATAAAAGATTCTTTTTTCTTAGAAACCAAACGTTTTAACTTATAAAACTTGACAAGTATCATTTTGAGATGAGTTATTCAGCTGATTGATAAATTTAAAATGTTTTAATCAGCTGAATGTACTAAGTGACAAGGTGAACATCCTCAGCTACTGATAGTACTTCAGCAGATGATTTAAGCATTTAACATACCCAGCTCGCTGATTAAAAAATTGAAACGTTTTTCATCCAATGGTTTAGTGAACAAATCAGCTAATTGAAGGTCTGTTGAAATGAAATGAAGTTCCACATCACCTTGTTCAATGTGATCTCTAATGAAATGATACCTTATGTCAATATGTTTGGTTCTGGAGTGAAGAACAAGGTTGTTGCTGATTGCGAATCACAATAGATAGGGACCTTGGAAAAGTTCATATCAAAGTCAACCAACTTATTCTTCATCCAAAGCACTTGAGCACAGCAGCTTCCAGCAGCAACATATTCTGCTTCAGCTGTAGAGGTAGAAACAATATTTTTTTTCTTGCTTGTCCAACTGACTAGCTTTCTACCTAGCAGCTGGCATCCTCCAGTGATGCTCTTTCTATCCATCTTGCAACCTACAAAGTCTGAATCTGAATAGCCAATTAGATCAAACCCGGAGTCTTTGGCATACCAAAGACCTAGGCTTGGAGTACCTTTAAGGTACATCAAAATTCGCTTAGCAGCTATTAGATGATATTCTCTAGGATCAGCTTGATACCTAGCACACATGCAAGTAGCAAACAGAATATCTGGTCTGCTGGCAGTGAGATAGAGCAAAGACCCAATGATTCCTCTATAAAAGGTGACATCAACTGATTTCCCAGTTGAGTCAGCATCTAGATTGTTTGGAGGAGCCATTGGAGTTTTCATGGATGATGATGAATTCATGTCAAATTTCTTTAACAGATCTTTAATATATTTTTCTTGATTTATAAAAATTCCATTTTTAGATTATTTAATTTGTAATCCAAGAAAATATGTTAATTCACCCATCATGCTCATCTCATACTTTGTAGACATGAGTTTTGAAAAACGTCTACAAAGTTTTTCATCAGTAGAACCAAAAATTATGTCATCCAGATAAATTTGAACAAGAATAATATCACCTTTGATTTTGCGAATGAATAAGGTTTTATCAATCTTTCCCCTAGTGAAATCATTTGTTAGAAGGAAAGTGGAGAGAGTGTCATACCATGCACGAGGAGCTTGTTTCAACCCATACATCGCTTTATCCAATTTAAACACATAGTCTAAATACTTGGGATTTTCAAAACCTGGTGGTTGCTTAACGTAAACTTCCTCTTGCAGCTTCCCATTTAAGAAAGCACTCTTCACATCCATCTGAAAAACTGTGAAGTTCTTGTAAGCAGCATAGGCTAGAAATATTCTAATAGCCTCAAGCCTTGCTACTGGAGCAAATGTTTCATCAAAATCGATTCCTTCTTCCTGTCTGTACCCTTGTGCGATGAGTCTAGCTTTATTGCGAATAACCACACCTTCCTCATCCATTTTGTTCCTAAATACCCACTTAGTACCAATTATTGTCTTACCAGCTGGTGGAGGCACCAGCTGCCATACTTTGTTGACTTTAAATTGGTTAAGTTCTTCCTGCATCGCTTGAATCCAGCTGGAGCTTTCTAAGGCAACTTTAATATTTTTCGGTTCTTCAGCTGTTAGGAAGCACGACCATAGACAGAGATTACAAGATGCCTTACTTCTTGTGACTACTCCTTGTTGTGGATCTCCAATGATTAACTCAATTGGATGTTCAGAGGTCCACTTAGATTGAGGAGCAGCTGTAGAAGAGGAAGATTCAGCAGAATTTGATCCTTGTTGAGCGGCTGAATGCTCAGCAGGATTGAGTACTTCATTTTGAACCAATCTTCTTGAAGTGGGAAGAGGTGGCCTAGAGTTAGATCTAGCCTTTGATGATGCTCTTGCTGTAGGAATCTCTTGTTGCACAGCTGCAATATCTACAAGATATGTAGGAGCATCATAGAACGTATCATCTGAATCATTTATGGGGACATCAAAAAGATTTAAAGCATCAGAGAATGCTTCAGCTGCAACATCAGTTGATGGTTCAGCTGATGTCGGAAATGTGTCAGATGATTCAGCAGAGGTGGGGTTTAAGGCTTTAGAGTGTTCTTCAAAAGTGACATTGATAGATTCTTCCAGAGTTTGTCTTCTTTTGTTGAATACTCTGTATGCCTTGGATGTAGTGGAGTATCCCAAGAAAATAGCTTCATCAGCCTTAGCATCAAACTTGCTTAGCTGGTCTCGTGTATTTAACACAAAACACACACAACCAAATACATGAAGGAAGCCGATGTATGGTTTCCTTTGACGTAGAATCTCATAAGAAGTTTTCTTGTGTCTCTTCACATAGAGAGATCTATTTTGAGTGAAACAAGCTGTGTTGACAGCCTCTACCCAGAATTGTTTTGGCATGTTTGACTCAGCAAACATTGTTCTTGCAGCTTCTATTAGGGTTCTATTTCTTCTTTCAGCAACACCATTTTGTTGAGGTGTTCTAGCAGCTGAAAAGTTTTGAGAGATCCCAACTTCTGAGCAGAAGTTTTCCAATGTACTATTTTTGAACTCAGTACCATTGTCTGATCTCAACATCTTAACTCTTGACCCATTTAGAAGTTCCATCTTTTTGATGAACTTGATAAATTCATCAGCTGCATCGCTTTTGTTGCGCAGAAATATAACCCAAGTGTATCGTGAGTATTCATCAACGATAACTAGTGTATACTTCTTTCCACCTAAACTTTCGGTACTCATAGGACCAAATAGATCCATATGTAGCATATGTAGGCAGCTGTTGATGGAAAAACATTGCTTTGATTTGAAAGAGCTTTTATGCTATTTTCCTTGTTCACAAGCTGAACAAAGTTTATCCTTTTCACACTTGATTTGTGGTAAGCCATTCACCAGCTGACCTCTAGCCAGCTTTGATATGTTTTTGAAGTTTAGGTGAGATAGCCTTTTGTGCCACAACCAATTCAGCTCTTTAGTAGAATGAGAGAATAGACAAACTTCTTGATTTTGAGGATTCATGTCAAGTGTATAAACGTTGTTGTTTCTTGGTGCAACTAATACAACTTTTCCACTTTTATCCGTTATCGTTCCTCTATATTCGTTAAAGTTCAATGAGAACTTTGCATCACATAGTTGGCTTATGCTGATTAGATTATGTTTCAGCCCATTCACATAACCAACTTTTGTGATCTTTATGGATCCATTTGAGATGGAACCATAACCTTCAGTTGAGCCTCTACCATTATCACCAAAAATTACAGGAGGACCAGCACGAACTTCGAATTCTTAAAGCATGGATTTATTTCCAGTCATGTGTCTTGAGCAACCACTGTCTAGATACCAGACATGTTTGCTTTGATCACACTGCACAAGAATTAAAAGAAGTTAGTTCTTTTTGGGAACGAACATTTCTGTGGGTCCATGTGATTTCCTGCTGGAGCTCACAGGGGTTGGATTTTCAATAGGCTCACAAGCTCAAGTTGGGGGTGGTCTTAAGCTTGGACTGTCACACTCACTGTGCCAGGTGCCCACGATCTCCACATCTGTAACATTTTCTGTTCTTTTGTTGTTGAGTGGAGGGCGAGGCAGCAGGATTTGGTACTGGACCCAAAATCCCTTTCATCTTCTGATTATCAGAAATAGTCAGAGTCTGAACGAGTGAAGTCAGCTTGCTGACTTTTCCTTTCAGCTTTTTGACAGAACCATCTGAGGGAGGACTAGGAGTGTTTTTGGAAACACTCTTACCTTTGTTCTTTGCAGCTCAAGTACGCACTCCAGATGTCTCACCTGTGAAGGGTGTAAGAACAATTTTCTTTCCTGCTGTCTTGCTAGTCTTCTTCTGAGGTCTAGCAGCAGAGACAACAGACGCTAAACCCAAGATAGACTTTCTTGGTTCAAGTATTACTACAGTGGGTGTCCTAACAACCATGGCTGAGGAATCAGCTGATGATTCCTTATCCGTAGTTTCAGAAAGTTCTTCTGTGGACATCTCAGTAGCATAGGTTTTGGTAGACCGAACAAAGGGACCAAAAACCAACTCTTCAGCTGGCACAGAAGCATCAGCTGATGAGTAGTACAGATCATCTGTACTGCTGTCAGGTATAGCGGCTGCAGCAAGGAAGTCTCCTCCTAGTACAGCTTGAACTTGACTAGGAATTTGTGAGTTAACACATTCACTCACACGTTTGGATGAACGGGACCATGATTCACAAATCTTTTTAATTGCTTCAAGTTCTTTAACTTTTTCACTTAGATCGTGTTGAAGAACTGAATTTATAAATTTAGTTTCGGAAAGTTCTTCCTTTAAAGTTTTATGATCAATTAATCTTTCTTTTAAAAATGCATTTTCACGAAGAATAGCATTGTGTTTATCCAAACATTCACCTTTCAACTGATCAATGAAGTGCAAGTCACAAATGATAGAATCAATAATATCCTTGGCTTTGGAAGCCTCAGCAGAGATTAGAGAGTTTACCTTTTTATGAACTATGTTGACCCATTGATAAGAACTATAATCATCAGCTGTAATACTTTCATCAGCACGAGCCATCAAACACATTGTGGGCATTGGTTCATCATCATCGGATGAGCTGTCACCTGAGTCAGCTCAATCGTGAGTTTCAGCTACTAGACCCTTGTCAGCAGTTTTGCCTTCAAGTGCCTTCTTTTCTTCTAGGATCTTTTTGGTGAAGGCTTGTAACTTTTTATATTTTTCTTCATTGGACTCACCAGTTGACGATGATGAACTTGCTTTCTTCTGTTTGCAGTTGTTAGCATAGTGTCCCTTCTTGTAACAGTTATAACATGTTATCTCAGAGATATCAGGTGTACTTCCAGAGGGTCTGGAAGGTGCAGCTGACGAGATTGGTCTGCTACTAGAGCCTTTAGCTGAGGGGCCAGATTTGCCTTTGAAAATTTTTCTAGTTTTTGACAAGTAAGGCAAGCTCAGATATAAGGGCTTCGTTGTCTTCATCTTCACTGGTCTCCTTGATGCTCAATTCAGGCATGTTGAACAAACCAACGGCTGAAGTGTTGTCTGCTTCATCATCTGATGGGGGATATTCAGTTCTGCTGGGCTTGTTTATAGAAACAAGAGCAGTTGAAGATCCTGAGGAACTCACTTTAGAGTCCTTTGGAGGTTGAAATTTGTTGAGTACAGTTCTCTCATGGCTTAGAAACATTCCATAGAGAGAGAAAAGAGTATAATCCTTCAAAGTGGGAGATGCACTCATGCAAGTTATGATGGTAGCCCATTTAGAGGGTAAGGCAGCCATAAACTTACACATTTTGGACATGTCGTCCTTATCAACCCCATGAGACTTCAGCTCGTTTAACAAAATGTTATAACGGTTGAAAGTTTGAGCTATAGTCTTACTAGGCTTGGCCTTAAACAGCTCGTAGTCGTGGATGAGCATGTTTTTATTATGTTCACGCACAACATATGTGCCTTCATAAACTTCGGCCAGCCTGTCCCACATCTCTTTAACTGAGTCACAAAATTGTATATTGTGATACAGTTCATCACCAACTGCTTGAAAAAGCATATCTCTTCCCTTATTCTCAAGGTGAACAAGACGTTTTTCAGCGTCCGTCCATTGAGCTTCAGATTTAACAACATAATGTTCTGGTATTTCAGGAGTACCAAGAATGAGGGTTTGAGGGATATATTTTCCTATCGTGATGTTATCTTGAAGTTTTGGGTGATAGGTAACCATGTGGGATAACATGCGAGTTTTCCACATAGGATAGTTGGTTTGGGTGAGTTTGGGAGGTTTGCCAGATGATGGTAGATCAGATGTAGGTTCAGCCATAACAGATGCTCAAAGTTGATGGAAAACAACTTTGACACTTGCTCTGATACCAGTTGTTGGTTCCCAACAACACAAACGTGTTGCGCTACGGCTAAGTAAAGACAAGAATATAAATAACACACAAGTTTTCAATGATTAAGAGTTTATTAAAACAACTTAATAAAGTACAAAGTTTGCGGAAATAGATAGTACACACTAACTAAAACTTTATACTAGAAATGACACTTTTACTCGCTCAAACTAGAAGATAATGCAAGGAGAGTTTATATCAGCTGATACTAACAGCTGATATTAAATGCCTGAGTAATAAATATGAGGAAGTTAATACCAGACAATATCAAACTCTCAGAGAATGTTCTTGGCTATGAATGCTAAAAGGTGTGTGTTAATGCAAGCATTTACGTCTCTATATATAGCCCAAGATCCATGTTCCTTTGTCCATAAGTTAATCGACGTGTAAACATATAATTCGTCGATGTAGACTTGTCCACGGAAACATTTAATGCACTTGCATATGTTATAGTCCCAATTGTACTTTGTGACAACTCCTTTTGCTACCTTTTCTGACGCACAGTGAAAAGGTGTACTATGGTAGTACAAAAGATGTTGACTTTCCTTTTTCATGCTTGGAGGGACAAACGATGATGTTCTGACATAATATCTTCTATTACAAAATAGAAGATCCTCATCGTTTTCTTCTTCTTTGAGCGGGAAAGGAAAATATTTAAAGTGTCAAGGATATTTTCCCCCAAGTCTTTATCTGCAGCAGGTACCATCAGCTGATTCCACAATCAGCTGACTGGTATTCTTCTGGTCTCTGTCCTTCGGCCATAGACTTCGAATGATCTCACTTGAATAGCTGCTGATTTGACTTGATTCCTAGAGCTAAGTACTAACTCAGTCTGTCGAGAGACTGAGGTTGCTTGTGGAGTTTGTCCCCTTGTTACAACAACTGATAATGAATCAGTTGAGGAGCTACGCAGAAGTGTGGAGCCGGTTTGGGGCGGTGCATCAGGCGGTTTGGGGCGGTTTTAGGCTCAAACATAACCCAATCCGCTAATTTTGTAAAAATATCTAACTTATAGCATTAAGTTCAGTGTCTAATAACATATTTTAACAATGAATTACATTTTTAGCCTAAAATTCAAACTATAAACGTATTTTGTAACATATAATAACGATATAAATATTAATGAACCGTATTAGATGGACTTTCAAAAATTCAAATAGGTCGACTTCTATTTAATAATTTAAAATTAAAAAAAATATTACTGGTATATATTAAATATTAGTGGGGCGGTTTCTTAATGTGATGATTTTTGGTTAAAACCGAAACTGAACCGAATCCATCGGTTTTTTCAAAATCTAAAACCAAACCGTCGGTTTTGAAATGTTTTTGATTTTATCGGTTTGGTTTTGTCGATTTTAACTGATTGGTTTCGGTTTTTTGGTTTTTATGCTCACCCTGACTCTGAGGGTCGTGGTATTATTTTTGATGGGGAGCTCTTTTATTTGGATCGGAAGCAGGGGCGGAACTAGAAATTTCCACCAGTGGTAGCACCGTTGTGGTGCTATAAAGATTTTTTTTTGAAATATATAGGGTTAAAAAGGAAAAAGTTGAAATATATGGGCTGTGAAAAAAAACCCTTGTAATATAGAGGCTAACAAAGGAAAAAAAGTTGATTTATAAAAATAATAAGGCCAAGATTCGAACTCTAGACCTCCTCTATACATGCACAAGGTGTTAGCCAACTGTGCTAGCTAACATACATGTATTATTATGCCTTTTCGGATATATATTAATGTATTCGAAATACAATAACAAAAAAAAAAAGTTCCAAAAATTTACCGTACCGAAATTTTTCAAGTAGTAGCACGTGCCACCGTGTGTTATATACTACATCCGCCCCTGATCGGAAGTTGGTATACGGTCGCTTATTAATTAGTGGTGCTTACTGGTTTTTTCTTTGGTGGATTATTCATTTTTATGGGTTTTCAATTTCATGACTGTATTATTTTGGAAGTGGGTCTGGTAGTTTTATACTTCTAGCCTTCTAGGTGGTGTTGGATGTGGTTAGCTATGGTATGCTAGAATAGGTTTGGTTGTCTAGTTTTTTTTCTTCTTTGTATTCTTTGATAGTTTCTAGCAAGCTTTCTGATATATTTTTTGGGTTATTTTGTAGAGATTGATCTCTTGTGTTCCTTTTTGCCATAAAAAAAAATAAATGATGATGGAATTTATTGATTTTATTAAATTATCAGTAAATTGTGATTATAATATGAGATATAATATATTTATAGTTATATATGAAATATGTAAAAAAAATGATGAAATCTGAAAAAAAATAATGAACTAGAGACAAAAAAACTATAAAAAAAATCAAAAGATTGAAAAATGTATAAAAACCCTTGTTAGGTATATATTTTTTAAATCACATCTATTTAGTACTTCCTCCGATTTAAAATAAGTGATACATTATTGGTTTCATGGTTTTTGAGGTAAAATATGATGATGATAATTAAATTAGATTAATTGGATGGTTAGTGGGGATTGGGTCCCACAAATTTTGAATAAAGTGAAGTTAATAATGTTTAAAAGTAAACGTAAGGGTAAAGATGTCATTTCACTTGATTAAAGTAGCTAGTTAGTGGGTGTGGGTCCCACTACTTTTTACCAAATAAGGTAAGTTTTTAAAGTATATCACTTATTTTGATACACCCAAATATGGAAAATGTATCACTTATTTTAAATCGGAGGAAGTATATATATTTATTTTCAAAACATTATTTTAGTACAAAACTCTACGTAAGTCGTATATACGTGGAATGCGAGGGAACGATATACTATGTTGTTATTACAATTTAGTCCATTAACTTTTTGTCTTGTTTCGTTTTGGTAAAACTAGAATTTAAATTATCTACACACAATATTGTGCCCAAATAATTAGGAAACGAACATTATGGTTTGTCAAGCCATTTATAATAATAACCGGATTTTCAAGTAGGGTTAGATCTCTTATCGGGTTCGTAGAGTTCGAGCTTAAACAAATCGTAAATCGAAACCCGACCCGATAAAGATCGAGTTGGTTGGGTTACGAGTTGGTCGGGTTTGTTAGACTGGTTGAGTTACACCTAATTTAGAATTTTTAGATTAAAATAAAAATAATTAATCATTTATAAAATTTAATTTCTCCATGCCCAAATATCATATTTATTATCTTAAAAGTTCAGTTTCAACATATTGTTCTATTTATTATTGTTAACTGATTTTTATTGAATATTCATATTTATTAACATGTTAATTCATTGATTTAATAGTAAAAATATGTTAAATTTTAAAGGAAAAAACCTTAAAACTTCAGTTGGATCTAATCGAGACAACCCGGTATAGGTAAGCAATACTAACACGATACCCGACCCGATAAAAAATCAGGTTAATCAGGTCGGGTTAAAAACCTAATATCAACATAAGACCTGAAAACACTCAACCTAACTAGTATAATCGGGTTTGGATCAGGTTGACACTTTAAACACCCCTAATAACAACATTGTCGTGTCTTAAATCATTTATATGAAAACTAACTTGAACCTCAAGATGTAGCTTGAGTGATCGAGCTCGACATGGTTTGTCAAGCCATTCAAATCTTGCAAGTTCATTCTAACTGCACTACATACATGTCTCATGCTATTTGATGGTTTACATGGTCCTACTGGTTTGCAGAGTGTTGTTGGGGCTTCTGAGAATATTCATGAATGAAGGGAGGGGTTCTCAGTTCTCATGGTTAAAAAATTAAGAAAAGAAAAATAACCCGTTCTTAGAATGACTTATTACTTTTGTCACATCATCTAATAACCTATTAGTTAAAAACATCTCCAATGGTTAACCTTTCCAAGTCTTTTTCTTATAAATTATTAATTTACCTTTAACTATATCAAATGTTTTATAAATACCCTCACTTATTTAATTTAACAATTCTTATAGCATTACAAAACTTAACATTTTTTAAAATGTCTTTTACAAAACTATTATAATGATAGACCTTAAAAATTATTGAAATATGATAAAGTTATAATTTATAGTTATAGAAATAATAAATGATTCACATATATAAATATATACATGAGTTTAAAATGTAAAATTGTTAAATATAGAGACTAAATGAATCAAACATTGAAAGATGTTCAAGTGGTTGGGGAAGATCAAGTGGTGGGATTGACCTCTTAAAAAAATCATTCATTCTAATGGTAAAAAGTAATTTTAGAGGTTATTCAAATAGTATCAACATATTCTTCATCCTCTTGGAGATGCTCTAAGATCAATGACCTTTAAAGGCATTATTAGAGTAAATTACACAGATAGTCCATGTGGTTTGAGGTGAGTTTTGGATTTGGTCCCTAAATTTCAGAAATTACACCAATGGTCACTAAGTATCGGATTTTATATCGGTTTTGATCCCTAAGCCTAACAACCATTAAACTTGGCTGTTAAATCTGGCCATGTGCATTGCATGAGGGTAATTTAGTCATTTGTACACTCTCTCTCATCTCACATCTCATCCCTCCCACCTTCTTCCCAGGAAACTCAGTTCACCATCTTCCTTGTTTAAGTGTCTTTGTAGTCATCATCTCCGTATGAGAATCTTCATGTGTTAAAGAAGAATTATGAGCAGAAATCAATTGCATACATAAATTAAGTAATTAATTACCTAACAATTTTAAATTTCTCTCTAACAGTCAAAATTACACATGAGATAAATCACCGATCAACCACAATTTTATGTATCTATGTAAAAGCCAATATAAACTCTTCATCAAACCCATTTTGCGCATACCCAGATATCAAAGCAGACCAACCAACCAAGGCTGGTTCAAGACTTTCATCGAGCAGCTTTCGTGCACTATTAAAAACCCCATATTTTGAGTACAAATTGATTAAATGATTCCTACATTTCGGATCATTCTCTAATCCGAGTTTGATTAAATGGGTATGGATTTGTAACCTGGGATATAATTTCGCAGCATTTAGATAAGAGTTTACGTGTCCTTCTCTCTTCTTTTGGAAACGGCAAATGAAATAACGGAAGCCTACTCGCAATTTTTCAGCGAGCACCCCGAGTTAAAGCTCCGCATAAGCGGGCAAACTCAGCCCCCAAAGGGATTTCCAAGGAAAATTCCTCATATGTGCCCGTGTGAGGTATGAGTTAAATTACGCTAATGCAACGCTCCCAAAGGGATTCGAACTCACGACCTACAACCCACATGAGTATAAACCCAGTGCCTCAGATCAGCTAGGCTGGCCATCATTGGCAATCCTTCTCTCTTCTAAACTCACTCTACTACTTCTTCCCGATTTCTCTTCTCTTTGTGACACATAAAAGACACTTATTCGTCTTCTTCCCTAATGACACTAATGTCATTCAAAACAAGATCCAAAAAACAGTACACCCTAAACTTCAAATAAACATTTAACAGTAACCCTAATACCTAAATCGCATCTATTGCGGATCAGGCCAAGCCATTTTCGTGAACTTTTAATAGCAATCCGTCTTCGATTTAGAAGCCGGTAACACCGCCATACTCAGAAAACACCGCCACTATCTCCCGCGAAAGTAGCACCTTTTCCGTTTGACGACGAGTGGCGATGATGATTATGAGTATTATTGTGAAGATTAATCTTTTTCTGATGTGGATAAACAGAAATCTGAATGACGGTAAGAAGATGTAGAAAGTAGTTTTCGATTTGGATTGAATTTTCGATTTCAACAGCTTTTGTTTTGACTTTGAATCTTTTGAGTTTGAGTTCTTCAACATGATAGTGTTGTGTTGGGAGAAGACAAATGAGGAAGAAGAAATGTAATTGGGGTTTTTGTATAGAAATTAAGATGAAATGACATATTTACCCTTATGTGTAATGTACATGACCAGATTTAGTACTCAAATTTAACGGCTGTTAGGCTTATGGACCAAAACCGATACAAAGTCCGATACTTAGTGTTTAGAGACCAAATCTAAAACTCAGGTCAAACCAAAGTAACTATCCATGTAATTTACTCGAATTATTATTAATTGGTTACTTTGAGTTGTCTTTTCAATCATGCAGTTTGAAATATGTAGATATTTATTTGTTTGATTTTGTATCAAACACGAGTAAAATTAATATTAGACTACTCTCAACAGTGATAGTGATAGAAACTGACACCGTCGGTTGTTGACAAATCAACGTCACGTCAGCTCATTCTCCAACCGACAATAAATTGACATACCTATACCAATAATACCTCTTCCCTTCAATTTTTCGGGACCCACCATTACAAAAGACACACACAAAATACCACTTTGGGCCCGACCCCACCAACCGATCTCTCACCTCCTTCCCGTCCCCAAACTCACACCACCAAACCAACGCCACCAACCGATTCCTCCGTGCCAATGGTTAAAACTCGTCTGTTGAAGTGATCCCATCAAGTGATTCCCGTTGGTAGTGGTCTTAGATTAATATAAATTTATAGTAATATTCTAATAATTACTTTCAGTAGCTATTTATCAAAGATTTAGATTTTTCATCTGTAAATAATTTTTCCTATGTGTATTATTTTGCCCTGTAGAAAACGGAAAATATGTCAGATGAATTAACTGGGTTAAAGGACTATTTATAAACCACCTCGAATCAGGCGGAATAATTGTAAACCTTATGGGTATTACTTACGTCCTTATGATCGACAGTTCAAGTCCAGTTGTGAACATATATGGAATTTAAGAATAATTAGTAATTGTTGTTCAAAAAGAAGTATATACGGCTCAAAACCGTCAATTTTAGCTCCTGTTTTGTTGTTTGAGGTAGGAGTGTAATCGAGCCGAGTTCTGCCAAACTAGACATCGACTCGCTAACTAAAACTCGAGCTCGATACTCGACTAACCTCCATTTTTAAGCTCGAGCTCGGTGAAGGTGTCAACACTTTCGAGCTCGGCTCGAAGTTTAAAAAAGTAGTAATAAATTGATTTGGAATAGTAGACTCGAGAATGAGGTACTGTTTATATTTTTTTACTTATATACAAAAGAATGAAAGATACATGTGTAATTATGTATATAAAAAAGGTTAAAGGTAATAGAAGTTTGATTAGCCTATCGAGCTAGGTAATAAGGAACTCGAGTTCGGTTTGAAACCCTATTCGAATAATATGAGCTCTCTCAGTTTACAACAAGTCAATTTCAAATATTTTTTGAGCTCAAATAACTCGTGAGTTGCATTAATAACGCAACTCATTTGCGTCCTCGTTATTGATACGGCAGTGATTTTAACATCATATAAATTACTCCACTCATCACACTGTACAATATTTAAAGCATATTAGCATATTATACAAGAACGGTAAAAATCACTTCCCTTACTGATATGATTACATCATACAATCCCATAAAATGAGTCGGGCAGGGAACACATCAAAATAGAAAACCCGAGGTTCTCGCCGATTATTGCAGCCGGTTTCCATGGCAGTTCCGAGCATCCCGATCACCTCCCTACCACCACACCAGCGCGTCTCTCTTCCACCTACAGCTACTTCCATAACGGGCAATAACGACCGATACTTTTCAAACCACCCAACACTTTTACTCGTCAACCAATGCGCAAATTCAAAACAACTCAAACAAATTCACGCCCAAATGATCCGAAACGGTCTGTTCTCCGACCCCTTTTCAGCCAGTACTCTAATCTCCGCCCTTGCACTTTCCCCTTTACAAGACCTTAATTATGCACATAAACTGTTCGACGAAATGCCTACACCAAATATTTACACATGGAACGCCCTCATTCGCGCTTACTCTTCGAGCAAATTCCCCATAGAAAGTCTCTTGATTTTTACCCGTATGCTTTACCGGTGTGATGAAGTGTTACCCAACAAGTTTACTTACCCATTTGTGATTAAAGCAGCAGCAGAAATTTTGGATATGAGAGTAGGGGAAGTTCTTCACGGGATGGTTGTTAAGATGTCACTTGATTCAGATGTGTTCATACTTAATTCTCTTATACATTTCTACGCAAAGTGTGGATGTTTAAATTCCGCGTATAAAGTGTTCTTAAACATTCCTGTAAAAGACGTTGTTTCTTGGAATTCAATGATTACGGGTTTCGCACAGGGTGATCGACCTGATGAAGCTTTAAATTTGTTTCACGAAATGCAAGGTGAGAGCTTGAAACCCGATAAAGTAACCATGATGAGTGTATTAACCGCTTGTACAAAAAAGTTGGATTTAGAATCTGGTAGATGGGTGCATTCTTATATAGAAAGAAACGGGATTAAATCAAGCTTGAATCTGAACAATGCATTGCTTGATATGTACACAAAATGTGGAAGTCTAAATGATGCACAGAAACTGTTCGATGAAATGCCTCAGAGAGATATCATATCCTACACTACTATGTTAGTCGGGTACGCAAAATCGGGTGATTTTGTAACAGCTAGAAAACATTTCGATACAATGCCTAATCAAGATATAGCCGCATGGAACGCGTTAATTTCGGCTTATGAACAAAACGGTAATCCAAAACAAGCTTTAGCTATTTTTAACGAATTACAAGTGTCGAAAAAAGCGAAACCTGATGACGTCACGTTAGTTAGTATTTTATCAGCATGTGCACAAGCGGGTGCAATGGAAATGGGTGGGTGGGTCCACGTGTACATCAAGAATCATAACATTAAACCCACGTGTCATCTTGCCACCTCATTAGTCGACATGTATTCAAAATGCGGTGATTTGAAAAAAGCATTAGAAGTGTTCAATTCATTCGATAATCATCGAGATGTTTTTATGTGGAGTACAATGATTGCAGGTTTTGCAATGCACGGTTACGGGATAAAAGCGATACAATATTTCAAGAAAATGGAAGAACATAACGTGAAACCTAACGGCGTTACTTTCACTAATTTACTTTCGGGTTGTAATCATTCGGGGTTGGTTAACGAGGGTAAAGATTATTTTAACAAAATGGAGTTAGTTTATGGTGTTAAACCCGAAATTAAACATTATGCTTGCATGGTTGATATGTTCGGGCGGGCGGGTTATTTAAATGAAGCTTTAGATTTAATAAAAACTATGCCTATGAAACCGTTAGCTTCCGTTTGGGGTGCGTTATTAGGTGCGTGTAAACTTCATGTAAATGTAACAATTGGAGAATATGCGAGTGCCCGTTTAATTGAATTAGAACCGTTTAATCACGGTGCGTACGTTCTTTTATCTAATATTTACGCAAAAACCAAAAAATGGGATAAAGTTGCTATTTTAAGAAAAAGAATGAGAGAAATCGGGTTAAAAAAAGAAGCGGGGTGTAGCTCGATTGAAGTAAATGGAACATTTCACGAGTTTATTGTTGGAGATAACACACATGTGAAATCGAAATTGATATATGGGAAATTGAGTGAGGTTTTTGAGAGGTTGAAGATGAATGGTTATGAACCGAATTGGAATGAAATTCTTCAATGTGTTGAGGAAGGTGATATGCAAGAACAAGCTTTGCATTTTCATAGTGAGAAGTTGGCTATTGCTTTTGGTCTTATTAGTTTGGGAAAAAGTCAACCGATTCGGGTTATGAAGAATCTTCGTGTTTGTGAGGATTGTCATAACGTTGCTAAGTTGGTTTCGAAGGTTTATGAGAGAGAGATTTTGTTGAGAGATCGTTATCGGTTTCATTGTTTTAAGGATGGAGAATGTTCGTGTAAGGATTATTGGTAATTAGTGAGTTTTAGGTTATAGTATTTGAACAAAAGTTTATGTATATTTGAAAAACAAAACCAATTCAAGCTCCGCTTTTAGACTTTTAGCTCATTGTTTTATGATTTAATCCATTTGAGATAAAATACAATTGAAACCGACCCATTCATAAAATAGTTGAAATTGCCAACTCTAATATTGTGAACCCATTTCAATATTAGGGTGTGTTTGATTTGTTGGGCGAAGGTTCGGACTCGATGTGAATTGGCTCGTTTGCTTTCCTCACATTTCGTCTAACTCGGCCCGCATGTCAGACTCGGGCCAATCAGCACTAACTCAGTCAGTAACTAAAATCACTATGATTAATCCGTATATTTTTCAAGGAAAGCAGAATGAATGATAATCAAAATCCCATACAATTTCGTTGCAAAACAGGATTTACAATTGCAAATATGAAATTATGTACTCTCGTAAAAGACTAATTTTGAATTCAAATCAGTGGGATTTCTGAGGTAATTTGTCTATGTACATGAACAACCTATTTGTGTTTTGTTTAAAGATAATTGGTAGATAAAGTATGTCATTAAGATCTATAAATCGTTTAACTTCACTCCTTTCACGCGTTCCCTACAAAAAGGGCATGACTTTGATCGGCCATGCCTACCAAAAAAATAAGGGTTTTGATAAGGGCTATCTTTAAGTACATCAAAGTTGTACAATAAGGGTAGTTCCTGAAATTCAGAAGTCTGTTACGGATGAATGTATAAGTTTTTTATGCATGTCTTATGACAGTCCTTAGGGCTGTCATTATCATAACCCAAAAAATAATAATAATAATCAGAAAAAGGGTTCATATGCAAATTGATCCAACCCGAACACAGCGCGGCCACGAGGACTCGAAACTTCGACGTTAATGTTATTAGCAAGGGATCTAACAAACTGAGCTATTAGGGAAAATGTCGATTACTTAATTGTAATTACTTATGTACAAATGTACAAATTCATATTATATTATTGACCACCATCTCCATTGCTAATTTGATATTCGCTACTTCCACCCACCACCCACCATTTTTAAATTTGATTATCTTGTTTGAAAACGCGATAATCAAATAATAAGTTTTTTAATGTTTGACAAATCTGAATATTTCTTTTTTAATAGGTAAAATGCAAATAATTGTTTCCAAAACGCAATAAGCACTTCTCCACTTGTTTTTCCAAATCACAATAAGCAGATAATATGATTCAAATCGCAATAAACAGATAATCTCCTTCAAATCGCAATAAATAGATAATCTGCTCCAAATCGAAATCTCAAAATGTAATCTACTTTTAGGTATACACATCATATACTTATGTTTGTTCAAGTATTTTTTGTGGAACGAAATATTATAGTTTGTTATGCTCTACTAAATAATTGAACTAAATTCGGTATTGTGTATATGATAACAATCGCATACATTTAATACTAATTAATATGTGTAAACAATAGTACAAGAAACAACACAAACGTATAATTGCACACCTAATATTATTGAACCAACGAACTAGTATGACGTCCACCACCCAACCTTGTTTTCTTATATGTGTCTTCTTGTTTATACGATATAAAGAAAGATTAATTGTGCGACATAATGGCCTACTTTAACGTATCTTTGTTTTCATAACACCACACTTAAAGAGAGAATACAAATAAGATTTGAACCCATAAATTCATTTTATGCTGCATGTCTTCATTATTATCTCTCTCATCCAACACATCTTTGTAAAGTTTGATATACACACGAAATTTGATAATTATTACCTTTATTTGAATGCCTGTGAGGCAGTTTTAAACTTTTAATAATCATATGGATATAACTAAAGAAAATTGTATCGTCACGTGAATTTATTATACACTTTCAACAGAATAATATCAGTAAATTTAGGTATTGGTAAATGATAATATTATGGTAATAGTTGTCGAATAATTTTCTAAAAGTTACAAGTTTGATTTTTTTTTCTGGCTAAAATTTACAAAATGTCAAGTCAAGGTTAAAAATTGATCATATAATTATGAGTAAATTACATGAATGATCCTTTAGGTTTATAGCAAATTTCACCAATGGTCCTTTAGTTTTAAAAATTACACCGATAGTCCTTATTTTTGAAAGGTTTTTCACTGATGGCCCTTTACGAAAAAGTCCGTCTATTTTATCAGTTAACTAACATCACAAGTGATGCACATGGGGGTATTTTGGTCAATTTGTCTTTCCCCTTCTCAATTAAATTACACGAATGGTCCTTTAAGTTTATATCAAATTTCACCAATGGTCCTTTAGGAAAGACAAATTGACCAAAATACCCCCATGTGCATCACATGTGATGTTAGTTAACTGATAAAATAGATGGACTTTTTCGTAAAGGACCATCGGTGAAAAAACCTTTCAAAAATAAGGACCATCGGTGTAATTTTTGAAACTAAAGGATCATTGGTGAAATTTACTATAAACCTAAAGGACCATTCATGTAATTTACTCTATAATTATTTTGTGTACATCACAGGTATAAATTCGATCTACCACTAACATTGTACGAAAATACCCTTGCAAAAAGTTAGGTATTTTGTATTTGGTTGAAACAGAAAAGGCGGGAAGTCCATTCGTCCCATTAAATAAGACCCAACTCTAAACCCAATATCATAAAAACACCCACACATTTCACACACTATAATTCTCTCTCCTCTGTATGTGAAATCAATACGTATTTCAGTACGCATGTGATTCGCGTAGACTTCAATCTGCTAGTCAATTCTCTCTCTACATATTTATATGTATACATCTGTGCACTAGATTCACGTTACCTTTGCAGAAACAGTACACAATCAATTTATCTCCCACAGAAACTGGATTGAACAGATCTGGCGAAAAATGGGAAGTTATAGAGTCTGCATTTGCTTTACTCGGAAGTTTAAGGTGACGGAAGCAGATCCGCCGTGTGACGTCAGAGAAGCCTTTCAGAAGTACTCTGATGGTGGAATCCATATGACGGTTGACCAATTGCGACGGTTTATTGAGGAGTTTCAGGGCGGCAATGGCGGAACGGTGTCGATTTCAGACGCCGAGCGGATATTGGAGCAGGTTCTTCACAAAAGGCATCCGATTACTTCGTTAATTAACAGGAAGACTCTTACATTAGAGGATTTTCATCATTATTTATTCAATTGTGAACTTAATCCACCAATTGGATCTCAGGTATCTACGAATTTCAAATTTAGCAATTAATACTGATTTTTTCACTTAGAAGTTTTTAATTGGTGTATATTCTGATTAATATTTGCTAATTACATTAGATCTTGTAACGAATATTCAGTTTTGCCTTTTCACATGTACTCTATATATTTTGAACTAAAAAAGTCAAAAGTCAAAACGATTAATTGTTTAGTTAATTATAAAACTTGATGAGTCGATCATAGTAATGGAAAAGGGAAGGTTACGTCAGGAGTTAGGATATTGCCATACTTTTGGACTTCTCGTTTTACTTATTGAAAAAAGAAATTAAATGTTAAGAACTTAAGATTACGTCAAACCAAAACTTGTAATAAGCTTGACTTTTCCACTTCTGGTTCAATTTAAGCTAGTCATGTAATCTAATTTACACTGAAAAATGCTAAATCCTCCAAATTGACACTTGGATTATTTACAAGTGACAATTAGCATGATAATTAGGTTAAATTAGGAGGATTTCTCCTGAAGGTTAACACTTTTGTATCAAATGTTAGGTCTACCAAGATATGAATGCTCCCTTATCACATTATTTCATTTACACGGGCCACAATTCGTACTTGACTGGAAACCAGCTAAGCAGCCCTTGTAGTGAAGTCCCAATCATCAAAGCACTGAAACGAGGTGTGAGAGTAATAGAACTTGATTTATGGCCAAATTCATCTAGAGATAATGTGAATGTTCTACATGGAAGGTATTGCAACTTATGTCTGTAAATAATTTTAAAATCACAAGCTTTAATTTTTAGTCTTTATTATGGATCATTAATGCATGCAGGACCCTAACAACACCTGTAGATCTTCTAAGATGCTTGAAATCAATCAAAGAGAATGCTTTCATAACTTCCCCTTATCCAGTCATCATAACACTTGAAGACCACCTTACACCTGATCTTCAAGCAAAGGTTGCTCGGGTAAATATTATTCTTTTTGGCCCAAAATTCATTTTAGTACCCTGAACTTGGGTGACCAGGTTTTCTACTACCCTGAACTCCTGAAGTTCAGGGTACCATGCTACACCTTTAATAGTTCAGGCCAGTAGAAAACCTGATACTAAAATGTATTTTGGCCTCCTTTTTTTGGTATGTTTAATCATTTATGACACTTAAATTGCATTATTATGTTAACATTTTCACATGCTCTTTTTTTAGATGGTTAATGACACATTTGGGGAGATGTTATATTCTCCAAAATCGGATAAACTGAAAGAATTGCCGACACCTGAAAGCTTGAAATATCGGATATTAATTTCAACAAAACCTCCAAAGGAGTACCTTGAAGCTGAAGAAGACAAACGAACCCAATCACAGAGGGCTAAAGATGTTTCAGATGATGATGTTTGGGGCCAAGAACCCTCACGGGCCATGTCATACAGATACAAAAATGATAAGGTTTGGTTTGGGCTTTATTTATTTATTTATCTCAAACGGGTCAAATTGTGTTAAATGTGTAGTATGAAAGTGAGGATGATGATATTGAAGATTTAGAAGATAATACAAAGAAATTGGATGCATGCCCTGCTTACAAAAGTCTAATTGCTATTCATGCTGGAAAACCGAAAGGCGGGCTTGAAGAAGCACTTAAAGTTGAAAAGGATAAAGTCAGACGGTTAAGTTTATCAGAACAAGCTTTGGAAAAAGCTGCAGAACGCCATCAACAACATATAGTAAGGTATAAAAATGAATTTATAAAAGGACATCTTTTAATGATCCAATCAGGACACAAAACCGTCTTTTAATAGACAAAAATTTATATAATGATGATTTAACAGGGGTGAATGTAAATGTATGTAGTTTTATTCATGCCCTATAGCATTAGGTTGGTGTGTCATTTTTCTTGATTTTTTATATGCACATAAATTAATTTTGAGGTCAATTTAAAGGTGTAGACCTAATGATGCTTTTTTATTATTATTAAATTAGGTTTACGCAAAAGAACATTCTTAGGATATATCCAAAAGGCACTCGGTTTACATCTTCTAATTACAGGCCATTAGTTGGTTGGTTACATGGAGCTCAGATGGTTGCTTTTAACATGCAGGTGATCATTACTAGCCTTTTAGTTTTATACAGTTTTTAAACTAATTACAACATATTGTTTTGATTTTGTTTTTTATGTCTTAATTCATATATGACTAATTTATCTAGACAGAAACAGATTTTAATGACTAAAAAAACAAACAAGCCCTAAATCCTACAATTCTAATTCAGGGTTACGGTAGATCACTATGGTTGATGCATGGAATGTTTAGAGCTAATGGAGGTTGCGGATACGTGAAAAAACCAGATTTTCTAATGACAAACGGTCCCAATGACGAGGTCTTCGATCCCAAAGCAACACGTCAAGTAAAGTTGACTTTAAAGGTCAACATCCCTACTCAAATAAATATAGTAATTATAATAATAATAATAATAATAAATTTGTTGCAAATTCTTTATGAAAAAGGTTTCATATCTGTATGTGATTTAATAAATAGGTAAAGATTTATATGGGAGATGGATGGCATCTGGATTTCAAAAAAACTCATTTTGACACATACTCCCCACCAGATTTCTACACAAGGGTAACTATTGTTTTATTAAGTATTTAAGTTACATATTAATGGTTTATTGAATAATAATTAAAATTTATCTTAATTATGAAAGGTGGGTATATCTGGAGCACCAGCTGATGAAATAATGCGAAAAACAAAACCAAAAGAAGACAACTGGACACCCGTTTGGAACGAAGAATTTACATTTCAACTAACACTTCCCGAAATAGCCTTACTTCGAATTGAAGTACATGAATATGATATGTCTGAAAAAGATGATTTTGCAGGCCAAAATTGTCTTCCTGTTTCTGAATTAAGGCCCGGAATTCGTGCTGTTCCGTTATGTAACCGTAAAGGAGATCCCTACACTGCCGCAAGACTACTCATGCGGTTTGAATTCGTGTCTAATGTGTGTTAAAATTGTCATTTTTAATTGGGTTTTTCAAAATAAAATCGTTGTATATATCTTGAGAATAATAAAGCACGAAAAAGATATCATTTTTATAGATTTGGAAAATGCCAATGTTAATGATGCAGATGTTCTGTATGAATTTGTATCTAGATGATAAATTGTTGTCTGGTCAAGCATCTGAATGATAAAAATGACAATTTTAACCATCTAAACTATTTATTTGTTATTTGGTTAGGAATCTGGTTGACATTACTAATAATGACTGAATTTATAAATAATTATGAAAAAATATATATTATACATCTTACTGGTTCAGACAATACCTTAGACTGATTCAGATGATAAGATGTCTTAAAGCAAATACATCTTACCTAGAAAGATATTATCTAGACTGATTCAGATGATAAGATGTCTTAATACGCAAAAACAAAAAGCACATTGTCTCTAAATGAATAAATGATTCATGTGTTATGAATGATTTGGTTCCGATTCTCAACAATATATCTTTACTATATTATAAAGAGTTTATCCCTTCCATAATTAGCAAGGCTGAAAATTCAGCCAACACACTTGCCAATTTTAGAGAAAAATACGTTTTCAAAAAAGTGCTTTAGATGGGACTCGAACATGAGACCTTAAGGTTACGAGCACAGAACCTTACCAACTAAACCAGTAGAAACTTTGATTCATACTCCGTTTCCCCTGACTATATACTCTAGGCGTATGATTAAATAAACCCTAATTTCCTCTGCATCTTTAAAAGGCGTCGATTCCAATTCCAACTCCTTGGTTCCTTCAATCTACACATGCAGAGGTCAATTCCTCAACTCATCGGTTCCTTAAACTCCGCGTTAAACTTCAAAAATGATTTAACCTAATTGCAATGTCTTCTCCAACACACCTCCTCCATTCTTCGTTCTATATCAACAGTCGTCGGATACAGACTGTGGTCGTCCTCCTCTGCTGTTTGATTTGTATATTTCTCTTCATCCTTCTCTTTCTTTACCATTTGATTTCATCTTATATTCCTATGTAATTTCAGATGTAATTTGTATATTTCTCTTCATCCTTCTCGTGCAGATGAAATTTCAGGTATACAAAATGAGGTACATATCGGGAAAAAACAAAGGCAGCGGCAATCAGCCCAAGACACCACCACATCACCACCTCGCCGGTCAACCACCTCTCTTACCGCCACCAATATGGGCCACATTTCTCGCTACCATTGGCAGACACCATTCTCGCTACCATTATCTGACACCATCAACGCCACACAAATCTCCATTTCAGGTCTGGTAAAATTAGTCAAAGATAATTTCTTCTCTAGGATCTAGGGTTTATGTCATGTTGTTGCATATACATATTTGATTATCATCATGTCTATGTAAACAGGTCCTATCCATCAGAGAAACGCCTATGAATCGGAGATGAGGAGCTCTGTTTCAATTGACTCCATTCACCTTCATTCTGACCCTTCACATGAGATCATCATGCTGTTTCCTGGCGCATTAATATTCAATTTTTGTTTATTTGTTTTTTTCGTGAAAATAACTATGTTTTTGGTTTTGAGCTATGGAGGTATAGTTTTTGGCTGCTCCCGATGGTAAAACCGTATTTGAAAATAACTATGTTTGGTTGAAAATGTGAAAGCTAAAAGAAACCTACTTGCTGAGGTTGAATTGAATTTTGGATCTGCAATTGGATTTATTTATGTATAATAAATGTTTCTGCAAACTGGGAGGTCCCAAATTGTTGTCACAAACATTTTTGGAAGTCTATTTTGATGTTGGTAAATAATAATGAATTAAAAGTCTTATTTGAACTTCTTGTACTACTATTAAAAGTTTTTACGTCAATATTTCATGGGTATCCTATCTTGTATGTTAATGTTCTACTGCTTTCACTTTTATGGAAGTTAGGTACTTAATTGCGCTTTTGTTTCAAGGTGATTCCAGAACTAAGTGAAGTTGATTTCTGGAATGGAGTACCTATTAAGTTGGCTGTTAAAGGTTAGTTCCTATTAATTAGGTGCTCTATATTTTATTAACCTAACATTTTGAATAATTATATAGGGGTTCATGTCTCGTGCTAAATGAATACATGCTTTAGAGCTATACAAGCTAGCTCAGAAAAAGAAACGGAATCTTCTTCTTTGTGGACATTCAGTTGGTTGTTGAGTAAGTTTGTATTTTTTAATTATTTTAATTCAGGTTACCGATTTATCTACCCTTGCAATATTGAGATTTGAGAGTGGTTGCAGCTGCTTCTTCATACGAAAGAGTTCCTGTTAAGTGTATCATATTTCACACCCTCTCAACAGTCAACCGCTGTTCCTTTTTAAAGGTTTTTAATACAAAATTTGATCTGTAGTTCTGGACAACTATCACTTTGTATGTATAATTCTAGACAATTGTAATGTATTACATATTTTTGCGCATATGTTAAATTTTTTGACTTGTTGATTTTAGTACCCATTTAATTTTGTTTGGTTGTGTCAATTTTTGGTCTCTTCTCCCTATTTGTCCGTTTGAGGATGATATGTGATTGATTATTGCCCCATTTATGATGATTTTGACCAATGTATACCGCCATATAGTTCTTATGTTGCCACCACCACATTACACGATATGCTAGGTTTTAAATAAGTATTAAAGAGGATGTGTTGCTCGCCAACAAAATATTTTTCCTTTTACTACAGCCTATGTCATTGTGCGGATATACTTTTATCTCTTCTCTGCTATATAAAAAGCCCTTAGGCTTTTTCAAAATTAGCAAGACTTAAAAATTTAGTCAGGATACATACTCTTTCTGTAAATATTTGTGTTAATTAAAAATTTCGGATGCAAGACTCGAACTTGCAAGGGCTAACAACTGATATACTAAGACAGATGTTATTAACTATATTTATTGTTGTTGCTTTGAATATCAAAGATAATTACTATCATCGAAGACGTTATGTAGGCTTTCAAAGTAAAGTGTCAAATAAAACATTTGTTCGCTGCATAATATTGGTACAAGGTACCCGCCGCCGCATTGCGCGGGTACCGGCTAGTCTATACTATATTCTAAAGCATTTACCACTTCCTTAATTAGCAAGGCTGAAAATTCAGCCAACACACTTGCCATTTTTGGAATAATTGCATTTAATTAAAAAAAAATGCTTCAAATAAGGCTCGATTAAAACTGACAAGCGTTAACCAACTGAGCTACTAGCCAATCTTGGTTACCAGATTATACTTACCCCTATAAACCTTTCGTTCAAGGAATTCCAACAGTTGCATTTCAAATATGGAAGTTGGCAGGGCATCTTGAGAATCGGACATCTTTGGGAATCGGGGATATATTTGAAACAGAGTATCGGTTTTCTAAAATTTGGGAATCAAACTTTTGAAAATGGATTCCACCGGAGCTTCATTGTTGTCGTCAACGTACCTCATTGATAGGCCGAAGCACTAGATCGGAGCTCACCGCTGCCGGAAATCAGACCTGAAACCGTCTGATTCATCTGAAACTCTACTGGAAAAGTATGTTTCGTTTTCTCCTCTCTTATACTGTTCTTCAATGAAATTTATTTTTGTTTATATTCATATAAAATGTTGCTGACTTAGTGACTTTGATAAAAATTTCGTGTTTTGGTATGACTTATTGTAGGAATTCTTCAATAGCTTACAATTTTCTATTAGACTTCTTCGATTGAAAGTTGACATTTACAAAAACCTATCCAATGGTTGAGAGATTAACACTCAGTGGTGATGGTTATGAGAGAAACTTAAATGGTTCAAGGTAATATAGCATCTCTTCTATGACTATGAGTTGATTTAATTAATTTTTTATATTTTTCTCTGTCAAATGAAACATTTCTTCAATAACATCATTTGCACAGCCGTCTGGACTTTACTGTCACCAGGTAACTATTTACCCTAAAATTCTTGGAATTGTAGTTGATTGGTTAGCCTAACTCATTGTTTAAGTGTTTCTATTGTAGATGTGAAAGAGGCATATATTTGCAGACAGTGAAAGTAGCTCCATTTCTTTCCCATTCAACCTCTCTGACAAGAAAACTGCTTTGGTGACCGTGGTAATTGGCATAGAACAAGCAAAGGTGCTCCATAGCAGGTAACTAACTTTTTCTTATTTTTTCCTTAAATTAATACACTTTAATCACTAATTATTCAATAGCTAATTTTAATCCTTTTTTAATGTTTAAAATCAGATTCTGACTCTTTGTGGATGCAATGGGCAAGAAAAAAGTTCCGACCAGTTTGTCCAGCAAAATTGGACCGAACCGGCAAATCCGAGAACTGAAATAGACGAAAAATTGGAACTGAGATCCAGACTGAAAACCGGGTCCAACCGAGTACGGTTCATGTTCGGGTTTTCGGTTATTTTGCACATCCCTACATTGAAGCGTTAAATGTGACATATCGACTTGAAGTCTTTCAATTGCTTGACAGACATATTTCTTATTTTCTATTATTTTATTTTTGTATATCAGAAGTTACTTGGAGGATGATTCATGTAAATGAGGTTGGTGGTGGCTATAGTAAAATTTACTCATTCAATCAAATTCTATTTGGTTAATAAAATCAATAAATACTAGGACATCTTTATGAATTGATAGGCATTTTGTGAAATTAGAATGAAAACTGCATCAAGTTTGATAAATAGGAAGGGTAAATATGTAATATATTTTACCTTTGGAATCAGTTAATTTGCACTTATTCTTTGTTCCTTATACTCCCTCCGTCCCACAAAAAACTTCCTATTTGACTTGGGCACAAATTTTAAGGTGATAGTTAGTGGTGGGGTTATTAGTAATAAGTTTGATTAAAATATATGATTGGTTTGGAGAGAGAAAGATAGTTAGTGGATAGTTAGTGGTGGGGTCCTTAGTAATAATAGTATTTTATTATGTGCAGTCCATCAAATGTATGAAATGAGAAGTTTTTTGTGTGATAAAAATTTAAGATCAAATGGGAAGTTTTTTGTGGGACGGAGGGAGTATAACAAAATATGGGATGCTTTGTCTCAAGCGCAATAATTGGTGAAATTGTGGTTATTTTTCATGGTTTAAGTATTGCAAATGAATCCTTTAGTGGATTTTAATGAATAACTAGAAAACTTAGGTGGAACTGGTATTTACTCTATTTAACGGGTTATTTTTTTAAAGAAAATGTGTAACTAAACTATATTTGCTTTTGCAAATTATTGTTACTAGGTATCCACCGCCGCATAGTGCGGGTACCTGCTAGTTAACCTAGAAAGATATTATGATTGCTAAGAATATAAGAAGTGTATGTATACCAAAAACACATTAAAAAAGATAGAGATATTGTTTGGAGGAATAAATTTAAAGATGGGATGGATTTGACTTAACTTTACAAATAAAGGGAGGCTTTTTTAAAAAGGTTTTCAAAGTGGAAGACTGAATTAGATTCATATATCTTTATTACTATTAAGATTTTGAATGATTCCTACACTACAAAAGGAAAGGGCAACTATTCACTATTAATAAAGATGGAAATCTACCTTTATATTTATGACACCAACTACACCAAAGTGTATAAATGCCATTTTATCATGTGCTCTTCATGTTTCGCTAAAGACGATAATTGTAGATTTCCGGATCATACCCTTCTTATTTTTCATGAAAGAAAACAACAAAAAGTTATGTGGATGTGTATGTGAGAGTGTAATGAGTATGGAAAAAAGATATATGTAATTATATTAATTACATGTATATATGCACATGGTGTGAATGTGAGGGAGTGTACAAGTATGCAAAATAACCTATATCAAAATCAAAAGCATTCATACAAAAATCTGTCTAGCTATATAATTTTTTTTTGTCAAGAAGATAGTAAGATTTTCAAAATCAAAAGCTTAAAGTTCAAAAACTCCCACAAAATTTGTTATAACTAAGAATGTATATACTTCATCCATAACAAAAGTATCGATACAATTTTTATTTTAAAAGCTTCATAATAAGCGATACATTTACATTATTTAGTATAAGGTATTATGACTCACACTCACTAAGTATCTTATTTAATATAGTGAATTGACTTTTTCACTCTTATTTTTACTTTTAAATATTCATTAATATCTATTTATTCAAAAGTATTTATCGATGTCGAGTTCGGGTTGGGCGGGATACATATTTAATTGATAATTACGTGTAGTACTTAATCACATGTAATTTTAGTGTAAAATCACATGTGATTGTATATTTAATCACATTTGATGTTTTAGTACAATCACATGTGATTCAGTATACAATCACATGTGATTCAGTATCCAATCACATGTGATTCAGTATGCAATCACATTATGTGTTATTAATGAAAAATAATTATTATTTTTAAAATAATAATTAAAAAAAAATAATAATTCTAAATTAAAAAAAATAAAAAAATATTATTTTTTTAAAAGACCAAAATACCCCTCAATGTGTAAAATATGTGATTAATCTTGACCATTAGATCTTATTAATCAATAATTGAGATTTATTGCTCGGTAATTCGTAAAAATGATGGAACTCTTTGAACGCAACTCTATAGAAATAATCTATTACTTGGGAATAAATAACACAATCTTGCATAAGGAGGTTTAAACTACTGAACATCATCCTGATTTAAATACAATTTTATAGTATGGATGAGATCGAGTCTAGAACCGAGCCGGATGGATCCAGATCTGAATACTCGAGATCCAGTTTCATGGGACTAGTAGACCCGGAACCGAACAATTTTCAAAATACGTTTTCGGATTCATTTCGGATAAAGCGAGTATAGACCCGATTGAGACTGAAATAATAATTAGAGTCGTTTCGGGTGTTAGTACCATATTTCTAAGTTTATAAATATCAATATTAAAATGATTTATAAATAATAATTGTATAAAAAACATGAAGCGAACACTACCAATAGTATTATCCAAAATCAAATTCTAAGTACACAGTTAATTAAATTTCGGTTTTGAGTCTTAGACCAATTTTGTTCCATACCCGAGGTACCCGGACTCAAAAGAGCTGATACCTTGTTTTTCATGAAAACGTTAGATCTGATACCTTAACCGATTTTGGTAATTCAATTCTAACCGGTGTCTAGTGCGAATAAGTGTTTGAATTTCCGGTTCTATATTCCATCCTATAGTATGTTGTACAAATTCGAAGGACAATTTTAAGAATAATGATTTTTACACCACATAAAGTAACCTATGAAGCACAAACACTGTTTTACAGTACTTGTACAATATATTTTAAGTGTTGTACACTGTTGTGTGTGTAAAATAACTTGTGTGGTGTGGGAATCACTATCCCAATTTTAATCTGAACCCAAAAAGTTCAGATCTAAAATAAACAATAATATTTTCTAAAGGGGTCAAAAGGAAACTGTTAAATGGCACAGGTGGAAAATACAATTGTGACCACCGGATGTTGGATGATGAAGAAAACTCCAAAAAGCTGTCACAGGCAGATAGCTTTTAGGAAGGGGGCCATCTCAAGGGTAAAACAGGAAATTTACAAAATAAAAGAAGTGCGTTATCAGCCAACGGAATCCAACGATATCGTTTACATAAAAGGAAGGAGAAAAGGGTATGATGTGACGTCGTTTATTTCTTCTTTTCGTTAATAATTCATGTGGGCGCCTCCTTTCATTAAATTATTAAATGAAATATTTTACTAAATTTAATATACTTACCCCGTTTCAAAATAAGTGATACAAATTAATTTTCACGTTTTTTGAGTCAAAAAATTATAATTAAAGTCAAATAAGATTAAATTGGATAGTTAGTAAGTGGGGGTCCCACATATTATAATTAAAGTGAGTTTAATGATGTTTAAAAATAAAAGTAAGGGTAAATGAGTAATTTCACTTTATTAAAGGAGATAGTTAGTGGGTATGAGTCCCACTATATTTCAAAGTGTATAACTTATTTTAAAACACCAAAATGAAAAATGTATCACTTACGTTAAAACAGAGGAAGTATTTCGTGATTTATAAAAAGAGTGTTACTCCGTATTTGTTACTTAATAATTAGCATTTTGTTTTTCAATCTGAATTCGACTCGCTTTGATAAGTGCTTAAATACAGGGAAATCATTCAATTTGTGAGTAACTCGGAATCACCAGAAATGAACATCTGTGTCCATAAAAAGGTATGTCATTTTACTCTTTAATACTCTCCCGTCTAAATACAGGGAAATTATTCAATTTGTAACTCAGAATCACCAGAAATGAACATCTGTGTCCATAAAAAGGTATGTCATTTTACTCTTTAATACTCTCCCGTCTAACTTTTATTGTCCACATATTTTTTTTGATTTGTCTCAAAATTACTGTCCATTTAAAAATTTCATCTATCAAAAAACACTTAGGTGATAAATATATAATTCTATTGGTTGCGCAGTTTAATATATACAATTTTTTAAACTGTGTGATTTTTATCTGTAGATAATAAATTTAAGACAAAGGACTATTAAACATGAAGCCTCCATATAATTTCATCTTTTAAAACACCAAATTCAACTACTATAAATCACCAACTTATTATCTTTACGGTTGATAATTCATTGGTGGAGCATGGCCATTGTCTTTGTTAGAAATTTTGAACGTTAAAATGGTAACATGTCAATAATAAACCGTTCATAGTTTATGATGAGTTATAATTTATGAGTTATAAATTAGTAATAAATAATTAAAAATATTAAATTTTGGTAAACTAAATAATGGTTTTTCATGTTTTAGAAAGGCATATTAGTGGTCGGTATTTGCCGTCATTATTTTCTACACAGATAAACTTAATTAATCAAGTTTTGAATATGAAATAAGTCATATCAATGTCGATTATTGTCTCACCGGTCACCATTAACTTTCTCGATAATTTATGAAGATAATATTAAAGCTTAAGACTTATCATGACATATCACACACATGTTGATTATATATAGCATGTTTGAGCACACTCTCATTTTTTCTAACAGCAGAATTCAAAACTTTTCTTTTAAAACTATATTTAAATCTACATTATTATTTTTCACAATAGGATTTGAACTAATGACCGTATAACAATGGAGCGTATCTTCCAATGTCATGTATCACTAGGCTATACACTCTTTATCAGCTAGCATGACAGTTCGCCAAAGATAAAAATGAGCTTTTTTCTTTCTTTTTCTTTTTTTTGTAAATTGTCATTGATTGAGAATATTTTTTTTAGGTTCCAAAAAGATGTTATAGAAATATTAAACTATGGAGAGAAACTTTGAGATAAATACTAAAATTATGTTGGGCAAAAATACTTTTAACATTAGTATAACTTGACATCACTCTTATTATGCACTTTGTTCACATGTATAATTACAAATACTACTATACAACATGCACTAAAGTCAAGTGTATATTTTGTCTGATGATTATCTCATTCTAGATCTTTCATCATTCACCATTGCATTAGCCGTTTGCGAGGAAAGTGCCTTCACAATTAACCGTTCTTATCGGTTTACATGGATTCACGAACCCGAAAACATGAATGCACGAGATCAACTACATAAAATAACGTTTCATTAACATGTTAAAACTCCTTGTTTGTAGTATACACTTTGATAAAAGTAGAGAGCAAGTATAGGTTCACTTAAGGATGATAAGGGTATAAAATACTTAAAACTCTTTTATTCTAATTTTCTAAGAACTTTAACATATTTACCTTAAGAGGAACTATCAATCATAAAATTGTACATAATTATGTTAGACTACCTGTGATAGCGATCAAATTCGAGTTTGGTAAATAGTGATACATCATATTTCTCTTTAAACCAAATATATAACCAAAACTATGATCAAACTTTAAAAATTAATTTTATTAATATATATATACTATCAGTCATACATAATTTACAAGTAAAGTAAACAAATAACCTTTGGTCACTTGGAGGACCAATTGTCACGTAATTTGAAGAACGCAGTCGAAGTGGGGCAACCATTAGTTTTGGTCTACAAATTATCTTAGTATGTGTTATTCAAAAATATATCTTCTACACAAATAAGATTAACTTGGGTCCATACATAAGATCAATTAAGAAAAAAGGTTAAAAAGGATAACATGCTCATATTCTTTCTCATGATCATCATCATTAGTGTTTTCTTTGACTTTTTCAAGTACAAAAAAGTCAAAAGGGACAATTAAAAGTGTATAGAAAGCATTGTCTAAAAACAAACAATACATATGAATAAATAATCACTCTTATACAACTTTCTTTCCTTTTAAGCCTCCTTTCAAATCCTTATGATTGATATTATTGAAAAAGTTAGTCCTAAAAAAATTAATCTCATGGTATTATTGTTTTGGTTGTTGTCATTTTAATTAAAGTAATTATACACTCCCATGAATTTAAAGACGACTTAATGACTGTTATTATTAAACCTTTAAAAAAATTATAATTAAAATTATAACATATATCATATCTATTATTAACTATTCAAAATATATCATCCTCCTATATATTAATGTCCTATTTTTATTGGATTTAATCAATTTTAAGTTCAAAATTTTAAAAATAGACCTTTCAAATTTTTTTTCCAGTAAAATTTTCCGTCAAATTAAGTGTTGCTCTAATCTCTAAGTTATATATCCTGTTTTTTTCTTTTAGGCCCTTTAATACATCATTTTCAATATTTATTGTGCTTATTTTGATTCAAGTAGATTTAGACACACATATATACATACGTTAATTTTTTTTTTTGAAAATTACATCCTAAAATTTTTGACTATTGGAAATTTTAGTGTTACCTATTCTAATAGTAGTATAATGAAAATAATGTATATATCATTGGTTTCATACTTTGGTTCTGGTACAAGTTAGGAGGTGCGGAGAGCACACTTGTATAAGTCGAAGATGATGATGGTATGGTCTATAAGGCGAACGCACAAAAGGCAGGGGTCAAGGCGGTTGCGCCCCTTGCCGGGTCTTAGGGGCAGCGCCCCTAGCGGTGGGTCAGCAGTCGTTGGGTAACAAGATTTTAGTGAGCTGTTGTTTTGCAGCAACAGGCTGCTGCTGTGCAGCGGCCAGCTCCTGTTGTGCAACGAAGAGATGCAGCTGCAACAACATGCAATTTTCTAACTGTTGGGAACCGTTTACAACTGCTCCTAACTGAACCATTTTAACCTCTAAATTATAATACAACAGAAGTATTGTTCAGAAAAGCAAATGAAATTGATTTCTCTCTTGATATATTATTGAATACGAATTTACTTAAACCCCAACATGCATTGGTAGACTATGCCAAGAACAGTATAATTTAGACCATTGATTTAAATAGATCTTTTGGTACAATATAACTAGTCCCATTAAATCATTCATCATTTAGCTTGACGTTTCCTCAAGAAGGTGGCGGGTAAACATCAAAATTTTGGAAGTTTAAGTTTTTTGATGACAAATCACCAAATTTCAACAATCTTGTTAATGCAGGCTAAAATTTTACCGTGCAAAATTACTAGATATCATACATGATATAGAAGTATGTGAAGTTATCCCAGTGTTAAAAGGATTCTAAATAACTTCCTACAAGTCAAATGTTTAATCAATGATTTGGTAAATACCTACTTGATAGTTATGGGAAGGTTCATAAATAACCAAACGGTTAGGGATGGTTGACACAGGTCTGATAGAACTTTTTTAAAATTACCCAAGACTTGTATTCTAGTAGTATTAGTGTAAAATATTGTCTATGATCTTATAGATCATGAGTTCAAGTTCCACTGTGCACAGATTGAATTATATTATGTGTCTGTTAAAAAAAATACTACTTAAAAATACATTTGTTATCCAAACCTTAAATATCCTGAAAAGAAGATGGTAAACATAATTAATTATGTGATTAGATTAGTTTAAATTAAATAATTATTGAATTAAATAAAAAACAACTTTCTTTCTCTCCAAAAAGCATGACAATGACCTTGACCTCCATTGATGCCGAGCTTTGGCCCATTTGTTTATCAAGTGGACACGGCATCTTTCTCTTTCAGACACACACACACAGTCACACCCACACACACAGAAAACTCAAAAACTACTATTCTGCCATATAAAAACAAACGCACAAAAATCTTTCTAATATTTCATTGATGTTCCTCAAGAATCTATGCTCACCATGTGTTTGTGAAAATGCCCCACTGAAAAAAAAGTTTCCAAAATACTCCCTTCACCCTATAACCCCATAACCCATATCTCAATAAATAATTGCAAAAGTCATTGCAGCAAACACTTGTTTCTCAATAATTTATTATTCACGTTTCGATTATAATATTACAACTGTTTTTTTTTTTTTTCCTTCCGATTTTGTATTACGTGTAATTGTGTGTATATCTCTATAAATAGTATATGCTCACCGGCGATGCCAACGCCGGTAAGCTCAGCCAGGCAATGTTTAACAGACGAAGCGGCGCGTGCGTTAGACGATGCCGTCGCCGTCGCTCGCCGGAGAAGTCACTCACAAACGACGTCGCTTCACGCCGTTTCAGCTCTTTTATCTCTACCGACGTCCACTTTACGCGACGCGTGTGCTCGAGCTCGCAGCTCGGCTTACTCACCTCGGCTTCAGTTTCGCGCGCTTGAGCTGTGTGTCAGCGTTTCACTCGATCGGCTTCCGTCGGCTAAAAGCAAAACCCTAGATGACGAACCGCCGGTTTCTAATTCTCTCATGGCGGCAATCAGACGGTCTCAGGCGAATCAACGGCGGCACCCGGAGACGTTTCATTTGTACCAAATGCATAATCAATTGCACGGTTCACAATCTTCATCATCATTATCGTGCGTCAAAGTTGAGTTGAAACACTTCATATTATCCATTCTTGACGACCCGATTGTCAGTCGGGTTTTCGGTGATGCGGGTTTCCGGAGCACCGATATCAAGATTACTATTCTACATCTACCAACACCAATATCAGGTTTTCATAAATCATTAAGATATCCCCCTTTATTTCTCTGTAATTTACCCGATTCAAATTCAGACATCAATCGAACCGGGTTTAATTTCCCATTTGCGGTTGATCAAGGGGAAGAAGATTACAAACGAATCTGTCAAATTCTAGCCAAAAAAACCTCAAATAATCCATTGCTAATCGGGCTTTCTGCTGATAGTGTACTCACTGGGTTTACTGAATCTATAAAAACCGGTAAAAATCGTTTCTTGCCTACCGAAATCGAGGGTTTAAACGTAATCGATATGGATAACGATATTCGCGAGTTTGTTTCCGGCAATTTGAGTGAAGAAAAGATGAATTTGAAGATGAAGGAAGTTAGGGAAAAGGTGGGAACTTGCACAAATTATGGTGTGATTGTGAATTTGGGTGAATTGAAGGTATTTATCGATTTTGAATCAACGGAATTTATAGTTTCACAATTGAGTAATTTGGTTGAAACTTCTTGTGGGAAGTTACGGTTAATTGGATCCGTTTCAAGTTACGAAACTTATATGAAAATCGTGTCAAAATTCAAGAATCTTGAAAAAGATTGGGATTTGAATTTGGTTCCAATTACTTGTTCCAAATTAAATACCACCAATGGATCACCACAATTCAAATCTAGGTGAGTAATAATATTGTATATATATATTATATGTATATAGATATAATCGTATATATGTAAATATTAGACCATTTTTTGATGCTGATATTGATAATGTTCGTTATCTGACAGTACGATGCTCATGATAATTACAGTTTGATGGGGTCATTTGTGCCATTTGGCGGTTTCTTTCCCGTTTCAACCGAGATGGAGAATTCATCCAGTAAAAATGAGCAATTTGTTACCCGTTGTGATCGTTGCAATGAGAAATATGAGCATGAAGTTTCGGTTTTGAAAGGCGGTAAAACGGTCATGGTTTCTGATCAACAATCTACAGGTTTAGCTTCTTGGTTGCATAATCCTGAATCGGTTACAAATTTGGGGAATAACGGTTTAGAGGTGCGTGATTTCTTCCTTAAAAATGATTAGTAATTGTAATGTATTATTGATCACTAAATATAGATTATAAAGATATATAGAAACCCTACTGGACCCTAAGCCCGTCTATACAATTGGGTTTGTGTCATATAATAAACCTAAACTATATTATCTTAAAGTAATTAGTAATTAAATCTTGATGCATTATAACAATATCTATTCAATTCAGGTTAATAATGTCGGTATATTGAATGCTCGGGTTATCGGGCTACAAAGAAAATGGAATGATATCTGCCACCGTCTTCACCACAATCCACCACAAAATAGTTCTCAAATTAGGGCCCAAATCCCTTTCCCTCACCACATCCAGATGACCCAAATCAACGGTCAAGATTCAAATCAAGAAACCGTATCTAGGAACCGATCTCAACCCATTGACTTTTCCAGAAGCACTTCATCTTCACCAACAACTTCCATAACGACCGATTTGGGCCTCGGGACCGTTTTCGTTTCACCTTATCATGGCCCGAAACCACGTGGTAATGATACCCGTTTTCAAAGTATCCACGGGTCGGGCTACGCGGGTATAGATGAAACCCGTTTTCAAAGTATCCGCGGGTCGGGCTACGCGGGTATAGATGAAACGGGTAAACAAGATTTCAAGCAACTTTATAGAGCACTTGTAGATAAAGTTGGGTATCAAAATGAATCGATTCGGGCCATCAGTCAAACGGTTACACGGGTCAGAACCGGAAATGAAAGGCGTCATTTATGGTTTATGTTTTGCGGGTCAGATCGGGTCGGGAAAAAGAAAATAAGCACCGCACTTGCAGAGGTCGTTTTTGGTAGCCGGGAAAGCTTGATTTCTATCGATTTGAACTTTGAAAATCAAATACGTCACCCGGGCTCGATATTTGACCGACAAAGCGTTGACTTTTCTGATCCACGTTTTCGAGGAAAAACCGTTACAGATTTCATTGCTGAAGAGTTGACCAAGAAACTTCGGTCAGTAGTGTTTCTTGAACATATTGATAAAGCCGATTTCTTGACTAAAGATAGTTTATCTCGAGCCATAAAAAGCGGGAAAATATCGGATACCCGTGGTAGAGAAACCCGTATCACCGATGCAATTTTTATAACCACCATAAGTGGTAGTAGTGAAGATTGTAAAGAATTAGTTGATCTAAACTACTCAGAGGAAAGAATCTTGAATGCAAAAGCATTGCAAATGAGAATTTCGGTTGAAATAAACGAACCCGCAAGCTCAAGTTTCTTAATTTCCCCTAAAGATTCGATTTCAAGAAACCCCGAATCATCAAAAAAACGAAAAATCGTCGAGATCGATGGTTTTGCAATAAGGGTACCAAAAGTCAAGAAAGTCAAATCTTGTTTTGATTTGAATCTTCCTTTAGAGGAAAGTGATAACGATAATGATAATGACACCGTTTCCGATACTAAAGAATCGTGGTTAGAAGAGTTTGTAGAACAAGTGGATGAAAAAGTCGTTTTCGAACCGATTGATTTCGACTCTCGTGCGAAAACTATCTTGAAACAAATCGGTAAATGTTTTCAAAAATCATTTGGGACAAATGTTGTGTTAGAGATTGAAAATGAAGTAATGGTGCAATTACTTGCTTCTTATTGGTTATCAGACCGAAATGGTGGTGTTGAGAAGTGGATTGAGAGTGTACTTTATAACGGTTTTATGGAAATTAAGGAGAAAAAAGGGGTGGGTAGTGAATCTATGGTGAAACTAGGTGCGGTTGAAGGTGTTACAATTGAAGATAATGATGTGTCGTGTGTTTGTCTTCCTTCGACAATTATGGTGAAATGATGATGTTTTTAGGTTATGTTTTGTTGTAATTATTATTATGTATAATGCTAGTTTTAGCATCGAAAACCGCCTTGTTTTGGCTGATTATATATCGTATCATATTATATCCAACAAGTTTACCAAATCGATTATATTGTTCTGTTTTGGTTTGTTGTACTTCTTGAAGTGATACATTGTATAGTATTGACTTGAATCCGTTTAGTTCATCTTCTTCCATCGTTTGATGATTGTTAGTTTGCTACTATTAGGGCAGAATTGGTCTACTTATTGTACCCAATTTTTTTATTTTTTATTTTGGTTTATTTCTTGTTCCATCTTATTTAACACACTAATTATATATACCATCTTTATTGGTCACTTCCACAATGACCTGACAGTCGTAGAACATTATATTTATGGTTTAAAGTCAAGTCCTTAAATAGCCCAAATAAAGTTTGGCCCAGTTAAAAGCCCGCTTTCTCACGTCATAAGGATATTGTAAGTTATGTTATAGTGGAAAAAAGGGTGGTGACATGTGAAAATAGAGAACGTATTGACAAAAGAAGAGAAAAATAAGGGGAAATTATTTCGGTAAAATGAGACATGTGTCTACATGCTTTCTTATATTTTTCGGCAAAAGCACTATTTTATGAGGTATTGATACTTATTGTTTATGTATTCTTCATATTGTTACTTTATCACAAGATAACATGTGTAATTTATTATATCTATTTCCTCGTATCATCTTTTAATTTTAACATTTATTTTGATCAAATGAGTAGACATATAAGTTAATATAAATAGTAGACGCCGATAGGATTTCTCTTATTTAATTGTTACTGATTCACATATCAAGGGAGCTCTTATTTTAGATATATATCATTTGTTTTATTTTGAGATAGCAATAGTAACATACTTCCTTCGTTTCAAACACTTTCTATTTTGGGTATTTCAAAATATTCAAAATAAGTGATACACTTTGAAAACTTACCATATCTGGTAAAAGGTAGTGGGACCCACATTCACTAACTATCCATTTTAATATAGTGAAAAGACACATATACCCTTACTTTTACTTTTAAACATTATTAAATTTACTTTAATCAATATATGTGGAACTCATCCTCTACTAACTATTCAATTTAATCTAATTAACATTAGTTATCATATTTTACCTCAAAAATCATGAACACTAAAGTGTATCACTTATTTTAAAACGGAGGATATATTAAATTAAATAACAGGTGAGTAAATAACTTGAAACAATGAGAGGCCGCCCTAAAAGCCTGGGCCAGTTTTGAACAAGATCCTCGGGACTTCAAATATCGGGCCAAGGACTGGATAAGGCCACACCTATCTCTTCTTTAATCTTTTTGTTATCTGAAAAGCTCGTGTATACGAAGTCCGACAGAAAATCATGTTAAAGGCCAAAAAAAAATTCTTCAATTTTAACCATTTTTTGATTATTTTTCTTCATTTTATATATATATTCCATATTCCTTATCCAATATATTTGTCAGATCAAGTATAAATGATACAAAATACATATTTTATATTTGTTAGACCTATAGAATAGTTTCAATATTATATTTTATATTTTATATTTGTTAGACCTATAAAAGATATTATTTTCGAGATTAAGTTAAACGCGTTCAGGTGGCTGAAATTTAGGGGCAAAAAAAATCGTTAGATGGTGGGTTGTCTGGGCCGTAGTTTTGTTGTGTCGTTCGTGTTTGGTTTGGTCCGTCCCATGTTTCGATCATATGCAGATGCCTTTGTTGTCTTCTCCTTGGTTAGTTATACGGCTGTGTTATTAGTGTGGTCGGGCTTTGGTTGTCACTTTGATAGGTGGTGTTGTGTTGTTTTGTTACTAGTCTATTTCTTTTAGACTCTTGTTGTTTGATTTTATTACTTGTTTATTTGTGTTATTGTAAACTCTTTTGTTTAGTGTTTTAATGTATATACCTTTAAAAAATATATATATTCATACTACTGAATGACATTGTTATTGATTATCCTTTATATATTAATATTAAGGTACCTTATTATTTAAGGTTTTGATAATGACAGCTCTTAGGGCTGTCAAAAGACATGCATAACAAACTTGTAAATTCATTGTAACCGACTCCTGCATTTTAGGAAGTACTCACTCCATAGAAAAATGTACAATTATTTATACACTTATTGACAACCCTAAGGACTGTTATTATCATAACACTATTATTTATAGTGTCACAAATTTTGTTATGATAATAAAAATTTGAAATAAATAATGTGTTGGTGATTATCATTTAATATCAGTAGGTGGGGTTTAAATGTGGTTTAATGAAGGAACCATACTATAAAATTAAGTCCATATAAAATATGATAATAAGAATTCTTATATATTATATATACATATTTTATAAATAGTTGTCAAAGACTTGTAGTCTAGTAATATAATATGTTATAAGATGTTCCCTATTGACATATTGTCATTGGTTCGAGTCCATTGTTGACGAAATTGTGTAAATATAAAAGTATTTATAAACTGTGTGTATCTTGATATTAAAAGATATTTTATATATAGTTGAATATATATATTTATCCACCTTTTTAGAAGTTTCTTTTGAATCTGGAACTTAGGTCTGTACGTACTCGCAATAGTTCGGTTTTCTTTTATTCTTTAGTTTCATCACATCAACGCTACATCTCCACTTCTTTGTTGATAAATAAATTGATATATCCATGGTCCCTGCAAACATCATTTTTTATTCATTATTCGCTTAGTCACATCAACACCATTCACCATTTTTAGGACAAAACTTAATATATTGAAATTCATAAAAGAGAACACAAGAAAAAGAAAATTAAAAAGGATAATATATATTTAATATAACCTAAAAGTGTTAAAAATACTTCAAATTTTAAAATATAAAAGATAATTTGATTTTTTTTAAGATTATATATCTAAAACTCCATCCCACTTTCTCTCTCCCCTTCCCATTTTCCTTGGTCACTTCATCTTCAATATGCCAAAAAATCCAATCAACAAGGTCGTGTCAATGACGTAATTGTTTGGAATATGTTTCACGCGTATAACATATAGTTATATGACTAGTTGTTTGTGAGCCTAAAGGGTCACACACTAAAACACCTAACACCATAAGATATGTAGTGTAATTAGGGTAATTACATTACATATTAATATAAGCTACATGGTTGTTGTAACACCTCAATTTTCAAAACAACATTTAAATACCATTTAATTCAAAAATACATAATATTGTATCAACATCAAATACCAGTTTTACAAAAACGAAAAGGCTTCTTGTTCGAGATTATCAGAGTTTACAAAAACGGTGTTACAAATTATATCTTAACCATAGGATAAGGACTCTAATCATCAACACCGAGCTAATCTCAACAAGGCCTCTTCTAAACGGGCCTCCTAGATCTTCGATCCCGAACCTGAGTACATAGCAAAAACACAAACATAGTACGTGAGACAAAATTGCCTCGTGAGATACATGGGTTTTAGACCCGATAAACAAATAGTCAAATAATATCATTTAATCTTAAAATAATATTACTACGTTCATTTTGGGTCACTTTATCACTTTCATCATTGGCCAATGTCAAGATAATCGGAATGCCTCCAATCTATCAAGACCATCATTTCCACGGTAATCGGAATGCCTCCAATCTACCGGGACTCATAGGTATTGGGTAATCGGAATGCCTCCAATCTACCACTAACCTTAAGGTACCGTAATAACCGGAATGCCTCCAATCTACTACGGCCCTAGGGACATCATCATCGTCATCATTACTTATCTTTTATCGTTATGAGCTTATAGCTCCATCATTTCTCAATCATTCAATCATTTCATCATCATACAAGCAATTCATCATAAATCACATAAAAGACTAAATTACTTAAAGACTCGACAAAATCATTTAATCATAAAACATTTACTAGCTATGTACCCAGTTTGAAAGTTCACATGTACTCACCTTTGCCAAGCTTATCCAATGTTGTGTTTCCTTGAACACTAATATCACTTTCCAAGATTTGAATGCCTCAAATCTTCCCACCGACAATCTATATCAAAACCAATACAATGGTTTGCATTAATCATCTATATTAACTACATAATCTATGGCTAGTTAACTACTACCACCATTTTCCCCAAAATTACCAAACCCTAAGTTCATAAATCACCATATTTTCATGTATTCATAACATGACCACATTTTCCTTGTTAAAATACCATAGATCTAAGTTATATTACTTCCATTTAACCATTCATGAACAAATCCATAACTAGGGTTTATGATTCACGATTCCATACTCAAATCTAAGACTTATAACACAAGGGGGTTGAAGATTTACCTTTGTTCTTCAACTAGGAGCAAGAATCACCAAGATTTGATGAAGAAATCAGCTCCAAATGGTGGTTTACACCCAAAATCGTCCACAAACTCGAGAGAAGAAACTAGGGTTTTATCTTTGCATTTAATGAGCTCAAACCCGTCTTTAATGCTGCACGACCGGACTTCGCGACGCGAACTAGTTCGCGTCGCTAACTCTTCATGGCACCCGCATAGTTAGCGATCGCTAACCCCACGCGAACTACTTCGCGACAAATGTCCAAACTCTCTGTACCGAGTTCGCGATCGCGAACTCGGGTTCGCGCCGTGAACTTTCGAAGCAGCTAGGGCTGCACTTTTTGATCTTTGGCCCGACCCGGTTTCGCCCATAACTTCCTCGTACGGTGCCCAAACGACACGAAACCAATTCCTACGTTCTTTAAACGAATTATCCTTATTTATCATAATTTTGTACAATTTATTTATTTACAAAATTCAGGTCGTTACAACTATCCTCCCCTTAAGGAGATTCCGTCCTCGGAATCTCATCATAATTCACAAAGTTCGGGTATCTTTTCCGAATCTCATCCTTGACTTCCCAAGTCAAGTTCGGCCCAAGTGAATGTTTCCACTTGACCAACACCAATTCAATTTCCTTATTCCGAAGTTTCTTGGTTTTTGACTCTAGTATGGCTTCGGGTTCCTCAATCAATCGGTTCGGGGCATCAACCCGCAATTCTTGCAATGGAATTATATTTTCAACTTCACCCACGAACTTATTCAAATAACTTACATGAAACGTATCGTGAACACCTTGAAGTTCGGGTGGGAGTTCTAACTTGAAAGCTTGCAAACCGACCCGTTTCAAAATCTTAAACGGGCCAACATACCTTGGGCTCAATTTGCCTTTCTTACCAAACCGCATTACGCCTTTCCAAGGCGATACTTTTAACATCACCATGTCTCCCACATTCAAATCATACGGTCTCTTTTTCAAACCCGAGTAGCTTCTTTGTCGATCTTGGGCGATTTTCATATTGGTTTGGATTATCCCAATCTTTTCGTTGGTCAACCTCACAATCTCGGGACCCGTGAGTTTCGTCTCACCCGCTTCAAGCCAACACGATGGAGTTCTACATTTCCTTCCGTACAACGCCTCATAAGGCGGCATCTTAACCGTCGATTGGTAACTATTATTGTAGGAGAACTCAACCAACGGTAAATGTTCATCCCATTTACCACCAAAGTCTAACACACACGATCTTAGCATATCCTCAACCGTTTGAATGGTCCTTTCACTTTGACCATCGGTTTGCGGATGGTAAGCCGTACTCAACCGCAATTTCGTTCCCAACTCCTCTTGCAACGATCTCCAAAATCTCGAGGTAAACCTCGCGTCTCTATCGGACACAATTGACAACGGGACTCCATGAAGTCTTACTACCTCATCCACATACAACTTTGCCAACTTCTCAAGTGGCATGGTTTCCCGAATCGCCAAGAATAATGCACTTTTGGTCAACCGGTCAACAATGACCCAAATGGCATCGTGGTTCTTGCTCGTCTTTGGCAACCCAACAATAAAATCCATTGTTATATCATCCCATTTCCCGGCCGGGATTTGCAACGATTGAGCTTCCCCGTAAGGTACTTGATGCTCGGCTTTTACTTGTGCACACGTGGCACACTTAGAGATATACTTTGCCACTCTTGCCTTCATCCCGGGCCACCAATACATCTTTTTCATATCTTGATATGTTTTTGTACTTCCCGGATGGATCGAATATTTAGACTTATGAACATCGTTTAGTAACTCCTTTCGGGTACCCCCGAACTTGGGAACCCAAATTCGTCCACCCACGGTTTTCAACCCTTGCTTATTTTCTACAAAATGTTGGTTCTTTCCCAATCGTTCTTGCCTTAATTCATCTTTTCCCATCACTTCCCGTTGGGCATTCTTGATTCGTTCTACTATACTCGATACTACTTCAATACGTGTTAGCTTTCCCTTAATCGGCTTTTCATACACCTTTCGGCTCAAGGCGTCGGCTACCACGTTGGCCTTCCCCGCATGGTAGACAATTTCACAATCATAATCTTGTATCAATTCAATCCATCTTCTTTGCCTCATATTTAAGTCTTTCTGAGTAAAAACGTATTGAAGACTTTTGTGATCCGTATACAACGTACACCTTGTACCATATAAGTAGTGCCTCCATAGCTTCAAAGCAAACACTATCGCCGCCAATTCTAAATCGTGAGTCGTGTACCTTTCTTCCGCATTCTTTAGTTGTCTCGAGGCGTAGGCAATCACTTTCCCCCGTTGCATCAAAACACAACCCAAACCTTTATGTGAGGCATCACTATACACGACAAAATCTTCCATCCCTTCGGGTAACGTGAGAATCGGGGCGTTACACAATTTTTCCTTTAATGTGGCAAATGCATTTTCTTGTTTTTCTCCCCACACGAACTCACTACTCTTTCGGGTCAACAATGTGAGTGGTGTCGCCACTCGGGAAAAGTCTTGAATAAATCGACGATAATATCCGGCAAGGCCGAGAAAACTTCTCACTTCGGTTGGAGTTCGTGGCGGTTCCCACTTCATAACCGCTTCAATCTTTGACGGGTCAACTTTGATTCCTTCCCGGGACACGACATGACCTAGGAATTGGACTTCTCGAATCCAAAATTCACACTTAGAAAACTTAGCATACAATTTCTCTCGTTGTAGCACTTCTAACGTTTGTCTTAGATGACTCTCGTGTTCTTCTTCGGTTTTTGAATAAATAAGGATATCGTCAATGAATACGATAAGAAACTTGTCGAGGAATGGTTTGCAAACCCGATTCATAAGATCCATAAAAATGGCCGGTGCATTAGTCAACCCAAATGGCATCACCAAAAACTCGTAATGCCCATAACGTGTACGAAACGCCGTCTTCTCGGTATCTCCTTCTTTCACTCGAACTTGATGGTAACCCGATCTCAAATCGATCTTCGAGAAATAGTCGGCACCTTGAAGTTGATCGAACAAGTCGTCGATTCTAGGCAATGGGTATCGGTTCTTAATAGTCATCTTGTTCAACTCTCGGTAGTCAATGCACATTCTCATTGAACCGTCTTTCTTCTTGACAAACAATACGGGCGCACCCCAAGGAGACGAACTTGGACGAATAAATCCTTTGTCGAGTAACTCTTGCAATTGGGACATCAATTCCCGCATTTCGGTGGGAGCCAAACGGTATGGAGCACGAGCTATCGGCGTCGCTCCCGGAACTAAATCAATACGGAATTCTACTTGCCTCTCCGGTGGCAATCCTGGTAAATCGTCGGGAAATACCTCGGGAAAATCCCGAATCACCTTTACATTTTCCACCGACTTCTTCTCTTTCCTTCCATCTAACACATATGCTAAAAAGGACGAACATCCTTTGGCTAAACATTTCCTAGCTTTAACCGCGGTCATAAGACATGGTAAATGGTGTCGTCTCTCACCATACACATAAACTTTTTCATTGTCGGGAGTCCTTATCGAGACTATCTTCTTCCCACATAAAATCTTTGCTTGATTCTCACCCAACCAATCCATACCTATGACTATATCAAAACCCGCAATTTCCATGGGTAATAAATTCACCTTAAACTTTCTCCCATCTATTTCCAATTCACAATTCCGACACATATGTTGAACTATAGAGGTTTTACCATCCGCAATTTCTATATCATAAATTTCATCAAGAAGTTCTAATGGCACATTCAACATCACAACAAAATCATGTGACACAAACGAATAAGTAGCACCCGAGTCAAATAAGATCCGGGCGGGAATAGAATTTACGAGTAGGGTACCTGAAACGACATCGTGGGCCTCCTTGGCTTCTTCTCGGGTAAGTTGGAAGGACCGTCCCTTGACCTTTGTCGGCTCCGTTTTCTTTTGAGCGGTCGACACCATGGTCTCACTTCCCTTCTTCGGGCATGCATTGCTATAGTGCCCTTTTTCATGGCACGAATAGCACTCAATTTCATCCAACGGTTTGACCCGGCAATCCCTTGCCAAATGTCCCGGCCTTCCACACTTGAAACACGACTTTGAGTCCACCAAACATTCTCCCTTGTGGTCTTTGCCACACTTCTTACAAGCACCAACACTCGATTTTTTAGAGAAGGTCGGGGTGAACTTTCCCTTCTTCACCGAACCCGAACTCCCCTCAAACTTCCTCTTCTCAAACTTTTCAAACTTCGGCCTCTCGTTGATTCTTCTTTGGCCAACCTCTTCAACATTTCTCGCCGCACCGATAGCCTCATCGAGTGTGGCGGCCCTTTTAACCTCCAATTCATACTCCCACGGGAGTCCATTAGCATAACGAACAATCCGGGATCTCTCATCCGGATACAATTTGATCACAAACGGGATTAATCCCGTGAACTTTTTAGTGTACTCATCGACACTCAAACTTCCTTTCTTCAAATGCACAAACTCCTCTTGAAGTTTCTCCAAGTTCCTCTCGGGGCAAAACTTTGCCTTTAACCGCTTCACAAACTCATCCCAAGTCATCTTGTACACCGCCCTTTTTCCCAACGTTTCATACATGGTGTCCCACCACACGAGGGCCTCATCCTTCAACAAACGAGAAGCATAGATTACCATATCACCTTCCTTGCATTTACTAGCTTCAAGGACTTGTTCAGTTTCACGGATCCAACGGATCGTGACTTTCGGTTCGGAGCTACCATAGTAGTTATCGGGCTTAAAGGCCATAAAGTTCTTATACGTGCACCCCTTCCTTTCCCTCGGCTCGGGCTCACTTTCATCTTCTTCCGTTGATGATTTCTCAGTTTGAGCAACACTACTTGACTTGCTCTTTGTGCGGGGTGGAGATTCCTCCCGCCTTTCACGTGCCCTATGCTCATTGAGAAGTCGGTTCACATCCTCGTTCACTATGTCCCTCATTTGATTGAACATAGTTTGGAGGTGTTCTACGGTGACCGGGGTGTGAGTATTCCTTTCAACACCCGAATTTTCCTCCCCTTCCCGAGGTGGAGGACCAAACACCGGTTCGACAATGTTGTTCGAATCTTGCCCTTGATCAAGTGGGCCTCTTGTACTTCTAGTTCTCACCATTTTGCTATAATAAGACATTAATCATTTGGAAGTCAATTTATCAAAGTAACGGTAACATTGACCGTCCCAAAACCAAACATGACCTAATCCTCCAAGGTCAACCCTATTGAACCTACACTTAAGGTCTCAATAGCCATTTCACAAGTATCCTATGGAACCTACGGTCCTACTAGCTCAGTTTAAGTCTAGGATGGTCAACTCAACCTAGTTCACTTAAACTATAGCTCTGATACCAAGTTGTAACACCTCAATTTTCAAAACAACATTTAAATACCATTTAATTCAAAAATACATAATATTGTATCAACATCAAATACCAGTTTTACAAAAACGAAAAGGCTTCTTGTTCGAGATTATCAGAGTTTACAAAAACGGTGTTACAAATTATATCTTAACCATAGGATAAGGACTCTAATCATCAACACCGAGCTAATCTCAACAAGGCCTCTTCTAAACGGGCCTCCTAGATCTTCGATCCCGAACCTGAGTACATAGCAAAAACACAAACATAGTACGTGAGACAAAATTGCCTCGTGAGATACATGGGTTTTAGACCCGATAAACAAATAGTCAAATAATATCATTTAATCTTAAAATAATATTACTAAGTTCATTTTGGGTCACTTTATCACTTTCATCATTGGCCAATGTCAAGATAATCGGAATGCCTCCAATCTATCAAGACCATCATTTCCACGGTAATCGGAATGCCTCCAATCTACCGGGACTCATAGGTATTGGGTAATCGGAATGCCTCCAATCTACCACTAACCTTAAGGTACCGTAATAACCGGAATGCCTCCAATCTACTACGGCCCTAGGGACATCATCATCGTCATCATTACTTATCTTTTATCGTTATGAGCTTATAGCTCCATCATTTCTCAATCATTCAATCATTTCATCATCATACAAGCAATTCATCATAAATCACATAAAAGACTAAATTACTTAAAGACTCGACAAAATCATTTAATCATAAAACATTTACTAGCTATGTACCCAGTTTGAAAGTTCACATGTACTCACCTTTGCCAAGCTTATCCAATGTTGTGTTTCCTTGAACACTAATATCACTTTCCAAGATTTGAATGCCTCAAATCTTCCCACCGACAATCTATATCAAAACCAATACAATGGTTTGCATTAATCATCTATACTAACTACATAATCTATGGCTAGTTAACTACTAGCACCATTTTCCCCAAAATTACCAAACCCTAAGTTCATAAATCACCATATTTTCATGTATTCATAACATGACCACATTTTCCTTGTTAAAATACCATAGATCTAAGTTATATTACTTCCATTTAACCATTCATGAACAAATCCATAACTAGGGTTTATGATTCACGCTTCCATACTCAAATCTAAGACTTATAACACAAGGGGGTTGAAGATTTACCTTTGTTCTTCAACTAGGAGCAAGAATCACCAAGATTTGATGAAGAAATCAGCTCCAAATGGTGGTTTACACCCAAAATCGTCCACAAACTCGAGAGAAGAAACTAGGGTTTTATCTTTGCATTTAATGAGCTCAAACCCGTCTTTAATGCTGCACGACCGGACTTCGCGACGCGAACTAGTTCGCGTCGCTAACTCTTCATGGCACCCGCATAGTTAGCGATCGCTAACCCCACGCGAACTACTTCGCGACAAATGTCCAAACTCTCTGTACCGAGTTCGCGATCGCGAACTCGGGTTCGCGCCGTGAACTTTCGAAGCAGCTAGGGCTGCACTTTTTGATCTTTGGCCCGACCCGGTTTCGCCCATAACTTCCTCGTACGGTGCCCAAACGACACGAAACCAATTCCTACGTTCTTTAAACGAATTATCCTTATTTATCATAATTTTGTACAATTTATTTATTCACAAAATTCGGGTCGTTACAGTTGTATATATTAAAGTTTAATATTAATTGTTAATATTAGAACTTTATTGTGAGCAAACTAGAAGGAACAAAAGATAGGGACTAGAGTGTTAATAATCATATTTGATTATGGGAAGTCAATAAAAGGGAATCAAGGGCAAGATCAATCTCACACCTTGGAACCCTATACGGCCGCCACCCCCATACACACTCTCTAGACTTTTGTTCCCTTTGCTTGAAGATTGGACTAGCATCCCTTGGTGTTCTTGCATAGGTGTTGTGTGGACTAGGTTTGGAGGAACTCCCCGTTCGTGTTCTTGGTTTCGGTCGATCATCATCTCCAACCGAATCAACATATACAAAGGCTTCAAGGGTATGATTATTCATCTTAACTCTTTGTATTTTATTAGTTTAATTGTATGATTGATATCAAGATCCGTTCATTGGTGATTAAACTATTTTCCGTTGCGTTTTGTTACTTGTAATAACCAAAAATCACCATTAGTGGTATCACGAGTCATTATATTGATCATATAATTAGCTATTTTTTGTGAAAAGTGGCAAAAATCAATTCATTTTTGGTACCCTAATTCCGAACGGCAAATATAAGAACCCTAGGGTTCTTTATTTTTTTTCGCAATTTTTTAAATAATGGGTTAAAAATATGATTTTTGTAACCCTAATTGCCACTTATTACAAAAACACATCAAAAAATTAATCTAGTTTATTAAATTTTTTGATTATTTGGCTTAAAATTACTTGTTTAATTTTGTTTTTGATATGGCAAAATATGTATTTTTGCCATATCTCAAGCCAAAGCCTTGTCAATTGTTGCTTGTTTGTGCAAACCGATGAAAACCTAGACCTTGAGATTGATTGTGGTTGACTGTTTGGTTGTTTTGGGAAAGCCGTGTTTTTGGCTAAATTTGGTTGTAATCTTTTAATTTTTTCTTTTATTTTTGGTGCCATTTTTTAGGGCAATTTGTAATGTAAAAGTAATAGAATAGATTGTCTTTCTTTATTTCTTTTTATTGTAAATTGTTGACCAGAATTGAAGACAAATGAAGAAAACAACAAATTTCTGTCATCAACACGAGGGCTGTACGAAAACAGGTTTTCCAGAGGCATACGGACTCCATTTTGGGCGATTCAAAAGCCTAAAATGCTTGCAAAGTCGTGGGCTACAACTTTCCAGAAGGCCGGGAAGACTATCGAAGACTCCTTCAGTGACTTTTCGAGCTTTAAAGTCTGCTGGAATCTTCTGCCAGATTGCATTTTTTTCACAAGTTTTGGTTTCTACTTGCTCAAGAACGTCTTGGAGCAAGTGGGAGCCCATTGGGTTAATGTTGGCCCGTCCCCTAGTTTGACCATTCGGTCCGTCGTGATGACTCACGTGACCGTACCTAGGATTTCATCGGTCGAGGTTTGCACAAAATTTATTGCATGTTTTATTTATGTTTGTGGTTGTTTGTTTCTATTAGATACAAGTAGTAAAACAATTAAAAAATATGATTTTTGAAACACAAACATTAAAACATCCAAACTTTTAATCATCTATGATTACTTGTTAATCATCGATGATTATTGCTTAATCACTTATGATCACTGTTTAATCATCAATGATTACTTGTTAATCATCGATGATTACAGTTCAATCATCTATGATTATGAAATTAATCTAAACTTGTTTTTGAGATTAATACAAAAGTTTAAATATGATTTGAAACTTATAAATTAATAATCGCTAAACGTTTTTACCGCTTATTAAACCGACTTATGAAGTGGTATGAATGAAGTACATGATTCATTCATATCTTAATAAAATTTTATCACAAAATTTTTTCCATACCTAAAATTTAAGTCACGCCGTCCAATCGGTTGCAAATCACTTGCTTCTATTTTTGAATTCACGTGAGACGTGGTTTGAATTTAGATCCGAGGTCATTATTCTCTACGCGTGAGACCTAGAGCTATTTTGATATGATTTCACATTGGATGACTTAATCGGGTTAACGGTGAGACCTTGACTCGAGGCGAAGATGCGACAAACATGCCACTTGACCCTAGATGCTTGTTCACTAGGTGCCATGAAGTCCCATACCTCTAAGAGTTGCACTTGTAATGCAATTGTTGAACGTCACCTACCTATTGGATCTATCATCTCTAGCAGATCAACTGATGCGATGATAGAAGCGCAATGGGATCTTAGCTTTTAATTAAAATTAATAGGGTAGTTAATTTATTAAAAGAAATTAATTATTGAAAATACTAATTAATGAACTTTGTAATTTTGTAGATGACTACAAACAATCAAACCCTATCAAACAACACCATTCGCTCCGTTCTCGATAAGGAGAAACTTGATGGATCGAATTTTGTTGATTGGGCTCGTAACCTAAGGATTGTCCTTAGGGCCGAGCACAAATACCACCATTTGGAAGAGGCGTTGCCCCCTCCCCCCGCTGCTAATGCCACCGCTCCTGTTCGTGCGGCCTATACAAAAAGGTTTAACGAACAGTAAGAAGTCGCTGCCCTTATGCTAGTGAGCATGACCCCCGAGATTCAAAAGAATCACGAGGACCTCACTGCATTTGATATGATGCGTGTACTAAAAACCACGTATCAAAAGCAAGCTGATCAGGAACTCTTTGACACAGTCAAAGCCTTCCATGCTTGTAAGCAAGAGGAGGGACAGTCTGTTAGCTCTTATCTTTTGAAGATGAAGAGTTACCTAGACCAGATGGAGAAACTTGGCTACCCTATGCCTAATATCCTTGGAATTGGGTTAATTCTCACTTCACTTCACAAGGACTATGCGCCGTTTGTCATGACTTATCATATGCATAGTATGGGGAAGACTTTCGCCGAATTACATGCTATGCTGAAACAAACGGAAGCTGGGCTACCCAAGAAAGCTCCTACCCCTACTGTCCTTGCCATAAGGCAAGGAAAGATCCAAAAACCAAAACCGCAAGTAGTTGCTAAGGGCCAAGGCAAGGGAAAACAAGTTTACAATCCCAAGACAAAGGTTCCCCCACCTACTCATAAGGAGCATCCTGCTAAGGATCTTGCTTGCCATCACTGCGGTGAAACAGGCCATTGGAGGAGGAATTGTCCTGCCTACCTGGCGGAGTTGATGAAGAACAAAGCTAGCAAGGCTAGCACATTAGGTATCTTCACAATAGAACTATATGCTTTCCCTAAGAAATCATGGGTATATGACACTGGTTGTGGTACTCACATTTGTAATACCATGCAGGGTCTAAGGGGAAGTAGAAAGCTAAACCATGGAGCTTTGGACTTGTACGTAGGCAATGGAATGCGTGCACCGGTCGAAGCTATAGGAAGCTATGATTTAATCCTTCCTAGTGGTTTAATTATTGTTCTAGACAATTGTCACTATGCGCCTAGTATTACTAGGGGTATAGTATCGCTTTCATGTTTGTGGAATAATGGTTTTATTCACTCTTTTACGGATTATGGTATTTCAGTTTCAAAGGATAATGTATTCTATTTTAATGCTATTCCTTGTGATGGTATTTTTGAGATTGACATGCATAATCGTATCACAAACAGTAGTTCTATTTACACATGTAGCAATAAGAAATCCAAGAAGAATTTGGATTCTACTTACCTATGGCATTGTCGTCTTTGCCAGGTTAACAAGAAACGCGTTTTAAAATTATAAAACGATGGGCTTATAAAATCAGATGATTCTGAATCATTTGATAAACGTGTTTCTTGTATAACTGGTAAAATGGCGCGCAAGCCTTTCTCCCATGTAGGCGAAAGGGCCAATGATCTACTTGGACTCATACATACCGATGTATGTGGCCATTTTAGAACTAGAACTAGGGAAGGTGCTACCCACTTCATTACTTTCACTGACGACTTTAGTCGTTATTGTTATGTTTACTTGATTAAATATAAACATGAAACCTTTGAAACGTTCAAAGCTTTCCAAAATGAAGTAGAAAATCAACTCGGAAAGAAGATAAAAGCTCTCCGTTCTGATCGAGGAGGAGAGTACATGAGCCATGAGTTTCAAGACCATCTAAAGAATTGTGGGATTGTCTCACAATTCACTCCCCCTTATACACCACAGAATAATGGTGTATCAGAGAGGAGAAACCGCACCTTGCTTGACATGGTCCGATCGATGATGAGTCCTACCACTCTGCCTCTATCCTTTTGGGGTTATGCACTCAAGTCGGCTGCTCGCATACTGAATATGGTTCTCACCAAGAAGGTTGAAAAGACACCATATGAGATATGGCATGGGAAAGTCCCTAACTTGTCTTACTTGAAGGTCTGGGGTTATGAGGCTCTCGTGAAACGAGACACACCGAACAAACTTGAACCCAGAGCTGTCAAGTGCATCTTTATAGGATACCCTGAGGAAACGATGGGTTACTATTTCTACTATCCACCTGAGCAAAAAGTAATTATTGCTCGTTATGCTGAGTTTCTTGAGAGCAATCTCATTTCACAAGAAGCAAGTGGGAGTACAATCGACTTTGACGAGATTCCAGGCGATGAAGATGCACAACCTATTGTAGATACTAGCGAACATCAAAATGAGGCTGAACATGAAACTGTTCCTGTTGCACCTCAAAATGATGAAGTCCCCGTTCGAAGGTCCGCAAGGACACCTCATGCACCTGAACGATATGGTTTCCAAATCGATGCTGAGGAGCTAAGTTTAGGGGATCATAATGAACCCCCTAACTATCGAGCTGCATTAGCAGATTCTGAATCTGACAAATGGCTTGATGCTATGAACGCGGAAATGCAATCCATGAAAGATAACCAAGTATGGACTTTGGTTGATCTTCCTCCTAACACTAAGACTGTTGGTAGCAAGTGGCTCTTCAAGAAGAAGACCGACATGGATGGCAATGTACACACCTATAAAGCTCGGTTGGTGGCAAAAGGTTACACTCAAACCTACGGGATTGACTATGATGAAACCTTCTCGCCTGTTGCCGATGTTAGAGCTATTAGGATCATCATAGCCATAGCAGCGTACTATGACTATGAGATTTGGCAAATGGATGTTAAAACTGCTTTCTTAAATGGACACCTCGACGAAGATGTCTATATGGTACAACCTGAGGGATTTTTAAGTACAAAGCACCATAAGAAAGTATGTAAGCTTCAAAGGTCCATTTATGGACTAAAGCAAGCATCCAGAAGTTGGAACAAAAGATTCGACGAGGAAATCAAAATGTTTGGTTTCACTCGGAATCCTGACGAGCCATGTGTATATGTAAGAGCTAGTGGGAGCATTGTCGTCTTTCTAATCCTATATGTCGATGACATACTACTCATAGGAAATAACACTCTAATGCTACATGATGTAAAATCCTGGCTTGGGAAGTGCTTCGCTATGAAGGATCTAGGGGAAGCGGCATATATACTTGGTATAAAGATCTACCGAGATAGATCAAAGCGGTTAATCGGAATAAGTCAAAATGCGTACATTGATAAGATTCTAAAACAGTTTAGAATGGATGCTTCCAAACGTGGAAACCTTCCTATGCAACACAATGTACACTTGAGTAAGACTCAAGGACCGTACTCACCTGATGAGTTGAAACGTATGCGTGATGTCCCATATGCTTCGGCAGTAGGGTCTATCATGTATGTTGTGCGGTGCACAAGACCTGATGTAGCGTTCTCTCAGAACCTTACAAGCCGATACCAACAGAATCCAGGTGAGAGTCACTGGACTGCTGTTAAGAACATATTGAAGTATCTTAGGAATACTAAAGATATGTTTCTTGTTTATGGTGGTGAAACTCAAAATGAGCTAAGCGTTACTTGTTATTCTGACGCTAGTTTTGAGACTAATAGAGATGATTCCAAATCTCAAACGAGGTATATTTTCGTTTTGAACGGAGGCGCTGTTGATTGGAAAAGTGCTAAACAGAGCACTATAGCTATGTTTTCTACAGAAGCTGAATACATTGCAACTACTGAAGCTGCAATGGAAGCTGTTTGGATGAGGAAATTCTATTCTGGGCTTGGAGTGGTCCCAAATAATGAAAAACCTATGGATATGTACTGTGATAACACATGTGCTATCATCATTGCCAACGAACCTGGTGTTCAGAAAGGCGCCAGACATTATCGGAGGAAGCTTCACTACATTAGAGATGCGATCCTAATGGGAGATGTACGCTTACTCAAAGTTCATACAGATGACAACTTAGCTGACCCATTCACGAAGCCAATGTCATGTACAAAACATATTGAGCATGCTAGAAACATTGGGCTTCGACCAGCTAGTAGTGTCATGTAATCTGTTTTATTATTTGGATAATGGAACATTGAGCAGTTTTTATTGGAATAAATTGATATATTTGATATGATCGTTTTTATATGAATATCTACTGTGTTCTATATTTGCATGTTTAGATTCATGAATATTTACTGCGTTTTATATTCTAAATTGTCCATTGTCATATTAATAATATAGGAATATTATTAAGACAAATCTGAGAGCATTGAGGACATTATCTTAGTATGACTAAGGATAATGAAATCAAACTCACATGTTGTTCATAAGATGCACAATTGGACTGACCCAACCTATGAAAAATCACTTCCTGGATTTATGTCACAAGTGAATCTCACAAAGGCTTTGTCGCTTATCCTCTGACTTGAGATGCAAGTTGGTTTGTGTATGTAGAGGGGCAAACTTTGATGTGGTTAAACGCTGACCTGAATAAGGCTGCTATAACAACCATTATCGGGTTTGTCATTAAGCATATGACAGACACGTGCACTCAATAAAGAATTTGTTCCTCCACGTAAGTGGATTAGATACTACTGGGCCCCTCAATGATTTGAATAGATGTATGTGTGGCCGCACCCAAAAGGTAATCACGATGAATCCTGATTGGTTTTGGTAATCTACTTCAATGTATAGATCGAGAAACATAATCGTTGAAATTGTAGATTGACATTAATCCTTGTCTTAATTTCAACATAGTATCAGCAACAAAAGGATAACTGACTGAAAAACTTTGAACAAAGATTTTATGAAACTCCTCATGTACTTCTAGGGGCATTGGCGGGTTGCTAGACTCTAACCTTTGCTTGTATAACTACTTGATGTTATTACGTGCGCAAGTGGGAGCTGTTGGAATATGCTTCACGCGTATAACATATAGTTATATGGCTAGTTGTTTGTGAGCCTAAAGGGTCACACACTAAAACACCTAACACCATAAGATATGTAGTGTAATTAGGGTAATTACATTACATATTAATATAAGTTACATGCTTGTATATATTAAAGTTTAATATTAATTGTTAATATTAGAACTTTATTGTGAGCAAACTAGAAGGAACAAAAGATAGGGACTAGAGTGTTAATAATCATATTTGATTATGGGAAGTCAATAAAAGGGAATCAAGGGCAAGATAAATCTCACCCCTTGGAACCCTATACGGCCGCCACCCCCATACACACTCTCTAGACTTTTGTTCCCTTTGCTTGAAGATTGGACTAGCATCCCTTGGTGTTCTTGCATAGGTGTTGTGTGGACTAGGTTTGGAGGAACTCCCCGTTGGTGTTCTTGGTTTCGGTCGATCATCATCTCCAACCGAATCAACATATACAAAGGCTTCAAGGGTATGATTATTCATCTTAACTCTTTATATATTATTAGTTTATTTGTATGATTGATATCAAGATCCGTTCATTGGTGATTAAACTATTTTCCGCTGCGTTTTATTACTTGTAATAACCGAAAATCACCATTAGTAATGACAATATTTGAGCGGCTAAACTGAGAAACAATCTAAGACCCGTGCCAATGCACGTCGTGAAGGGTTTCATTGTAACTGATTGACCACTTGGGTCAACCACCTAGTCACACTGATTCGACCATAGACTGATAAGAACATGAACTTGTTCTTATCGGTTGAACCAACTAGCTAGTTTAATCCCTAAAAGCAGAACTGAGATTAAACTTAATCCTTAAACCCTAAAGGATTGGGATGTTGGAAATCTAAACTAGATTAACAAGAAAGAAACCTTGTACGAAAAACTCGAACACACACACACATGCTTGTGTGTATTCGACGAACTGACCAAGAACCCTAGGGTTCTTGGTTCGACTTTCGTACAAAGGGGAGAAGGGAAAAAGGGTTTTTCCAATTCATACCTTAGATTGCTCAAGATAGATCCACCAGTGATAAACACAACGAGAAGCCCTCTAGATAAGCTCTTGTAATGATCCTTGTTCTTCAAGACTTGAAGAACACGAAGAACGAACGAAGAACACGAAGAACACAAGGCTTGTGTTCTTCCTTGTGTTGCTCGGCCGAAATAGGGAGGAAGGGGAGCCAATTTTCGTGGCTAGGGTTGTGTGGTGGGAGAAATAAAGTGAAGCCTAGATCTTCTATTTATAATGGAAAATCTTTCACTTAAGTCCTTCTAATTTAATTAAGAAACGTTTCTTAATTAAAATTTTCCTTTTACACTTCCAACCCTTATAGTTTATCTAGTTATTATTGTTGCACTTAATTATTAAATGTCTAGTATTAATACACTAATATACTCCGTATATTATATACACGAAATATATATACTTTGTATTTATACTTTTAATAATTAATTATATAATAAACCTTATATAATTTAGACAATAATATTATCCAACACCATATGATTTAATTACTTTAAATCATATTATTGATAATCTATAATTAACACATTGTATATTTACTCAACTAGTAAATGTACAAATACTTGTATTAATTAGTTAGATAAACTAATCTAGTAATAAGTTGAACTTAACTTAACACTCAACTGATTCATAAATGACTATTATGAATCATTCCTCTTCCAAGTATCATTACATATCTTTCTCGTATTACATGCACGCACCGATGTGACCCTTGAGTGTCCTATAGACATGGACGTGACATCATAGGTTGACTAACTGTGCACATAAATCCTTCACGCCGTGAGGGGCCGTCGAGAGGGCGTCGACCACCGACGGCGTTGGCACGCCCACATCGGTGGCGCGCGTCGTGATCGGGCATCGAGTGTGCGACGGAGAAGAGAGAGGCGTCGTGAGGGGTGGGTGGGTCCGGGGGAGCGGGCAATCAGAATTTCAAATTTTTTTTATTTTTTTTTCTTATTTCAAATATAATACACTCTAAACCCTAAAAATCTCTATAAATACCCTCATATTCTACCATTTTAAAAACACACACACTATCACAACTACAAATTCAATATTTCCTTCTTTTTTTTTTTCAAATGGATCCTAATCATAACGATTATTACAACCTAGAATACATGGATTATTTAGCGGCAATGTCGGTTGCCGATTTGAATGAAGCTCACGAGAGGCTTGATTTTTTGGAAGAAGAAGAACGACGAAATTCCTCCATTCCAAGAGCACCACGAAGATACTTACCAAGAAATCGTATTGATGCTGCTAACCGTTTATGGCAAGATTACTTTGCCGATAATGCCGTTTACCCCTCGGATTATTTCCGAAGACGATATCATATGTCGAAGAATTTGTTTATCCGTATATGCCTAGGTATAACTTTTAACACCCTGATCCATTACCTCAGTTTTAATATATATCAAAAGTGTACTTCTGCCATACGTCAATTGGCGTACGGTTGTGCTGCTAATGCATTTGATGAGTACCTACACATGGGTCAACAAACGTCATACGATTGCTTGGACAACTTTTGTAAATGTGTATTCCATCTATACTCGACTGAGTATTTAAGGTGTATTCCATCTATGCATTGGCCTTGGAGAAATTGTCCAACGGCATGGCAAGGCCAGTACACACGGGGTGATCAAGGATGTCCAACAATAATGCTTGAAGGGGTTGCGTCATACGATTTGTGGATTTAGCATGTGTACTTTGGCCCGGCGGGTTCAAATAACGACATAAATGTTCTTAATGAATCTGATTTGTTTGATGATTTAAGGCAAGACAGGGCTCCTACAGTTCCGTTTACTATTGTGGGTGAGCAATTTACAAAGGGTTATTATCTAGCTGATGGTATTTATCCGGAATGGGCAACGCTTGTCAAGTCGTTTAAATGTCCACTTGAAGAAAAGAACTTGAAGTTCAAGCGGTTCCAAGAATCCGCAAGGAAGGATGTCGAACGAGCATTTGGAGTGCTTCAAGGACGATGGGGAATCATTAAAAACCCAGCACGACCATATAGTGTGAACAAAATACGACGGATCATGTACGCTTGTGTCATTTTACACAACATGATTACTGAAGACAACGGCCGCGTAATTTGTCCAATTGAAGAAGACTACACAGCTAACCCCGCAAATACCACACAACGTACATGGCATGAACGGGTTGCAGCCCAATTGCGCATTGAAAAGGAGTTACGTGATCGAGTAGTGCATCATAAACTTCGTAATGCCCTAATCGAACACATTTGGAGCCTCCCGGCAAACTACCGTCAACGTTAATTTTTTTTTATTGTAATGGTTTTTTTTAATTGTAGTATTTTTAATTTTCTTATTATTGTAATGTTTTCATTATTATTACTATTGTAATGTTTTTTAATTTAATGTAATGTTTTTTTAATTAATAATGATGATGTGGAAAGGATGTGTTAGTGATGGGTTGTTGTTGGCACGATCGTATCAGTAACGCGTCAGTAAGGATGTGGATGATGTGGCGCTACTGATAGGTTTAGTGATGCGTCACTGTTGGGAAGGGCCTAAGTATACTTGGGACGTGTAAATGATCATGTAAAACAATTACAAGATGCATCTATTTGTAAATTTTCCTTTTCATTTCCTAAACTGAGAAAATTGAATGGAAAATCCATGTAGTTTGTCACTTATTGCGACCTCAGTATCTTAAGTTTATTTATTACATTAGATATCCTTAGTGTATGTATTTTGTTACATTGATGGTCTCAAACTTCAAATTTGACTGTTAAGATTTTTTTTAATGACCAAACTATCCTTTTGTAATAAATAGAGATAAAGGATTATGCATAGTAAGTGACAAACCAAAATGACCATCCATAAAAGTTACTCTATTAATTGATTTGTTTTTTTTTATCTTTGTTTTTCCACAAAATACAAACCCATCATAATCAACAACCTTTGGTGACCTTTCATATTTGCAGAGTAGCTCACATCATCGCCACTCTTTCCCTGCAATAACGTCCGGCCATTACATGCAGTCACACACTTACATATATGTTTTTAAAAACTAAATTTAGAAGTTAAGACGGGGAAGTATGGCTTCACCACGTGTTGGTTCATTTGGAGATTTAGAAATTCTCTTTTGTTTGATAATGGTAGGATGCTTAAGTCAAGTCTAGTTGATAGTATTAAGTTAATTTCATTTTCGTGGCTCACCCATAGGAATCATAAAATTAAGATTCCTTGGGTGGACTGGTTATTAAACCCTTTGTGATTGTTTTTAGTCTAGCGTTTTGCTATACTCTAGTTTATTTATATTTGTGTGGAGGTCTTCGGGGGGTGATGGTAATACCGAGGCTCAATCTGTTACCTTCTTTTCTGCTGTTAAAAAAAAGTATGGCCCACGGAAAAGTCCTTTTAAGGAATAATATTCTATTTTATCATTTTGACTACCAATAATGTTATAACTATTATCAATTGCGACATCAGAATTTCGCGTTGACTACGTTATCTAAAAAGATGATTGACTTTTTTACAAGTTTACAACCAATGCAATTTGGATTTTGACAACCATTCAAAATTTAGTTCTGGTTAAGTTTCGGGTTATATATTTTAGTGGGTTAAAAATTATAAAGAATCACCTGGATGGTTTATGTATCGGACTAAACGACTAATGTTATCGAACCATTCGACAGGAAGTTTGTTTGTTTTTGTTTATATGTTAAACAAACGAACATAAACAATATTTTATGTTCGCTTAATTAAATAAAAGAAGATGAGCATGTGTCTCGTTCGTTTATGTTTATGAATGTTCAGTATGTCGTTTATTAAGGTTCATTCGTGTATGCTTATTCATTTACGTTTGATGATTATATATATTAACTATTTTTAATAAAATACTTATATTTCAGCAAATGAGCACAAACAATCATTACAAAATGATTATATATAAATTTCTTTTATATTAATTTATCATGAACAGACTAAATTTCTTAAAGAAATAACACAATAAAATTTCATTCGTTTAAGTCTTCATATTCGTTCGTCTATTGGGTTAAAATTAAATCAACGAACATGAACAAACCTTGTTCGTGTTCGTTTTGTTCATTTCCAGGCATGAAACATGTCACACATATTTCTCGTCAAAGAAAAGCACGGGTATATATTTTCGATTTGATTTGATTTAATATAAAGATTTTCCTAAATAATGGGCCCGAACCAAATTGAATTTAACCAAAACCGATCAAATTGTTTTATTCAGTTTGATAGGACTACACGTTTACGAAGTAAATATGATTCGATTCGTGGTCTCAACCCAAATCAAAATAAACCGAATCATTAAATACTTTAACATATTTGTTGAGGGGGACCGTTTGTACGAACGGCAATTGGGTGAATGGGTGCTTATGTGGTCCTAAACATAGTAACAAATGGATTCTATTTTAAGGTGTCGACAAAAAACCGAATGTATTATAATTTTTAATAAATTACAAAAACCTGTCTTTGTGGTATTACTCGATCTGTAAGTTTATTTCAAACTTTCTTATTTGTTTCAAGATCTATAATATATGTTACTCGTAGTTTTTTACATGGTTAAATATACAAAATACCATGATATTATAACTTTTTCTTTCAAGATTATTAGACCATAACCATCTATCTCTCCACCGTGCTTCTTATTACACGAACCGACCCGCTTTACAGCCATGTCATTATAAGAAATTTTTATATGTTAAACATTAGTTTTTTTTTTTTATCAATATTTAGAAATCTTTTTTACCATACCCAATTTGGTGCAACATCAGCACACGACAACATCCATGAATATTTATCAATTTATTTGGGTGACGCGACCGTTTTGCACGAATATGACAAATATGACTTTGAATATATGGTGTACTAGTCACCTTTTTCAAATTATTGATATGCTGTTCATCCAATTTGATCACTATAAGTGAGTTACAATTGTACATTTTGTTGCCATTCTTTCAACTGTCAATTTACAAGTTGCAAGTGTTTTCGTATCCATGTACGTTAAATGGGAGGTGATAACTGATAACACTTCGCTCACTGTACTGGACAAATCTTAAAGTAACTGTACAAACATAATAAAACATAGCTACACTACAAGAAATATACCCTTTCCCTTTCCCGACGACACCTATCCCGACAACAGGTGTTGTCGCTAAAACTCAGGCTATCCCGACGTCGGCACAGATAAAAAAAAAGTTGACCAAGTCTGGCATTTGACTTTACCTATCCCGACGACATTTAGTCCCTATAGAGTGGGAAAAAAATGTAAATTTAGTCAGGATATATTCCGACGACATTTTGTCGGTAACCATAAAAAATAATTTAATTTTGATTTTTTTAAATTACGGTTTGCAGAAGATAGCATAATTTAATTTTGGTTTTTTTTAATTCTAGCGTGTAGCGACGACAGATAAAATATAAATAAATTTTAATTTTCTATTAATCAAGTTGCCGCAGAGAAAAACGATGTCGTTTGATTTTAGTCTATCGCGACGATATGTCGTCCCAATAGGTTAAATATAGTTTTTTTTATTTTCTTTTAATCATGTTGCCGGAGAGAAAAACGATGTCGTTCTATTTTAGTCTATCGCGACGACATGTCGTCCCAATAGGTTAAATATAATTTTTTTTATTTTCTTTTAATCAAGTTGCCGGAAATAAAACGATGTCGTTTTTTATTTTTTTTATTTTAGTCTAGCTAGGTTGTAATGTCTAGCATAGTTGTTGTGGTGTAAAAATTCACATTATAAATTTGTTTAATCAACAACGACCATATTTAGTGACTCACTGATTTAATTTGCGATTCATTCAAGTGTGTGTTTTATTTACTGGAAATTTATTGGTGGTCAATTTAATATCGTAAGTTTACTAAAGAAATACTTCTATTATTTAGATCTACAAATTAACTTACTCATATGATTATGACACTGACAAAATAACCGTAGAAGATGAAGGAAGAGAAAGTGAAAACTACACATGTCATCATCTTATTGAGTAAGTAAATTTGTGTGCTTAAATTGTAAGAGAATCCCAAATGGTTAAGTCATTGCGATGACTTGTTGTAATTGACACCTAGATTTTACACTCAAAATTTATGAATAAGTTTTTCAAAAAGCTTTTGCTCCAATGCATATTAACCAACATAAAGCTTTTTTTGTGTCTTGTGAAAGACTTAGTACAGAATAAGCTTTTGAAGCAAAAGCTTTTTGGTAGAAGGTCATTTACGTTCATATGACTTGTACAAAAGGTAATAAGCTTTGTCAAAAGCTACCATTGGAGATGCGGCCAAAATAACACATTTCAAAAAGCTATTAAATGAACATATGATTTATTTGTAAATACTATGTTTCTATGGTTAGCGTTTAATAGATATATTCATGTTCATTTCGTTGGATGAAGAGTTCTAGCAACAAGATCGTCAATAACCAGTTTTACATATGAGATAGATCAATAAAAACGGTTAATAACTATGATCTTTTCAACGATTCAAATAAGATTAAAGATGTTTCATGATCCATTACATAACAATGAACATAAATAATACAATCATTTAACAACTAAATTTGTTTTATTTTCTGTAGAGACTTTTCTCTTAAAAAGGGATTTTGAAATTAGGATTTAATCACTCCATTTTCTTCCCCATCATTCGATAATCGGTTTGGTAGTAAACTACATCACCCGCGTCACTAACGTAATGATCTTCTTTAATGCTTCTAACCAAGTTTTCTATCAAGTGGACCGGTATTAGACCCGACTTTTTCGGCTCTCGGTAATACTTCCCGAGCACCGATTTTGCCGCCATTGTCTACATAAAACATAAAAAAAAATTAACCATTAAATCATTAATAAATAATTTCAAACAACATGAACAACCATCATAATGTTAATTTACGAACAAGTACAAAATATTTACCGCTTCGATCAAATGATAGTGTGGGATTTGCGGGAAAAGATGATGGATGACATGTGTGCCGATGTCATGATGAATGTTGTTGAATATCCCGTAATCACGGTCAACGGTAGTCAACCCTCCCCTCAAATAACTCCATTCCTATTTAAAACAAATGTCACTTGTAATTTATACGGTTTAACGTTCGATAGTCAATACAATCCACAATTAGGGTTAAATCGACCAATACCTTGCCACGATACCAAGGAAGCTTTTTCTCGTGCCCGTGATGATGTAAATAAGTAACGCAATCCAACCACATTACAAAAATCTATTCGATAAGATGCGGTTAGACAACAAGTAAAATACTGTAACTAAAATACCCTTGAAATCGAAAGAAAAGGAAAAATACTCACCAAATAAGGAATGCCATAAAGGTTGAAGATTAGGGTTGGCCCAAAGACAATTGATAAATAAATCAAATTTGCAACCATGAGAGTCCAACACAATGTAGATGTCACGATATAATGTCTTTCATTTGGGGAGAACATGTTACTATATGGGTTGAAATGTGACCCTGATTTCCCCGGGCTTCTTTTCCACTATTTATACAATATTTCAAATTATTGTTAGAATAAATAAATAAGTGTTTTCCAATAATCTATCTAATAAATCTAGAAATTCCAAAAAAAAAAGTATCACTTTCATTTCTTCCCAAATGGACTGTGCATCTGTGCGACTATACACAAAATTTGATAAGTGTCTACTTTTTGCTAGATATAAATATTTTATGCGACTTGAGTTGATTTATTGCGACTGATGAGCAGTTTTGTTTTCATTTCCATTGTACTTTCGTACGACTTTAATTGGCGGTTATATTTTCATACGACTTGAATAACGCTTATATTTTTTACAAATTTTGTACTTCCTCCGTATCAAAATAAGTGACACAAATTGGCTTACACATTTTTTGAGGCAAAAGATTAAAGTAGAAGTTAAAATACATTAAAGTACATAGTTAGTGGAGAATGGGTCCCACTTTTCTTGAATAAAGTGATATTAATTAGTTTTAAAAGTAAAAGTAAGGGTATAAGGGTAATTTCACTTTATTAAAGTGGATAATTAGTGGGTATGGGTCTCATTATTTTTACCAAATATGAAAAGTTTTCAAAGTATGTCATTTATTTTGATACACTTTAAAATGAAAAGTGTGTCACTTATTTTGATACGGAGGAAGTACTATTATAAAAAGAGACAAAAGTTTCTCGTAAAACTAAAAAAAAAGGTTATTTTAGTTTTTTGAGAAAGTTTGTCTTTTTCGAAAAAGACAAGACAAAAGATTTTAAAAATAATTATTATTTTTTTCAGATTTTCGATTTCTGTGTATCATTTCAAAAAGAAAAAAAAGTACAGCCAAGCCATCAATTGAGTAAAAAGTACAAACCTCAATTGAGATACTGGCAAGTCGCATGGTCTATATTAAGATGATTGAAATCTCATAAGTTGTTTTTGGTAAAGGCAGTCTATTTTTGATTAATTTTGGTAATTACCTTTATAAAATTTATGTGTATAGTTAATATGTACTGTACAAGTTAATGATACATTCCATGTGAATAACGACTTACCAAATATATAGGGTATGCAAATAAAGGAAAAGGGACTTTGAATCTGAGCAGCTTTGTAGGAGCATCTAAAGTATTGTAAGTCTTTTCTGACAACTGGTAATCAAATAGTAAAATAATTAATTACTGCAAAGAAATAATTAATAATAATGGAATAAACAATTAAATACACTGATGACTGATTACTTAAATACGGAATATTACCGGCACCCATGATTCATCATTCTCAACATGCCCATGGTTTTGATGATGAGTTCTATGGCTGATTCTCCTAAAATCCAGAGAAGAAATTAGAAAGTTGTATAATTAAATGTATATATGTACTTTTTGTGGATACAAAAGGAGATTACAGTAGTTTTTAAAGGAGGGAGTTAATTTTAGGGTTGACTATTTGAACACCCCTTTTTACTATTTGGACAGCCCAAAAATTTATAATAATTCTTATACACTCCTCATCATACTCCATCGCTAACCACCACCTTTACCAACTCACCTGGATCGGAATCAGCCGACCACCGCCACCGCTCACTCTGTCATTCACTACGTCATCACCAACTTACTTTGCCACTTATTCCGCCTCCACCAACTAACTACGCTGCTAACTGCGCCACAACCATCACATCTTCTGCTCACCACCACCCCCGCCCACCATCGGTTTTAAGTTTTAAAAAAATATGGATAATCATGTTAGTTAATTGTTTGTGATACCAATTTTCAAATTTTAATTTTAGTAGTACGTGTATTTGATATAGAGGGGTGTCCAAATAGTATAGAGGGGTTTTCAAATAGTAGACCCTAATTTTAAGATATGTATTAAAAACATGTTAAGAGCCAAAAATCACTAAATTTTGGGTATGTTTCCCCAAAGGCTAATAACTATTTACAATTTTCATTAAAAACTAGTAATTATTCAAACAACTTTATAAATTATCTAATTATATAGTTTCCTTTAATTACCAAATAAAAGTAAAATGATGAGAATATGGTAAATTATTTATAAGGTCTAAAATATCTTTATGTATTCTGTGAAATACAAAAGATTAATAGTTAGATAACTTTAATAAAAATATTAAATAATTGAGTTTGTTTTAATAATATCATTAACAATTGGGGTCAAGAACTAAAGATATTCATCAAAAGCACAAATTATAATAATTTTTCTGAGATATTATAGATTTCTACTAAATCTTCAAATTAATTTGATTAATATTCGAATGAAATATAAAAATTCAGTAGAAAATAATGAAAAGGGTACAACGGTAATTTGGGAAACTTACCACCCATGGTAGGGTACGAGGATAGAAGAATGCAAAACATGGCCCACAAAGCTATTGAGATTAGGGTTGTCTGAAAAGCTTCCATGCCCACTGAGAAACCAAAAAAACACAATATTTCAGATCCAGAATAATACGAAAGTACAACCATCTCTGCACAACGTACAAGTGGTTTAATGCTTAAAGGTACAAGTTAGTAATGCATGTTACAGTACCAATCATGACCAAGAACAAATACTGCCCAAAACATTGTGCCCTGTGCAGCCCAATAAACAGGCCAAATCCATGAACTGTTTTTAAAGAAAACAGCCATTGCAACCAATGATGAAATGACCAAAATGTCCCTGAGGACATAACTCAGCGACCTCCATGGATTCTTGACCCAACAATGGGCGGGAATGGCGGCTCTGATTTCAGCAACCTTGAATGGCGGAGGGGCACTTGGGTCAAATTGCTCTGTTTCTTCTTTTTTGAGAGTTTGTTGTTGCAGGTTTGTTGTGGAAGAAACTGCCATTGAAGTTAAGATTGAAGGTTGAGGGTGGGTGGGGCTCGAGGGAGGAAAGAAGATGATAAAACGAAATATATGATAAATATTTTTCTTAACTCCAAGAAGAATGGGCGTGTGAAGGTGGGATATATATAGATACAGAACAGATACGGCAAAACCGAAGTAACACCACTATCTAAAATACTCGCCACATTTCAATTTTATTATTAAAATTTCTATTTTAATTTATCTCAAAATAATTATTTATTTTTAAGCTTTAACCAATCGAAATACATTTAAGTGGTAAATAGAAAATTTAATATGTGACATGACGTAATTAATATATACTTTTCTTAAACTATTTGTTTTTGTCTGATGCACAATAATATTGGTACAGATAGAGTAGTAATATAAATAAAATAACTGCTCCCTCCGTCCCATATAAAAGTTCTCATTTGTCCCTAAATTTTGTCCCACAAAAAAATTCTTACTCCCTCCATCCCACAAAAAAATTATCATTTCCCTTTAACACAAGTTTTTAGGTGATAGTTAATGGTGGAGTCATTGGTAATAATTTTGATTAAAATATAAGGTTGGTTTAAAGAAAGAAAAATTGTTAGTGGATATTAGTAGTGATGTCCTTAGTAATAATATTATTTTAATATGTGGAACTCATTCAATGTGAAAAATGAGAACTTTTTTGTGGAACAAAAGTTTAAGGAGGAATGAAAACTTTTTTGTGGGACGGGGGGAGTATTTCTTAAATTTCAGGGTTCACTTAATAAAATAATATTATTATCATAAACCCACCCCTAACAATCTCTTAGAAATATTTTCTCTTTCCAAAAAAAACCATTATATTATAATTAAATTTTTTACCAGATATTTCACCACTAACCATCTCTTCATGAGATAAACGGTTCAGCTAAAAACTTGTGCCAAAAAGAAACGAAAGCTTATTTCTAGGACGGAGGGAGTTTAAGAAAAAATGTATAATTAGTAGTTTCATAGCCCGACTGGAGAGAGTAATAAGGTAAAATGTATAAAGCTTATTTTTGATGAATGTAGTTAAATTATAATAATACCATTTAAGTCAGCATTATGAACCAATGAAATGATGCGGTTTTGCCATGTCATCGAGTGTAATTCATATCTTTACTTCATATATAGGTAGAAATTCAACAAGAAGAATAAGATCGTATCCAAACTCTAACACAAAATCACACTTTATTTTTGCTAAATTAACATCATATTAGTTGACATATCAATATAAATAATAGTTGTTTACTTAATATTTTATATTTGGCGTCTATCCATGTCGGTTCGAAGAAGCCCTTCCATGGGAAATCGAAGAGGCCAATAGAATCAGTCTAATAATATTAGTATTTAGTATCAGTATATATTTTTAAAATTAATTTCATAAATGATCATATATGCAGGGCTTGTTTATTTTTTTACTCATTAAGTTCTTTTGAATTAAAGTGTCTCTTTAGATATATTACTGTATGTTTGTATGGATAAATTTGTGCTCTTGTTTGTTTTACATTCTAAATATACATTTTTACTAAATTTTCCATTTCCAATGCCAGTGACATAATTTAAAATTAAATTTTTAATAATAAAAAAATACTGATATATAACTAATAAACTGGAAATTTAAAATAAAATTCAAATTAAAAAAACACAATTAGAAATTAAATGTTTTTCTACCGGACTATATAAACGCATGAAATTGTAATTAATATATATTGTATAAATATAAAAAGACTAAATTACACTGATAGTCCCTATGGTTTACTATAAGTTTTGTAATTGGTTCCTAAGTCTTAGAAATTACAAGGATAGTCACTAAGTATGGGGATCAGTAATGCTTTTAGCCATTAAGGTGGATGTCCGTTAAAAGTAACTGTTAAATATCAATCATATGCAATGCACACGAGGGTAACTTGGTCATTTTTTCTTTGTCTTTGTCTTTTTTCTTTCTCTCTTCTTTTATCTCATCTGCAACCAATCTACTTCATCACCAACATTATCTTCACCAATTAAATAATCATCAACAAACTGGGTCTCCATCGTAAAATATGAAAAGTGTATCACTTATTTTGAATAGGAGGAAGTATGAATTTATTAGGAAACTTGGAGTGCATTAATGAGCCTAAACATGTGCCTAAAGGCACATATTAGAAAAATCCTTAATAATTTAATAATTCATAAATATAACAAAAAAACACCCTCTCTTTAAATAGATACGGTGTATTAAAAAGACCAAACAGTCAACAATATGGTAAATGAAACTTTGTGAGGGGAATCAAATTTGCAAAAAATGTCACTTAAAAGAACCATTTACTTAAAGTTTCTTTGACTATTTTTTTTAGTTTTTTTCTCGATTTTGAACTAAACCGAGCAACTCTAAATCAAATTTAGATTGAATCGAAAATTGATTTTATATGAAAATTAGAACCAATAACCAAACTGATAAAGCTCAATCCAGTCCGGTTCAGTTATGCATTTAAGATCGATTTTCATTTCAGTTTACACATACCTTATTTACCCAATGTTCTAAATAACGTAAGACGGTGCGTGAAGGCATGATAAAGCGTTGAGTTTTAGCGAGCTATAACGAAGCCATCTTGAGTTGTGACAAATCTTAAGGCGTAATTTTGTATATAAAATTATAAAGGGTGGAGATCCATAAAAAACCATTACTAATTAAAGAATATAGAGAATAGTTTTTAGCCCTTAGATTATGAATAGAAAGGTTCAGATGATGACATTTAAAAGAGGCATCTGATCTAATTTAGGTGGGGGATTCCGGATGGAAAACTAGGCTAAAAGGGTATTATTGTAAAAATACCCCCTCTCAACCTCACGCATCTGTTTCACCATTCAATTTCTCACACATTCCCTACACCACTGCTAGGGTTCGGCGTTTCTTTCTCTCACTCGACGCATGCGACACAATTTACTCTTTCTCTCATAAATGAAAGGCGGTTCAGTATATGGTTTCAATCGGGGGTTTTAATCAGACAATTTCTTGAAAACTTCTTCACATATGGGCGATTTCATAGTTGAAAGGGCGATTTCAACACAGAATAGTTCAAGGGATTTCGAGAAACATGTGACGAACGAAGAGGACACAGATGAGTAAGTACAATTACAGTATTATGTAAGAAACGTTATTTGATTTTGTCGAATTCCAATCTGCTCGTATTTAGTTGTACTACTCCCTTTGTTTTCGAAAAATTGGAGCAATTATTATGACTTCGATATCAAATCTCACACTCTAGGAATAGAATTTGATGTGTAGAACTAATCTAGATTATTATTGTTTTAGATTTTTTTCGTATTGATTATAATCTAGATTACAAGTGTTCATGATACATGTAAAGGAATTACTGATAGTCGGCTTTGATTATGGTTATTATTACTTTGATTTTTCTTTGTATTGATTATTGTAGTGGACAAAGAAAGTGCATGTACATTCTTTATAAAATATTGATGATACACGAAAAAGAAAATAAAAGTTGGGAATAACGAAATAAAATGAAAATGCAAATGCAAATGCAACTGCAATTATAAAAATGCAAATGCAACTGGAAGTATTTTAAACAGAACCAGAATGTAAAATTTCATATAATAACCACATAAAATGAAAATGCAATTCCGAGTATGAAAATGCAAATGCAAATACAAATGCAATTGTAAGTTCGAAAATGCAAATGCAAATGCCAATTTTCAAACAACTGGTTAAAAATTCAAATATAACTGTTAATATGAAAATGCAATTGACAATATTAAAATGCAATTGATATTGTTTAAAAGAGAAACATAATGTAAATTCTAGCGAATAACTACCTACAATGAAATGCAACATCAAATATGAAAACACTAATGCAACTGACACTATAAAAATGCAAATGCAACTGACAATATGAAATCCAAATGCAACTCACAGTATGAAAATTCAAATGCAACTGACATTATGCAACCGTAAATGCAAATGACAATATCTAAAGCAGAAGTAGATTGTTAAATTTCAGGGATAAATGCAACTGCAAGTATGAAAATGCAAATGCAACTGATAATATGAAAATGCAAATGTCAATATTTAAACATAACCAAAATGTGAAATTTCAGCGAATAACTACGTAAAGAGAAAATACTATCGCAAACATGAAAATACAACTGCAAGCATGAAAATGCAAATGTGAATGCCAATATTTGAAATAGAACATATATTTAAAATTTCAGGGAATAACTAGTCACAATGAAAATGCGAAAGTATGTTTAACTAAATTTGGTAAGAATATAAAACATAAACAAAACAAAAATCTAATGTGTCACTCGAGAAAATCTTGCATCATCATCTGCTCCTTGCATTTTTTTTATTTGAATCCTCTACTTTTTTCCTTTCTGGACAAGTTCGAATATTATGCGGACCATAGTTGTCTACACCTTCACATCTTTCATTGAAGTCTAAATCTTTCATATCGTTTACATTTCGTTTGCATGTACATGTAAATTTCTTCAGAGAAGCATTATAAACAACCTACAAAGAAATTGCATACTATTAAGAGGTCTTTTAGTATTAGGAACATTATGAACCCAATACTTATCACCAAGAGTAGATATGTTTTCAAATCCATTTCCAAAAGAAGTTGGAACATGAACAAAATCTATAATTAAAAAAAAAAACTACAAAAAGGGTGAAACTTCATAAAATAACTACATAAAATGAAAATGCAACTACATGAATGAAAAAAAATGCAAATTTTGATATTTTAAACAGTTGTTTAAATTTTCAGGGAATAAATATGTATATGAAGATGCAAATGCAAGTGCAAGTTTGAAAATGAAAATGCAAATGCAAAAAACAGTAGCTCGTTAAAAGTTCATAAAAGAACTATTTAAAATTTCATGAATAACTAGGTATAATGAAAATACAAATGCAATGCAACTATAAGTATTACAATGAAAATGAAGAATGTTGTATCTTAATTTTGTTAAATTCTCAAAATTAAATGATCCAAATTAGAAACGAAGAAAAATGGAAACAACTAAACTAAGAAAATTCATTAGAACAGTGATCCATCATCTTCACATATTACGAAACTAACAAAACACATATGAATAATCCATACAAATATAATAGACAAAATTATGAAAATGCAATTGAACATTGATTCAACATCTTCCCCAATATCAAAATCATCAAAACAAATACAGCTAAATGCAAATGAATATTGATTTCAACATCTTCCCTAATTTCAAAATCAGTTAAACAAATACGTATAAACCGAAATGCAAATTAACAGTGATTTAACTGTTTCTCCAATTTAAAAAATAGACATTCAACATATTGACCAATTACAAAATGCATTCATCAAATTAAACATATCTATCAAGCAAACTACAAAAACAGATTTGAATATTGATTACCAGCGTATCACACACAAACATTATTTAGTTAGACTAAAAAAGTGTAGCATACACAAACACATCATATTAAACATTCAACTTATCATCATTGAACTAAAAAGAAAATATTGGAATCAACAACTTACCATTGATATGCAGTCATGAATTCAATTTGATGTCAGATTTGGTAACCATTTAAGCATAACTTAGAGAATTTACCTAATACACGAATCTCATGAAGAAATTGAAAGAAGGAGTAGAAATCAGAAGGAATACTTAAAGCATGTTTCAGACTAGTTCAGCATGGCGACTTACATGGAACTGAATCAGAGGCTCAGATCTGAATCAAACTGATGGATCTCAGTCTGATTTTTTAGATTTGAATATTTAAATTTTGGTTCAAACAGGGGTTCGTATTGGATATGATCTGATTTAATACGTAGATGAGTTAGGGTTTGTATTTGATTTAGGGTTTGTAATGGTTCGTGGATTTCAAATCTGGTTCGTAATAGTAGTATATGGAGAAGATGAATCGGACATTATGCCTGGTTCTAATTGATGATATGTGGAGGAAGCCATTGATGAAGTTTTGGAGGTAATGTGGAGAAGATGAGGCTGAGAAACTTGGAGAAAACACACAAGAATGAGGGAAATGGAAAAAGACGTTATGTATTGTTTGAGGGGGGAAATGACAATAATGCCCTTAAATGTTTTAATTAAATCAATGCTCCTAATTGCTTTTTTAACTTCTCTAAATAAGCTAAATTCTTTCTTGATCCATATTCAAATTATAAATTATAATTATAATTATACATATATAATTAAGTAATTAATAAAGAAAGACGAAAAAAACGCATAATTATAAATTTATAACATATCTCATGAACGTTTTTTTATAATCGGCATATCTAAGCATTCTTGTAACTAATTAATTATATATATTTGGTTCATATAGTTCAGTTGCTTTAAAACGCTTAAAAAACACAACTTATTATGGGTAAATATGAGTCAAGTTGGACCTCATACGAAGCCTTCTGTCCGAGCCTTGAACCATGGCGTGGCGACATGGTCAAACCTCAAGTCTTATCGTACCATTGCGGAAACTAAGATAAGCCTTTTAGAACAATGAATATACCTCCATGAATTACTAGTGAATATCACAATCAAATTCGGATAGTTTAAGTGAATTCGACAATAATAACATCTGACTTTTATTTTGGGTACTTTTTAGCCTACCTTTTTTTTTTTTTTGGGGGTACTTTTTCGCCTACCTTACATTAAGGCGACATGTTTACTTTAGTAAGAACGTTATTAATATGTAAAAGGTACAAATTATATATGGCCTTAAATCTATGAGAAAAGCTGTCGGTGTTAATCCAGTAACATTCATTACTTGAATTTAACAGATAAATGTATCTGTCGGGAGATTTATGTGTTTACAACAAAGACGGTGAATGAATGTTGTGTTCTTTTAATGGTAAAAGAATTTTATTAAACTTAAAACCTAAATTACATCATAACTAAGAAACAACCAATTGAAACTAAATCTTTATAACCCACCAAGCCTAAGATAACCTAATTATAAAGTGAAAATTAGGCATCATGGTTTTATTACATTTATTAAATGGTTATTGTGAAGTTTATGAGACTGCTCGCAAGTCCCAACAATGAATGAAACTGACACGTTCAGTTTTTACCAAATCAGTGTCATGTCAGCCCACACTCCAACCAACATACTCATGCTAATAATATCCATTCTCTTCAGTTTTTTTGGACCTCATAATTATAAAATATACACACACATAAAATACTTGGGTCACACTGTATGCAACCGATGCCGCCCCTCATCTCTTCCCCAAACCGAGCTCTGCAACCGAAGATATCAAACCGAAGGGGCATGCCAATGTTAAGATGCCTTCGATTTCCCTAAATCCTCAACCGAAGAGTCCCATTGGGACGGGTCTAATCATATATAAATACATAAACAATAAATAATAGGAGGCGAGAAATGTGATAGACCACAATTCATAGTTGTCCGTTCTTGTAACTAATAATAGGAGCATATGATAATGAGCATAATACATTGTCGTCCCTTTTTTCTTCTTCGTACTTACAGTAGTTGTAACTTAGCATTTTTATTGGACTAATATTGAGCACGTCAACAAACGACATTAAATGACACGAGTTGTTAGGAAGATAGGTTGTGAATCGTAGTCGTCGATCTAAAATATTAATAAGTATGTCGAGCAAATAAAGCTAGATCGGCCATAATTTTGGGTTACTTACAAAGAAATGCCATTGACAATGACCATTGTCCGAATTTTACTTCAAGTTAAAAGGGTCGATTTTGGGCTTTAGACATTTAAGATTTTTAATCATTGGATGGACCTTGAAGACTTTGATCGATCGGTGGCGGATTCATGGAAGAAATTGAATACTTTGATTCTAGGCCCGACATTGTGTTAAAAAGAAATTTCAAGGGTTTAAATATAATATAAATCATTGGCAAATTGAAGATTTGATATTAAATCGTACATTGGTTAACAAGAGGTGAGATCCCAAGTGGTTAGGGCGAATGACCCGATTCATATTAATCTGCGGCCTTTGAATTTTGTAAGACCCTATAATGATTCAAGTAACAACAATCACTTCCTCCAAAGTGTTTTTTTTTTTCACAAAATTTAGTGAAGAAAATAATATTTGTGTCTTTTATTTGTGCATACTCATATGTCAACTCACTTTTAAACTTGACATGTGTCATTCACTAATTATCTATCTTCATATCATCTCTTGATTTTGACACTTATCATGATTAAATTGGTAGGCACATGAGTAAACACAAATGATAAGCATTAATATCATTACTCTTTAGTGAAATCAATGTGAGATCGTTGGTCACATTTTTTAATATGGAAGAAATGAAAAATGCATCGTGGGATTTCGATTCCAACAAAGCCCCTTGCCCCGATGGTATGAATTTCTTTTTCGTTAAAAAGTATTGGGACACTGTGAAATATGACATTTTCAACTGTTCAAAATTTTTCGAGTCTAATGGATCGATAGCTAACAAATGTAACACTTCATCGTCGTCTTAATTCAGAAAAAAATAGGATCTGTTGGAGTTACATGACTATGGACCAATTAGTCTAATTGGTTATTTTTTTATAAAATATTGAGTAAAAGTTTAGGTAATAGATTAGCTAAAGTTATTTGAAATGTCATAAGTCCTAATCAATAGAAATTTAATTACAGGGAGACAAATTTTAGAGGGGTTGAATTTGAAACTAACAAGGGATTGTGAGGTTTTTTTTGAGTTCTAAAATTTAGTAAATTGTTCAAACATGTAAGTAGATAATAAAAACTTTCAGATTAAGTATTCTAGCTCATGAAAATCGACAATTTATCTATGTAAATGTTATATGTCTACTAAAGTAGTTTTTTGTAACGACCCGAATTTTTATGATAAATAAATTCTAAGAAAATATGATAAACAAGGATAAATCGTTCAAAGAACGTAGGATTTGGTTTCGTGTCATTTAGATACCGTATGAGAAAGTTATGGGCGAAACCGGGTCGAGACGATCAACAAAAGTTGCAGCCTGCCTGGGCAAGGGAGTTCGCGACGCGAACTACTCCTCGCGATCACGAGGATCGGGCAGAGACTTGGGGTTTTCAGATATCGGAGTTCGCGGCTGGTTCACGAACGCGAAGAGTTCACGATCGGGGAAGTTCGCGGCGCGAACTCTGCGGGGCCAGTATTAAAACGGGAAAGCTAGGGTTTTCACTCATTTCTACCATTGTTGAAGGGCAGCCGATTTGAGAGCTCTTGGGGGCAATTTCGGTGTTCTTGAGCTTAGATCTTCACCATCCTTGAGGATTTATGCATCTAAACTAAGATCTAAGGTAAGTTCATCTCCTAATTAGTTTGTGAACTTGATTTGGGGGAAAGTGGTGATAATGGTAATTTGCCTAAAGTCTTGGCTAAATATGTTGATGGTGGGTGTAAGACACACATAGGAAGTGTGTGAACTATGAGTTATGTCAGATCTATGATTTGGGGTTGGTAACCGTAAACTAGGGTTTATGGATCTACACCAAGTTGATGAACTTGGTGGTTTGAGTTGACTATGTTGATGTTAGAAAATGTCTAGTTATGAATGATAACTAGAAATGTGATGATTATGTTGATAGGTTGCAAGGACCTAAAAGTTGGGGACATTTCAAAGGCGGGAAGCAAGGATTCGTGTTGATACTCACGACATGGATTTAGCTATTGTTAAGGTGAGTACATGAGACTTTTAAAACTGGGTACATAGCAAATGGTTTTTGAAAATACATATGATATGTCATGTGTCTTTATTAATAAATGTTTTGATAAAGATAGTGACTGAACATATAAGAAAGTATGTGTAATGTGATACTAGAATAAGTCTAGTATGATTGATGAATTTGGAAACAAATATGATAAACTAAAGTAATTATTTTATCTTTATTAAGGAACCATAATAATGAAGTTATGGAGTAAAAGAATGTATATTGAGTCTTTATTAATAATTATGTATTAGTAAAGCAATTGTAAATGATTTGATAAGTATTGAGTATCTATTGGTAATGATTACTAATAAAAGAAAAGAACGAATATACATGAATATGATTATGATGTGACTAGTAATAATTATGTATTATAGTCACGAACAGATAAAAGTATTATGGTGTCGATAGACAAGAATTGTATATTATGAAATAAGTGAATATGGACCTCCTAGGGTTCATAGATGTAGAAGTATGTGTATATTGCTTATGATTGAGTCCATGGCACTATACAGGTACGTTTTCTATGTTGAATTAGTTATATATAGTTATTATTAGATAACTAACTTGTTTAATGATTGATGTGATAGCCGAGAGCTAGATTGACATAACTGTTGAGTTATGGTAAGATTGAGATGATGTGATGTCACGGGCGACTCCCGGTCATGAGGTGTGGATTGAGGGGCAGTTGGGTGGATTCCCATCGACTCATTCACGTTAGTAGTCTTGCTTCCTGGACGTATTCCGGCGAGCAAGGCAGGTATCGGTAGCATGTGCGACTTCCTATTGCCGGTACCTTGTTTCTAGTTAGTTCGGGGGCAACCCGATAACTAGATACGTTTGTGCTTCTAACTAGTTCGGGGGCAACCCGATAGTTAGGTATGTTTGTGCTTCTAGTTAATTCGGGGGCAACCCGATAACTAAATATGTTTGTGTTTCTAGCTAGTACGAGGGCAACCCGATAGTTAGATACGTTTGCTGGGAGAGCAGAAATCGATAGGGTCACAATAGGGTGACTAGACGGTACTGTGGTAGTATATATATATATATATATATATATATATATATATATATATATATGTCTATATATATTTATGAAATGATTATTATTATTGGGGTCTAAAACCCATGCATCTCATGAGACTATTTTGTCTCACGTACTACGTTTGTTTTTGTGGCTATGTACTCAGGTACAAGTTTGAAGTGATAGTAGGTTGCACTAGAAGTGACCTTGATATGTTTAGCTCGGGAGCTCGTAGGTAGATCCCGTTTGCCTATGGTTTTGATATACATTGGTGACACCGTATTTTTGTATACTCTGATAAAGGTTTTAAAGTTTTTGTTAAACTGTATTTTAGATTACATGGAAAATGTTAGAAATCGTATTTTAAATGTTTTAAACGATGTTATAAAAATACGGGTGTTACATTTTTTTTGTAATATATATTACAACAATTTAATTAATAAGAAATGTTAATAACAGTCATTAAATATTTAAAGTTAACAAATGATTTTTTTTTGGTGTTCAGGTGATTGGTGGCTCATGGTTAGAAAACAGACTTTATTTAAATGGTTACAAATATACTCTTTAACATGTTTGTTATAGTTGGTAACTAATGCTTATATATAAAACTATTTACTTATATTTTATTTAAGGAAAATGATAATGGCAACCCTTATGGTTGTCAATAACAAGGCAAAACTAACAAAAAAAATACCCCTGAATTTTAGGAACACTAATATATCAATGAATGTACAATTATTTTATACATGTTAGAGACAGCCCTAAGGATTCCTCATAGTGGACAAGCTTATACTCGTAATATATATGAGATAACCATTGTCGTAATTGTTTTTAAACCATCATTTAATTATTTGATAAATATTTACTAAAAAAATCAAACACTGAAGTCTAAATTTGTTGTTACATGATGTATGAAAATCCAAAGGAGTGATTTGATATAAGATGGTAGCGAAAGGGCATAAACAAGGAGTGGGCGAGTGGGGTTGTCGGAAGATGCCACCATCTTCACACTGCCCAAAACCGCACCTGCTTTTTTGGCCTCTTTTAACATGAGATCTGGCCTTGACTCACTCCATTCCATGATCTATAATATCTTCCCTTTTTATAAGTTTACATTCTGATTATTTTAAAAAATCCAATATTTTGTTTTCCGGTTTATGTTTCTGTTGAGCACAAAAACCATCTAAACCGAACATTGTGAAAAATTAATATGAACGGTTTTTATTTTTAGAAAAATCGAATGGAACGTTTTCAGGTGTATATGAAAATTGGACCATAAACCCTTCGCGCACCACTAATATTTTTATCTTTATAGAAGATTTGATTGCTTATGTAATTAAAATAAAATATTTGAGTATATCATTAACCCGTCGCGCACCACCAATATTTTTATCTTTATAGAGATTTGATTGCTTATGTAATTAAAATAAAATATTTGAGTATATCATTTGAAAAACTGACGTTGAATGATGAACGCTACTATTAATTTTATTTGATTAATGTTAGTTAAATTTATATATTCATATTATATGAAAATTTACTGTTTAAGTTATCAAATTGATAAATTTTAAAAAATAAAAAACTTGAAAAGAAAACCGAAACCAAACCAATATATTGAAAGAAAAAAAAACGAAAAGAGGAAGCCGGACAAATCGAAACAAAAGGGTTTGTAATTCTTAATAACCGAAGTTTTCAGTTTAAAGTTTAGTTTTAGTTAAAAAGTGCCACATACTCACCCTATTTCTTACATTTATAACAAGTAACATTAAACAACCATAACCAGTATTGTTAAAGATCTCGATCTTATTCTTAAGATATAACGATCTTACAATCTTGATCCATGCAAAAGGTGTTGATCATTCATTGAGTCTTTCTACACCGATCTTGCATTATAACCACTAACCAAACATATAACAAAAAGAAAGTCTACACATACGTGACTTAGTTCTGAAATATATTAAAGCCTATGAAAAAGAGATCAAATATCGATATAGTTACCTATATGGTATCAACGATATTTAACAAATATATCATTCCTATAATTGCAAGTTATTCAAATTTGTCGTTTGTTTTAGTATTGGCAAAGGAAATACTCACGTATATTGCTATAAGTAAGGGTGTGTATTTTGATTGAAAATTTGGGTTTTCTAGTCCGTTATCGGTTCCTTTTTTGTCCTTTTCGGTTCTAGGTTTCTTGGTTACTGGTTTTCGGTCTAGATTCCGAATTTGATAATTTCAAATCTAACTCAAGATGTAGTTTTTGTTGATAATGTGATTTTCGTTTCTAACATGTTCTAAATCTAAAATAAACAAACTGAATTGGAAGTTGGAACCATTATTTTGGTTCAGTTCTTGATTCTTGTTACTTGGGCTTTTCGTTCTAGGGTTCTTGATTCCGATCCGATTCAATCGGATTATAGAACCGAACACATCCCTAACTACAAGCAAGAAAAGGACATCTTTATTCGAGCAAAAATGCAATTATGATGAGTATAAATTGATTAATTTAAAGTCTAACCATTGATGGAAAATATCTCCCTTTTTCTTGTCGAAACTTTTGTTTTGTTTATTGCTACTAATGAAATGTCAAGATTCAAATTTTGACCTTTCACCAATCAGCAACCTTATATTTATTCACTTGATGCTTCACCTAATTAGTTAAAACATGCTTAAAAATAATAACTTAAGATAATAAAAACAAGCTAGCCTCTTAGACCACCCGTAAAGGGTGACCGAACTTCCGGTCGCGACCCGCCACCTATACAGGGCCGACGCGTCGACCCCGTTACGAGCTCGAGCCGAGGACGCGTCCCACACGTCGAATGGTCAGTGACCTCTTCTTCCTCTTTCTCCTTTATACATATACATATATATATATTAATAATTAATAATTTAATAATATATTATATATAAAATAAATATTATATTTATATATATATGTTAATAAAACAAAACTCCTAAAAAAAATTAAAAAAAAAAATTGGTCGCCGATTCGGTCACCCATTACGGGCATTTGGTCGCTGTCTGGTCGTGTGTTTGATCAGGAGAGAGAAAACTGATGTGACGCAGATGTGGCAGGGGTGACCAAACTGGGTTTGGTCACCCATTACGCCCAGTCTTATATGACATGAAAACACATGTATATTTATTCACTTGATGCTTCACCTAATTAGTTTTACATGTTAATTTTGTGACCGAATGTTTATTTCCTCGATCAATCATATCTTGACAAAAATTGGTATTCTTTTTAGGTAAATTTGGTCAATTTGGTTCATGTGGTTTAATGTCATCGCCGAACACAATTAGATAGTCCAAAGTTCTCACTAAAGGAAACACAGTGTCTTACACAACATAAAGATGCTAGATTTGTGATTAATCAAGAAATGTCACTTATTTTGTCCAAAAACATCAAGTATTACTTTTGTTTGTGAAAGAAATTACACAAGACATCAATATATACTCGATACAATGCCTTCATTAAGGCGATAATTATGCTAACATTATGAGCTTACCATAATTAACTGATTGACTAAATAATGATACATTATTACGCTGGATTACATAATATTCTAACAATCTTAATCCTCATTAATAAAGTAGTAAGTAAAACACGAAAAGAAACCTGTTTAAGCAAACTACATTTCTCTTTCTTCTCTTCACGTTACGTACACAATCAATTTAACATCATTAAAACTGTCCCACTTAATTACAATGTTAATACTCATGCATCAATCTGTTTGACTTTATGGCATTTTAATTTCTTAAACCACTAATATTCCAACTCCAATCGTATATGCCTTAGAATTCAGTATTCCACATTTACAAAACATGTAAAATATTATGTAATAAACCTGAAAAAATATATAGACAAAAAGGGATCAAATTAAACACTCATTCCAAGCTCTTCATTGTGTTATGCTCCCAAACAACCCTTCCTAAACTGCAAAGGAAAAGATTGTGTTCAAACTAACTCAAATTTCATATTATAGCCCGAAAATGTAACGAACTTTATGTTGGAAATATTAATTAATAGTAATATTAATTAATAACTTGCAAGTTGGCAAGTTCCCACATTGGTGGGAGGAAGAAAATTAAATGGGTTTATAAGGCATTTAATTCCTTAAGCTTTCAAAGGCTTTAGTGGAGGATTAAATGCTAGACCCACACGCGCGCCGAGCCGAGACCGATGACGCGAAATGGCGCGATTTAGGCGCACTTTGCACTTTGAAAAAATTTGAAAATTTTTTTGGCCAGTTCGTTGAGAGTCAAAACGTAACGTTCGAGTATTAAGACGGGCTGTTAATACCTTGGCCGTTTCGTCCGTTTTTTGACTGTCCATTATCAGTCTTTGAAGACTGTAATGATGGTGTGCGTTTTTTATCACTGGCCTATAAAAGGAACACCACTGCAGTGTTAGAACTCACCCTCAAAAACACGAAATAGCTCTCAAAGGTGCTCACTGTTTTCTTCCTGTTTTCCGAGTAAACAATTTGTGTTGTTCGGGAATTCTTGGCTGTAAGATATTACCGACTTGCTGCATCAAATCCTGGGGTGGTACGTAGAGGCTAACAGCATACAGCACGTATAAACCTTAAAGGACAGGAAATCATTTCCGTGCAGTTTGATTCTCGTCAATTTTCAGGTTTGCATGTTCATTTTTCGTTATCTAATTATTACTAATATTATTGCAGAATATAAATTATTCAACAATCTTTAAGGTTTATATTTTATTTGTCTTTATATTCTGTTATTAATCTGTTGGTAAAATTTTCAGAAAAAAGATAATGGATACTGAACTTTCCTCCACCAACTTCCGTTTGATGAATCAAGAATTCATCAAACTTGATCGTTTTGATGGCCAGAACTACACTCGATGGGCTGACAAAGTCATGTTTATGCTTGCTGTGCTTAAACTGAGCTTCGTGTTGGACCCTGAATTGGTCCCAATTCCTGCTAATCCAGTACCTGCTGAAGGAGGTGCTCCTGATGTGCAAGCAATTGCTGAACTTGACAAGCAAAGGGCTCTGCGTAGAGAGTCCGAACACTTATGCTTGGGACACATCAAGAACTCCTTGTCTGACCGACTCTATGATCTGTATGCTCCTATTACAGATCCTAGAGAGTTGTGGAAAGCTATTGAACTCAAGTACAAGGCACATGAAGAAGGTACCAACAAGTATCTTGTGTCAAAATACTTCGAGTTTCAAATGGTGGATGATAAGCCGATTATGGAGCAAGTGCATGAACTCCAGGTGATAGTGAATAAGTTGAATTCCCTATCTATTAATCTTCCCGAGCTTTTCCAGGTTGGAGCAATCATTTGCAAGTTACCACCTTCTTGGAAAGACTTTTCCAAAAGAATGATGCACAAATCCGAGGACTACTCCTTGGATATCCTGTTGAAACACCTCCGTATTGAGGAGGAAACTCGCAACAGGGACAAAAGGGGTAAAGTCGGAATGAGTGTTCACCACGTGACAGGTGGGGGTCATGGTTCTGCATCTGGTTCGGGTTCTGGGTACAAAGGCAAGAAAGGGTTCAAAATGAACAAGAACATGGGACCTAAAAAGAAGGAGTTCAAGAGGCCTAATCATCATCAGCAAAACAATCAACTCAAGAAAACTGGAAAGTGCCATGTTTGTGGAGAAACAGGGCATTATGCACGAGAATGTCCACTGCGGAAATCGGGGCCCGTTGGTGGATCTGCAAATGCTGTTGCAGATCTAACTCACTTGGTGGCTAGTGTGGATCTTGGGGAAACCAATATGATTTCCTCATTGAATCGTGTGATAACTACTCGTGGCTGGTTTCTTGATTCTGGAGCTACTATTCATGTTTGTGGTGATCGTAGTAGCTTCCAAACATATGGCCCGGTTCAAGAAGGAACGGTAGTGTCGTGTGCTGATGGTCACAAGGTGCGTGTTCGTGGAATTGGCACGGTGTTACTAAATTTCCAAAATGGAAGTGTGGTCACCCTTCGTGATGTGTTGCATGTTCCTGGTGTTAAGAAGGGGCTTGTGTCGGCAGCCAAGTTTGATGAGAATGGTTATAAGTTGGTGATTGAGGGTGGTAGGATCTTGTTTTCAAAAGATGGGGTGTATGTGGGACAAGCCGTTAATACGCGTGGTATGTATCGGCTTGAATTGTTTGAGGGGGTTGTGGGTAGTAATGCTTGTGGTGAATCTGTTTTAAGTGTTGGTTTTTATGAGAGTGAGAGTGAAGGTACCACTAGTGATGGTGAAGGTACCACTAGTAATGTTGTTGGTTTTGAACTAAATGAAATAATGTTTTCTGGTTATATTGCTTGTTCAATTTCTTTATGGCATAAACGTTTAGCTCACACTAATATTAAAAATATTGAAAAAATGCAATCTAAAGGCATGTTAAAATTAATTAATAAAGATTTTAACAAATGTGAAACTTGTGTAAAATCAAAGTTTATAAAGAAACATTTTCCAAGCGTTAAGAGAAATACAACATTACTAGAATTAATACATTCAGATATTTGTGAACTGAATGGAATACTCACTCGTGGAGGAAAAAGATATTTCATAACCTTTTGTGATGACTCGAGCCGTTACTTATATGTTTATTTATTGCATACAAAAGATGAAGCTTTTAATGCATTCAAACTATATAAGGCCGAGGTTGAAAATCAACATGAAAAACATATTAAGATTATTCGCTCGGACAGAGGCGGAGAATACTTTAATCATGAGTTTGATACATTCTGTGAAGAGAATGGTATCAAGCATGAAAGAACCTCACCCTATACTCCCCAACAGAATGGTTTGGCAGAAAGAAAGAACAGAACCCTTGTTGAGATGGTCAATTGTATGTTGAATCATTCGGGTTTGCCACACAATCTGTGGGGGGAAGCATTGTTGACTGCATGTTATGTGCACAACAGAATCACTAGTCGTGTGATTCCCTCCAGCCCATATGAGTTATGGAAAGGTAGAAAACCTAACTTAGATTATCTAAGAGTGTGGGGGTGTTTAACTTATTATCGTACACCTGATCCTAAACGGTCCAAGTTGGGAGCTCGAGCTATGAAAAGTATATTCATTGGATATGCTCAAAATAGCAAGGCATACCGATTGTTGGATAAAGAATCAGGTGTCGTCGTAGAATCCAGAGATGTGGAGTTCTTCGAGGATAAGCTAATAGGAGATGATGAAAACTCCAATTCTACCACAAATCCCATTCCAGCACCCAGTACTTCACGAGATATGATTACACCTTCTTCTGTTATAGAAGAACCACCTTCTTCTGTTGTAGAAGAACCAAGGAGAAGTACAAGGGTGAGAAAGGAAAAGAATTTTGGAGATGATTTTCTATCATACTTGGTTGAAGGATCTCATTCTAAGGTGACGAGAGAGGTCATTTTAGCTATTAATTTAGATGATGATCCTAAGACTTTCACTGAAGCCATGACATCGAGAGATGCTCCTTTCTGGAAGGATGCTATTAATGATGAAATGGATTCAATTATGGGAAATGGAACTTGGGAGCTAGCTGATCTTCCCAAGGGTATGAGACCCATAGGATCCAAATGGATCTTCAAGAGGAAGTACCATCCAGATGGATCAATATCTGCCTATAAAGCGAGATTAGTCGCTAAAGGTTATAGACAAAGAGAAGGTATTGATTATTTCGATACATATGCACCAGTTGCTAGAATTAGTTCTATTAGAACTCTTATAGCAATCTCAGCTTTGAAAGGATTGTACATTCATCAAATGGATGTGAAGACAGCCTTTCTAAATGGATATCTCAAGGAGGAGATATACTTGGAACAACCTGAAGGTTTCATTGTATCCGGACAGGAAAACAAAGTTTGTAGACTTATTAAATCATTGTACGGTTTAAAGCAAGCTCCAAAACAGTGGCATGAGAGGTTTGACACCACTGTAACTGCATTTGGTTTTAACCATAATAGTGTTGATAGATGTATATACACTAAATGCACACCTGAATACACCGTAGTTATCTGTCTTTATGTTGATGATATGTTGATCATTGGCACTCATCTACAAGGTATTCTTGATACGAAGAAATACCTATCCTCGAACTTTAAGATGAAAGATTTAGGGGAAGTGGATACCATTCTTGGTATTAAGGTTAAAAGGACAGATAGTCAAATTTCTCTAAGTCAATCTCATTACATAGAGAAAATTTTGACAAAGTTTCAACACTTGAATTTTAAGGAATTTAACACTCCTTTCGATTCTAGTGTAAAACTTGAAGTGAACTCCGGTAGAGCAGTGGCTCAACTAGAATATGCTAGTGCAATTGGAAGCATGATGTATGCTACACACTGCACTAGACCTGACATTGCTTTTGCAGTAAGCAAACTAAGTCAATATACTGTTAACCCCAGTAAAGAGCACTGGAAGGCAGTAGGAAGAGTACTAGGATACCTAAAAAGGACTAGTAATCTTGAGTTGACTTACACGTCAAATTCTAGTATACTAGAGGGGTATTCAGATGCCAGCTGGATTGATAACAGGAGTGATTCTAAATCCACAAGTGGATGGATTTATACACTAGCTGGTGGTGCTATTTCTTGGGCGAGCAAGAAACAGTCATGTATAGCTCACTCAACGATGGAAGCTGAGCTTATTGCTTTAGCAGCTGCAGGCAAAGAGGCAGAGTGGATTAGAGATCTACTCTTGGATATTCGTTTGTGGGATACTCCAATGCCATCAATTCCCATGTACTGTGACAGTGAGGCCACACTGTCTAAAGTATTTAATTCTGTATATAATGGGAAGACGAGACACGTAGGTCTTCGTCATCATTCTGTGAGACAACTAATTGAAAATGGTACCATCAAAGTTGTTTATGTCAAGACATCGAAGAACTTGGCAGATCCGTTTACCAAACCTCTGACGAGAGATTTGGTAACATCTACCGCGAGAGTCATGGGTCTAAAACCAAACTAGAATCGTTAGTAATGGAAACCCAACTTGAACTTAGTGCTCCTATTTTTCAAGTTTAATGGGTAACAACGAAATCACTAACGATAGAAGGTACTATCAATTGAGATAGATCCATGTGAGGTAGGATAGTACATCGTTGCCGAGAACGAGGATGAGTTAATACTCTTAACAAAATTTTGGAGACATCTAAGCAACGAAGATGTTGTAAAATTTTGCCTATATGATCTAGAGGTGGTGCCGCCTCAAATGAAGGCTGTTGGTTTGTCTTCTAAAGGGTCATGAAAAGGATTTTAGCATATGGCCATATTAGTGCTCAGGGAGAACACAAAGACGGCATATGTTGTGTGGGGGTAAACCGGGGAGGTTATTAAGGTTCTTGGTTTAAACCTATTAGGATACCATTGAATCAATCTCCTCTTGTTTGCTCACATTAAACTTGGGTTTAATCTTCGTGACACCTAAGTGACAGCATCTGTCTGAATGAAAGGAAACTTTCCAACTTGGTGGGGGATTGTTGGAAATATTAATTAATAGTAATATTAATTAATAACTTGCAAGTTGGCAAGTTCCCACATTGGTGGGAGGAAGAAAATTAAATGGGTTTATAAGGCATTTAATTCCTTAAGCTTTCAAAGGCTTTAGTGGAGGATTAAAGGCTAGACCCACACGCGCGCCGAGCCGAGACCGATGACGCGAAATGGCGCGATTTAGGCGCACTTTGCACTTTGAAAAAATTTGAAAATTTTTTTGGCCAGTTCGTTGAGAGTCAAAACGTAACGTTCGAGTATTAAGACGGGCTGTTAATACCTTGGCCGTTTCGTCCGTTTTTTGACTGTCCATTATCAGTCTTTGAAGACTGTAATGATGGTGTGCGTTTTTTATCACTGGCCTATAAAAGGAACACCACTGCAGTGTTAGAACTCACCCTCAAAAACACGAAATAGCTCTCAAAGGTGCTCAATGTTTTCTTCCTGTTTTCCGAGTAAACAATTTGTGTTGTTCGGGAATTCTTGGCTGTAAGATATTACCGACTTGCTGCATCAAATCCTGGGGTGGTACGTAGAGGCTAACAGCATACAGCACGTATAAACCTTAAAGGACAGGAAATCATTTCCGTGCAGTTTGATTCTCGTCAATTTTCAGGTTTGCATGTTCATTTTTCGTTATCTAATTATTACTAATATTATTGCAGAATATAAATTATTCAACACTTTACCTGAGGAGTGCTTTGGAAATCTTATTTGAAATAAAAGCTATACTTATTAGCTTATAAGTTTATTAACTTATTGAAATTGATAATTTTTACTAAATAAAATGTTTGGTTTAGCTTGTAAAATTGGGTTACACAGAAAATATGTTGTGAAGAAGAGAACGAGGGATAAAGTTAGGCAGAGAGTAAAAATGTAAAAAACTTTAAAAAGCTCCATCAAAGTGATTTCTATAAACACTCATAAATAAGCTCATAAATCACTAGCTCTTAAGCACTTCCAAACATTTAATATGAGCTTATTAAACTTAAATAAGCTAATAAGTCTCATAAATAAGTTGTCCTAAACACGACAGTTCAATGAACTTTCAAAACTACCATTTTTCGTTTTATATGTAAAAGTTGACGGTTGGTAACCAAGTAATTTCTTATAAGAGGAAGGGGTGTGATGGCGGTAAGAATTTCGTGTGCCACATAGGAGAAGGGGTGTGTTCCTGGGTATTTTGTGAGTGAAATGTATTTTAGTGGATTCATATATTTTGTCTTGATTTATGAGTGAAAAGGTATTTGAGGGTGTGAATGTGCCAGGGTATTTGAAGTGCCATCTCAAATTAAATCATCATGACATCTGCCAGGGTCACTTAAATCAAAAGGTATCAAAATTAAATTCGTTACACTAATTGGAAATTTCGAAAGTTCATTACATATAATGGAAATTTAGGTAAAGTTTATAAGTTTTCGTACGGGCTACAAAAACAGAAAGAGTTAATTACACGGATGGTCCTTTAGGTTTATAGCAAATTTCATCAATTGTCATTTTATTTCAAAAATTGCACCAATAGTCCTTATTTTTGAAAAGTTTTTCACCGATGGTCCCTTACGAAAACGTCCATATAATTTTCATGTTAAGTGACCTCACGTGTGATGCACGTGGGGGTATTTTGATCATTTCATTTTTCCTTCTCATTTCTCTAGAGTAAATTACATGGATAGTCCTTTGAGTTTATAAGAAATTTCACCAATGGTCATTTAGTTTCAAAAATTACACTGATGGTCCTGAATTCTGAAAGGTTTTTCACCGTTGGTCCTTTACGAAAACGGATGATTATGTTTTACATTAAGTGGCATCACGTGTGATGCACATGGTACTTTGGTCAATTTATCTTTCCCTTCTCATTTACTCCCCTTTAAGCCACCAATCTCCCTCATTTCATTTCACATACCCAATTGTTGAAGAGATGTATTGGTGTGTTTTGCACGTGCATCACACATGATGCTACTTAACGTTAAAAATAAACAGATGTTTTCGTAAAAGACCATCGGTGAAAACCTTTCAGAAATAAGGACCATCAGTGTAAATTTTGAAACTAAAGGACCATTGGTGAAATTTGTTATAAACTATCCGTGTAATTTACTTTAGAGAAAAGAGAAGGGAAAATAAAATGACCAAAATACCCTCACTTGCATTATACATGAGTAGGGGTGTACGTTCGGGCGGTTTTCGGTTTAGTAGGGTTAATCGGTTTTTTAAAATATTTTTGACCAACCAATACCCAAACCAAATTAATTAAAACCAAACCAAACCAACCAAATAAATTATCGGTTTATTTGGATTGGTTCTCCATAAAACCAAATAAGAGAATGATCTATAAAAGATAATTGTCCTTAATATTATTAAAAGTTAATAAATCATCCACACCAAGGTTGTAACAAATGTTGTAAAATAATAGCAATAAAATAAATGATTCTACCGTGATTTTGGTTAAACTTTTCAAATGAATGAAGGTTTCTACTTTCTATGGTATGATAAATAATATATATAAATAAATTAAGTCCTTTACTTTTATTTGGGTTATTCGGGTGTACACCGAATAAGAATTTTTTAATCCAAACCGAAAAACCGAATGTGAATTCGGTTACACCCAGAAATCCGAACCAAACCCAAATAAGCCAGACCCGTTTCACCCAATGTCATTTGGTTCGGTTGGTTTTTCGGGTCAAACCGTTTAATGAACACCCCTATACATGAGGTCACTTAACGTGAAAAATAAACGGCCGTTTTTGTAAAGGACCATCGCTGAAAAACCTTTAAAAATAAGGACAATCGGTGCAATTTTTAAAACTAAAGGACCATTGGTGAAATTTGCTATAAACTTAAAGGACCATCCGTGTAATTAACTCAAACAGAAAATAGTGATAACGGGTTGAAAAGTTTCGGTAGTATTTTTAAGAATTCAAAACCTTTTATTCGCGTGATTTTAAAAGAAATAGATTCTATAATCTTACTCCTTCTAAAAGTATTTAGGCCTTCTAAATTTAGAAGGTTTTAATCTTAAACTTAATTTTAAATTTCTACTTTGGGAAACATCTTAAACACCACAAAATAAAAAAAATATTGCTTAGGGGATTCGAACCCAAGACCTTTTGCGAGTACGGACCGTGTGTTAACCAATTGATCTACTTGATACTTTGCTTTATCCCAAAAAAACATCCTACATAACGCAAAAACTTAAAAGGTCCAGTCAACTAGCACCACTACCAGCAACCACTATCCACACGCCCACAACCAGCAGCCACTATCACTACCGTCGTCATAACCCACTACTTGATCTCTGTCAAATTTGGTCATAGGGTACCCGTCACCGCATTGCGCGGGTAACCCGCTAATCTTATTTAAACATCATACAAAAAAGGTAAATGATAATGACAGCCCTAAGGGCTGTCACTAAGACGTCAAAACACGTATCAAAAACTTGTACAATAATCAATAACCGCCCCCTGCATTTTAGGAATCATCCCCCACTACTAAAAGTACAAACGATTTATGCACGTAACCACCTCTTATTGACAGCCCTAAGGGCTGTCATTAACAAAATCCTAAAAAAAAAAAAAAAGACTACAAAAAAGTTTTTGGGCCAGCCCAACTATGCTTTAAGAAATGACCCATTTTGACTCATTGGATAACATGACTAGCCATACAATTTCACCACCTCTAGTGCTAATATGATTTGGGATTCGAGATGTTTTAAACCCGGATTTTGAATCGGACCAGATGATTCTCTAAAAATGGTCGGACCGGTTCAGCCGGGTGTTCAACCGGATTACAATTGTATTGAATATTTATGTTAAATTAGTTATGTAAAAGGTATATAAATGCAAAAAGATCCTTAAAAATTAGAAAACAAATACTATAAATATCTAAACAATTAGAACAATTTTTTCCAACAAAATTTAACACTTTGAGTTCATAATCTATAATAAAAAAGAGACATGACACTTAGCATTCAACTAGAAACTTGGTGTTTCAAACTTGAAAACATATAAGCTTCAAACGTATATATAATAATACAAAATATTCACTTTAATTTTAAAAAAATGAAATTACACTAAAAAAATACGGTTCAAATCCATTCAAATAATCCCGGTCCGACCGGGGTTCACAATTAACCCGGCCGGTTCGAAGCGATTCATAAATGGACTTTAAACCGGTCGATTCGGCCCGTCATATTTCCATTTCCCGGTCGGACCGGCCGGTCGAACCCGGCTTTTAAAACACTGTGATTTGTGTGCACTTTCATTGGAGTGTAATATATTTGTATATATATGTCTTTTTCATTATATATATAAAGTGAGAAAATGTACCACTTTATATTCGGCTTGTATCACGACCAAACACGAATGTAGTTAGCCAGTTTGTTGCAACATAAAATCTATTTCTCCAACTTACAACACGTGTGAGATAAGCAGAACGCCAGATGAACCAACTAGCAAATCCCGTTATCGATAGACCTTTCGCCTCCTAAAATAAATAATTTCCACAAATAAAAAACGTCACCTAAAACAACAGAAAATGGAAAGGAAAAAAAAGTAGGTTTAGTTATAGAAATTGTCCTCTAATTTTTCATCTCCGTTATTTTTTATTTTTTTTACCTTGCTTTGCCTAAGATCCACAAGAGCCTTAAAACTCCCAACGGTTGCCATACTTCCCAAATGTTTGTAAAAAAACGGGCCACCAACTTCCATATCTCCACCACCATTTGCATAACCGCCGCCCGCCTTACCCATTTTGTTTAAAAGTTCCGCCAAGTACTTCCCTTCTCTCTCCGCCACCTCAACATTATGAATACCCGTCAAATTGCAATAAATAAATAAGTAGAAAAAGAAAAAAAAAACAAAAATAGAGGTGGCAAAATGTCTGGATTGGGTAACAGGTCAAAACGAGAAATTTTATGTAGGAGTTGAGTTGGTTCACACTATAAATCAATTTTTGTTGGAATTTTTTTAACTTTTTTATATAAATTTATATTGGGTTTTGCTAACCATTGTCCTAAGTGCAATGGTTAAGGGAGGTTAAAATGGTTAATATACAAATTATGGAGCATAATTAATCAAAAGTTGTTATTAAAATTCATGGGGGTGGTTTTTATTAGTTAATTTACAATTACTTTATGCCAAAAAAATTTCTTAATCATTGCCCTTAGGGCACTTGTTAGCATTTCTCATTTATATTATATCACTTACTTGGGCCAAAGCCGGAAGGGTTGGTTTTCCTGTACTCTCAAGGTACCCGCTACAATCCCCAATAGCAAAAACGTCTGATGCAGATGGTACTCTTAACCACTCATCAATCCCAATCCTACAATAAATATTAAATAGATGATTTTCAGCCCGTTTGCTCTGTTTTAGCCCGAATTGACCCATTTATACGTAACGGGCCAAACTCGCCACCTTTATCGGCCTCTAAATGAAAATTTATTACCTTCCACCGGGAGCCTTTGGAAGATCCGTTTGTTTAATGAAAGATGAGGGGCCCACACCGGTAGACCAAACCAATAAACCGTATGGAACTTCGGTCCCATCACTTAAAACTATCTTCCTAGGTTGAACATCCTTCACAGTCCCACGAACTAGACGAACTCCCGACTTCAAAAAATGTTATAAAATGATTTAAATAAATATGGTCAACCACTCCGCGTTGACTTTCTATTTCAAATTTTTTATTTGTTTATCTCATAATATTATTCTAAATTGTATTTACGATACATGTTGTAACGTTTTTATAAATTGTACCTTAGTCAATTGGTTAGTGGCGTATACACGAAGGCGGTCATCAAAGGAAGATAAGATAATGATGGCCTGCAAATATTCATATAATTATTTTATCCATTTTGACATGTTACATGATCCGGATAAGAAAAAACCAACAAACGGTTAAAACTCACCTCAATCAAAGTAACATGAATATAATCTTTAACATGAGTGTATCTTTTATGAACATCTTTATTAATAAAATCACTTAATTCGCCACAAAACTCAACTCCAGTGGGACCACCTCCAACAACAACACAATGCAAAAGTCTACGTTTTTCGTCATCGGAAACACCTGATAACAAACCCAAAACCTAAACTTATTTAAATATTATTTTTTATTTAACTCTTTTCATCAAGATCACTCATTTATTAAAATATTTATATAGGCCGTTCAAATATGTATCTTGTGACATTTATACCAATTTTTGACCAGAAATATGTCAAATGACGAAAATACCCTTAAAAACTTACCATAAAACTTGGTAATTTTCAAAATATTAACGGCATTGTCGTCATTTATCACCTTTTCTTTTTCAAAATTAGTGTGAATGAGACAAGATACATATTTTCAGATGCTATATGAAAATTTTAATAAATGGGTGGTTCTAATGAAAAAATTTGGATACTCCACATTCGTTATCCATTTATCACTTACTCCCTCGTCCCTAAATAAAGTTCTCATATTTTTTGGCACAACTTTTTAGAAAATAATTAGTGGTTGGGTATTTGGTATTATTTTTTTATTAATACTTCCTCTGATTCAAAATAAGTGCAACATTTGCATTTTCACGGATTTTGAAGTAAAATAGTGTAATGGAGATTATGATAAATTAAAGGGATAATTAGTGAAAAGGATCCCACCATAATTTTTATCTTTATTGAAGAAAGAGAAATTAATGATGTTTAATAAAGTTAAGTAGGGATAAAATGGTAATTTTATATAAATAAAAATATGCCAAATAAGGAAAGTGTTGCACTTATTTTGAATCACCTCTTTTTGGAAAGTGTTGCACTTATTTTGAATCAGAAGAAGTATATAAGATTTGATTGGAGATAGAATTTGTTTTAGGAGATAGTTAGTGGTGAAGATATTGATAATAATATTATTATATTAAGTGGGCTCCTTAAGTTTGAGAAATGAGAACTTTATTTAGGGACAAAACTTGAAGGAGAAATTAGAACTTTATTTAGGGACGGAAGGAGTAATATTTTTAAAAGAAATGATATGGTTTCTACTATTTGTGTCTACCCATGTGTCTATCAATTTGATCATGACAAGTATCGAAATCAAGGGATTATACGATGAAAGTTAATTAGTCGAGTACACATGTCAAATTTTAAAGTTGGTAGAAATATGAGTAGGAAAAAATTATAGGAAAAAATATCATTTCTCTATTTTAAATTATTTTAATTATTAAGTTAAAAACAAATTATCTTAAAAGAATACCGTTATAAACAGAATTAACCTTTATAAAAAGTTTGAAATAAATGAAATTACCAGGTACATCAGAGAGCATTAAATTGAGAAGCAATTTTCTTCTAATTTCTTGAGCATGGTGTACTTCGCGAAGAAAAATGGCGTGTTCTTTCACACCATTTTTTTTTTTGAAACGGCAAGGTGGGGGAACCCAAGAGCTTCGGCTACGCCATCACCCTCAAGACCACCACGAAAAGAAACTTTATATAAAAAAGGCTAGCAAGAGACTAGCAAAAACGAATACAACCAAATTCAAATGAAAAAACACCAAAAACAACAAAACGCCTAAACAAAAACGGAAGCACCAAAGACAGAGGAAAATTAAAAACAATCTCTCGGGTTATTTGATACGAACCGGTAGTTAAAGACACAAACAATCGAATGCTTTATTGATAATCCTGGAATTGGAGAACCAGGTTTCTCCCTAAGAACAATAAACGACAAGATAAACAAATAAATCGACTCAATTTCTCAATGACCGAATATCAATGAGATCAGTGGCCTCCTTAAATAGAGAACCACGAACCCTAACCCTAATAGGAAAAGATAAACCCTAATAAAAGATAATACCTTATATTTAAATAATAATTATCTGATAATGATACTTATCTAATCTCTTAGGATTGTATCATTACTCCGCCCCCAAAACACACCTTGTCCTCAAGGTGTGGCTTCAAGCAATTCCTGGATCCCATGTTTTGACTTGTAGGTCCATCTTTTGCGAATCAAAGTGAAAGCACAAAATGCTTGCAAAAGAGTCTTGGCTTAATTGTTTTCTTTTTGGCCCTTGTAGAGTTACATTAGCATGGCAAAGATTAACGCCATTGTGATAAGATGCATCTCCAACTCGTTGACCAGTAGTTTGTGGCTTCGTTTTTCTGGTTTGACTCGTTAAAGTAACAAACTTTTTCCAAAACTCTATCGCCTTAACTCGTCTTGTTTCTCTCGTTGATTGCGGCTCTCCTCTATCTTCAGCATCAGGGCAATCTTCATTAACCTCTTTTATCTTAGTCTTGCTCATCTCTTCTTTTTCATTATTGTTGCCATCAATCAACCCTGGTTCAATAACAACCGTTAGGTCTTCTTCCACGACTTTTTTCTCCATCTCTTTCAAGGATGTGGTTGATGGCATTGGCGAATCTGCCCTTCTTACTAGAGTTCCGTTTTCAATCAAACTTCGGAGCAGGTTCATAATTTCATTGTGTTGTTGTTGTTCCACTTCCCTCCATTGTCGGTCCTTTTCCTTCCAATCAATCATCCATTGTTCAAAATTACTAGATCTTTTACCAGTGGCGACTTTGGATTGAACTAGATCAACTTCAACATCATACATCTTGAATAAACCGAATTATTTTTTTTTTTTGAACAGTACCTCCGGATGAACAGTAACCGATGAACAGTGTTCGCGATGAACAGTAATCGCGTGAACAGGGCCGCCGATGAACAGTGCTGCAATGAACAGTAAATCGTGAACAGTACTCTTTTTTTTTTTTTTTTTGAACGATTGATCCAGAACCGAACAGCTCTGATACCAATTTGATACGAACCGGTAGTTAAAGACACAAACAATCGAATGCTTTATTGATAATCCTGGAATTGGAGAACCAGGTTTCTCCCTAAGAACAATAAACGACAAGATAAACAAATAAATCGACTCAATTTCTCAATGACCGAATATCAATGAGATCAGTGGCCTCCTTAAATAGAGAACCACGAACCCTAAACCTAATAGGAAAAGATAAACCCTAATAAAAGATAATACCTTATATTTAAATAATAATTATCTGATAATGATACTTATCTAATCTCTTAGGATTGTATCATTATTCAACCAAACAGGCCACGCATTAGCGAGAGAAGAGCACTTCGAACGGTTCTTGATCCAAAGAAAAGCTTGCGTTTGAATGTCCGAGAAAGCAATGTCCACCGAAACCCCGTTGGAACGGTTAAACACCAACCTATTTCTTGTTTTCCAAATGACCCAAAGAAGAACATACACCACCCCGATAAAGGCTTTAAGCTTATTTCCGGAAAGGCCCGTCTGCAAACCCCAGCCTAACATCGAATCCACCGAAGTGAGGACCCCAACTTCAACCCCCCACCAAGCACCGATCAAATTGCAGAGGTTACTAGCGAACACGCAGCCGGAAAACAGGTGGTCCTCGTTCTCATCAACTTGATCGCATATAGGGCAGAGATGCGACAGGAATGTAACACCCCTATTACCGAGATTTGTTTTGGTTGCCATGCGACGATGCCCAATCTTCCAAGTATTAATACAAACTTTAATAGGAATCCAATTATTCCATGCGAAGTTCTCGATTTGGGCCCTAGGAAGGCTTAAATCGTCATAGGCATGTCTAAGAGAGGAAACCGAAAATAAACCACTATTCTCAATGGCCCATTTCCATCTAAAACCGGAACCATGAGAATTAGGGACCTCAATCATCCAATTATCAAAAGGAATATTTACTTTATGAAGCTCCTTATTAACTTTGAGGACATTTCTCCAAAGACCCGGGAATTTACCAACAGAATGAATACCGGTCATACTCCCGTTTTCACCATGAAAAGCTTGAATCGATCTCTTCCAAAGAGAGTAAGTATCATTTTTAAAACGCCACATCCATTTAGCTAAAAGGGCAAGATTTAAAGCCCTAAGACTTCCAACCCCGAGACCGCCATTACATTTTTCATTCAAAATAATTTTCCAAGCAATCCAAGAGATTTTATTATCGTCATCCGAAGCGCCCCAAAAAAACTTAGCACGTTTGCTTTCAAGCTTAGAAATTACCTTTTGCGGGGCCTTGAAAATCGAAAAAAAATAATTCCCGAGACTACCCAAAACCGATTTGAGCAAAGTAAGTCTTCCACCAATAGACATCGACTTAACTTTCCAATTAGAAAGTTTAGAGCTGAATTTCTCTAAAATAGGGGCCCAAGATTCGCATTTATTCATTGAAGTACCGATGGGCATTCCGAGAAACGGGATGGGGAGGGACCCGGACTTGCAAAAGTGTTTATTAGCAAGTCTAGCAATCTCAACATCATCAATCCCAACCCCATAGATACTACTTTTCCCCATATTAATTTTAAGACCCGAGGAAAGGTAAAAACACCTCATAAGGCGAATAAAATTTGTAATATTAAAATCCGACCATTCACCTACCACAATGGTATCATCCGCGTATTGAAGGTGAGAGATAAGAGGGCCATTATTAGGAAGACGAATACCATTGAAGATACCGACGTCACAGGCCCTCTTCATAGCAAGATTGAACCCTTCCGCAACGATGATGAAAAGAAAAGGAGCAAGCGGGTCACCTTGCCTCAAACCACATCTCATACTAAACTCGGTTGTAGGGGGGAGCCATTGATTAAGATCGAAATCTTAGAAGATGAGAGACATCCCGAGATCCATTTTCGCCATTTATCTCCAAAATTCATATGACCCATAATCTCGTCAAGGTAATCCCGACTAAACTCGGTTCTTTCACACCATTGATTCCAAAAGTCGAAGCTTCTGCTCCTGACGCAATGACCAATTTATCGTACGATATTTTAAAATCCCATGGCTTTAACTAATCCCTCTGTTATTGTTTCACAATGCACCTCATGATTCTTAGCATCAAGTCGTTTGCAATTAGCCAGATAGAAATACGAACCGGGTTCACTAGAAATCGCCGGTTGAATCCTACCAATCGGCTCTGCAACCGACCGGAATTCAAGCGTTCCGACGCATGTAGAAGCTAGTAAAGGAGTGAAAACCATGTGGTTCCTAGGGGAAACACAAACGACGTCGTATAAGGTAGTGTCGATTCCTTTCATTAACCTGCACCCAGCCCAACCGGAACCCAGAACCACCACTCTTGGCTTTTCCGGTTTCTTAGTGGGTCCAAGCCCAGACGTCGCCGGAGCTGCCTCATCGCCGGCGGTGGCGAAATGGTGGACGTGTTGTAGAGAGAATAAAACGGGTGTGAATTTGGCGGCGGCGGCAGTGGTGTTTTACCGGAGTTGAGAATCGGGTTAGGTTTCTGAACCACGACATTGCCGGCGTTATTTTTTATTTTTATTGTTAGCAAGATTGCATTTTTTAGTGATTGTGATTTGTGAAGTTGAGTATTTTTGGTGCAAAAAGATTGGAGAAGGAGGAGGATAAAGAAGGAATTATTGATCAAGCAGGTGGCAAGGGGGGAAATTGGAGGGTGCAGATGGCGGCTGAGGATGGAAACAAATCAAAAATTGAAAGCACGTGTCTTTTGCACGGTGGCGAAATCAATAATGAAATATTCAAAGGTCGATCTATAGAAGTTTCGTTAAGGCAAAACGAAATCGATTTAGAATTCCGAATTATAATGTGCCATTACGTAACTTTTTCCTTCTTTTAACATTCTTTAAAGAATTGATGTTATTGTATACTTTATAGGTTTGGTGCTTGTAGGTGATATCACTAGGGAATTCTGAAAATATTTTCTTACATAAAATCTTCGATCGGAGGTCGCCAAAATGAGGTAACATTTTATAAAATCATTAGTCAAAAATTTTAATTGCCATTAAAAACAAGAGTCAAGTCTTAATTTCGAGGAGAGAGAACGATGTGGGTGTGATGTATGCTTAAAGTAACTACTATGTTTATTACACTATATACTTTTGAAGGAGGTATTTATGGAAGTAGTCTATTTATCACTTGACTGAGGTATGTATATCTCACCTCCCCATGCACTCGGGACTATTTTTGTCGTAAACATAAATGAAATCAGTGAAATAATTATGACAATTGGGAAAAGTAGTTCATTTTTTAAATGAGATAAGAAGCTTATATTGGAATGACATGAAGAACCTAAAGTACCTACTAATATCAAAATGAACCTTATTGAGTCTTTAATTTAACAAATGAGAATGTTTGATGACTTGTTTGACATTGATCGCATCTTTTACGATTCGATGGGAGACGAAGTTGTAGATTGGAAAAATAATAGTGAAGATAGTGACAACCAAGACACTTACGGTATAAGGAAATATGACACTAATGATATTGAGAACCAAGACAATGTTGTAACTATCAGTATAAATTGTTGTATGTAATTTCAAGAAGTAAATGACTAAACTTACTATTTTGATCAAATTATTTGAATAACCACTTAGTATTCTCTAACCCTTTAGTAATCATTAAAGTTACTATTTATGAATGAAAAAAAAAAACTTTTGGAAAGGATAAACATTTGAGATGCATTTAATGAATAACTTTTTGGTTAGTGAAAAGTTTTTTGTGGGAAAATAATAAGTTATTATGACGTTAACCATTGACAAAATAAAACCCGAGGATTCCCAAATCATCAAACAAGATGCATGCCCCCTATCCTTGAGGTTGGATGTTCAAGTCTCGTTGTGAATATAAATGATAATTAATAATAGATTAGGATTTGATGTTCAAAATAAAAATAAAAATAAAAATAAAAATAAAAATAAAAATAAAAATAAAAATAAAATAAAAATAAAAATAAAAATAAAAATAAAAATAAAAAACTCGTATTAACTCGACCTTGTTGGTTTAGGTCATTTTTACATTCATTGCTTTCCATTCATTTTATACACTTACTTTTACTCCCGATGTAAAAACTCGGAACACTAGCTTAAACCCGAGGATTCCCAAATCATCAAACAAGACGATGTAAAAACAGTAGCTTCTTCCACAACAATTTACCATTTTAAACACCTTTTAATTTCAACAAATTAAAAAAAAATATATATCTCAAACTCAGAAGACTGCAAGTTCCTACATTTCACTCCAAACCCTCGTCAATGGCGGCCGATTTTAGAACACAACTGATTTTGGAGCAATCAAGAAAACGACAGCGACTCAATCATGCCCCATGGCTTCTTCCTGACGAACAAGTTGAGGTAAATTTCCCCTCATTTTAACTCATTTGATTCAATGCATGTAAAAATTGCGTTTTTGTATCTGGGTTTTGGGTATTTTTGCTCATTTAATGCTCAATGTGATGATAAATTTGGTGTTTTTAAGTAAAATCTGTACAGATTTCTTAGCGATTCTTGCATTCATGTATGACAAATTTGGGGATTTCTGTTTGATTTAATTATGGATTATTTTTTAGCTTAGTTTATTGGGTTTCCTGATTTTGTTCTATTTTGGCTGTATTAGGGTACAGATTCCTTACCATTTAATGTAATTTATTAGGGTAATAAAAGTACTTATTATATCTTAAGCTGTTTAAGTGTTTATTTTGCTTCATGTTTTGGTACATAAAATATTTATTTATTTTTAAATTAAAATTATTTTAGGTACGGAGTATGAAAGAGGGGTTTCAAGGTTCATGGCATCGTGGGACCGTAATTGAGTGTAGAACACAAATTCGTGTAGTAGAATTTGATCATATTTTATGTGAAAATGGTCCAAATAATCTTGTTGAGTTCATCCCTGTTTTATTTGTAGTTGATGGTATAATTCCAACTAATTGGGAACCGTCAAAATTCCCTAATTATCGTGGAAAAATACGACCAATACCCCCTCGTGTTTTTAAAAATAAAATTAATCTTCATTATGGAAAATGTGTAGATGTTTTTCATGAAAATGCATGGTGGGAAGGTGTTATTTTTGATAATAATAATAAATCGAATGAAAGATTAGTTTTTTTTTCCTGAATTGGGCGATGAATTGCGGGTCCCGGTTATGAATATACGGGTTACTCAAGATTGGGATGCAGCTAGTGATGAGTGGAAGATTCGGGCTGATTGGATTTTTCTTGAAATTTTTGAGGAATTAAAGGTGGAAATTTGGCCCGTTTTTGTTAGTGTTAAACAAATTTGGTGTGAAGTGAAAATGACAAAATGTTTTGTTAATGAAATGAAAGAGTGGACTTGCCCTGTAAAAGAAAGCTGGAAAGAAACGGTTAAATCGGTTATGTTGGATAATTTTAAGCTGAAAATGACGGATTTTTTTCATGGGTTTAAGTTTTCGGATGATTTCGGTATAAAAAAATGTTTTCTTGACTCAAACCCAGAAGATTTCGAGAATCTTGAATCTGGGTTGACCAAAAATGTTGACTTTTTAGCTTTCAAACCTTCATATGAAGACTCTTTTGATTCATCTGATGTTTCAAGATATCTTGAATCTTCAATATCATCAACACCCACAAAAGAAGAATCTTTAAGGACTAAAAATGTAAAAAGGTCAAGTAAAAGGGCTCGTAAAGAAACTTCACAGTTACAGCGGACCCCACGAACCGTTTTATCTTGGTTAATAGATAATAATATTGTTTTACCAAGAGCAAAAGTACAATATTGTTGTCAGAAAAATGGGAGTATAATAAAAGAAGGTAGAGTAACTCGTGATGGATTAAAATGTAATTGTTGTAAGCGTATTTTTAGTCTTATAAAATTTCAAAAACATTGTGGGACCACTAACGGGCGACCCTCGGGTAACATATTTCTTGAGGATGGTCGATCTTTATTAGATTGTCAATTACAAGTTAAACTTGATCAAAATTCAAGATTAAAGGAAAACCAAAATGAAATGGAGAATGATAAAGATAATGATTATATTTGTTCTGTTTGTCAATATGGTGGGGAGTTAGTGTTGTGTGATCAATGTCCATCATCGTTTCATACGTCTTGCGTTGGATTAAAGGTAATTTTCTTGGTATTTTTGTAATTTTATTTATTTTTTGTTTATAATAACAATGTGCTCTACATGCGTCCTTTTTTAGATTGTGTAAAAATTTATGTCTAATTGGGTGATTAAATATGACTTTCTGTCCCGTTTGGGTCATTCAACAACCTGATAAAGCGATGATGTGTCATTAGTTATTGAATGACCCACATGGAACACAAAACCATCTTGTAATGACCCAATTAGACATGAATTTCTATAACTATACAAGGAAACATATAAAATAAAAGTTGTTATTTTGGGTATTAAAAGAAAAACATTAACTTTATTGTGTTATATTGCTAGGAAGTTCCTGATGGTGAATGGTTTTGTCCTTCATGTTGTTGCAAAATTTGTAACGAAAACAGGTTCAACGAAAATCATGAACCAAATATGGATAGTAATACTTTAAATTGTGAACAATGTGAAAGACAATGTATGTATGCTCAAATCTACTTTAAATAAGTGTTATATAAATAGCTTCTAATTAATCATTAAACTTGATTAAGATCATATCAGGTGCTTAAAACGAAGAGATGATTTATCTAAGGTGGATATTGAAGCAAATCGATTTTGTAGTTTGAGATGTGAAGAGGTATGCATTTAGTTTAACTTTTAATTTTGTTTGATGTTCCATATTTTCATTTTAATTTTTGTAATATTTTCAGATATTTCTAGGTCTTGAGAAGCTTTTGGGGAAATCGATTCCCGTAGGGAGGGAAAACTTAACATGGACCCTACGAAAATATACAAAATTTGAATATTCTAATTACGATAATAATTCAAATACGGAAGAATTAATAGAGAATTATAGTAAATTAAACGTTGCTATTAGTGTAATGCATGAGTGCTTTGAGCCCGTTAAAGAAGCTCACACCGGGAGAGATATAGTTGAAGATGTTATTTTTTGTAGATGGTGATATTTTAATTATATATTTCTTATTTATTAATTATTTAATTTTGTTTTAAATCTTATTATTTACGCGTGTTATTTTAGGTCAGAGCTACGTCGTTTGAATTTTAAGGGATTTTATACAGTCCTTTTGGAGAAAGATGATGAGCTAATTTCAACAGGTGTAGTGAGGTATGATTATTGAAAAATATCACATTATATTAATTTAATTAAAATGTTACATGATTATAATGATCTGAAATCGTATGGTTTTTTAACAAGGATATATGGAGATAAGGTAGCAGAAGTTCCACTAGTCGGTACAAGGTTTCAATATCGTAGACGTGGAATGTGTCATATTCTCATCCACCAACTTGAAAAGGTATCATATTTTATATAAATATATATTTTTTTATTCGTATTTAGACCAGTTTCGACCAAAAGCAGTCCTAATGACAAAAATACCCGTAAGTTTTTTTCATCATATGACGTTTTTGGTCGAAATTAGAATAAATGACACAGGATACATACTTAGATATGAAATTTTCTCAGTTCAAATTGCCAATTTGCTCAATATTATAAGGGGATCTAATAATGACAGTCTTTAGGGTTGTAATAAGATATTAAGATGTTCAGACGTGCATAAGAACTTGTACATTAATTTAATAATCACCTCTTGCATTTTAGGTATTCCCCTTCAATTGTTGAAAATACAAGTTAAAATTGCATTTAATAAATTTTCAAAGACGACCATGTGAGTTGTCTAACAAAATCCTTATTATAATTACAAACAAATAAATGGTTGACTTCGAGGAGATTTGTTTATTTGTCTTTACTAATTGGGTTTTTAGATACTTAATAATAATTAATTAATCAAATAATTTACTTAAATTGTGTATTGAATTTAAGAAACTTGCCGAACTAGGAGTGGAAAGACTAGTTTTGCCAGCTGTCTCGAGTGTACTACAAACTTGGACCAAATCGTTTGGTTTCTCTGTAATGACCGAATCAGAAAAAATGAAACTTTTAGGGTTCACATTTCTTGATTTCCAAGGCACTACAATGTGCCATAAATTCTTGCTAACAGAACCCAACATATCAACAGGTATGTTTTTTTTTATAGAATGAGCCCATTGATGTTTCTAATTATTTTTCCTTATTTATTTATTTGAGAATGAGCCCATTTACAGTTATACTATTTATGCAGGAAATAGTTGCAGTAGTATCATAGATTTAGATAGAATTAGTGATGTTTTGGAAGAATCACAAGAAGAAAAATTTGAAACGATTGAACAATCTTCCTTAAAAATGTAACTTTTATTTTTTTCGGTTTTTTTATTTTTTGTTAGACACCTTAAAAATGAACATCTAAAATTTACCAACTATTATCGTTATTTTTTTTCAGGCACAAAAACAACATGAACACGTGCTTTCTTAAATTCTACACACGGAGGAAAGTCACGCCCGTGAGAGTTAAGATATCTTTTTAATAGTAAACGCGTTAAAAATACGACATTGTAAGAAGGTGTAAAAATAGCTCAAAATTTTGCCTTTTATTTTGCTTGTTTTTTGGTTAAAAAATTGGTAATTGATGAAAAAGAAAGGCATGGAAAATTGTATCAACTTGTATTAGTGTAAGTCGTCTTTGTTGGCGGCTGCTGGCGTGCAATTGGTAACGGCTGCTTTCGGTTTTAGTTAAAGATTTGAAACTAATGTCAAAAAATAATTGAATGGTTGTATAAAGTAGGATATATTCAATAAAATATAATTGAATACATTATTTGATTATAGAGAAAATTAATTCTTGGGTTTTAATTCTTATCTTGAAGACACTTCAAATGCATATCATGACAGTCAACTATGAATAGCAAATAAGCAACAATCAAAATAAATGCATTAATGGATGTTTAGTTGCGTGAGTGATGACCCAAGTTCTACAACAACTTCAACATTGACCCGTTTGGTCTCCGGGTCATTTTCTTTTTTTGGTAAAAACATACATTTACACTAAAATGTATGTTAATTATTAAAGACCAATAACATTAACTAATAAAAATAATAAAATAGTTCTTTAACATCACCCTAAGTCCTAACATTTCTTTGGTTCTGAAGATAATATTTATCAAAATCAATGACTATTTATCTAATTCGGGCTAATAAGAAACTAAAATCTCAAAGTCGGTAGACTATTTATGTAATTCAGTTATAATAAAGTAATAAACTCAAAAAAGGGAAAGTTATGAAAGTCAAGGGCTATTTATGTACAGGTCAAAGTAAAGGGGCTCTTTGGTTAAATGATGCTGATAAAACAAAACCCCCCCACAAAGAAGGGTTGGAAATTGGAATGCTTAACTACCTTAACCACCTACCACTTGAGCAAGTAATCAGTTTGCCCGACTTTAGCTGCCTACCACCACCAATTAGGTGCTTGAACCGGATCTCATTTGGATAAAGTTGGTCAATTAGGTCAAAACCGGATCGGATTGGAACCAGATTCAGATCGAAAATTTAGAAACCGATAGAAACATGATCCGACTCGAAACGAGATCCGATCAGATCGAAACCGGATTTAATTTAAAATATTATATGTTTTATCCAAAAACATTTTGTTAGAGACAAACTCACCACTATATGTCAGTCCAGGTTCAAACCGGTTTCCCCTAATCTGGTTTTCAAACTGTTTCCCCACAAACACTCAAATCAATCCCAATCATGCAGATTTGATTCCAAACCAATCTGATAGGCTTCAATCTTGTTTCAAACCAATTTCCAATCCAGTTCGAACCGGTTTTTTTTAGCCTATGACCGGTAAATGTTAAAGTATATAATATCAACTCCACCCTTGGGCTAGGCCCGGTAAAAATCTATCCCTAATGGGAGCATTCATAAGCAATATTGATCGTGTGAAAATAGTCAAATACCCTTTTTGCCCTTGGTAGGGGATGAGTGAGAACTGAGAAGTAAGGTGATTAATGTGGAGGGTAAAATGGTAATTGTGGTTTGGTTAAGTGTAAAAGGTTATTGATGTCATATTACGAGTAAAACATCTGAATCAAAACACACTGGCACACCTTTAATACCCACATGTTAAACACTGTCCCACTAATTACCCTATTGTTATTTCACATTACATTATTTCCCATTTATTGTTGTTATAAAGGGTTTTAAGTGGTGGCTCAAGAAGAGGGTCCATTACTTTCTATTTTATATGTCTAGTTGGCATCTCAAAATGATTAATATTTTATACAAAGCGATTTATTTGTTTTGGTGTTCAAGTGTACAAGAGTATGAAACTAGACTATACCGTATGGAAATTTTGAGAATGTTTGCTTATTACCAGATCGAGAATCGTTCTCAAACTTTCAGCTAGTGATATTAGCTCAATTTTTCACCATATGACGCCATTTAACTAAAGTAAAAGAAAATTAAAAATATTGGCTCAAACATTTATTGAAAACCATTTTTTTTAATTTATTTGGTATCGAGTATTCTATAGTGCATACCTAATACTAGTATTGGATCATACATTTTGTCGGTACCATGGTTTCATCACACTGGGCCATGAGATAATAGTAGAAGGTGGAAAAGGAATAGTTTTTATGGGAACAAGCAAAGAATAGAACATTTTTTGCTTTCAAGTTTCCCCCTTTGGTAAAAGTCTTGTTATCTAAATACTTTTTGTCCATGTTGTAAGTAATTTTGGTTCAATTATATCTTCTTTCTTCCCTTTTTTGGGTTTCATTCCGATTCCTTTTGTTACGAAATCAAATTTAAGTAAGTTATGGTATCATTTTTTAGTGTTATAACTTATAAGCAATAGTGTCAAACTTTCAATTCATGTCGGATTTGTGTTGATAGTATTATATCAGTATATCACCCCACTCAAATTTGGCTTGTTTAGCTAGTTGGGTTGTCAGGTTGGTACATTATAATCTGGACATGACCCATGTAACTTATTTATGTAAACGGATTGGCGGATTAAGCAGGTTGGACACTTAGACCCATTGGCTGGTCTATTTAAATTTTATTAATTAAACGAGTTGTCGGATCGACCTTTTTATCTACAACCAACCCGTACGTACTAGTTCATTAAAGGGATCATGATTCAAGTTCGTTTATTTCGTATAATATTAAGAATTATCACCTGTAGATAAGCAACAGTGCTTAAAAGAAAGTGGTTACTATACAACCATATGATTAAGATACCGATGTTAGACGGATCTTAACAATGACATAAACTGATAGTTCAGTTGTTGGCAAATCAACGTCATGTCAGCTAACATTCTAATTGACACTCAGGTCAACAATATTTTATACATAAAATACACACACAAAATGTACTAATAACCACTAACATACTCACGTTCTCATCGTTTCTGACTATTTCAAACCGAAGAATTTCAACCAGCACGTAAAATGTAGCGAACATGCCAATTATATCAGTAAAATCCATTCTATTGGAAACAAAAAAACCGATGGCACAACTCTTGTTACTATTAACTTATTGGCTTTTCCAATAAGTTAATAAGTGAATAAGTTGTTTGTGTAAGTGAATAAGGAAACCTTTTGAAAAGTCCTTATTAACTTATTGGCTTTTCTAATAAGTTAATAAGTGAATAAGTTGTTTGTGTAAGTGAATAAGGACTTTTAAAATGACTTTTTGGAAAAGCTTGAAAAAGAGTTTTTAAAAAGTAAGACTCCCATTTCTTTTCATCCAACTTATTAACTTTTCAATATAAATAAGTCAATAAGTTAATCCAAATATTATTTTTAAAACTACTTTTTAAAATCAAAAAGTTAATAAGTCCTTTTACTTAAAAGTCCTTTTAGAGGTAAATAAGCACATCCAAACATGCCCTAAGATAATTTTAACAACTTAAATTCTCAAACTTTGAGGCGCTTACCTAACAAAATTCAAGAATAAGGTAAGGGTCCCACGCTCTAAGCAAGTTGCATCGTAGGGTCATGTAGCACTTAACTATGTTTGTCTTACTCCGATCCTTTTAAGTTAATTAAATACTTCCTCCGATTTAAAATAAGTGATACATTATTGGTTTCACGGTTTTTGAGGTAAAATATGATAATGATAATTAAATTAGATTAATTAGATGGTTAGTGGAGAATGGGTCACACAAATTTTGAATAAAGTGAAGTTAATAATGTTTAAAAGTAAAAGTAAGGGTAAAGATGTCATTTCACTTGATTAAAGTAGATAGTTAGTGGGTGTAGGTCCCACTACTTTTTACCAAATAAGGTAAGTTTTTAAAGTGTATCATTTATTTTGATACACCCAAATATGGAAAATGTATCACTTATTTTAAATCGGAGGAAGTATTAAGAAATAGATTGGGACCTAAAGTTCGTATTTGTTTCTTCTTGTCCAACACTTAAACTATTGCCAGTGAATGATGTTTATAGAATTGAGTTAAATGTATTCTATCTTTTAATCATAGTCAATATATTAATCTTAATTATTGGATAAATAATAATTAACGATCAAGATTAATCGCATATTTTATATATAAATTGGTATTTTTGACATCTGACATTCACATAAATTCTAATTCCATTTTTTTTCTTTGCTAAAATAACAACATATGTGATAATCACATGTGATTATATACTTGATTATGTGTGATTTTTTGTATAATCATATGTGATTATATACCTGATCTCATGTGATTATCATATAATATTGTTTTTAAAAAAATAAAAATAAAATAAAAAATACAATTCAATAAATTAATAAAATAACTAAAATAAATAAAAATAAAATATTAGAAAAAATGTTGGATTGACAAATGTCAAAATACCGCTAGAATTAGTGGATTATACATATTAAATTTAGAGATGTGTAGATACATAAGTAAACACAAATGGTAAACATAAATATCATTCCTCTTAAATTAAATGAGAATATTGTTAAATTAAAAGAGAATGTTGTTAAATTAAAATACGTTATTTGTATTAAATGGACACAAAATTTCCTAATATTGCTTAAACATATGAATCATAATTACCATATATAAATTAATTAATTGTATTAAATGAAAGTTTAAATTGTGTTAACAAAACTTTTAAATTAAATCTTATATATTAAGTTAATTAGAGACTTATTAAAAGTAAGTAAATGGATTTGTAAAAGTTTCTACCTTTTTGGGTGTTACATTCTCAAGTATTTTTAAGAAATAATTTAAACCGTTCTGGTAGTGGTCTAGTTCTATTTCTAAAAAAGAATCCTTGAAAAAAAAAAAGGTCTAGCCATCTAGATCGAAATGAACTGTTTAATGAGATTTTAATTCTCAGCTTTAATAGCATTTGATTTAGGTATGAATTGACATGTAATTAAGTGAAATACCATTTGATTTTACTTGTTACAATAAATTATTAAAATTTTTTGAGGAAAGTTATATTCTTTTAGATACATATAATGCTAAAATCAATCTAAAATAACGAAGACAAGCAACTAACAATTCATTTAACGTTAAAGATAACTAAAAACATCATAATTAATGTGTAACATCAAAGGGGAAAAGGAAGGTGCTACATAATTTGTTAGACCAAAAGAAAGTAGCCTAACTTTTTGACAAATTTGCTAATATTTATTAAATTTTCCTATAAGATATTATTAAGGTTATGATAATCAAAGAAGATCTCTATAATTAGTAAGATATTAGTTTGGTAAAACAAATTAAACTACCAATGATTCCAATTTAGCAACTCACATATGAATTGTAAGCTTGATCACTCATACATAATTTTCAATCTTTTAAACATAGTAGGGATAACATTATTTTATGAGAGCTTATTCTTACATAATAAATTTTATTCATACTAAATAATTTTATATCAAAAGATAATCATGTACTTAATTTCCTTTTAACACAATTCACATTTCACCCCTTATAATAAGAGTATAATTGTTGATATGAATTTATTCTGTATTAATAAAAATTATTCTATAAGAATCAGCTCCCTTATTTTATAAGATATTATTTCCTACTAAATCATATTACTTATTTTCCTATTTATTTGATAAATTCAAGTGTTCAAATAAAAGGATAAGATTTGAAAAAAAAAATTAGTTAATTCCATATGTAACTCATTTTATGAGTGGTTGATTTCGTAAGAAATAATACAAATTTTCTTATTTTAATAAATGGTTAATTTCATATACGTCATTGTAAACTTACAATATTATGTATATATCATTGCAAACTTCATTATTACATATATATTCTTCTAAAGCATCAAAATTCTCACATATATCTTTTTACCTAATTTAATCATATTTTATATCTCTTAAAAGTTAAAATACAAAAATCCTAATATTAATAAATGGTCAAATAAAGTAAATACCCTTGACGAAAGAAAATGTAGTTGCCGAGTTTGGCAAGAAAATACCCTTAACGAAAGAAAAAACTATTAACCTTTAAGGATATTTAGGACATTTAAACATTAATTTTGATTAGCATTAACTTTTTCAAAAAATTTAAATGATTTACCAATGATTAAATTAGGTAAAATGATATATGTGAGAATTTTAATGTTTTGAAAGGATATATACGTAATAATGAAGTTTGCAAAGATATATATGTAATATTGGAAGTTTATAAAGACTTATATGAAATTAACCATTTAATAAAAATAGTAGCTTTATAGTGAAAAGCATATAAAGAACATCGTAAGAAACTCAAATTTATAATAAAATTAATGGTTTTGATAATGACAGCACTTAGAGCTATTTTTAAAGTATAAAGAGTTGTACATTAATTCAATACGGGTGGTAATTCCTAAAATCCAGGAGTTAGTTATATATTGAAGTACTAAATTTTAATGCATGTCTCGTTATCAAAACCCTAAAATTAAATATATAAAAAATGTTTAATTTTAAGGTAAATTACAGAAATTGACTCTGTGGTATACCCGATTCTGCATTTCTGTCCCTAAACTTTTTTGTCGGTTTTTTTGTCCATAAAGATTTTTGGATTTCACTATTCTGTCCTTCCGTCCAATTTTAGCCGTTATCTAACGTGAAATGCCAAAAAGGCAAGGGTATTTTTGTCCTTTTATATTTTTCCCTTTTAATTTTTCTTTTTTCTCTTTCTTTTTTCATCTTCTTCTCCGGTTCTTCTTAATCTTTTTCTTTTTCCTTTAATTTTTCTTTACTTCCATCATATTCCCTTAACAAAAATTAGAAAAACCACCGTCACTAAAAATCAAAAACCACAGCTACTTGTTTGAACATCAATTGATGTTTTAGGTTAGGGTTGGATATGGTTTTGGGTGTCGCTATCACTGCTTGAAGTTCTTCAAATCCCAATTAGAGCACTAACAATGTCTTGTAGCAAATTCCTAATCCCAAGATCTTTTAAGTTCTTCAAATCTGGAAATTGAAGGCGGGATGAGGATCGGAAATTGAAGGCGGGAGGGTTGCAAGCTGTGCGGCGGCCGGAAATCAGTTCGTTCAGGTAGGGTTCGATGGTTCGGATCTGGAAAAACGGGATGATAAGGCTTCTCCTCGTTCAGGTATGGTTGCAAGGAAATTCGAGTTTATTTGGAGGTATGATTTCGTAGCTGAAGGAGTTCCGCCCACCGGCCACCGACTACCACCGCACTTCCGTCTTCTAGAACGTGATTAGATGAATACATGCATTGAGTTAGGTTAATTTGGGGAAAGAAAATGAAGAAGGAAGAGAAAATGAAAAAAGAAAAATAAAAAATGTACAAAATAAATTAATAGGGGTAATTTGGGGAAATGGACAAAAAATCGTCAGTTAACGGCTAAAATTGGATGGAATGACAGAAAAGTGAAATCCAAAAATCTTGAACGACAAAAAAAGTTTATGCACAGAAATACAGAATCGGGTATACCACATAGACAAATTCTATAATTTACCCTTAATTTTATTATTGGAGTATAAACCTCCAAGAAAAACCCTATATATATCCATGAGAAACGTGAAGACATCTTATCCCAAACTTCACATGCATACAACAACAAAAAGTAGCCATAACCATCCACCAAAATTCCTTCCCCTTTAACCCGTCTTCCTCCTTTATTCCCACCAAAACTCATAACCAAACACCTCTCATCATCTCCAATGGCATTCTCCCCCATCTTCAAACCATCTCTAAATGTTCTGATCATCATTTTATCTTTAAATTCCATTTTATTAACTTCATCGGTTCGATTAGTTCATCCAATCAACAACAATGCCGCCAATCCTAGACACAAACAACCGATTCGTCAATCCAATGTGTCCGAATGTGCTTTGTTTATGGGCTCATGGGTTCATGATGAATCATACCCGATCTACAAAGCTTCTTCTTGCCCCATTATCGACCCGGAGTTCAATTGCCAAATGTATGGTCGACCCGATTCCAATTATCTCAAGTATCGATGGAAACCCGCCAATTGTGAGCTCCCAAGGTCGGTTTCTAGTTATTTTTCTAGTTGATTTCAGCACTTACAAGTTGCAAGTTACTCATTCCATCCCAAATTGTTTCATAACATTCCTATTTTGCCCTTACTTAAAAACCTTAATAATCAGGGTTGGACCTACTATGTAGCACGAGGTAGCCCGTACAACCCTTGAATTTCTTAAATAGTATTAAAAAATATTAATTTTTTCCTTTTAAGGTAGGTGATATCCTTTAGCAAAAAATATGCAACTAGTGATACCCCTCGATTGTTTTTCTGTGTCAGCCATTGTTGCTAAGTTTTCCAAGATCTGTATTTTAGAAGCATTAAGAGTAAAATTGTTATTCAAGTAACTGATCAAAACTAAATTATTGTCTATTTTGTTTAATTTTTATCAAATAATTTTACGGATATTCCCATTTTACCCTTACTATATTGCAAGTTTTCCAACTCAAACACTTTTCTAAATGTAGTACAGAAGCAACGATAATTAATCTTGCAGGTGAATGTTGACAATTATATCTTTATCTAAAGTAAATAGTTCTCTAAATGTGTTGAGAGTAAAATTGTCATTTTGCTTATGGAAACTTAAGACATTAACCGTTTGTATTATTCGTATGGGTTTTTAGGTTTAACGGGCTCGATTTTCTAACAAAAATGAGAGGGAAAACGGTGATGTTCGTTGGAGACTCACTAGGACGAAACCAATGGGAGTCGTTGATTTGTATGACGTGGTCGGCCGTTCAACGGGGTGCCACAAAGTTTATTAGAGGCGATCCACTTTCGACATTTAAGTTTTTGGTAAATTATTTATGGATATTTGATTATTATTTTAATTGTTTGATTTAGAATTTATTTTTTATGTAAATATTTTAATTATTAGGATTATGGTGTGGATGTGTCATTTTACCGAGCACCGTATTTGGTGGATATTGATGCCGTCGGTGGCCGGAGAGTGCTAAAATTGGAGGATATAACGAAGAATTCAAGGGCGTGGATGACCGCCGATGTGTTGTTGTTTAACACCGGTCATTGGTGGACTCATAAAGGCTCTCTACAAGGGTTAGTATTTATTTAATATTTATCCTAAAAGTAATGAAAAGAAATATAAAAGAATCTCATGAGTCATGCTACAATTTGTTACATGAAATGAAGGGTTGGATATTGGATATTAATAGAATAATGGTGGTTTTTTTTAACTGTTTTAACAACAAAATATTCAAATATATGATAACAGGAAAATAAATATATGATATTTTTTTGTGAGAAATAGTATAAGTGCCTACTAATTTTTTGTCTACTTATATGTTTACTAAATCAAAATAAATGTCAAAACCAAGGAATATAAGAAAAGATGATTAATAAAGTATATGTTATCTTATGATGAATAACATTATAAAGTAGATACAATGTCCATACTTTTTTACCACACTTAGTTCTTTTGCAAGTAAAACATGTGACAGTTCACAATTTTTTAGTAACAACTTTTTCGAAGTGTCACAAATGACAGTTTCTTGTAGTGACATGTGTACTTTTTTTCGTTCATACCAAATCCAACTAAATTTATGCCAGAAAATAAACATTAAAACGAAAACTGTAACAAATTAAAATACTACAGATAATAGTTTAAATACGAGATACCAACTTTATGCTTCATTCAGGTGAATCCAGGATCAAAATCAATCGGGGTCCACTAATAGTTGATCAATTAATAAGTGGGGTCAATAAAAGAATTTTCTATTAAAATATTAAAAAAATCAGATTTTTTGTATATGAGGGACCTCACCAAATGGGGGCCTTGGACCCCCCTTGTATATAGGTAGATCCGCCCCTGCATTTGGGTGCATCTTCTTATTTGTTATTTTAATTTTTAATACATTAAAGTAAGGTTCATTTTCATAGTTTGTAGTTTTTTCCAACAGTTTGAGCTAATCTACCCTATATCAATTAAGTCTATTAGGAGACTTGAACCCAACTTAATTATGCCTGATATAAATAGTAACAAAATACATGTCAGGTTCATTTACATATGTACGTTATTAAAAAAGTAAACTAGTTTTGATGGTGGTGCAGGTGGGACTTTATGGAGTCAGGTGGGTCTTTATATCAAGACATGGATCGGCTGGCTGCAATGGACACGGGCCTCAAAACTTGGGCCCAATGGGCCGATTCTCATCTTGATACCAAGTCGACCCGAATCTTTTTCCAATCCGTCTCCCCAACTCACTACAAGTACGTATTTTAGTTTTTTTTTTTCCATAAAGATTTTGCACTGATAGTCCTTTAAACTAACGGGTATTAAATTTTATGGGTCAACACATTTTAAAATGTTTTACATATTAATTAAGCGGCTTAAAATAGTTTATGATATATACTTATATAGTACTAGTTGCTCGTAATCGGCTTTTTAAAATTCCCAAAAGTTAATATTTTGGTACAATAGCGAAAGTAGTAGATGAAAATAAAAGTGAGAAAATGATAGAACGGTCCATAGAACATTATGGTTTAATAAGTAGCTGTCCGAATTGACCCAGTATTATTGGCCCTAATTTGTAGCCACATATTATTTGGGCTACTCCCTATGCACTGATGCACATGCTTAGAATTGTACATGGTTAATGCACAATATCTAAATTATTGTAATACGGTAATATTTTATTAATATATTCTAACAAAAAACGACAATGATACTCAATCCGCTAAAATTAGGTATAGAGTGAAATATATACAGTCGTAACTTTATTTGGAGTATAGAGACTTCTTCCTTAAAAAAACCTTCACAAAAAGATATAATTAGTTGTACGATAACTCACATGAGAAAATAATAAATTCCATAGTCATGCAAATTGAGTAGTTGACATGATATAACTTCTCTCTCTTGTCTCTTGTGTTTGCCTTTTTTGCATTAAATCAACCAACAGTTTTTCTTGTTTTTTCTAACTTCCCCATAATAACTTCAAATCGTCGGTGGATATCTTTACAGCCCATCGGAATGGAGCGCCGGAGCCACCAGCACCGGAAAAACTTGTTATGGTGAGACAAGTCCAATGAGTGGGTCCGCCTACCCGGGAATCTACCCGGGCCAAATGAAAGTAATCGACTCGGTAATCCGAGAAATGAAAAACCCGGCATACGTACTCGACATTACAACTTTATCGGCTATGAGAAAAGATGCCCACCCGTCGATTTACACGGGAGATTTGAGCCCGGGTCAACGGGCTAACCCGGACCATTCGGCTGATTGTAGTCATTGGTGTCTTCCTGGACTGCCTGATACGTGGAACCAACTCTTTTATACTGCCTTGTTATTTTAGAATGGGTTAAAGTCATTAAAGTGTAATGTAGTTTTTAAAAAATGTTCATTTTAGGTGATTTTTTGGACATTTAAAACATTACTCTTAAAACCGGTTAATTATCTCACTCTAGAAAAACTCGAGTTAGATAATTAACTGTATTAAAAATATAATGACTTAAATGAATGGGTAAAACGCATCACCTAAAATAAATATGTTTAAAAAGTATGTTACGTTGCTCACTAAAACCTTTTAATTAGAATTATGTATTTATAGTGTGTGTGGATGTATAGGCTATTTAACTAATTGCATTATAGTTTTCGGGGCTGCCTTTTAGAATTAATTAAGTTTGTGATTTTTTATTTAGGACTTCAAAAATTTGTATGCACCTTCAATCAAGTGTAATATATGTGGAACCATTGAAGAATTTGGTTGCCTCTTGTTAGTTAAATGCATATCGTGTTATTTTTTTTTCTATTTTTATGACAACATACAAAGTGAGTTCGATGAGAGACTGATCGAGTGGCTACTTTTTTTAGTGTCTGGAAAAGGTATTTGTGTAGATAAATAATGCATTTTTGAAGTAATTGATGCATAGGTAAATGATTTTTCTTTTTAAGCTGTATTATAATTATAATTGTTTTCAGTATAAATTTAATATGACAACAACAGAAATGTATAAAACGAGTACAATATCGGCTGCGCTTCGCTGTAGTTTTTATTATTTATTTTTTTAATAATTGTAAAATTTTAATTTACCTAGTTTTTAGTTTCCTTCTACTTATCATTGTAAAAATAATAATAAATTATTATTATTTTTTGTTAATGTTAGTACTTTACTTGGTTTGAAAATTATTTAACTCTCAAATCATACACATATATGAAATTTTCAACATTTTAGACTTCAAATCAATTATTATAATTGAATTAAATAATAAAATCTGAGAATTTTTATGTAACAACAAATATATAGTTCAGAAAATTTAGTACACTTCGTTGGTCCTTTTATTATCCACTTATTTAGTTATTATAAAATTTTAATACATGTAATATTTTGTTTTACTCTTCTTCTACTTATCATTTCAAATAATAAAATTAAAGATTTTAATATTTTAGGTCGATATTTTTTGTTTTGGAGGTGTTAGTGTTTTACTTGATTTGAAAATTATTGAACTCTTACGATCTATGCTTTATATAAATTAAAACTAAATTAAACAAAATAAACATAGTCCGTATCTTTTAAAAAAGATGAATAAAATATTTAAAATAAGGTTAAAAGTATAGCTTATAAGAGTTTAAGTAAAAGCATGAATTATAAAATTTTAAGGAGAAATAAAAAATTTTAAGGTACAACTTTATGAAAGGAAATGTTCTATTAGTTAAAAGAATAGTATTTAAACTGAAAAATAAAATGACAAAATGGTGGGACCCGTTTTACTACATGTTTGGTGTTCTACATATAGTTGGTTATAATATTAATTAAAAATAGAGGCAGGCCGGAGGATGATTGCTGGTTTCGAACATGGGTCGAATAGCTGCTTTGGCAAGACCTTAACCACTCCAGCAGCGAAGAACTTTTGTTTCATAAATGCACATTGCCATATATAAATATATGCATATATTGGTAGGAAAAAACCAACCAATTACAGCCATGTGAACAGTGGTTTTCCTACCACAAATGTATAATAGGTATAATACATAAAAAAGTTAAAATTTTAAATAACGAAGACCGGAAAAATTATGCTATCATTAAATTAAGCTCAAATAGTAGAAAAGACATACAGAACAAAGAAGTCGATTATTGGCATCAAGTTTTAAACAATTCAAACGGCCATCTGACATTTATAACGTTTTCACGGTCCAAAATTTTCTTCTTTTAGTTAGTTTTGCTTAGCTTAGCCAACTACTCATTTGTTGGTACAAATTATCGTCTGGTAATAAGGACTTATGAATGATTTTATGAAATTTAATGAAGTTTTCCAAGACTTCTGAATGATTTTATGAAGTTTTCATGTGTAAATATTATTTACTATATGCACAAGGGAATATTCGTAAGCAGTCATGACAATGTTTAGATCACGTACATCTTGAACATAAACTCAGCCACCACAAAGAGTTTATTATCAACGATAATACATTTAGAAAAACTACTCATTCGCATAAATCGCACTAATGAACCTTGGATTCTCTTTGTGATTCGTTGCCTAAAACTTGAAGTTTAATTTACTAGTGGTTATTGCATAACGGGCTGTATCAAACTTTTTAACTCATGCACGTAAAATGCATGCTATATAATTGGTTGTAGTTAATTATAACGGGCTGTATCAAACTTAAACATAAATTTTATTTATATAACAAGTTACAATCAAATGTTGAATATGGTCTTGAAATTATAGAAATATCGTGCTACTAAATCTTCCTACTTTGACATGCTACCTATAAAATAATTGATACGTAGAATCCATTAATTTTATTTTTTAATATATTTTTTGATTTAAATACTTATTCAAAGGGTGGTGATTTATACCACAAAAATTTCTTCCACTGTACAAGTTTTGAAGCAGTCTGTAGAACTGGACTAAAGCATAGTTGTAGTGTATGACTAAATTTTTGTAGTATGAATATCAACTCCCTTATTCAAATGATTAGATCTTAAAATATGTAAACTAGACCATAACATCTTTCAACTTACAGCAATGGTCTTCAAGCCCAGGCCCAGGTGTTCTGTAATCGCAAGATTGGAGTTGGACATGCTTTCTTTTTTCCTTTTTTAACGCCTTTTTTAACATTGTTATAAGAGAGCACGAGGAGTGATAGGTTTTTTTCGTTGTTCCAACACGGGCAATTAACTTATATATGGTAGAAATAACAAGATTCCATTTTATTTAAAAAACATATGAATGTTTAATATTGTTATAGTATGATTATACAAAACCCCTCCATTCCACTCCTTAGAAACTACTAACCAAAGTATGGTTATGTTTCAGTGCTTCTACATTAACAACATAGTCGGACACCAACCACCTTGTGGCATAGTGGTTGCAAGTTCTCTTGCATTCCAAAAAGTCACAAATTCAAGGTTGATACTCGTCTTCACAAAACTCATAGGTAACTGAAGAGCTTTTGAGAAAATAAAGAGTTTAAGATTCAAGTCTCGACTGGTACTCGATCATTCTAGTTGGTGCCCAATTTGACAATTATTGGTGCTAAAAATACTCAAGATTAAAGTGTCTCTATCCATGTACACTTGACAAACAACATAGTTGGATATCTAGAACATATAAGTTTTATACTTAATCCGTTTCAAAATAAGTGATACACTTTCTATTTTGGGGTGTTTCAAAATAAGTGATACACTTTGAAACTTTCCTTATTTGGTAAAATATAGTGGGACCATACCACTAACTATCTCCTTTAATAAAGTGAAATTACTCATTTATCATTACTTTTACTTTTAAACATCATTAAACTCACTTTAATCATAATATGTGGGATCCGTCACTAACTATCTAATTTATTTTTCATTATAATCTTTTACCTCAAAAAATCTTTCACTTTTATACAAAAGCATAGATAATCGTCAACTATAACATTTTTAGATCACGGTACGCTATTGACTATTTGACTTATATACGGCCCAAACATAGCCTCTCGTAAACCTAACGGCTATTCCAATGAAGCTAATTAATCTCAACCGTCTATTTCTTAAAACACATCTCAACCATTCATTGCAAACTGTTTCGCCCTCTTTAATTGGCTCTATATATTAACTCGTCTTCAGTCTCCATATCATAAATCCAAATTAGGGTTTACATCCGCCGTCTACCGCAGCGTTGAAGCTAAGTTACACCCTCTGTTTTTCAAATTAATTTTTTCCGATGAATCGTTTCTGTATAATTTAAAGGCTTCGCTAATCTGGTCGGCATGAATTTTTAGTTTCTGTCAGACTCGTTCCCTAGAAGCAAATCAAGCGTGCTGTTTTTAGATTTATTATATCTTCAATTGATCATCGATTGAAGAACACTTGAGCAGCTACATATGTTTGGAAATTACAATCCACATATATTACACCCACAAACAGGCACTATTAAGATTTTTTTCTAATTTAGCTGAATTTGTGTAAAATTTATGGAGTAATTGACTATGATGAGCCAATACAGACCTGTAATGATTTGCGAAAATGATCGCAATTATTATGAACATCTAAGGGACTGAGTCAATTTAGCTCCTTTTTTTTAATTTAGATTTCTAAATCTGGTTTTGAAAGTTTATGTTTGTGGCTTTATAATAATTGAATGAGGATTTGCTGAAACTAATTAGTATTGGCAAGTTTTAATGGAGTGAAGCCTACAAAAAATGTTCCCCTCGCTATCCGGTGTCACTTTCAATGTTGCATTTGGACGTTGGGAAACAACATCTGCAATTTCTTTAATTTATTTGTATCAGAATTTATCTAAAATTCCAATTTTTTCAGTTGACCAATCTAGCCGTTAATTTAATTTTTCTGTATCAGTATATGTGAGTCAATGTGGAAGTTACAAATGATTGTAGATCATGCTTGTTACGACAAGAATTGAACTGCGAACTGAGAATTGAGATTGTTTCTTCAATTTTTTTTGGCTTTTTCTCGGTTTTTGGATCCGATTCGTCAGAACTAAACATCTTGGTACCGAGAACTGATTTTGCATGAAAAATTGAAATGAGAAATGAAATAATATTACTTTGTTCGGTCTGGTTTTCCGGTTCCGGACGCTTGTTTACTAGGTACTTGGTGTTGTATTGCACGAATATCCTACTAGTTATACTTCCTCCGTAAAATAAGTGACACAAATTGATTTACACATCTTTTGAGGTAAAAGATTAAAGTAGAAGTTAAAATATATTAAAGTACATAATTAGTGGAGAATGGATCCCATTTTTCTTGAATAAAGTGATATTAATGAGTTTTAAAAGTAAAAGTAAGGGTATAAGGGTAATTTCATTTTATTAAAGTGGATAGTTAGTGGGTATGTGTCCTACAATTTTTACCAAATAAGGAAAGTTTTCAAAGTGTCACTTATTTTGATACACCCTAAAATGAAAAGTATGTCACTTATTTTGATACGGAGAGGAAGTATAAAGCATTTGGAATTGGAATATTTCCTGTTATGACACTCAAAATAAAACATAGGCCACATGATTCAAACCAATGACCTTATGGAGTCAAAAGGGGTGTTTTGCCATCTCAACCACAAGTCACGCTTAAAACATTTTTTTAACCGGCATGCATTCAATTACGCCTTTGTATAACGGCCTTCTTTTCTTTTATATCTTCTTATCTAAACGGTAAAACAATTAATGCGTACCTCTATCTAAACACCCATTAATCACTTTACACTTATAAAGAATTACTGACGTTACTAATCTCCCATTTTACTGCATTTGCAAATAAGTAATTTGGGCGAGCACAAGTACCCTGCCGAATACTAATTACCCGGCCGCCACCACCATTTTCTTTTTGCTAAATACTAATTACCCTGCCACCACCAGCATTTTCTTCATTTATGTTACTACCACATAGCAAGAGTATCTTTATATTTGGTCGCCGAAAAATGCAGTGCGGATACCCTACTAGTTATAAAGTAACTCATTTGAGTCAAAGTGAATTTATGATACTTCAGGACCTTGCCACCATGATTTAAGATGGTAAATACAAATCTTATAATTTCTAAGGTGATAATTAGGGGTGTTTGTTTGGATGGTTTGATTTTATCCCAACTAAATAGGTAAAATCAAATAAAGTCTAGTTTTTAAAAGTTGAAACAAAACCATACAAACTAATTTAAGAACAAACTGATTCGAACGAAGTTACAATTTGGATGGTTTGGATATATCTGCCATTTTAACCCTTCTCGGGGGATTCCATCCACAAACTCAAAGTTTATGGCTGTATCTGTTTGGTTTTTTCCTTAATATATTTCGCAAGAGTACAAAAATATATAACATAAATATATTAAGTTTGATATGTAAAATCCAAAATATTTTTGTATTAGGGCGATTCGCGTATTGATCTCATTGTTCATTTGTCGTCTCCAATTGATACATGTGCTTCCGTCTTAGAGCGATTCGCATTTGGAACTAGGAGGAAGATTTGGTAGTGTGAAATTAGTAAAAATGAGCTAATTAAATTAAATGAGATTTTGAATTGTTGGGCTATTGTTTTGTATACTTAGGTTAAATAATTAATTTGATTAAAATATAAATAAATAGGTTGTAAGATTATTAACTAAAACCAAATATATGTATTAACTATTTGGTTATTTTGGACAATCCAGTTTTACAATCGAAACCAAATCCAATTTGAAAACCAAACTATTAATTTGGTTCAAGTCTAAACCAATCCAAAAAACCATAAAACACACCGTAATGATTGATAATCATCCAATATCTATGCTATTTAAGTGCACTTTATCCTTTAACATAGTTAATCCACCTAGTTATCCTTGAATGTTACTTTCACATGATACAAACTTTAAACTTTTGATCAATATACACGACTTTGTGAAATTATAAAACACAGTATTCTTAGCAATTAAGGTTTTTGAAGAGTTGAGGGAGATGAGCATTTGTGAGTTTTGTTCTTTTACTGATTTCAGTCTTGTTTTTCTTCTGTTTTGGTTGGCCTGTCACATTACCATTTTGGGCCATCACTCTCCTTTTAGCAATATTTGTTGAGGCCTTCATTCCGTTTTTCTGCATATCCAGCATGTCACGTGGCAATTCAATTCCTCTAAATAATTGCTTTAATTCATCATCCACTTTTATAGGGATTCTTGGATCGTTTGGGTATGCTATGTCTTCTTTTGAGTCAAAATTTGATAGAAGCCAGATTTGGCGAGCTGTTTTCTGGGCCTGATTTTGTAAATGTCACATATAATTATAGATGGAATAATAATGTTTTAAATAAATGGAAGAAAGTGGAAATTAAATACTTCTTGTAAATCTTCCATGACAGTTGGGTAGGCATCCTTAAGATCAGCAAATGTCCGTACTAAACGGAGTAGCTCTTTCTCGTCTCTCACATTATATTTTGACTGTAAATAAAAAAAACATATCACTAAATTATTCAGTCAGGCATTTCATCAAACACCTTACACGCATTCGAAAACATATATAGTATACAGCAAAGCTTACATTTTGTTAATGAATTTGTGAAAGTTTCACAGAAGAAAGATAGATAATCGAAAAGGTTTTTGAGAAAATATATACGTATAATAAAAATATTTGAGATTTACCTTGTAAGAGAAACGTTTTCCGTCATAACTAACTTTTGGGTTCTTTGCCAAACTCTCAAACACTTGCCTCTCACATCAACATAACATGCTTCATTTATTTGCTCAGCTGTAAAGGATTGCCTGGACTGTATATAATATATATGAGAAAATTAATTAGCTAAATTAAAAAAGAGTGTTTACAAATTTATAACACAAATGTAGAGGCAATGTTTATACTTTATACCTCAACAGTAGGCGAATCACATGTTTGATCTGAGCTCCGACTGTACCTTTCCGTATACTATTAATATGTTGGAATTTCTCTATATTATCTGAGAATTTAAGAGCATGAACAGGTGATTTGATCAAAGTGCTTGCAGCAGTTGTTGTCGTTTTAGTGCTAATTTCAGAACTAGCAAATTTTTCTTGTTGCTTCTTAAATCTATTCAAACTTTCTTGCAATGATCCCATTAGTGCGTGTTTGCCGGTGTAATTTGTTTGTATTCTAATTTCAAAACGTTATGTAACTGTTCGAGTGTTCTTAAATCGGAGATCAATTAAGGATACAGTAAATCTAAAAACAGCACGCTTGATTTTGCTTCTACGGAACGAGTCTGACAGAATCAAACAAAATCAGGCCGACCAAATTAGCGAAGCCTTTAAAAAATATAAAGAAACGACTCATCGGAGAATGTTGATTTTAAGAATAGACGGTGGTAACTTGCCTTTCAACGTCTGAAGAAGGTTGCAGGCGTCGAATGTAAACCCTAATTTGGATTTATGATTTGGGGAATTTAACGAGTTATTATATAGACGGTGAAACAATCTGATAATTGAGATAGACGGTTGAGATTAATTAGCTTCACTAAAATAGCCGATTATGTTTACGAACGGATATGTATGTCACATACCATAAATATAAGAGTTAAATATTTATATTTACTTAAAAGGAAAAATAATTTTAAGATGATCTTTAATTTTTATACTATAATTTTAAAAAATAAATTTTAGTTATTAATTAATTATAAATAACTTTTAAGATTAATCACATATTTTATAAATAGAGAAATATTTTGATTATTTTTTAAAAAAAAATATTTTTTATTATTTATTTTAGGATTTATTTTATTGTTTTTTAAATATTATTTATTTTTCATTAATAACACTGATAATCACATGTGATTATATATTTAATCACATGTTGTTACAAATTAAATCACATATGATTGTATAAAAACATGACATGTGATTAAATATATACAATCATATGTGATTGTACACTTAAATCACATGTGATAAAATATCATACGTAATTATCAAATAATATTATTTTTGTATGAAAAATAAATAAAATAGTAAGAAAATAAAAAAATAAAATAATAAAATAAAAAAGTATTAAAATAAAATAAAAACATATTTCTTTTTGTAAGTATCAAGTGACCAAATACCCCTTCATGTATAAAAATTAAAGATTATTTTGAACATTCCACTTACTTATAAAGGGTTTTTCTAATGTATGCTCATGGGGCATACATTAGTGCAATTAATGAACCATCAAATTTCCATTTCAATTGAAAATCGTATTTATTGTATTATCTAAAATGATAAGAATTAAAGATCATTAATGTTATTCAAAATGTATTAGGAAATTTGATATTTCATTAATTGCACCTAATGTATACACAGGGGCATACGTTAGAAAAACCCACTTATAAATACCACTATAAATTAATATAACACTTAAACTCCAGACTCCATGAATAAGGTCAAACATCTTTAGACAATTGCGTTCCATGATCTAAACATGTTATAGTTGGCGATTATCTATGTTTTTGTTTGAAAATGAAAGTGAGCAATGTGATAAAAGAGACTTATAAATAAGAAACGAGTATTAAAAAACAAATGCATAAATTTTATGTATTTAAAAACAAACCTAAAAACTAGGCAACTAGCCATTGTCCACCCTATGGGTGTTAACGATCTGAGTCGAGTCGAATATCAGAAAATTTGAGCTCGGCTCATTTAATAATTATTCGGCTCGAGCTCGAGAATAAGCTTTTGAAATTGTGCTCGAGCTCGAATATTTATAGTGTTAGCTCGATACTCGTTTATGATTTCATAATTTTTTAAACGAACTAATTTACAAATCGAAAAGCTCGTTAATTACTCGACTCGTTAGCACCCATATTAATATATGTATATTCTTTACTTATTTTATCAACACATGTACTTATTGTATACAACACTTGTTCGACTCGTTAGGATCCGCTCGTTAAGATCGCCTGGCTCGTGCGGTTCAAGACTAGTAAATGATCTATCGAGCGAGGCAAGCCGAATATTATGTTATGATGCCCGGCTCGTGAGATTAATCGAATATTGTTTTATGTTCGAGCTTGACTCGAGATCGAATTAGTATAGACTCGAGCTTGATATAAACGAGATCGAGATTGAGTAGCTCGTCAAAAGCTCGAGTCGCTAACACCCATAATCCACCCTACGGAGAATAGCTTTTCGCAAAACTCATATCTGAATGGGCACTTTTGAACAGGGTCGTCTCAAGCCGATTTTGGGGCCCGGGGCGAAATATAAAATGGTGCCCGGGGCGAAATATAAAATGGGGCCCTTAACATGTTCCGAACCATAACACATAAAAATAAAAACTAAATAAAACTCTAAATAAACTTGCATTTACGAAATATAAAAAGGGCCCTTATCTAATATCAATCAACTTTTATTTTGGGCTAAGTTTTGACCTTTCTATCAAGATATGATTTTTTTGGCCAAATATATAGAGAACTACTAAAATAGGGGTGCCTTGGCGTTTAGGGGCCCGGGGTGGTCACCCAGCCCATTGAGCCGGCCCTGCTTTTGAAACTAGCCATTGTCCACCCTACAAAGAAATTGAATAATCAGTCAGAACGTCGTCTTTATCCACTGGTGTTCGGGAACTATCTGCCCGACCGGTGAAATGCCGGTTTCACATCATTCTCATGTTAAAACGGCATAAAAAACTACCACTCGTGTTGTTTAAGTTCTTAGCAATGTTGAGAAAAGTATTTGATGAAAGAAAAAGGAAAACATATCCTTTCTTGCGATTATAGAACACTTGGGCCTGACCATAAGCTTGAAGCCCATTGCTTTAGTCGAAAGACGTTATGGTCCAGTTTTACATATCAATAGATCATATTCAACAATTTCATATGACTTCTTATATAAACAAAATTTATACTTCCTCCCCTCTATTCAAAATAAATGATATACTGTTTAGATTGTATTAACTTGAATAGTTAGTGAAAAATGAATTTCACACGTTTTGAATAAAGTAGGTAATGATGTTTAAAAGTAAGGGCAAATAATCGAGTAATTTCACTATATTAAATGAGATAGTTTGTGATTGTGAGTGCGGATTTCACTATTTTTTACTCCCTCCGTCCCACAAAAAAGTTCCCATTTCTAATGGGCACAAGTATTTAGGAGAGAGTTAGTGGTGGGGTCCATGGTTATATTTTGATTAAAATATAAGGTTTTCTGGAGAGAGAAAGTGCTTTTAGAAGATAATTAGTGGTGGGGTCCATAGTTTTAATATTATTTTATTAAGTGGTCCCTCACCATTTGAGAAATGGGAACTTTTTTGTGGGACAAAATTTAGAGGGGAAATGGGAACTTTTTTGTGGGACGGAGGGAGTATCAAATAAGGTAAGTTTTTCAAAATGTATTACTTATTTTGAATAAGAGGAACTATTTAAGTCTGAAAAAGCCCATATAGTCGTATATAAATCACAAAGAGAATCCAAGGCTAATTGGTAGTTTTGTACCAATGTTTGATTGTGTCCGCCGCCAAGCCTTGTAAAGATAGAACCCGAAAAGAAACTTATTATGCAAATATTCGAGCCAATGTTAAAGTTACAAATGATTGCAATCAAAAGAAACTTGTTTTGCAAAGATAATTTTTTAGGTGGGCTTTTGGTTTGGGGATTTTAAAATCCTAACTTGTGTCCTTGTGTTTGGTTTACAAAAAAAATGATATGTCCTTGTTTTTAAATGTAGGGATAATTGTTTTTATATCCTTATAAAACTTATAAATTATTTATATGTCTTTTGCAAATTCATAAATTATCTCTATGTCTTTCTAAACTTTATGATTATCTTCATATCATTCCAAACCTTTAAAACTCTTTTTTATGTCTAAAAACCTATTTTATTATTTATTGAATCGTGATAATATCAATAATACAAGCAAATAAACATGATTTTTAACACATAATCAATAGATATATTGCATACATATTTGATAACTAGCAGGGTACCCGCGCAATGCGGCGGCGGGTACCCTGTAACTATATTTTGTGGTGTCATAGTGATAGTAGTGGGCAGTCGTGCGTAGTAATGGTGTGCGACGGCAGAAGTACTAATTGTAGGTATCGGTAATAGAGGTGGGTGGTAGTGAGTAATGATGGTGGAGGTTGGTAGTTCGGGATTTAATAAAGATAATATGATACAAACTCATTGTGGTTAAGCAAACAACATTCGTTCTAGTAGTTCAACTGGTTAGAGCTATTGACTAATAACATGAAGGCCGCTCGCATGTTCGAATCAAAACGCATATATTTCTTAAAGTAGCAAATGTTTGGTTGAATATTGAGGTTTTCTAATATGGATGGTTGCAAATGTATATATACATAGCTGAAGAATAGCTTATAATTGCCGGTTTAATGGAGTTTTCCATTCCCTACACAATTTCTAAACACCAAAGGAGACCAAGGTGAAAATTAGAAAAATAGAATGTAGATATGTAAAAATTGTCTGCAACTACTGAGGATTTTTATGTGGCCTTGGATCAACCTAAAACTTGGGAAATTACCATATGTGTGCATTCTGAAACCTAGTAGGACATGCTTTCCAACAGTTGATTATTTGATGACAACACTATAACCATAATATTGATAATAATTTAATATTGATTACAACATCTTAACAAGAGAAAGCTTATTAAAAGATAAACATAATGTACATTAGCAACTAAGAGCATCAACAGCTACAACACCAAAATAAATAAAAAATATTAAACGTGGTCAAAGATGCATTATGTAATAATTTAACCATGTCTAGCAACTAATGTAATGAACCAGATGCAATATGTAAAAATGTAATTAGTTAATGAAACAGATAACAAAATAAAAGAAACTACTAACTTTAGAAGTTTACTTACTCTAATGTTCCTTATAAATGAGAATTTTACAGCAAAACTCCGAACAATACAAGCACAAATAGTACCATTTCCTCTGAACACTACATGAAAAGCTTGTGTTCTCCAAATATATTTCAAACACTGAATAGTACCATTATTTATAATTGCATGAGGTGTTTGAACCTGCAAATTAATTATAAATAATAAAGACAATTATAATCATAATTTTATGACAATACTTGCACCATCTCCAAGTTACAAGTTATTGTTTGAGACGAAAAGGTAAACGTATAAATAATACCTTAGTAAAAAAGAACGATTATTAGGACGATTTTGAGATAAAAAACGATTAATGAAATGAACTGCCCGTTAAAACTTCTTAAATATTAAAATCGTTTGATTTTCTACACATAGCAGATTTTATAACCACTAATTGCACTCCCGTTCCTTAATCTTTGATACGCACAGTGCCAACAATTAAACCACCAAGAACAAACCCAGCAACACTTCCCTTCGGCGTTCCTCAATCTTTCATGATGTACAAAATGGTAATAATCAAATAAAAAATAATTTACAATAAAGAACTTACTGATCCATTAAATACTCCAATGGCTTCTTTTAGCTTATTCAACACCTGCATCTGCTACTCTTATTCGAAAACCTAATCGAATCCAACAAGAAATTTGGGGTTAACAGAAACTTAACCATTCTCAATATTACACCAATTTGCTTAGTAAATAAAACTCAATCAAAATTTTGCTAATAGTTACCTCAAAGGTTCAAATTGTCAGATTCGGGTCAGCTTTCTTCTTCTTAATTGTCATCGTCGTCGTAGCTATATAGTTATTCTTCAGTTTCTGATTGGAACAGCGTATGGCAATTGATTTTAAAATTGAAAGAGAAACTGGGGGTTTTAGAGGAATCGATGAATGGAATCGAGGCGGCATCTTGAGTTGAGGGAGAATTGAGAATGGAATCGAGGTCTCGAGGAGGCATCTTGAGTTGAGGGAGAATTGAGCATGGAATCGAGGAGACGTCTTGGGCTAAGGGAGAATTGAAACGACGTGAGGAGAGGGGTTAGTAATCAATGATGTGTCTGTTAGGGTTAAAGGGAATCGATGAGGCGTCCTTTAGTGCGTTAGGTTATAGAAATTCATTTTGAAACATTAACTGTACATGTTACAGTTCAGTTGTTTAGCACTTTCGTGTTTCACCCCTTGGTCCCGTGTTCGAGCCTTGTTGGGCGCTTACTTTTTAAACCTTTATTCAAGATATAAAAGGAAAGTTTTTGGCTGAATTTTCAGCCTGCTATTTAAGGAAAAGTCCTAAATGCATTATAGATAGTAGAGATTATTGATATTATAATGATTTAATAAATATTAAAATAGTTTTTTGGACATAAAAGAGAGTTTTAAAGATTTAGAAGGATATGGAGGCAATTATAAAGTTTAGAAGGACATAAAGATAATTTATGAATTTATGAAGGATATAGAAACAATTTATTGATTTTACAAGGATATAAAAGCAATTATCCATTAAATATATTTTGAATGTAATTGAAGTCCATTCATTTGATTTCCCAACCTAAGTGATATTATCCACTTTGCCAACAAGATTGTCAGTTCCATTTGTGTACACTGCGTAAACAAAGCATAAAACTGCGACATGAAGACTACATAAAATTGCTTAGTATCTGCATCAAAACAACATAAAACATAAACTGCATAAAACCACAAGGGAAAAGACTGCATTAAGTTGCTTAATAACTGCATAAAAACAGCATAAAACAGTGGCTAAATAATGCATAAGAATAGCGAATTGGACCTTATTAAACTGCTTAAAAGGTTGCATAAACCAACATATAACACCGCAACATAATCTGCAGCTAAATCCTCCATAAAAACAGCAACTAAAGATCGCATTAAACTGTATAAAAAACACAATAAACACAGCAGGTAAAATTGAATTTTAAACATATATTTACACAAGAAAAATTATTATACTACATACATGTGTTAATCTCTCTTTACTAGACATTTTTATTTTCTATAAATTGAATGGACAAAAGAAGAGAGACATACACCTTCATGTAGGACCTACTATGTAGCACGTGGTAGTCCATTCAACCCCTTAAAATTTTCTGAATAGTGTTAAAGTAGTGTTAAAAAATTAAATTTTTTTTAGTACAGGTGATACACCTGAGAAAAATTGTGCAACCGATGTTACCCTCAGATTTTTTCTAGGTCCGCCGTTGTAAAGCTTATTACCTTTCTCGGAGCGATGGCCATAGCACAAAAGATGATTTTTTTTTTCCTTGTGTGCAAAGGCGACATTTAAGAATGCAAGGTCCTCCTAGGCGAGTTTTTAGGCTCCCAACACACACTGTTGGTCTTAAATATACTCCTAAGGAAACAAGCGAACAAGATCGATAGGGAAACAAGACCGAGATATATACAAACAAGAAAATTGTTGGGTTCCAATTCAAAACGGTTTTTACCAATTTCAAACCGGAATGTACTGGTAATTGTTTAAACAAACTGCCAATCAGACCGTTTCCCAGGTTCGGTTCCGGTTCGCAGTTCCGACCTATTCTCTTTTTTTGCTTACCCCGTAGTGCTATGCTATTCAGCTAAAACATAAAAAATTACATTTTTAACTTTCTTAAGTAAAAACCCTTTATTAACTCTTGTTTACTTTTAATAATACGTTTGGTTTCGTAATACTAACATTACATATTCGAAAAGTATATAAAATTAGGCTGTTGGTCCTTTTTATTTTTGCCTTTTGTATTTCACACCTAAGTAGGTCTAGGATTTGTTCTATGATGTCTAACATCCGGCATTCTGTGTACTATAATCTCGACCTAGGCCAAGAGAACTTAGGCTGATAGGAGTTGTCGGCAGAACCAGATTTAGGTTTAGAGAATGATATTTATTCTTATCATTTCTTCATACTCATTTTCCTACCCACTTGATAGGAGCATGGGCAGAACCAGATTTAGGTTTAAGCCTCTTTGTGCATCTTTGGATTCTATTAAAATATTTTTTAACGGCTAACATACACCCCGATCGAATCTGTGTTATTTTTCCACTACAAGATTTGAACCAACAATCTTGTGCCACACTTGAACACCAATATATCAGATATAAGCCCTTGGTCGATTCTAGAAACATTATGACATGTTTTGTAAGAGATTTCTGTTTTTGCTTAAGACTATGCGTAACCGTGCGTCGCACCAAGTCCGGTCGCCTGCCGTCCCCACCTCCATGACGCGTTCCTCACCCCTACGAGCTTCTCCGACGATGCGTCTTCACTGCGATTTGGTCGAGCGGACAATCTAAGAAGGTCGTGTGATTTGGGCTTGCTTCTTTATCCACAATACATATATATATACATTATTAATAATTAATTTAATAAATATTATACTTCCTCCGTATCATAATAAATGATACACTTTCTAATCTATGGGTGTTTCATAATAAGTGATATACTTCAAAAGTTACCTTATTTGGTAAAAATGCGGGACCTCTCCTCCACTAACTATCCACTTTAATAAAGTGAAATTACCCTTATACCCTTACTTTTACTTTTAAAACTCATTAATATCAATTTATTCAAAAAGTGGGACTCAACCTCCACTAACTATGTACTTTAATATATATAAATCCCTACTTTAATTATTTGCCTCAAAAACCACGAAACTCCAAATGTATCACTTATTGTGATACGGAGGAAGTATATAAAATAGATATTATATATATTTTTTTAATAAAACTGAAACTAAAAAAATAAAATAAAATAAAAAGTTTGGTTGTTCTTTATATGTGTTTGGTTATAATTTGGTCATGTGCAGGGGCGGAACTAGAACTTTTTAACAGTAGTAGCACAAAAAAATTTCCGAATACAAAATGAAAGATCAAAAAAAGGTTCTAAAAATACGATTGCATCAAATATAAAAAAAATTTCTAAAAATACGATTGCATCAAATATAAAAAAAAATTCTATAAATACGATTGCATCAAATATAAAAAAAGTTCTAAAAATACGATTGCATCAAATATAAAAAAAAATGTAAGATCTTGCATTCTAAAGTTGACAATTAAAATAATCCAAAAACTAATTAAATTAGAACTAGTTTCATTAAGATTTTTATCTTGAACTTACTTGCTTCATTGTAGGATTTGGAGAAGTGTTTTATGAATCCTTTTTCAATCAATCATATATTATATAAATACGTGATCAGTACATCTCAACCTAAACATGTATTTTATGAAGACACGTCACACCAAGAATAATATTAAAATATTATAGATACACAAAGTACATCACAATTTACATCAATCAGTACATCATTTGTACTTTTGTAGCCTATATACCAGTTGAGATAATTAAATATTATATTTATACATAGGCAAATAGGAAAAGTTGACATTAGTCAAAGTACCTAGGACTCTATGAGATAAAAGTATATAAAGAATTATTAACTTACAAATTTCAAACAACACAAAACTTTCGAAGATACTGAACTTTTGAAGAACACAGAACAGGCGTCGGACGGCGTGTCAGACTGAGGGAAGGAAAAAACTTTATTTAATTAAGTTTAGGTTTTGAGTTGGACTTTGTGTTGGACTATAGCTAGTATATGGGTTTTTATTTTAATATTGTTTTATGTTATTGTGTAGTTTTCTACTCTGATAGTAGCATTATAATACAAAAAAAATTTAAAAATTTTGTGCCACCCAAAAAAATTTGAGTAGTGGCCCGTGCCACTGTGTGCTAATCCTCATTCCGCCCCTGGTCATGTGTTAGATCTAAAGAGAGAAAGATAACATGATGCTGATATATTAGGGGTGATCGTAATTGAAGATCTTTACAAAATCCTAAATAGAAAGAAGGGGAAAAAAAGGAGCAGGACAATCAACATGAAAAAGTCGTTATTAACTGACTTCCGTCTTGACACATTTTTCTTTCATCATTAATGATTCCGTTAACTCCGTTGACATGGTCAATATAATTTTCCAGAAACCTTAGACTCAGATTCTTGTCACACATTCTCAACATCTTATTTCCAACAGTTATAACTAGGGATGGGATCAGGAACCGACACGGATAGATCTGGATCCGAAATATCTGAGATTCGATTTTTGATAATTAGTAGACCCGATAATGTTCTATACCCAATATACCCAGACCCAATGTACACGGGCCTGAGAGACCCGATATTTGATTTCACGAAAAAATTGTATTTGATACCTGAACCAATCTATAGTAATCTGGTTCCAACCGGTTCCGGTTCCGGTTCGGTACGGGTACGAGTTCAGATTTCCAGTTCTATATCCCATCCCTAATTGTAGTTGTCGTTATTGGCAAACTCTGAACAAAATTTTAGTGGTAGCATAATTTTATTTAATCGTAATATATAATATAATTAAAATTAAAAAATATAATTTCATTAATATTACAAAACAACAAGCTATATTAAAAACTAGAGATTATATTTTAAAATTGTCCTCTTCAATGACCCATTTGCCAAAATGAGTCTTACATTTTAATCACATCAGTTGGCTTTGTTATTCAACCTTTGGCTTGGTTAATTCCAATTGAAAGATAAAAAATAATAATATTAGGCTTTCTTTTATTCAAATCGCAATAAATAACACAATAATTAATTGGTGATAATTTTAACAGAGGAACTTTTAGTAATATAGAGCAATTTAAAATAAAAAGACAATTATGTCTTTCTCCCTCTTTACCAGCATTTTACCCCTCCCATTAAAACCCATTTTTCTCAAACAATTTACATAATGCTTCCACTTCATTAACCCACAAGAAATTCAAGGATTATCAAGGATATAAGTTTTGCATAAGAGTAAAAAAGGAACCCACAAGCACCCATTACATCAATCAAAAGGATCAAATCAATTATAGATGATGGACATTGTTCACATGTTGAAATGAGTGATCATTTTGATGATTTTTGTATATGATTAGTCATGTTCATGTCGTGGCCAACTGGAAATGTGCTATGGAAACAAACCACTTGGGTAAATAAATCAAAACCCTTAAACAAGATTGATTTTTTATCAAAGCCCATAAGCAAAATCAGATAGAATCATATTTTGATCGAAACCTGGAAACAAAATCAAATATTTAATCGAAACCAGAACCAAATTCAAATTTAGATCCAACCCCAAAAGCCAAAATTTTAATATTTCTACGGTTAGATTTTTATACACCCATAATTAATTCAAAGAGATCTGCCCCTGACTATAACTTTCAAAAACTAAATTTTTAAGAGAAATGATATTTATTTATATTATTTTTATCTACTTATGTGTCTATTAATTTGATTATGACAAATGCTAAAATTAAAAAACGATATGAGAAAAGAAAATTAATAGAATACACATGTCAAATTTTGAAATAGGTAAGAATATAAGAAGGAAAAAAAAATATTTTTCAATTTTTAATCTCTAACCCTAAAAACACGTACACAAAAACGGCCATGTTTCCAAGTCATGTGCTCAATAAGACAATAATAAAAAAGAGGAAATATCAACCAATGTTTGTTATCAAAAACCAACTTTCTTTGTAGTTTCCGTTCAAAGATTCATACCCTTAAAAACGTGCCATCTGTCTCTAAGCTTTTCACAACAAGAAAAGAAAATATAGAATACAAAAGCTTAAAATAATAATAAGATTCGTTTCTTTCTCAGAGTATTCATGATTAGATCTAGATGTGGGTACATCTCATGAAGAAGGATGTACATGTGGGTACGAATTAGTTTTTTGGATTCAATTGTATTTGGTGTGTTTGGGAAAGCAACAGGAAGAGTGAAACGAGTCAAACACACCCAATACTATTATTCAGTCCCTAAATACAAATAACGTGTTTGACCTTTTAGTAATACAACGGCCATGTTTCTATTCATCCACTCTATGGGATTATTTGTTTTGACATTTTTGCCCTTCTACAAATCACAAATATAAAATCAATTAGTATAATTTGGATAATATCATATATTCTGTGAAAGGAACCTAAAGATTTAAGTCATTAATTAGTATTTGTTGCTATAAAAATTGATTAAAATAATAATATTTGGTTACTTTGTTAGGTAGAGTAAAAAGGATAACAGAAATTGGTGGTGTTGATTTTTAAACTATTCAAGATACTGTCTTTCAAAATTATATTAATTCAAAGAAAATCGTGGATTCAATCTTAAATTGGTCAAACACAAGCCTAAATTTTCAAATGGCAAAAAAAGACAAGCGGACCTAAAAATGGGCTAAAACAAAGTTTAAAAATGTAAATAACTCTCAAAATAAAATGTTTTTGGACCTGAAAGTTTCGTAAACGAAGACTCGTAATAAAAATTATACTTATTTTTTATGTAGTACTTTCCTCACACGGTATTGTGCCTCAATATATAAAAGGGCATATTTTTCCACAATTTGTAGTGCATCACTTTGTTTATAATCTTATGTTATAAACTCATCACCAATGAAAGCTCATGATTTATAATCCTAAGAAGTTAAATTTTTTATGTGCAATGAATATGAGAGGATTTAACAGAGCCTTTTAATTGTCATTTATTTTATGACCAGAAGTGTGACATGCTTTAGGTTTTAGTGATAATTCGTGTATTTTACTATTATTTTATACACAAAGTTGCAAATTCAAAAATTATAACAAATCAAGGACTATCGATGTAATTCACTCTATTTTTTCTGACTATTTTAACTAAAATTCATGGATTAGCAAAAGATTGTGAATTTTTTTATAATATAAAAAATATTTCAATACTATAAATGAGATCTTATTTTTAAAAGGGTTTTTCAAATGTATGCCCTTTGGGCATACATTAGGTGCAATTAATGAAGTACTTATTTTTCTAATATACTATGAATAATACTCCCTCCGTCCCTAAATAAAGTTCCCATTTCTCCTTCAAGTTTTGTCCCTAAATAAAGTTCTCATTTCTCAAACTTAAGGGACCCACTTAATATAATAATATTATTACCAATACTTTCACCACTAACTATCTCTTAAAACACTTTCTCTCTCCAATCAAACCTTATATTTTAATCAAAAATAATACCAAATACCCCACCACTAACTAATTCCTAAAATGTTGTGCCCAACACAAATGGGAACTTTATTAGGGACGGAGGGAGTATTAATTAACTCTAATCCTTACCATTTTAGAAATGCATTAAATGTAATTTATAGTTTATATGGAAATCCGATGTTCACTAAATGTATGTTATCGTACGTTATAGGGCATATGTTAGAAAAACTTTTTTTAAAGGGTAAATTACAGTTTTTGTCCCTAAGGTTTTCCTGATTCGGGGTTTTGTCCCTAAACTTTTTTTTTCTATTTTTTTGTCCTCGAGGTTTTTAAAATTCTGCATATTTGTCCTTCCGTCAAATTTTGACCGTTAAGTGACTAAAAATGCAAAAAAAATAAAGGTATTTTCGTCCTTAATGTTTTTCTTCTTTTCTTTTTTTCTCCTTTTTTCATCGTCTTCCTCTATCTAGGTGTCTTCTTCCTCTATCCCCAATTGATAAACCCTAACCCTAAATTATAAAACCCAACAAAAATGGAACAAGAACGAGAAAGACTCAAAACCGGTGATCCAAACACACACACACACAGAACGTTGCCGCCGCCGGTGTACGATTTGATTTTGATTTTGATATTTGTGAGTAGTAGCCTGAGAAGATGAAAGAAATAAAATAAAAAAACAAATCAACAAAAGACCACCGTTTGGATCGAATTGTAGGCAGAAAACATGTCAGTTGATTGAATGGAGAAAGTGAGATCTGATGATAGTATAAAACAGAGACCGGATTTTTTAAATCAATCCCCTAGATCAATATGCGACAAAGGAATTTGATCGGAAGAGTAGGATGATTGGGGTTGAATGAGAAAGAATTTGTAAAGGGGGAGGGTTTTGATGAAACAGTTGTACCCGATACAAACCCTAATCAACCTCTAATTAGACGAAGAATTGGGAAGATGAAGTTAATCGGACAAAATGGTGAAGAATTTGGACAAACTGAAGGAAGGAAACGGTGTTACGGATGGAAAAGCTGTGCTTCGTATCCAACAAAGAACATATTTGATTTTATGATTTCAGGTGTGCAATTTTTGATTTGGAGATTTTGAAGAGAAAAAAGGTTTTGAAGATGACAAAGATGATGAGGTGGGTTGAAGATGGGGTCTTCTTGGTGATGATGGTGATAATGATGATGATAGGGGTAATTTGAGGAAATTGATGAAAATATCGTTAGTTAATGGAGGATTTTGGACGGAAGGACAGAAACCCAGAATTTCGAATACCTCAGGGATAAAAAAACTGAAAAAAAAAGTTTAGGTACAAAAACCCTGAATCGGGAAAACCTCAGGGACAAAAACTGTAATTTACCCTTTTTTAAAATACAAATCCATGAGGGGCAATTTAGTCAAATGGAAATGATCTTCTAATAGTGTGTAACTGGAAATAGTAATGAGAAAACAACGCAATATTAACACGGAGAAGAAAAAAGGGCCCGACTTTGACCATCCTCTTCCCACTCTCATATAAATTCAACCAAAAATCATTAATCAAATTCCATCAAAAAGAAAAAAACACAACAAAAATTCGAACGTTAGAAACATAAGAAAACCCAAACATGTGTACCGTTGCGATCTCAAGCTCGCCGGTGTTCTCACCGTCATCCAGAGTTTCATCTTCAAGCATCTTCAAATCATCACCTGAATCGTTGACTTTGACTCACTCTCCGTCGTCATGTTCATCATCGCCGTCTTCATCCTTCAAGTTCTGGCTTCAGAAACCGCCGCCGCCGGCCAGTGGACTTATCAGAGCTTCAAACGACGAGCCATCCACTTCTAGTTCCTCCATTTCTCCGACGTTGTTGAAGCGAAAAAGACCCACTAAATTGGCTATTCCAATTGCTTCTATGAGCTTCTCAGGTGACCGGTCAAAGCAGTCAACGCCGGCGCCGGAGGACCGGTGGAAGGAGGTGGTGGTTGAGGGAGATGGGTATTCAGTTTATTGTAAAAGAGGGAAAAGAGAAGCTATGGAAGATCGGTTTAAAGCTAAAGTAGATTTCAATGGAGAAAATAAAAAGGTAATTTTTTATTTTTTATTATTTTTATTTTTAAATTTATTTAATCTGTTATTAATCTTTTTTTGTGTGACGTTTTTTCAGGGATTTTTTGGTGTTTTTGATGGCCACGGTGGATCAAAAGCAGCTGAATTTGCAGCTGAAAATCTTGAAAACAATATTAAAAAACAAGTAGAAATCATGTGTGAAACCGAAATAATTGAAGCAGTTAAACAAGGTTATTTAAACACAGATTCCGAGTTTTTAAAACAAGAACAACGTGGCGGCGCGTGTTGTGTAACCGCCGTCATTAACTCCGGCAATCTCGTAGTATCAAACGCCGGTGACTGCCGTGCGGTCGTCAGCCGAGGAGGAGCCGCCGAGGCACTCACTTCCGATCACCGTCCGTCAAGACAAGATGAAAAACAAAGAATCGAATCCTTGGTAAGAATTCGTACATACTTCACATCTTTTAATCAATTTCATTACATTTTATAAAACTCTATTTTATTTATATATATTTTTGGTAATTTTGTAGGGTGGTTATGTTGATTGTAGTCGAGGCACTTCTCGTGTTCTTGGATCACTAGCGGTTTCAAGAGGAATTGGTGACCGTAGCCTTAAACAATGGATTACAGCCGAACCCGAAACCAAAGTTTTTAAAATCGTACCCGAATTCGAGTTTTTGATCATGGCTTCCGATGGTTTATGGGACAAAGTTAGTAATCAAGAAGCGGTTGATTTAGCTCGACCTTTTTGTGCATCATCGGATGAACTAGAACCAATTTCGGCTTGTAAAAAGCTTGTTGAACTATCTACTTCTCGAGGATCCGTGGATGATACGAGTGTGATTATCGTTCAATTGGGTCGTTTTTGTTGATGATTGAATCGAATGGTTAGAAAGATCGTCAAGAAAACATTTTTATCGACCTTTTGATGATGATATTTAGTATTCGTAGTTTGACATGATGACATTTGTTGTAACAATCGAACAACTTACTTCATTCGTTCATTCTTTTTAACATGATCATTTGTTGACGGATTTCATATTTTTAAACTTGTTCTTTCTAGTGTAAACATATTATTCAGGTAAAAGTTCGAGTTCGACTCGTTTTCTTATAAATTAGTTGTTTGAATTACGTTTTATTTTCTTATAAAAAATACAAGTTAGAACAAGTAATTTCGTACAATAGAATCCAAGAAAGGAGCCGTTGGAGCCATCAATGGATTGGTCAAGATATGACTACTACCTAAATTTTTTAGATATTTGGTAGAATGGGTAAGTAGTTGACTTGGATCCTTGCGAGAGTAAACATAGTTGTAGAACAATGAGTTCATCTAATCTATCTATTTATAATTAATACACTATACTTTGCATGTTTACAACAAACTATACAACTATATTGGACAATAGTTTGGGATTATTAAAGTAAAAGTTATAGTTTATATATCACCCATTTGTAGTATCATTTATTGAAGTGACTCTCCTTCATATGAATTTTTGTTTGTTTTTTAATACTCGAATCAAGAAGAAAAAAAATACTTTATACACATAACTTACAATATTATACAACGATAGTCCACAAACACCTAGCTGTATATACTTTTTAATACAATTATACAACTCACGTCCTTTTTTAATATGTCTTGGACTTGGACTTAGTCCTTCATCTTTGACTTCTTTAAAATGTTTGTTTACAAACAACCTTATAATAAAGATATTTTTGGACCTAAATTGTTTGGCCCATGTTGGTTGGCTAAAAGGCATAACCTTGAAACATGTTTTTTAATGTAAGTTTTATGCTAAATTGCAAAAAGGGATAGTGAGTGTGTGACTGTCATGTACCTAAGTTTAGGTGTAGAACCACCTAAAACTATGTAGTTTTCTGTTTAAACACTTAATTTTACAAGCATTTGTCAATTTCCAATCATATTAAAACACTTGGACAATTAAATATAATCATACACACACATTCACATGCATTTTATATGAACACCATTTTAAGAAACATGAAGCTTGAAATATCACTAAAAAAACATAATTAAGACAATTGTAAAGATGGAGATTTATATGAGTTTTGATCACCTAGGGCTTGAGTTTAGACATACTTTGATTCACGAATGAGTTTATTTGATGATTTTTAACTATTCTACCCAAAACTATAATGTTTTTGTATGGTTCCACACCTAAGCTTAGGTATGTCACAACCACATACTCACTTTTCCCTTGCAAAAATAACAATAAGATGTGATTTGGGAGTTTGAAGGTTTTTTTTTTTTTTTTTTTTTTTTTTTTTTTTTTTTTTTTGAACGGCAATATTATTAAAATAGCAAGAAGCTAGAGAATTACAAAAACACAACTAAAACGGAAATAAAAGAAAAGGAATTAGAAACGTGACATAGGATCGGAACACCATTCTACCCATTTGTTATTCAGGAAACTAGATTTTGCCCTGTTCTTGATCCAAAAGTATGAAATACTTTGCATTTCACTGAAAATTAACGCATCCCTTCCCCTATGATGAGAACCAAAAATTTTAGCGTTTCTATGCTTCCAAATACACCACATGAGACTTTGAGTTGCTGAATTGAAAGCCTTCCATTTTTTACCTGAGAGCCCTATATCTTGACCCCAATTTAATAGCATTTTTGAACTATTAACCGTTTGAGGATTTACTCCCCACCACCTGCCGAATTCGTTTATAAGCTGCCTCGTTACATGACAATGAGCAAAAAGATGCTCTTCTGTTTCTATATCGGAACCACAAAGAACACAATCAGGGGAAACAATGGGAATATTGCGGTGTTGAAGGTTTACCTTCGATGGAAGGCGGCCATTGTATGCCTGCCACGCCATAATACCCACCTTGGAAGGAACCCATTTGATCCATGGGAATTCTCCTTTATCCGAGCTCTTGAGTAAATGATCATCAATTTTCTTCCTAATAGAACAGATTGTGAATACGCCTGATGGGTCCAAAGCCCATTTCACACTCGGCCGGGCAACTGAATCGGACTGAGCTGGCTGAGAGACGAAGAGCGGTTTTAACTATATGTTCAATTTTTCCATCGATTTGTGTATTTTTAGGACATTATTCCACACGCCTGTTGTTTTGCCGACGGGAGTGGACAGGTCAATTCCGCCATGACTTCCATGTATTTCTTGAATCACTGATTTCCATATAGAATTGTTTTCTGTTTTGAAACGCCACCACCACTTTGATAGGAGAGCTAAGTTTAAAGCTTTCAAGCTCCCTACCCCTAGGCCTCCTTTTCTTTTTCATTTAATATTAGATCCCAAGCCACCCAGGGAATTTTTTTATGACCCTCTTTGGATCCCCAGAAAAAAATGAGACGTAAGCTTTCCAATTTTTTTAGAATTTTATCGGGGACTTTAAATAGAGAGAAGAAGTATAAACCTAGGTTACCTAAAACCGATTTGATTGTTGTTAATCTTCCACCGGATGAGAGAGACGACGCCTTCCATTTTGATAGCTTTGATGTGAATTTGTTAATTATTGGCTCCCAAAATTCGGTTTTATTCATTGAGCATCCGGTAGGGAGACCTAGATACACAAAAGGAAAAGACCCCACCTTACAGTGGAATTTATTTGCTAGGTTTGTTACCACCGCCGGTTCAACTGACACTCCCATTAAGCAACTTTTATCGAGATTTATTTTGAGACCGGATGCTAAGTAAAAACATCTAAGGATTCTGATGAGATTTGCCATGTTTTTCTCAGACCATTCTCCTATAAATATGGTGTCATCAGCAAACTGCATATGAGAGATTGTTATGTTCGATTTTGGGAACCTGATTCCGGAGAACACACCACTTGCAACGGCAGATTTCATTGCCACATTTAAGGCTTCTGCTGCAATAATAAACAAATATGGAGCCAATGGGTCGCCCTGTCGTACCCCTTTTTCCATTGAGAATTCTTCGGAAGGACAACCATTTATTAGAACTGATAGGCGGGCCGAAGAAAGACATCCATAGATCCACTTCCGCCACTTTGATCCGAAATTCATTTGAGATAGAATGTCGTCTATAAAGTCCCAGCTAATTGAGTCGAAAGCTTTCTCAAAATCAATTTTGAACACCATAGCCTGACATTTGCATTTTTTGTACCACGCAATAATTTCGTTGACTATTAGAGGCCCGTCGAAAAATACACCTTCCTTTAATAAATGATGTTTGTTCTTGCCCAATTATTGATCCGATTACTTTTTTGAGCCTATTAGCAAGCACTTTGGCGATGACTTTGTATAAACTGTTTAGCAAACTGATCGGCCTGTACTCGTGAAAGCCCAAAGGGGAGTTGATTTTCGGGATCAGCACCAAGAAAGACGAGTTGCAGCCCGCATCAAACCTGCCAAATTCTGCAAAATAATCAAACGCTAATATGAGTTCAATTTTGATAATATCCCAAAATTTTTTAAAAAAGGCAAAAGAAAAACCGTCTGGGCCAGAAGTGTCAACTGCCCCGAATTAAGTTGCTGCAGCTCTCGATTTCTAAACTTTGGTTTTGATGTGGAAGCTGCACGAAATTTTGATTGAAAAAACTCTTTTGCTTGGAATTTAATTGCATCTGGATCTGAAACCCAAACCCCACTGACAGATATACCATGAATGTAGTTGTTCCTTCGGTTTTGGTTTAAGAAACCGTGAAAATATCTTGTGTTCTCGTCTCCTTGTGAAGCCCATTTCACACGAGATTTTTGTTTAATGTCGAGTTGATTCTTTCTTGAGACTTCTTTGATTTTAATGATTGCATTTCGCCTAGCTTCAATGTATGAGTCCGCAATTGGAGCGGCCTCTGCTTTTAGCTCTACTTCTTCTATAATTTTTATTAGAGCTGACTTCTCGTTCTCATTTTTTAATTTGATTTGATTCCGCCATCTCTTGATTTCAGACTTGATGAACTTGAGTTTGAGCGTGAATTGGTTCATTCCAGAACCCGGCATAACTGATGCACCCCAGGCCTTGCTAACGATAGCTTCTAATTCCGGATCTGCTAGCCAAGAATTAAAGAATTTGAAATAAGTGGGCCCAAAGTCCAGGGTTGCCGATTTAAATAAAATTGGCCTGTGGTCCGAATATAATTTTGGGAGAATTGTTGAGGATGGGTTGGGCCACCAATCCAGGAATTTGGAATTGACGAAAAAACGATCCAGTTTACTTAATTTGCGACAGTCTGTGCTCATCCTTGAGAATTTCCTACCTCCTGCTTTGACTTCAACTAGGCCCGACTCGTGTATAAATTCGTTGAATTTTGAGGCACCATGGTAGCAGAATTTAGTTCCTTTCATATCATCGCCTGATCTTAGCTTGGCTTTGAGGCCCATAAACGTTTATAAATCCACATCTCGTGTTGCATCCAACCCAGTTACCCGCAACTGCCAGAAAATTCATGTCATGGAACGCTTCTGTTTTTGTGAAAGAGAGTGGATCCCATATGGATAAGATACCTCCTGATCTACCTGATACTTCAACCAAATCAAAATCATAATTACGGTTCCCCCATATCGTACGAAACAAGAATTGGTCCGGTGATGAAACATAGCTTTCCTGAATACCTAGAAATTGAATCTTATTTGACCTACAAAGATTGCAGATCCATTCTTGCTTCAAATCTGAAGCAAGACCCCTTGAATTTAAAGAGACTAAATTCATTAAATGACTATGACATCCCCTGTGTTGGAAATTAGTTGGCCAATTTCGTTTTCAAAGCCATCTAATTCAAACCCTAGAATTTCTCCCACTTCTTTCGTATTGCGCACTTCTTCAGATCTTCCATTTGCGAATGATGAAATGCCCTCCGATATGAAAGAATCACTGACATGTGATGGGATAGGTTGAGTATTAAGATCAATTGAAGCTGATAAATTCACATTATCCTTTTTACGAGATGAGACATATGAATTATTTTTACTTGAATTGAGTCTACGGTTTCCTTGTGATAGTATTGTGATTGGTTTGAAAGGAAAAAGGCAGAATTTTTGGGCATCTATGCTGTTTTGATTGAGCAGTAATGTTACTGGGCCTACTACGGATTTGCTCCTCTGAATGATCCAAAGCAGGGTCCACGGGCTTTTGTGGGCTATAATTTATTTTATCCACTTCATTTATGATATGGTTGAAGTGAGCCTCGGGCCCATTGACAGATTGGTTGGGTGATGCACCCATGGGACCTACTTTTAGGGAATTAAAATCCACCGCCTCCTTAGGAACGTTGCCATCAATGTTATGGTTTTCTGCCGCTGCTGTTTTCAATGTATTCTCTTGATTCTCGAACCTATTCTCCTCTTCCCCAACGAAATCCGACTCTTCATCTTCTCCTTCTGATCCTGACCTGCTGGAAAATTCGGAACCGATGTCATCAGCGTAATCTGAACCATCCTTTTGGAAGAATTGATTTTCCTCCAGTTTGTTGAACGAGTTGTGTATGGAATCCATTTCTTTCTCATAGAAGGGATTGAACCTGACTGATTCCATGTGATCCTCCGAAATGCTGATTTCGTGGATGATTTTATCAACGCAGATTGTTCTGGTGGTGTTGAGGCTTTCGATTTTCTCCGTGAGAATCACTACTTTGCCCATAGATATATTAGAATTTTCTATAGAGCAATCCTCCTGGATCATGATTTCCCCCCATTCTTTTGCGATCTCGGAGAACGTATCTGTCCGCCATGCGTGAGGAGGAACACCGCATATATATAGCGAGGCAAATCTGTTCTTGATTTTGCAATCAGTCCCCCAGGTTTTGAGCGAGCTAAACCAATTACTCCAAGTATCTTTTGCCTTTACTTTAAAAGTAACCGCTTCATTTTTGTCTTGAAATTCGATTATAGTTGTGAGCCCACCCATGTACTTTAGTTTGACAATATTGAGACCCTCCGCTTCAACAATGTTGTTTAGACCTAGCAAGTGATCATAGGATTTTGCCGTGCCTATCAGGTTGTTTCGCGCCCAATTCTTTGTATAGGGTTGGATGTTCATCGTAAGAGGGGGTGGGGGTGGATGGGGGTTGTCAGGGTGTTGTTTAACTTGATTGTCAGTTTTTCCTCTGTCGCCTAAAGCTTCAGCATACGATTTATGGTTTATACCTTTTGGTGCATAAAATGCCTTCCTATGTGTTGATTGGAGGTGAGTTGTTGATGGTGGTCGTTTTTCTCTCTCGAATCTAGCGATGTTGGCGAACAGGCGCACTTTGCCTATGAACACTGACCTTAGTTTAGCGTTGAATCTTGGAGGATCATGAACCCCCAAGAATCTGGCGAAGCCGAATCGCTGCTCACGTTTGTTCTCCTTTTTGGCTATGTAGACATCTACTAGCCTACCTTGAGTTGATAGGGCCTTCCATATGTCCGCTTCCGTTGTTGAGGGATTGAAGTTTGATATGTAGAAAGTGGTGGCCTTCTTGCTGAAAACGTCGTTGTTGTAGAGCTTCTTGGATCGATCTTCCTGGTGATTGTTGTTGGTGGTTTTGTTGATTTGGCCGGAGGAAGGTCTCTTTCGATTGGAAACCTCCGTCCATCCGTCTTCTTTTTCTCTCTCACGCTCTCTCTAGCAGACCAAATCCGAAAGATGTGAGACCTTGTGTTGAAGGCAACAACTACAACCATATGATGACATGAGAGCTGTATTAAATCTTGCCACCCGATTGTTTCAATCCCACTACTTATATTATATTGTATATATATATTTGTAATTTTATATATATTTTATTATATCGTATAATATTTTTGTGTTTCCTTTTCGTAAATGTCTTCTGATTTTGTTCGATCTACCAAAACATGTGAATTTTGAAGAAATACTACAAATGCCCGTGTCATGGGTCGGTCTTTGGTTTGAAGGGGCCTGTTGAAATAATACATACTCCATTAGGGGCGGAATTAGAAACTTCCTCCAGCGGTAGCACCTTTATGGTGATAATAGAAAAAGCGGAGTTAAGAGGACATCGACCTCTAGTGGGATCACAGTGGCAACGTCCCGAAACAAAAACAAATTTAACACAAAAATTTTATTACAGATCACCCTTTTTAACTTCATACACTAACAAATCTTCAAGAATGCAAAATAATTACTAATTTTATAAACATATTACAAAATCTACAATACACACTTTATGTTTTTTTATTTGGTTCAAATGTTAGAGTTGTCTTAAGGTGTAGACTATTAACTAATAGTTAGAGGTTTTTTTAAGATTGATTTAGGATATTATATAGGTTTTTAATCCATAAAAATTTGGGTTTATAAAATTATATTATATTTTATAAAATACCCCTTATGATTTATAAAAAAAAATCAATCTAAAGTATTGATAAAAAATGAAATATTAGTTGGTGTCAAGATTGAGAACGGTGTTAAAGGAAATGCTCAATTATATGTATCACTTTCTGATTTGATAAACATCTTCGGGCTAAGTTATAATTTTCAACACCATTTACTAAATAAATTGCTTTAGGTCAAGATATATGAATCTGTAACTCCATTTAGGGGTGTTCGTTTGGACGGTTTGGTTTTATCCGATCCAAATAGGTGAAACCAAATAAAATCCGGTTTTCAAAAGTTCAAACCAAACCGTCCAAACTAATTCGAAAACCAAACCGATCCGAACCAAATAACAATTTGGCTGGTTTGGTTTTATCCGTTTGGTTTTTCCTTAAAATTTTCAAAATATTCCAAAAGTATATAACATAAATAATATTAAGTTCATATGTAAAATTCCAAAATGATAAACTACTTTGTACATAAAAACAATTCTAATTCATAGCTTGTGACATTTATAATCATATATGTAAAAAATTTGACATCAACTTTATCAAAAACTCCAAAAAGATTGGTACATCACTAACTGATACAATATAAAAATAGAACAAGTGTTAGTATATAAATCAATTTACTATAAGAAATGTAAAGAAATGGGAAACCATAATTGCTTACAATGGAAACCAACAAGTGTTAGTATATAAATCAATTTACTATATATTACTATTCGGTTTTTTTGGATAATCCGGTTTTCACAACGGAAACCAAATCCAATCCGAAATCCAAACTAATAATTTGGTTCAAGTCCAAACCGATCCAAAAAACCAAATAACCAATCCAAATAGTCTAATCCAAAATGTCTAATTGGACAATCCGGTTATATCCGAATAGTGAACACCCCTAACTCCATTACACGAATTACCAATCTTAGTAAAAAAGTGGGGGAGGTCCCGGGGGATAGGGGTGTTCGTTTGGACGGTTTGGTTTTATCCAAACCAAATAGGTGAAACCAAATAGAGTCCGGTTTTCAAAAGTTCAAACCGAACCGTCCAAACTAATTCGAAAACCAAACCGATCCGAACCAAATAACAATTTGGTTGGTTTGGTTTTATCCGTTTGGTTTTTTACTTTTTCCTTAAAATTTTTAAAATACTACGAAAGTATATAACATAAATAATATTAAGTTCAATATGTAAAATTCAAAAATGATAAACTACTTTGTACATAAAAACAAGTCTAATTCATAGCTTGTGACATTTACAATCATATATGCAAAAATCTTGACATCAACTTTATCAAAAACTCCAAAAAGATTGGTACATCGCCAACCGATACAATATAAAATGGAACATGTGTTAGTATATAAATCAATTTACTATAAAAAATGTAAAGAAAAGGAGTACCATAATTGCTTACAATGGAAACCAACAAGTGTTAGTATATAAATCAACTAGCTTCAAAGCCCGCCCGAATGGGGGGGCATGCTTCGAGACTGACGTAAGAAAATAACAAAATATTGATATTGTATAAATAATATAACAATCCATAATTGTAATGATAAGAAACAAATTTTGATACATGAATAAGTGTTACAGAAAATTTAGAGACGAAATAAAACTTCTTTTTAAATGACATTTATTGTTGAATTAGTGTAATTGGCATAAATTATTGATTTTACAAATTGTTGACTATTTTTAAACAATAATAATATTTATTTCAGTTTTATATTAAAAAAAGGAAAATGTTAACCATTTCCCTATGGGCAATGATTAAGAACATATTTTAGGCTTTAAAAACTTGTAAACTAACTAATAAAAACCAACCCCATGCATTTTATTAACCACCCATACTTATTTAAATGTAAATTAACCATTAAAACTACCCTTAACCATTGCCCTTAGTGCAATGGTTGCAAAACCCTTATAAAAATTAAATTTTTGCAGGTGATTCCTGTAATGGCATTGGCAAGTAAATATTATGGCGAAGAGCTTGTTTAACATATCAAATAAAGCAAATTTAAGTATTGCTGCAATGTCTATTTATCTAAATGAGGTATGCTTCATGAATTTTATAAACTACTATATTTTATTATTTATATTTTTGATGATTTGTAAAATCAATGTTGATGTGTTTTATGTGTTGTCGTCTATTCTGTTTGTGAAAGCAAACAATGCGGAAAATAGTGAGTGTATGAGGTTTGAGAAATTTGCTCATACTGATTTATATCAACGGTTAAATCAAAAGAAAATGAAAGCATTGGTTCCTCATATGGTTCAACTAACTTTATTTGGAGTCCTGCTTTTGGTATTTATTAGCTCAATGGCGGTTAAAACTGATTTTTCTAGTGTGTTTTGAAAACATTGAATTATCTTACTATTTTTTTTCCAGTTTAATAATAGGGATTAATTTTTGTTAATTAAATATTAAAACTGTTAAGATTATTGAAAAAAATCTAAAGATGTCAAAGTGTTTTCAAAACTGACATTGTCGAATTGAATTTGACATTGTATTTCTCGAAACCAAAATTGACATTGAAAAAAACTTGCTTAAACATTACAGAACTGAGGCTATATACTTGTGATTAGAAGAGTAGCGTCTGCTGCAATTAAATTCTATGTTAAACGTTAAAACAGGGTATGATTTAAATAAGCTAAGTTGTGGTAAAGTTTCCATAATTTTATAGGTGATAAGTAAGGAATAGTATATATTATAATTATAATAAATATATATCCGAAATTCAAATTCAAATTTTGTAAAGTTTAAATATTAGTTATTTGAAGGTAATATCTAAAGATTTCGTATTAGGAGTGAGTAATTAAGTATAGATCCAGAATGTATCCATGTTTTTTTTTAAATCCCGAGAATTAGGCGATTTCCTTGTTGAATAAGATTGCATTCGGACTTGAAATTTAGTATCTCTCGATTGGGCAGATTTGGTCGCCTGATTATTCGGGTCAAAATTAACTGCTAATTCTTATCGTTATGTGTAGTTTATGAAGAATGATTGGGCCAATGAAGGAATTACATGTGACATTGTTCACCAATCAGAATGCAGCGTAGTGATGAGGCGTCATGAAGGAATCATATGTAGCTCCATATATAGGGGAGGATTTACTATATATTACTATTCGGTTTATTTGGACAATCCGATTTTCACAACGGAAACCAAATCCAATCCGAAATCCAAACTATTAATTTGGTTCAAGTCCAAACCGATCCAAAAAACAAAATAACCAATCCAAATAGTCCGATCCAAAATGTCCAATTGGACAATCTGGTTATATCCGAATAGTGAACACCCCTACCGGAGGAGGACTAATCTATTATTATTATATATAATAAAAGAAGCTTTTGACTTGCCACGTGTCATATTCCTAGAGCCTTAGTTTGCCATGTGTCAGCTTCCTATTGGCCATAACATATATTTTCCCGCCCATTACAAGAGTTGTTTTTAACAGCCCGAAATTAATATGCAAATAATTATGTCTTAAATTCAAATAATTTCCTTTTAAACCCAATTAATAGCTAAATCGGTTTCTGAACAACCCTTCCTGTAAATATGGAAGTAATCAATTAATTCTTTATTTTTTATAAATATTAATTTTCAAATTTACATCTCCTTCCAGGCTTCCACTCAATACCAAGAAAAAATCTTAACCTTCTAACAATAAGGACAAATTTGATAATACTCATTCGAAACCAAAATTAGTAAACAGATTACAAAAGAGCGGGAATATGTATTTTAATTATTAATATTGTAACATATATGTTACGGTGTTTACTTAATAATGATATGGATTCCAACCCTTTAGTGTTACTCATAATCCTACTTATTAAATAAATATAAGTATCAAAATCAGTGGATAATATTATGAGAGAGAATTAGTGGATTACACATGTCATCATTTAAAATGGGTAGGACTATGGGTGGGAACAACTGGTAGGACTAAATATCATTTCTCATTTAAGTATTACTATTAATTTCGGTTTGAGGAAATGTGTGTTTTTATTATCGTGCGTTTAGGTGTTTCTTTATTTAGAGCATATTTAAATACTTCTTTTACACATAAAATTATATGTAGTGTTGTCTATAGTTAAGAGTTTGACAATGTTTGAAAATGTTAATAGAAGATGAGGATGGTGGTATTGCAAATAAACATCAATGTTGTATTCTAGAAAATGTTTAGAAATTTATCTCAATTTTTCTTATTTTGTTAAAGAGATTGTTTTGTAAAAAAAAAATTGTTAAAGATAATGTTTCGATAGCTTTCAACATTTACTTAATAATATTGTATTTGATTTGTTATTTTATGTTTATCATTTTATTATTACGTGATCTTAAATTTTCTCATGTTTATATAATCTATAAGCTCCTATTCTATGACTCGTGTTTTAGAAGCATTATATGTATATTTTTTTTTATTGTACATGTAGTATTCAACCAGTTAACGATAAAATTTTGAATTCTATAAAAATTACGTTCAGATAAATTATTGACAGTCCGTGACAATTTATCATATACTTAGTTGAGCAGCCACGAAGCAAACTTTATGTTGACCATAACCATATACACACATTAGGATGTTCTATTTTAACTATAAAAGCAAAATAAGGGATTAGAATCTACAAAATATGGCTAAAATGTTATTTTTTGTCAAGGTGTTAGAATGAATAAAAATTATTATTATTAAGTCAAATGTGGTTAAAAAGATGAAACATCTCGATTTGAATAAAAAATTATTCATGAATTCTTTCAAATCACAGTATTCCTAGACATATTAATCAACATGATATGAATTTTGAGATTAAATATTACAATAAGTATCAAGACTATAATACAATTACAATTAGAATCTGTATTTTAGAGAGTCAATATTATCATAGGAACAATTATATGTAGCGTTATTTAGAGCACAGAGTAGACTATGTTATAAATTATTAATAGAAGATAAGAATGGTGGTCTAACAAATAAAACATCATATGTTGTATTCAATGAATTGTGTAGAAATTAATCTTAACTTTAACTATTTTGTTAAACATATTGTTTCGTAATCTTACATTTTCTCATATCTATATAATTTGTAAGCTCCTATCCCATAATTTGCGTTTTAGAAGAATTATATATTTACTTATCATATATGTAATAATCATGCAATTAACGATAATTTTTGTGTCATATAAAAGTTATATGAGGTAAAATTAATGGCAGCCCGTAATTTTTCACGGGTCATAACCTAGTAGTAAAATATTAGAATTAAGGGGTCCTTTATGCAATAAGGATTAGCCTAAAAAAACTAGAAGAATAGTGAAGGAGAACATGAAAGCTCACGAAATCGACAAACCAACAAATCCCACGTCTTATGTTTTCTGTTTCTTTTCTCAATTTCGTCCCCAAATATTTTGAAGACAACTTCACTTTCCATGTCCTCTAAACATACGATGATTCGAGAAAAGATGACCGATCATTAAATTAATTTTTTGTTGTGAAACTAAACACCTTTATAAATTATTAGATAGTAATCAAATATGAAATCAAATTTATAACTGCACTTGTATAAAAAAGTGCAAATTTTCAATTTAAAATGCTATTTTTGTTCTCCATTAAAAGTTATGAAGTTTTTTTGGCGATCATAAGAATATTTAATATTCTTTTAGAAAGTTTCAGTTATATCTTGGTAAAAAAAATCACCATTTGAATATGCAAATAATCTAAAATAGAGTTTGATAAAAAAATTTGAAAAAATTAACTATTTGTGTTTTGGACATCTAGAACAGAGTTTTGGAAAAGCTGATGGGGAGGTGCTCATTACGTTTTGAATACTGATTATTTGCATTTATCTATTAATTAAACAAATTATCAAGTTTGTTAAACACTCAAAAAATTGATTATATGATTTTTGCGAATTAAAACAACACAAACAAATCCAAACACTATTTTTCAGAAATTATATTTTGTAAATACTGATTATCTATTTTAAAGCGTGTAATTTATTTTTAATAAATAATCTAAAATATATTGTTAGTTTTGTTGCAAAAAGTTAAGCTATGATAGTACGCAACGCTAAAAGCATATCATATTTAGATTTATAACATTTATATATTTTTTTTTAAGTATACAGAATCCACATGAATTGGGTTCACATCAGGGGCGGTACCAGACAAAATTTTAAAGGTGGGCAAAATTTTGAAGTGCATGTCAGGTTCTTTGAGTGAGATTTTATTTAAAGTCAAATCGTAAAGCAAATTATATCAGTTTTAGTTTGAAGAAAGTTTAAACGTAAACTAAATTAGTCGAAATCAAAATTCACGTGTTAGTTAATTCGAGAATAAAATTTTTAAAATTTAGTAATATAAAAATAGATTACAATTTTTAATAGTGGTAGATTTCGTATACACAGTTTATGTTTTTAACTCATATTCAGTTTTGTTATAACGTTCAAGTAAATTTTTAAAATGTTCATACATAGATGATGTGGACTAATATGTCACTGGTTAAAATATATATGTGATCAAATAAATGATAAGCATAATATTTTTAAACCAATAAACCTAGGGGAAAATGAATCAAAAGAAAAGAAAATTTTAATAAGAAATATATTAAAAGAAACGTTAAAACGGGAAAGAAAAAAAAGATTAAAAAAAATTAAATATGTATATGGAAGAGATTTAAACTAAATGTTACATGTTTTAAGATACATGAGTTAGCCACTGAGCTAATGTTTGACGTGTATTAGTTATCGCTCATATATTATGTATATTTGGATGAACCAAGCCAAAAAATGAACCGAGCCCTAAAAAATTTATACTAATCGGAAAAATTTTCCCTGCCCACCCCTTGGTACCGCCCCTGGTTCACATCCAACATCAAAATCCAGCTCTCATGTAACTAAAACTGAGAGCGGAAACATGTTCACATGTACTTTCTAAGCCTGAAAAAAACAATACAAGATTCATGAAAAAAATACTCGCATGTGGATTTGTTGCCTAAGTTGTGGTGGTCAAAGACAAAATGAACAACTTGATATTAATATAAAATATATAATTCTAATAATATAAAGTTATTAAGGTATTTATTATATTTCTCATTAAAATATTCTTTTCTTTCTAATTCATTTTTCAACATATTTTTCTTATTCTAAAAATATTATGCTTACCGTTTTATTAATTATTTTAACTAGTAATATATTAGTTCACATAATTTATATATAAAGACTTTAAATAAATTATTTGAACTTTATAATAAAATTGAATATGAAGGTATTAAGAATACAAATTTTATATACTAAATCTATCACTCAAAATTTAGTCCACCTTCAAAAAATTTCTTAATACCACCCCTATTTGATGCTAAATGTTGAGTATTACTGATGCTAATTGTTATTACTATATTATGAAACCATTTATAACTCTAAGGTACTGTTTGGTATGCATGAATGAGGAAAGGAATGGAAAAACTCATTCCATTCTAATTAAAAGAACATGTTTGTTTGACCTTGGAGAATGGAAAAAATCATTACTAATTGAATAACATTCCTTCCGTAACTGCTATTTTCATTCTAGCTACTACCCTTGTTTTTAGATCATTCCATTCCTTAACTAAATGATTAATGACTAATATGCCCATATATTTAAATTGATTTACGCATAAATAAATAAAATGAAAAATCCATATGCCTAAGGGATTGTTTGTTTTTTTACTCGTTAAGTCATGTATGGGTATAGTGTATGTTTGGATAAACCGTGTCTGTCTAGATAAATTAGCGTGACTGTTTGTTTAATGTGCTGAATGAATAGTCTGGATAATAAAATTTTACTATTTTGTTCCTCATACCTCATTATTTTTAAGTAACTGCTCATATATATTTTTGAATTGAAATTGTAAATAAGAAATATACAAACATACGAAAAATTTATTTTAAAAATAAATAAAGTTTGAAATATGTAACGAAATTTTATTATACTGGTATAAAAGATAATATTTGAAATTAAACATTTGTTTCAACCGCATATATACATAATAATTATAATTGTATTAATATAAATTTGATAAATTCAAAAAAAGAAAATAAAAGTCGTGACTTAATGGGGAGGACATCACCTCCATGATTTTTCCAGTTAAGTCATGCTTTATGATTAAAGTCATAAACAAACGGACCAATCATGACTTTCTACATTAAGTAACTTATTTATTAACTGCATTAAGTCGTAAACAAACACCACCTAAAACTCTGATCACTGATATTTAAAAACTAAATATATATACATATTTATTTAATTTTACTTTTTTTAAGTGATTCACGTTTACTATTTGGGTAGTTCAAAATTCTCATATTTTTTCTTTCTCCATAATGCGATTATAATTTTATAACATGAAAAATTTTGTTGTTATTAATCTTAAGATGTCTTTCTGTTAAAAATATATAATATATAATTAATCTTATAACATAGAAAATTTTCTTTATTTTATATTCTTGTTAATTTAAGTTACAAATATTTTACACTATACGGACATTTATGTCATTATAAATTAATTTTATAAATGATTCATTACATTATGATAGAATAAACAAACATGATAATAAAATGGTAATGCTCATTTCATTACCTTACACATTCCATTTCATTAGGGGTGTTCACTATTCGGTTATAACCGGATTCTCCAATTGGACATTTTGGATCGGACTATTTGGGTTGGTTATTTGGTTTTTTAGATCGGTTTGGACTTGAACCAAATTAATAGTTTGGATTTCGGATTGGATTTGGTTTCCATCGTGAAAACCAGATTGTCCAAAAAAACCGAATAGTAATATATAGTAAATTGATTTATATACTAACACTTGTTGGTTTCCATTGTAAGCAATTATGGTACTTCTTTTCTTTACATTTCTTATAGTAAAAGATTTAAAAACTAACACTTGTTCCATTTTATATTGTATCATTTGGCGATATACCAATATTTTTGGAGTTTTGATAAGGTTGGTGTCAAGATTTTTGCATATATCATCATTATATATGTCACAAACTATGAATTAGACTTGTTTTTATGTACAAAGTAGTTTATCATTTTGGAATTTTACATATTAAATTTAATATTATTTATTTTATATACTTTTGTAGTATTTTTTAAAATTTGAAGGAAAAACCAAACGGATAAAACCAAACCAACCAAATTGTTATTTGGTTCGGATCGGTTTGGTTTTCGAATTAGTTTGGACGGTTCGGTTTGAACTTTTGAAAACCGGACTTTATTTGGTTTCATCTATTTGGTTCGGATATAACCAAACCGTCCAAACGAACACCCCTACATTTCATAGTTATTTCTAGGGGTGAACATGGTACGGTACCACACGTATTTTCCTCATACCGTGTACCGTACCAACTATAGTTGGTACACTAATCTAGCTACCAGTACCGTACCAACTATACTTGTTACCAATTTGTTTGGCTACCAACAATCATGGTTGGTATGAATTGGTAATGGTATATACCAAGATCGCAAACTTATTTTTTTATTTTTATTTTTTTGGAAACAACTTTCATAAAATAAAAAAAATAAAAACTAGCACAACGCTAGAAAAAACGTTCAACAATTACAAGGAAGAATTAACCATTCTATCCAACTAAGTCTAAATTTACTATTACGATTACAAATCCAATTGAACGACACTTCTTTAATTGCATCGATGAGAATATTTTTCCTCACATCACCATTCTTAAACGTGACCGCATTCCTAAATCTCCAAAGCATCCTAATCACCGTTAGACAAACCGCCTCCATAATTTTTTTAGCTTTAGCATTCACATTACTCGCATCCAACGTAAACAACAAGTCATCCAACCCGTCCACCTGCGTATCTAGCAATTGCAGCCACCTACCTATCGCAACCCAGATCTCTTTCGCTACTTCACATCTCCAAAAAATGTGATCCGTGTCCTCATCTTGAGCACCACAAACTTCACAACTCATATTCTCGATAATAATTCCCCGCCCAACCAAATTAAGTTTTGTAGGAATTCTATTAAGATTAACCTTCCAAAAAAATATTTACCTTCCGCGGTACTAAAGCATTCCACCGAGTTTGAATTACGGTAGACGGGAGCATCCTATTATCAATCCATTTCCTGGTGGTTCCAACTTCAAAATCTGTTGATGACCCGATACCCCAAACCCAACGGTCCGGAACATCACTTAAAACGGTACCTTCCACCATCGACTGAAGTTGCAGCAACGACCCATGCACACGACCACGGTTAGGCTGCCGCGACCACTGCCAAGAAACCACCGAGTTGCCTACCCGATCCGCAACAGAACAAAGCTTGTTCAATTCAAGCCTATATAGCCGCGGGAATTTAGTTGCCAAAGAAGAATTCGAACACCAAACATCATTCCAAAACGATGTGGTCATACCATTACCAATAGATTTAGATAAATACCCGAGCAAATCAACACCCTTCTCCATCAATTTCTTCAACATTTTCAGTATTTGATCCCAAGGTTGACACCCGAAAGAACTCCGCTGATGAATGCTAAAACAGCCTCCATTATCACCATAAATCTCGGATATAATACGAGCCCACAACATGCCCCGGTTATTCACATACCGCCACACCCACTTTACAAGTAAAGCTATATTAAAACCTTGAAGACTACCAAAGTTTAGCCCGCCATTCTCCATAGACGTCAAAACGGAGCTCCACTTAATCCAATGTATCTTTTTTTTAACAACGGAACCACCCCAAAAGAAGGAAGCCCGCAATTGTTCCAAAGTCTTCTCAACATTACTAGGCAACAAGAACATAGATAGATAATACACTCCCAATCCACCCAACACCGACTTTATCAATGTGGATCTACCACCAACTGAAAGAGCATTTACCTTCCAATTTGAAAGTTTATTTTTAAATCTATCAACCAAATCAACCCAATTTTTCTTTCGAGACATAGACGCCCCAACCGGAAGGCCTAGATATTTGAAAGGAAAACTTCCTTTACACACCCCAACCGACTCCGCCATCACCTTCAAATCATCATCCGACACCCCAATTCCATACAAGTTTGATTTATGAAGATTTAATTCTAAACCGGAAGTCAAATGAAAATAGTGTAAAATAATTAAAATACTTTGAATATTCCTTAAAGACCATACCCCCATAAAAATTACGTCATCTGCATATAGAAGATGAGATATCGATACCGACTCATTCCGAACCTTGAGCCCATGAAAAATATTATTAGCCACCGCATCTTCCATAGCAACATGGAGCCCCTCCATAGCAATGATAAATAAAAATGGAGAAAGAGGATCCCCTTGCCACAACCCTCTTTCAATTTTGAATTCTTTTGAAGAATTCCCATTTAATAGGACCGACGCTTTAGTTGAATGTAGAATCGCCCGGATCCAATTCCTCCACCTACTCGGAAACTGCATAAAGTCCATGATCCGGTCCAAATACTCCCAATTTAAAGAGTCATATGCTTTCTCAAAATCAATTTTTAAAATCATAGCTTTTTTCTTTTTCTTACCGAATCAAACTCCAACCAAATCCATGACCCCCCAAGGTATTGCACCTCAACGTCATGGAAACCCTCCTTTGCACACACCACATTTATGTTCTCAATAAAATACAAGTCCCTCACATTTCCAACCAACACCGTACCCTCATTCACTAGAGGCATCACATCTTCTTTATCTAGAACGATCACCTTCTTTTCTTCAATCGAAACCTTTGAATTCTCCTTCACCAATCCCCCATCTCCTTTGTTGAAAGAAAAAGAATTATTTTTAAAAAGATCAGAGAATTTCTTATTTTTCTCGAAAGTCACTGGTTTATCATTGTCTCTACGTGATTCACGAGCCACCTGAGTTTTATTGACCTTTTCACTGACAGATTTATGATCAAATCTAGTTAACAACGCAAAAACATGGAACGAGCCAAACCATGCATCGTTTAAACGAGACAACAAAACATCAACATTATGCACTTTAATGAACCTGACAAAAGCAAATCGGCGTCCAATCTTGGAAACCTTCCGTGCGATGTACACATCCACCACTGTCCCGTAACCCTGCATAGCCTTCCACAATTCTCTAATTCCCCAATGCTTAGGATAATTCGTAATGTAAAAGGAAGTAGCAATATTCTTTAGATCTAGAATCGATCTACGAGACAAGACATTTTTCTAAAAACAATATTATATAAACACTTTTTTCTATACTATTATATAAACAATATTCCCCAATGCTTAGGAAGTAGCAATATTATTTAGAATTATTACTAAAAACTAAGACATTTTTCTATACTATTATATACGGTAATGGTATACGTTAAATGTTATATAAACACTATCTACGATAAAGTACAAATTATGTAGTATTCTTGTCACAATACACTAGTTTGTAGCATTCTCATCCGCTTCACACGCTTAATTATTAACATGCGGGTTTTGTTAATAACAGCCCTTAGGGCTTTTTAATAAGAGGTGGTTACGTGCATAAATCATTTGTACTTTTAGTAGTGGAGGATGATTCCTAAAATGTAGGGGCGGTTATTGATTATTGCACAAGTTTTTTATGCGTGTCTTGACGTCTTAGTGACAGCCCTTAGGGCTGTCATTATCATTTTCCTTAACATTATACACAAGCACAATAACAAAAATGTAATATATTGATCGGTTAGGCTAAAAATTTGTAACTTGAATGTTTTTATGTTATGATATCATAACTTTTATTAAAAAATATACACATGTAGTTTACCTTTCTCGAATTCTTCTAAATAATGTATATATATATATATATATATATATATATATATATATATATATATATATATATATATATATATAAGTATAAGTATATAAATTATTGGTTGGTACGGTACTACCGTGTTATTTAAATTTTTATACCATTAGCGTACCATGATTACTTGATTGGTATGGTACTACCGACCAAATATGTTGGCTACCAACATATTGGCTACCAACTATTATTGGTATGGTTGGTAGCATGTTAGTTGGTTTTGTTCGGTTCAAATTTGACACCCCTAGTTATTTCATTCCGTCCAACCAAACAAACCCCAAGTGTAACATGTGTGCTAGTATTTGGAATTAGTTATGCACGTTGCATTGTCTACCGATCGAGTTAGTTATCTATGGCATCTTTAGCCATTTTCTTCCCCGACACCACAAAACAAAATTTTCTTCCAAACCATATCCACAACATTTTACTTACTATATCCAGGTAATACGACAAAATTAAATAAATTGTTGTATGCAACAATATACATAAAAATTTTAATGCGTTTCGCCCGACTAGGGTCCTATCAACATATAATATCTCGATAAAATTCTAAATTCTAAATCCCCTTCTATCCGATTAATAAACATGTTAATTATATGTATTACCTTTTTATTAAATTCTAAATCCTCCTCACTCCAATTCCTAAACATGTTAAATATTTGTTTTACCGTTCTATTAAATTCTAAATGCCTCTCCCTCCAATTCCTAAATATGTCTTGATCATAAAGATTAACAAAGTCTTAAATCTTGATACTTAAGAAAATGTTTTAAAATGTGTATTTAATTTAAATTGAAATTTTAAGTGTATTAATTACATCTTACCTTATACTTTTAAGACACATGTTAAAAGAACATACTAAAATCATATATTGTGAAAGCTAGTGATTGTACACAGGGGCGGAACTAGAACTTTTTAACAGTAGTAGCACAAAAAAATTTCCGAATACAAAATGAAAGATCAAAAAAAGGTTCTAAAAATACGATTGCATCAAATATAAAAAAAAATTCTAAAAATACGATTGCATCAAATATAAAAAAAATTCTATAAATACGATTGCATCAAATATAAAAAAAAAGTCCTAAAAATACGATTGCATCAAATATAAAAAAAATGTAAGATCTTGCATTCTAAAGTTGACAATTAAAATAATCCAAAAACTAATTAAATTAGAACTAGTTTCATTAAGATTTTTATCTTGAACTTACTTGCTTCATTGTAGGATTTGGAGAAGTGTTTTATGAATCCTTTTTCAATCAATCATATATTATATAAATATGTGATCAGTACATCACAACCTAAACATGTATTTTATGAAGACACGTCACACCAAGAATAATATTAAAATATTATAGATACACAAAGTACATCACAATTTACATCAATCAGTACATCATTTGTACTTTTGTAGCCTATATACCGGTTGAGATAATTAAATATTATATTTATACATAGGCAAATAGGAAAAGTTGACATTAGTCAAAGTACCTAGGACTCTATGAGATAAAAGCATATAAAGAATTATTAACTTACAAATTTCAAACAACACAAAACTTTCAAAGATACTGAACTTTTGAAGAACACAGAACAGGCGTCGGACGGCGTGTCAGACTGAGGGAAGGAAAAAACTTTATTTAATTAAGTTTAGGTTTTGAGTTGGGCTTTGTGTTGGACTATAGCTAGTATATGGGTTTTTATTTTAATATTGTTTTATGTTATTGTGTAGTTTTCTACTCTGATAGTAACATTATAATACAAAAAAATTTAAAAAATTTATGCCACCCAAAAAATTTTGAGTAGTAGCCCGTGCCACTGTGTGCTAATGCCTCATTCCGCCCCTGATTGTACACCACCACTCCATACACCATCAATTCATGATTCATAAGGTGGTACATATAAATATATAATTGTCTAAAACACATATCAGTAGTGTATATCCAAAAAAATAGTAGTATACAAATCATCACTTGATTTGGAAGTTGTCATATCGGTAATATGTTTAAACAAGATTTTACTTATGGACGCTTTAAACATGTTGAACGCATAGAAGTAAACTCACCAAACGCTTAATTGTATTGCATCCGACATTATCATGTGCGTGTTAGATTGTAGACACCCAAACATCGAACACATGAACTTGTAACTATACTCAAACATACAATGTTGAGTATTCTAGATACACTTTGTTATTAAAAATCAATGATTTTATATTGCTAATACGGACATTTGTGTTGATCGAATTGGTGTGACATCAAACCTCAGCTAAGTTATTTAAAATACAACCAACAATAAAAGCTCTGATCTACTTGTAATTGAAATAATATTTAAGTTTGATGAAAATTATTTTATTTCTATCACTTGAACTAATTTTAAATGTAAAAGACAAAATTACCCTTGTCAAGTGATCTTTTGATGGGATTTTGCTAACAAACAGACAAGGTATGAAACAAGATCCTGAATTGGATACTTCAATTTGCAGGTGATGTCGACTTGAGAATGAGCCATTCCTACATTAATTCCTTTATACTGCCCCATCATCATCTCCTGTTTAGGTCAGGATTTTGGTAAACCACCCTTTCGATTTTATAATTCTTGGATTTATCACCCCGGCTTTATCAACATTGTAGATAGCACATGGAAATCTTTTGTCAACAGGGGTAAAAACCATAAAGCAGATAATGTCTTGGGTGGTAAATTAAAAGCGGTGAAAGGAGCATTAAAATCATGGAAAAAAGAAGTTATAGACAAAGAGAGAAATGAAATAGAAAAGCTGAAATCCAAAATTGACTCTATTGAAATGTTGGCTGAAACTAGGCCATTGTCTGACTCAGAAAAATGCGAGAGACTCACTTGGAAAAAAGAGGTAAAATCCCTAAATCTTGCTAAATCGATCGATCTTAGACAAAAATCACGTACAAAATGGCTTGTGGACGGTGATGAAAATACAAGCTATTTTCATGGGATTATTAATAGCAACAAAAATAGAAACAGATTAAATGGTCTAACTATCAATGGATTGTGGAACAGTGACCCATGTGCTATAAAAGAGGAAGTTTATAAATTTTTTGCAAACAAATTTTTAGAACCGGAAAACAGTAGACCTATGTTTGTTAGCAACCTATTCAGAAAAATTTCCACCGATGATAATAATTTGTTGACTTCTGAATTTTCGGTTGAAGAAATAAAAAATGCTATTTGGGCATGCGGAAGTGACAAGGCGCCCGGCCCAGACGGGTTCACATTCAAATTTTTAAAAAACAGTTGGGAAATTATTAAATTGGATGTGGTGGCAATGGTTAGACAATTTGAAAAATCCGGTTCTTTTTCCAACGGGTGTAACTCATCTTTCATTGCTATGTTCCCAAAGGTAAGTGACCCTCTTTCTTTAAAAGACTATAGACCTATTAGTCTTATTGGATGCATTTACAAAATTGTCTCAAAACTTCTATCTGATAGATTAAAAAAAGTGGTGAGAAAGATTGTTAGCTTTGAACAATCTGCTTATGTTGAAGGGCGTCAAATTTTGGATGGTCCCTTAATGCTTAGTGAGATTTGCAGTTGGGCAAAAAAATCAAAAAACAAAATGTTCATGTTCAAAGTTGACTTCGAGAAGGCATTTGATTGTATTAGTTGGAAATATCTCGAATCAATTCTTGAGCAAATGGATTTTTGTCCAAAATGGAGGTTGTGGATTATGGGTTGTTTAAAATCGGCTCGTGCTTCGGTTCTCGTAAATGGATCTCCAACTCAAGAATTTCAAATATCTCGGGGCCTTAGACAAGGTGATCCACTTTCCCCTTTCTTGTTCATTATCGCTATGGAAGGGCTTCACATAGCTATGTTAGAGGCCTCTAACAAAGGTATTTTTGATGGCATCAAACTTCCAAACGAGGGCCCTAATTTATCGCATTTCTTTTACGCGGATGATGCCATATTCATTGGTAAGTGGCATACTTCAAACATATTAAATCTCAAACGTATTTTAAATTGCTTTTTTCTTGCATCGGGCTTAAAAGTTAATTATGCAAAAAGTAGAGTCATTGGTATTGGGGTTTTGGATATTGAAGCTCGTTACTTTGCTAGGCTTCTCAAATGTGAACTTGCAAAACTTCCTTTTTCATACCTCGGTCTTACTATAGGTGCAAATATGCGTTTGATGAAAAATTGGAAACCGGTAATTGATAAGGTAAAAGCTAAACTTTCAAAGTGGAAGCAAAAAAATTTATCATTTGGTGGAAGAGTTACCTTATGCAAATCCGTCTTGGGTAGCTTACCACTTTATTTTATGTCTGTTTTCTTAGCTCCTCAAAATGTTATTGAAGAATTAGATAAAATTAGAAGAAAATTTATATGGGGTTCATCTTCAAATGGGAAAACAAAGATTTGTTGGGTGGATTGGAATAAAGTAATGGCTCCTAAAAACCTTGGGGGCTTGGGTATCGGCTCACTAAAAAACGCAAACATTTCTCTTCTTATTAAATGGTGGTGGAGAATTAAAACCGAGGAGAATCCATTATGGTCTAAAGTTGTAAAATCTATACACGGCATTTCTGGTAGATGTGCAAATGATATGGCTAATCGAAAATACTCGGGTCCTTGGCAAAACATTGTTAAGGCAGGCACAAATCTTACCTCCATAAATCTGCATTTGGATGACTTTTTCTTTCGAAAAGTATGTAATGGTGAAAATACTCTTTTCTGGACGGATCGTTGGTTGGGACAGTTCCAACTATGCAATTTATTTCCCGATCTTTTCTATCTAGAAATTGATAAAAAATCCACTGTGAAATCAAAATTTGTTGGAAATTTTAATGGTATTGCACGCTGGAATTGGTCATGGGCATCTACAAATACATCGACGGTTTATTCTCACAGAATTCTTCTGCTCGGTGACATTCTAAAACACGTGGTTCTTGATGAAGGATCTGATGTTTGGTGTTGGATTGGTGATTATAGCAGAATATTTTCGGTGAAATCCATGAAAAATATCATTGATAACTCGGTCTTTTCTAACCCTAATTTTGTTTGTTTTTGGAATAGCTGGATACCCCCAAAGATCAACTGCTTTATGTGGAAGATGTTGCAAGATAGAATCCCGACAAAATCAAATTTAAGTGTTAGGGGGATCATTCTCCCTTCGGTTTGCTGTAGCCACTGTGATCATATTACCGAAGACACGGAGCACATTTTTTACTCATGCCCTTTTGCAATAGAAATATGGAGCTGGTTATCAAGATGGTGCCAATTAGATGTCAAACAACACAATTCCTTAAAACAATTCATATTTAATTTCATTGATGCAGGTAGCTCTAAAAAAGCCAAATCTTTTCTACAAGCTGCTATAAGTGCAATGATGTGGTGTATATGGATCTCAAGAAATAATCGCATTTTCAAAAGCAACAAATTATCGGTTATAAGAATTCAAGAGGAGATAAAGTCAATGGTTTTTACTTGGTTGAAATTTAGAGCAAATAAAATTAATCTTTCATGGTCCATTTGGTGTTTTTGCCCTTTATTAGCCTTGTAACTCTTTGTTTGTTCATGTACTTTTGCTAGCTTCTTGCTAGTCTTTTATCTATATATATTGCTCTCTTTGGTTGGGGTTGGGGGGGTGATGACATTGCCGAAGCTCCTTTGTCCCCTTCCTTTTGCCGTTCAAAAAAAAAAATTAATTCCTTTATGACAACTTCACTTTCGGTTACCACATTAAATTTCATCACAACACCCCAAATAAATTTTATATCCAATTATACACACGGATAAATACACATACTTACATAATCTTACAATTAAACCATCTGGTGATTGATTAATGGTAAATACTTTCAGATGACTTAGACTGTGCGTAATGGGTGACCGTTCGCAGTTTGGTCACCCCTGCCACATCTGCGCCACATCAGCTTTCTCTCTCCTGATCAAACACACGACCAGACAGCGACCAAATGCCCGTAATGGGTGACCGTTCGGATTTTTTTTATTTTTTTTTTAATTTAAATTTCATTAATAATTAAAACATTACATTAAAAATAATTTAAAACATTACATTAAACATAATTAAAAAAACATTAAAAAAACTACTGGTGGGGTCGTCGATTCCAAACGTGTTCCACCAAATCAGATCTAAGATTAAGATGAGTTTGTTTATCATTGATCTCCCTGATAACTTGCAATACTTCTTCATGTGATCGTACGGGGTCGCCGTCACTATGTCGCTCTTCCGGATGAAAATCGGGACATATGGCCCTGCCTTTGTCTTTGATAATCATATTATGTAATATGATACAAGTGTACATTATATCCCTTATTTTGTTAACATTTGGGGACCTTGCAGCCGTTTTTATTATACCCCATTTTTTCTTTAGAACGCCAAATGCTCGTTCTACGTCTTTCCTTGCAGCTTCGTGTGCTTTCTTGTAGTTCACCCGCTTAACATCATTCGCATTTGGGTGTGAAATGGACTTAACAAGAACAGACCATTCCGGATATATCCCGTCAGTAAGATAATATCCCCATTTGTAAGACACCCCGTTTGCCAAAAAGGGTACCTCAGGTGCTTTCCCGTCTTTGAGATCATTGAAAATATGGGACGCTCGTAAGACGTTGATGTCGTTGTTCGACCCGGCGACACCAAAGAACGCGTGCCAAATCCACAAATCCTGCGAGGCAACCGCTTCAAGTAAGATGAATGGTTCGTTCCCGTGATCCCCTCTAACATATTGCCCACGGTAAGCATTTGGACATTGAGCCCAAGGCCAATCAGTACAATCAATGCTTCCTAGCATACCGGGAAACCCATGTTTCTCCTCATGAAAAGCGTATAGCTTCGCCACATCAGTATGAGTAGGCTTTCGCAGAAACTCATCTCCATACAAGTGCATAACCCCTTTACAGAACTCTGCGAGACTATCACGGCTAGTTTTCTCACCAATTTGTAAGTATTCGTCTAGAGCATCGGGTACGGTCCCGTATGCTAACTGACGAATTGCAGAAGTGCACCTCATTAGCGGAGAAGTACCTGCGTTCCCAAGTGCATCATATCGTTGCGCAAATAATGGGACGGTATTAGTGAGATCGCGAACAATGCGTGTGAAAAGATCACGACTCATCCTGAAACGTTTGCGAAAATCATGCTCGTTATACGTGGGATTTTCAGCGAAGTAGGCTGCCACGAGACGGTCATTCGCACCGCCACGGTCCCTATTCACGTATCTTCTAGGAGTTCTAGGGATATTAGAACTAGAACCTTCAAGAAATGCGGCCGCCGTTTGTAAAAAACCAAGATGTATAACCTTGTCCTCTTCCTCGTCGCCAAAAATGAAATTAGCGACATTCATTTCATCGTCGGAACTCATTTTTATTATAGTGTGTGTGATAAAGAAATGAGAAGTGTGTAATTTTTTAGAGAGGGTGATTGAGAGATTTGAGTGTGTGTTTGATTGGAGAAAGAAATGAGAGTTGTGAATTATTTGGTAAAAGAATTGGGTATTTATAAGGTAAAAAGGGGTGTTTTAGCCGTTGGAGAGGGGAGGATATAGCCGTTCAACGGTCGTGTTGAACGGTCGATTACTCGACCGTTGGAGGTCCTCGACGCGTCGCCGGAGAGGAGGCGTAACGCGGGGGACGCGTCGCCGTTGCTGATTTGGCCGGTCGCGACCAAACGATCGGTCGTGCATTACGGAGAGTCTTAGAAGTCACGTCTTTGATCATTACATGGATAAAAGTTTATCAGGTAGCAAAGAAGGTTCGAAAAAACGGTCATGACAACGAATAAGTCACATATATCACGAGTAAAGCTTAGCCATTCGAGTAAGCTCTGCTCTTATAACGGAATTTAAAAAAAAAAATCTTATAGTTAGAAACTAAATGTACAACAAAAACAATTTGGCTCATTAAGTTTGCCACTTTGATCCCCGGTCTTTGTTGATAGTTGCTTTTAATGATTACGATACTTCAGAATACTCTTTGAGTCATCATAAAAAGTAAAGTCTTGTGCGGTTCTAGCATGTACATGATAAAAAAAAGTCGGCTCGCCTTTTACGGCATAATGCCAAATTGAATCTTTAGCCTACCTCAAGCTATTCTTAGCCAAACATTTTCGTGTGGACAAACGACATGCACTCACTTATTGTTAACGTGTATCCATTTTAGAAGAAATGTATTTGTTTGTTTTCTTATAAATTGGAACATATTCTGAGTATATAATAATTCGAGTATAAAATTCGTTTATAGTAATATATTATTAAAAAACAAAATATTAAAATATTAAAACATTAAAAAGTTTGAAAACTCAAAAATTCTAATAACCATTTAGTTTTATGGAGGCCAATTGTACACGTCTTACATGCTTCAATGTAGGCATGCCTATTGGTTTTAAGTTGTGACACTGACGTGGAGTCATATTTGATTGCCATGTCAGCAGGCTGGGACCCACTTCCAGATTGCTTTTCGCTTTATTTCATCGCTGTCACACCCTCTACATGTGTGTTCTGGCGTCTCCCAATTTTTTGTTCTCGGATATATTTTAGCCACACAAATTTCATTTAACTACTTCAAAGGCAATTCGCAAAGATATACTCCCTCCGTCCCTAAATAAAGTTCCCATTTGTGTTGGGCACAACATTTTAGGAGATAGTTAGTGGTGGGGTATTTGGTATTACTTTTGAATCAAATATAAGGTTTGATTGGACAGAGAAAGTGTTTTAAGAGATAGTTAGTGGTGAAAGTATTGGTAATAATATTATTATATTAAGTGGGTCCCTTAAGTTTTAGAAATGTGAACTTTATTTAGGGACAAAACTTGAAGGTGAAATGAGAACTTTATTTAGGGACGGAGGGAGTAATAAATAAATAAAAGTCAACTACTTTTGCACAAACATTAAAACCCGATGAAACTAAAAGGTTACATATGTTAGAATGTTAAAAAAAAACACTTTAAATCGCATACATAATTACAATTTATGAAATACTTAAAACATCATATGAGGTTCATAGAACCACGAACTACTCGATGTAATATCAGATTTTCGCACATCGCCATTATTACTAAAAAAATATTAATATATATTCCATTAAACAATTAACCACTGGTTGTATTTTTATTTTAATCTTTTTAATAACACAAACAAATAAATTGAAATAATATTCTATTTTATAAAATTCAGATCATATATTTTCAAAGCATAAAATAATTAAAGATTAAGCTTGTCTTTGATTTTTGGATTGTTTTATCTAACTACCAACATGAAAAGGGTCCAAAATTTGTGGAAGTTTTTTCTGCAAAACATAAGAGATGAAATATAGAAAAGAAAGAATTGTAGGTTTGAGTTGAGACGAGTAAATATGTTGTGTATTTATAGTGTATTTTATCTAAAATATCATTAAATGCAAATAAATTGTTTTGTTCGAAATAAAAAATAAGGATTAGTTTTGTTTTTTTATTCCCTTCATAGCTCGGCGGTTATTTTCTGATAACCCAACTAATTCACCCATGTTAGACCGTTTTTGGTGGTGTTTGATTTGGATTTAATTTACTTAATGGGAAAATAATTATATGGTAAAGTCATAACGAGTCTGTTTATTTATGTCTTAATCCAGTCAACATGACTTAACCGAAAAAACCATGAGATGAGTTGTAACATCCCAAAACCCGGCATAATAGTTTATTGACCTTAAGGTATCTTATTAAATGATTATCTGATTAAATGCATAGTTAATTTAATTAGCCTGCTGTCCTTTGCGGTATTTTAACCAAGGGGGTTAAAATACCCGACTTGTGATTTATTTGGAATGAAAACATGATTTTTATATATTTGGATTCCTTGTTAAATATCGTCTCCAGAAATACTTTCGTTTTTAAAATTGGAGTCCGTTTGCTATTTTAAATAAATTAATTTCGAAAGAGACTTTTCAGACGAATATTGTTAAAGTAGAAAAAGCCACAAAGGGGTCCCACCCCTTGTGTTTGGCCGGTTAAGGGAGAGAGAGGGGGAAACCCTCTCTTTTGTCTTGACTCTCATTCTTGAAACATTATCCTCATTTCACTATTGCATTGCTTGAAACTCCATCCATCTTCCTCTCTTGTTCTTCATCTCCTTTGCTTGTTCTTGGTGCTAGGATCCGAATTTTACACCCAAGTTTGTGTAAGAGAAGTCTAGAAGTAAGTCTCATCCTTTCCTTGGTTTGTTCTTGGTGTTCTTGAGCTAGAGTTTGAACTAGGGTTTGTGATTGTTAGTAATCTATGGATGAATCTTGATATGGAAGTTGTTTTATGTGTTTATGCAAGCTTTTACATCTTTTGTATGGTTGATTGTTGAAGGAATACAAGATTTGGTGAAAATCACCTTCAACCTCCATTAATGGTGGAAGTTGAAGGTGGGTTTTGATAAATCTTGGATTTCTTGAGTTATGGTTGGATAGAATTGTTTATTAGGTTGTGAAATCATATTTGTTAAGTTATGGATGTTAAAAACCTAGTATTAATTAAATGGTGAAGTAATTTAACTAGTGTTTGGATGATTTTGTCAAAATGGTGATCTAGTGATTATACAAGTATGCTACTTGGAATTTTGATAGTGTCAATTTGGTGAAATTGTAAATGATTGTGAATTGTTAGTTGAAAGATTAATTGCTAGTTGATGGAAAGGTGGGAGTGTTAGGATCATGTTCGGGTTTTTGGCCCGTTTGGGTCAACTAGTTGTGAATACTTGCTAAATGGTCAATTGTATTGATGAAGGACTTGTGCTAGTTGTAAATGTCATAAAATGTGTATTTTATGAGTCTTATGTAGTTAGTTGTTGAAAATGATGATTTTGACAATTCAGTGGATTATCACTAACTCGGTATGTTGTTGACAGGAACCGGGAAGGATACTCAGTGATACTAGCTCACTGAGTTAAGGAATCGAAGGTTGAAAGGTGAGTGGATTCGACCTACAACTCGGGTTTCGGTTATTTCATTTGGTATTGTCTTGTTGGTGAAAAATGCAGAAAATCGCCAAATGAAGAGAGTTCGCGCCGCGAACTTAGTTCGCGATCGTGAAGTCGGTCCAGAGAAAATTGTTGGTCGTCGCGAAGTAGTTCACGACTGAGTTCCCGGCCGATCGCGAACTAGAGTTCGCGATTGGGAACTCAGTTTTGACGTTTTTCGCGGTGTCTTTCGTAGCTAGTTGACTTGTTATGTATGCCTAGTGTTAGGGAATACCATACATGACTAGGTGCACCATTCGGGATGAGGTCAGTGTCGGAAGGAGAACGGCTGGGCATCGGGTATCGACTAATCGGGTATCCGACCTTACCTGTATTTGTTGCATGGTTAAGGGGAGGGAGTTGCCCGGGTGTTGGATACGAAATGCTATCGGTTACCGTGGTTTTGGCCGACCATGGTTTAAGGCCCGCAAAGCCGCCGATCCTCTCAATAAGTGATTACCCAACCGGAGATGTTTTATAACTTCCGTGTTTAAGTGACCAGTGTAGTTGCTTGTGTAGTTGTTAGTGTTAGGAATTCATTCACCTAGCTTTCGTGGCTCGTGTGTTGGTCAAACCTTCCGGTCAAAGGGGATTAGAGCAGGGGTGAATTGGGTTTAGTAGTTAGTATAGGTGTACTAACGAGTTAAACTAAGCCTTGGTGAGATGTTGTGTTTTGTAGCAGGAATGGCTACGGATGGAAACACCTTGGATAATGTCCCACCGAACACGAACCTTGGGAACGATGGAGCAGCGGGCTCGGGGGGTGATGAAATACCGAATGAAGAATATATCTTGTTGTTGGAAACACGGAATATGGAACTTGAGGATACCATAAAGGGCCCTTCGCCAAAGCCAATCGGCTGAGCCGCGACCCGAGGCTCGGTCTACCTTGCCACCCCCAACCCAAGCAAACCCACCCCCTCACTTCACACAAACTACTCAAAATCCCGTCTTTCCCCAAAATGACTCCTCATCTCCCAATACAAGCATACTACAACCGCCACTCGCCCACACGGTACCAATTGCCAATGCCCAACACCAACACCAACAATTCTTCTACCAACCTTTCCCGATTGAGAAGAAACCGTGCACTTACAAGAATTTTCTCGATTGTAAACCAACCGAGTACCGGGGAAGTACCGACCCGGCGGAAACTCTAACTTGGCTTAGGGCCACCGAGAGGGCTCTTATTGCTTGTAATTGTGAGGACCACTTGAAGGTCCGGTATGCGTCCCGAATGTTGGGGGGACCGGCTATGGATTGGTGGGATGGGTTGACCGCGAACTTTAGCAACGAAATGATGGATGCGGTCACGTGGAAACAATTTAGGGAGCAAGTGGAGGCCCGGTATTGTAGCCCATTTGAGCTGGATAAGATCCGGAATGAGTTCATGATGTTGAAGATGACCGATCGGATGACGGTGGATGAGCTTATCCTTCAATTTAATGGTAAGCTCCGGTTTGTGACACAATGGGTGCCCGATGAGTCCACCCAAATCAAACACTTTGTTGGGGCGTTGTTGCCCGAGTATCGGAACGTAACAAGGCTTGCGGGAACTCTCTTGCAAGCATACGATCTTGCCAAATCGGCCGAAGGTGACATTTTGGCCCAAAAGGCCGCGAATCGAGAGAAGGCCCCGTTTCATAGGGGAAAGTATGATCAATCAAACTCGAGCAACCACAAGAAATCCCAAGGAAATCATAGGTCAAACAATGATCGCCGAACACAAATCCTTCAAGGTTCCAACCAAAGGAACCCATGGTGCATACCATGTAAGTCCTCCCATGCCGGTCCGTGTACGGCACAAACTCGAAGGTGTATTAAATGAGGGCAACACGGGCATGAATCCTCAGAATGCAAGTTAGAGAAGAGTGTTTGTTGGACGTGTCAAAAAGAGGGTCACCGGGCCATGTATTGCCCAATGAAGAAAAGTTCGGGTTCGGGTTCGGGCGGGGGAGCGGCTTCGTCGGGAGGTCAAAAGAGGAAGAGTCATCCGCCACCTACGGGTCGGGCATTCAAAATGACGGTGGATGATGCCACCACCACCGACGATGTCATCACCGGTATGTTTCTAATAAACTCGATACCCGCTCGCGTGTTATTTGATTCGGGTGCAAATAGTTCGTTTTCCTCAAAGAGTTTTTGTGACAAATTGAAATTGCCTATTTCCTTGATCACGATACCTCTAGAGGTAGAGGTGGCCGATGGTGAAATGGTTCCGGTCACGACATCCGTGTCCGGGGCTAGTATTGATATTGATGGCGTGAAATTTTCGATTCTTTTACTTGTTATGCCGATATCCGGCTTTGATGTGGTTTTAGGTATGGATTGGTTAAGTGCTAATAGGGCCAACATAAATTGTCACCAAAAGTTAATTACTTTTCTACTACCCGACGGGTCACACGTCGTGGCCCGGGGAGACCGTGCGACCCCGACCATACCCATGATAACCATGATGAAAGCCCGTAAGTCCTTGACCAACGGATGTGAATCGTTTATAGCTTATGTGATTGATGTGAAAAAGGAAAAGAAAGTGGTTGGTGATCTCCGGGTGGTTTCGGAATACCCGGAGGTGTTTCCCGAAGACTTGCCTGGGTTACCTCCCGTTCGGGAGGTAGAATTCAAAATTGATTTGGTGCCAGGTGCCAATCCCGTGGCTAGAGCACCGTACCGTTTAGCACCGTCCGAGATTCGGGAAATGATGACACAAATCCAAGATTTATTGGATAAGGGTTTTATTCGGTCGAGTTCCTCACCTTGGGGAGCTCCGGTTTTATTTGTAAAGAAGAAAGATGGTGCACTTCGTATGTGTATCGATTATCGAGAACTAAACAAAAGAACGGTAAAGAATCGATATCCTTTGCCGCGTATTGACGATTTATTTGATCAACTCCAAGGGTCTTCTTACTTCTCAAAGATTGATTTGAGATCGGGTTATCACCAAGTTCGGGTTCATGAAAGCGATGTTCACAAAACGGCGTTCCGAACTCGTTACGGCCACTACGAGTTCTTGGTTATGCCGTTTGGGTTGATGAATGCTCCCGCGATATTTATGGATTTGATGAACCGAGTTTGTCGGCCCTATCTCGACAAATTCGTTATTGTGTTCATTGATGATATTTTAATTTACTCCAAGACCGAAGAAGAACACGAAAAACACTTAAGGCAAGTGTTAGAAACGTTGAAGCGGGAACAATTATTTGCGAAGTTCTCGAAGTGCGAATTTTGGCTTCGAGAAGTTCACTTTTGGGTCATGTAATTTGTTCGAATGGGGTCAAGGTGGACCCGGCGAAGATCGAGGCGGTTATGGATTGGGTTGCTCCAAAGAACCCGACCGAGATAAAGAGTTTCTTGGGTTTGGCGGGTTATTACCGCCGGTTTATTAAGGATTTCTCGAAGATAGCGGGTCCTATGACGAAGTTGACCCGTAAGGACGTACCGTTCCGGTGGGGTGATGATCACGAGAAGTCCTTCCAAACTCTAAAACAATTACTGTGTCAAGCTCCAATTCTCGCCTTACCCGAAGGCCCGGAGGATTTTATTGTTTATTGTGACGCTTCACTTGCGGGTTTGGGTTGTGTGTTAATGCAACGAGATCGGGTCATTGCTTATGCTTCGAGGCAATTGAAGAATCACGAGAAGAATTACCCGACTCACGATTTAGAGTTGGCGGCGGTGGTTTTTGCACTAAAATTATGGAGACACTATTTGTACGGTACTAAGTGCGTGATTTGTACGGATCACAAAAGTTTGCAATACGTGTTCACGCAAAAGGAATTGAATATGCGCCAACGAAGATGGTTAGAGTTGATTAATGATTACGATTGTGAAATCCGATATCATCCCGGGAAGGCAAATGTGGTGGCCGATGCCTTAAGTAGAAAGGGAGATTCGGGACGGGTACAATTTATGCGGATGGAAATTGTGTCGGATTTGGTGTCCCGGTTGAAGATTTCACAAATGGAAGCGTTGAATGTCGAACATTTGAAGGCCGAGATTTTATTAAAGAGGAAAAATGATTTAGAAGATGATTCTCGGGGTTTGAAGACATATCAATCTCGGGTTTTGGTACCGTTACTCGGGGGTTTGCGAGAATTGATTTTAGCCGAGGCTCACAATTCTCGGTTATCGGTCCACCCGGGTAGCACGAAAATGTACAATGATCTAAAAGCACTTTATTGGTGGCCGACAATGAAGACCGACATTGCCCGTTTTGTGGGCCAATGTCATATGTGTGCTCAAGTGAAGGCCGAACACCAAAAGCCCTATGGAACTTTAACCCAATCACCGATTCCCGAGTGGAAGTGGGACCGAATTACTATGGATTTCGCGACCAAATTGCCGCGTACACAAAGGGGTCACGATATGATTTGGGTTATAGTTGACCGATTAACGAAGAGTGCTCATTTCTTGGCTACTAATGAGACCGCCTCACTTAGTAGATTGGCGAAATTGTACATTGATGAAGTAGTATCTCGACATGGAATTCCAATTTCTATCGTGTCCGATAGAGATCCCCGTTTTGCTTCGAACTTTTGGAATAGCTTGCAACGAGAATTGGGGACGCGGGTGAATTTGAGTACCGCGTATCATCCCCAAACCGACGGGCAATCGGAAAGAACGATACAAACGCTTGAAGATATGGTGCGAGCTTGTGTGTTAGAGTATGGTGGGTCGTGGGATTTCCACCTACCGTTGATCGAGTTTGCTTATAATAACTCGTATCACTCAAGTATTAAGATGCCACCGTACGAGATGTTGTACGGGCGTCGGTGCCGAACCCCGACGTGTTGGTTGGAAGCGGGTGAGAAACAATATGCGGGGCCCGATATTGTACAAATGACCGCGGATAAAGTTGCTATTGCTCGAGAAAAGTTGAAAGCCGCCCGTGACCGACAAAAGATGTATGCCGACCCGAGGCGTAGACCCGCTACGTTCTCGGAGAACAAGATGGTTTATTTGAAGGTTTCACCTTGGAAGGGCGTTATTCGTTTTGGTAAACGAGGAAAGTTGGCCCCGAGGTTTATTGGGCCGTTCCGAATTAGTAAGGTGGTGAATTCTCAATCGGTAACACTCGAGTTACCCCCGGAGTTGTCGGCAATACACAACACTTTCAACATTTGTTACTTGAGAAAGTGTAACATCGAAGATCCGAGCCAAATTCTCCCGGTGCAAGAGTTGCGGGTTGATACGAAAAAGAGATTGGTCGAAGAACCGGTGGAGTTATTAGACCGAAAAGTAACGAAATTGAGAAAGAAACAAATTCCTATGGTTCTAGTAAAGTGGAGTTATACACACGGATAAATACACATACTTACATAATCTTACAATTAAACCATCTGGTGATTGATTAATGGTAAATACTTTCAGATGACTTAGAAGTCACGTCTTTGATCATTACATGGATAAAAGTTTATCAGATAGCCAAAGAAGGTTCGAAAAAACGGTCATGACAACGAATAAGTCACATATATCACGAGTAAAGCTTAGCCATTCGAGTAAGCTCTGCTCTTATAACGGAATTTAAAAAAAAATCTTATAGTTAGAAACTAAATGTACAACAAAAACAATTTGGCTCATTAAGTTTGCCACTTTGATCCCCGGTCTTTGTTGATAGTTGCTTTTAATGATTACGATACTTCAGAATACTCTTTGAATCATCATAAAAAGTAAAGTCTTGTGCGGTTCTAGCATGTACATGATAAAAAAAAGTCGGTTCGCCTTTTACGGCATAATGCCAAATTTAATTTTTAGCCTACCTCAAGCTATTCTTAGCCAAACATTTTCGTGTGGACAAACGACATGCACTCACTTATTGTTAACGTGTATCCATTTTAGAAGAAATGTATTTGTTTGTTTTCTTATAAATTGGAACATATTCTGAGTATATAATAATTCGAGTATAAAATTCGTTTATAGTAATATATTATTAAAAAACAAAATATTAAAATATTAAAACATTAAAATGTTTGAAAACTCAAAAATTCTAATAACCATTTAGTTTTGTGGAGGCCAATTGTACACGTCTTACATGCTTCAATGTAGGCATGCCTATTGGTTTTAAGGTGTGACACTGACGTGGAGTCATATTTGATTGCCATGTCAGCAGGCTGGGACCCACTTCCAGATTGCTTTTCGTTTTATTTCATCGCTGTCACACCCTCTACATGTGTGTTCTGGCGTCTCCCATTTTTTTGTTCTCGGATATATTTTAGCCACACAAATTTCATTTAACTATTTCAAAGGCAATTCGCAAAGATATAATAAATAAATAAAAGTCAACTACTTTTGCACAAACATTAAAACCCGATGAAACTAAAAGGTTACATATGTTAGAATGTTAAAAAAAAACACTTTAAATCGCATACATAATTACAATTTATGAAAAACTTAAAACATCATATGAGGTTCATAGAACCACGAACTACTCGATGTAATATCAGATTTTCGCACATCGCCATTATTACTAAAAAAATATTAATATATATTCCATTAAACAATTAACCACTGGTTGTATTTTTATTTTAATCTTTTTAATAACACAAACAAATAAATTGAAATAATATTCTATTTTATAAAATTCAGATCATATATTTTCAAAGCATAAAATAATTAAAGATTAAGCTTGTCTTTGATTTTTGGATTGTTTTATCTAACTACCAACATGAAAAGGGTCCAAAATTTGTGGAAGTTTTTTCTGCAAAACATAAGAGATGAAATATAGAAAAGAAAGAATTGTAGGTTTGAGTTGAGACGAGTAAATATGTTGTGTATTTATAGTGTATTTTATCTAAAATATCATTAAATGCAAATAAATTGTTTTGTTCGAAATAAAAAATAAGGATTAGTTTTGTTTTTTTATTCCCTTCATAGCTCGGCGGTTATTTTCTGATAACCCAACTAATTCACCCATGTTAGACCGTTTTTGGTGGTGTTTGATTTGGATTTAATTGACTTAATGGGAAAATAATTATATGGTAAAGTCATAACGAGTCTGTTTATTTATGTCTTAATCCAGTCAACATGACTTAACCGAAAAAACCATGAGATGAGTTGTAACATCCCAAAACCCGGCATAATAGTTTATTGACCTTAAGGTATCTTATTAAATGATTATCTGATTAAATGAATAGTTAATTTAATTAGCCTGCTGTCCTTTGCGGTATTTTAACCAGACAGAACCTAATGAGTAAAAAAAACAAACAGCCCCTTAATACCAACATATAAATCAAACTCGTATAGCAGTCGATCCACATGGTGACCCAATCAAGTGATTCAACGTTACCAAATAATTTTTCTGATAAAACATATTGTTTTTCGGTTGGGATTGAACCCAATATACTTTTAAAATTCTCCATCTATAAACCAACTAGACTCTACACATTAAGTTGTATATATATTTTGTAAAAATATACTTAAACAATCACAAAAGTAAAACACAAATTGATATAGATATCTAAGTATTAATCACAACAAATAAGAAAGAACTAACCTGAAAGTTGATAAAAAAAAACTACACGGAATGATGGTTCGTCCTTTAATGGTTTTACGTGATCTATATACTGCTAGGGGTGAGCAGAAAAAGCGGGTAACCGGAATTGGAACCGGGACTGCTTTGGAACCACCGGTTCCGGTTCCTAAACTTATGGAACCGCCCTAAGAGGTTCCGGTTCCGGTTCTTAAAATTTAGGAACCGGTAACCGGTGGATAACCAGAACCGGTGATTATTCGGTCTATTTTTTGTTAAAATATTATATATTTGAGAAATTTATTGTCCAAATTTAACAATATGATAAATTTTATGTAATTTTGAATGAGTTAATCATTAATTAGTTTAAATATAGAGTTTTAACAATATAATAATTAGACAATCATATGTTTAAGTGTTTAGAAATTATGATTATTCAGAGATTAGTAGATAAAATGATAAAAAATGATTAATAATTAAGCTTTGCATCTTATTTTAATTTAACGATTTTAGAGACAGGGTAACTGAATTGGCACCGGAACCAGAGGTTCCGGTTCCGAAAATTGAGGAACCGGTACAAGAGGTTCCGGTTCCGATCGGAACCGTCGGGTACCCTGCCATGCTCACCCCTATATACTGCAAGTCTGAGCATAGAATCTCAGGATTTGTTGCAATTAGTTAGTATGATTCTACAGAAACAAAAATACCGATCACACAAATTGACTACTCGGGATCACAAGAAGAAGGCCAAAAAGCAGAGGGAGAGGAGCCTGTTTCGAGTGTGTCTACTTACAACGTAGAAGGTCCTTACATAGAGATGAGAGCGTTAACTCTGTGCTTTATGACGAGCAAACCAAAAACTCTTGGTTAAATGCAGGCAATATGTGAAAGCAAAAGTCTCATCCACTCAACAAAAATCAATGGCCCCCTAGTTTCACGTGAAGTACAAAGTGCGCCTAAATCGTGTCATTACACATTTGGATTGGATTTGACAAACTTGAAAGTTTAGACATCCATGTATCCTCCTCTAAAGCCTTTGAAGACTAGAGATATTAAATGCATTATAAATCCAAGATTGTGTATTCCTCCAACTAATGTGGGATAAAAAAATTGCCAACTTACAATTACCTTTATTATTTCCAAAACATCAGAGGCAATGCTGTAACTCAAAAATTGGAAAGGAGTATATGATAGACTTACAAAAGGCTCATGGAAACCTTGTGTTCAAAATCCTTGATTTAGGATTTTTGTGTTTAAGTTTTCGTAACTCTGGTAGGTTACTTCTTTTATTTTTATTCCAGTACGTTGATACTAATTGAAATCATGTGAAAATGCAAAATGTAAAACACTTGGAAGGAAGAGCTTCTAAAATAATATTAATAATAACTTTTGTCTTAAAGCATATGTTGGAAATTTGTGTTCTCGTTATATCTCCATATCCATATGTTTGTTTTTTAGGCACCGTCCGTCCTACAAACTCTCACTCTTTCAAATACCTTCAAATATGTCTCTAAGTGAAAAAAAATATCTACTTATCACAAACTTAAAAATTAAATAGATAAACAGCCTTCTTTGTTTTTTTTAAACAAAACCAGAATACGAGTTGATAATAAAATCTATAACCTTATTCAGAGACTCTCAAATGTTAACTATTTAGCCACCCTATGACACTATTTGGTTATAAGAAAGTTTTGGAAGAGATTGTTATCTGTTAAAAGAATTGAAATTGGAAGGAATTTGAAGAAATGTAATTTGGATGAATATGAATTTTAAAAGAAATGTGATTTATTAACTGAACATAAGATGAAATTTGTAATAATAAAACTAATAATAATGATGATGATAATAATAATAATGGTGAAGATTGCTCGTTGGGTGGTTGGTGGTGACGGTGCTTAGTGAAGGGTGGTGGTAGTGTTGGAATATGCTTCATGTGTATAACATATAGTTATATGGCTAGTTGTATGTGAGCCTAAAAGGTCACACACTTACACACTAAACACCTTGTTATATATAATGTAATTAGTGTAATTATATTATATATATAATAATGTAAGTAATTCATTAATTAAGTAATTAAGTTTAAATTGTTTAAACTTAAGTTATCTAGTGGAATTAATTGAAAGAAAGAAAAGATAAGGGGCTAAGTGGATATCCTCTAAACTTATTTAGGGTATATAAGGCTTAAATTAGTGAGCAAGAAATTAACCCTAATTCCTCCCTCCCTTGAATTTTCGGCCGCCCCTACCCTCTCTAGGGTTCTTGGTTTTTGCCTCTTTCAAGCTTGCATTGGACTAGCGTCTTCAAGGGTGTTCTTGCTATAGTGTGGTGTGGACTAGCTTTGGAGGAATTCTCTATTGGAGTTCTTGGTTTCGGCTCCTCATCATCTCCATCCGAATTCGTTGATCAAAGGCAACTAGGGTATGAATTATTCATCCTTTCTCTTTGATTTCTTTAATAATTTAATTGTATTTATCAATATTAGATCCGGTTATGGTGATTAAACTTTTCCGCTGCGTTTTGGTTCTTGTTTTAACCTAAAATCACCATTAGTGGTATCACGAGTCATTATATTGATAATATAATTAACTAGTTTTTGTAAAAGTAGCAAAAAAATTCGATTTTTGGTGTTTTGTTTATACCCGATCGAAAATTTTTAAGAACCCCTAGGGTTCTTTAATTTTTCGACTATTTTCCAAACAAGGGTTAAAAATATGATTTTTGGTAACCCTACATGCTACTTGTTACAAAAACCCTAATCAAAAATTAATCTAGTTATTGTTTTTTTTGATTATTTGGCTTGGATTTTACATTTATTTTTCCTTTTTGTTGATATGGCAAAACATGTATTTTTGCCATATCCCAAGCCAAAAACTTGTCAATTGTTGATTGTTTGTGCAATACGATGAAAGCCTAGACCTTGTGATGAATGTGTTGTCGTTTGGTTGTTTGATTGTTTTGGGAAAAGCCGTGTTTTTGGCTTAATTGTTGTAATTTTCTTTCAATTTTTCTTTTATTTTTGGTGCCATTTTTTTTTGGGGCAATTTCAATGTAAAAGTAATTAGAATAGTTGTATTTTATTTCTTTGTATTTTGTAAATTGTTGACCAAAGATGAAGAAACAATGAAGAAAAAACAACAATTTTCGGCACCTCCTGCGCAGCTGCACGAAAACAGACTTTCCTGGAGTTTGGCAAATCCGTTGGATCTGAAACCACCGCCAAAAGTTCCGTAACTCAGAGACCTACAACTTTCCAGAAGGCCGGGAAGACTAACGAAGACTCCTTCAGTGACTTTTCGGACTTCCAAGGCTGCTGGAATTTTCTGGTAGATTGCACTTTTTCACAATTTTGGGTTCTACTTGCTCAAGAATGTCTTGGAGCAAGTGGGAGCCCATTGGGTTTATGTAGGCCCATTTGGGTTCATGTTGGTCCGTCCCCTAGTTTGACCCTTCGGTCCGTCGTGATGACTCACGTGACCGAACCTAGGATTTCATCGGTCGAGGTTTGCACAAAATTTGTTGCATGTTTTATTCTTTGTTTGTGGTTGTTTTCTTTTCTATTAGATACAAGTAGTAACAATTAAAAATGATTTTTAGACACAAACATTAAAACATCCAAACTCTTAATCATCGATGATTACTAGCTAATCATTGATGATTAAACTTTAATCTAAAAGATGTTTTGAGATTATACTAAGTTTAAATATGATTTGAAACTTACCACTTAATAATCGCTAAAAGTTTTTACCGTTTATTAAACGACTTATGAAGTGGTATGAATGAAGTATATGATTCATTCATATCTTAATAAAATTTTATTAAATTAAAATTTAACATACCTTAAATTTAAGTCACACCGTCCAATCGGTTGTAAATCACTTGCTTCTATTTTTGAATTCACGTGAGACGTGGTTCGAATCTAGATCTCAGGTCATTATTCTCTACGCGTGAGACCTAGAGCTATTTTGACATGATTTCACATTGGATGACTTAATCGAGTTAACGGTGAGACCTTGACTCGAGGCGACGATGCGACAAACATGCCACTTGACCCTAGATGCTTGTTCACTAGGTGCCATGAAGTCCCATACCTCTAAGAGTTGCACTTGTAATGCAATTGTTGAACGTCACCTACCTATTGGATCTATCACCTCTAGCAGATCAACTGATGCGGTGATAGAAGCTCAATGGGATCTTAGCTTTTAATTAAAATTAATTGGGTAGTTAATTGATTAAAAGAAATTATTATCGAAAATACTAATTAATGAATTTTGATATTTTGTAGATGACTTCTACTAATCAAACCCTAACTCACACCACCATTCGTTCCGTTCTCGAAAAAGAGAAACTTGATGGAACGAACTTTGTGGACTGGGCTCGAAACCTAAGGATTGTCCTTAGGGCTGAGCACAAGTACCACCATTTGGAGGAGGCAATGCCCCCTGCCCCTGCTGCTACCGCCACCGCTGCTGTTCGTGCGGCCTATACCAAGAGGTTCAACAAACAGCAAGAGGTCGCCGCGCTCATGCTGGTGAGCATGACCCCCGAGATTCAGAAGAATCTCGAGGACCTCACAGCATTCGATATGATGGCTGAACTTAAGACATCATATCAAAAGCAAGCTGATCAGGAACTCTTTGACACGGTCAAAGCCTTCCATGCTTGCAAGCAGGAGGAGGGACAGTCTGTTAGCTCTTATCTGTTGAAGATGAAGAGTTACCTAGACCAGATGGAGAAACTTGGCTACCCTATGCCTCATATCCTTGGAATTGGGTTAATTCTAACCTCACTTCACAAGGACTATGCACCGTTTGTCATGACTTATCATATGCATAGTATGGGGAAGACTTTCGCCGAATTACATGTTATGCTGAAACAAACGGAAGCTGGGCTACCCAAGAAAACTCCAACCCCTACTGTCCTTGCCATAAGACAAGGAAAGATCCAAAAACCAAAACCGCAAGTAGTTGCTAAGGGCCAAGGCAAGGGAAAGCAAGTTTACAAACCCAAGCCAAAGGTTCCCCCACCTACTCATAAGGAGCATCCTGCTAAGGATCTTGCTTGCCATCACTGCGGTGAAACAGGCCACTGGAGGAGGAATTGTCCTGCCTACCTGGCGGAGTTGATGAAGAACAAAGCCAATAAGATTGGCACATCAGGTATCTTCACAATAGAACTATATGCTTTCCCTAAGAAATCATGGTTATATGACACTGGTTGTGGAACTCACATTTGTAATACCATGCAGGGTCTAAGGGGAAGTAGAAAGCTAAACCATGGAGCTTTGGACTTGTACGTAGGCAATGGAATGCGTGCACCCGTCGAAGCTATAGGAAGCTATGATTTAATCCTTCCTAATGGTTTAATTATTGTATTGGACAATTGTCACTATGCGCCTAGTATTACTAGGGGTATAGTATCGCTTTCATGTTTGTGGAATACTGGTTTTATTCACACTTTTACAGATTATGGTATTTCGGTTTCAAAGGATAATATTTTTTATTTTAATGCTATTCCTTGTGATGGTATTTTTGAGATTGATATGCATGATCGTGTAACAAACAGTAGTTCTATTTATACTTGTAGCAACAAGAAATCCAAGAAGAATTTGGATTCTACTTACCTATGGCATTGTCCCATTTGCCATGTTAACAAGAAACGTGTTTTAAAATTACAAAAAGATGGACTTATAAATCAGATGATTCTGAATCATTTGATAAATGTGTTTCTTGTATAACTGGCAAAATGGCACGCAAACCTTTCTCCCATGTAGGCGAAAGGGCCAACGATATACTTGGACTCATACATACCGATGTATGTGGCCCTTTTAGAACTCGAACTAGGGAAGGTGCTACCTACTTCATTACTTTCACTGACGACTTTAGTCGTTATGGTTATGTTTACTTGATTAAACATAAACATGAAACCTTTGAAACGTTCAAAGCTTTCCAAAATGAAGTAGAAAATCAACTCGGCAAGAAGATTAAAGCTCTCCGGTCCGATAGAGGAGGAGAGTACATGAGCCATGAGTTTCAAGACCATCTTAAGAATTGTGGGATTGTCTCACAATTCACTCCCCCTTATACACCACAGCATAATGGTGTATCAGAGAGGAGAAATCGCACCTTGCTTGACATGGTCCGATCGATGATGAGTCCTACCACTCTGCCTCTATCCTTTTGGGGTTATGCACTCAAATCGGCTGCTCGAATACTGAATATGGTTCCCACCAAGAAGGTTGAAAAGACACCATATGAGATATGGCATGGGAAAGTCCCAAACTTGTCTTACTTGAAGGTCTGGGGTTGTGAGGCTCTCGTGAAACGAGACACGCCAAACAAACTTGAACCCAGAGCTGTCAAGTGCATCTTTATAGGATACCCTGAGGAAACGATGGGTTACTATTTCTACTACCCACCTGAGCAAAAAGTAATTATTGCTCGTTATGCTGAGTTTCTTGAGAGCAATCTCATTTCACAATAAGCAAGTGGGAGTACCATCGACTTTGACGAGATTCCAAGTGATGAAGATGCACAACCTATTGTAGATACTAGCGAACATCAAGATGAGGCTGAACATGAAACTGTTCCTGTTGCACCTCAAAATGATGAAGTCCCCGTTCGAAGGTCCGCAAGGACACCTCATGCACCTGAACGATATGGATTCCATGTCGATGCTGAGGAGCTAAGTTTAGGGGATCATAATGAACCCCCTAACTATCGAGCTGCATTAGCAGATTCTGAATCTGACAAATGGCTTGATGCTATGAACGCATAAATGCAATCCATGAAAGATAACCAAGTATGGACTTTGGTTGATCTTCCTCCTAACAGTAAGACTGTTGGCAGCAAGTGGCTCTTCAAGAAGAAGACCGACATGGATGGCAATGTACACACCTATAAAGCTCGGTTGGTGGAAAAAGGTTACACTCAAACCTACAGGATTGACTATGATGAAACCTTCTCGCATGTCGCCGACGTTAGAGCTATTAGGATCATCATAGCCATAGCAGCGTACTATGACTATGAGATTTGGCAAATGGATGTTAAAAATGCTTTCTTAAATGGACACCTCGATGAAGATGTCTATATGGTTCAGCCTGAGGGATTTGTAAGTACAAAGCACCCTAAGAAAGTATGTAAGCTTCAAAGGTCCATTTATGGACTAAAGCAAGCATCCAGAAGTTGGAACAAGAGATTCGACGAGGAAATCAAAACGTTTGGTTTCACTCAGAATCCCGACGAGCCATGTGTATATGTAAGAGCTAGTGGGAGCATTGTCGTCTTCCTAATCCTATATGTCGATGACATACTACTCATAGGAAATAACATTCCAATGCTACAAGATGTAAAATCCTGGCTTGGGAAGTGCTTCGCTATGAAGGATCTTGGAGAAGCGGCATACATACTTGGTATAAAGATCTACCGGGATAGATCTAAGCGGTTAATCTGACTAAGTCAAAGTGCGTACATTGATAAGATTCTAAAACGGTTTAGAATGGATGCTTCCAAACGTGGAAACCTCCCTATGCAACACAATGTACACTTGAGTAAGACTCAAGGACCGTCCTCACATGATGAGATGAATCGTATGCGTGATGTCCCCTATGCCTCGGCAGTAGGGTCAATCATGTATGTTGTACGGTGCACAAGACCTGATGTAGCGTTCTCTCAGAACCTTACAAGCCGATACCAACAGAATCCAGGTGAGAGTCACTGGACTGCTGTTAAGAACATACTGAAGTATCTTAGGAATACTAAAGATATGTTTCTTGTTTATGGTGGTGAAAGTCAAGATGAACTGAGCGTCACTTGTTATTCTGATGCTAGTTTTGAGACTGATAGAGATGATTCCAAATCTCAAACGGGGTATGTTTTCGTTTTGAACGTAGGCGCTGTTGATTGGAAGAGTGCAAAGCAGAGCACTATCGCTATGTCTTCTACAGAAGCTGAATACATTGCAACTACTGAAGCTGCAATGGAAGCTTTTTGGATGAGGAAATTCATTTCTGGGCTTGGAGTTATCCCCATCAATGAAAGACCTATGGATATGTACTGTGACAACACAGGAGCTATCATCATTGCCAACGAACCCGGTGTTCAGAAAGACGCCAGACATTATCGGAGGAAGCTTCACTACATTAGAGATGTGATCCTAATGGGAGATGTACGCTTACTCAAAGTTCATACAGATGAAAACTTAGCTGATCCCTTCACGAAGCCAATGTCATGTACCAAACACATTGAGCATGCTAGAAACATTGGGCTTCGACCAGCTAGTAGTTTCATGTAATCTGTTTTAGTATTTGGATAATGAAACATTGAGCAGTTTTTATTGGAATAAATTGATATATTTGATATGATCGTTTTTATATGAATATCCACTGTGTTTTATATTTGCATGTTTATATCCATGAATATTTACTGTGTTTTATATTCTAAATTATCCATTGTCATATTAATAATATGGGAATATTATTAAGACAAATCTGAGGGCATTGATGACATTATCTTAGTATGACTAAGGATGATGAAATCAAACTCACATGTCGTTCATAACGATGCACGATTGGACTGACCCAACCTATGAGAAATCACTTCCTGGATTTATGTCACAAGTGAATCTCACAAAGGCTTTGTCACTTATCCTCTGACTTGAGATGCAAGTTGGTTTGTGTATGTAGAGGGGTAAACTTTGATGTGGTTAAACGCTAACCTGAATAAGGCTGCTATAACAACCATTATCGGGTTTATCATTAAGCATATGACAGACACGTGCAGTCAATAAAGAATTTGTTCATCCACGTATGTAGATTAGATACTACTGGGCCCCTCGATGATTGTGAATAGATGTATGTGTGGCCACACCCAAAAGGTAATCAAGATGAATCTTGATTGGTTTTGGTAATCTATTTCATTATATAGATCGAGAAACAAAATCGTTGAAATTGTAGATTGACTGTAATCCTTGTCTAAATTTCAACATAGTATCAGCAACAAAAGGATAACTGATTGAAAAACTTTGAACAAAGATTTTATGAAACTCCTCATGTACTCCTAGGGGCATTGGCGGGTTGCTAGACTCTAACATTTGCTTGTATAACTACTTGTTGTTATCACGCGCGCAAGTGGGAGCTGTTGGAATATGCTTCACGTGTATAACATATAGTTATATGGCTAGTTGTATGTGAGCCTAAAAGGTCACACACTTACACACTAAACACCTTGTTATATATAATGTAATTAGTGTAATTATATTATATATATAATAATGTAAGTAATTCATTAAGTAATTAAGTTTAAATTGTTTAAACTTAAGTTATCTAGTGGAATTAATTGAAAGAAAGAAAAGACAAGGGGCTAAGTGGATATCCTCTAAACTTATTTAGGGTATATAAGTTTTAGATTAGGGAGAAAGAAATTAACCCTAATTCCTCCCTCCCTTGAATTTTCGGCCGCCCCTACCCTCTCTAGGGTTCTTGGTTTTTGCCTCTTTCAAGCTTGCATTGGACTAGCATCTTCAAGGGTGTTCTTGCTATAGTGTGGTGTGGACTAGCTTTGGAGGAATTCCCTATTGGAGTTCTTGGTTTCGGCTCCTCATCATCTCCATCCGAATTCATTGATCAAAGGCAACTAGGGTATGAATTGTTCATCCTTTCTCTTTGATTTCTTTAATAGTTTAATTGTATTTATCAATATTAGATCCGGTTATGGTGATTAAACTTTTTCGTTGCGTTTTGGTTCTTGTTTTAACCTAAAATCACCATTAGGTAGTTGTGGTGGTGGTAGCGGTGCCGGTAGCATTTAGTTGTAGTGATGGCGGGTGCTCGTTGGGTGGTTAAACTCATTTTGTGCTGAGAAACGAATTGGTTTGGTGAGGAGAAGACTTTAACACTAAGGAGGGGGTGTTAAACACTTAAACTCATGTTAAAGCCTCAAATATCATTTAACATGACTTTAACACCATTATCATATTACCAAAGAGCTTATAGCTTAGCAGTATCAAAATGATTAGATGGCACACAAGATTATGGGTTCAAATCACGACGCGAACAAATTTTTGTAAAATAGGAAATACATATATTTGCATTCTAAGTAAAAAATCACCATTATCATATTAAAGATCAACTTTACTAAGTTAGATACAAATTTATTGGTACAACTTACCATACTATATTTAATTGTTAAAAAAGATATGATTTTAACACTATTAATATACATAGAGGTCAACTTTACTAAGTTAGATATAAATTTATTACAACTTATCACACGATATTAAATTGTTAAAAAAAAGATAGTAGTATATCCAAACACATCTTTACTACCCTCTAACTATCTATCAACCATGGAGATAAGGATAAAACACCGTATCATTCCCCCTTCATCTCACGCCAACTTTCTTCTTTCTATAAATACCCCATTTCCACCTTCAATTAACCACCAAAAACCCTATCTTCATCAATTCAAATATTTTCACTCAAAATGATCAACAACTCACCCAATTGGGCTCGAGGGCTTTGCATCGGCAAAGGCTCATTCGGCACCGTTAATCTCGCCGTTAATAAATCCAACGGTGAAATGTTCGCCGTCAAATCCGTGATCCAAACCTCCGATCGGTTTTCTCAAGCTTTAGAAAACGAAATCCGGATTCTGAAATCGTTATCTTCACCTTTCGTTGTAAAATATCGCGGTGATGACGTGACATCGGAGAATTCGGTATATCATCGGAACTTACATATGGAGTTTATGCCAGGTGGCACCGTTGCTGACTTGGATAAACACGGTGACAATGACGTCATTATTCGGAGTTACACAAGGTGTATAGTGTCAGCGTTGAGCTACATTCATTCGAGAAATATTGTTCATTGCGACGTTAAGGGGAAGAATGTGTTGGTCGGATCGGTTCCCGGATCCGCCAAGCTGGCGGATTTCGGGTCAGCGATTGAATTGGGCGGGTCGGTTTCGGGTACCCGTGGTAGTCCTTTGTGGATGGCCCCTGAGGTAATTCGCGGTGAGTACCAAGGACCGGAATCTGACGTGTGGTCTTTAGGTTGCACGGTGATCGAAATGGTCACCGGAAAGCCAGCGTGGCAAGACAGGGGAGTTGACACTCTGTTTCAAATTGGATATTCCGATGAGTTACCGAAGTTGCCAGCTCAGCTTTCCGATGAATTACGTGATTTTATATCAAAATGTATCAGAAGAAACAGTTCTGAAAGATGGAGCTGCAATCAGCTGCTACAGCACCCTTTCCTGTTATCCTGCACCCCTTTTTCGCCGGAGCAAAAATTGTCGCCGAGATGCGTGTTCGACTGGTCATATTCAAATTTCTCTGACTTTTCTGAGTCAGAAACATCGGAAATTGAGAACTTGAATAGTAATTCTAGATCAAATTCTTCAAACGCAAAACAGAGAATCGGAAAATTATGCTCTGATTCATCTGCGAATTGGGAATCCGACGGCTGGGAGTTGGTGAGAAATGCGTCAGTCACTACTACTGTTACGGTGGAGGAAATGGCGGAAACATGGCCGGAATATTCTAATTCGGTGGAGAATAACGATGAAGAAGCGACATTAATCGGAAGTGAAAGGACAGATCGGGAATATAGATATTCTAATGGGAACTACTACCATAATGATGATCAATGTACTAACAACAATACGCAGGGTACAAGTAGTGGTTGGAGCAGTAGAGACACAGATAATAATTATAGTTGTTGTTTGTATGTTTTATTAAATAAATTTCTATTTTTATTGTTTATTTCGAATGTCATCCGAAATATTTATTATAAACATATGTTTTTGTTTAATTTTAAACCAGATTCTCATCATGTTTCAGTTCAATATTTTCATATTAATTACCTACCAACGTTTGTTGCAATGAAGCCTTGAGCATTAAATCTACTATATAAACTTGATAAATTAATTACGGAGTACATTATTACCATAATATGTTTTACTCCCTCCGTCCCGGATTAATTGTCCACTAGACAAACCGCATACAATTTTAAGAAAATGCAATTATTACACTGTCCACCAATAAAATCTCATATTTACCACTTAAAATTCATATGATTTGTTGTAATTTAAAGTTGACACTTATTTTAGGACAAACTAAAATAGTAAGGTGGATAATAAAAATGAGACGGAGGGAGTATTTAGTTTCTAAATTTAATAATTTGCTGATCAATAAAAGAATTCAATAATTTAATAATATGATAATCTTTACTTATTTCAAATATAAATATTCATTGTAATCTTATTCAGCCTATGAGTTGTAATATGTTTCGGGTTAATATGTTCAAGTTGGTGCGTTGGTAGCTTCTAGGGGTGAGCATTTGGACCGAAAAATCGAATCGAACCGAAAACCGACCGAAACCGAAATGAACCGAAACCGATAACATGTTATCGGTTCGGTTTTGGTTTTGAAAATTCGTCGTTTTTGGTTTCGGTTCTATCGGTTTCGGTCTTCAAAAAAGGATGAATATTTGGCCTAAAAAAACCGAACTGATACCGAACCGGACGGAAATCAAACCGAATCAAAACCGATAACATGTTATCAGTTCGTTTTCAGTTTTGAAAATTCATCATTATCGATTTCGGTTCAGTTCGGTTCGGTTTTTGAACCGAGCTCACCCCTAGTAGTTTCATCTAAAACCAACACATTTAATTAATCATGTCTAAATGTTCGACCCTAACTCAAATAGTTTATTAAACAATTTAGTTGTTTCGACCTTTTTACGATCTCAATTGGTACAAACAAGTACACGATAGGCCTGTGCAAATTGGACCGAGAACCGACTGGGACCGTAGAACCGGACCGGACCGAATCAGACCGAACCGAGCTACATCGGTTCGGTTCTCGGTTCTAATTTTTATGAAAATTCGGTTCTAGGTTCCAATCGGTTCGGTCCAAAACCGAGAAAAACCGAAAAAAGTCGAAGAAATTACCTCGGTTCTCGGTTCGGTTTGGTTCCGGCAGGTTCTCGGTCCGATTTGGTTCGGTTCCGAGTATCTTCGGTTCAGTCCTCGGTCCGGCAAAAACCATTTTTTCGGTTCTCGGTCCTAGTCGATTCGGTCCGATTCTTAGACCGTACACAGACCTAGTACACGAAAATTACTAGAAGGTGATAACTGAAATATTTTGAGGATGTATATATAATAATAAATTATTAAGGCATATATATGAATAAGTATTATAATTTGAAAGTACATGGGCAATATTAAGATCATAACTACTTCTAATATACTACGTAGTTGAGATTTTTCTAAAAATGAAATTAAACCTATAATTTGTAACATAGAAGTATAATTTCTTATTGTATTTTTAAAACATGTTGATGGTTTATAACGGGTTGGAAAGCTAAACTTTAACTCAACTCATGTATTAAATATGCTAGTTTTTTCGACCTCACAACCCTAACCTATTTAGATTTCACCATAAAACATGTATTTCATGGCTCAATAGTTTCCACCCCTAATTCTGTTATTCTAACCACATTTAAAAAAAAAAAAACATGTGTGTAAAAGAAGATTTTACTACTCATAGGTAATAGTGTTATTAAAACATACGTGTAGCAATACTTTTTTTGTTTTCACTAATACCTTTGTTACTGATGCCAATTTTTCTATAGTGATTTAGCATTCAACATATTAATTACCTTCAAAATAATGGAAAAAGAAACTGAAAGTCTTAAAATTCTATTTTATAAATGGTTTTATTTGTTTTTATGAAAATAATGGAAAAAGGTTTGATACTAACATAACATATGTACTAGGTACGACAGTAGTAGTTACTGGCACGTAAGAGATTGCAGTTGCACGCGAGACATCCCTATTCCGAATTCATAAACATGTTAACTCTATTTCAAGCAATTGCTTAATTCCTTCCATCATTTTATGTTTAATAATATTTATATTTTTTTTATAGTAACTTGTATACACGATTTTGTGTATTTAGTACATATTGTTATGTCAAATGCCGTTTTTTATATATGGATTTTGTGTGTTTCAGGGACATATCATTATAATGTTAAAAGACTTTTATGTACCTGCATTTAATTAATTAAAAACCTTTAATTTTAATTATGATAAGATTAAAATTAATATAAAATAAAAATATTAGTGACTCATAAATATCATTTTACTCTAATTAAAAAAATGTTAGTTTATTAAATGTTTATTATCGTATGCACATATGGCACACATTAAAAAGACCCTTTTATATTGGGTTTATCTAACTCATGCCCTAAGGGCATGAGATTAGAAGTGATTAATGAACTCCAAGTTTCCTTTCATGATAAATAAATGTATTTATTAGTAATTAATGAAGTGTATTTTTGGTATGAATTAAATGTATTTTCAAATAAAAATGGTATTTTTGAGTTTATTAAACATACTAATCTCATGCCATTAGGGCATGAGTTAGCCAAACCCTTAAGACATTTAGAAACTGGCTTTTTGGTGGAATGTGGATGAATAATCAATGATAATAACTACAGAATTCTTTAGGTCTCGAGTTAAATTAGAAAGTAGCTAAAACATTGAATATTTAACTACAAAAGTAATTATTAAAATAAATAAATTATTCCTCAATGATTAAACGTATTCAACAACTTTCATAAAAAGTCATTCTAAATTAAATGAAACATGTTTTTATTTCATGTAGATAGTTGGATATTAACATTTACATTAAATAATGATCAAACTTATTTATTTTTTAAACAGTAAATTTAATCCATATGTACTAGGCTGTATTCTAGTTATTTCGTTGGTTGTGGGGGACAAAAAATGGATATGAACGTCATTGTTTGGCTGTTTTGTTGGTCACAATTCACAAACACAACACCTCTTTACGTCTTGTCCTTTTATCTAAATTACCTAAGTAACATTCTTGTACCACGAAAATTAAAAACTATATTGAAAATAATAATGATAACAACGATTATTTCTGATTAAAGTGATACCCACGTTATAAATGCTCCCGGGTGACTGGATTTATACTCGTGATTTACGCGACCTAACTTTAGTCACGATCATTTTCGAATATTCTCATGACCATCTGTTAAATGCTTACGCATAGATGAATTGAACACGTAACCTCTATAAAGTCATTTGGGAGTCCTTATTATTAGTCTATCACCAGTTAGTTGTTACGGCGATTACTTCAGTTTTGTTAAATTGTCAAGTGAGATAAACGATGAGAGGAAATTGCAAATTAATGTAACTAACAAACTTAGGATAATCTACCCTACTTTTACTCATTAAGGAGTATCTCTACTATATATAATGCATTTAGGACCTTTCTTTAAATAGCAGCTTGAAAATTCAGCCAAATACTTGCCATTTTCGGAATTTGCTACATTTACTAAAAAATATTGTCACAGAAAGGATTCGAACACACAACCTAAAGGTTACATAGCAACGCCCAAACCACTTGCGCTGGACTCCAGCTGCGATTTTAAAGCTAAACACAACTATATTAAAGGATAAACATGCGTCTCTTCATAATTGAGTGGGCTTCGGCCCTTTCCTCCTTCGTCTATTATGAGTGTTATCCGCCTCTTCAGCCAGCCAATCATTTGCTTCATCCGTCGAAATGCCTTCTTCGATCCCGCCATTGCATTCATAGAACCAAGGAGCCTCATCGATTTAAGACACTTTCTGCAAACGCCCCCTCGATTCTGCAACTAGCCCCCTCGATTCTTCAAGCGAGTATCCATCTTCACCCTATAAATACACAACATCGATTTGAGTTATCTTAGAGTTTCATTTGAGCAGTATTTGTATTTTCAGGTATATCTTTTGGTTTTGTTTTTCTTTGTATGTTTAATTTTTGTTTGAGCAGTATTTGAATCCTAACCCTAACTTACATCTATTTCAGTTGGTAGTTTCGTTTCCAACAAAAAGTGACTATTTCATCATCTATCCACGATCACAATCACCAATCGGTAGTTCGTAAGCTAACAGATGTGATTGCTTCCTTAATGTGAATATGGTTGTGCGGATGTTTCATCATCAACAAGAGTTTGACCGAAGAATATTCCTAATTTATCAGATAAGGTCTTCCCAAGGCTGTTTTTTGTATCTTTACGGTACATGAAATTATGAAATTTGTTTTTTGAGTCAGAATGTTGATTTTGAATATTTATTTTCTTGTAAGCTTTTTAATAATTGTTATCTGGTAGTATATTTCATGTAAACTAATGTCGGAAGACAATGTAATTCATGCGTATATAATGAAACGAGGACTCTCCTGAAGTGGAAGTTTAAGAGAATGGCACACGGGCACAATTTAAATTGTGTGTTAGAATTGAATCAAAATTTGTGTCATGATTCTATTGTTGTAGATATAAAAGATGGAATAGGTAAATATTTGAAAAGTCGGGCTGATCTTTAAAAATCTGAGTTTGGTGAATTTGAAATTGCTTTCAATATGTAGGAGGAATGTGTTATAAAAGGGTAAGAGCTTAACAAATCTGTGTTAGATGCTAATTGTATTGTGATTATAAAAGGGCAAGGTTAATCTCTTAACCTTTTGGTCTTGATGTAATTCAATTCTGACTATAACGTTTTGGTGCCGCGATTTTGCTCTTTTTAAAGTAACTAGCCTATAACCCGTGATGAATCACGGGCGGCTTATAAAAAAATTTATAATCTTTTACTTAATTAAGAATATTCAATTCATTGGAAATTATGTACCTTAATTTGAAATAATTTCGTATGTTTCACAATACTTATAAAAAATTTCAGAGCATATGCCTACCCGGCCCCATGATTAGTTAGCTGAAATTAAAGATACATTTTCTGTTGATGCATAAGAATCACAAGAATGGAGGTTCACACATATAAATTCTCTCTCAAAATTGTTCAACCTTCGTGAGAATCAAAGGCGCGCACTCAAAAACCAAAACTTTATACTATGATTACAGATTTTGAGTGATTACACCTTAATAGGAAAGCAACATTCCACCATCTTTTAGTAATTTATTTTGTGCAAGAAACCCTTCACCCGTTCCTTCAACTACAATAGTAACCATGTGCCCGTTTTCTTTTAGTTGTTTTTCAACAAACTCAAACGTCTCACCTTCCATGAAGAATGGTGATTTGGTTATTAAACATAAATCCACATAACTTGCAAGAGTTGCATACGTTGAGACGAAGTCTGAAACAAAAAATTTAAAAGAAAAGATTTTGATAAATTGATTTACTAACGTGTACACTTACTAACCAGTAAGGAAACATCTAGCTACTCGGGTTTTATTTTCTTACCAAATATTTATAGTGTGGCATGGTTGAAAATAGGATGCAAAACATGGGTGGGATATAAAGTAATTATATCATAATAAGAGTTTTTTTTTTAATTTTTGAATTTTATAACTATAAAATTTAGTTTAAATAATTAAAAATATCTTTAGTCCTTCAACAATACAATCCAGAAACTTGCCATCCATGATCTTGATCTGAAAATGCCCATGATTATAAGCTCTAACAACAAATCAAGTAAACATGTGTGAAATTTGTCTCGTTATCATCAAATATACAATCCGTACTTGAAAAATTAAAGCAAACACATAAACCCTAATTCATCTGAACATAAATAACTACAAAATTACAGATGAAAATTGAACATCTTTTTTTTTTAACGACACCTAATCTACTCCACTTTGCCCCCGCCAGGGCTTGAACCCATGACCTTTATGTTATATGCAACACCAAATTGGTCAAATAGATTAGTGTATTTAATTGAGTTACATGGCTCAAAAGGGATATAGTGTAAAATGCATAAAATGCATAAAATTCACATAAACTGCATTCGGATAGTAGTTGCGTTACAAAAGATGAACCATCTTGCCAACTGAATATTATGGTGAGGATCATGGTGTAATAGTGTCATATTGCCAGCTGAACCAAACCAAGCATTAACCGATTTCATCTACGGCAATCATTTACTCAAATGGGTCAACCCCGCCCGAGTAAAAATAACACGTAACCACACATACCTGATCAAACAGTGGATGTTGGGCTAAATAAGTAGGGCCCACAGGGCTGTTGTGACTGATTTCTCTCATGAAACTCAAAAAATATTAGCATCGTTTTGCATAAAAGTTTTCTCCAACCTGCAACATGTGGTAACAGACGAAAATCAATTCGACTGAAACGTGAAAATATTTGTGGTAATCACTTTGCTAACATTATTATGGTATTGTTAGAAATTCTCCCAACCGAAATGGAAAAGAATTTGGCTTCATTTAGCTGGCTAACAATGTCTATTCAGGGGTCACTTGGTATTGCAATTAGATATACAGGCTACAGAGCCAGTGACGGCACTTTACCAATAACTCCTACTACCAATAATATTGGCGTTGGCGACGATGATAGAAGCAGAGTCAGTGAAGCTGTGAAGGGTGGATTGAAAATAAATAGGAATGACAATCAGCTAAGAATTAAACCGAATATGCTAATAATTAGGGAGTAAAATCACTATGTACTGGTTACATAGAAAAAGGAAACCGACTTTAGTATTATGCCATGATGTTTAAATTTAAGCAAATCAGCTATGTAATGGGCCACATTTCACAGGAATTAAATTATTGACCTTTATAGGAATTTATATTGTAAAAAAGTGGAGGTATCCAGCCGGAAGTAAAATGCAGTTGTGGAATAACGACTTATCATAATAACATCGCACCTTTAATAGTTTTAGACACAATATATTATAACTAGAAGCTCATAATAAATCAATTTTGGACACATTATATTGTAATTAATGTTATTACAAAACTGATTAATATCTGGTAAGTTATTCATAATGATAATTTATACATTTGAACATACAAAAAGACTATTTGTTAGAACGAAATATATAGAGTAGACACGCACAAGTTACATGGCTTTTAATATGTCATTAATTTCACATACACCATAACGGGTAGACATAAGTAAGCTTTTAATTGGTGTCTTAATGCAATTTTATTATGACATAACGTTACAAGATGCTTGTACACATAAGTAAATATCCCATTGATTATACGTATACACATAAGCGTGATGACACGTAGATATTGAGCGTACACATAAGCTTCATATATGGCATAAAGAATGATGTGCTATTATGACATAACTAACATGACATGTCAAGATTTCAAAAAAACTTTAGTTTAATATATATAAAGATAAAGAATCTTTTTTGACATTGATTATTATAAATTAAAACTTAATGTAACCGTCGGTTTTAACAATAACAATCATCAAAAAATATAACCAAATATTCTATCGTATAACATGAAATATAAAAGATCTACACATATTTACATTTAAGATTGTTTATGTGGACAGTTACAACCTTAATATTCCATTGCATTGCATTTAGAAAAGATATAACCAAAAAATATAACTAAGTGTTATATCGTATAACATGAAATAGAAAAGATCTACACGTATTTGCATTTACATTTAGTAAAATATAGGAGTTGGTTCCTATATGGTTTTAACAATAGCAATCATCAAAATACATAATCAAGTGATATATCGTATAACAGAAAATAGAATAGATCTATACATATTTACATTTAGCATTGTTTACGTGGACGGTTATTACCTTAATATTGCAATGCATTGAATTTACATTTACATATAGGAAGGTATTTTATGTGGTGGTCGGTTATCAGTAAACGTATAACATGAAATAGAAAAGATCTACACGTATTTACATTTATATTTAGTAAAATATAGGAGTTGGTTCCTATAAAGGTCAATAAAAGTGAGGTGGCTTAAAAGTGCATATGTGGACTTTTAGGTGGCAATAATGACTTGGCATTTAAGTGCCAAGTGACATCATACATGGCATAAGGTATGATGTGCCATTATGACATGACTTTAAAGATTTCAAAAAAACCTTCTTTTAATATATATAAAGATAAAGATTGGCTATTGAATTTTTGCTCTTTTTAATCTAATTGGCTGTTGCATTTTTGCTATTTTTAAATTTCTTTTGTTGTGTTATCTCTATTTTTAAACCAATTTTCTGCTATTCTAAATTCAATAAGAATGACACATCAATATTTTAATTCTTCTAGGTACAAATCTCTTTTAATGGTGTGGATTAATAACGGGTCAGACTAATTTGATTTTAAACATTATAGCTTGCAGTCAGATGTTTATATTACTTTTTCGTGATAAAACGCTATTAAGTTCTTTCAATTCTGATTTTATTGTCTGGTCATTATGGATTTATGTCGCACTCTTCCAAGCGAGTTACCTTGAAATAAAAATCCGAATTTTTGACCTGGAAACAACTTGATTAGGAATTGGTCAAATCTTAATGTTCACCAGTAGCTCATATCTTTTTTAATTATTATGAAACTAATTTTTTTGAATTAATCCTATTATGAGATAATTTATCCCTTCTAAGGGCATGTTTGGCTAAGCTTTTGAAAAAAAATTATTGATTTTTTTGAAAGCTAAAATCAAGAAGTAAGGGGCTTCTTACTTTTTGATTTTGACTTTCTAAAAGTCAATAAGTCAATAAACTTTTTTGAAAAGTTTAACCTACCCTAAGTTTAAATTATATTTAAAGATTAGAAAATTCTAAATATCGATGCATGGGATTGATGAGTTGATATCAAGAAAGATCAGTATGTTTATGAGCAACGCACCATACCAACTGGTCCACTAAATGAGAAGCTGATCTTGAGTTTGATTATATAGTACATTAAATATTTACAATACCATTTAATAACTTACGTAATAAAAGTTCAATTCGTAAATCGTGGTGCCGTATTTGATGTGTAAAGAAACATAAAGTAGAAAAAGAAATGCAAATGTATTTAAGAAACGAAAAAACCAAGGTATTTAGGTCATTATATACGGCTTAGAAATCAAATCTTCCGCGAAAATTTTGAGTTTATCAAAAATATACATCATACATTACTTGAGCATGCGACCATTGCGTTATTAACGCAATCCCATAACCAACCGAGCTACTAAATTATATGCTCATTCTTTGACATAAAATATATTTATTAATCCTTTAAACTTTAAAAATATGAAATTACTTACATCCATCACCCGCGACCACCACCACCACAAAACATCGTCATTACCGCCACCTCCACCCACCAACTGGTCATTGCTAAATATTGTGGCTGGGTACCCGCCGCCGCATTGTGCGTGTACCCTGCTAGTCTATTTTAAAGTAGTTAGAAGTTGGAGCCCGCCGCAGTCGTTGAAGGAAGAAGCTGAAATATTATTTAGAGTAGGTATGCGGAAGCTGAAATAAAGTTATTTTTGCAAAATAGTTGTAATTCGCAATCCAAACAAGACTTTTTTTTAATTAATATGATTCTTTTGTAACACACTAGTTTTTAGAAATGACACTTTTGAATCAAACAAACTATAATAAATCTTTAGCAGGAAAGTTCTAAATTTGGCAAAATATTAAAATTTTCATACAAAAACATAATTAAAAATGTGTTAATTTTAATTATTATTTTTTTTCATACAAAAACATAACTAAAAAGATGTCCATGTAGGATGGAGTATACATGTTTACAATCCATGTAGGATGGAGTATGGACATAACTAAAAATGTGTGTTATTGTTCATAAGGGGTGCTTCTAAATTCTATTTTTATATATAAACTACAAAGCATATATACATTTATGATACATATTCTTATGTATAAACTACAAAGCATATATACATTTATAATACATGTGTTACTGTTAAATACAATATTCGTGCTACGTTGTCATGTTTAATTAATTTGTTATTCAATTAATGTTATTATACCCCGGTATATCACAACTACACTATAGCTAGGATCGAAGCTTTGAATAAGAGATGTCCATACTCCATCCTGCATGGATTGTAAACATGAATTACATGACGTTTTATAAGTAATATATATTATTAAACTTAAAATAATTTATACCATCTTCAAAGTTTATTAAGCTATGATCCTGCATTAAGAATCTATTTACTAAATATCTAATCGATCATGTTAAAAAGAGGATCAATCTTGTAATTCCTTAAATTAATTGTAACCAATTCTTTTGTCGTCTATAATTTTTGAAAATATCTCTAAGTCAGTCCCAAATTTAAAGTGTTGTCACAATCTCCAAATTATATGTCTGGTTTTTTCTTTTATACTCTTTAATTCGTCCTCTCAAATTCAATATTTTATTAATTTTAACTTGATTTAACTAAGTTTTAAAATGAGCTCCTAAATTTAATGCGCTCAAATTAGCCACCCTCATGACCAATACGGCAATACTCAGGGCCGATCCCGTTTATCATCTAAAATTATTTTTATTTGTATCATAAACTACAAATATAAAGAGTCACCAACACAAGTCAAATGTAATATTTATATTCTTTTATATGGCATGTTTGGTAACCAAAATAAATTAACATGTTTAAACCAATATATTCTTTTGTATTGCTGACTTTAGAACAACTCTTTATAAACGTCGATTTTTAGGCTCAAGAATAATTAGTTCTTATCTGGAATAAGCATATACAAATAACAAACTTGCGGAATTATATAAACATATTTGTATTGCTAAACAAGGTTTCATCATCATCTTTATATACAATGATTACTAAAAGCCCCAATTCTACATATAAATATGTAAAACGGTTTTGGTTAACAGGATCAAACGACCTTGAGGCTTAGAGTATACACACAAACACGTTAAAACGTGGGTTCCAAGAACATCTAATTCTATGTCATTAGGTTTCTTTATATACTAGAAAACCTAAGACTTACAAGGAAAAGATAATAACTAAATCTTTTAAACTAATAAAGATATACTATATCTTTTACATTTATGATTATCTCCTAAATCTTGATTTGAATTTAAACTTCCATATCTTCAATTTAGGTCATTGTACTTTATAAGTTTTGACACATGAAATCAATAATGAATATTATAGAAATATTCCTAACACGTATGCTTGTTTTGACCGTGCAACACTCATTTGAATTATTTTTTGTTTCTTTTTCTGCATTTTTTCGTCTTGTTATTTAACATTATAAATTTTTGTTATTGTGGAATAAAATAAGGACCAAAACTTCTTACATTTATATTCCCACGTTCTAACTATGAGAAGTAGAAATATTGTTTTATATGAATTGTTAAAGCAATTAAATCTTGCTTATATTCTATAAATATTAAGGTTTTATAACACGGTCATGTTTTGTCTTGATTAACTACTACATATATGTTTATAACAGAACAATGTCACATCATTAAATTAAGAAATTTGTTAACGTCAAACTCTCTAATGGTCATCTTTAGAATATTATTATATACGTTAGAAGGTTGTATTTTTATTAATGGAGGAGTGACGCCTAAATGGTTGAAACATAGAGGTGATTGTTGATTAATGTACAATTCCGAACATATCCTTAAATTAATAAGGATTATCTAATTTGATTCGGATGACTAGCTAGAATTGTGTTGTTTGTGAGTCACTCATTCTTGCTGTTATAAATAGAAATCATGTGAATTTCTTGTATATCTAACCAGGAATGTTTTTAAGTAAGTGCAGGAGGTGCAGACACACATGACCCACTTTTTATAGGGGTCCAATTTTATATATATCTTATTTATATAATGTTAAAATTTTAAGTCAACTCATAACACTTATTAATTTAATATAACAAAAAATTAGAAACCCAATTCTTTTATATAAATCTTGTACTTAGGGGGCTATTTTTGTCAATTTACACCATGCCTTTAAAATTTCAGAGACGCATGTTGTTCCTTTGTGCATGTTATCTTCAGGTGAATGTTACCTTTTTGGGTTGGTTTTTGAAATGAGTTTGAAAACGACAACGGAGATATTCTGATTAGGTTACATAAAACTTACTTTTCCCAAGTAATATGAACATGAAAACTTCATACGTTTATGAAAATCACAAATCTCCGACGATATATATAATGGTATCTTCAAGTAAATGTTACGAGTATTTCTTATGTTTTTACTATTTTTGGTTTTTTTTTTCTTTAAATATGTAAACTTCATATGTTTAAATAAATTTTTATTAAATAAAAAGGTTTTTACATATCTGACCATAAATAATAAGTACATTTTGATTAAAGTATCCCAAATCGAATAACGAGATATTGTATCTGACATGTTAAATTTATTGGATGTGATCTATATACTACAAAAACTATTTCATGCACTATAATTATTGTTTTATAATGCTTATATGTTTTGTTATACAGTTAGATATATGAAGTAGATTCTGTGGTTTAAAAATCATTATCCTAAATTTATTATAAATCATATACTCGTATATTATAAGAGCTCAAAAATGAAAAGTTTATCATTGTAGAATTCTACAATGAACAATCTACATACTATATCGTGGGCTTGCGTATGCATAAAAGCATAATTATATTAAACATGGACCATTACTACTATCTAAATAGGCCTAGTTGGATTCCATGGGCTTGGTTCGATTCAGATAAATCAATTTTGTTCAGGTACATACAATTCACAAGTATTGTTTTTTTTTTTCAGATGTAAATATACTTCAGTTCATATCATCTGGAAGAATTAAAACAGGTAAAGTTTAAATGTTACTAACATCTAGACAATTGTCAAGTTTTTATAATCATCAAATGAGACCATATGGTAGCTTAGAAGTAAGGGCAAGGCGTCTTAAATGATTTCTTAGATATTACGTGTTAAATTACTTCTATAATTAAACATGTACCAAATAGTCAGGGAAATGTTTGAAAACAGTTACAATAACAGTTAGGTCGCATTCATATTGAGCAAAGTTAGATTAGTATCTTAAATATAACTGATGATTAAACTCTTACGACATAGAAAATTGTAATGAGAATCAAATAATAAAATTATAATTTTTTCAAGATTAAGTAATTTGTGTTTATCCTTTGACAATCAGTCTTACTGCATCAATTTCTTCATGATTCTTCCTAATTATAATTATTAAGATAGTAAAATTTTAAAATTCGGGATAAGCCCAAGTGTGAGCAGGTTATTGCTATACTTGTAAACAAACACCCCAAACTTCCCGCAAGCCCAACTTGTAATACAAAAACCCTTCACGCCTCCATTAGTAACCCTCACTTCCGGCCGCCGTTTCTTCTTCCAGAACCCTCGATCAAATTCTCTTTATTACCTTCGTTCATACTATCTTCAATCTCCAATTTCAATGGCGATTAACGATCCAGAGCACCAGGAGGAGGAAGTTCCTGCCGTCGAAGACGAAGACACCGGAGCTCAGGTTGCTCCGATCGTCAAGCTTGAAGAAGTTGCCGTTACTACCGGTGAAGAAGATGAAGACGCTATACTCGATCTGTAATTTTTCATTCTCGATCTGATTTTATTTACTTTTGAAGCTTACGATTTATTGTATTGAATTTTATTTATAATTTTTGGATTTTCAGTAAATCGAAATTGTATCGATTCGATAAGGATGGAAATCAGTGGAAGGAACGAGGTGCTGGTTCTGTCAAGTTTTTGAAGCACAAAAAAACTGGCAAAGTTCGACTCGTTATGCGTCAATCCAAAACCCTAAAGATCTGCGCCAATCATCTAGGTATAATTATATAAACTAATTCCGTCTTTCGTGTTATCTGTGTGATTTATTTAATTCGGCGTAAGGTGTTCGATTAAATGTGTGATACTTTATTGATTTGAATCTGTTATGATATTGCAGTTATTCCAACTATGTCTGTTCAAGAACACGCTGGCAATGATAAATCATGTGTGTGGCATGCTGCTGATTTTTCCGATGGTGAACTTAAAGATGAGCTTTTCTGCATCAGATTTGGATCAGTTGACAGTAAGTTTGCTAGCAGCTATTGATGAATGCATTGTTCATAATCTGTTCATATTAGATAGCTTCTCATTTTGGAGTGCAACTTGTATATTTCGTTATTAATATGCATATTCCCTGAAAACAACTTCTGTTAATTTACAAAGATAACTTATTAGCAAATGTTATGCTATATATAGTGAATGATTATATAAGGTTTACTTTAAAATTTTAAAACTTGGGAATGAAATGATGTTGCAAGTAAAAGGTCTGAGCAAAATATGGTGATGGAAGGGAGAGATGTTTAATAAAATAACAGAAGTGGGCCCCTGTCCTTGTTAAAGTTATAACATTGTGACATTCGCAACCGCTTCTATATTATACAAACACACCGTATGTATATATATTTTTATATATTGTGGTGTGAAGGGTTGTAACAAAAGGCGTGGGTTGCATTCTAGTATTGAATGATAACTTAGACTTCTCCCGACATTTATGTTGACTGTCGCTAAAACATCTCATCCTTCCATCCTATACTTTGCATATGATCACAAATTTTATGCTGATCGTTCCTCTGTAGAATTTAATAAATAAGTATTTTAATAAAATAATTTGTTTCATATATTTGTTTTTGTAACATTTGTTGGATTTTTTAGATTGCAAACAATTCATGGAAACATTCCAAGAGGTTGCTGAGTCCCAACAAGACAAAGAAGAGAACAAAGAAGCTTCTGATGCTGCTGGACTTCTTGAGAATTTAAGTGTTGAAGATAAGAAAGAAGAAACTGAAGTCAAAGAGTCAACTGAAGAAGTCAAAGAGGAATCATCATCCGAAAAATTAGCAGCTGCTGAGTCAGAGAAGAAAGATGAATAGGTCACAGATATAGTGAATGAATATTGGATTTGGTTTCGTTTTTTGTTGCTTCTTATGATATAAATTATTTTAGCTTACTGGTTTCTTTCTTCTTATTCTTGTGGATTTTAAATGATTTTTGGTTCCAATATTAAGGTACATACGTAGCAGTATGATAATGTACATCATGTCATCGTTAGACTATGTGTAACGGGTAACCACTCTAATGGTGGTCACCCTTAACACATCAATGTCACATCAACTCGACCAAACATATTACAAATCCTGATCAAATCCACGTATTCTAAATCCTGACTAAAACCATTTTTCTTTGCAAAAGAACCCACCCCTTTAAAAGCTAGGTCGCCTGTACGACCTTTGGATGGAGGAGATTGATGTTTATGAGTTTTGATTTAATATTATATATGTTAATTGATTTTTATTTAATATAAAGTTACTAATGTGCTCATTAGTTCATTGATTTAGTGTTGCTGTTAAAAAAATTGATTTAATGATAGAAACATATTAAATTTTAAAGAAAAAATCTTTTTAAATTTCAATCAAGTCTAATCGGGTTAACTCGAAACCCGATAAAAGTAAGTAATCTTAACTTGAAACCTGAATCAATAACTAAACTAATCAGTAACTATCAAACGACCTCTCGGCATGTTGAAAAAACCTTTGCTTGGTTGAGTACCGTTAATGCGGCTAATTACATGTTTAATTAAAGAGTAGATTATCTTTGGCTGCTGTAAATTTATGATTACAAGTTGCAATTAAAACTATTAACTACTATCTGAATAAAAACAAACTATATGCAATAATAAGAGTTAATTACACAAATGGTCCTTTAAGATGATACTAGATTGCAAGTTTGGTCCTAATCTTTTAATTTCGACAAGTGTAGACCTTTATGTTTACCAATTTTACACGTTTGGTCCTTTAGGTCAAATGGTGTTAACTTTTTCTATTAAAGCCATTATTGTCTTTTCTCATTATTTTCTGTTTCTTGCTCCTTTGCACATGAGGGCATTATTGTCTTTTCTCATTATTTTCTGTTTCTTGCTCCTTCATCTTACTCCTCTCTGGCTAGACTTCATCCCGATCTTTGCCTCCTCTCACAATCAAAAAGTATTTTAGGGTTTTGATTTTGGGGATATCCACAGGCATCTTCTTAAATCCCCTAAATCACTAACCTTTTACCAAGATCTGCCGTATAGAAGTTTAATGATTCCATAACTGTGTTATGCAAAGCTAGTTCATGTAACCATTGACCATCTTTTTTTCAAATAATTACACAACTTACCAATTTGCAGTAGTCCATCCGTTGAAAATCCAGAGCACAAAAAGTTTGAAAACCCTAAGTTTGAATCTCCGGCCAGACGAAGCATCTTTTGGATTTGCAGGTGAAAAGTGAATTTTGGGGAAGATGAAATCTTGTACGTGTGTTTGATTTGTGAGAAGTGAAGACTTTCAGGGAGGAGGAAGATAAAAGACGTAAATGTAAACTTGTACATATGTTTGGTCTGTACACAATGCTTGGAGACTTGTACTTTATTTGGTTTTTTAATTTTTTGTAAAAGATAAATGTGCAAAGACGAAAATACCCCTCATGTGCATTGCACATGAAGTCACTTAACAGAAAAAGTTAACACCATTTGGGCTAAAGGACCAAACGTTCAAAATTGGTAAATAGAAAGGACTACACTTGTCGAAATTAAAAGATTAAGACCAAATTTGCAATCTAGTATTATCTTAAAGGACCATTTGTGTAATTAACTCCAATAATAATTACAAACAGTAAATTGTAAGAATCGTTTGTGGTTTAGCCAAATTTTGGCAAACTTCATCCGTTTTAAGAGTGCCTCTTAGTTGGGGTAATCTAAGACTGCTCCCAATGGTGATACCAGTTGTTATCAAATCAGCGTCACGTCAGCTCACCCTTCAACCGACACTAAACTGACGTACATATGCCAACAATACATCTTCCCTTAATTTTTTTGGAACCCACCATTACAAAATTTACAACCCCTTTGAAAATTAGGCGCCCTGCAACGGTCGCCTGTACAACCTTTGAGCGAAGGATATTGAAGCTTATGAGTTTTGATTTAATATTATAATTGTTAATTGATTTTTATTTAATACTACCTCCGTCCCAAAATTATTGTCCATATTTGAATATCACATAGTTTAAGAAAATTGCATTTATTAGACTGTGCAACTAATAGAATTTTATCTTTATCACCTGAGTGTTTTTTAATTGGTTGAAATTTTCAGTGGATATTCATTTTGGGACATTTAAAAAAGGAACCATGGACAATAAAAATGGAACGGAGGGTAGGGGTGACAATTTCTGACCCGACACGAAACCTGTTTAACAAGTACTCTCTCCGTTTAACAACTACTCCCTCCGTCCCTTAATAAAGGTCTCATTTCTCTTGGGCACATGTTTTTAGGAGTTAGTTAGTGGTGGGTCCTTGGTAATAAATTTGATTAAAATATATGGTTTCTTTGGAGAGAGAGTGTTTTTAGGAGATAGTTAGTGGTGGGGTATATGATAATAATATTATTTTATTGAGTGGGTCCCTTTAATTTGAGAAATAAGAACGTTAGAGCATCTCCAATGGGAGGTTGAAGAAGATGTTGATACTATTTGAATAACCTCTAAAATGACTTTTTACCATTAGAATGTATGACTTTTTTAAGAAGTCACTCCAACCACTTGATCTTCCCCAATCACTTGAACAACTTTCAATGTTTGATTCTTTTAGTTCCTGTATTTAATAACTTTACATTTTAAACTCATGTATATATTTATATGTGAATAATTTATTATTTCTATAACTATAAATTATAATTTATCATATTTCAATACTTTTTAAGGTCAAGCATTATAATATTTTTGTAAGACAAATTTTATAATAATGTTAAGTTTTGTAATGCTATAAAAATTGTTAAATTACATAAGTGAGAGCATTTATAAAACATTTGATACAGATAAAGGTAAATTAGTAATATTAGTGAAAAAGTCTTTGGAAAGGTTAACCATTGGAGAGGTTTTCAACTAATAGGTTATTAGATGATGTGGCTAGGGGTGAGCATAAAAACCGAAAAACCGAAATCAAACCGTTAAAACCGACAAAACCGACAAAACCAAACCGATAAAACCGAAACCATTTCAAAACGACGGTTTGGTTTTAGATTTTGAAAAAACCGATGGATTCGGTTTTGTTTCGATTTTAACCAAAAATCGCTCCATTAAGAAATCGCCCCGCTAATATTTATTAGATTATATATTTTTTTTAATTTTATATTTATTAAATAGAAGTCGACCTATTTAAATATTTGAAAGTCCATCTACCATGGTTCATTAATATTTATATCGTTATTATATGCCACACAATACGTTTATAATTTGAATTTTGAGCTGAAAAATGGTATTTATTGTTGAAATATATTATTAGACATTGAAGTTAATGCTGTAAATTAGAAATTGTTACTGAAATTTGTATATAATTTTGAAAAATGAAGCTTAGTAGACGAAATTATATATCTATGTTTTAAACGAGGTGGATTCGGTTTTAAAACCGAACCGTTAAAGGTTAAAAACCGCTAAAATCGAAACCATTAGAAACCGAATCCATTGGGTTTGAAAATTCTTAAAAGAGAAATGAGAACTTTATTAAGGGACGGAGGGAGTATATATTTATATTTAGTTTATAGTTAACTAGTTTAAACGTAAATAATAGTTAGATAAAAACTAAATGCACTACTTAATAATGTGTTATTTTAGTATTTTGTTATGAATTGTAGAATAGTAACAAAATGTATGACTTGTTTGACCCGTTTAACATGTTTGACCTGTTAAACACGTTTAATTAAACAGCTTATATGGGTCAGGTAGGGTTGAAGGTAAACATGTTAGAGTTGAGATATTTGACCCGTTTATATAAATAAGTCGGTTTCAGATTGAACGTTTCTGACTCGCCAACCCGTGAACCCGAACCCGCCAACCCGAACCCGACCTGAATTGCCACCCTAACGGAGGGAGTACAAAGTTACTAATGTGCTCATTAGTTCATTGATTTAGTGTTGCAGTTAAAAATTTTGATTTAATGATAGAAATATACTCCCTCCATCTCACAAAAAAAATTTACATTTCTCCTTAAAATTTTATTCCATAAAAAAATTTACATTTCTCAAATTTGATGGGCCCACCTAATAAAATATTATTATTACCAATTATTCTACCAATAAAACACTTTCTCTCTCCAATCTAACCTTATATTTTAATCAAAAGTATTATAAAGGACGCACCACTAATTATCTCCTAAAAGGTTATGTCCAAATGAAATGAAAACTTTTTTATGGGACCGAGAGAGTATTAAATTTTAAAGAAAAAATCCTTTTGAATTTCAATTAAGTCTAATCGGGCTAACTCGAAACCCGATAAAAGTAAGTAATCTTAATCTGAAACCTGACCCAATAACTAAACTAATCAATAACTAAACTAATGAGCAGCTATCAAACAACCAACTGACATGTTGAAAAACACTTTGTTTAGTTGAGTACCGTGGCTAATTACATGTTTAATTAAAGAGTAGATTATCTTTGGCTGCTGTAAATTTATGATTACAAGTATCGTCTGTGTTGTTTGAAGACAGACAGAGAAAGAGGATAAATATTTAGGTTTACAAAAAAGTGAATTGCAAAAACGTCTGAGTTTTGTAAAATGGTCAAAATACCTTCAGAATATCCAACATGTGTTAACTTGGCCAAACAAAGTAGACGATTTCTGCATTTTACTCTTCACATAAATGATAAACAACACCAATTAAACCCACGATCACAATTGATGAAAAAAGTTAACAGTTTTCAACTATTGATGATAGTTAAACCTTAATATCAATAATTTTCAACTGCAGATACATGAAAAAAGTTCAACCCACGCTCACAATCCGAATCTGTTAATTCAGCTCAACTGATCAAATTAACAAACTGCCACATAGCAAAACTTATAACTAAGCAATTAATCAACAACTAACGATAATAAAGCATTTCATTTCACCAAAATCAGTAAAAACAACAAAGTTCAGGAATTACGACAAAATTCAATACGCAAATGTATGCTTTTATATCTGGAAACAAAAACCTAAAAATTCGGAATCAGAAACCGCGAGATCGAAGACTCAATGCGAAAGCTTCAATCGATTTACTTAGATCTCTGTCTCATCTTTCGACGTTTCCTCTTCAATCTCCTCATTCTCTTCTTCTTCCACTGTACAAAAACGATATAAACAAAATAAATTAATGACAACACGACAGTTTGATTACGGATTGTTGATGAATGTTGTTTGATTTGTGAATTACCTTAGCTCTCATGGTGACGGCGGTGGGGTTTCAGAGAACGCAAGGCCTCAGGCGACTGTGGGGGTTTGCGAACGTCGATGTTTATGGCGGTGAATTTGAGTTTTATAGTGAAACCCTAATTTTTTATACTGATATGGGCTGTAATTGGCCCAAGAAGATAGCCTGCCACAAAATTTGACATTAGAATTTTGTGTATGTATGCACGGCCCAATAAAGTTGACTAATACTTATCGAGTGGATAAGGTATTTGACCAAATTGTTTTCTAGCAATTTAATGGCAATAATTAACAGATAAAGGCAAGACATATATTGGTGATTATATGTTTGATTACAATCAAGTGATTAAACGTTTGTTATGATTAAATGTTTGCTGTATTATAAAAGTAATTCTAAGTGAAATGTTAGGCCTAAATGAAAATTTTTGTCAGAAAAAAATGTAGGTCTAGTCCAGGCCTAAATGAAGAGATACTTGTAACTTATATTTGTTAAATATGTAATTTGAGATCTCTGATAATTCATTTATTGGTTTGCTCATATATTTTCTTAGTAAGTTCATAACGTCATGTAACAACTAATAGCGATGTTACTACTCATATAAGTTAATGATAATAATGTCAATTTCGATCACTATCATTTGAAAAGTTATGAAAAAGAACACAATCTTGTCTATAGATCTCATCTTATCCGCAAAAAGAATATGGTTTTGTGGGCATGCTTTCAAAGCCCACAAAAAATACATTCCAACATGTCAACACTTTTTTATGCTCTTTCTAAAAGAATATCCATCAATACTTTTATGCATCAAAATTTAGAATGTTAGAGCATGTCTCTATCATACGTTTTTATATGTACTAAAACAATAACTATATCCATTCTATTCAAACTTTAAAGGAAGAGTATGATAAAAATAATACGTAGATAGTTATACATCTATTATAGTAAAGAAATTGTTTACAGGGATTCTACTACATATTTTTATAATCTTAATAAGGGAAAATGATTAAAATGATAAAAAATGAATATTTTCAGAAAATACCATAACCATTGATTGCATTGATCATATTTATTTTTATATGTAGTAGAAAGTGTATAAACCTCTATTTATTTTCTGGATAAGGGAAAATGGTGAATTTATGATGTGAAGGCCCCAATGAGAATTAAAATGCACGCCAGCTACTCAGATGTTTCGGACTCAGTGCCATCCAGATGCCACATGGATGCACCCGACCCGACCCGACCCGACCATAACAAAATCACCCTCATAAACACCAACAGTACTCGACTTGACTATTCTCCACTTCCTCAAATTTCATACCAAAAACATAAAATTCTTTCAATTCAATCTTCCAATTTCATTCTCCACAAAATCTACTGATGTCACACCTAAATATTATCATTCAATTTCAATAAAATCAACCTGAATTCCGTTCGAAATCACTAATTCAAACTTAGTGATCACCACCAGCTACTACTGATTTAGAAATGGGAGCTGGTTCATCAATAAACCTTGATGTCACCGGAGATGATCTCTCCGGCGGTCAACTCTATGTTTCTCTGAAGATGGAGGATTTCAACCCTAAAGGAAACCTTGTTCCTCACGTCTATGGCTCTGTTCCTCTCGTTGGCTCGTGGGACCCATCTAAAGCTGTAATTTCCCATTTTTAATGATTTTGATGAATTCAATCGTATATAGCTTAAATTCAAACTGTATATAATCTAATTAAGTAATATCCATGTTTTTAATTTTGTGTATTAGCTTCCAATGGAGCGCGAGTCATCTTCAATGTGGCAATTAAGTTTTGTTGCCTCTCCTAATCACGGTATTGTTAGGTTTCCCCTGTTTTTTTTTTTTTTAAATTAATTTTTAATTAAAGAGGGCCCCAATTTGGGGTGTTTGGATATGTGTTTTGGAGCTGAAATCTGATTATTGGCTTATTTCTCATTACTAATGATTAACTGATTATGATATTTGACTATACATGTCACATAATCAAAACTCTATCTTATACAACTATTTTGTACAATTTCTAGTTATTCAATAAGAAGTAGTTTTTATTGTTAACTTTTTATAGAAACATTGGACTTCAAGTTCTTATTGAAATCAAAGGATACAAACGAAGCATACATAGTAGAAGAGGGTCCCACACGACAATTTACAGGTGGGACCCTACAAGGGATTACAAGATTGGCCATATTTAGGTTAAATACAGATGTTGTTCTTGAGTACAGAGTTTGTATAAAAGCAGATAGGGTTTCACCATTTGATCTTGCTGCAAGTTGGAGAGCTTATCGGGAAAATCTTGAACCGTCAACGGTTCGCGGGATTCCTGATGTTAGTATCAATGCATTGCCCGAGGGTGACCAGGTTTGACTTTTCAAACGGTCGATATTTTTTATAAGGAAAAACAGTTAATATTCCTAATATTTATTTATTTATTTTTCTTTAATAAAATGTTACTCAGAATGGGTCATCAGCAAGTTTGGATCTTGATCTTGAACAATTTGTGGTCCCTGCTCCCCCTACTTCTGTGGTGTATGCTGCTAATTTGACCGAAAACCCACGGTCAATGCAGGAGTCAACCAAAGGTGTTGATGGGTCAAACAAGGGTGTCAATGTTTCTAGCGACCCGCCCACATTTATAAAGGTTTTATTTTTATTTTTTATTATATTTATATTTTTTTTTCTTTGGTCATCTATTAATTAAGCCCATAATGTTCTAAGCTTGAAAGAAACGGGCCAAATATCATCCAGGCTGTATTTTTAATCCAAAAAACTTTATAAATCATTTAATTCAAGAAATTAGACTATGATTAAAATAATAAAACTTATGTATTGATTATGTCATTCAATCAGGAACCCGAATTTGTGGGGCCCGAAAAGGAAACTGCCAGCTCAGACACAACTACAAAAGTGTCGGGCACGTTTGAATCAAAATCTGTGGGTACATTTACACCAATACTTAAACAAAACAGTGAAACCGGGCTTTTTGTGGATAGAGGTGTGGGATCTTCTCTATTAGTTAAATCTACAAGTGCGACCCATTTGCCCGATTCAGAAACCAAGGTTAATATAAATATTACTTTTAATTTTTAAAAAAAAATTATTTAGGGGTATTTTCGTCTTTTAACTTTGTATGAAATTGTTAGAACTCAATGCCGGCTGCTGCTGGAGCGGTTGCAGCAGCAGCCATTGCTGATCAAATGCTTGGACCTAAAGAAGACATGCACCTCGCAATTGTTTTGGTAATCCCTAAATTATTTATTTATTTTAATATTTATTTTATAATTCATAATATTTATTAACGGGTTGGGTTTACCCTAAACACTTTTACCCATTTGACCTGTTGGAGTTGAACATAACCTGAATCTACCCATTCATAATTAAATGGGTCGAAATTATCACTTCTACTTTTTATATAGGTGGCAAAATGGGCAGGTTGGATAAGGGTCGGGTTGGGTTGACCCACCAATTAAGTTTTATTAAATATAAAATTATAATTTACAAAATATGAATATATAATTATAAAAGCTCTTATTACCAATTTACCATAGTGATCTAATTTTTATAACAAATAATATACAATTCTATTACTATAAAAACTTTTAGTTTTTAAAATTTACCCAATCCTATTTTTATATATTCGAGTTGAAATTATTTTTTTATATAATTTAGTATTTTTCTTGAATAAATATTTGTATAATTTTTATATGGTGGTTGTAGGTGGGTTTGCCAGCTCGTGGGAAAACTTTTACAGCTGCTAAACTTACAAGATATATGCGTTGGTTAGGTCATGATACTAAACATTTTAATGTTGGAAAGGTAATTAATTATTGCTTTTTAGCATTATATTCTTTAATTATGTATTTAAAACAAGGGAAATAACCTGATGATTTTTTATTTTTTTTGCTGTAACAGTATAGACGACTTAAGCATGGAGCTAACCAGGTATATATAACTTTTATTTTTTATTTTTTATACGTTGTAAAAATAATGTTTATTTATTTCCCCCGTTTATAATTAATGCAGAGTGCTGATTTTTTCCGAGCTGACAATCCAGAAGGCATGGAGGCTAGGAATGAGGTAAATGACCATTTAATTCTTATTTTTAAAAATGTCTTTTGTAGTCATATACTGTATGATCATATTTTTCATATTTTATACACATTGAATTGCCATGGGAATTTTATTTTATTCTTAATAATAAGTTAATATTGCATAGATGTCATAAAAACAGAGATTAAAAATAATTGTCACCGAATTTTATACAAAATCTAATTAATTTTTTTAATGTTATATAAATATATAATACACTGTATTGACATGTTTTTTTGAAAATAGTTTTAATACGTCACGTGCTACTAGGTAGCTGCTCTGGCAATGGATGACATGATAGCTTGGATGCAAGAAGGTGGTCAAGTAAGTTTTTTTATTTATTTATATTGTAAAAAAATAATTTTTTTTAAATATTTTTCTTGTTTTTGCAATCAGCATCGGGATTATATATCTAAGATTTTAATGTGCAAACAATTAAAAATTAATTTTTTTAAGGTGATTAAAATTTGTGGATCTAAACTTAGAGTTGCATGTAGGTAGGAATATTTGATGCTACAAACAGCAGTAGTTATCGAAGGAATATGCTTATGAAGATGGCTGAAGGCAAATGCAAGGTATTTTGCCTAATTAAAATTTTATCTATTTTCTTATTTATTTAGATTTTTTTTTTAAATTGTGAAATAACTTGTATAATTGCATTCTGATTTCAGATAATATTTTTGGAAACAATATGTAATGATCCAAAAATAATTGAAAGAAACATACGTCTCAAGATTCAACAGAGTCCTGATTATGCAGAAGAGTAACTGTCACTTCTTTTTTCTGTTAAAAACTTATGATTAAAAAGTGTATAATATAAAATAAATAAATCTGCAGGCCGGATTTTGAAGCTGGATATCAAGATTTCAAAAGGCGACTTGATAATTATGAAAAGGTAGTCTTTTAAACTGTATTTCTTTTATTTATTTTCCATTAATCAGCTATTTATACTAGGGTTTGGGCTGATATTAAGCAAAACGGGCCCCGCAAAATGAAACAATTGGCTAAAATTTATAAAGTTTAAATCTTTTTGTTTGGTAGATGTATGAGCCAGTGAATGAAGGTTCCTATATTAAAATGATCGATATGGCTAGTGGACAAGGTGGCCAGATACAAGTAACTTTTTATTTTTTAATTTTTAATTTTATTTTTCAAAACAATAAAATAAAATAAACTCACCCGAGAAATTATTAATTAAATTATTTCAGGTGAATAATATTAGCGGATATCTTCCTGGACGAATTGTGTTTTTCTTGGTATGTCACTTCAAGAATAGATATTATTAATTACATTATTTAAATTATTACATTTTTTAATATTATTATTTTTCAGGTGAATACACATTTGACACCACGTCCGATTTTGCTGACAAGGCATGGAGAAAGCCGTGATAATGTTAGAGGAAGAATAGGCGGTGACACTGTTTTGAGGTTTCTTCTATTTGCATCTCAACCCGACCCGACCCGCCCGTTTTGCCACCTAATTTATTTATTTTAACTTTTTTCAACAGTGGGAAAGGCGAGATTTATGCAAAGAAACTTTCAAACTTTGTGGAGAAACGACTCCAAAGCGAGCGAGCTGCTTCTGTAAGAATTGTTTCCAAGATTCAGTTTGACTTTTTGACTTTGACTGTTTGGTCAATTGTCTATAATATGTTGACTTTGAACTTGTAGATATGGACGAGTACGTTGCAGAGGACAATATTGACAGCAAATCCAATTATTGGATTCCCAAAGGTTAGTGTCAATGTGTTGTTTTTATAAAAAATATTACTATCGAGAAAGTTTATACAATTTTTTAATTTTATTTTCTATTTTTTTAATTTTAGATACAATGGCGTGCACTTGATGAGATAAATGCTGGTGTATGTGATGGAATGACATATGAAGAAATACAGAAAAACATGCCTGATGAATACGAGTATTTTTTGTCCCTCAACTTACAATTTTTATTTATTTATTTATTTAACCATAGTACAAATATCTGTCCAACTGGGTCATTAAAAGATGGGTTTGTGGCCCTGTTTGGATCATTCAGCAACTTGATAAAGCAATGATGTGGCGGGAACCTACTGAGGTGACACATCATCACTTTATTAGGTTATTGCGTTGCCAAATAACCCAAACGGGACACAAAGCCATATTTTCATTTGGACATAAATTATTATTTATTACTTTCTCCATTTATTAAAATGTTTATATATAATTAATTGAAGGTCACGGAAGAAGGATAAATTGAGGTATCGCTATCCTCGTGGAGAATCTTATTTGGATGTGATACAAAGGTCACAATTTTATATATAACTATTTATTATATTAATATTAAATTTCTGTTTTGATATATATATAATTAAATGTTCTAAAATTCAATCTAATGCAGGTTGGAGCCCGTGATCATCGAGCTTGAACGACAACGGGCCCCTGTTATAGTAGTATCTCACCAGGTCAACTTTCTTTACTTTTTTTATTCTTTTTGAAAAATACAAATAAATTATTAATTAATGGATAAATTAATAGTTTTAATTTTTATACAGGCTGTTTTGAGAGCATTATATGCCTATTTTGCTGATAGACCGTTGAAAGAAATTCCACACATAGAGGTAAAAAATGTTTCGGGTCAGTCTTGGATCGACTGAACTGACCCGTTTAAATAAACGGGTTAGGTTCGGGTCGATGATAAATTAAATGGGTTGACCCAGCAACGCGTTTAATTATTAAAAAATATATATAAATGTATATACTTATACTTAGTTTATAGTTTACTAGTTCAAAAGTAACTAATAGTTACATAAAAGAACTAAAAGAGCTACTTAGTAATTTTGGTGTTTTGATATTTTAGATGCCGTTGCATACAATAATAGAGATACAAATGGGAGTGACAGGTGTCCAAGAGAAAAGATACAAGCTCATGGATTGATGGATACATTGTTTGCTTGTAACAATTACATGATATTCTTTCAACTTTTAAGTTGCAAAAGAAACATTACATGTTAACCAACATTTAATAATTATAGCAACTTCTAAGGGCATATTTGGGAAAGCTTATTTACTGGACTTTTGAGCTTATTAGCTTAATGAGTTTGATTTTTCATTTATATTTCTGGACATTTAAGTTTTCAATGGAGTCTATAAGCCATTTAAAAATTGTGTGTACAGTTTTGGTCAATTTTGATTATATTGTAACAAGGCAACAGAGTTATAATGGGCCTAATTTATTTGTAATAAGCCCACTCCAAGCCCAATTACAATGGGCTTTAATTGGAAAGAAGAGTCGTGCTATAAGCAAATGATGTGAGGAACATAAAGAAAAGTGGGTCACTAAACTTGTGAATCTTGTGATCAGGACAATTGACTTGTCCAATTTTTTGTCCTAAATTATAAAATCTGTTTTGTTAAGATTTGATTTTGATTAAGACAATGATTAATGATTACGATATAGTCCAAAACGAGTAAAATATAGAACGACAAGATATTAGGTTTGTTGCAAATGATAAGAAAATAATTTCACAAGTATTGTCTAAAGCGTTTTGATAATGTAGGGTTGTCTGTAATGCATAAATAGTTGTACATTAATCTATGGAAATGGGAAATTCCTAAAATTAAGGAGTTTGTTATAGTTAGATGTATAAGTTTTTAATGTGTGTCTTATGACAGCTCTGTCATTATCAAAACCCTTGTCTAAATCATTATGTATATATATCTCATATCCTCACCAAAAGTCTAATTCAACCACGTTTCAAACATCTTACCAGACGATAATTTAAGAATATTTACTGTTTGTGAACAACGCCATAACATATGTATGAAACTTCAAAAAAGTAAGTGATTGTGTATTCATCGGATAAAATAACGAAGATTTGGTTCAACTTTTTATACATGTATGAAAACTTTGAATGATGGCTATGGCATTTTAATAAGCACAATTTTACAACCCATTTAGCCAACTCAACCATTTTATTTAACCAGAATTACTTAAGCTATGAGATCATAAATTTCATTCCGTTATTGCTAACATACACAAGATCTAAAAGCAACGGTTGGGGAGGAACTCGTCCTTTCCGATGTGGAGCTCGTCACAAACTCGTTACTGTTGACACGAACTTATCAGTATCTTGTTGGCATGTAAAAGGAAGATGTGGCACTGCTGCTGATGAATTAGTCCAATCAACTAGCTACTCACATAATCTAGCTAGCCACCACATTTCAATCTACCTTGGGTAACCAAATGATAACCAATGCAACAACTATGAAATAAAAAACAAAAGTGAATTTCACCAGAAAATACTAATCAACTTCTAAATAACAAATCTATCCATAATTAAAATTGAACTCTCGATCACAAGGATAGAAGGCTTACATCATATCACTAGGTTAAAAGCCTTTCTTAATGATATGTATTATTAAATTCTATTGTATAAGTTTTTGAATAAATAAAGATAAGAACAAATAACAAATAATTAGGTGCCATATATAGTCACCTTCACACCTCTCTTGGATCTACAAAAAGAGGTCTTATTTGTGGGATTCTTGCCAATTCATTAACACTTTCTCTTTCTTCACTTTTCAAAGCTTTCATGCACCACAAATCCTCTTTAGTTGAAAGAAGCCTCCAATGTGGGATATGAGGACTCATCCTATCATCACAACTCCCCACCTCAGTCACCACCATCTTGCAATCCTCACCCAACCTAGCCATGTTGTGCACATACTTGCAAAGGGCTCGAACCATCTTCCCAGACACCGGACCCTCATGATGCAACCCATACAAGAAATAGAACCCGAACGGCTCAAAGAGATTACACAACAACATTGGCATGTTGAAGCACGCAAAGGCTTTATCAATCACTTTCAACAACTTGGAGTACACCAAACACGAAACCGGAGCTTTCCCTATTCGCATTTTGAATAAACCTCCACTATCCCAAACACTTAACATAGCCCAATTCGTTGGAAAATTACCATTTTGCCCAAATTGATCGCGCCCGCCTTGGTCACATGCCACCCATGTGCCTAAACTCAATTTGTTTCTAAGCACTTCATCGATGTCCATGGGAAAAAACTCGGTCAAACCCATATACCTACGATACAAATACTCCGCATTTTCTTCACTAATTTTAAAAATGTCGACCTTTTGTGACATTTTAAGTGGTCGTGATTTAACCGGATGAACGAGTATTGCGGGCGTTCTAAACTTAGCATAATGAAGTTTATTTACAAAAAGATTAACCGAAGCATTGTTATCTTTCTCGGTTGACATGTATGCATAGTCCACTTGATTCCCAATGAACCATTCTTCTAAATGTTGTACAAGGCACAAACCGATGCCTTTACGACGGTGAACTGGCGAGACCCTTAATCCTAAAATGTAGCCCACTTTAGCCAAATCTTTGATTGTAACCACTTTGATTGAACCTTGAATGGCACCAATTAGCTCATGGTTCAATTCAGCAACCTACAAAAAAAACATGTCACAAGCTTTGACATATTGAAATAAATGAGTATAAGATAAAGATTGAATGTACAAGCTTACAAGCATGATGTACAAGGGACTATTGCGGATTCTTGAGATGGGGTCACCCATGGTATCAGTGAAAAGAAATACATGTTGTGATGGTCCTACTTCACATCTTCTTTCAAGTAGTTCAAGTCTTGCTCTATCAAGATCTCCATCATAGCTTCTTACCTTAATCTCCTCAAATGCCATTTTTTTCAATTTAAATAAAATATTATGTATATACACATTATATGTAATTGGAGATAGGGTCAATAAAATAGGGACAACAACAACGATACTTAATCTCGAAAAAGTTAATGTATATGGGAGGTAAGATGTACATGATTATGTTTATATATGAGGTAGAGAGACTAATTCACAGAAAATATCAGACAAAATGAGACTTGGATTAAAAATGGGACTTGAGGAGATTAAAAGGGGAATTGGGTTTAAAAGGTTGAAGATATTGGAGGGGTTAGGGGGTTTATAAAGGCTTTAAGCAAATAGGGTAATGAGGTACTGATTTATAAGGATGCTTGGGTATGCTTTCTTTTAACCATCACCATCAAAGCCCAAACATAAAGTTGAAAATACTTAATGTATTTTATAAATTAAAACTAGACTTGATTTTAACTTAAAAAAGAGTAATATTATACTCTATTAGTTTACATGATATTTGACATATTTTAATTATGTTTTGATGTTTTTAGTTGATCATGTGACGTATGAACTTTTATAAATATAAATTAGATAAAGAATTAGATTTATATCACAATATTTTTAAAAGTTATTTTAGAATATCTGAAATTATGCATATATTCCATTTTTAAATGCATAAATAAATTATTTCTGAAATCATAATTTAATACCACAATTCATTTATCCAACAGAATTGAAGTTCCAAGTCACATTATTATTACTTAATCCCATCAAGAACGGAGTAAATAAGGTGTACGATGTAAACAATCAAAACTCATGACCAAACACACGTAACACTGACTAAAGCCATAACTAAACCTTAAAATTGATTTTATTAATGCATGTACCACTTATTAAGCATGAGGTACAACCAGCCATTTCACGGTTCATACGACCTCCACCGGTCGCCTAGACGACCAAACCCTTGCCACATAGGCATGAGGGCAGTCCAACAAAGTGCATGTAAGAGGATGTTTGGTTGAAACTGAAGGTCGCAGTTGGCTTATGACTGAGCCATTACGGGCAATATAAGCCATACTGCCCTTTGGATGTTACTGTCTATTTAAACTACTAACTAAAAACTAATTAATCCTTAAAAAAATTATTTGCATCAATGTCTAATTTATAAATGGGTTTAGTAAATAGTAATGCGTTAAAAGAAGCTATAATACTAATATTTGTCAATTTTCAACCGTTCGGTGGAATAATAGATGTATGACAAAACTAAAGGTAAATCATCTCTAACAAAGTTGCTCTGTGGTGAGGCTAAGTCTCATAATAAACATTGTATATCTTCATCGTAAAAAAAGATGATACAGGTACTAGAATGTACTTTTTGGGGGATATATTTCACATCAAAATGGTAAAAATAAAATAAAAAAATTGTGCATTATTTGTTTTTTGGACGCTAGGATCCGACACCTAGAATTTGAAAGCCAAACAACCATAAGAAAATATGTATCCAAAGCCAAAACTGAAACATACCAACTTTTGTTAGGTTTATGATTTGAATGTATCTAATATTGAAATGTATTGTCAAGACGAGTTCTCGTTCTGAGATAACTGATATATGAAACAATGATTTGATCTGATATAATAATACAAGTTTATCAAGGTTAATTAATTTGGAATAATTGAATCCATCGTCTTCATATTTTCACTTTGTCATAATTGTGATCTCCATCTTTTTTCCTTACCTTTTAATTTTCGTATTTTTTCCAAGTCGATCTATAGCCATCTCCCTTCAAACGTTAACCGTTTCTCGTTTGATTCCTCTTCGAGTTGCTTTATGACAACTTTCCTATTTTACTTTTGTTTTCGGGTAAGACATATGATGTATTTAACAAATGATGTTTATGAGGGTTTCTTCAAAATAGGAATATTTTCAATAAAAGCCATAATGATTCATCACAATTTTAAACTGGGTACCGAAGAAATACAATTTTTCATCACAACCAGACTAATTACCCATATCTCTCATATCACTTGTTAGGATCATTTTGTTAGCGAATACATTATCAAGTCGAACATGGAAGCTCAAGAAGTACTCCATATAGAGCAAATTGACAATACAATGTGTAGTCAAAACTTAAACTTAAATTTTAACTTTAATATGTATATTTTGTTGGAAAATTGTGTGATAAAAAGATATTTCATCAAACTTTAGTGTAACACCTCAATTTTCACAATAAAAACATTTGGTCAAAATACATCATTTTATAAATAGAAGAATAGTTCCAAAATACGGATTTACAAAAACATTTGGTATGAAAATCAAAGTATAAAGTTTTGGTGTTACAAAATATATCAAAACCAAAGCTAAGCATAATTCCGCTCTAGTGTTCTTCTATTCTAGGCCCCGCACCTCTATCCATGCGTACCTGAATCTTCGATCCCGAATCTGAGTACATAGCAAAACAAACAAGGAGTACGTGAGACAAAAAGTCTCGTGAGCTACATGGGTTTTAGGCCCAAGGGTAATCAAGCAACAAATCATATAAACATATATATACAAGCAAGCTCGTCAATACAGTATAGTCACCATATTGTGACCCTATCGATCTTGCTCCCTAGCAATCATATCTAGCTGTCGGAATCCACCGCACTAACTAGAAGTACATTAACTTATTAACCGAAATCCATCGCCATTAATAAGTTTCACATTAGCTTATTAACCGAAATCCATCGCCATTAATAAGTGTTAGAATACCAACAATTTAGGTCTAGGTTCAATGTATATGTCCTTTCATTTTCCTTTGTTGGTGTATATAAGAGACCCCTTCTCTCATTTGTAAGATATAACAAATACAGAAACATTTTCACTCTCTCTCGTTTCACTCTATCACATGGTATCAGAGCTGTACCCTTGTGAGTACAGGCTTTAAGGATTTGTACGCTCTGCATTAAAGGTTGTACCTTGTGAGTACAGACCTGATTCGATCAAATCACCCAAGCTAGAGTGATTTTCTTCGGTCACCTCCACCACCAGTAGTCATATCGAGCACCGGCGACCAAACCCTGAAATTTCCGTCATCGATCGCTGCCGCACGCGCCTCCCACGCGCCGCCCATCTCTGCCGCCTGTCAGCCACGCGCCGGCGCGTGCGGCGCTGTCTGCGGTCACTTTTTCTTCGTCGGTATTTTTCCTCCGGTTTCGTCTGCAAATTCCGACCAGATCCCCGGTGAGATCTGGCCCATTCGATTACTTTGATTTTCTGGTAATATTGGTCGTTGTTAATTTTTTTTTTTGGTATCTTTGACTGATTTTTCTTGCTTCCTTAGTGAGAATCATTAATCTGTAAGTTTAAGTCAGCGATGGGAGATAAATCAGGAGATAAACCCATCGGTACTCCACTTGGAGGTAACTCGGAAATCATCCAGTTTGCATCTCGTCTAACTGATAACAAATTGAATGGCTTTAACTTCTTTGAGTGGAGCAAAACCATTCGTGTATATCTCAGGAGTATGGGAAAATCTTTTCATCTCACTTCGGTTCCCCCTACTGATGAAACAAGTGATGTTTGGTTACAGAATGATGCTAGGTTATTTTTGCAAATTATGAATACGATCGAGCCTTCGGTTGCTAACTTGGTGAATCATTCTGAGTATGTCAAAGAACTCATGGATTATTTAGACTTTTTATATTCTGGACAGAGCAATATCTCTAGAATTTATAGTGTTTACAAAAATTTTCACCGTGGGGAACAACAAGATCGGTCTCTTACCTCGTATGTTATGGAATTTATGAAAATTTATGAGGAACTCAATTCTCTACTTCCTCTAAGTGCTGATGTCCGAGTTATGCAAACTCAACGGGAACAAATTGCTGTTATGAGTTTTTTAACTGGCTTGCGGCCAGAATTTGAGGCCATTAAATCTCAGTTCCTAAATGAACCTTCAATCCCCTCTCTTCAGGATACTTTTACTCGCGTGCTTCGTTTTGAAAGTGTTCAGACGCCGCAAGTTCCTGAACATAACAGTGCTCTCTATAGTCGAGGAGGGTTTCGAGGTAGAGGAAGAACTCATGGTGGCTCACGAGGCGGGTATACAGGTAAAACCACTGACACTCAAGCTGCCAATACAGATATTGTTGAATGTTATTATTGTCACGAGCTAGGGCACACAAAACGAACTTGCAAGAAACTACAAGCTCAAAATCAAAGGAATTCCTCTGCACATGTTGCCTCTGCTTCAATTGTCACTATCAGTACAGAAGAATATGCTCGCCTACAAGATTTTGTACCCACTCCTGCTCCAACTACTGCTTTTACTGAGACAAGTACCTCCAAAACATGCCTCTTATCCTCTGCTTCCAAATGGGTTATAGATTCTGGTGCCTCAGATCATATGACAGGTAATCATGATCTCTTTTCTAAATTTCGCACAAAGTCATCCACTTCTCATGTTACAATTGCAAATGGTACCACTTCTCCAGTACTTGGCTCAGGAACTATTAATCTTACCCCATCTATTTCATTATCGTCAGTTTTGAGTATACCTAATTTTTTATTCAACTTGCTATCTGTAAGTAAAATTTACTCGTGATTCTAATTGTGTTGCCTTACTCTTTCCTGATCGTTGTTATTTTCAGGATTTGTCGACGAAGAGGATCATTGGTAGAGGACGGGTTTCGGATGGCCTCTATATTTTTGAACCTGAAATAAACATACCTCACTCGTTATTTTGCTCAAAGTCATCATCCCCACTTGAGATGCATTGTCGTTTAGGTCATCCTTCTCTCCAAAGTTTGAAGAAGTTGTGTCCCGAGTTTTCCACTTTATCATCATTATATTGTGAGTCATGTCATTTTGCCAAACATCACCGGGTCCATTTGAGTCCTAGAGTCAATAAGCGGGCTGCGTCCCCATTTCAATTAGTACATTCTGATGTTTGGGGTCCTTGTCCAGTTACTTCCAAAACTGGTTTCAAATATTTTGTCACTTTTATTGATGATTATTCTCGAGTTACATGGCTTTATTTAATGAAAAATCGTTTAGAAGTATTCACTCATTTTTGTTCATTTGTGGCCGAAATGAACACTCAATTTAACATTACTGTTCAAACTCTCTGTAGTGATAATGCCAAAGAATTTCTATCTGAGTCATTTCAATCTTACATGCTTCGCCATGGCATTCTTCACGAGTCTTCATGTGTCGATACACCAGCTCAAAATGGTGTTGCAGAACGAAAAAATCGCCATCTTCCTGAAGTGGCTCGTGCACTTATGTTTCAAACAAACGTTCCGAAACCTTTTTGGGCAGATGTTGTCTCAACTGCTTGCTTTCTCATAAATCGTATGTCATCCGCTGTACTTGATAATAATATTCCATATTCCACTTTGTTTCCCACAAAACCATTATTTCCACTTGAGCCTAAACTTTTTGGCAGTACATGCTTTGTTCGGGACACTAGGCCTAACACCACCAAGTTGGATCCTAAGTCTCTTAAGTGCGTTTTTCTTGGATACTCTCATCTTCAGAAAGGATACAAATGTTTTTCTCGTACTTTACAATGACATGTTGTATCTCGGGATGTCTCATTTCAGGAGAACTTACCTTTCTTTCTGATAGTCAAACCTCCCACTCCCGAGGATAGTGATGACTTACTCATCTACCCCTCCTACACACCACCTACACTTGTTGTTCCGCAATCAAATCCAACTGATCGATTTGCACATGTTTATAGTAGAAGGCCCCGTCCTCAATCAGATCCCACTCCACCAACATCGTCGACAGATCCTCCTGGTGAGTCATCTAGTGTTCATTTGGATAAATCTGTTGAATCTGACACTTCTGATTTTGGTGTTCCAATTGCACTTCGAAAAGGTAAACGTACTTGTACCTATCCTATTGCTTCATATGTGTCTTATGATAAATTGTCAGAATCCTCTCGTGCCTTTGTTGCTACACTAGATTCCGTCTCCATTCCAAAAACAGTTGGAGAAGCTTTGGGTCATTCTGGATGGCGTAATGCAATGATTGAAGAAATGAATGCCCTAGAACATAAGGTAAACGTGCCATTGGTTGTAAATGGGTGTTCACGGTTAAGGTTAATCCTGATGGATCCTTGGCAAGATTGAAAGCTCGATTAGTGGCCAAGGTTTACGCTCAAACATATGGCGTAGATTATTCTGAGACCTTTTCGCCGGTTGCCAAACTTACTTCTGTTCATTTGTTTGTCTCTTTAGCTTCGACCTATCAATGGACCCTACATCAACTTGATGTCAAGAATGCTTTTTTACATGGTGATTTACAAGAAGAAGTTTATATGGAGCAACCACCTGGGTTTGTTGCTCAGGGGGAGTCTGGGAAAGTATGCAAATTACAAAAGGCCTTGTATGGCTTAAAACAATCTCCTCGTGCGTGGTTTGGAAAATTCCATACAGTTGTCACTGAATTTGGTCTACGACGAAGTGCATATGATCACTCAGTGTTCTACAATTCATCAAAATCTGGGTGCATTCTATTAGTTGTTTATGTTGATGACGTTGTTATTACAGGAAGTAATGAAGCAGGAATTAACAGACTAAGAACATTTCTTGGCACTCGGTTTCAGATAAAGGATTTAGGTCCTTTGAAATATTTCTTGGGTATCGAAGTTTCTCGAAGCAAGAAAGGCATTTGTTTATCTCAAAGAAAATATTGTTTAGATGTACTTAATGAATCTGGTATGATTAAGGCAAAGACGTGCACCGCACCAATGATACCAAATGTAAAATTACGAGCAGATGATGGAGATCTTATGGAAAATCCAGAAAAATATAGGAGAATAGTTGGCAAATTGAACTATCTCACACTCACTAGACCTGATATTGCATTTCCCGTAAGTGTCATCAGCCAATTCATGTCATCTCCAAGAACTACACATTAGGATGCTGTGTGCCACATTTTGAAATACTTGAAAAATACTCCAGGTCGTGGTATTTTATATACAAATCATGGTCATCACATTATCAAGGGTTTTAGTGATGCCGACTATAACGGAGACCCTAACAACAGGCGCTCCACAACCGGGTATTGTGTCTTTGTCGGTGGGAACCTTGTCTCTTGGAAAAGTAAGAAACAAAATGTGGTGTCTCGTTCAAGTGCTGAATCAGAATACAGAGCCATGGCACAGACTACTTGTGAACTTGTATGGATTCGTAATTTACTTAGTGAAATTGGCTTTCCCCAGTCTAAGCCAATGGGCCTAATGTACGACAACCGGGCATCTATACATATTGCAAGCAACCCGGTATTTCACGAAAGAACTAAACACATTGAAAGTGACTGTCACTTCACTCGAGATAAGATAGAAGATGGGACTATCAAGACACCTCATGTAATGAGTGAAAATCAGTTGGCCGATGTTTTCACTAAAGCCTTACCAGGGAGTCGGATTAAATACTTTTGTAACAAGCTGGGCATGATAAACATCTATGATCCAGCTTGAGGGGAGTGTTAGAATACCAACAGTTTAAGTCTAGGTTCAATGTATATGTCCTTTCATTTTCCTTTGTTGGTGTATATAAGAGACCCCTTCTCTCATTTGTAAGATATAACAAATACAGAAACATTTTCACTCTCTCTCGTTTCACTCTATCACAATAAGCTTCAAGATACCGGCAAGAGGGATTCGCCCAATCTACCGATACCTGCCTTACTCGCCGGAATACGTCTAGTTAGCAAGACTACTAATGTGGATGAGTCGATGGGAATCCACCCAACTGCCCCTCAATCCACACCTCATGACCGGGGGTCCCCCACATCATCACATCATCTCATTCTTACCATAACTCAACGCTTATGTCAATCCAAGCCCTCGGATATCACATCTATCACCAAACAAGTTAGTTAACTATTAACGATAGTATCAACTAACTAAACATACGACAAGTCTACACAAATAATCAATAGACCATTCACAAGTAATTATAATATATTTCTATGGCTATGTACTCAGTAAAATCCACACATACTCACCTTAGCAAATGTTAGCTCAAATATGTTCCTTGAACACCAAATCTTCACTTTCTCAAACCACTTGTTGACCTCCAACCTCTTGGTAGAAGTCCTATTGCAATAACCATCACAAGGTTAACATAAATCATCACTAGCTAACCCATAACACCATTTTCCCCAATTTTGATGATTTACAAAACTCTAGGTTTTACCAAATCTCAAGATTCTTACAAATCTTAAGCATACACTTGATTCTTTTGTCAAAATACCGTCTAATAGTTGTATACAACATTTATTTCACCATTAACCCCTAACCCAAGAACTAGGGTTTCAAACCCAAACCTCAAAATCCATAGATCTAAAGCTACAACTACAAAGGAGTGAAGATATACCTTAAATATTCAACTAAGAGTGAAATATCACAAGATTTGACCAAGAAATCAGCTCCAAATGACCTCTTAAACTCATAAACGTTCACATACTCTTTGGGAGAGAGACTAGGGTTTTGATATGCATTTAATGATCAAAATCCCGACTTTAATGCTGCAGTGACGGAAATCGCGTCGCTATCTACAAGATAGCGTCGCTATCTTGCCCTCCGCGTCTTTTCGCGTCGCTATCTTGGACGCTATTTCTGAAAACCCATTTTCACGACCCCCTTAACGCTATAATGGGTCGCGCTGCTCAACCACCGCGAAAGATCGCGTCGCGATATCCCAGATAGCGGCGCTATCTGGGTAATGCAGCAGGGCTGCAGTTTTCGTTCCCCATTTCGATCTGGTTTCGTTCATAAATTTCTCATACGGTGTCCAAACGACACGAAATCAATTTCCACGTGTTTTAAATGATTTATCCATAATTATCATATTTTTACATAATTTATTTATTCACAAAATTCGGGTCGTAACATTTAAACCCATGTCATTATAAGTATATTGGTTATATATAATTAGTGGTTGATAGTTTTGCATTCTCCTTTGTGAGAAGCTGAGAGCTATGCAACAAGCTAAACTATATATGTTCAAAATGGAGTTGTGATGAACTAGATTTCAACTCTCAAAGGCTGGTGATTGAAACAAGAAATCAAGTACTGGAAGGTTGTCCCATATTGAAAAAGTTAAAATCTGGTTTATAAGCTTGTTCTACATGACTTTTATATATAATTATATAAGGTATTATCGTTTTATTCAAAAACTCCTTGTGGCTATATAGGTTCACTCTCGTCGATTGCAGTCTACCGACAAAGCATGTGATCATGATCAAGAGATTAGACGGCTCGCTTTGCGAGCCGCAGTCTAATTAAAAAACATTTATGAACCTCAATTGAGATAATTTCTTGAGCTACTCGTTTGTTATTAAAGAAACTAATGATATATCAAATTATACTTTAGTTTTAACTGGTTCAACTTTGGACCACTAAACTTTTTCAATGCCACCTAACTAAGCTAACCATTTAGCCAAAAAGAGTAGGCCAAGTGCTCCAAGTAAGCACCATGCATACTCTAATGGCTAAACATGGCCCCGCCCACCACAAGTGGATCTTTGCAACTTCTAATCATTTGGATTGAAACCCTCCAAGACCTCAACCTCAACGTGCTCCATATATATAATGCAAAGCGCATCTTTGTGTATTTTTGTGCTTTTCTTTGCCGCAATGATTTTGTTCCTTTTAGTTTTCTAATCATCATGGTATTAAACTTTTGTTTGCCTCTATAATTACATGATTACTTAACTTTTGGTATATCATTTAGTATACATATTATAAATAATTACATGGAAACTTCCATTAATGAGGTATTTCATTCTGAAATTTCTATAGACAATTTAACCTTTTTCTTGATCTCTATGATCTTTGTATGAATATGCATGTCCAAAAATACATTAAGATACTCTTAAGCAAGTGTAGCGTGCACAAAAAAACATTACATGAATCATGAATGTGTGCTGACATTTTAGTATCACAGCCATACACATTATCTTTGGCTTTTATCCAACCTTATTTTTCCGGTTTGACACAAATTAGGTGTTTTGCACACAATTTTTTTGGTTATGGACTCAATAAATCATTTTAAATAACTTTTTGTCTTATATGATCTTTATCTACAAATCACCGAAGTATTATTGTATTTGCTTCACTTTAAGCATAACATTGCATATACTTTTTTTAAGAGAAATGAAGAATTATATCAGATTATTTTAAGAGGATTGTGTTGTAGGTAGTTCACCTTCAGAACATAATTTTAAGGGACAAATTTTAACCATTGAATCAAAAAACTCATTAACAATCACCATCATCAAATCACATGTGATTGAATACACAACCACCACCGATGGCCACCACCACCATCATCACTGCCGCCGCCGCCGACCACCACCCGCCTCCGGCCGCTGCAATCACATGTGATTGAAAGCATCCGACAGTGGCGAGGGGTTGCCGGTGGTGGAGATTGTGGCCGCCGGCAGAGGTTGGTTGTGGTGGTGGTCGGCGGTGTTGAATCACATGTGATTTAATACATATGAGGGGTGGTGGCGGTGGTCGGCAGTGTGCTATCACATGTGATTTAATACACATGGAGTGATGGTGGACCTGGTGGTGGTGATGTTGATGTATTGAATCACATGTGATGGTGGTGATAGTGGTTTGAGGTTGATTGATTCAAGGGTTGTGATTTATCCTTTAGTACTTAAAAAAAAATAGACTACCTAGAACTTTTCTTTATTTTAAGAATAAATGTTTTAGAATTTAGGTAGGTTCAATTGATTTTGTTATATGTGGAGCTGACGATGAGGGCATTAATTCAATGCAACAAATAAAAATATATATAATCAGAAGTTAAACTAAATAACAAGAAATTTGAATTAAGGACACGTGTGGTTTGGGGGGGCCAAATCAATAATGTGAATTTGACGACTTGGTTATTCATTTATATATTTAACAAACATTTATCTAACTGCTTTAATGAATGTTAAATATGAACGGGTTATCTTTGTAAGAATGTGACATATAAAGAAGATTTATAAATGTCTTGTGATATATGAAAGATAGAATATAAGACGAGTCATAATGGTGACCAAAGACGCTGATTGCCTCCTTTGCCGATACATCCCACCCCAATACAAAACCCTTTGCTGACATAGGTGCTGTTTGTTTTTTTAGAGCAAAAAGATCTGCTATCTGCGGACCACATCTGCCAGCTGCTGCAACTTCTGAGATGGACCAAAGGTCTGCAGTCTGCAAGAAAACTATTGTTTGTTTTTTAACATCTGCAGACTACTCAAATAAACTGAAATATTAATTAAGATAATAATATTATATATTAATATAATAATACTATATATTAATATAATAGTATTAATTAATATATTAATAATATTAGTTAATATATTAGTATTATATTATATTTATATATAATACTAATATATATAATTTAAATTTAATAATATATATTATTATCTAATAATATAATAATAAATATAATAATATTATATATTAATATAATAATAATATTAATCAATATATAATTAATAAAATAATAATATTAATTAATATAATAATACTACATATTAACATAATAATAAGATATATTAATATAACAATAATATTAATTAATATATAATAATAATAATAATTAATATAATAATATTATATATTAACATAATAATAATATATATTAATATAACAATGTATATTAATATAATAATATTAATTAAGTTTGGAGATTTTTTTTAAAGTTTGGAAGACCCAAGAAGCTAATGTCCAAGTCTTCCTGGGGAAGACCTTTGGCAGACAATATAAGGTTTGCGGGCTTCCGAAAAACAAACATCTGCGCAAGCCTTTTTCTGCGTGTGGTCTGCGCCGCGAAGACAAAAGACCTCAGGAAGATCTTCTGTCAAAAAACAAACAGCACCATAGTGACATGTCTCTCTTTTGGTCTGGTTTTTATGCTCGGAGAATCAAACTTATTGTGTGGAAGAGTTGCTTGGTTGGTTGCTCCCTAATTTTTGGTCTTAGAAAAGAAAATTAATATGACATTGAGATGACAACAGTAACTATAATTGCATTTGATAACTATACTATTATTACAATAAGAAGGATAAAACAAGACTATATACTAGTGGATCACTTTTATTGCATTTTCTTTTATTAGCGAGTTATTAAGAATAATAAAATCTATTGTATTATTTTAAAGGATGTTACTATTAACACAGCCTAGCCTAAATATATACATAAACAGGTTAGTCAAACATTGGGAAATTATGATTTTTAAAAGTTAAAAAAAAAATCAGACAGCTAAGAAATTAAAAAAAAAAAAGAAGTTAATCCAAACAAATGATTGGTAATTTAAAGAAAAAGAAGTTAAATCCAAACAAATGATTGGTAATTTTGGTGTGGAAAGAAAAACTAAGTGGGCAACTAGAAATAAATGATATCCAGAAAACGGAAGTAGCCCACTTCATCAATTCCAATCATTTTGATTAATGCTTTCATGGTCCAAATAACTCTTTCTTCAAAATTTCCTTTTAACATTTTATTAATATATTATTTTAGACCAGAATGCTTATTAGTAACTTAAATTTGGTTAATTAGATGTTATAAAATCCTTAATTACAAGAAGTGCACCATATTATCTTTAACTTGGTTAGCAAGCTCATATAGATAGTACCATAAACTTAATTTTTTTTTAACAGTTAACAAACACCCCATAATTCTGCACATTTTTTATCCATATCAAGACTTGAACCCACAATTACGTGGGACACCATAAACATCAAATACCGTTAAACTATAAGCCCTTTGGTACCAATAAATTACTTGACTCAGTATTAAGATTGTACACAACCAACTAAGGTATTATATTACACTTAATTTTAATTTTTAAAAATATCTAAATTATATACATTTTTACTTCTAGTTTTAAAAAGATAAATAATATAATAAAAATAATTTTGTTTAATGGGTATTTCACATTTACTTATTATATTTAAAATAAAAGTTTCATAAATATTAAATTAGTGTATATTATTTGAAATTATAAATACGTTCAATTTAATTGAATATTTTTGTTATGGATAATAGTGAGGGGTAAATATAAACTATACAATTTCTGCAAAAACTAGAGAAAGTTTATTTTAAAAATAAAAAAGTAATTTTTACAATAATACTTTTACTGACCTATATAATATTAACGTAACACCATTTTCTAACTCTGTAAACATAAGCTAATAAACTTATATTCTAGTATACTAAGTAAATTTGAAATATTATTTGAACAGCTTTATTTTTTATGTAAAACTGAATTATACTCTGACTAATTATAATATCAAAATTCAAAATACTGGGAACAATGTGTTTAACTAATAAAATTTTTAAAGTATCACTAACAGTGTGGGGTGAATTGTCTTTGATAATGAACATCACCTGCAGCACCAAATTTGCATTTAGTTAAAAGATTTGCAGTTTTAACTATTTAATTATTTAAATTAGATGAAATATTATACTGAGCGTGTACCGATTATGTGCAGCAGCAGCTGTACTACTTCTTGTTGCTTTAACACGTGCCTTCCTTCCCTGTAAAAAAATGAACCAGAGGATCAAATTGTAATATTTCAAAATTAAGCAAAAAATAAATTAAATAAAACAAATTAAAATAAAAATTCGATTATAATGAGGAAAAAATAAAGATAATATATTACCTTTCCCATGCATTTCTCCAAATGAGGAGCAAATCTTCCAGCAACAATAGATCGACCACAATTCATGCATTCAAAAATTTCATTGGCTACAGGAGGATGGGTTTGACCAAATAAGTCAACAACATATTTACCATTTGTTTCACTATTGTTTGGATCTGCTAATTTGGCCCTAGCTTCTGCTGATAATCTCAATTCTTCTTCTTCATCATCTAAATTACGATCAAGCCCTAATTTTGCAATTCGGTGACACTCAGATGCCATATATGTGATTACAGAATCTAGTAGTTCATCAAAGAAATTTGATGCAATCTGTAAAACCAAAAATATTTGACCAATATAAATAATGATAGAGCATATTAATTAAATTCACATGATGAAATAAAAAATATTTGACCAATATAAATAATGATAGAGCATATTAATTAAATTCACATGATGAAATAATGATTTAAGCTTGTGTTATCAGGAAGAATGATTCAGCTTTTATAATGATTCATAGCAACAGAACAGTTTATTATAAACACAGGTGTTCTAAATTTGGATCTCTGATAATGCAGCAGATGAACTTTAATCTAGAATTAATAGTCCTGATTATGAAAAAAGGAAAGAATAAATTGTAAGAAATACACGATTGAACAATTGAAATCAAGTAATTATAATACAAAAGTTGAAGAAACCTGTGTACGATCAGACTTGTTATCCTCATCTGGAGCAGACATAACTCCTGTAAACGCTAGTATTCGATACCTAGCATGAAACAACAGTTAAACTGTCAGCATACAAGTATCAAAATGTTAATTGCAAAAATTAGTACAAAATAATAGTAAAACGTACTGCAATCCAATAACTAGGGTTTGTTCATCTCCAGAAAACAAAAAATTAGGAATTAGACATAGAAACTATTCCGTGAAAATCAATTCGAATACCAGAAACTACGAAGAACAACAAAATCGAGTAAAAAATGGCTAGATGAGAGCTCCGATTGACCCTAATTAGCATAAAAATTTAGCTGAAGCTGAGATCAACATATACTATCTCAATCAAGCACTCTGAAATAATACAAAAAATTAGCGATAACATACCGGAATTTATACAGGTGTAAATGGAAGCAAATTGAGAGAAAAAGTGTTGAGATTTCGCCGGAAAATTAGTAATTTGATGGTGGTAGTCGGAGATCGGGATGGATGAGTAACCGGGTTAACGGATCGGTAAAATATCCGATTAAAAGATATTTATATTTTGAAAAGGTTTTTAGTTAAGGAGGAAATTAAAAAAATGACAGCTGTGGGATTTGAACCCACGCCCTTTCGGACCAGAGCCTAAATCTGGCGCCTTAGACCACTCGGCCAAACTGTCAGATGTTTACACCTGAACAACTAACTTATTTAATTATAAAAACCTAAAAAAGAATAATTTGGAAAATATGTATCCAATTTCTAATAGATTAACTTAATAGAGTTGTGTTCAGGGAAGAACACAAAAATTATAAAGTCCCAAGGAACACATCACAGCCCTTAGATCAAGTTTATTCAATGATCAAGATCAATTCATTTAATTAGACACGGAGGGGGTATAATCGTCCAAGCGTCCAAAAATTGAATCAACCTTCTCAGTCGACCTTCTTTCTTCAATCCAGAGCTTCTTTCTTCCGCTGGAGTTCCTTTTGCGATTTCTTCAATCCAGAGCTTCAAAAATCACTCGTAAACGGTAGATCTGAATCTCAAACATCGAACCGACTGCATCAAACACAGAAATCGCAGATCTAAAATCGAATCGCGTTATTTTATAAAATCACAGAATTTGAACGCAGATCTGAAATCGAAATCAAAAAAACTGACGTTATCAATGAATCTGAATCCAGAATCTGTCAATAGCAATCAAACAGATAAAAGAACCGCTGATTCAGGTAATAATCACATGTGATTTATTTGCGTAGCATTGTGTAGATTACTAGTTTACAAAATCACATGTGATTGTATGCTATGCATTAGTTGACTGATTCATGTGAGGTTGCTAAGCGAATCACATGTGATTTGTTTGCTTAAAAACAGGGGAGGTTGATAAAAAAACAAATCACAAGTGATTCGCTTTACAAAATCACATGTGATTGTGTGCTTTACGTTATTTGATTGATTTATATGAGGTTCCTAAGTAAATCACATGTGATTTGTTTGCTTAAAAACAGGGGAGGTAGATAAGAATCAAATCACAAGTGATTCGCTTTACAAATCACATGTGATTGTATACTATGCATTAGTTCACTGCGTTGAAATGAGGTTGCTGAGCGAATCACATGTGATTTATTTGCTTAAAAACATGAGAGGGATTGTGTGTTATGCATTAGTTGACTGCTTCACGTGAGGTTGCTAAAAGAATCACATGTGATTTCTTTGCTTAAAAACAGGGGAGGTTGTTAAGAAACAAATCACAAGTGATTCGGTTTACAAATCACATGTGATTGTTTGCTTTACGTTATTTGACTGCGTTGAGATGAGGTTGTTGAGCGAATCACATGTGATTTCTTTGCTTAAAAACATGGGAGGTTGTTAAGAAACAAATCACATGTGATTCACTTTAAAAATCACATGTGATTGTATGAGCACAACTTTGCTAGTAGGATGAGAGTGTGCAGAGAAGTAACAAGTCTTTCAAGACTTAAAATGTAACATCCTAAAACTGGCCTAGTTGTTTTAGGTATATTTTGATATTTGAAAATATCTATTTGACCATATGTGTAATAAATTGATTAAGTGTTAAATGATTTGTTTGACCTTTTGTCCTTTTGTGATATTTTAATCAAGGGATTAAAATATCTGTTTTCTGAAATGTTTAAATAAAAATGTGATTTTTATATCTTTGGAGTCTCCTTTTAATATCGTCTCCAGAAATGCTTTCGTTTTTAAAATTGGAGCCCGTTTGGTATTTTAAATAAATTAACTACGAAAGTGACTTTTTATATTGTATTGTTTAAAAGGTAATAAAAGACAAAAAAAAAAAAACCACCAAGTGGGCCCCACCCCCTCATGGTGGACGGTTTTGGTGTCAAGGAGGGACATCACACCCTCCTTTGGTCACTTCTCACTTTACTTTCTTTAATTTCCTTTTTGATTTTTATAAATCAAACTCTCTCAAAACTCATGGGTGTTCTTGAGGTTTCATGAAGATTACTAGCTCGTTTCTTGTTCAATCATAAATCTAATCCCATTTTTGGATAGCTCTTGAGGTAAGCTTCGACCTATATGTGTTTATTTTCGATTCCGTGATAGTTGATAAATTAGGGTTTATGTGTTCTTGAGTTTTGGTTGGTGTTTATGGTGTTAAATGGTGTATTAGGTGTTTATGCAAAGTTTGACATGTTTTGTTGCTTATGTACAAGTGATTTGGCACAAGGTACAACTATTTTAGCAAGATGTACAAGTTAGGGTGTTTATGCTAAAAGTAGGTTATGTGGGTTTTGACAAACCTTGGAGTTCTTGTTGTTTAAATGCTTGGAATTGTTCCTTAGGTTGAGAAATCAAGTATTGGATGTTTTGGTGGAAGTATGACTTGTTTGAATGAAAGTGTTAGTTAAAAAGTTGTATGGAGTTTATGTATAATTTATAAACTAGTTATTGGGTTAAATATCTAGTTGGTGAAAAATATGTCATTGATAGATTTTTATGGGTTATGTTACTTGGTTATGCTAAAATAACATGTTAGATATGTTAGTTATGTTTTATGCCAAGGATTGGTGGGATTTGATAAAAATGCTAGTTTTTATAGTGTTTGGATGTTTTAGTTAAAAATGATTAACTAGTAAATTGGAAGTAAAATACATGGACTGTTGGTAACTTTGAGCTTGATGAATTGTTACATGTTTATGACTTGTTAGTTATAGAGAATTTGTGCTATTTGATGGAAATTGGAAGTGTTATAGTCATATTCGGGCTTTTGACCCGTTTGGGCCAATGGGTAGTAAAATAACTTGGATTGTGAAAGTGTAAGTATTTTATTAGAATTATGTGATTAGTATTGTTATTGGTAACAGTTGGTGAATTGCAAGTTGATGTTATGTTTACAATAGTAGGAGGTATTATTGTTTAATAACCCGGTTTGACCCATTTGAATGTATTACTTGCAAATGCCTAGTTGACTTGTTAGATACGTGTAGATGGTCATGTCATGTTCTTATGACGGTTTAAGCGTTTGGCTATTTAGTTAGTACAAGTGTTAGTGTAAATGTATATTTAACATTGTTTATAATTTGGTGGAATTATATACTAATTCGGTATTCCTTTGGTGTACAGGAATCGGGATCGAGACTCAGAAACATTAGACCTCTGAGTTCGACAAGTGGAAGGTTTCGGTGAGTGGATTTAACCTCCAACTTGTGTTTAGTTACAATTAGTTGGTATATGCCTGCTTGTTGAAAATGCAGGAAATGTACCAGCTTCAGGTAGTTCGCGACGCGAACTAGAGTTCGCGAAACGCGAACTCGAGACAGAGAATTTTGGTGTTGGCTGTGAACACTTCGCGACTGAGTTCCCGAACGCGAACATGAGTTAGCGACGCGAACTCGAGTTCGCGATGGGAACTCAGTTGCATTGCTTTTGATGCAGTTTCGTTGTATCTAGCTTGCTAGTTTAGTACCTATTTGCTAGAGATGAGTCAAATAGGTTATGTGCACAAAGTGAAGAGACTTGGCTTGATTGCAAGCAACAACTCGGTGTGTTGGTTAGCCGAGGCTCGGTGTGTGTTAATCCGAGGTTTGAGAAGTCACTGCGCTGGGCATCTGGTGTCGACTAAAGGGTATCCGAGCTTACCTGTATTTGTTGCATGGTTAAGGGAGGTTGTGGCCCGGGTGTTGGGCACGAAACGCTATCGGTTACCGTGGTTTGGCCGACCATGGTTTAAGGCTCCGGCAGGACCCCGATCTTCTCGAACAAACAGTGTTGTCCCCAATCGGAGATGTTTTAGAACTTCCGTGTTTTAGTGGACGGTGATTCGTAGTTACGTGGCCTTTAGACCGTAGGGATGTCTATGCTAGCTTGTTGGGCTTTACAGAAATTGTTGATTATATTCATTCACTTAGCTTTGTGCTAATCCCTCCCTCGTTGAATCTTTTCAGGTGATCGATGCTTTAGACGGGATGATTGACCAAGCTCAGTTGATATGTTTTAAAAAGGAGCCATGTCGTTTAAGTGACACCGCTTAGATAATTAATGTTTTGAAGTTTATTTTGGGACTTTTGGTTTGTAAACCTAAACCTAAACTTATTATTATCTTTATGCTTCCGCTAAACTAACCTAGAGGATAACCTAATCGCCTTTGGGCATTTAAAAAAAAACGCTTCCTAAATTTTGCGGTGTTACAACTTGGTATCAGAGCTTCGGTTTGGCGATGGATACACGGGGTCGGTGTTCCATTCCCAAATCGTGGCTCAAGTTTGGTCAAGCATTCCGGACGAGCGGGATTAGAGCAAATGTGAATGAAGTTAGTTTATAGTTAGTATGTAGTTACTAACGATTTAAACTAAGCTTTCGTGAGATGTTGTGTTTTGCTACAGATATGACAGATAACGAGAACCCGACCCCCTTGACCCCAGACAAAGTTGCTACCCCAGGTAACAATGTGGAGACTGACCGGGAAGCACATATAAAGGCGTTGGAAAACGAAGTGCAAGAGTTGAGAAATCAGGTACAACAACAACAACGGCTAATCAAAGGAATGACACCCTCGATCCTCGCCCCATTGCTTCTTACTCTCCCGTCAACACAACCACTAGCAAATTATCCATTTCCGCCACGAATGAACCAACCCTCTTCACCTCAGATAAATCATCCACTACCACCTCAGGGACTTTACCCATACCCACACTTGGAAATCCCGTCACATCTAGAGTTAGGGTACCAAGATGCCTATAAACCACCGGGAAACATGGGTCGTAAACAGACTGTTCGTGGATCAGGTCAGAAGAACCCGTGGTGCCGTAAATGTAAGTCCGCTCATTCGGGGACGTGCACAACCCAGACCATGAAGTGCGTTAAATGTGGCCACTTTGGGCACAAGGGTATGGATTGTGAGTTTCCACGGGTTGTGTGTTGGAATTGTCAAAGTGAGGGACATGAAAAGAGTAAATGTCCTTTCAAAAAGAAAGAGGATTATGGGTCAAGTGCAGTGGTGGTCGGGGAATCTTCATCAACGGTAGAAAGGAAAAGAAAGAGTGCTGACGTCACTGACCGTGACAGCTCGGGTATGTTTTTATAAACTCAATACTTGTGTTTATGTAGAATTGTTAATTGAGAAGATTGCTTAATTAAAGATTTGTGAAATGTTGTGATAAACTGAACTGCTTACCTTCGGTGTGTTATGTCACTTGAATTAGAATAATTGATTGCTTGTTGATTTGGGATACATCTTATGTGTCAGGAGTTTTGTAGATATAAGTGATGTATGCTTACATGTTCCTCTTGTTGAAACTCGGACTAAGTTTAGATTGACATGATGTGTGGATCAGTCTAGCTAATTAAAGTTATGAATAAATGTTATAGAAGATTGAATCTTTTCTGGTTTGTCGGGACACATATAGTGTCTCGGTGGTTAAAGTTGCTTGTTTTCATATTGTGCAAATTGATGACATGTTGATTGTGACTGTTTGTTTGTTCCTTCACTTTAGGAGAAGCGAAGAGAATCGGTTGTATGTCGGTTTCGGTCACAACGTATGTGACCATGGATCAAGTTGAGTATAATAGTAACTATTGTAACTGTGGAAATGTGGTGCTTGTAATTAAAATGGATGGAATTGTATGCGTGAATTGAATAGTCCAAGTAGGACTAGTGTTTGTTATGCGAAAAGTGAAATTTTAGTGTGACATGTCGGGTCACATGTAGTGACTTGTATAGTGAGAATCAGAAATGTTTGTGCAATGTGGACAAATTGATGTTTGTTTTTGTTATAGACAGTAATTGTGGCAGATAGTCAGTGATAAATGTTGGAATGACCTGAAATGTTTTGATGCAAACCTGATTGGTTTTTCTATGTTGAATTTGGATTCTGAAAAGTGACTAATGAACTGTATGTGTAGATCTTTGGAAATGACTAGTGATAATCATAATTGAAGATAAATGAGTTTGTTAAATGATTTGCATTGATTGTGGAATTGTTTGAGAAGAGTTTGAAAGGGTGATTTATACTTAGATCTAGTGTTTAGATTTAAATGATTGTATAGAAATGATATATGTTAATAAAATTGATCATAGTTTGAATTGGTAATTTTGAAATTACTCAAGGTGATGATGATGTCTTATTGATTGCAATAAAGGTGGTTTATGCTTAATTGTGAATTGAATTGACGAAAAGTATCATGTTATTTGGATGTTAATAAGTAAGAGTTAAGGACTAGTTGAATTGTGATTGATTGACTTGAAGTCTAAGTAAAAGTTGACATGTAATTGAAAATGCTTATTAGTCATCACATGAGTTTGACATGTTAATGAACTGTGAATTGTATGTTTGAAATTGTTATGATAAATTTCTTAATGTTGACCTGTTAAAGGTAATTAGTGTCAAGTCTTGTTTGGATGCATTTAGTTGCTAGACCTTGATTATGATGATAATTGTTGTTAATTGTATAAGTTGGTTTTGTTAAATATTTTAACATGTTATGGATGTAATAAAACAATTCTTGGATAATAAAAAAAACTTGTTTTGATATGTTAGGTCATAGGTATGACTAATTGGGTATAAAAGTTGTTGCTATTTGTATTGCCATGATTGTAATGAGATATGTGGGGTAGACTTGACTTGTGTAAACTGTGACTAGTTTTGTCAAAACGTGCAACTTGACTTTGTAAAATTTTGCCATACTTGTAATGTGGTTGATTATGCATAATAGTTGATGATTGTTAGAAGTATTGTTAACTAAGGACCTTGATAGTGTCACGATGAATTGCTTGATTTTGACCAGTTTGTGCTTAGTATGCGAAAATTGAAGTGACTTTGTGTTTTAAAAGTGTATTCTTTTGAAAATTAGTTGATTAAGATCGGAAATTTTATTGGAGATTCTTAAAATTGCGGGTCAAGGTTGTAAATTTTGTTAGAATAAAGAAGAAAATGAGTAGATAATTGAGACTTGGGTTAATTGTCGTGACTTTGTGTAAGAAATGTTTTGATCATATGCTTGTGGATCGCTTGTATGTCATGAGAAATTCTAACTTGTTGTGATAAATACTTGCTATTTGACTATTGTTGTTGGATTCCGGGGACGGAATCCTTTTTAAGGAGGGTAGAGTTGTAACATCCTAAAACTGGCCTAGTTGTTTTAGGTATATTTTGATATTTGAAAATATCTATTTGACCATATGTGGAATAAATTGATTAAGTGTTAAATGATTTGTTTGACCTTTTGTCCTTTTGTGATATTTTAATCAAGGGATTAAAATATCTGTTTTCTGAAATGTTTAAATAAAAATGTGATTTTTATATCTTTGGATTCTCCTTTTAATATCGTCTCCAGAAATGCTTTCGTTTTTAAAATTGGAGCCCGTTTGGTATTTTAAATAAATTAACTACGAAAGGGACTTTTTATATTGTATTGTTTAAAAGGTAATAAAAGGCAAAAAAAAACCACCAAGTGGGCCCCACCCCCTCATGGTGGACGGTTTTGGTGTCAAGGAGGGACATCACACCCTCCTTTGGTCACTTCTCACTTTACTTTCTTTAATTTCCTTTTTGATTTTTATAAATCAAACTCTCTCAAAACTCATGGGTGTTCTTGAGGTTTCATGAAGATTACTAGCTCGTTTCTTGTTCAATCATAAATCTAATCCCGTTTTTGGATAGCTCTTGAGGTAAGCTTCGACCTATATGTGTTTATTTTCGATTCCGTGATAGTTGATAAATTAGGGTTTATGTGTTCTTGAGTTTTGGTTGGTGTTTATGGTGTTAAATGGTGTATTAGGTGTTTATGCAAAGTTTGACATGTTTTGTTGCTTATGTACAAGTGATTTAGCACAAGGTACAACTATTTTAGCAAGATGTACAAGTTAGGGTGTTTATGCTAAAAGTAGGTTATGTGGGTTTTGACAAACCTTGGAGTTCTTGTTGTTTAAATGCTTGGAATTGTTCCTTAGGTTGAGAAATCAAGTATTGGATGTTTTGGTGGAAGTATGACTTGTTTGAATGAAAGTGTTAGTTAAAAAGTTGTATGGAGTTTATGTATAATTTATAAACTAGTTATTGGGTTAAATATCTAGTTGGTGAAAAATATGTCATTGATAGATTTTTATGGGTTATGTTACTTGGTTATGCTAAAATAACATGTTAGATATGTTAGTTATGTTTTATGCCAAGGATTGGTGGGATTTGATAAAAATGCTAGTTTTTATAGTGTTTGGATGTTTTAGTTAAAAATGATTAACTAGTAAATTGGAAGTAAAATACATGGACTGTTGGTAACTTTGAGCTTGATGAATTGTTACATGTTTATGACTTGTTAGTTATAGAGAATTTGTGCTATTTGATGGAAATTGGAAGTGTTATAGTCATATTCGGGCTTTTGACCCGTTTGGGCCAATGGGTAGTAAAATAACTTGGATTGTGAAAGTGTAAGTATTTTGTTAGAATTATGTGATTAGTATTGTTATTGGTAACAGTTGGTGAATTGCAAGTTGATGTTATGTTTACAATAGTAGGAGGTATTATTGTTTAATAACCCGGTTTGACCCATTTGAATGTATTACTTGCAAATGCCTAGTTGACTTATTAGATACGTGTAGATGGTCATGTCATGTTCTTATGACGGTTTAAGCGTTTGGCTATTTAGTTAGTACAAGTGTTAGTGTAAATGTATATTTAACATTGTTTATAATTTGGTGGAATTATATACTAATTCGGTATTCCTTTGGTGTACAGGAATCGGGATCGAGACTCAGAAACATTAGACCTCTGAGTTCGACAAGTGGAAGGTTTCGGTGAGTGGATTTAACCTCCAACTTGTGTTTAGTTACAATTAGTTGGTATATGCCTGCTTGTTGAAAATGCAGGAAATGTACCAGCTTCAGGTAGTTCGCGACGCGAACTAGAGTTCGCGAAACGCGAACTCGAGACAGAGAATTTTGGTGTTGGCTGTGAACACTTCGCGACTGAGTTCCCGAACGCGAACATGAGTTAGCGACGCGAACTCGAGTTCGCGATGGGAACTCAGTTGCATTGCTTTTGATGCAGTTTCGTTGTATCTAGCTTGCTAGTTTAGTACCTATTTGCTAGAGATGAGTCAAATAGGTTATGTGCACAAAGTGAAGAGACTTGGCTTGATTGCAAGCAACAACTCGGTGTGTTGGTTAGCCGAGGCTCGGTGTGTGTTAATCCGAGGTTTGAGAAGTCACTGCGCTGGGCATCGGGTGTCGACTAAAGGGTATCCGACCTTACCTGTATTTGTTGCATGGTTAAGGGAGGTTGTGGCCCGGGTGTTGGGCACGAAACGCTATCGGTTACCGTGGTTTGGCCGACCATGGTTTAAGGCTCCGGCAGGACCCCGATCTTCTCGAACAAACAGTGTTGTCCCCAATCGGAGATGTTTTAGAACTTCCGTGTTTTAGTGGACGGTGATTCGTAGTTACGTGGCCTTTAGACCGTAGGGATGTCTATGCTAGCTTGTTGGGCTTTACAGAAATTGTTGATTATATTCATTCACTTAGCTTTGTGCTAATCCCTCCCTCGTTGAATCTTTTCAGGTGATCGATGCTTTAGACGGGATGATTGACCAAGCTCAGTTGATATGTTTTAAAAAGGAGCCATGTCGTTTAAGTGACACCGCTTAGATAATTAATGTTTTGAAGTTTATTTTGGGACATTTGGTTTGTAAACCTAAACCTAAACTTATTATTATCTTTATGCTTCCGCTAAACTAACCTAGAGGATAACCTAATCGCCTTTGGGCATTTAAAAAAAAAACGCTTCCTAAATTTTGCGGTGTTACATAAAAAGATGGATTTTCAAACATATTTGGATGGTCAATGACCTTGGTTTGAGAAGAAAAGAAAAAGCAAAAAGGAATTTCCATTTTGGTGATTAACTTGAAAAGTGGAAAAGTAGTGTTGTGTCATGTGTCTTCTGAGGAAAGTTGAACAACTTTGGGAATGCATGTATGCATGAGAAATTGAGCTATTAACCAAAATATGAAAATCTAGGGGATGAGAAATGGAATCTTGACAGGAGGAAGAGACAAGCCAAAAGCCATTTGACTTTTGAGAAAAATAAGGAAGAGTATTAATTTTATGTATTTAGTATAAGTGGGTATTTGTACTATTAAATGATGTATTATTTCAACTTACATTTTATTTGATAATTAATGATGGTTAATTATTAGTTGTAGAATATTATTTGGATGACTATTTTGTCATTATAAATATTTATATTTAATTCACAAATTAAATTATTAGTCTTGTTGTTAATTATTAAATCACATGTGATTTTATTATATCACTTTTGATTTCATTAAAAATCACATGTGATTTTGTTATGTAAAACAGAGTTTTTATTATAAAACAGAGGAGTCCATATACATAATAAAATCACATGTGAATGAAAAGTAAATATCAAGTGCACAAAAAACAGTGACATGTACATAGAAACAATTGTTAGGTCACAACAACCCTGGTTTATAATGTTAATTGATAGAATATTATACTTAGAGAAATATTAGAGTGATAACACAAGAATATAGTCAATGTATAAATCCACTAAGTGTGGCTTGTTGCGGAATAACAAGACCACTGATCAATTACAAAAGATGTGAATGTGTAAAGTAAATTGGTAAGTACTCCTTTGCAAGATGATCTCTATTTATAATGTTATAGAGATCTTACATAATGAGCAAAGGAGTAACCGAAGGACTAAGCAAGGAAAATGACTAAGATCAAGGGATTTGATCTTAGTCCGTTACTATACTGAGTATCACTCAGTCCTTCTACTCAGTATCACTATCTGATACTGAGTACTGATACTGAGTTCCAATACTGATCACTCAGTATCAGACCTAAACTTAGCTATATTATTCTACATATTAATTAAAGCTAGTCTAGGTTGTTTTGTTATCTTAAGATCCAAAGGGGTAAGGCGTTTTGCCTTAACAATCTCCCCCTATCTAATGATAACAAAACAATTACAAAGAGATAAAAAAAAAAATACAACAGCATAGGTAGCAATATCTTCTTCTTCATTGGCTGTTGATGGCTTCATTCTCATAGAAGACTTCTTGTTTAATGTGGACAAACTCTTCTCTGCTTTTGAGTTCATCCCTTTTACTATTCAGAACTGCAACAATCTTCTTTCTGAACCAAGAGTCTTCTTTCTTGGTGATCATCCACTTCAGTCCAACAAGGTGACTGATTTGAGCTCTTGGTAGATCTTCTTCAGAAATGAAACACTCTCTATCCTCTGAGTCAGTATACATATATCCAGAAGTTGGATATATGACACTCTTTTGATCCTGAAATACAAGGTTAGGAGGAAGAGGGTACTTTCTAAGATACTTGTATGTATGAAGGCATTCTGGTCTATTGTTTGAGTAAGCCTCAGTCATCACACTGAGCGTTCTGTACTCTATTTCATGAAGTAAGTCCTTCTCATAACATACTGCAGCTACTGCACAGATCTCATCCAAGACTATTTGATCATAGGTTGATTTCTTTGGAAGCTCTTTGATCAGTCTTGTGATCTTCACCCAGTCTTGAAGACCAATTCTTTGAATATCATGAATAAATATCTTCATGGGGGGACTGGTTAAGCCAGTACAAGTGATAGTAATTCTTCCTTCTTTGAGCTTCACTTTTACTTTATTGACATCCAGATTTAACCAATGTATCCCCCTTACATTTTGAAATGTTTTGGTCCTCAAGAACTCCTTTCTTTGTTCCTTATACTGAGTCCTAGCAGCAACCATATTCCAATAATGTTGAATATGGTCTGGACCCTTTCTTGAGATTCTATGTGAAGGACCAGGAGTATCAGTATCTGGGTCAGATTCTGGTTCAGTTTTGACTCCCAACTCTTGCTCATATAAAAATCTTTCTTGTTCTGCCCAGAGTTGTTGAGGAGTCAGTCTTGGAGCCTGCTCGGTATCACTGTCCCTTGTAAGAACAGGTCTTCTTTGTCTTATTACCAGAGGAGCAGATTCCTCACTTGATTCAGAAGAAGTGAGAACAACATTGATAGGTCTTCTTGATAAGGAACTCCTTCTTCTAATCACCAGATTTTCTGGTTCTTCATCATCCGAGGATGATGATGAAGAACTTTCTTGTTCTACCAGATTTAGTGCATAGTTTACTAAATCTGGTTCTTCATCTTCATCATCAGCAATAGGCCAGATGAAAGGCCTATAGACCACAATTTGTAAATTATTCTCTTCAAAAATTTGCTGTGGTTGGTCAGTATGAGTCTCCCCCTGAGCAGATGGCTCAAGTGGGTCTTGAACTTGTAATTCTGACCTTGTTCTTTGTCTTCTTCTCTCATACTGAATGCGAAATGGCTCAGTATGAGGGCTTTGCTGATGTTGTTGTTGTGGAGGTTGATCTTCATTTAATCTTCTTCTTTTCTCCCCCTGAGCAGAAGGCTCAGTTTGATCAACCTCAGTATCTCTTTGTCTCTTCTCCCCCCTTTTGTTATCATTTGATGAGGAGGGAAGAGGATCAGTATCACCACCCATGTCCCCTTCAGGTTGTTCAAGAGTAGGGGAGGGCATGGGCTCAGTTGCAGCATCAGTATCACCAGCACCTCCTTCTCCTTCTCCTTCTTCATTGTGGTCACCATGTGAACCTGGTGGAGTGTGTGGAGGCTGCTGTGGTTGTTGAAGAAGTGATACTGACTATTTTATTAAATCAATATCACCACTCATCTTGTCCATTCTGGCTAGTATTACATTTTGAGTTTGTTGGATGGCCAGAATGTGCTGCATGATTGTTTGCAGAGTCACTTGGTCTGCTGCAGCCTGAGATGCCTGAATGCCCTGCACAGATGGTGCTAAAGAAACAAAAATGTAAAACTGGTTAGAAAGAAAGGTTTATCAAATAGAATTGTGGTGTTGTTTAATTCTACAATCATATAAACAGAGTTTGTGAAGTCTGTATTTCATCTGGTATAGGATGAAATATTGTGGACTTGTGCATAGCATGTGTAAGAAGATTTTAGTAAAGGTGAGTGTGAAAATTTAAGTAGCTCAGTATAGGATAAGTCACATTTACTAAAAGGTTTGGGTATGGGAATTTGAAGCCTGGGATGTGCTTCTTATTATTTTCATGTTTATCACTCGGTATGAGAGTGATAACAGAAATGTGGCTAACCCCATGGGATATTTTTGGATTTTGTGGCTTAAGGGTTTGGGATCATTTCTTGAATGATGCTACCCAACTCAAAAATAAGTTGGACATTATTCAAGCAGCACCAGTGGGTGTCAGTATGACATCAACCACCATTGTCTCTTTAAATGTTGAGACAACTGTAGACTGACAATGATCAATTTAGTGTGCTCAGTATATGAATTTTGCATAGCAGCAGTGGGCTAGCTATGTTGGCCATAAGGGGATATAGATTTGAAAGATCGTTTGAGACTTTGGTCAGTATTGAGTTGGTACTGGCCAATACTTAGTCTCTATTTGGGAATGAAATATATATATATATATATATAAGTTTAAGGGCTTTTTAGAAATTCATACCTGAGACTCTGTCAGATTCCCTTCGAGCATCTGCAGAGGTCGGTGCAGGATCATGTGTTTGTTGATGTGCAGCACCAACATCTTCAATACCGACCCCTCTGTCATGCTGAGCACCTTCCAGTGCAGTTTGTGCATATTGAATCTCCACATCAAGAGGAACATGAGGTTCCTCAATTGGTTGAGCAGGTGGAGCAAGTTCTGGACCTGGAAGGTCAGCGGTGGCTGCAACAAAGCTTTGGGCTTGAATAGATGCAGTTAATGATGGAACATTTGCAGGCTGCACCTCCTCAGATGATAAGTTGCCCATAATGATAGGAGAAACATTCCTTCTTCTTCTGTGAAGGACCAGTGGTGTGTCTTCTGAGGACTCAGTTTCAAGATTGGTTTCAATATGAGGAGCAGCAAGATCTTGTGCAGGTGGAGAGATAGTTGGTTCTTGAACTTGTGGGACATCCTGCATCTCAATATCTTGACCGGCCTGTGCTCCATTACCACTATTATCATCATTATCATCATCATCATCATTGTCTGACTCAGTATCAGAAATGTCTTCTACATCATCAATGTGTTCTTGAACAATGGCCCACATAGGAGGACTTAGAAGAGGTTCTCCTTCTCTTGGTCTGTAAAAGAAAATCTTCTCACTGAGTGGAGGAAGATCAACTCTTGGACTGTGGAATTCATCATAAATGTGTGTGGGCATTGAGTGTTGAAATATGAGTGATAGAAATCTGCAGAAAGGGACATTGCATTCCCTTGTATTTGCTCGAACCAGAGTAGCTAATTCATTGAAAATCAGGCGAGCATAATCGATATTTCTTCCATAGTACAAAGCATGTACTATTTGCATCCCAAATTCGTTTATTTGGTCCAAAGCTCCCGTCTTGTGGGTCATACATCGAATTATTGTTGTGATGAGAATACCCCACATAGGACCAAATTCATTTCTTTTGATTGTGCCCGTTGTTCCTCTTCGACCCAGAAAAGGCAGTACAGAGCGTGCCTCTGATCTATCAACAAATGGGTCATACTGAGCTTGGGCGGGAAGTCTCAGTGCTTCACGAATGATTGCAGTAGAAACAAATGCCCTTCTTTGATCTCTAATTACCCACCCAGCAATCATATCTGGAGAATCGAGTGTAGCAGAGTACCAAAACTCGCATAGCATTTCTGGGTAAATTGCTCGAGGAGACAAGGTCAGTGCACGAGCAATTGGGCAATTTTTCAGAAAAGTCACAATGTTTGTGAACTCTTGGCATGCCCAGGCTTGAGGAATATTGAAATTTGCTGTGATGTTGTTCCTTGCAAACCTGGGTACTTCATTATTTCGGAATTGGATTTCCGATTGAACTTCTGGAGCAACAAAAGTGTAATTCGCCATCTGTGATTTTGATTTGAAAGAATTTGCTTGCTAAGAGAAAGTGAAATCGTTAATCGCAGAGAGAATTGAAGATGAAAGAAAGAAATAACAGTTAAGAAATTTGAAGTAAAAAATAAACGGTTATTTATAGGAGATTTGAAAGATAATTAAGGTATTGGGAAGTAAAAACGGCTGATTTGACTGCATTATCCTCTGCCAACGGTAACTTTCTTATTAAGAAAGGTTACCGTTTGAGCAGTATGAGGATTAAGCTCGGTGTAAGAGCCGTCATACCCCAATACCGAGTAAAAAAAAATTAATTTAAAAAAAATTTAAAAAATATAAAAACAATTAATTTACTCTTGAAATTAATAAAAAATAAAAAATTTTAAATTTTGATGATAACAGACTAGTGATACTGAGTGGTCAGTATCAACAGGAGTGATACTGAGCGCTCAGTTTTAAAGAAATTTAATAAAGATTAAGGATTCAACATACCTAATTGCCCTAGTAAATACATAAACCTTTCCTCAGGAAGAGGTTTAGTAAATACATCAGCCAATTGTTCATTTGTTGGTACATAATCTACTTCAACCTTACCCTTTTCCACATTATCTGGAATAAAGTGGTGTCTGATATCAATGTGCTTGGTTTTGGAGTGACAGACTGGGTTCTCTGTGATAGCAATAGCACTCTTGTTATCACAATGAATAGGAGTCTTATGAAAGTTGAACCCATAGTCTAAGAGTTGATACTGCATCCATAATAATTGAGCACAACAACTTCCTGCAGCAACATATTCTGCTTCTGCTGTGGAAGTTGCTACCGAATTTTGTTTCTTGGATGACCAGCCAACTAGTCTTCCACCTAGGAATTGACATCCTCCACTTGTGCTCTTTCTGTCCAATCTACAACCTGCAAAATCTGCATCTGTGTACCCTTCAAGGTCAAAGTTTGAGTCTTTGGGATACCAAAGACCCAGGTTAGGAGTACCTGTAAGATATCTAAAGATGCGCTTAACTGCTTTCATGTGAGATTCTTTAGGATCAGCCTGATACCGAGCACACAAACATGTGGCAAACATGATATCAGGCCTACTAGCAGTTAAGTAAAGTAAGGAACCAATCATACCTCGGTATGTGGATTGACATACTGGTTTACCAGTTTCATCCTTACTTATCTTATCCTGAGTACCCATAGGAGTGTGCATGGAAGATAAGTTTTCAAATTTGTATTTCTTTAACATGTCATGCACATACTTACTTTGATTTATAAAAGTGCCATCAGGCTTTTGTTCAACTTGTAAACCAAGAAAGTAAGTAAGTTCTCCCATCATACTCATCTGATACTGAGTTGACATTATCTTAGCAAACCAGTCACACATTGACTTGTCAGTGGAACCAAAGATAATATCATCTACAAATATCTGAATGAGTAAGATGTCAGAACCTTTCCTTTTTGAAAATAAAGTTTTATCAATTTTACCTCTTGTAAACTTATTTTCAATAAGATACTCAGACAAGGTGTCATACCAGGCTCTTGGAGCTTGTTTGAGCCCATAAAGAGCTTTATCAAGTTTGAAAACATAATGAGGAAATTTGGGATCAACAAAACCTGGGGGTTGTTTAACATAAACTTCTTCTTGTAGTTTTCCATTTAGAAAAGCACTTTTGACATCCATCTGATAAACTTTGAAATTCTTAAAGGCTGCATATGCAAGATACAACCTAATAGCTTCAATTCTTGCAACTGGTGCAAAAGTTTCATCATAGTCAATGCCTTCTTCTTGCCTGTAACCTTGAGCAACTAACCTTGCTTTGTTTATGATGACAACACCATCTTTGTCCATCTTGTTTCTAAACACCCACTTAGTACCAATAATAGTTTTGCCAGAAGGAGGTGGTACTAAGTTCCAAACTTTGTTTCTTTCAAACTCTGTGAGCTCTTCTTGCATAGCCTCTACCCAATCTTCATCTAATAAAGCTTCATCAGCTTTCTTTGGTTCAATGGTAGATAGAAAACTTGAGAAGAAACAAAAGTTTGCAGTTGCTTGGGTTGGAAATTCTAATTTTCTTCTTGTTTGGACACCTTCTTCAATAGGACCAATAATGTTTGAGTGTGGATGGTCTCTGTGTTCCCTTAAATTGTTTCCTAAGGGAGCATTTGAAATAGGATCAACAATATGTTGTTGATTTGGTGTGTTCTCTGTCTGATACTGAGTGGAATTCTGATCAGTATTAGACAGTGCAGGTTGCTGTTCATCTTCATTTTGCAGAGTTGAAGTAGATTCTTGTGAAGCGTTGGATGTTTCACCTTCTTCATAAATAGAGTGGTTCAGATCATTGGTTGGAAACTCAGTATGGAGGTCCTCTGATATGGGAACCTCAGTATTAGTCTCATTTGAGTGATACTGAGTTTGAACTTGATCAGTTTCATTAAACTTATTAGGAATAAAGTGTGGATGAAACTTAGGCTGTTCAGCAATGGAGTGTTCTGGATTGCATAGAATATCTATGCCACTTATGTCTTCACTTGCTGAGGTAGAATGCTCATTCTGATCTTCATCGAATGTGACATGAATGGATTCTACAATCATCTTAGTTGAGATGATATACACTCTGAAAGCTTTGGAGTGTGGAGAGTAGCCCATGAACACACCTTCATTTGCTTTGGGAGCAAATTTATTGAGATTTTGTTTTGTACTGAGTACAAAACATTTACTCCCAAAGATGTGGAAATACTCCACATTAGGAATCTTGCCATTGTATAACTCATATGGAGTCTTCAGATGTCTTTGGACTATAGTGGCTCTATTCTGAGTGAAGTTTGCACAGTTTACAGCTTCAGCCCAGAAACTCAGTGCCAGTCCAGCATGGCATAATAAAGTTCTTGCAGCTTCAATCAGTGTTCTGTTCTTTCTTTCTACAACACCATTTTGTTGTGGTGTGTAGGCTGCAGAGAAGTTTTGAATGATTCCTTTTTCTTCACAGAAATCTGCTAATACTGAGTTCTTAAACTCAGTACCATGGTCACTTCTAAGTTGCTTGACCTTGTTGCCTTTTTGAAGTTCCTCTCTTTTTATAAAGGCAATGATTTCTGTTGTTGCATCTGACTTAGTCTTGAGGAAGATGACCCAAGTATATCTTGAAAATTCATCAACTAAGACTAGAGTATAGATCTTTTTGGCCAAAGATGGTGTGCTGATGGGGCCAAAAAGATCCATATGTATCATAGTAAGAGGTTCATTGATGGAATGATTGACTTTAGATTTGAATGAACTCTTCTTCTGCTTGCCCATTTCACATGCTGAGCATAACTTATCTTCTGAATAAGTAATTGTGGGCAATCCTCTCACCAGTTTCTTCATACTGAGCTCGTTGATATTTCTAAAATTGATGTGAGAGAGTTTCTTGTGCCATAGCCAATGTAATTCTGGCTTGACTTTAGAAAGCAGGCATACTCGAATAGTTGGGTCTATTTCAGATAGGTTGACCACATATACGTCTTTTTCTCTTCTAGCAATGAGTACAGGCTGCCCTTTATCATTGTAGATGATTCCTGCAACCTTTCTGAATCGAGCTTCATTGTCATCATCACACATCTGGCTAATACTGAGCAGATTGTGTTTAAGACCCTCTACATAGGCAACTCTTTTAAAAGTTATGTTGCCTGCCTTGATCACACCATAACCTCTTGTCTTTCCCACCGAGTCATCTCCAAACTTGACAGAAGGACCCTTCTCTGGAGTATAATTAAGAAGGTATTCCATACTTCCTGTCATGTGTCTTGAGCAGCCACTATCTAAGTACCGCTTTCTGTCACCCTGCACAAGACACAAAATAAGAGTTAGTTCTTTTTAGGAACCCATTTTTGAATGGGACCTTTGGTGGGATAAACACAATTTGACTTGATCTCTTTATGTGGAGAGGTCGGTATCACTGCAGGGGTAACTTTAGAAGTTTTCTTTGGTGATACTGACTTAGTTTCTCTCCTTTTCTTTGGTACTGAGTACCTAGGACTTGAGAGATCAGTCCAGCATTCATCTCCCTTATGACCAGTATGATGACATCTATAACATTTTCTAGGTCTATTTCTAAACATATTTTCATATGGTATTTTAGAAAAATGTTTCACTTTTGGTAGGTCAGTATGAACGAGTTTTGCAAATTGTTTACTTAAAGATTTGACCTGATCACCAAGTGTTTTTAAAATGTTAATTTTGTTATTTCTAATAGATGTATTAACATTGTTTTTAATTGGTTTAGGAGATGGAGGATCTGGTTGCTTATTTTTATTTGGCAGAGAAGTCTTTCTAATTTTATTAGTGGTAGACTTCTTGTCTTTGCCAACCAAAGACCTAGTTGAAGTTGTCTTTTGTTTATCATGTTTTGAAGGAACAACTTTAACAGGTTCTTTAGATGTCTCAGTATATAATGTTTCTGTTACTGCAACTTCTGTATTTGATAAAACATGTGAGATAGAAGTTGTCTTATTATCATTATATAATTCAAAAGTTGTTGTATTAAATAATAATTCAAAAGGTGGAACACCAGAAGTGTCATACTGAACTATTGGTAGCTCGGTATCAGAAATTTCTGTTATTTGAAATTCAATACTGAGTTCTTGTAGCTCAGTATAGCACTTTGAGCAGATGGAAGGACCAATAGGTTTTTCTAAAATTTCATTTTCTTCATCATCTGACTCAGTTTGACATCCAACTTCACATAAAGTTTTAGCTTTTACAAAATTAATAGGGTTCATGGTAGAAAACTCTTCAAATAAATCAGCAAAATTGTTCCTGTTTTTAAATTGAGGATCAACACCAAGTGCAGCCCTCACATTTTCTGGAAATTGTTCATTTAAACATTTATTTAATTTTATTGAAGCATTTCCCCAAGATTTACACTGTTTTTCAAATTTCTCTTTTTCAAGTTTGTGTAAATGAGCTTTATCAGCTAATCTTTGATTAATGTCTTTTAAATCTGAAAAGTTTAGTTCTAAATCTTTATATTTTGCTAATTTATCCAAGTTTTCATTATTTACCCTTTCAAGTTCTTTAATTGTTAATTTTAAAGCTTTTTCTTTTTGTACAGAAGTTTTAAGATCAACAAGCATATACTCAAAAATCTTGGTTTTTTCATTCACTGAATAAGTTTGAAAGGAACTTACCTTGTACAACTGAGTGGAATCCCAATCAGTATGAACACTCATCCTCTCAGCCTCTTTGATATCCTTTTCAAAGGAACTCTTCAAATCATCTTCAGTGAAAGCCATAAAGGCTTTATTCTCAATTTCTTCTTCATCATCACTTAACTCTTCATCCATCCATGCTTCTGAGTAAAGTGCTTGATGAGGTGCTCCATTTCCTTCTGCCCTCTTTCCCTTGCTCCAATTCTTCAGCTTGACATATTTGTCTCTATACCTTTTTGCTCGGTATGCAATCTTGTCATTTTGGTCAGTCTCAGAAGACTTGGTATGACAATTTGCAGCAATATGTCCAGGCTTTCCACACCTATAGCACAGACCTGATCTTGGGTCAGTATTAGAAGAGCTAACACCAAGCCTCTTCTTCTTCAACTGATCCAGCTTCATAGACATGAGAGCCATTTGAGTTTCAAGCTCTTCTGCCTCAGCATCAGCAAGATCAACTTCTGGTTCATCTGGCTCAGTCACAGTATAAGCCTGTTGCACAACTAGAGCCATACCAGTGGAAGACTTGTCAGTTTTCTTCCAGTTGATCAGTCTTGCAGCATTATTCTCCTCATGATTCAGCATTAGACCATACAAAGTTTGAAGAGTGTATGACTCAATGTTGTTAGCAGCATTGACAGAGTTTGTCATGTCAAGAAATTGTTGAGGAAGACTATCCAGGAACTTTTGAACAAGCTCTCCTTCCTCTTTCACAATGCCTACACTGATTAAATCATGGATAACAGTATTGAACCTGTTATAGAGAGTGGTGATGTCTTCATTTGGAGTTGAAAAGAAATTTTCATATTTCCTTCTCATGTTGCTTTTTCTTTGCAACTTCACCTTTGCTGTACCTTCATAGGTGACTGATAGGCTATCCCACATAGCCTTTGCTGTTGGCAATTTCATAATTGCATTAAGTATCTCTTTGGTAACAGCATTACCAATCACCCCTTTAGCTCTGGAGTCTAAAGCATACAACTGACGGTCAGTATCAGTCCAGTTGTGCTTTAGTTTAGGTACAGATCTTATGCCCTCAGGAGCATCATCAGTAGCAGCAACAGGTTCCACAGTTTGTGGAATGATGGGACCATCATTTAGCACAGTGAGCATCTCATGGTGAATAGATTCAAGATACCACTGAGCTTTGAGCTTCCATTGATGGAAGTCTTTTCCATCAAAGATGGGTACTCCCTTTCCAGACATAATTGGTGCAACAATTGTAGACATTTTGATTTTTTGAGTGTTGGAGGGATAGATGTAGGAAATGGCTGCCAGGGTTATAGATCGACTAAATAAGAGATTATTTAGCCTGCTCTGATACCAGTTGTTAGGTCACAACAACCCTGGTTTATAATGTTAATTGATAGAATATTATACTTAGAGAAATATTAGAGTGATAACACAAGAATATAGTCAATGTATAAATCCACTAAGTGTGGCTTGTTGCGGAATAACAAGACCACTGATCAATTACAAAAGATGTGAATGTGTAAAGTAAATTGGTAAGTACTCCTTTGCAAGATGATCTCTATTTATAATGTTATAGAGATCTTACATAATGAGCAAAGGAGTAACCGAAGGACTAAGCAAGGAAAATGACTAAGATCAAGGGATTTGATCTTAGTCCGTTACTATACTGAGTATCACTCAGTCCTTCTACTCAGTATCATTATCTGATACTGAGTACTGATACTGAGTTCCAATACTGATCACTCAGTATCAGACCTAAACTTAGCTATATTATTCTACATATTAATTAAAGCTAGTCTAGGTTGTTTTGTTATCTTAAGATCCAAAGGGGTAAGGCGTTTTGCCTTAACAATCTCCCCCTATCTAATGATAACAAAACAATTACAAAGAGATAAAAAAAATACAACAGCATAGGTAGCAATATCTTCTTCTTCATTGGCTGTTGATGGCTTCATTCTCATAGAAGACTTCTTGTTTAATGTGGACAAACTCTTCTCTGCTTTTGAGTTCATCCCTTCTACTATTCAGAACTGCAACAATCTTCTTTCTGAACCAAGAGTCTTCTTTCTTGGTGATCATCCACTTCAGTCCAACAAGGTGACTGATTTGAGCTCTTGGTAGATCTTCTTCAGAAATGAAACACTCTCTATCCTCTGAGTCAGTATACATATATCCAGAAGTTGGATATATGACACTCTTTTGATCCTGAAATACAAGGTTAGGAGGAAGAGGGTACTTTCTAAGATACTTGTATGTATGAAGGCATTCTGGTCTATTGTTTGAGTAAGCCTCAGTCATCACACTGAGCGTTCTGTACTCTATTTCATGAAGTAAGTCCTTCTCATAACATACTGCAGCTACTGCACAGATCTCATCCAAGACTATTTGATCATAGGTTGATTTCTTTGGAAGCTCTTTGATCAGTCTTGTGATCTTCACCCAGTCTTGAAGACCAATTCTTTGAATATCATGAATAAATATCTTCATGGGGGGACTGGTTAAGCCAGTACAAGTGATAGTAATTCTTCCTTCTTTGAGCTTCACTTTTACTTTATTGACATCCAGATTTAACCAATGTATCCCCCTTACATTTTGAAATGTTTTGGTCCTCAAGAACTCCTTTCTTTGTTCCTTATACTGAGTCCTAGCAGCAACCATATTCCAATAATGTTGAATATGGTCTGGACCCTTTCTTGAGATTCTATGTGAAGGACCAGGAGTATCAGTATCTGGGTCAGATTCTGGTTCAGTTTTGACTCCCAACTCTTGCTCATATAAAAATCTTTCTTGTTCTGCCCAGAGTTGTTGAGGAGTCAGTCTTGGAGCCTGCTCGGTATCACTGTCCCTTGTAAGAACAGGTCTTCTTTGTCTTATTACCAGAGGAGCAGATTCCTCACTTGATTCAGAAGAAGTGAGAACAACATTGATAGGTCTTCTTGATAAGGAACTCCTTCTTCTAATCACCAGATTTTCTGGTTCTTCATCATCCGAGGATGATGATGAAGAACTTTCTTGTTCTACCAGATTTAGTGCATAGTTTACTAAATCTGGTTCTTCATCTTCATCATCAGCAATAGGCCAGATGAAAGGCCTATATACCACAATTTGTAAATTATTCTCTTCAAAAATTTGCTGTGGTTGGTCAGTATGAGTCTCCCCCTGAGCAGATGGCTCAAGTGGGTCTTGAACTTGTAATTCTGACCTTGTTCTTTGTCTTCTTCTCTCATACTGAATGCGAAATGGCTCAGTATGAGGGCTTTGCTGATGTTGTTGTTGTGGAGGTTGATCTTCATTTAATCTTCTTCTTTTCTCCCCCTGAGCAGAAGGCTCAGTTTGATCAACCTCAGTATCTCTTTGTCTCTTCTCCCCCCTTTTGTTATCATTTGATGAGGAGGGAAGAGGATCAGTATCACCACCCATGTCCCCTTCAGGTTGTTCAAGAGTAGGGGAGGGCATGGGCTCAGTTGCAGCATCAGTATCACCAGCACCTCCTTCTCCTTCTCCTTCTTCATTGTGGTCACCATGTGAACCTGGTGGAGTGTGTGGAGGCTGCTGTGGTTGTTGAAGAAGTGATACTGACTATTTTATTAAATCAATATCACCACTCATCTTGTCCATTCTGGCTAGATCAAATGGTTTTAAAACAAACATTGTTTTTGCATAATTTTATCAAGCTTTACGTGAAACTTTATCACGACTTGATCTGTTTGAACGTGCTGCAAGTATCATCTTTTGGATTTCTTCCTTGGAATTTTCATTGTAGAACATTGTAGCCTTGTCAATAATCTTTTTGACATGAAAGTTAACCTCATGAGTCAAAATTTTGGATGCAAAACGCATTCTTAACTTGTTAAGAATCATCTGCTATTGAGAAGGATTTGTGGGCATCCTTGTGTTCCATGACTTGTCAAATTGAACAGTAAATAACTCCATGTGAAACAGATAGAATAAAGAAGAAAACAAACAAATAGAAATGTTTTGCACGAATAATAGGGAAGAAAACCCGCAATAGATTTAAATGTCAAAAACCAACTAAAACAAGGTAAATTTTAAAATAAAAATAAAAAGTCTTTATATTTAATCAAATGTGATTGTTAATAAAATCACATGTGATTTTGTTATGTATACAGACTCATCTGTTTTATGAAATAACTCTGTTTTACATAAGAATCTCATTTGATTGTTTATGAAATCACATGTGATATTGTTATTTATATAGAAATCCTGTTTTATGAAAAAACTCTTTTTTTACATAAGAATCACATCTGATTGTTAATCAAATCACATGTGATTTTGTAATGTATATAGACTTCCCTGTTTTATGAAGAAAAAAGACTTTGTTTCACATAACAATCACATGTGATTATTAATCAAGTTACATGTGATATTGTTATGTATATAGACTCTTCTGTTTTATGAAAAAACTTTATTTTACATAAAAATCACATGTGATTGTTAATCAAATCACATGTGATTGTACTCAAATCACATAAGTACAAACAAACTTAAAATAAATAACAATCACATGTGATTCTAAAGACAACAGAGCATGTTTACTACAAATCATATTTGAACACACAATGAATCACATGTGTTTTACTAAAAACAACGATTTTCAAAATAAAGGGGAGCATGTTTAGTACAAATCACATGTGAACACTCTACGAAACACATGTGATTTCTAATAAAATTAACTAGAAAGCTGAAATCACTTGAAAATCTATAATAAACTATAAATCACGCGTGATTTACTAAAAAAACACTAGAAAGCTGAAAATGACTCGAAAATCACTTGTGATTTAAATAGAACACAACAAAACAGAGAACAAATAAAAAAACATATGAAATCGACTGGTTATCAAATACAAACCCTAGAAAAGTTTGAAATAAAAAAAAATAAGTAAATGAACAACTATTTGTGCATAAACGATAAAAAAATAATAATAACAGTTAAAACATGATCGAACTTACAGAGAGGTACATCAGAGGAGGTTTTCGAAGGAGAAGACCGAGATTTCGCCATTGTATGTCAATAACAGAGTAATGAAGAAGAAAACCGATGTTGAATGAGTGAAGAGCACACGATTTTAGCGAAAATCCGGTAGAAATCACCGAAATAGAGAGAATTTTGAGGGTTTTGTTTGGTGTGATGTGCGAGAGAGAAAGAGTGGGGAGGAAGGAATGAGAGAGAGAGAGTGGAAACAATGGTGAGTGATTCAGAAGGTCCTTTCAAGCCAAATGACCATTATACCCCTCCGTGTTAAAAACCCCTTTAATTTCAGATATAATCTGGACCATTGATCTTCTTGATCCAAGGGTCTATGATTGTCCTTTGGGACTTTAAAATATATGTGGACCTCCTTGAACATTCCACTAACTTAATAATTAGTTTACTATGTTATATTTCTTTTGTTATTGTAATAAAACATAAATACAATATCATATCTAGAGTGTGCTTAGTTATATACATCGCTTACGTGCGTTGTGTGCTTGTGTTGGTCATAGTAAGTTACTAAATCTTTAATCCTTAATCGAGCCTGAATCAAGGTGTTAATTAAAGCTATATGATAGTTCGACCCGATCGATATACCCCTCCAGGAATAAAAAGCTGATTCTATGAAATATTGTATGACTCGTCACACTATATTATAGTGAATTAATATAGGTTTTACACACACATATATATTTATATATGCTTATAAATTATAACGGGAAAAAAAAAAAGAAGAAATATATCACGTTTTGGTACAGCTAAACAGCCCATAAAGAGACATAAATAAACTTTTTGTTTGTTTTTGCTGCATATAAGAACATGTTGAGTTTGTTAACAGTACTCATTAATTTCACATTGTTATTTTGTACAAAATATAAAAGCTAATTATTATAATTGAATCATTGTTAAGAAAGTACTTTTCTTTTTATTTTCACTTCCTGACATATTTTGTTAGTATGAGATAAAACTATAAAGGTAAAAAACAGTTGGATAATTGAAAATATTAATACAAAGAAGAAAAATAAAAGAAAATTTATAGTTTTAAAAAGCTCACATTGGCTACGTCATAGCTCGCATTGGCTTGGTTTATGTTAAGGTCCAATCCAACTCAAATTTATCCGTTATAAGTTGTATTTTTAGACGTATTAAATGTACTGAACTATATGTCTCAAGTATATATAGGTATTCATTTATAAGAAATTTGGATATGCCAAAAATAAAGAATACTATGTTATAAATTTATACTTATATGTTTTTCTACTTTGTTTGTATAATTGTATATACTATTATAAATATAATTTATATACAAAATTATCACTTTAAGTCACGCCTTAAAAACATTATAACTCGTCATAACTTTTTATGTTTTAAGGCTTTATGGTGTTGTTGCACAGTACTTTACGTTTTTTAGCACCTTCAATAAAAAATTAACTAAACCGACATTGAAGTATGTACTAGTTGTATGTACCAAGATTAAAAAATAGTGCATGGGGAAACACAATAGATTTGAAAGTCTTTGTAAACAAGAACTGAACAAGTAAAGACAATATGTCCACCTTAATCTTAGGGGTATGTGATCGATATATTATCGATCCATGTTCATGCATGGCAAGAATGTTTGCTCTTCTTAATTAATTACAATAAACATTGTGTTGAAGATCGGATCCAAAGATTTGAGCAAGAACATCATCACTAACATTAGTTTTTAACACGGCATGAAATTAAGTAGTAATTTAAAGAGAAAATACGAACAAGGAAAGATAGTTTCATACAAACATCAAGAAAAAGATGAGCTCATGAAACTCAATAGACACTAATTAATTGATGGATATGCTAACAAGTGCTTGTAACAAAACAATGATTATAATTGAAATCAAACTTACAAACCCTAAAAATAAGCGAGTACCAACAAGATCTCACTAGAATTCGCGAATTCATATAGTCAGATCTAGAGTACTCGCCATTTTCGGATTCTTTGCACATTCATGATCACCTCCTTCTAACGAGCTAATCCTCGATGACCCGTGTGGATCCCTAAAGATCTTTTCCTTCTTTCGAAAAGACGGGAATAAAGAGAGAGACAAAGAGCTATCTACTTCTTCATCTTCATCTTGTGATCTTACCTTCATACTTAATGATAAGTTCAAATCAAGACCATTGTCTACTGCTTTTCTCTTCTTTGTTTCAATAGGGTTTTCAACTCTTTTACTATTCATAAGTTGACCGTCTATATGAGTTGATCTAGTGTTGTTTAACGCTTGTTTGATTACCCGTTGTTGCATCAATTTTGCTTCATTTTCAAACTCGTGATGGGTAATCTTGTAATTTTGCTCTTCCATTGATGAGTTCAATATCTTTGAGTAAGCTCCGTGACCATTGATCAAGTCATGATCTATCATTCTAGCATTGATGTTCATGTTTCTAGATGTAAAGCTTGCCCCATTATCGCTACATCGATAATGTGATTGAATCGTGTTAAATTCAGCGACGTAAAGATCGAATTAAATGAGTAACTAGTTTATGATATATAAATTGAGATGGGTACCTTGGATTTGGCCTAAATAGTCTTGGATTAAGCATGGGAAGCTGCCAAAAACTCTGAGAATAGTCATGGTTTCTTCCAGTATAGTAGTCTCCCTCATTTATTACTAGAAAGTGAAAGAAGAAGAAGTTACAACCATAGAAAATAAAGAAAATTATAGCAAGAATCTTGAAAACCCTAATCTTTAAAAACAAAATAATTAAAACAATATCTGGATCAACGATTGTTGAAAAGATAGGACTTTAAACATACCTTGGCCTTGATCATCGATCCTCTTGCTTCGATACATCTATATTTGTAAGGAAAGGAAGATAAATAATTAGTCAATAATCTTGAAATTACAAGAAAACTATTTAAATTATTAAATTTACCTGTAGATGGCTTTTCACATGAGCAATGCTTAGACCCTTCATGTTCATAAGTTGTAAAACCAGTTTAGGAGTTGCTCCTACATAAACACAAAGTGATTCAAAGAGAGATTGTTACAACAAGATCAAAAACTATAAAAAAGACATTAAATTTAAAAAAAAAAAAACGTTTAATCCATCGATGAATTACTTTCTTGACCACCGAGTCGTTCCACGGCACGAACGAACATAAGATGAAGTTCAGGAGTCCATCTCAATCTAGGCATCTTGGATCTAACATATTGTCTAACTCTAGTCCTTGCATCCATTTTCTGATCACCCTCTTGTTGATCCACCATACTATTGTTCCCCGAGCTCTCACTTGATTTTGTCTTGCTTCCATCATCTACTTCATCATCATCATCAAGTTTCCTACCACAAAACTTATCATTCATCTCTAAACGATCACAATAACCGTCTTCCATCATCGTTCTTAAAAATTCCCCAAGCTTTCTTGATCGGTAGTTTTTCGTATTCATCAAACTTTAAAGAATCATCATGAGAACACAAGTTGCTTTTTCAAATTAGCAAGTCTTTGATGATGATATATATTTAGCTTTGAATCTGAGAATTAAATGACCAAAGAAATGGGTATGACGACTAAGACCCTTTAAAAAGTCTAAAGGATGGACTTGTCTATATGTAGATGCTTCATTAAATAATTGAAATATTCTATTCTAATTGCATGTACATATATACATACATTATATGTACATACATACAATAAATGCATATATGGCCCATGGGACCATATGTAGTATGTGTGTGGACATGGTTTGTAAGACTAGAGAATGGACTTAAACTATAGATCAAGTATTTCTAAACATGAAGAAAGGTCACCTAGCTAAGGCTAAGTTTTCAAAGAGGAAATTGTCCATGGGTTATAGAGGACTTTATCACCATTCCATGTCCTAGTCTATATATTAATTAATGCGCGCCATTTAATATTTGAAGACAAATGGCTATTAAAAAATCGTACATTCGTCTAATAAACACATGCACGAGAACGAATGATATGGTCAAATTCTTGTAGAGGATGCAATTTAAAAAAAAAAAATACATAATAATGTTATATTGGGTAGTGTTTTGAAAAATTAACTCATAGGAAGATATATGAGATGTTTTAGAAATCCATTAATTCAATCTAGCTATGAATACCCAACTAGTCAACTCTCTACAATCTCCTCACTTTTTTCCTTTTACTTTTAAATTTTTGAGACAACCAAGTGCTAGCCATGGTTTTAAACAGCCTGCATTGGCTTTGTCACGACTCTGTTAAACATCGAAGCTTGACCATTTCATCACGATATAGTTCAAAGCTTAAGCGTAAGATTTAATGTATACTAAATTTTAACTTGGCTCATATTTACCCGTCATAAGCTGCGTTGTTTAGGCGTGTTAAAGGGTACTGAATCGTACAGGCCAAATATATATGATTATTTAATTATCAGAATTGTTAGATATGCTGAAATGAAGAAATTTTTTTTATAAATTATGTTATAAACATATAATTATATGTTTTTCTATATTATAATTGTATATAGTTATAATTTGTATATGAATTGTGACTTTTAATTACACATTAGGAAACATCAAGTTATCGACATAACTTCTAAAACTTGAGGTATGATCATGTCAACACGTCACACTATATGTTATTTAGAATATTGGTCCTAGCCATATTTTTTTTTTGCCCCTAGCAATATGTTAGATTCGGGAATATTACAGCAACTACAAACTGTTGAATTATATTATGTTACAATATCAAATTAACCAAATAACCAAATAAAATGTACTAACCTGAAATTGACGAAGATGAAAACAAACCGCACGGAATAGGTGTCCCTGTCCTTAAAGGTTTATACGTGCTTTATACGCAGCAAGCCTCAAACGTATACACCCAGGATTTGATGCAGTTTAGACTGTATGTTTCTACAGCAACAAAACACCGTACAACACGAAGATGATTACTCGGAAACCAGAAGAACAGAAGCTGCCAGAGAGGAGATAGTATTCTGTGTTTTTTGGTGTGTTTCAAACTCTGCCAAATGAGTCTCTTTTATAGGGAGACGAGAGGCTTGAGAAGAAAAACGGCCAGGCAATTAACTCACTCTTAATCACCATTATTCTGTGACAAAAAATGTCTAGACCATAAAGAAATTGAACAAGCAATATAACCAGAAAATATTATTTCATTTAGTTCAAAGCAAACAACATTACTAGTGGTACCATCACTATCACCAGTGGTACCTTCACTTTCACTCTCAGAAAAATCAACATATAAAACAGAATCACCATAATGATGACTACTACCCACATCCCCTTCAAACAATTCAAGCCGATACATACCACGCGTATTAACGGCTTGTCCCACATACATCCCATCTTTGTAAAACAAGATCCTACCACCCTCGATCACCAACTTGTAACCATTCTCATCTAACTTGGCTGCCGACACCAGCCCCTTTGACACTCCAGGAACATGCAAAACATCACGAAGGGTGACATTACTTCCATTTCGGAAGGTTAGCAACACCGTGCCAATTCCTTGAACACGCACCCTGTGACCATCAGCACAAGCCACCACCATTCCTTCTCGAACCGGGCCATAGGTTTGGAAGCTACTACGATTCCCACAAACATGAATAGTAGCTCCGGAATCAAGAAACCAACCACGAGCAGCAATCACACGAGTCAATGTGGTAATCATATTGGTTTCCCCAAGATCCACACTAGCCACCAAGTGAGTTAGATCTGCAACAGCATTTGCAGATCCACCAACAGGCCCAGATTTTCGCATTGGACATTCTCGTGCATAATGCCCTGTTTCTCCACAAACATGGCACTTTCCTGTTTTCTTTGGTTGGTTGCTTTGTTGATGATTAGGCCTTTTGAACTCCTTCTTTTTGGGTCCCAAATTCTTATTCATTTTGAACCATTTCTTGTCTTTGTAACCAGAACCCGAACCTGAACCGGATGCAGAACCATAACCCCCGCCTGACACGTGGTGAACACTCATTCCGACTTTACCCTTTTTGTCCATGTTGCGAGTTTCCTCCTCGATACGGAGGTGTTTCAACAGAACATCCAAAGAGTAGTTCTCGGATTTGTGCATCATTCTTTTGGAAAAGTCTTTCCAAGAAGGTGGTAATTTGCAAATGATTGCTCCAACCTGAAAAAGCTCTGGAAGATTAATAGATAGAGAATTCAACTTATTCACTATCACCTGCAGTTCATGCACTTGCTCCATAATCGGCTTATCATCCACCATTTGAAACTCGAAGTATTTCAACACAAGATACTTGTTAGTACATTCTTCATGTGCCTTAAACTTGAGTTCAATAGCTTTCCACAACTCTATAGGATTTGTAATAGGAGCATACAAATCATAGAGACGGTCGGATAAGGAGTTCTTGATGTGTCCCAAGCATAAATGTTCAGACTCTCTATGCAGAGCCCTTTGCTTATCAAGTTCAGCAATTGCTTGCACATCAGGGGCACCTCCCTCAGCAGGGACTAGATTAGCAGGAATTGAGGCCATTTCAGGATCCAACACAAAGCTTAGTTTAAGCACAGCAAGCATAAACAAGACTTTGTCAGCCCAACGAGTGTAGTTTTGTCCATCAAAACGATCAAGCTTGATGAATTCTTGATTCATCAAACGGAAGTTGGTGGAAGAGATTTCAGTGTCCATTCTCTTTTCTGAAATTGGCTAAGATGAAATGACCAGATAACCAAATGAAATGTACTAACCTGAAATTGACGAAGATGAAATCAACCACACGGAATAGGTATCCCTGATCTTAAAGGTTTATATTTATTTATATTCTGTAACTAATCTCTTAGCCAATTTCAGAAAAGAGAATGGACACTGAAATTGGCAAAGTGCGCCTGAATCGCGCCATTTCGCGTCATCGGTCTCGGCTCGGCGCGCGTGTGGGTGTAGCCTTTAATCGTCCACTAAAGCCTTTGAAAGCTTAAAGAATTAAGAGGCTTATAAATCCATTAAATGTTCTTCCTCCCACCAATGTGGGAACTTGCTAACTTGCAAGAATTAATATCAATTAATATTTCCAACACAAACAAGTTACATTTAACGGGTTTAATCACTAAATCCACATGATTTCTTTCATTATATGTTAATGTATATATGTAAAGATTAATTATGTACTCCCTCCGTCCCTAAATAAAGTTCTCATTTGTGTTGGGCACAACATTTTAGGAGATAGTTAGTGGTGGGGTATTTGGTATTACTTTTGAATAAAATATAAGGTTTGATTGGAGAGAAAGTGTTTTAAGAGATAGTTAGTGGTGAAAGTATTGGTAATAATATTATTATATTAAGTGGGTCCCTTAAGTTTGAGAAATATGAACTTTATTTAGGGACAAAGTGAAATGAGAACTTTATTTAGAGACGGAGGGAGTATAACAGAGTAATGAAATTATTGATTAAAATTGATAGAGTGGTGTGGGGCCCAATGGAGAAAATAAGTCTGTGAGGATGGTATCCGGTGGTATGTCGGTCTTTGACGGATTCCTTTTGGGTTACTGTTACGACCCTCTCCCTCTTCTCCGCCGATACAAACAAATTTCTTCTTTTTTCCACTTTCTTCAATTTTCCATAAGATTCCTCTTGCAACCCTATCTTTATTTTTTTATTTTTTTTTAAATTAGTATACGTATTTTTTTTTATTGTATGATCTACAAATAACAAATAGGACAATATGTAGTAAAAGTTCAAAAAATAAACTAAAAATTGACGGTAGTTTTTTTTTCATCTGTGGTAAATTAAATAGAAGTGTAAATAAGTCAAGTTAACTCGTAAACTACTTAGGATCGACTTGAAACATACTTGAATCAACTCGATTTAATTCTCCTTGATTTCGAGTTACTCGATTTAAATCTCACAAGCGTAATCGAAATTATACTATTTCACATTTTTATCTCTTATGTATGTGCAATTTTCACAATTACTATATATTTTAATCGAGTCGAGCTAGAAAATATTGGGTCGAGCCATGTCGAACTTAAAAATATCGAGTTAACAATACATAATACTAATAACTGATGAGTCGAATAGAATTGATCTCGATCATGAAAATTAAGGCTCGATGAAGCTCAAGTTAAGTTTCGAGCTTCGAGTTTTATAGTCAAGTCGAGTTCGAACTTGACAAATATGTGTGGATTCGGCTCGATTACACCTGTAGTTGTAAAGACCATTGATACTAATATATTTTGTCAACCCTGTTTTAGGTACTAACCGATAACTAACCAAGACGATTACACCTGTGGATTCGGCTCGATTACACCTGTAGTTGTATGGCCGGTTTCTCAAATTTCTAAAATTAGTAGTATTTCAATTCATTATTCATACATTAGTGACCAATATATTCACAGCAACAAAAGAACAAATACGACCATATTGAAATATATAAATAAACCTCTACGTTAAATTTAAAGAAAAACGCATGCTGAATGGCATGAATAAATAGTTTGATTAATATATTTATTTTGCATTTATCGTCTTTAATAGTTTATTAACTTCATGCGATTTGTTAAAGATTATGATTTTTACATTATATTTTTTTAATCTATACACCATAATAATTACATTATGCATGCTCATATAATCTGCAATAATATTTGTATTATAATGTGCATTGTGTTACACAAACTAATTCTTATTTTTTAAGAATCAAAATATTATTTAGGTTAAGAGTGGAACCCACGGTTGTGCCTTAATCAAATGGTAGGACGAAACAATAGTCTATACGTGAACTCGATACTCTTCATTTTATATTAACTTTTGAGCATTTAATTCAAGGGGGTTTATATTTTTGTAAAGTTTTGAGGGATAAATTCCAGCCTTTTGATCAATTAACATCCAAATCACCATCACCACCAACGTGACTCAACAGATCCACACCATCACCACCACCTCATGTGTATAGGAAGATAACAAAAATGAATGGGAACTCACATCTTTAATGATGTTTAAAGAGGGATAAATAAGGGTAAAAGAGTTATTTTAAAATATAAAAACTTACCAAATAAAGTAAATTATTAAAGTGATTCACTTATTTTGATACATCTTAAAAAGGAAAGTGATTCACATACGGAGGAAGTATTTTATCACGTTTCTATAGCGATCTAAGGAGGAATGGGTACTAAACGTACATTGAACCTAAAAGATTAGAACGGTGGAATAATTACCATTTCGATCATTACGCCTTTGTTAGAAATAATATTGTGACATACTTCCTACATATACTAATAAGTGATATAATTTACGTTTCAACCAGTTTAATAATAAGTTTTATACTTTGATATTATATCTTATTTGGTAAAAGATGGTGGAGCCGACCTACCAACTATATTCTTTAATACAATGAAATTATGATTTTATTCTTACTTTTACTCTTAAAAATTATTAACAAATATTTTTTTTTTTTGGAAACGGCAAATGAAATAACGGAAATGTACTCGTAATATTAGCTATCAATTTAATCTACCTTATTTGTCATTATAATATTTTACCTCAAAATCTCTAATTAATAATGTATTATTTATTGTGATATGAAAGAAAGTATATCTACATCTTCTTTGATAATATAATATTGTTACATATCTTAAGAAAGCATACCCCGTTTGTATGTACTATGGACCATCACTACACTAAATGAGACCTTTTACCGACTGCTAAATTCGTCAAAAGTCTGTTGGTAAGCACAGTTTCGGACAGATTACAGACGGAAATATTTTGTTTGTAAAAAGTTGGTCAGTAATTATTTTCTAACGGAACTAGAGACGCTTTCGAAATTACAACGGGATATGCCATCACTGATCACTCACAAAAAAAATTTATTCCTTACCAACGAAATCATTTTTTCACTCGTTCATATACTACAATATCTCACTTAAAAAGAAAATGTTTCATACGAATCGAGTTGGGTAAAAGCAGAAAACCATGCTTTTCCAACTGATTACCGAGGAAATATTACAAGGGATTAGCGACAGAATAATTAGCGAGGAATTATTGTCAAAATAGTTATCGAGTGATCGACACACCATATTTCATAAGAACATGTAATATGTATTGAACTACGAAACAAAAATAAGAGAGCATATTAAATCAGAATTTTTTACATCTACCTGTAATTTAATTAAAAGGAAATAGTTTTACAAAGTAATTGTTATAGTACATTATGGCCAAAATCATAACAATTATAGTACAAATTCATCTTACACCATCTAATAGTACGTTCTATTACAACAGATATTATAGTTATATTATAATTTATACAACTTTAATAATTAATTTGTTTACAAATTTTCAGTACAAGATACTCTTTTATTTCTTATCACCATTATCTATTATTATTCTGCCATTCATATATTTTAATACTAGAGTAAATTACAGTTTTTGTCCATGTGGTTTGCCTAATTCTACGTTTTTGTCCCTGTGCTTTTCTTTTCTTTTTTTTTATCCCTGAGGTATGCAAAATTCCGTTTTATTGTCCTTCCGTCCATTTTTCACCGTTAACTAGCCTCACATGCCAAACATGTGAGGGTAATTCTGTCTTTTTACCTATCTTCTTCTCTGTTGTGTAAAACCCACCATTCCTATTCACACTTTCCAATGACGAAAATGTTGAATTCCTTAGCAAACCCAGAAACGTTATACATGGAAGCATTTTAAATCAAACAACAAACCTTCAATTTCTAACAAAAAATATGAAAAAAAGTCAAATCTCGATACAAAATTCCTAACAAAAATCAAAAATCAAAACCTGCAATTTCTTCAATTGATGGTGGTGATATTGCAAAATAAAAAATTTCAAGTTCTAAATCAAACAACGAACCCTACTATTGCAGCCATTGTTGATCGAAAAATCCATTCTTGAACAAAAATTGGGACGCCATTGTTGCAGTCAACAATCGAGTTCATTTTGGATTTGGCACCAACAATCGATCTGGGTTTTGAAAAATCGACATCACAGATCTGGGTTCTTAAGTGCCGGTGAAACCTTAGGTCACCGGTAGAGAGAGTGAAAGATAGAACATCGATAGAGAAGACGAATCGGCGAACACTATCATTTTGAGGTCCCCGGAAGATCTGTTCTTCCCAGATCTGAAAAATTCCCAGATCTGTAATTCCGGCTGCGATTTTTTTGGGATTTTGACGAAGGGGTCTGAAATGGACTGATACAATCACATTCACACACGTACACACGCAGCTCCGTGGGTTTGTATGTTGTGCGATGGCAGAAGAAGAAACGAGATCAAGTGACGGTTTTGCCACCATTCTTCAAAAGAATTTCAGAAGATAAACAAGAAATTAGGGTTCTTAAAAATTTAATTTCTTCAAAATCCCAGATATGTTTTTGAAGATGAATACAACTTTTGGAAATAACATTTTTTATCTGATTTATTTTTTAAAGTGGTGGAGGTGGGAGGTGGATGAAATTAGGGTGGTGGTGGAGAGGGCGGTGAGAGGTAGGGAAGATTGGAGAAGGAGAAGTTGAACAGGGAGGAATAAACAGAGTTTGGGGAAGATGGGTTTAAAATGACCAAAATACCCTCACGTTTTCAGCATGTGATGAGTTTTAACGGCCAAAAAGAGACGGTAGGTGGACGGAGGGACAAAAAGACGGAATTTTGCATACCTCAGGGACAAAAATAAAAGAAAAAAAAAAGCACAGGGACAAAAACGCAGAATCGAACCAACCATAGGGACAAAAACTGTAATTTACTCTTAATACTACCTAACAGATTATCAATAATTAGTTTAATACACAAAATATCATACATTTGATCATGAATAGACCCTACTAGCAGTACACACTAAACGGTCTTTCTTGTCACGTTGTATTTATTTGAATTGTAGTACGAATTTACTAATATTTTTTTATTAAATTATGTATAAAATTCTGATCATGTGTGAAAACTTGATAGTTCAAATTACTATATATCAGTTTTCACTATATACAATTATACACAAATTATTATATTTGCTTTTACATTAAAAAAACAAAAAAAAATTAAAAAATTGTGAGCATAGACCATATGATTTTCTCTCCGCGGGTAGTTGGTTCAACACGAATAAATTGGTTAATTATTGCTTCATGTACCAAGTTAGGGGTGAGCATTTGGACCGAAAAAACATGTTATCGGTTCGGTTTCGGTTTTGAAAATTCATCGTTATCGGTTCGGTTCGGTTCGGTTTTCGGAAAATGATGAACATTTGGCCTAAAATAACTGAACCGAAACCGAACCGAACCGAACCGAAACCGATAACATAATCACCCCTATACCAAGTTATGGTATTCTTCACTATGTGCTGTCAAAGTTTGACGTTGGTAAATCGTATCAAATTATTCATAAGTATTAGCTACATAATTAAAAAATATCATATTATATGTGTGTGTATTTTTAGTGATACTTATTAAAAGTGCAGGTAACAAGCTGTGTTTGTATTTTTAGTGACACTTTTTTATAAAAAAATTGTGTCATAAAAAGCTCAAATATTTATTATCACACTCATTTTATGTCACTAGTGTAGTTTTTATTTATGGCTTCTATATTCATATTTTTTCTTATGCAGGTGAAACATTTGAACATTTTTATTGTTGTTACTTTATTTCTAATGACATTTTGTTGAATGTTGGTGACACTTATGACTTTTAAGTGTTATTGACTGGCTATTTTCTTGTATTATGTTTATGTATATAAGAGTACAAGTTTGACCGTGGAATTTGTTATAAACAAAATTACTCTTTTAGGATTCAATTGTACATAAAACTAATAGAAAATACCGAAGCAATAAAAGTCCACACTAATAAGTGCATACCACCAATTAAAAAATCAACTGTTTTAAACACATAAAAAATATATATAGTTAAAATTGAAAAAAAACACACTTTGAACATATGGAGATTAGGAAAGTTGATAAAGAATTTATCAGGCCACAATTTTAAGTGTGTAATTTCAATCGAGATCATTACACTTTTATGTGTGTAGATATAACATTGTTTTTAGCGTGCCATATTTTTCATTACATGCTTACTGTTTTATTTGTTCTTAAATGAATAAAGTTAGTATAAAATATGAGTTTAAGTCCCGTCATAAATAAAATTGTGATAAATTTAGGAGCCCGTTTATTTATTTTATTTTATGATTTTACCAAATAATAACAAAAAACTTACCCAATATAATAACTGAAAAGTAGGCTAATTATCTAAAACTAGGTAAAGATTCACTTGCACATTGAAGATGGTTATGTGTGTTTTCTATGGTTTCTTGAGACAATAAAGTCTAGGGTTTTGCATGAATGATTTATTATATAAATAATATTTTTTTTTTTGTTTAGACCATGGAAAAATGGGCATAACGCCAGTAATAAGGTCAACTCTCAACAATCCCATGCATTATTTTAATACATTAAGAAATTATATTGTTTGATAAAAACAGTCCAAATTTTTTATTATAATTTTATTAAAAATTGCATGCGTATACCGTATATGTTGAACAACACCTATTAATGCGGATCAGCACCATCATTCCAGAATGAGCATGTTTGTCTTCACTCTCTCCCTTTGATTAATTTATCATCACCATCATCATCCTTATAAATGTATATATCATGTATACCATTAGGGGCATCTACGAGATTTTTAATACCCTATGCGAAAAGATAAAAATGGGCTGCCTAAATACATATTTATATAAAAAAATCGGACTTTTTAATTTTTTTTCAGTTAAATTATTAAGTTGACTTAAGACTCTAAGATTATATATATAAGATATATATAAAAAATTAGGCCCTAAAAAAATGGGTTCTGTACGGCTGCACCTCCTGCACATCCTCAAAGACATCCTTATACACCATGCTTTAATATAGGGATATGGATTTTAATCGAAAGATCGAATTCCAATCAAAATCAAACCAATTTTCAGTTTTTGGTTCGGTTCCGAGTTCTAATTTTTTGTCTTTTTAAGTTCTTGGTTTTTTCAGTTCCGGTCTTTTCACTTCTAAAACTCGAATTTGACAATTTTGAGTCTATCTCAAGATATAATTTATGTTGATGATGTCGTCCTCGGTTCCATTCAGTTCTAAGACCACTCCCAACAGTGACACCGACACTTTAATTTTTACCAAATCAGCGTCACGTCAGCTCAAACTCCAACCAACATTAAACTGACATACACATGACAACAATACTCATTCTCTTTAGTTTTTTGGGTCTCACCATTATAAAATACACAAAAAAATAAAAAATACCAAATACAATATTAAATTGCCCTGGGCCCACCAAAATCACTTCCCCATCTCTTCCAATTGAACTGAATTCTACAACCGAATTTTGCAAACCGACGGGCCGTGCCAACGGGAAACGACGTCGCTTGGCCAGCCGAAGCCACCATTGACACCCGTCTAAACCTAAAATAATTGGATCGAGCTTGAACTATTATTTCGGTCTAGTTCTCGGTTCTTTTTTGTATATTTTGTTTTCAGATTTTTCATTATCAAATCAATCCTGTTCAAACAACGAAACATATCCATATTTTAATCTATGAAACCCTTTGATTGATATGTGATCATCATGACATCAATTTATAATTAAGTCCTTATATATGTATTATATACACATTGTTTCACACGTAGAATGAGTCATGATAATTAATTAGTTAAATCTTCAACTAGACCAAATTGTACAGAATTGCTATGCCAAAATGCCACCATATAGGAAAGATTCTTAGATCTGATTAACAAATATTAATGTCGCTATACCGTAGGTTAAATCAATATGGATTTGTCTTTTGAAGTTTCTAAAAGTTCTCAAGGCTTAAAGCATGGATAAACATAAAAACTTGCTTGTCTACCAAAAAACCAAAACCGGCATGAAAATTGAAACTGGACTATTGGGCCAGGTCTAGACCCGGATATTCGGGTCATGTAACTTTACAAAAAAAAAACCGGTCAGGATTTGTAAAATTTGACACAGGTTTTCCACGGAACTTGTTAGCCATTGATTTTCCATGAACCACTTTAGTCACGGATTTATATAAAAACATGTTATCCATGGATTTCCAATTAAATATTCCGGAAACTTTTATATATTTCCCACACCTTTTTAAAAATGTTTAATTAAAAATAACTATGGGAAATCCGTGGGCAATCAATTAAAAATTATAAATATTTCCTTCCGATTTTCATGGACCAATACCATTTCGATTTACGTCCCACAATTAAGTTAGAAAAAAACTAATTTTTTATATTTTTTATATATAATAATTGCACTTTTTAACCACAAATAAGAAAAATTGGAAATCGAAGAGTTATCATTTATGCATCTCACTTTCCACTTTAAGGGTTCAAATTTCATAATTTATTCGTTAACTTACTAAGTTATTGTTGACTACCAAAATTATACATTCAATATTCAATTTGAGAATCGTTTTGGAAATTAAAATAAAAAATTGTGTACAGTTAATGGGTCGGGTAAATGGAGGGTATGAGATTGATTTTTCAAAACTCTGCGGGTCATGAGGCAGGTTTGGATTATCATTTAAAAATTGTTATAAATATTTAGATCAAGGTTGTTCCGCTCCAAATCCACTTCATTATCAGATCTACTAGCAGTATGTCAGTGACCTAACAACTCAAAGTTACTAAGCTATTGGACTTATAACTGGGCGGAACACGACTGAACCAATCTATATCGGTTCGGTTCCCGGTTCTAATTTTCATGATTATCGGTTCTCGGTCCGGTTCAATTAGGTTCAATATAAAACGGAGAAAACCCCAAAAAAGTCGAAAAACGTTTCGTTTCTCAGTTCGGTTGCAGCCGGTTCTTGGTCTGGTTCGGTTCCGAGTGTCATCAGTTCCGTCCTCGGTCTGGCTTAAACAATCTTCTCGATTCTCGACTGGTTTATGGACCGTTCAAAGGCCTATGTTGGGATATAAACGATTTACTACTGATATGCAGATTGTTACTGATCAATTCTTGATGCTGGTACAAGACTTAATACTGAAGACAGAAGATACTACTGATGATGCAGTTCCTACTGATCTTGGTTATTACTGCTGATGTTATCATTTACTACTGCTCGATGAAGATTACTACTGCTATGCTTATTTATAGAGTATATCGAGTCCGGGATCTTAGGAAAGTTTATTTAGAATTTAATATCTTTTGTAATTCGATTGTAATCTAATCCTAGAATAACTAGGGTAAATTGTTAGGCTTCAAGGACTATTATATATAGTTCCTTATGAATTGTAAACATACGTGTGTATTGTAATTTCGTTTAATCAATATACATTGAAGCTTTTTGTGATAAACTGTGTTCTTAATAATTCTTATATTATTTACAGTTTATTGTTCTTGATTAAATCAACATAGTGTTAATCCGCTATAACTTCTATCGTTGAGTAGATCATTGTGTTTATTAACTGTTTTAATTAATCGATCTTGACAAGTGGTATCAGAGCTTTGTACTCTAGATCTACGAATCAGGAACTCACAAAAGTTTTCAATACTTTCAAAAAACCACGTTTCCATCATGTCTGAAAATAATGAAAGCACACAAGCAAACAAGATCCCCATCCTCACACCCAATAACTTTGGGATGTGGAAAAACAGAATTAAGCAATACATGTTTATTACTGATTATTCCATGTGGGAAGTTGTGTTGGAAGGTAACAAGACCATTCAAATTGCCACAACCAGCACAACAACTGAAACTGATAAGATCAAAAGTGACAAGGAAAGGAAGGATAGAGGAACTGATTGAAAGCTTTAAGTACCTTATTGCTTGCAATTCCTAATGATTATCAACATCTGTTTGTTGAGTTTGATGATGCAAAACTGCTATGGCAAGCCTTGGAGAAAAGGTTTGTGGGTACTAAGAGCACAAAAAGAAACATGAAATCAGTGATAAAACAAGAGTTTGAAAACTTCAAAGGACAAAAGAATAAATCTTTGTCACAAGTTTTTGATAGGTTCAATAAACTTATTGGTGAACTCAACCAAGTTGGAGTTCAACCAGACAAAGATGATGTCAATAGAAAGTTTCTCAGATCTCTAAGTGAAGAATGGTCTATGTACATTGTAGTATATAGACAAGGTGATGCATTAGAAGAAAAGGAGCTTGATGAACTTTACAATGACTTAAGAGTGTTTGAATCTGAGGTAAGTCAGAAAACTCTTACTTTAAATTCAAACAATGCTGCTTTTGTTTCCACTGCAGGTACAAACCAAGATGCCACATCTGGAAAGACAAAGGAATCAGAAGACATTGCTAGAGAATCCTTTTTCACTAGTCATGTGCACACTGCACTAATTAGTGAAGATCTAGAACAACTCAATCCTGATGATCTTGAAGAGATGGATATCAAATGGCAGATGGCTATGCTCAGTTTTAGAACCAAGAAGTTCCTAAAAAGAACTGGTAGATCAAGTTTGAGTTTCAACAAAGGTGACAGGGCAGAGTTTGACAAAACTAAAGTCAAATGCTACAACTGTAGCAATCTTGGTCACTTTGCCAGAGAATGTCCCAACAAGGATAAAAGGACAAACTCAACTGCACTTGTATCTCAAGAAGGTCAAGGATATAACTGGAGCTTTCAAGCTGAAGAACATGCTCAAAATCAAGCACTTATGGCCTTGTCTGAACCTAAATCTGAGGTAAATTCTAAACCATGCTCTCCTGAATGCATTAAATTATTTAAAACTCTTGAAAAAGAAACAAAAGAAATTAATGAGGATCTAATTAAAAACAGAAAAAAAAGAATAGAATTTAATGGTGTTATAGCTGACTTAGAAAATCAAATTAAAGTTTATCAAATAACAGATCAAAAACTTAAAGAAGAATTATTACAAGCTGTCTATGATAAAGAATAAGCTGAATTAAAAGCAAAAGAAACTATAACTAAATTAAAGGAATGTCAATTAGAATTAGAACAAAATAAATTAACAATTAAGAAATTTGAAAGAAGTTCTAAAATAATTGATGAATTAACTAGCAATCAATCCACAGAAAAAGTAATTCATGGAGTTGGATATCATGCAGTTCCTCCTCCAACAAATTTTATTCCTCCACTAAAAGCTAGTTCAGAAAGAATTATAGATGAATTAAAAACTGAATCTAGTAAAGAATCTTCTGATGAAGAAAATTCTGTTAAATCAAATGATACAAGTTTCCATACAACACAAAGTCAAGAATCTCCAAAATACAATTCTGAGAATATTCCACATATTTTAAAAAGGGGTAATCAAAGAAATTTGAATCAATTAAAAGAACAAAGAAAATCAGAATCTTTAAAATCAACCAAACCTAAATGTATAATTTGCAATAAAGTAAATCATATAGCAAAGGATTGTCACTTCAATCCAATCAATAGCAAAGAATTCAAAGATTTTAAAGAAAACCAGTTAAAACTAAAAGAACAGAAATTAAAAGAATCTAATTTAAAACAACAATTTAAATCTTCACAAGTTAATACTCCGAAATTTGGAAGCACTGCTAAAAGATTTGTACAAAATACCATACATGGTAATCCAAAAACAAGTCAAAATTTTAAAAATAGAAGAAAAGTTGGAAATTATTATAATTACTCAGCAAATACAACCACAAATAGAAACAATCCAAGATATTCTACTGATCAGTATCAAAGATACAATGCAGTAAGATATAACTACACACATACTACTGATAAATTCAGAAAATACTTTCATAAAGTTACTACTGATTCATCAGTAGTAACCAAATTAAAGCAGAACAAATGGTCAGCTAAAAAGAAATCAGTAGTAACACCAAAGAGCAGTATTAACCAAACCACTCATAGCACATTATTCATTAAGAAAGATGAACCCAAGACAAAACAAGCTTGGGTTCCCAAAAAAGAATTAACTTAACCTTTTTATGTGCAGAACATCCAGGTGAATACATGGCATATTGATAGTGGATGCTCTAGGCACATGACTGGGAATCTACAAATTCTCAGAAACTTTGAAAAATATGATGCTGGTTATGTTGCATTTGGTGAAAATCCCAAAGGTGGTCGCATTACTGGTAAAGGTATTGTATCAAATGGTAAGATTACATTTGATAATGTCTTTTATGTTGCTGAACTTAAATATAATCTGGTTAGTGTCTCACAAGTATGTGATAAAAAGAACAAGATTCTTTTTACAGATACAGAGTGCATCATTCTTTCTCCTGACTTTATTTTAGATGAAAAATATGTTGTTTTAAGAAATTCAAGGAGAAACAATGTGCATTACCTGGATATAGGGGGAGAAATCATTTCTCAAAATGAGATCAACTGTTTTATATCCAAGGCAAACACAAATGAATCAGAATTATGGCATAGAAGGATGTGTCACACAAACTTTAAAAACATGAACAATTTGTTCAAAAAGAATTTAGTAATTAGTTTACCACAAAAACAATTCATGTGTGATCATCATTGAGTTGCTTGCCTAAAAGGTAAGCAGCACAAGACTTCTCATAAGTCCAAATCAATCAACTCTATTTCTGACCCACTGCAGCTACTTCACATGAATCTATTTGGACCTACAAATGTAATGAGTATAGGAAAGAAGCAATATTGTCTAGTTATTACTGATGATTTTTCTAGATTCTCTTGGGTGTTCTTTCTCAGGACTAAAGATAAAACAAGTGAAATCATCAAGAACCTAATAATCAAGATGGAAAATACAAGAGATCTTAAAGTGAAAGCCATTAGATGTGACAATGGCACAGAATTTAAAAATGAAAATCTAATCTCTTTTTGTGATCTTAAAGGTATTGACATGCAGTATAGCTCTCCTAGAACTCCTCAACAAAATGGTGTAGCTGAAAGAAGAAATAGAACAATCATTGAAGCAGCAAGATCTATGATTTCAGATGCAAAACTACCAATAACCTTTTGGGCTAAAGCTGTTAATACTGCATGTTATGTACAAAACAGAGTATTAATAGTCAAGCCACACTTTAAGACACCATATGAACTATTGAATAAAAGAAAACCTTCAATTAGCTTTTTAAAATCATTTGATTGTCCCTGTACTATCTTAATCAAAAGAGAACAAATTGGTAAGTTTGATAGCAAAGCAGATGATGGAATCTTTGTAGGATACTCAACTCAACTCAAAGCAAAACTTATAGATTATTCAACAAAAGACTAAGGATCATTGAAGAAAGTGCAGATGTATCCTTTAATGAAAATCTTATGAATGAAAAAGGAAATGGTCCAGATTGGTTGTTTAATATTGACTCACTAACAAAATCTCTTGATTTAAGTTTCAATTTGAATGCAGGTGACTCAAACAATCAACCACCCAAAGAAGGTTCATCATCATTTAATGGAAGTCAAAATCCATTGCAGTATATCATTGTTAATACTGATCCTCAAGTTAATACTGAGAACAGTAATAACTCTGATAATGCAAACAACACTAATGTCAGTAATAACTCAGAAAATCAAATTGTGAAAACACAAGTGATAATACTGACACCGGTAGGAACTCAGAAACACTAAATGGTGATGCTACAAGAAATGATACTGATACCAGTACCAACTCACAAACTCTGGATTTCAACAATGACCTTGTTATTACTGATAACTGTATCAATGAAGAAGATCAAGAATATCAAGAAGATTCAGAAACTCAAGAAAAAAATTAGACTGGTGCACAAATCCCTGTATCAAATGAATCAAATCTTGATAGTCAAATAGTTGTTGACAAAACTTCCAACACAAGAGCTCAAAAGAATCATCCTCTAGACCTTGTTCTAAGTGATGTCAACTCAAATATGCAGACAAGAAGCAAATTTAATTCAAGTTTAAATAATAATACTTGTAATATAAGTCTAATATCTAATGAATGTCTGTTTGCATGCTTCTTTTCACAGGATGAACCTAAAAAGATTCAACAAGCTATGAAAGACTCAAATTGGATTGAAGTAATGCAAGAAGAACTTCTTCAGTTTAAGTTACAAGCTGTTTGGACGCTAGTACCTCTTCCAAAAGGAAAAAGAGCCATTGGAACCAGATGGATCTTCAGAAATAAGAAAGATGAAAGAGGAATAGTAATCAAAAACAAAGCAAGACTTGTATCTCAATGATACACTCAAGAAGAAGGAATAGACTATGATGAAGTATATGCTCCTGTTGCAAGAATTGAAGCAATAAGAATATTTCTAGCATATGCATCATACAAAGGGTTTAAAGTCTATCAAATGGATGTAAAGAGTGCATTCCTATATGGAAAAATAGAAGAAGAAGTGTATGTTTGTCAACCACCAGGATTTGACGGTCCTGAGCATGATGATTATGTGTTCAAATTAGACAAAGCTCTCTGTGGTCTACATCAGGCACCAAGAGCTTGGTATGACACACTATCATCATACATGTTAAAGAACAAATTTCAAAGAGGTGCCATTGACAAGACTCTTTTCACAAAGAAGGTCAAAGATGACATTCTACTTGTTCAAATATATGTAGATGATATCATATTTGGATCCACAAATGATCAACTGTGCAAAGAATTTGAAGAACTTATGCAGATCAAATTCAAAATGAGTTCTATGGGTCCAATGAACTTCTTTCTTGTACTCCAAGTTAATCAAAAATCAGATGGCATTTTAATTAATCAATCAAAATATGTCAAAGACATATTAGAGAAGTTTGCAATGAAAGACTGCAAAAGTGCAAGCACTCCTATAGAAACACATAAACACCTACATCCTGATATTGAGGCGGAGGATGTAGATGAACACTTATATAGATCAATGATAGGTTCTTTAATGTATTTAACTGCTTCTAGACCTGATATTATGTACAGTGTTTGTGTATGTGCCAGGTATCAAGCAAAACAAAATGAACTACACTTGGAGGCAGTCAAAAGAATCTTTAGATACTCAAAAGGGAAACCATCACTAGGTCTTTGGTATCCACATGACTCACCTTTTGAACTTACAGCATACACAGACAGTGATTATGGTGGTGAATGCTTGGATAGAAAGTCAACTACTGGTGGATGTCAATTCTTTGGATCAATACTTGTGTCATGGCAATGTAAGAAGCAAACAAATGTCTCAACATCTTCTGCAGAAACAGAATATGTAGCTGCATCTGCATGCTGTGCTCAAGTACTATGGATTCAAAATCAACTCATGGACTTTGGTATCTCTATCCTTAAAACTCCTATTTTTATAGATAATCAAAGTGCAATTAGTATTGTAAATAATCCAGTAAAACATTCAAAAACTAAACATATTGAAATCAGATTTCATTTCATAAGAGATTGTAATGAAAAGAAATTAATTAAAGTGGTTAAAATTCATACTGATAATCAACTAGCAGATCTTTTTACAAAAGTATTTGATGTAGGAAGGTTTAACTTTTTAGTTAACAGTATTGTAATGATTTTTATAAATTAAATTTCATAAAGATCACATATGTAAAGTTTTTGTATAATATTGATTAAATTATTAAAAGTTTATTACTGATTATTCACTTAATACTGACTGTAGTTCGTAGTTACTACTGATCAACCATTAAAGTATTAAAACACAGTTACTACTGACGTTTTATACTACTGGTACTTAGTTACTACTGATCGGCAGTTTACTCTCAAAAACGATATATTTACTAACCTAACCCCATGAAAATCGCCGTTATGCTATGATTCGAAGGGTATTTGTGACTTTTTGCAGGTTAATTTCGAAAACTATAAATAACAGAAGTCGGTTAATCTTACATTATCCAAACCTCGATCTGCTAAACCCACGATAAACCCTTAAGTCGGCAATCCTGATTAAAACCCTAAAAACCAGTAACAACTTCAATTCAATAAAGAACTTTCAAAAGAACACATTTACGATTACCACTCTTAATCCCAAATTACAAATCAATTAAAAATGGCAATGATCAAACCAGTCGCTATTCAAACAGATCTACAATATTGTGAATTTCACAATATGATGGCTTTCTTAAAAAATCCAGATGGAACTAAAGATTTTAGGGAAATTGTGATGTTTCTCAAACACTCATCAATTAAATATGCTCTCACAATCCAACCCACAATTTATGAGAGACATATAGTTCAATTTTGGGAAACTGCAGAACACATCAAAGAAGGGGACACATCAAAAATCAAGTCAACAGTAGATGGAAAAATAATCTTCATAACAGAACAATCCATCAGACAACATCTTAAACTTCATGATGAATCAGGTATATCTCTACTTTCTAAGGAAGATCTTGTTAAACATTTAATAAAAATGGGGTATGAAGGAAAGCAAACTATTGTCACTTTTCAAAAAGGGCTTCTTTCTCCCCAATGGAAATTTTTTGTACACACTATTCAACACTGCATCTCTCCTAAAAAGAGCACTTAGAATGAATTCAACAGATCAATAGCATCTGTTGTTGTTTGTTTGAGCACAGACCAAGTGTTCAATTTTTCAAAAATAATTTTTGATGGTATGATTGGAAACCTATCATCTTCTAAATTTTTAATGTATCCAAGATATATTGCACATATTTTAAATTGTGAAATCCCAGATCTAACTAAAACAAAAGAAATTTACACTACACCTTCTCTCAACAAAAAGGTCACCCCCTTGTTTTCCAACATGATCCATGATCATCCCCCAACTGGAGAAGGTTCAAGACACCCCCTTGAACCCCAACCCACTCCATCACTAAATATTGCAGCCCAAACAGAACCCCAAGCCACTCAATCAACCTCACCACAAAATGTCCTGAATGTGTCCCAGGAACATGTTATAGAACCTCAGAGTGTTACTCTTCACTCTTTGGTAAACCTACCCAAAAGCCAAAATATATCCTCCAAATATAAAAGGAAAAGATTTTCCAAAAAGGACACCAGGAGACCAATTGAGTCAGACCCCAGACTCCAAGAGTTGTCCTCCAAGGTGGAGAGAGGGCATGAGGAAAGGGCTCTCACTACTGATGCACCAAAGGTTGGTGCACAGGCTAGTGAGAACATCATTAGGACCCAGACCTCGGCAACTTTAAGTGATGACTCATCTTTTGAGGAAGCACTTAAAGGACCCCGGTGCCAAGAAACCACAAGGGGAGATACTACTGCTTCTTCTAGGAAGAAGAGAATATCTAAAACTCCCAATCAATCACCAAGCAGTGACGAGAGAAGAATGGAACCAACTGAATTGATGGAAAAGATGGAAAACCTTAAAGCCAATGTACCAACCCAACCCGAGGATGTTCCTAAAAGGACTGAGGGTAGTATGCAACAAAATGAATTGATGGATATGATGGAAAACCTTGAAACCACTGTACAAAACTGCCATACACTTATCAACAATCAAGGAATGACCATGAGCTACATGAAGCACTACATCAATGTACTAAATAGAAGAATGAAGAGATTTGAATACAGACTTCAAAAAAAATCATCCACAATAAGGAAATTGAAGAAGAAGATTGATGGTAGTGATGCACAACAGGTTGAGATCACTAAGGGGGAGAAAGATCAAATTCAAGGAATGATTGACACTTCAATTGCAGCAGCAGCAGCCTCCCCCTTGAATCTCAAAGAAGCTCATAGTGAAACAGGTCAAAGTGATGAAGACTTTGACAGAAGAGTCATAAGTATGGAAGAAGATGTATTTGTGTCTGCACAACAATCACCAACAGCAGAACAAGTACCTTCTCAAGTTGCTACTAAAGTCATGGGTACTACTGATCCCATGGGCACTACTGAAGTTATTCAAACAACTGAAGTGATTATTACTGATCCAAATGAAGAAGAAACACAAGAAGCAACATCAGTAATAACTCCTTAATGACAACTATAGCAACAACTTCACCACTAGCAGACCCCTCAAACTTACAAATGGTACTTTACAGACCCTTTAACCTTCAAGATTTAATACCAGTAGTAACTACATTGGTTACTACTGAGTCTGTAACAACAACAACACAAGTACCATTTACTACTGATTCACCAGTAGTAACCACAACACCAGCAACAACAGAATTAATAGTTCTAGATTTTGATGCTAATGTAAATTAGGAAGAGGTAGATGAATGTGAATTACCTACTCACCCAAAAATTCTGGAAAGTGATGAAGCTCATACCTTTGCACCAAAAATCCAAATAAATGAGGTACCAGATATGAAATATACACCTCCATCACAATGCATAGGTAAATGAAAAGAAAATTTTGATGATGACTATCCACACAGAGCACTTGGTCACTATATGGTGAACAAGATGAATTTAGTCAGGCCTCTAAGACAATCACATTGGAAAGTTAAGAGAATGAAGTACCACAAGAAATGTGCCAAAACTCTTGAACTTGAAAACAAAAAGAAGGCTCAAGAAGAACAATCTCCAGCTGAAGCAATTCACGAAATTGAAGAATTTCTTCTAGAAGGTCAACAAGAAGAACTTGATAAAATTAAGAAATGTGAAGAAGAAAGATTGTACCTTCTTGAAGAACAAATCAAAGAATGCAAAAGATGCAAGATTGACATGCCTGAAGCCTTTGATGAAGAGAAAAGAGATATGATTGAATATCTAAAGTCAAGAGGTTACAGTGCAAAATCTTTTGGTAGAATGAAACTTATAACCTTAGTTGAAAGGTTTTGCATTGAGAAAAAGAAAGAATTAAATGAAGATGTACAAGCTATTGAACCTTCAAATGTAATAAACATTGATCCCAAGCTCATACTTAGTAGAAAAACTGTAGTTGGTGAATCTTCAGAACAAGCTTCAAAGAAAAGAAAAGTTATAGAAGGTGAAGATCCAGCTACAAAGAAACTAAAACAAACTCCCCAAATCATTGAAGTTCCACAACCAATTCAACAAGATAATCCAATTTTAAACTGGAGAGAGAACCAAGGAATTCATGAAATTATAAGAGCAGACAAAAGTGTTCAGAAATTCAAAGCATGGAAACCTATGTTCTTATCCTTTAACAGAAGTGATGTTCTTACAATGTTGGAAATTGGAAAACCAAGAATGTCAAATAAAAGGTGGAAAAACTCTGGAGCTGGATATTTAACAGAAATGATAGATGCTGCATTTAATCCAGAAAAATATATTGAACGAATTACAAGTGAAGACAACTTATTTGCATGGAATGTACTTCCTTCAGTAAACATGTATTTCTTTGAAAGAACCAACAGAAGATGTGAGCTGTATTTAATGGAGAGAGATTACAACCACTCAAAGAAAACTCTTTATCAAATCGTATGATGTGCATTTTTAAGACCTAATGATCCAGGTATGTATACTGAAAAATACAGACAATTATTTCAAAAGAATAAAGCATATGTGGATGAACAAAGAAGACTGAAAGAGTTGAGAGAAAAAGAAGGAAGAGAGAAAAGAGAAAAAGAAGAAGAAGAGAAAAGAAAGAAACTTGATTAATTCAAAATGAATTAATAAGTTTAGGGAGAGATTGTTGGGATATAAACGATTTACTACTGATATGCAGATTGTTACTGATCAAGTCTTGATGCTGGTACAAGACTTAATACTGAAGACAAAAGATACTACTTATGATGCAGTTCCTACTGATCTTGGTTATTACTGCTGATGTTATCATTTACTATTGCTCGATGAAGATTACTACTGCTATGCTTATTTATAGAGTATATCGAGTCCAAGATCTTAGGAAAGTTTGTTTAGAATTTAATATCTTTTGTAATTCGATTGTAATCTAGTCCTAGAATAACTAGGGTAAATTGTTAGGCTTTAAGGACTATTATATATAGTTCCTTATGAATTGTAAACATACGTGTGTATTGTAATTTCGTTTAATCAATATACATTGAAGCTTTTTGTGATAAACTGTGTTCTTAATAATTCTTATATTATTTACAGTTTATTGTTCTTGATTAAATCAACATAGTGTTAATCCGCTGTAACTTCTATCGTTGAGTAGATCATTGTATTTATTAACTGTTTTGGTTAATCGATCTTGACAACCTATATTGGTATGATAAGACTTGTGATCTTTCTTTGTACTTAAGAGCATCTCCAATGGGAGGTTGAAGAAGAGGTTGATACTATTTGAATAACCTCTAAAATGACTTTTTACCATTGGAATGAATGACGTTTTTAAGAGGTCACTCCAACCACTTGATCTTCCCCAACCACTTGAACAACTTTAATTGTTTGATTCTTTTAGTCCCTATATTTAACAATTTTACATTTTAAACCCATGTATATATTTATATGTGAATAATTTATTATTTCTATAACTATAAATTATAATTTATCATATTTCAATACTTTTTAAGGTCAAACATTATAATATTTTTGTTAGAGAAATTTTATTATAATGTTAAGTTTTGTAATGCTATAAAAAATTATTAAATTACATAAGTGAGGGGCATTTATAAAATATTTGATATAGATAAAGGTAAATTAGTAATATTAGTGAAAAAGTCTTTGAAAAGGTTAACCATTAGAGAGGTTTTTAACTAATAGGTTATTAGATGATGTGGCAAAAGTAATAAATCATTGGAGAGGTTAACCATTGTGGATGCTCTAACAACAGATTACCAGTTAGGTAATTCTAACATTTAACGTCATTAACTCCTTATGATGCTTAATATTAGTGACTTTTAGATGGGTCAGAACGGGTAGATGCATATTCACGTCAAGTTGGGCAAAGTAAAAAAGCTTCTACAATTGAAGAATCTTTTGGTTCTAAATATACAAAAAATAAATTTATTATTTTATTTTAGTAATAAATGATAAGCTTTACAATTGAATTTAATATATGATTTGTGTTAAGAAAAATAAAAAGCGGTGCGAACCAAATTGGCCCGTTTTGACTGGAAGAACTTTTTCTAGGTGGTCCATAATGGCCCGAACTTGTTTTAACCGTTACCATACAGACCCGACCGGACTGTTTTGCCATTCTGTAGACTTTGGTAATTCATCAAGCATATTTGTAGGTAATTTTATAGAACATGATCTATGTTTTAAGATAAGTTTAACAGATTACCGGAAGTGAAATTATGGATTGTATTGTGAGCATGCTATTCTAAAGAAACAAACACCGAATTCCAAGAATCCAACATGCCACCATTGCAATAAACTTACCCTGCAATTTCACAACTTTTTTACCCCGCAAATCATTCAAATCTAACACGCCACTATTACATCTATTAATCTAATATTAATATAATATTTTTCAATTTAATTTGACATGATAAACGCTAAAATATATTTTCTCCCCCTTATTATATTACTGATTAATTTATATAAAAGTTACCAAAGGAATCTTAAGTTTACAAAAACATTCAAAAAAAAAATTTCTAGGTAGCTCGGAGTCAGCGTAGATGAATATCTGTAGTCTTAAGGTGTTTTTTTTCTTATAGGAAATAACTTGAAATTCATATATTTTTTATAATATAGATTATAAAATTAGTAAAATTATCTGAGAGTTATGCTATCGGAATTATCTTGAAGTTCATATTTTATTTTCTTAATATACAATTTTTTTAAGTATTTTATGGGTATCGGTAAATAATCTAAATATGATTAAACTAGTTAATATAAAATATCTTAAATTTTATATTTTTCTATTATTTTTAATATAAAATATCAACCAAAAGATTGTTAACTTAAATCTTTGATATTAAAGTGAATGTCAAAACAATAAAGTGAAAGTCTATAAATTAATTATCTATAAAGTTATTATTGTTCTTTTATTAAGACTTGTTTTCTGTTAACGTAATACGGAGTATAATTTTTTAATATACATATATGATTTAAAAAAAGTCACCCATCCGAAGAATAAAAACAAATACAACTCGACAATATTAATATATTAGTGTTATACACGTTTTCCTATTTTTTAACATGCTTTAATTATTTTTATTTAAATAATGTAATATTTTTGTATATTGTTAAAATAATAGTTATTCCATTATTAAAATAAATGACATGTTTATCATTTTGTCAATTTTAATGTAATTATTACACTTTGATAACCTTTTTTGGTATAAGATAGTGAACTTACACCTTTAATTATCTTTATAATATAGTGAAATTATTATTTTACATTTATTTTTACTTTTAAAAATTATTAATATCAATTTATTTAAAATGTATGAGACCATTCTCACAAACTATCAAATTTAATTATTTTAACTCTTATTATGATCTATATTTAAAAAAATTGTGCAATAAACATTGTATTCTGTATTGTATTACTTTTTTGGGAAACAATAAATGATACAATGGAAGATTACTCGTAACATTCTAACGAGCACTCCGAGTTCGAGCTCATATACAGAGCAAACTCAGATCGCAGAGGGATCTCTAAGCTAAAATCTTCTCATATTTAGCATCACACAGAGGTGTTTGCGGGATTCAAACTCAAGACCCCACGCTTCATATGGGCTACAATTTTCTTTGTAATGTTCTTAGTTTAGCAATTCGCTAGACTTTCGTTAATAAAATTTGCCGTTAAAAAGAAAGTAAATAAAAAAAGATTTTAAAGAAAAACAATTTGTAAAAAACTGAAATTTCCATTTTTTTAACGACATATCTTAATCTACTTTTACATCCACTTATGTCTACAATAGAACTTAAAGCCATAAATTTAAGGGAAAATTGCTTATATGTCCTTGCAAATATTATAAATTATTTGTATATCCTTTCAAAACTTAGAAATTATCTTTATATCCTTCTAAATCTTTTAATTATCTTCATATCCTTCCAAACTTTTAAAACTCACTTTTATGTCCAAAAACTTATTTTATAATTTATTAAATCATTATAATATTAATAATTATTACCATTAAATATGTTTATTTAAAGAATTACTACATTACCCTTGTTCTATCTAAACTTAACTTTAAACCTAACCCTAAATTAAACGCAAGATCAACGGTTTGAAATCGTCATTGTAAACCAGCCTTGCAATTCTTGAGAATTAACCAGTGGTGTTTGACTTCAACTAATACTCTAAAACTAATTGTTATTATATGACAACAATGGATCACCATACATAACTTAATTGTAAAATTAATTTTTACACCTCAAAAAAATATATAAAGCATATGTACAATTATATAAAGCATATGTACAGACTTAAGTGGATCACGATATTGGACACATAGTTTGCCTTTGTACATATGCAATAAATAAAGAATGAATTACCTTAATGCAATTTCATGGAAGTAGTCTGCTAGTCGGCCACTGGCCAATTTTCATGAATCACCTGTTAGTCAGCCACTCTCAGTTTCAAACTGTTGATCTTTAATTCAATTTAGGGTTAGGTTTAAAGTTAAGTTTAGATAGAATAAAGGTATTATAGTAAATCTTTAAATAAATATATATAATGATAATGATTATTGATATTTAATAATATAATAAATTTTAAAAGAAGTTTTTGGATATAAAAGAAATTTTTAAAGGTTTGGAAGGATATGAATGTAATTAAAAAATTTATAAGGATATAAAGATAATTTTTTGAAAGGATATAAAAATAATTTATAATATTTATAAGGACGTATAACCAATTTTCCCGAAAATTAAAGTTAAGGTCAAATATTTTTACCACTAGGCGTCTAGGCCAATGGCCTCTAGAAAACTGAAATTCCCATAAAATATCTTTATTGTGTGTGTAAATGAAAAGAAAGATGCGGTGTATTGTCATTTTCGAAAATTGTCAATTTTACCGCCTACAATTAAAAATTAAAAAATAAAAATCCACTATTATGTCTTTTCATAACATTCATTCTCCATTCTTCATTCTACAAGTTGCTACCTTAACTAGGGGTGAGCATAACAGGGTACCCGTCGATTCCGGCTGGAACCGGAACCTCTTGTACCGGTTCCTCAATTTTCGGAATCGGAACCGGAACCTCCGGTTCCGGTGCCGGTTCCGGTTACCCTGTCTCTAAAATCGTAAAATAAAAATAAGATGCAAAACTTAAATATTAATCATTTTTTATCATTTTATCTACTAATCTTTGAATAATCATAGATTCCAACCACTTAAACATATGATTATCTATTTATTGTATTGTTAAAACACTATATTCAGACTAATTAATGACTAAACTCATTCAAAATTACACAAAATTTATCATATTGTTAAATTTGGACATTAAATTTCTCAAATATATAATATTTTAACAAAAATAATCCGAATAATCGCCGGTTCCGGTTATCCACCGGTTACCGGTTCCTAAATTTTGAGAACCGGAACCGGAACCTCTTAGGGCGGTTCCATAATTTTAGGAACCGGAACCGACGATTCCAAAACGGTTCCGGTTCCAATTCCGGTTACCCGCTTTTTCTGCTCACCCCTAACCTTAACCACATAAAAAGTCCATTAAAAAAATCCAACCGATTGCTTATCCTTCAACGATAATTCACCGTCAATTCACACTCAAGATGATTCTCGCCGCCATTTCCGTCATCAATTTCACGGTTTTCCCCTAAATTCATTTTTGTTTTTCTTTCAAATTGTTCTTGTTAAATGGATTCCGTTTACGGAATTGCTTCTTTCACGAATTGCTTTTCCGTTAATCGAAACCCTAACCGTGTAAATTCACAGCTCTACGGAACAGTTTCCGTCAATTCATGTTCTAGGGTTTCAATTACAAACCGAAACCCTAAATACGGTGTTCTGAGATTACGTAAATTCACTCAATTTAGGTTTTGTAAAGGTGTGGAATTAGATAGGGTTCTAACTAGTGACGATGAAGATGAAATGAGTGAAGGCTTCTTCGAAGCAATTGAGGAATTAGAAAGAATGAATCGAGAACCATCTGATGTTCTAGAAGAAATGAATTCGAAATTATCTGCAAGAGAATTACAGCTCGTGTTAGTTTATTTTTCACAAGAAGGTAGAGATTCATGGTGCGCTTTAGAAGTATTTGAATGGCTAAAAAAAGAAAATAAAGTTGATGAAGAAACAATGGAGTTAATGGTTTCCTTAATGTGTGGTTGGGTTAAGAAATTAATAGAAGGGAAACATGAAATTGGAGATGTGATTGATCTTCTTGTTGATATGGAATGTGTTGGATTAAATCCTAACTTTAGCATGATTGAGAAAGTGATATCATTGTATTGGGATTTAGGTGAGAAAAATAAAGGTGTTTTGTTTGTGAAAGAGGTTTTGAAAAGAGGAATCGGGTATGAAGATGGTGAAAACCGCGGGCCGAAAGGTGGGCCCACCGGGTATCTTGCTTGGAAGATGATGGTAAGTTTTTAATTTTTGTTTTCTTGATCGTTTATATAGTTGTTTGTGGATTATCTCATGTTTATCAGTGTTAAATTTAGGTCACAAGTTTGACTTTTAAAGTCAACGTGCTATGTTTTTGCCTGTTTGAAAAAGAGGGTGTATTTCATACTGGAACTGATCTTTACAGATCTATATCTATATAGAGCAATTTTCATTTGAAAAGACGATTATGCCCTTCCTTCCTTTTAATTGAAGGGATGAAATGCAAAGTGTTAAAAAAGGAATTGAAGGTCATACTTGTCTTTTGACATTAAATTGTTCTATATAGATAAAAATTACTCTGTAAGTACCAATTCCCATTCCATACGGGCGGGATAGAAACATGAACTTTGTTGTAATTTATATATCTAGTCACTAATTTTAATTATTTATTGATAATAAAATTTTAATCACATTCACTTATGGTATTTATATAATCAGGAGGATGGAAATTACAGGGATGCAATTAAGCTAGTAATCCAAATTAAGGAATCGGGCTTAAAGCCCGAAATCTACAGCTATCTAATCGCCATGACAGCTGTAGTCAAAGAACTAAACGAATTCGGTAAAGCCTTACGCAAATTAAAAAGCTTCACCAAAAGCGGTTTAGCTTCAAATCTCGACATACACGACACACAACTCATACAAAATTACCAAACTACCCTTTTACAAGATGGGGCCCGTTTATCCATTTGGGCTATCCAAGAAGGCAGGCCGTCATTTCACGGGGTGGTTTATGAACGTCTTGTAGCCATGTACATATGTGCGGGCCGCGGGCCCGAAGCCGAAAAACTACTATGGGAAATGAAATTAGTGGGAAAAGAGCCCGATTCAAATCTTTATGATATTGTTTTGGCAATATGTGCTTCACAAAAGGAGACAAATGCAATTTCAAGATTGCTTACAAGAATTGAAGTCACGAGTTTATTAAATAAAAAGAAAACGTTAACGTGGTTATTAAGGGGTTATATAAAAGGCTCCCATTATGAAGAAGCAGCCGAGACGGTTTTTAAAATGCTTGATTTGGGTTTGTTTCCCGAGTTCTTGGACCGAGCCGCCGTTTTGCAGGGATTAAGGAAACGGATTAATCAATCGGGAAATGTGGAGACATATTTTAAACTTTGCAAGATGTTATCAGATGTGGGTTTGACTGGACCTTGTCTTATATATATGTATATAAAGAAGTATAAACTTTGGGTGATCAAAATGCTTTAAATCAGGTGAATTAGAAGATTATGGGTTTATACTTTATAGTGTAAGTAAAATGTTGTCATGTATATGTGTAATGTGTATATAGAGGTAATAATTCGAGTGACGTGGTTAAATTACATGTTTTTATGGTTATTTTGTAATTTTTGGTTTTTTAAAGTGTTTGTTCGTGTTGTTTTGGATCCAAGATCTTATCTTTTGGATCAAGAATCTTGAAATTCATTATCTTGAACTTTATTGTGTAAGTTGTAAGAATCTTTGTAAAGTTTTTTTCATTTTGGATCAAGAACCTTGAAATGCATCAAGATTTGGTTTTGGTCAAAGTCGATTTTACATTTGTTGAAGTTCTTATCTTTGTTAAAGTTGTTACATTTTGGATCAATGAGCTTAAAATGCATAATCTTGAACTTTATTGGGTATGTTCAAGAATCTTTATGCAACTTCTACTTGGAAAATCATGTGTGTTGTAAGTATGATTTCTTAAAAACTACAAAATGTAGGGGGAGGTTTAATGCGTTAAAAATACAATTATGACGATTTTTTTACCCGTTACTACCATTTGACCCGTTTCATTTTAAGCAAATTATCCCCTTCTAACTTTACCCATTTAAACCATCAAAGAGAAAACATAACCTGAATAGGCCCATTTGTAAGTGAACGGGCTGAAATTGCCGCTACAACTTATGGGCCTGTTTTAACCCATTAGAGATCAAACATAACCGAGTTAAAATTATGGAATTACAAAGGTTAAAAATATTGAATTAAAAATATTGATCAAATCAATACTTATTAACTATATACAAAACACTCGGTGAAGGTTCATGCGAGAAGGGTTTTTTTTGCGAGAAGTGCGAGAAGCAATCATGACTATTAGATTAAAAGATTAATGGTCAAGATGAGATGTGGCAATTTTGTAAATAAATAAAAATAAAAGGATTAAAACTTAAGGATGGAAGGGTATTATGGTAAAACTAATTCTATTTAATATTTATATTTTTAATAAGAAACTAATATATATTAGGGCAGCCTCCTAATTCATTAGCAAGCCCACGATCATCCATCTTCAAGAAACCGCCGCCCTACCTCACCTCGTCGGTTACCATTGGCGGTGTTGTCCTTTCTTCAAATACACCGGAGAAATCCTTTAACCATCAAATCTTTTCTTCCGCCGGATTAAATACACCGGTGAAATCCGTTAACCTTCATGTCTTTTCTTCCGTCGGAGAAAATATAGCCATAATAAAAGAGACGAAAGTGGATGTTTGTTGACGGATCGGATGCGGCAACATTGAAGATAATGTAAAAGATCAAGTTTTTCAATAGCAATCAAAGGTAATTTTTTGCAAAATGTTAAAGATCTATATATATTTCTACGGAGGCGATATTCAATGCAAACTGAATTGAAATGTGAGGTTTATTTAATCTTTTCAAGTTTATGAATTAAAAACTGCATGCATTTATAAAACATTTTGTATGCAGATTTATACAAAAGGGGGTGAAGAATTCATTAATTATGATGGGTTTTTGTTTAGGGTTTACATTAGGGGTGTTCAAAACCGGGTACCCGGATTTCCGGGTACCCTAAAACCGGGTACCCGAAAATTCGGGTAGTAGATTTAGGTACCCGTATCAGTACCCGAATTTTCGGGTACCCGGTTTTCGAGTACCCGGATTTTCGGATACCCGGTTTTCGGGTACCCGGTACCCGGAAATATAATTTCTTTGTCACAAAAATTACATAAATGGAAGTCGCCATTGTTTATACATTTAATTTCTTTAAATCTTATTAATAAATCTGTTATTAAAAATTTACGTAATGATTTTCTTTAAAGAAAAATCGTTACTAGTAATGAATCTGACCAAATCTTTAAAGACATCCCATGATTCAAAACCATGATTCAACGACGGAGGTGAGAATTAGATGGTTTGTACGTGAGAATTGAGACAGGGTTTTAAATTTTAGACATTTGTCAAAATGAGTCAAGCATATGCCCATATCTAATGATAATTAACGCTACTAATAATATAAATAAATATATAAAAATAAGTTGGAAAAATAAAATTCGGGTACCGGGTACCCAATTACCCGGATTTTTAGAAAAACACTACCCGTATTTGATACCCGGAAACCGGTTACCCGAAATCCGGGTATCCGGATTTTCGGGTACCCAGATTTTCGGGTATCCGGATTTCGGATATCGGATATTTTTTCGGGTACCCGTTTATTCGGTTATTTTTGAACACCCCTAGTTTACATCTCCATGCTCGGTGGTTGTTGTCCCTGAAGTAAACAAATGAACACAATTGTGTTCTTAAGTGTTCGATCTCCATGCTCGGATGAACAAATTTTTAAAATATACAACCATGTTCATCAGTGTTCGTTCTCCATGCTCTGATGAATGCAATTTTAAAGTGTAGCTGATTTGAAGATAATGATTACTTGTGAAAAAATGAATGGAGATAACGGTTGTTCCTTGAATGAAGATAATGATCGGAGAATAATGGTTGTGAAGCATATAAATTTTTTATGTTTTAATGTAATGCTTCATCAATGAACAAACAAGTAGTCTTCTATGAACAAATAATGTAGTGTTTCACCAACGAACGAATTCACCAATGGACATCTTTAGTCATGCATATAAATTCAATGAACATATTTAGTAATGCATATAAATTTTTATGAATTAATGTAGTGCTTCACCAATGAACGAATAATGTTCAGTCATGAATCACCTTTCCAGAATGTAATTTGCAGAACTTGATTTACCATAATGTAATTAAATATTTGCTAATAATGTTCTGTAACATCACGCATACAAAGAAATTTAGTAACCTGAAAAATAACAATTATCGTGTATCCGGAAGAAGCTTTGAAGAAGAACACATTTTTTTCTTAATGTGATCCAAAAATATAGGATTGGAAGTTACAGATTTAATTTGTTTAATTAAGAAATGGATTTTAATTTTAATTATCAATTTCGGAAATTAATATAAAGACCATCATAACCTTTATGATTTAAATAAATATGGGATTAGATTAGTGGCTATGATTACTTCTCGCACTTCTCGCAAAAAAAACTCTTCTCGCATGAACCCTCCCCCAAAACACTCTCTTCACAAGTAAATATAAATCAAATAATCCCATAATTTTTTAATTCTCAATTGACGATAAAATCTCGAGTTCAGCCCACCAAAGTGGAGAGCTTCTCGGTATGGCACTTTCGGGCCCCACCTCAGTAATCTCCTTCAACCGGCCCGTAACCTCACGCATCGTGGCCCGTTGATTCGGGTCAAAAACAACACATCTCTTCACCACTTCAAAAAGCCCGTTAACCGTATCATTTTCAAACGAACTCAAAGTGGGGTCCACTAAATTCTTCACTGGCTGTTCGGTTTTCAAGAAATCCAATAGCCCGTTAGGATTTGGAATCTTACCCGTGATTAATTCATATAAGATTATACCAAAGTTGTAGACATTGCATTGTGGTGAAGAAATTGGAGTTTCTAGAAGCTCGGTTTTTGTGGGGCCTGTTTTCGTTGCGTTCCAAAAGGTGAAATCGGAAATTTTGGCTGCGTAATCTTCGGTTAGATATATAGATGATGATTGTATGTCTTTGTGGGCCATGGGCGGGTTGAGTTGGTGTAGATATTCGAGACAATATGCTATACCCATTGCTATACGTAATCGGGTCGACCAATCCAAATGTTCGGCTTCTTTAACTAGATAATCAAAGATAATATATTTATAAACAGGCCAAATATGTAAAATATGAAAACAAAAAGTTAGACTAAAAGAAATAATACAAATTTTGCTAAGGTTTTTTACACAAATTATTTATAGTAGAAAAACGGTTGGAAATTTTGGAGAAAAAGTGTTTTGGGTCAGCCCAACATATACAAAAATTGGTTGTTTTGACCTGTTACCTAACCCATATAGCCGGCTTAATTTTCCACTTGTGGAAATGGTCAATAATTATGAATCATTCACTACCTAATCCTTTCAATTGCATGTGATTAGAAAAGAAGTGTATATTTTTATAGTAAACAAATTAAAATATCTTAACTAATATGTATTATTGAATAGCATGCATGATTGACATACAAATCTAAAAAAAATGAATAAAAAGTCGAATAGTTGACCATGAACTTGGTAATCGGTAATAGATTTTGATATGACAACGCAATTAGATTAATAAAATCGTTTTAGATTATTAAAAAAAAATATAAAAAAGGCATGATTTTAATCAAAGAAATGAAGAATCTCATGCAGCCATGAAGATGTTGAAAAGTCAAAACGTTGACTTTGGGAAATAGTAAAAAATGTAAAGAGAAGTTACTGTGAAGGTGCTCAAAAAGAGTTCCATTTGGAGCATACTCAAAAACCATCATTCTTGTGAAGGGTTTTTGTTCTTCACAATATCCGATTAAATTCACAAAATTCTTGTGATTCACCTCTGATAACATTTCTATCTGAAAAATAAAAGAAAATATTAATATTAATATAGATAAATAAAAGTAACAAACGTTATAAGTTTGTAATCAAATAAGGGACTCAGTTACCGGAATGACTTTCGACCAGTAACCATGTCCCTTAATATAATATGATGAAATTATAGCATATGTTTTATTTCAAAAGTATATTTTTATGTGTATTTTTTTTAATCAAGATTTATATTGTTTCAAACCTTATTTCTAAATTGGGTTTCGAGTTTTTTTGTCCAATCTTTAGAAGACGATATTACGGTTGATGTAACTGCTATTTCAACCCCACTTGAAAGAGTCCCTTTGTACACGGTGCCATCTAACATTGACCCGATTATATTACTAAAATCTTCACAAGCGGTTACAAGTTCTACGCGTTGAAGGCTCGGAACACCTAAAAATACAATAAAAATTAATATCAAAAAAATAAATCTTCCAAAAATCTTAAATACTTTATTGTTTTATTATGTTTATGCCTTAATATTAATATATATGGAGTATCATATTAATATATATCGTGTAAACTAGTCGACCCGGCCAACCCATTTAATAAAAAGGGTCGGGTCGGGTCATGATAAATGAAAAAAAAGGGATAAGAAAGTAACCTGTTGTGAACGCTTTCTGGAGCTGCCCACTTAACCCCGTGGCCCATGGGTTAACTGTAACAACTTTATTTCTTTTAAAAAAAAGAAACCCAAAAGCCGAAAGAAATATAAAAATAGAACCACCAACCACCCCGGACCATATTAATACCGTGTGATGCTTTGATTTGTTACTCATAAAACTCGGGTTTGATTCCGGTGAAGGGGCTAAAGGGTCATTTTCGGGTAGTAGAGAAACAGTTGGTGGGATCGGAAAAGCCGCCAATGGTGGAAGTACAGGTGGCGGTGATGGGGCGGCAGTTGGTGGCGGGAAAGGAGATTCCGGTAAGGTGGATGGCGGTGATGAGATAGATGAGATTGGTATATTTGAAAATTGTAGTAGCTTTCTTTGTGTAGTATCTTTATCTTGAATAACATTCCTACAAGAAATAAATGTTAATAAAATTTTATATTTTTCCCTTAAATAACATTCCTACAAGAAATAAATATAACAAATTTTATATCTTTATCTTGATATAAATTTCTTTCACTAAAAGTACAGTTTGAATGAGTTTTCTGTTTTTTTGAGTTTTCATTAAAAACTTTTCTAGAGAAATGGATTTTTCTAGGTTTTGATTCAAGAATCGATATGGGTTTTCTTGCATATAAAAATCCCAAGTCAAAATTAGTCAACTTGACTAAATAGTCAAAAAAAATTTTACCTGTTATTACAATTACCCTCATTATGAGAGCTTGTAAGCCGAACATCATCTACTTGAGGCGAAAGTGTATCAAGAAAATTATTATTGTCCAATAAACTGCACCAATAATCATATCATAAACCAAATTAACACAATTACACAAACATACTTTTTTTTATTTCATTTAAAAAGGAAATATAACATACTGAAATTACAACTTACAGAACTAATAAAGAATGATTATTCCCCAGATCAGATGGAAATGGGCCAGTGAAGTTGTTATAACCTAAATCCAACTCTTCAAGATTCTCCAAATTTCCAATTTCGCGAGGAATTTTTCCATAAAAAGAATTATTCCGTAAAATACTGTGTGTATAATATAAAAAATAATCATTAACACATGATAATTAACTGAATAAAAGTGTAATTACTAAGTATAAATGTTTTATGCTTACATGGATTTCACATTTGTTAATTTCCCAAGCTCTGGTGTAAGTGTCCCTCCTAGGCATGCATCTTTTAAATTCCTGTAATTTTAATGACAATAATAAGCATTTTTAATATATCTTTACGCTTTCTTTTTCAGATTTGTACACCACCAGAATTCTTCATACACTACTAACTCGTGTTTTATGGTGTTGTACATATGATTTATTGGTGTTGTACTTTTAGTCTATGATGTAAATTTGTGATAATTTATGAACAAACATACAAAAATCTTAAGAACAAATGGAAAAACAGGTTTTCAACTCTCTTTGTGTGTGAAAAAAATTGTTCATCAATTTGAAATAGAAAAAAGTTTTTTACGGTTTTTACTCTAGCGAATTTTTTACAGAATCAAGATCATATAGAAAGCGTTCCTAACCTAAAAAGCACGTTTTTTTAGTGATCATCAAATATTTCAAAGTAATGAACAAAAACACGTTATTATAAACTGACGTTTGTTTTCGACTTTCTTTCAGTTTAAAAATAATTATTTCAAAACATGTTTTTAATAACTTTCTAAGCTGAGCACGATTCGTACATGATCCTGCATTCTTGCCCCTATACATGTTGGATTAACCATAACTTAAACACCATAAAATTAAATAAAAATAAAAAACTTACAAACCAACCACTTTCCCACCGGAACACTCAACACCGAACCAAAAACAATGGCCCAAATCCGCCGTATCACCGTCGTTATTCCACCCAGATAAAACCCTAAAAGGATCGTTATCAATTCCATCTTGAAACTTTAACAACGCTAATCCTGCATTAATCACAAAATTATATAAATTAATTATAATTGATTAATTCCAGTCTACAATTGAATAATTGCTAAAGAAAACGCCATATATACCTTCTGTATTCAGAGACCAACAGAAACTAAAGTTATGATCGATTACTAATATTGTAGTAAACATCATTGTTAACTGCAGCTTAAACCGATTGAATTTCCAAAATCTTTCCATCGATCTTCAAATTTGTGAAAAAAAATTGAAGAATATAAAAAGAAATAGAGAATTAAGGTGCTTAATAATTACGAGAAACGCGGTAATCAGTTTTTGCGTATCAGATTGGAGAAAGAAACAAAGAATTATGAATTTCGTAGATGTTTCTGAGTGTGTGTGTGTGTGTGTTTTGTCTTGTTGGATTGACTGTGTTTTGTTCTTGGAGGTTTTATAATGGCGCCGTTTTGTTCTTCATGACATGTGCTCGTCACGTGACAGTTCTTTTTGGTTCCATTTTCTACTAGGGCCATGTTTGGTGGTGGTAATGGTATTTATTGTAAATTAATATTCAAGTACGTGTAATAAATGGTTACTCGTTTTTCTTTTTAACCGTTTGAAAATTAAGATGTGTAGTTAGTACAATTAAGATGTCGGTCTTTGTTAAAAACTTAAAATCATATTTAAACTAAAATAGCTTTATAACATAACTTTAACATCACTTCAATATTATCTATTATCTTTTAACATTATTATAACATTCATTTGAAACACATAAAAATACTTAAAATCACTCACAATTTACCAAAAATAAAAAAAGGATAAAAATATTAAAATTCCTTTTGATTGTGCATTAAACAATTGACGTGGAAGCTTTAACACAACTTCGACATGGGTGTCGATGTGGTGTTGGTGGTGTTAAAGACCTTTTGGCGTGGCTTTGACGGTCAACACCTGATACTCTAATATTATTGGACTTCTTTATTATAAGAAAAAACAATTAAACAACCAAAATTTCAATTAGAAATGGAAACAATAATTAAAACATAAATCACATGTAGATGTTAAACAACCATGCATTAGTTTATAGGATGTCTTGAAAGCGAATCGATAACACAAATGAAATTGTCAACCGAATGTTGTTTAATGTTTAGCTGTTTACTTGAATAAGTCACGAGTGTGTTGTAATTGGCCGCCTGCACTCTCACTACAAGTTTTAGTACATAAACAATTGGATTTATTTTAGTAATATTTATATATTTTAAATTCAAATAGTAGGTTTCGACTCCATACCGAATTCAAGATTGTAAAATTTATTTTAATGAGTAGATTTATCCACTCGTTGCATCGTAATTTACAGTCATGTTTTAAAACATGGGTTGAAATTTTCATTTAGATCAAGTTTGATGTCTTTATTTTCTAACTTTCACGCACATAATTCTTTTGTTGATTCATTATTAAATTGTACTCAATAAAATAGTAAAAACTTACGTAATTTAAGTCTAACATGAAAAACTGAGCAATCCGATGAAATGGGGTTCTTATTCAAGTAACTTACGTTCTAGTGGAACCAAGATTTTTTTATCCAAGTAATCGGTTTAATTTCATGTTAAAGTGTTTTTCTTGAACCTACTTGAAACCCTATTCGGAACCGATTAAAAAAAACAAAATGGTTAAGTGTTGCGTATATCATAACGTAGCATCTTAAAATTGGTTAAAATAAAATTATAATATAACTATATTTTATGTACTTTTAAATAGTAAGTAGATTGGTATAGAAGCCCAAATAATAAAATGATAAATTTTATATAAAAACATTAAAGTTTTCATTGATTATCATCAAGAATACATATTGCTTTTTTCCTAAACCTAAAAGAAGAAAATACTCATTATAAAAAAGAAAGAAAAGAAAACAGTTCATCTATTATTAATAGGAAGGGGAAATTACAAAAATTGTCCCTGTGGTATACCCGATTCTGCATTTCTGTCCCTAAACTTTTTTTGTCGGTTTTTTTGTCCTTGAAGATTTTTGGATTTCACTATTCTGTCCTTCCATCCAATTTTAGCCGTTAACTAACGAGAAATGCCAAAAAAGCAAGGATATTTTCGTCTTTTACATTTCTTCATCCCCAAACCCCCAACTGATCGATGAACCCTAATCCTAAATCTTCGATCAACCCATCCATCTTCAAACGAATAATAAACAAATGAAACTCAAAATTTACAAAAATCAAACCTCACAGATCTTCAAACGAATAATAAACCAAGTGTTGAAAATCAAAGATGAATAAAAACAGTAACGAAGAAACAAGAAACGTTTCTATGTGTTTTTCTCTTCGTATTATCAAAACATGGATTACAGGAAGTTTAAATATAGAATAGGTGATACCCACCGACCATCGCACATCACCACACCACATCCGGCGACCCACCACTATTTCAAAATCCACTGTTGATTTTGATTTTTTGGTTTTGTTCCGGTAGCCACCACTATCTCTGGCGGTGGTGAAGCTCGAGGATTCAAACCATCATGGATTCAAACCCAAATCGAAACCCATATCTATAAATCGCAACCCATATCTATAAATCGAAACCCAGATTTATAAATCGAAACCCAAATTGAAAGCGAAACCCAGATCTATCAAACCGTCATCTTCTCTCCAGCGGTGGTGAAGCTCGAGAAAGCTTGAAAAAGAAGGTTTAATTTTGATTTTGTCGTGATTTGTTTGGTAATAGAAGACTGATTTTCATGTGATTTTGATTTTGAATTTCTGGGTTCGTTTATTATGAAGAATTGGTGGTGGTGAAGAATTAAAATTGGGGTATTAGGGTTCATTCAAACAAGAAGATGAAGATGAAGATAAAGAAGGAAGAGAAAATGGAAAAAGAAAGACGAAAAATGTAAAAAAAGAGTTAAAATAGGGGTAATTTGGGGAATGGATAAAAAAAATCGTCAGTTAACGGAAGATTTTGGACGGAATGATAGAAAAGTGAAATCCAAAATTCTTTAAGGACAAAAAAAGTTTAGGGACAAAAATGCAGAATCGGGTATACCACTGGGACAATTTCTGTAATTTACCCTAATAGGAATAATGAAATTTACTTTGGATAAATATTAGGATGATATTACTGAATATTGTATAAATGACATCAAAATTAAAATATGCGGAATTGCATGGGTTTAAAATTTCAATAAACTTCTTGTACATTATCCTGAAAAATGATTTATAAAAGTTTAAATTATAAAAGATGTAAATATGATTTTGATAAGTTAAAGTTGGATTTTCTTGATAGTTCATAACACATTAACACTCCGTACTATTACTCAAAACTTCAAAGGAATTGACTTAGCAACTGCTTATATATTGAAAGGTAGATGGCAATTTAGTACTTAAATTAGGTAGATAATTATTGCAAGAAAAAACAGATAAGATTTCTCAATAGATAATGGTAAGTTTAACCTTTTACTAATTTGATAATGAGAAATAATATTTAGCCTTATTATTTGGTCGTACTCATATTCCTGCCAACTTAATATGAAGACATGTGTAATACACTAATTTTTTCTCTTAATGTTTTCTTTTGATTTTAATACATATCCTCATCTAGTGAGTAGGACTATGAGTAGGACTAAATACCATTACTTTTCGTAATATATGTGGAAAACACGACACCAATTTCATTATTTACGTACAAAATTGCCGATCTTCATTACTAATTATGAGTTAAAGCCTAATATTATGTATATATCCTTGAAAATTTTTTATTACGTATATATTCTTTCAAAACCTCAAAATTCACACATATATTTTTTTTACCTAATTTAATAATATTTAAATTATTTAGAATTTAAGGAAGATACCAAATATCAAATATCAAAAGAAAGTAAAATTGCAATTTAGAGTTTAGACCTTGATAAACCCATTAGGACGATTTGAGACGAATGTTTGTCAAATAGCATTAGAAAATCATGATAATTTTGTATATGTCCTTACAAACTTATAATATTATGTATATATCCTTGCAAATTTTTTATTACGTATATATATCATTTCAAAACCTCAAAATTCTCACATATATTTACTTAATTTAATAATATTTAATTATTTAAAATTTAATAAAACATAGATGCTAATCTAAATTAATGGTTAAATACCCTAAATACCCTTAAGAGGTCAAAGTTTTTTCTTTCGTCAAAGGTATTTTCTTTCCAAATTGGACAATTGCATTTTATTCCGTCAAGTGTTCTAGGCTATTTTACCACTAATTTAGATTAGGATTTATGTTTTTTAAATTTTAAAAATTTAACTGTTATTAAAATTAGGTAAAAGATATATATATATATATATATATATATATATATATATATATATATATATATATATATATATATAATTTTGAGGTTTTGAAAGGATATATACGTAGTAATAAAATTTGCAAGGATATATACGTAATATTAGAAGTTTACAAGAACGTGTATGAAATTATCCTTTTTCAAATCGTCTACTTCATTTTGAGTCGTCTAACATATTTCTTAATTACTTGAACTATCAAATGTTACCAACTTGTTTTGTTAAACAATAAATAACTCAAATCATCTCATTTACGGGTAATTACTTTGTAGAACCGACACCAAAAAGGTATGATATGGAAGTCCTGGTTTATGATTGACACGTGCTACCAAAACGCACTTGCTATTGTTTTGTGATTGATCATTTGTATCTTCTTTTTGCAATTGAATTGGGGGGCCTTATTTATTACGGAAATTGGGTGTGTTGATGCTTGAGAGATTGTAGTCCCAATATGTGGGGATTTCATCATGTTACATGTTCTCATAAGATTTCTTTTTAGAAAGAGTATTACATTATAATGAGCTCTTTGGGGTAATAAAATTTTGTTTGTGATATACACCACCTAATAATTTCCATATCCATTTTTGAAATCTTACTTTGGTCATCTGATAATGTTTACCTATTCAGTAAAGTTATAAGAATCTTATATTTATAATCTACATGTTTTTGAGACCCAAAAAACTTGATATATTAGTGAGTAAAGTGAGGTGTGAAATCTTCACTAGTTTGTTCATTTAGGTATACAATATTTAAACTATGAATAGTTGATTGATTTATGATTAATTATATTATTTAAATAAGATTAATAAGATATAAATACTCAGGGGCGTATCTAGAGGGTGGGCAGAGTGGGCATCTGCCCACCCTAAAAGTTTTTCGATTAGTATAAATTTTTTTATGTATCAACTCATTTTTGGCTTTTGCTTATAATGTATGAGCGATAACTAGTTCACGTCGTATATTAGCTTAGTGGTTAACTCATATATCTTAAACATTTAACATTAAGTTCAAGTCCCTTTCATATGCATATTTTTTTAAATTTATTTTTTCCTTATTTCCTTTTTAATGTTTTTTACTGTATTTTCCACTAAAATTTTCTTTTCTTTTGACTAATTTCCCTCCTTTTTCTTAATTTAATAATATTATGTTTGCAATGTATATCATTACATATGCATTTTAACTAGTGACTTATTAGTCCACATCATTCATATATAAACACTTTAAAAATTTTACTTCAACGTTATAACAAAATTTATGATTAGACTGATTTAATTCTTGAATTAACTAACAAGCGAATTTTAATTTTGACTGATTTAATTTATAATTAGATTTTCTTGTTTACGGTTAAACCTTACAAAAAATATCATTCAAGAACCTGACTTCTACTCTAAAATTTCGCCCACCTTTAAAAAAATTTCTGATACCGCCACTGTAAATACTGACATTGTAACTCGGTTTAAAATGATTACAATGGAATATTGGTAAGAAGTAGAATGAGAGATGGTGACTAAAAAGCATGTCTTGCGCGCTAAGATCCCCCAACTTAGAGATGTGGAGTGGCCATCTTATATCACTCATGGATCATCATCATCACCTCATTTTCTTTGAAGCAAAACTTTGATAGACCAATTGTATGTATTTCTATTATTTAAGTGAGAGTTATAAGTTGGTGATTAAAAAGAGGAAAGCTTATAGTTTAGAATTTTATCGAAATTATTATAGATTTTTAATAGAAATATATAAATTAGCAATATTCTCTTTATTCGATCGAACTCTCATTTTCTCATTTTAGAAAACAAAACAATAATACTAATATTCAATTCCTTCAAATGAGTGGTATATGAGAGATAAGATGTAAATAGTCATATCTCAGCTGGAGGCATGGCCTGTTTCAGGAAGACCTCCCACAAAAGTGTGAGTGAGAATATATGCATGTATATAAGATGTACATGCATACCTATAAAAACATTGTGGAAGCTATATTAATCATAAACTCAATGATCCATGGTGATTTGAAGAAATTGATATGAGTTAGTGTGTGTAAGTGTGTGTTTTAGAGAGAGAGAGGGATCTAGAGAGAAGGAGGAGAGAATTGAAGCTTTCAATTAGTCATCACAATGAAAGTGTGGGAAAAACTTACATCATTAGCCTTACATGATCCTATTTATACCTCCTATCACTAATCACCACTTAACTAGTTAACTAAGCCTAATTACACTTTTAAGCACAAAACTAGTCCTAACAAACATACATAAGTAAATACATGTGAGTCTGAATATGTGTATAAAATATATGTGCATATGACGTGCGTGCAAGAGTGTGGTGAATATTCAAAAAACATTTAAATATGTGTAATTGTGCACGTGTGGTCTGTGGTAGAGAGTTGTACAAGTATAAAAATAATATGTATCAACCAAAAACATCAATCAAGAAATAGAAATAGAAGCATGCAAACATATGAATCATGCAATCTTTATCAAGATGCTTTTAAGCATATACAAACATAAAATCATATAAGTCTAATCTTCTAGTGAACATATGAAAGTATCTACCTCCCTAGACATTTGCCCTTATATTAACCACCCTAAGATCCTTCAGAACAATGTATTTTATAATGTTGTGGACTTGTGGTAATGTATACTATTAAGTCATTTTATCAATGCACATGGTATAACTAGGGGTGGCAATTTCTGACCCGATACGAAACCCGACCTGAAACCGACACGAAAATAAATAGGTTTGGGTTGAGGTAAAAAATAATTGGGTCAGTCTCGGGTTGAGTCAGCTGACCCGTTTATTAAATAGGTTAGGTTCGGGTCAATGATAATTTAAATGAGTCGACCCGTCAACCCGTTTAATTATTAAAATATATTTTATAATATATATATTTAAAGTTTACTAGTTAAAATGTAATTAATAGTTAGATAAAAATTCAAAATGTTACTTAGTATTTTGGTGTTTAGTATTTTGTTATGAATTTGTGTAATAATAACATTTTTACCTGTTTGACCCGTTTAACTTGTTTGACCCGATAACCTGTTTAATCCGTTTTATTAAATGGGTTATATGAGTTAGGTTTGGGTTGAAGTTAAACAGGTTAGGGTTGAGATATCTGACCCGTTTATATAAACAGATCAGTTTCGGGTTGAACGTTTCTGACCCGCCAACCCGAACCCGACTTGAATTACCACCCCTAGGTATAACCTGTTACCGTATACATATACAACTTTTTATGTAGTACTGTACATGCAAAATATAGACAAGGCTACAATGGATGGATTTATTACATACTATATAAAAGTACAATGTTGCCTATCAGGCTAACATATGTTATTATCATGAACTTTTAACTTTGTCTTTGATCTTGTATAAAAATTGTTAAAAGGAACTTTATATTTCAGAGATAGGGTTGTTATATTCAAGGTAGTCCTTAATTTTCATGTAATCCTAAGGAATAAATCTCAAACATTGATTAATTATAAGTAATGGTTACGATTAATCACATATTTTATAAATGAAGGGGGTATTTTGGTCTTTTTTAAAAAGAATTATTTTTTTATTATTTAAAAAAAAAATTGCAAATTTTTTTGATTTTTGATTTTAAAAAAATTATTTTTTCATTAATAACACATAATGTGATTGCATACTGAATTACATGTGATTGTACTACAACATCAAATGTGATTAAATAAATATTGTTTTTAATGAAAAAATTATTATAAATAATAAAAAATTAAAAAATTAAAAAAATTATAAATTATAAATTAAAAATTAAAAATTAAAAAATCAAAAATAAAATATAAAAAAAATCAAAATTTTTTATGTGTCAAATGACTAAAATACCCCTTCATGTATAAATATGTGATTAATCTTAATCATTACTCCCTCCGTCCCACAAAAAACTTCTCATTTGGTTTTTGCACAAGTTTTTAGGTGATAGTGGTGGGCTCATTGATAATACTTTTGATTAAAATATAAGGTTGAATTGGAGAGAGAAAGATAGTTAGTGGATATTAGTGGTGGAGTCTTTAGTAATAGTAATTTTTTATTGTGTGGAGCCCATCAAATATGTGAAATGAGAAGTTTTTTGTGGGACAAAAATTTAGAGTGAAATGAGAAGTTTTTTGTAGGACGGAGGCAGTATATCTTATTGATCAATGATTAAAATTTATCTTTTGGGACTACGCAAAAATTAAAAACAACGTTTCTATTAAAGATTAACTAAACTATAGATTTCAAACTAATCTCATTGTTTCATAGATATTCTTTTAGCGGAAAATAAACTTAACCAATCATTTATCTAAAATAAATATAAATTACAAAGAGGTGTATAACTCACTTGGTACCTAGATATAGATCTTTTTGACTCATTTCTGATATTTTATGTTTTAAATAAATGATCACCTTAGATTAAATATATATATATATATATATATATATATATATATATATATATATTATAATCACAACCATATATATATATATATATATATATATATATTTTTTTTTTGAACGGCTAGTTAGTAAGTTAGTGGTTCGAGCCTAGACAGTGACATCCACAAGGGGCAGTATGCCTTCCCTCGAACCTTCCACCTTTTTGTCCACGACGGGACTTGAACCCATGACCAATAGGTCATGGGCAACTAGGCTACAAGCCTTAATCACAACCATATACGGTACATAAAAATGTGGTAGAAGTATAGTTTATGTTTTTCAGTTTGCAATAATTAATGGGAATTAATTTTCATACCACAATTTTTTATACTTATACCACACTTGTACAAATAATCATACACACTGTATAAATGTATAATGCAAATGCTGTGGTACATAGATAAAATATGTGGTATAAAAATCACCACCTATAATTAATAGCTAATACCAAAAAAGATCAATTGATCTCACATTTAAGTTTAAATTATGAAGCTTGATTATTATCTGTATCTTTGAAAAATAGGCAGATAACGTATTAAGATCTATTTCTTCACAATCAAACCAATATTCGCAAGGTCTTAAAATGGGCCCAATATTATACGAGCATAGTGTACTCTTTTGTATTTTTTTGGACTTTGGTTGATATTACCTAATCCACTTTTTATATACAGCTAAGGCCCAAACCGAATAATGGCAAACTTACTTTTGAATTTGAGTTTGAAATTTTAAATTTTAAATTTTTCTTGGAGGTAACTATGCTTTGGGGTGTTAAAACAAAACCTAAAGAACATCAAGTAGTATCTTTTTTCCTTAAGATATAAATATATTGATTATAATAGGGGTGGCACAATTCTTTATCCGGCACGAAACTCGACATTAAATCGACGCGAAAATAAACAGATATTGATTGATGTAAAGAATATTTGGTTAAGTCTTGAGTCGACTCAACCTACATGTTTATTAAACATGTTAGGTTCAGATCGATGATAATTTAAATGGATTTACTCGTCAACATGCTTAATTATTAATTGCCTGGAATCAATTGAATCAAAAAATGATGAAACCCTCTCACAAAAAAATGTATATTGCATTTAATCCAGGCAAAACTGTACTTTTTTAATCCTATATTTTATGAATTATCAATTAAATGTATATGTTTTAATTCACATTATATGTTTCATAAAACAAAAATGATAAATTAATTTCTCAAAGGTGATTAATGTCTATTTATGGCTTACCAATGTACTCTAATTTTGGGCTAAAGAGCTTAAATGATTTCAAAATTAAACCATTTGGATATCAAAATGCATTATACAAGCAAATTATCAATTCCAAATTCAAGAATACGACTGATACGATTGGCACATTTTGCTGAAACTAAAATGATAAACAAATAATTATATTGATTATCTAGAGTATGCCGGGGGAAGTTATTTTAGAGGTTATAGCGTTTTATTTTGAAAAGAAAAATGTTTTTATCAAAATAAAAGTTTTGTTTTGATGTAGGAGTTTTTAACCTTTTTTTTAAGTTACAAAACAAAAGGTATGTGAAAGTAATTTTTTTTATAAGAGTTTGGAAAGAAAGTGAAAAGTTATTACTTCATATGACTCTTAAAAATCACATGCTTATTACATTTAGCTCTCTTATTTGTCATTTTATGTTTTGCAGCTCTAATAAATAAAAAAGTTCAAGTTCCAGCTTCAACTTTCAACTCATTTTTAAATGTACCCTTAACCGTCGTATATAGGATTTCATCGTTCATTTTTATAAGAGTATATACAAACCGATATCATTTGCAGAACATGTTACTCTATACTTCCTCCGTATCAAAATAAGTGACACACTTTCCATTTTGAGGTGTATCAAAATAAGTGACACACTTTGAAAACTTTCCATATTTGGTAAAAATAGTGGGACCCATACCCACTAACTATCCACTTTAATAAAGTGAAATTACCCTTATAGCCTTACTTTTACTTTTAAAACTCATTAATATCACTTTATTCAAGAAAAGTGTGACTCATTCTCCACTAACTATGTACTTTAATCTATTTTAACCTCTACTTTAATCTTTTGCCTCAAAAAATGTGTAAGCCAATTTGTGTCACTTATTTTGATACGGATGAAGTATTACGATTCAAACTTTCTTTTCTACAAAATATAAATGATCCAATAACATCTCATATTTTTTATGATAGTATGTCGTCATACAATGTCTTTGAAACATTTCCTAATCCAATTTACCCAAAAAAAAACTACCAAAACTTAAAAATGAATCAAAATTTGTATAAACTAGTTTTCGTGATAATTGATTAATTTCCCTTCACTGATAAAAAAAATATTTTATTATTATTATTAATCGCATAAACAATTAGGGCACCTTATGAGACCATTTTCATTGCATTCCATACAAGTCCTAAATCCGTTATCGTCATCTAACGGCACCTTATGACTTCCATAGCATTCATCACACAAAATAAACCGGAAACCACCGCAAGTGTCACAAACGCCGGGAGTCACCGCCGGCAACCCCGAAACAAATTTCTTCAACTCGCCCATTTCATGCAATTCCACCACCTCATCCGCACCTCCGATGTACCTCCCGCCGATGAATACTTTCGGTAGTATTACTCTCCTACCATTACTTCCGGCTTGCCCCATTTGAGCCATAATTTTACGAATTTCTTCGTAAAATGCTGCATCCATCGACAAATCTCGTTCGTCGATCGGAACACGGAATCCTTGTAAGATCGATCGTACGGTCCGGCACGCCTCGAATGTCGACCGGACCGCTCGAATGCTTGTCATGTACACCACCACTCGCTTTTCACCTCCGGGGACCTTGAACTTCGGTAAGGATTTCGTCGGTTTCTCCATTTTTCCCGGTTTACCGGAATCTGCGAATTTGTTCGATTCTGTTGAAATTACCGGTTGATCTGATTTAGATATGGGTGAGAACGGGCTGGGATATCGATTAGCCAGGTGGACGCGGTGGAAAACCGACGGCCGTTTGACATCGGCGGCGGAAGCGACGGCGGCGTTGGCGGCGGCGGTGGCGGGGGTTGAGCAATTTTCATCTCCTCCTTCTACGGGGTTTAAATTCGTGACGACTTTATCGTCATGAGTGAAAAGAGAATCGATATTCTTGAAGGATTGTGGATTGAACTCATGGCCGGAAGGTGGTCGGCGACATTTAGGGCTTCCATTGCAGCTATTATTGTTGCTGTGATCGTTTTTGTTATCGAAATTGTTATTTTCTCGCTTGCTGATGCTTGATTGTTTCCGGTACGGCCACATTTCAAGGGGAATTGCAACCGGAAAAATCAAACGGAAATAGAGATATTATTTTTGTTGATTGAAATCAAATTGAAATGGTGGAGAGAATTTGTGTAGATACAGAAAAAGATTGTTTATTTATTTTTTAGAAGGAAAAAAAGGGAAAAAGATTGAATTTTTTGGAGGGTAGCTAACTAGCTATGGTAGTTTAGAAAGAAAAAAAAATGTGTGTTTATTGTGTATTTGTGTTTTGGGTGACCGAGAGGGATTAACGGTTCTTTTCCTTGAAATTATGAAGTTGATAGTGTTTTTCTAAAAACTATTGGTATTAAATAAAGGGTCCATTTGTGTTGTAATATACTCCGAAACATACGGATACCAACATCCATGATTAGTGGCTATGGGTGAGTAAGTTCAAAAAACTTCAACCGCATGTATTGGTTGGGTAAAAAAAAAATCATGTGTTATGGTCCTTAATCCTTTTGGATATACTAGATCTGTTACCGGTACAACCTGCGAATATTATTGTATAATGATCCGTGAACCAGCTTACATCTATAACATGTAAACATATTAATGGTTTAATATTTTGTGCTATTATATATTTTGACCTCTTATAACTTGTAAGCATATGTTATGTCCTTGATTAATATGAGGCAACGACTTATATGACTGATGTTAATAAAAGACGGTTCTTATAAGCAAATAACTAAAACATGTTGAAGAAAGAAAAACAATAGGTATGAACACTCTATGCAAACTCACATGAAGTGATGAAGATGTAATATGGGTAAGAAGCCCATTTAAGGGAAATGTGACATGTGCTATAATAAACTTGTATGGACCACAAACACATGTAACGCAACACAAATAATTCGTATTCGTGATGCATTAATACATCGTCTACTATCTCTTTATCTAGCTCGCTTTCACAATTTAAGTCTTTCTTGTTACGAATTAATGTTATTTGTTCCTTTTTTTAACGGCTCTGAAATCCATTATAATTTTGTCCATAGAATGACTTGAATCTATAATCTTAAGTAGCAACACCAAATACCAATATTACTAGGTTATAAATCTTGGATTCATATGTTCGTTTAACTATAAAATATTAATTAAACTTATTGTATTAATGTAATATGTTACTATGTTACGATAAATTGATTATATTTATGGAAAACGACAGTAATATGTATTAAGATGTCGGTTAATATTCTAAATATCCTTTCTATAAATTAGCAAAGTATACAAATTGTATTTTTTTCTTTCATAATCTAATATAATAATGAATAGTTTTGCTATAATTAATGTTAAATAAATTGAAAGCTATACATATTTAATACGATCATCTTGACGTTACTAATTATACGTGATCTGCCACTAATGAATTGTGTAATCTTAAATTCAGTTAGCTGCAACGTGAGCCTATGAAACTTGTTCAAGTCAAATGTCAATGCTCAACCTAATCAAGAGACGATCTACTTTTATTTATTTATTTATTTATTTATTTATCATAATATCAAACCTGAGATCATATATTATTTTAGAAAATAAAAATAGTTACGATTGTATATGTGTTTAGAGGTAAGAAAATTGGTGCAAGATACTTCTTCCATCCACATAAACGACGTAACAATATACGGGGATGTTTGGTTTAGAGGGCATATTACTATGAATTTTAATATTGGGAGTGAAAGTCATTCCCCAATCCCATGGTTTACTCCAAACACATCCGTAAAACAACCTTTGTATTTAGATTAAAACAACCTCACAATTTATCATATTAGCGCCTGTAGCTCAGTGGATAGAGCGTCTGTTTCCTAAGCAGAAAGTCGTAGGTTCGACCCCTACCTGGCGCGTATCTTAGATTTTTTTAATATGATTTTATTTTTCATTAATTTGATGAAAAAAAAAACGAAACAAATATGCTGGCTATGGGGTTCGAACCCATGCGCACTTATGTGCAGAAGATCTTAAGTCTTCCCCCTTAACCTCTCGGGCAAACCAGCTTTTTGATTTTGTATCTGATTTAAATTTACTACACCTAAGATAAAAAAGTCCCTCCCTATAGAATCCAAAAGAAATTATTATTGTAGAAAATATTGGTTAAACTACAGTTTTAACTTTTAATAGGTGTCTGTCAATCGTTTAAAACATAATTCTTAAATTCCTAATAAGTACGTTATTAGTATTATTAATGATACGCCATAATAATTATTACTCCCTCCGTCCCTAAATAAAGTTCTCATTTCTCCTTCAAGTTTTGTTCCTAATTAAAGTTCTCATTTCTCAAACTTAAGGGACCCACTTAATATAATAATATTATTAATAATACTTTCACCACTAATTATCTTTTAAAACACTTTATCTCTCCAATCAAACCTTATATTTTAATCAAAAGTAATACCAAATACCCCACCACTAACTATCTCATAAAAAGTTATGCCCAAGTGAAATGGGAACTTTATTTAGGGACGGAGGGAGTATTAGTTAATGTTATAATAATACTAATAGTTATTACTAAAAACTTGATAATACCTAAAACAAAAAATTCCCTACCTAAACAAATATCAATATACAGTAGGGGTGAGCATAAAAACCAAAAAACCGAACCGAAACCGAAAAACCCGAAAAAACCAAACCATTTGAAAAACCGATATCAACGGTTTTGATTTTTAGAAAACCAGAATGTTTGGGGCGGTTTTCGGGGGCATATGTAAAACCCGACCGAAAACCCCGCCCCGCCCCACCATTATATATCTTTCAAATTTTATAAAAATATTCTTATATTTATAAAAGATTTGACGTTAATTATCTTTTAAATAATAATATTCTATTATTAATCTTATTACATTATATTAAACTTACTAGTTATTTTTTTATTTATAATGAAATATGTTAAAGGTTTGGGAGTTTAAATCATAATATTAATTTTTAAGGTAACAAATTGGTAAATTTAAAGGAAAACAAAAAACCTGAAAAAACCCCGAAACCGAACCGAAAAAGCCGAAAACCCCGAAAAACCGAAACCGAAAAACCCGAAACCGAACGGGGTGTAATTTTTAAAACCCGAACTTTCGGGGCGGGGTTTGGTTTTAGTTAAAAACCTCCCCAAACCGCCCCATGCTCACCTCTAATTTCCATAATAGTGCAGTGGCTGATCATTGTAATTATCAAGCAAATTTCATAATTCACTAGATTTTGCCCTAACGGATATATAATTTCGAGTCTACAATTTACTTGAGACTGATAATTGATCGATGTTGGAGTCACTAATGACCGTAATTATTCAAGTTTTGGGTGAATTGAATTAGTTCTACATTTTTCAACCAACACATTTGTTATTTCAAAATATATTTAAGTTTATCAAAATATGCACCATGCAAAATTTAAACTTGTGAAATCTATATTATTAACACAATGCCCTAACCCAAGAGAGGAGATTGACCTCCTACTCAAATCCTTGCTTATAAAACCAATTTAAGTTTGTTCATCTACCAATGTTGGACAAGTTCTACTCATTCAGTTTGTTTGATTTTTATTGTTTTAAACTCTCTACTTTGAGAGTCGATATCTCATTCACTATAACTCAAATATACACATACTTTAGCTTGTTATGTAGCTCTCATCAAGGAGAATACAAATCTAGAAAGCATTAATTATATATAACAAATACAAATAATGATATGGGTTCAAACTTTGTGAAAATTCATTTTTCAACACAAAATTTTCTAATATTATTTATGAGACAAGAGATTGGTAAAGGCAATACAATATGAGGCATATTTTAGAAATACTAACCACTTAGTGATTCCATTTTGAAAGAGATTTCGAGAGTTTTGGCAAAGATAAATAATGTATTCATATATTACATGTTGATTTCGAAGAAATAAAAAAAAATGACAATATATTTTAATTTTAAGTGATTCCATTAGAATTTGATATATATCTTTATCTTGATCTCTATTATATATATCTTTATCTTTATTGTTAATTTCCCCCAAATTTGATTGTCCAAATAGAAGCTCAGTAGTTGATATATCTGTGAAGTGTTCTATGAATGTGTATTAGTCAGAAGATGATAAAGCTAAGACCTGTGCCAACGGCACGTCGGGAGGAGGGCGTCGAGGCCGTCGACCCACGACGGCGTTGGCACCGAGCCGTCGTGGGGGCGTCGTGAAGCTGGACGTCGGGAGGAAGACGGGGTGGTGATGCCGTCGAGATCGGAAGAAGAAAGAGAGGGGAGAGAGAGGAAAGGGAAGGAAGAGAGAGAGAGGGGTGGGTGCTTTGAAGACTTGTACCTTGGGCATAAACACTTGTACATATTATGTTTTTTTATTAAAAAATGTTTTTTTATCTGTTTTTTTTTAATTTTAATTTTTTCTATATATTTGTTTTAATAATAAAAATTAATTAGTATTTTTTTTTCAAAAAAATAAGGTTTTTTTTTCATTTTTAAATTTTAATAAATGTAATTTTTTTAAATTTAATATAATATTTTATAAATTTAAACAATGTATTTTTAAATTAATGTAATGTATTTATTTTATAATTATTTAATTTAATTAAAAATGATGATGTGGAAAGGATGAGTTTAGTGATGGGTTAGTGATGGGTAGGGTTGGCACGAACGTGTCAGTAGCGGGTCAGTAAGGATGCGATGACGTGGCGCTAGTGATGGGTTTAGTGATGGGTAAGGGTTGGGAGAGGCCTAAGTGGGTTTAATGTGATATAAACCAAACAGAAGTATTTAAAGTGATACCTAGGCCCATACCCATTACAAAACCACACTTCAACCAAATCCATACGGACCATACCCAATGATAGTTTATATGTTGTTATATCGTCTGTTCAAAGTAAAAAAAAAAGTTTGAAGGTAATAATATGTGACAAAGATGATTAATATACAAATGCTACAACAAGTGTTGTATATAAGGAGGTTTTGCACAAAAAAGAATGTGAATACAATTTACTTTTGATACTCAACTTATGCTACTTATGTAATAAGTGTCCGATAATAATTACCCTGCTAGTATGAAATAATAATTAAGAGTGTAGCTAAAAACAATATGTATTAAACGAAATTAAACTTACCATATATAGTGAAAATGAATTTAATATATGTAAAATTTGTTGATATATAGTAATTTAACTTACGGAGTAATTTTTTATAGAAGTAGAGAAAATATTTGTTTATTCTCATGTCTACAGCCTACAGGGTATAAATTAAATAAGTTTGTAACAATTACTCAAACCTGAATATTCATTATATTAATCACCTATAGATGATATTAAACAGAGCGTAAGGGGTGGCCACTCCACCCACATTAGCGATATATCGGTTTTTTCTCTTTTAACCAAACACATGTCAAACCCCGACCATAATCATGTGGCAGTGATCAAACCCGCAACTAAACTATAAAATTACATTACTCGTAATTTTATTAATACATGTACCACTTACTATTGTCAAGGTACAAGTGACAATTACACGCGTCAAACGACCTCCATCAGTCGCCCGACCATGCGACCAAACACTTGCCAAGTAAGCATAGGGACGCATCGGGCTATGTGGTGTAAAGGAAAAGGTGCGTCGAGTAGTAAGACGGCGAGGCAGCCTACGTCCAATTTTTAATATCACCTATGCTATTAATCACCAAAATAATTACTAATTAGTGCATCACCTATGCTATTAATCACCAAAATGATTACTAATTAGGTGCATCACTGAAGAAAATATTTTCAAATATAGAGATGTTGATTGGTCCCTTAAATCTTTGAATATAAAATAAGAAACGTTGGCTCTGGACAAAACTAGTACACTTTATGAACAATATTATCCCTATGATTGATGTGACGTTCTTTGTTGACCATTTTATTTATTTCATGAGAATTAGTTTTCACACTATAATTTTTAATTTCTCTACCATAATGTATAAAAATTCTTGCAAATTTTACAAACATATACTTCCTCCAATTCAAAATAAGTGATACACTTTCTTTTTTGGGGTGATTCAAAATAAGTGATACACTTTGAAAAATTACCTTATTTGGCAATAAATAGTAGGACCCACACCCACTAACTATTACTTTAACAAAGTGAAATGACTCATTTACCCTTACTTTTTACTTTTAAACATCATTAACTCCACTTTATTCAAAAAGTGTGGGCCCATTCCCCACTAACCATCCAATTAATCTAATTTAATCATCATTATAATCTTTTGCCTCAAAAACCGTGAAACTAAAAGTGTATCACTTATTTTGAATCGGAGGAAGTATAACAAATATTGTAGTACAATACTTAAAACATGTTGTATAAAAATCACCCCCTTTATTTCACATTTCACAGTTTAACTAGATAATTTTTAAACCCTCGTAGAATATTGGTGTTAGTGTTTGATAAAGTTATGATTCAAGCACTCTTAGAGCATCTCCAATCCAACTCTATCTATATAATATAACTAGCTTTATAGCCCGCCCGGATGGGCGGGCATGCCTCGAGAAATAAAAAGAAAAATACCAACAATAAAAACTTAAGAAATAAATATAGTAATCTATTATTGAAATGATGTTAAACGTATTTTGATACATATCACAAATGGTACACAAACTTTAGAAACGAAATAAAACTTCATTTATCATGTCAACTATTTCATGCGTGGGTGCAATAATGACTCTGTCTTAAAAGAAACTCATGTTCCATATGTTTTGTAGCAACAATGGATATGTTTCTTGAATTATGGAACCAACATTATCATCAGACTAAAATTAGTGTTGTATTTTAAGAGAGTAATTAAGATATTTTTTTATTTTTTAATTTGAAATCTTGTTGCTAAAAAGAATGTAATTGTAATCATGTAAATTAATATACTCTTTTATAAGGGTCTTATTTTATATGTTGAGATTTGTAAGAACTACGGTTTGAGTTTATTCTTTAAATTTAAAAATCACGTTTATTTTTAATTTTGAAATCTTGTTGCTAAAAAGAATATAATTGCATCTCACACTCTAAGGAATTCAAATCATGTAAATTAATATACTCTTTTATATGAGTCTTATCTTAAATGTTGAGATTTCGAAAAACCATGGTTTGTTTTCATTCTTTAAATTTGCAAATCATGTTTATTTTTTAATTTGAAAATCTTGTTGCTATAAAAAATGTAATTGTATCTCACGCTCTAAGCAATTCAAATCATGTAAATTAATATATTTTTTTATATGGGTCTTATTTTGAAAAACTACGGTTTGATTTTATTTTTTAAATAAAATAAATATCTTTAAAAGTCTATAACCTACTAAAAGTTCGAAATTATATAATTTAGGGAAGAAATTAAAACAATTCCTTATTTAGTGTTAGTCATTCGAGGTAATATATACAGTTATTGTCCATTTTAAAGGAATATTCTTTATATTAGCCAATGTGAAGGAATTTAGTTTTGAGTTGGAATTTTAATACGCAGCTAATACAAACGGATGGGATTATGAAACTTTAATATTTAAATTGAGAAAATTATATTGTTTTATTTTTAAATTTCAAAATCTAGTTGCTAAAAAGAGTGTACTTTTAAAATGGGAAGTGATTTATTTTTGAGCTAGAATTTTGTGATACTGAGGCTGATATTTTAAAATTCGCACAAAAGATAAAATTGATATTTTTATTTAAAAAAATGTAGCTTATTTTTAGGCCGAATGAATTTTGAGCATGTAATTAATTTTCGAAATATAGAGGAAAATAAGGGAAAATAGGGGACATGTGGCATTTAGGTTAGTTATGAGTCATCAATACCAACCAATGAGAAGGGGTTAAGATGACATGTGGGCAAATAAAACTCAAATCTAGGCTCCATATATAGAGGTAGATTTTTTATTTCAAAATAAGTGATATACTTTCTATTTTGGGGTGTTTCAAAATAAATGATACATTTTGAAAACTTACCATATTTAGTAAAAGGTAGTGTGACCCACACCACTAACTATCTCCTTTAATATATTGAAAGGTCACATTTACCTTTATTTTTACTTTTAAACATCATTAAATTAACTTTAATCAATATATGTGGACTCATCCTCTACTAACTATCCAATTTAATCTAATTAACCTTCATTATCATATTTTGCCTCAAAATCCGTGAACTCCAAAGTGTATCACTTATTTTGAAACCGATGAAGTAGAATTTTTTTCTACTTCAATCCAACTTTGTCACTTACTTCAAATATAGAGTGGGTTGATAATCACTATATATATACAGTGAGAGAAATTGACTCTATCAATAGACCACACACTTTTTTTAGTGTAATTATTAGTGGAATGTGGATCCCACTAGTTTTAAAAGATTTTGAATGGATGAATAGAGTTTATGGTTAGAGTTCGAATGTTGTATAGAGTGAATGGGCCCACCATTTTTAGAGATAGAATGATTTTTATAGAGTTTATGGTTGGAGATGCTTTAAGAACATCTCCAATCATACTCTATCCCTTAGTTTATCTCTATATTTAAAGTTTTTTCATCTCCAACTCAACTCTATCCTTAACTTCAAATATAGAGTTGGTTAAAAATCACTCTATAATTGAAGTGAGAGAGTGTTAACTCTACCCATGGACTCCACATTACTTTGTGAGTGTATTTGTTAGTGGAATTATGGGTCCCACTAGCTTTAAAGGGTTTTGAAGTGATAAATAAAGTGTATGGTTGGAGTTGAGGTATTGTTTAGAGTGAGTGGTCCCACATTTATAGAGATAGAGAGAGTTTTATAAAATTTATGATTGGAGATGCTCTTATACTTAATCCGGTTATCTTTACGGTTTTTTAGTCAAAAGTTATAATGATTATTGAATTTTTTTTTTTGGAAATAGCTATCATTAAAACAAACTAGCAAAAAGCTAGAAACCAACGTACAAGAAAAGTCTAAGAAAACTAAGAGTTACAGGGTAAAATAAGCCATTCGGTTAACTAACTCTAAACTTCGGACGACGATTACAAATCCAAAGGTAAGAAACCTCTTTAATCGAGTCAACAAGAAAATTTCTCCTTGCATCACCATTATTGAACGTGATTGCATTTCTGTGCCGCCAAATAATCCACAAAACTGTGAGAGCCACCGCCTCAATTATTAATTTACTTTTGGAACTAAGAGAACTAGAATCCAAACTATGTAAAAAAACGTCAAAATCTTCCACATTAGTATCAATGACTTGCAACCAATTTCCAATTGCCCGCCACACATGTCGCGCGACTTCACAGGACCAAAATAAATGATCCGTATCTTCGACACCATCCCCACACATGACACAATTTAAGTCATCAAAAGGAATTCCTTTCATGGATAAATTAACTTCAGAAGGAAACCGATTCAAATTAATTTTCCAAAAAAGAATATTAACTTTTCGGGGCACTGAAGTGTTCCATCTCGTATGCAAAACGGACGAAGGGAGAGTAATATTGTCAAGCCACCTTCTTGTGCTTTTAATGATTATTGAATTAGATTGATTGGATAGTTAGTGGAAATGAGTCTCACACTTTTTGAATAAAGTAGTGTTAATGATGTTTAATAATAAAAGTAAAGGTAAATAAGTAACTTCATTATATTAAAGTAGATAATTATTGGGTGTGAACTCACTATTTTTTGCCAAATAAAGTAATTATTCAAAGTGTATCACTTATTTTGAATTAGAGGAAGTAGAAAAGATTAAGATATATTTAGAACTTGTTCAAAAAAAAACTTAGAGGCAAATTATTTATAATCCTTGAATATATTATACTTCCTCCGATTCAAAATAAGTGATACACTTGGGGTTTCACGGTTTTTGAGGCAAAAGATTATAATGATGGTTAAATTAGATTAATTGGATGGTTAGTGGGGAATGAGTCGCACACCTTTTGAATAAAGTAAGGTAAATGATGTTTAAAAGTAAAATGTAAGGGTAAAGGGGTAATTTCATTTTGTTAAAGTAGATAGTTAGTGGGTGTGGGTCCCATTTTTTTTGCCAAATAAAGAAAGTTTTCAAAGTGTATCACTTATTTTCAATCACCCAAAAAAGAAAGTGTATCACTTATTTTGAATCGGAGGAAGTATAAGTTTTATAAAACTAAAGCTTAACTAGATTTTTTTTAAACGGCCAGTAACTAAGTTAGTTGTTTGATTCAAGCAGTGGCATTCAAGCGTTAATTATGCTTTTTTTTAAATCCATCTCCTTGTTGGGAAATAAAATCCTGTAACGACCCGAAATTTTTGTATTAAATAATTATATAAAAATATGACAAATAAGGATAAATCATGTAAAAACCGTGGGAATTAGTTTCGTGTCATTTGGACATCGTATGAGAAAGTTATGGACGAAACAGTGTCGAAAAGGGCGACAAAAGTCAGATAGCGTCGCTATTTGGGTTAGCGACGCGATCAGCTACGGAATTCGGACAGCGACCCGAAATAGCGACCAACATGTACGCGAATTTGAGATCGCGACCAAGTTAGCGACGCAAATTCGCGTCGCGAAATAGCGCAGGGACTAGAATAGCGACGCTATTTCTGCTTTAGCGACGCGAAACATGTCTGAAACCTGTTAAAATCGGGATTTTTGGCCATTTTGAGTTCATTCTTCATCCCAACTCTCTCTCACTAAGTTCTTATACATATTTTGAGTGGAAAAGGGTGTTTGGAGCTGATTTTGCACACCAAATCTGGTGATTTTGCTTCCTTGTTGAATATAAAAGGTAAATCTCTAGTCCTATTTGTTATAAATGGTGTTTTTGGGTGAAGTATGCAAACCCTAGTTGGAGGGTTTGTCATGGGTGATGAAATTGAAGCTATATAACTTAGATCTACAACATTTTGACAAGGAAAACATGTTCATAACATGGATTTATGATGATATTGAGATTTATGAAATTAGGTTTTGGTAGAAATAGGGGAAATGATACTATTTGTTAACTAGTGGTATAATATGTAGTTAATGGTGATGTTTGATGTTAAACCTTGTGTGGTTTCATGATTAGGACATTTGTTGAAAGACTTGGAGTTTACAAGTCTTGGGAAGTGAAGATTTTGTTCAAGAAGCACAAGAGGATTAAGCTTTACTAAGGTGAGTACATATGACTTTTTAATAAGGGTGTGTTCGGTTCCGGAACCGGTAAACCCGGTAACTGAAAAAAGGAAATTTCAAGAACCGAGAACCGGACCGGTTAAACCGGTTCCGGGCCCGGTCCGGTTCCGGTTCGGTTCGGTGTTCAAGCGGGTTTAGAACCGGTAAACCCGGTTTTTGTGTTTGCCATCCCATTATACATTTTCAGTGTATATTTTCATCTTAAAATATATAATTTCAATATTTTAGTGTATTTTTAATGAAAGTATGATGTTTACGGGTGTTAGCGGGTTGCCTCAAGTAAAATATATTTCTAATAAAAGCCTATATACCTATTATTTCGACATATATATATGAAAACTCGTAAGCCTATATACTTATTTAAATGCCGGTTCCAAACCCAAAAAAACCGGAACCGAACTGGGACCGGAACCGGTAAACCCGGTTTGTTATTTTTTTTATCAAATCTAAGAACTGGGAACCGGACCGGCTAAGCCGGTTCCGGTTCGGTTCGGTGCCGGTTCCGGTTCGGTCCCGGTTCGGTTCCGGTTTTCCGGTCTTTATACACACCCCTACTTTTTAATTGGGTACATAGCAAAAGGATTTTGAAATGTAATGATGTTTATGGAGTCTTTATAAATGTTTTCATAAAGATAGAGATTAGAAAGATAAATCAATTGTGTTTAATATGCTATTAAGTTATAGACTTTATAATTGACTATTTTGATAAATAAGCATGATTATATAAATTGTTAATGAGTTTTTATTAATAAGAAGTATTAATAAAGATAATAATTGAGAGTATATGATATGGAGTTTTATTATTGAATACATTAATAAAACTAATGATGATGATTTTTAAGTAATAAGTAATTATTACTAAGATTTTACTAATAAGAGTAATGATTTAATTGCTAAGAGAATAAGTATAAAGTGAGTAGTAAGAGATAAGTATTCTAGTCAAAGTAAAGCTAAAGTAATATATTTTTGATAAATGATAAATATGTATTGTTTATTAAAGGACTTGGTAAAGTCAATATTGAAAATGATTAAGTAATGAGAATGATGAGATAATTAGAATATGTGTATTCTAATTAAAGATGAATTTGATGAATGGAGATGAGGCTCATATGTGATGAATAAGATATCCGGAATAAGACCGCCCAGAAATGGGGGAGCATGAGACGTCTACTTGGGCTGGTACCTCCCTGCGCAAAGAGTAGAATGTCAAGTTTAAGACACCCAGTGTTGGGTGAGCATGACGACCCGGAATCGGGGAGAGCTTATGAATCTTGGTAAGATGGGGGTTCCCAATTACCTTGATATTTTACCTATGACATCCCATATCGGAAGAGTTAACTTCGGAAAGGTCCGTTGCAAATGTGATAAAGAAATGTGTGAGCTTGGAGATAGCTTACAATATGTGATTAAATGATGAATAAACTTATGGTAAGCTTATTAGTTTATATGATTAAATAAATAGAATATGATATACGAGTTAATAAAGTTGATAAAGATAAGTATTTATAATGTTATAAATATTGTTTATAATTTTATTGAGAATGGGTCGAAAAACCCATGTATCTAACGAGACTATTTTGTCTCACGTACTACTTTATTTTTGTGCTATGTACTCAGGTTCTGGATCGAAGGATTAGAAGGTCGTGATAGAAGTGGCCTAGTGTTGATTAGCTCGAGAGCTGCTAGGTAGATCCCGTTATCCTATGGTTATGATATTGTTTTGTAACACTGGTTTTAAACTCTGATAAACTTTTAAATGGTTTTTGTTAAACCGTATTTTGGGATATTGGACTTTGTAATATTTTTATTTAAAAATATGATTTGAATGATGTTTTAAAAATTGAGGTGTTACAAATCCCACCTCTTTTTTTACCATCCGAGGAAAAACCTTTAACAAGTCACGAACCCGAGAACTGTGAAGGAAAACACCTAAGGTTAACCCTGGTGGCTAGCTGATAGACCGCTGGCAATGAAGTGGGTTTTAACCTTAATCCGATTCGAACACACAAGAATTTTATGAGGTTGGATCTTAATTTGTGATTCGTTTTCTGTACTACTCGTACCCGTTAACAATTTTAATAAAAAGGTCGAATATTGATCAATATCGATCTGATTTTCTCGTACATGCTCCTTATGTTAGACATTTGTTTTATTTAAAAAGTATTTTTTATAGTTATAGTAATCATTTATTTAAGAAATATTATTTAAATATTAAGTAGTATGTCATAATTATTAAATAATACTTGTCGAAGGCATTATAAAGTGCAAACATTATATTTGCACTTAACAACACTAACTATTACAAATATCATGTTACAGTCATACTCACAATTATCTAATTCTTTAATTAAAAAAAAGAAAGAAAAACATTTAATCTCATAGCTCCCTCCCTCTCTCGATATGCATCACGACCCATTTCATTACGAAGATGTCGGTATGAGACCATGAGATCATGAGCCTGCAGCAGTACTCGGTCTTACAATAAGTTTTTTAATAATATATCTATACTCCAGTATATAGACTTTTTTTTATTAAAATATTTATTGTTTTAAAAATTATACTCCCTCCGTCCCATAAAAAAATTTACATTTTATTTGGGCACAATCTTTTAGGTGGGTCCTTTGTAATACTTTTAATTTAAATATAATGTTAGATTGAAGAGAGAAAGTGTTTTATTGATAAAATGATTGATAATAATATTATTTTATTAGGTGGGACCCTCTAAATTTGAGAAATATAAACTTTTTTGTGTGACAAAATTTTAAAAAGAAATGTAAATATTTTTGTGGGACGGGAGAAGTATATTACATATAAAAATTAAAGATTTTAAAGTCACAAGAAAGATAAAATAAAAAAATAAAAAATTAGAAATGTTTCGAACAAACGGAGGGAGAGAATTGTAGGGCCGCGAGGATGGTGAATAGTAATCTTGTCTCGTGGATTCGCACCCACCACGTGAAACCCTCCCTTGGATGCCTTCTTTTTAAACAAAATATAACATACACTATTGCTCTATCACTCTATCTATTTTTTATTTTGGTTAAAACGAAAATTTGTTTATTTGATTGTGACTTGATTAATATCTAATGGGGTGTTAAACCATACCGCAACCCTTCATCAAATGGTGTTGCGCCAAATGATTTTTTTCTTTTTTCTTAAAGCTACATTGTCAAAATTAACTAGTAACATACATTCAATCTAGTGTTATATCATCATATGAGTTACGTTCAAATAAGTCAATTTTTGTGAAATCCTAAGGAATAAATCTTAACCAATCGATTAATAAGATATAATGGTCAAAATTAATCACATATTTTACACATTGACGGGTATTTTGGTCATTTTAAAAAAATAAAATGTTTTTTTAATTTTTTATTTTAGAATTATTTTTTTTCTATTTTTTTTGTTATTTTTTATTTTTTTAAAAAAATATATTACTTTTTCATTAATAAGACATAATATGATTGAATACTGAATCATATATGATTGCGTACTGAATCACTTGTGATTGAACTAAAACATCAAATGTGATTACATATACAATATACAATCACATGTGATTTTACACTAAAATCACATGTGATTAAGTACTACATGTAATATTAAAATAAATGTTATTTTTTAACGAAGAAAATAATAAAAAAAATAAAAATAAAATAAAATAATTTTAAAATAAAAAATAAAAAAAATCAAAATCTTTTTTAAGTGCCAAATGACCAAAATTGCCTTTCATGTATAAAATATGTGATTAATGTTGACCATTAGATCTTATTGATTAATGGTTGAGATTTGTTACTCGGGAATTTGTAAGAATAATGGACTTCTTTGAACGTTTCTTATCATCATATATTAAAACGTAATAATTCTTAGCCCCATACATTATATACTTAATGTATTTAAACCATAATATTAAATAAAATAATATCATTAAAATGAAATATTACATTAATTATAAAAACATTACAATAATTTAAAAAATATTAAATAAGATCTTAAAATTATATATTGTATTATAAAAAAATTGTCGCTTTAAGTTATATATTGCACAAGTTATGGCTCTTAAGGACCGTCTCAACGGTCTCGTTGGTCCACAGCGCCGTTGGCATGATCTCGTCGATGGTTTTCGTCAGATAATTGAAGAGTTGGTGTGCGAGTTTCTGCTATCATGGAGGTGTGAAGAAGAAAATGATCGAAGGTTGGGTTCTTCTTTTTAATATTTTTTTCATTTTCTTGTTTATTAATAATAAAAACTATAATATTTTTCATTTTTAATGTGATAATTTATATATTTTCATTTATACAATTTTCAAAATTATATTCTTTTAATTAATATAATGGTTTTTAATAATGTAATGTTTATTTTATTAATATAATCTACTTAATTTATAATTATAATGTTTAATTAAAAGAGAGTAATGTGGCAAAAGTGAATACGAAAAGAAGAGATGTTGTTAGTAAAAAGTTGTTAGTACGAAAGAGGGTGGTGTTGCGTAGATGTAGCAAAACTGATAAGTTAGAAATAAGATAATTATTATGAGAGCCTAAGATTTGAGGTTTGATGATGTTATAATGTAAGCTTATGTTTCTTAAGAACATTATATAATACTCGTACATACAATTGAATTTTTCAAAGAGATTTGGTCATAATTGTGACTTTTAAATGTTTTTTTTTGTCACCGTAAAACGTACATGCATGGTAATTGGTAACATTAAATAGTGACAAAGAAAGATGGGAACTTATATAACAAGCATGTAAAAAGAGTTAATAAGGCAATCATACAATATTATTACAAATTTACGTGACTATTTTCGTTTTCTTGTTTATATAACCTAATAACACGTATATAAACACCATATTATTATTTAAATTTAGTACGTTTTATATCTATGTTTTAATAATTTAATTATTAATAAAACCAAAAAATGAACATAAAATAAGTGCAAGTCTCATAACATTACAAACTTTATATTGACCATATTTTCTAATTCACCTATTTTAGCATCTTTAAAACAAATGCGTTCATTAAAATTTAAATTTCCTTTTTAACGCCTCAATACCAAGCTTAGTACGAGTATGTATGTATTCCTTCAAACTTACTCATTAATGCATTTGATAATGTATATATTTTAACTCTAATCGTACACTTATTGTTGGGACATGTCTTTCAAGTGCATCATTAGAAAAAGAGTCACAATCGATTGGTCATTTCGACACTTTTAATGGGGTTGATGATTTGTGAATGGGAAAATTAATTCATACACATAGGATAAAATATTAACACGACAGTTTTTGGATTCATATAATTCGTGATTAAACTAGAAATTAAGCAAGAATAATTATGTGATTTGGAAAATTGAGATGGAGAGTTTAAAGAAAATCACTTTGCATTAAGATCGATAGAACAATTACAATTATGGCAAAGCTTAATGGTAATTAGCTTAGATCTAGGTATTTATACTAGAGATGCAAATGGGTACGGGTAATAGCGGGTACCGTAAAACCCGTACCCGTACCCGACCCACTATTCTCATACATGTACCCGCCCCGTGCCCGGTTAAATCCCCGTCGGGTTCGGGTTGAAAACCCCCGCTGGGTACGGGAACCCGACATGTACCCATTCAATAAGAAAATTAAATAAAATAGCTAAAATATTTAATACTCTTAGTTCGTTCAGATTTATTTCGTTCAATACGTAATGGACTAACAGGAAATGAGCCAAATTTTAAGCATTATTAGATTGGACTAATGAGAGATTAAGAGTTAGGCTAAGGTGGTGTTTGTTTTTGACTTAATTGACTTAATAGATAAATGACTTAATGTGGAAAGTTACAATTCGACCGTTTGTTTATATCTTAATCGATAAAGTATGACTTAACTAGAAAAGTCATGGAGGTGATGTCCTCCCCATTAAGTCACAACTTTTATTTTTATTTTTTATATTTATCAAATTTATATTAATACAACTACAATGTTTATATATATTCCATTAAAAGAAAATATATATTTTTTAATATTATATTTTTTAAAAATAAAACCTTGTTTTATAGTTCGACTTTATTAGTATAAGTTAATTTTTATATCTAGAATTTTATTGATATTATGATAATTCTGTTAAACATATTATATTATTGATTATAGTGAATCATATATTAGTTATTTATACTATTTTTATTTTGTATTATAAATTTATATCATTATTTTATCTGAAAGATTTTGTAGTAATTCAATTATATATTTTCATTTTTATTATTTAAGATTTCAATTCAAAAATAAATATTAAAATTTAAAATAAATAATGAGGTATGAGAAAAAAATAAAATAGTAAAAATTTATTATTCAGACTATTCATTCAGCATATAAAACAAACAACACCACTAATTTTTCTAGACAGATATAATTTATCCAGACAGACGCTTTATCCAAACAGGACTTAACGTGTTAAAAAAACAAACAAGCCCTAAGTTTGGGTAGTGACTAGTGGGTTAAACATGTATAAAAAAATAACACATTAATATATATATTCGGATCGGGTATAAACGGTGCGGGTATTGTAAAACCCGTACCCGCTCTCGGGTATGGAATTTAAACCCATCCCCGACCCGTTACCCGTTTAGACGGGTAATACCCGCCCGTAAGACTCACGGGTACCCAAACCCGCGGGTCAAATTTACATCCCTAATTTATACTAAGGTCTAATTACACATTAGACCCTAGATTATTAGTTACAACAAATATGATCCAACAATATGATACAAGTTTTTATGCATAAGGTATAAGCTCCCAACCCCCTCCCTTCCCCCTTCCTCTTCCCCTGACACAATTTCGTCAACGCAACCTTGCTTCTCGTCCGCGGGGCAACAAGATTTACCGATGAGGGCCACCGACATGGACATGCTAACGACGTCGGTGGCCAACGTGTTCGAAATGGCCAGCGGCGAGTTGGTGACGTATCCGATGGGAGGGGCCTTAGCTAGAAGCCTAGGAGTATTCAAATTATCCGGAACTAGAAAATGGAACTAGAAAACTAATGAACGATATTAATTTTTTAGGTTAATCAAACCAACTTTTTGTAGATTTCAGTTGGGTTAACCGAATCGATAAGTTTCAATTTGGTTATTCTTCACGATTTAGATGACGGACGATCAAGAAAAAACTGATTTTCTTATTTTATATTATTTTTATATTTTCTTAGTTACTCAATCTCAATTTCATTTCATTTCATTTTTATTCACATTTTATATTCTGGTAAACCTACCCAACTTTCTCTATAGCCCAAAATAAGTAAAGACTATAAAATAGTCCACATGTTTTCAAAGTACGTGACTTTGTTTATTTAGTTACCATGTTCACAACTATACGATTACAAGCAATTACAAGTATCTTAGTTATTATTACCATGTATTAATATTTAGAACACTGGATTTTATCCTTCAAATTTTTAGTGATTTTTATCTCTATGCTTTTCAAATTTCATTTTTTCATGCATTTTAATTTAAAATAAATAAAGTTCCCTTATTTTTATTTTATTTCTTTTATTTATTTATTTTCTCTTTTATTCGTCTTCTCAGGTAAATTTCGGCGAACTTGCCACAACCTCAAATCTCAAACACTATCTCCTCTTTGTACGCTAAGGATGAAAGTTTATGGACATGAAATAAAAAGTTTTCACCACTAGCCATCGTCAATGTCCAATCCGCCATGTTCTTCATTTGTATTACTCGACCGTAGATATCCTACTAGTTATATCCTATACAAAAATTAATTTCTATAAATAAAAAATGTAAAAAGAAGCATTAGTCATGAACCAACATAATGCACTCGTTTCGATCGAACATCGATTATAACGTGTTAGACAACCAACTCAACTCATCAATCTTGTTATCTCTAAGACTAACACCCATGAGAGATCTTATGCAATCGAAATCAAGCTAATTCATGGTGATTTGAAGAAGATTTGAAGATCAAGTGTGTGAAAAGTGTGTGTGTTCTTGAGAGAGAAGATGGAGGGAAGATAGCTTTCAAAGTGTAATTCTATTAAAATGAGGGAAAGCTTACATCATAAGTCATCACAAGGGTATTTATACCCTAACCTCTAAACTAGTTTAACTAAGGCTAATTACATCAATTAAGCTCAAAACTAGTCCTAACAATCTCCCCCTTTTTGAGCTTTAGCACTTCATCCCATTCTTCCTTCTTCAATTTCTTCTTTAGGCCCGTTATGAAATTCGTTTACGCTCAGATGTGCTTCAAAATGTTTTGCTCTTCAATGTTTACATCTGATTAGCTTGAGAAGAAATTGAGATTTCAAACACTCAACGGAAATATTTTTGTTTCGTTGAATCTGTTGGTGTAAGAAAGTCCTAAAACTGGTTTACTAAGGATTTGAAAGGTCTGGATATGGAATATCAGTTTAGTAAGGATTTGTCCGGGATTTTCAGATATTGGAGATTTTATGGTAGAGGTTTTTGTGAGAATGGGATAATGATGTTTTGGATTTTAAAAAGAATGATTTGAAAGTTACGGTAAGTTTTGGATGTGTATGTAAATTTTGGTAAGAATGATTTTGAAAGTTAAAGTAAGTTTTGGATGTGTGTGTGTGGATGTTTTGTATATAGGAAAGAATGATATGTACATTTTAGGATTTGATTTAATGTGGATGATCTGTATTTTGTTTGGAAAGAAAAGTTTTGTACAGTTAAGCTTTGGATAGATGTGGTTGAGATTTTGAATGTAATGGTTGAGATTTTGAATGTAATGGTTGAGGTTCTGAGAGAAATTTCTGTAGATGAAACGGTTTTCTTCTTCTTCACTTGTTTTTCCGTTTAGAACATTGATTTTCATTTTCTCTTTCTCTTAGTCACTTGATATAAATAGTTTCTGATGTTGCAGTTGATTTGAGTAAATGATTTATGAATTTTCTTCTTTGATGGGATGTTTGTGGTTCTTTTTGATGTTGTTCAGTTATAAATTCGATATTTGAACTATTTCTTGCTCTTTTCTCCCCCTCATGAGAATCATGACCAGGGTCCTTATGATAAAGCTGAATATCTGCGTTGTGTAAACGGAGAGAGGAAATTGTGTCTGTGTAAGACGAGAGGCAAGATTTTGATATTTGTGTGTTCCAGTATCGAGAACTAAAAACATGTAGTACTCATGATAAGAGAAAATTTGATTTTATCCAAGAATGTTTTGAGAAAAATATTTGAAAAATGGAGAGTAGCAATGTCAATAATCACGTGAAGTCATAAACAGATGCAATATTTACTGAAGAACTTCAGTAAAGAGATCATTTACGGATATGACGAACACGGTGATTAAAGACATGGTTACTCAAATATTTGAGATTTAAAAGAAATTAATTTGTTGTGCACAAAAATCATTTGAGTGTAAGGTGAATACATCTGATTAGTCCAAAAGTCACGTATGTATACTACTTACAAAGATGCAATTTTCGCTAACAGACTTCAGAGAAAAGATCGACGAGTATACAAGACTGAGAACTAAAAAGACAATTAATAGGTATTCCAGTACTCATTGATGTATACTACTTACAAAGATGCTATTTTCGCTGAATGACTTCAGAGAAAAGATCAACGGGTATACAGGACTACAAACTCATGAATTTCACAATGTTGTACACCTTTTGAGGATGGGGAAAGGATATGAAAAATTTTAAGTCCCCAAAGAAGTACAATTTTAAGATTGATTTTGAAATGATAGAAAATGTTTAAGGTTTGAAAAATTATTTGAAAAGTGAAAAGTTTATGTGCAAAATCAGGTATTCGTAAAATGGAGCCACAACGCAAGAGACGAAAAATTTGTCATAAACAGATGCAATCAGTACTAATCAAGATTAGTAAAGAGATCGTTTACGAATATGACAAAAATTTATATCCGACGTTGTGAACACACCGTTGTGAGCACAAAGTGAGATAACAAATTTTGGAATGTTAGCATCACTGAGTAATAAAGAATTTATGAGAATGTGATGTCAACAACTCAATATGAGTAAAAAAAATATTTGTAATTGAGTTTGAAAATGAAAATTGTAGGTAAGAAGAGAAAAATTGATTTACAATTGAAGAATTTTAACAATGAAGTAACACAAAGGTAGCAACGAGAAATAAGAGAATTTGTAATAAACATATGCAATCAGTACCAATCGAGACTGGTAAAGAGATCGTTTACGAATATTACAAAAGCTAATACTCAACATTGATAACCTTGTGATATTGTAAATTTGTAAGAGGTTGAAAAACTGTTTGAGGTAAAAAATTTATTATCAAGATAGAATAAGAAAATTTGTAATAAACAGATGCAATCAGTACCAATTGAGATTGGTAAAGAGATCGTTTACGGATATTACAAAAATTGATACCCCATATTGATAATTAAAAAAAATTGAAAGGAGCATTGAAACAGTTGTTAGGTCACAACGCCCTGGTTTAGATGGTTAATTGATTGGATAATTATAACTCAAGACAAATATTGTATAAGAACAAGATATGAGTCAAATGTATAATTCCACTAAGTGTGGCTTCTTGCGGAATAACAAGACCACTGATCAATTACAATAGATATGAAAGTGTAAAGTGAATTGGTGTATACTCCTTTGCCAAACGATCTCTATTTATAATGTTATAGAGATCTTACAAGTTAGGCAAGGAGTAATGCAAGGACTAGAATAAGGAAAGTGGCCGAGACCAAAGGGATTTGATCTGGCAAGGTAAACATGGAAATGTCTACTCAGTCCTTCTACTCAGTCCTTGTACTCAGTATCACTATCTGATACTGAGCTCTGATACTGAGTTCCAATACTGATCACTCAGTATCAGACCTAAACTTAGCTATTTTATTCTACATATTAATCAAAGCTAGTCTAGGTTGTTTTGTTATCTTAAGATCCAAAGGGGTAAGGCTTTTTGCCTTAACAATCTCCCCCTATCTAATGATAACAAAACAATTACAAAGAGATAAAAAGAAATAGAAAATACAACAGCATAGGTAGCAAAATCTTCTTCTTCATTTGCTGTTGATGGCTTCATTCTCATAGAAGACTTATTCTCTGCTCTTGAGTTCATCCCTTCTACAATTAAGAACTGCAACAATCTTCTTTCTGAACCAAGAGTCTTCTTTCTTGGTGATCATCCATTTCAGTCCAACAAGGTGACTGATTTGAGCTCTTGGTAGATCTTCTTCAGAAATGAAGCACTCTCTATCCTCTGAGTCAGTATACATATATCCAGAAGTTGGATATATGACACTCTTTTGATCCTAAAAAACAAGGTTAGGAGGAAGAGGGTACTTATTAAGATACTTGTATGTATGAAGGCATTCTGGTCTGTTGTTTGAGTAAGCTTCAGTCATCACACTGAGTGTTCTATACTCTATCTCATGAAGCAAGCCCTTCTCATAGCATATAACAGCTACTGCACAGATCTCATCCAAGACTATTTGATCATAAGTTGATTTCTTTGGAAGCTCTTTGATCAGTCTTGTGATCTTCACCCAGTCTTGAAGACCAATTCTTTGAATATCATGAAGAAATATCTTCATGGGAGGACTGGTTAAGCCAGTACAAGTGATAGTGATTCTTCCTTCTTTGAGCTTCACTTATATATATATAAGTTTAAGGGCTTTTTAGAAATTCATACCTGAGACTCTGTCAGATTCCCTTCTAGCATCGGCAGAGGTCAGTGCAGGATCATGTGATTGTTGATTTGCAGCTCCAACATCGTCAATACTGACCTGTCTGTCTTGCTGAGCACCTTCCAGTGTAGTTTGCTCATATTGAATCTCCACATCAAGAGGAACATGAGGTTCCTCAATTGGTTGAGCAGTTGGGACTAGTTCTGGACCTGGAAGGTCAGCGGTGGCTGCAACTAGGCTTTGGGCTTGAAGAGAGGCAGTTAATGAAGGAACATTTGCAGGCTGCACCTCCTCAGATGATAAGACGCCCATAAGGACTGGTGAGAGGTTTCTTCTTCTTCTTCTTCTTAGGACAAGCTGTGTGGCTTCGGTCGACTCAGTATGAGAGATATGTTGTTGAGTCGGTTCTTGAACTTGTGGAACATCCTGCATCTCAACATCTTGACCAGCATGTCCTCCATTACCACTATTATCATCATCATCATCATCATCATCATTGTCTGATTCAGTATCAGACATGTCTGCTTCCTCATTTATGTGTTCTTGAACAATGGCCCACATATAAGGACTCAGTAGAGGCTCTCCTTCTCTTGGCCTGTAAAAGAAGATCTTCTCACTAAGAGGAGGAAGATCAACCCTTGGACTGTGAAACTCATCATAAGTATGTGTGGGCATTGAGTGTTGAAAGATGAGTGATAAGAATCTGCAGAAAGGGACATTACATTCCCTTGTGTTAGCCCGAACCAAAGCAGCTAATTCATTGAAAATGAGCCGTGCATAATCAATGTTTCTTCCATAGTACAAAGCATGTACTATTTGCATCCCAAATTCATTTATTTGGTCCAAAGCACCCGTCTTGTGGGTCATACACCGAATAATCGTTGTAATGAGAATACCCCACATAGGACCAAATTCGTTTCTTTTGATTATGCCCGTTGTTCCTCTTCGACCCAATAATGGTAATACTGAGCGTGCCTCTGTTCTATCAACGAATGGGTCATACTGAGCTTGGTCAGGAAGCCTCAGTGTTTCACGAATGATGGCAGTAGAAACAAATGCCCTTCTTTGATCCCTAATTACCCACCCAGCAATCATATCTGGAGAATCGAGTGTGGCAGAGTACCAAAACTCGCATAGCATTTCTGGGTAAATTGCTCGAGGAGACAAAGTCAGTGCATGAGCAATTGGGCAATTTTTCATAAAAGTCACAATGTTTGTGAATTCTTGGCATACCCAGGCTTGAGGAATAGAGAAATTGGCTGTGATGTTGTTCCTCGCAAACCTGGGCAGTTCATCATTTCGGAATTTGATTTATGATTCAACCTCTGGAGCGACGAAAGTGTAGTTCGCCATCTGTGATTTTGATTTAAGAGTTTTTGCTTGCTAAGAGAGAGTGAAATCGTTAATCGCAGATAGAATTTAAAGAGAAAGAATGAAATAACTGTTAAAAAATATTTGAAAAAAAACGGTTATTTATAGGTGATTGAAAGATAATTAAGGTATTGGGAAGTAAACCTGGCTGATTTGACTGCCTTATCCTGTGCCAACGGTAACTTTCCTATTAAGAAAGGTTACCGTTGGGCAGTATGAGGATTAAGCTCGGTGTGAGCGCCGTCATACCCCAATACTGAAAGGAAAAAAATTTAATTTTTTAAAAAAATTTAAAAATATAAAAACAATTAATTTACTCTTGAAATTAATAAAAATAAATAAAAATTTTAAATTTTGATGATAACAGACTAGTGATACTGAGTGGTCAGTATCAACAGGAGTGATACTGAGCGCTCAGTTTTAAAGAGAATTAAGAAAGATCAAGGATTCAGCATACCTAATTGCCCTAGTAAATACATAAACCTTTCCTCGGGGAGAGGTTTAGTAAACACATCTGCCAATTGTTCATCTGTTGGTACATAATCTACCTAAACCTTACCCTTTTCCACATTATCTCGAATAAAGTGGTGTCTGATATCAATGTGCTTAGTCTTGGAGTGATAGACTGGGTTCTCTGTAATAGCAATAGCACTTTTGTTATCACAATGAATTGGAGTCTTTTGAAAGTTGAACCCATAGTCCAATAGTTGATACTGCATCCATAATAATTGAGCACAACAACTTCCTGCAGCAACATACTCTGCTTCTGCTGTGGAAGTTGCTACCGAATTTTGCTTCTTGGATGACCAACCTACTAGTCTTCCACCTAGGAATTGACATCCTCCACTTGTGCTTTTTCTATCCAATCTACAACCTGCAAAATCTGCATCTGTGTACCCTTCAAGGTCAAAGTTTGAATCTTTGGGATACAAAAGACCCAGGTTAGGAGTACCTGTAAGATATCTAAAGATGCGCTTAACTGCTTTCATGTGTGATTCTTTAGGATCAACCTGATACCGAGCACACAAACATGTTCCAAACATGATATCAGGCCTGCTAGCAGTTAAGTAAAGTAAGGAACCAATCATACCTCGGTATGTGGATTGACAAACTGGTTTACCAGTTTCATCCTTACTTATCTTATCCTGAGTACCCATAGGAGTATGCATGGAAGATAAGTTTTCAAATTTGTATTTCTTTAACATGTCATGCACATACTTACTTTGATTTATAAAAGTGCCATCAGGCTTTTGTTCAACTTGTAAACCAAGAAAATAAGTAAGTTCTCCCATCATACTCATCTGATACTGAGTTGACATTATCTTAGCAAACCAGTCACACATTGACTTGTCAGTGGTGCCAAAGATAATATCATCTACATATATCTGAATGAGTAAGATGTCAGAACCTTTCCGTCTTGAAAATAATGTTTTATCAATTTTACCTCTTGTAAATTTATTTTCAATAAGGTACTCAGACAGGGCATCATACCAGGCTCTTGGAGCTTGTTTGAGCCCATATAGAGCTTTATCAAGCTTGAAAACATAATTAGGAAATTTAGGATCAACAAAACCTGGTGGTTGTTTAACATAAACTTCTTCTTGTAGTTTTCCATTTAGAAAAGCACTCTTGACATCCATCTGATAAACTTTGAAGTTCTTAAAAGCTGCATATGCAAGATACAACCTAATAGATTCAATTCTTGCAACTGGTGCAAAAGTTTCATCATAGTCAATGCCTTCTTCTTGCCTGTAACCTTGAGCAACTAACCTTGCTTTGTTTCTGATGACAACACCATCCTTGTCCATCTTGTTTCTGAATACCCACTTAGTACCAATAATAGTTTTGCCAGTAGGAGGTGGTACTAAGTTCCAAACTTTATTTCTCTCAAACTCTGTGAGCTCTTCTTGCATAGCCTCTACCCAATCTTCATCTAATAAAGCTTCATCAGCTTTCTTTGGTTCAATGGTAGATAGAAAGCTTGAGAAGAAACAAAAATTTGCAGTTACTTGGGGTTGAAACTCTAATTTTCTTCTTGTTTGGACACCTTTTTCAATAGGACCAATAATGTTTGAGTGTGGATGGTCTCTGTGTTCCCTTAAATTGTTTCCTAAGGGAGCATTTGAAGTAGGATCAACACTATCTTGTTGATTGGGTGTGTTGTGTGTCTGATACTGAGTGGAATTCTGGTCAGTATTAAACAACGGAGGTTGCTGTTCAGCTTCATTTTGCAGAGGTGAGGTGGATTCTTGTGAAGTGTTGGATGTTTCACCTTCTTCATAGGTAGAGTGGTGCAGATCATTAGTTGGAAACTCAATGTGAGGGTTCTCTGTTATGGGAGCCTCAGTATTAGTCGCGGTTGAGTGAGACTGGGTTCGAACTTGATCAGTTTCATTAAACTTAGTAGAAATAAAGTGTGGATGAAACTTGGGCTCTTCAGCAATGGAGTTTTCTGGATTGCATAGAATATCTATGCCACTTATGTCTTCACTTACTGAGGTAGAATGCTCATTCTGATCTTCATCAAATGTGACATGAATGGATTCTACAATCATCTTGGTTGAGATGATATACACTCTGAAGGCTTTAGAGTGTGGAGAGTAGCCCATGAACACACCTTCATTTGCTTTGGGAGCAAATTTGTTGAGATTTTGTTTTGTACTGAGTACAAAGCATTTACTTCCAAAGATGTGGAAGTATTCCACATTAGGAATCTTGCTATTGTATAACTCATATGGAGTCTTCAGATATCTCTGGACTATAGTGGCTCTATTCTGAGTGAAGTTTGCACAATTTACAGCTTCAGCCCAGAAACTCAGTGCCAGTCCAGCATGGCATAACAAAGTTCTTGCAGCTTCAATTAATGTTCTATTCTTTCTTTCTACAACACCATTTTGTTGTGGTGTGTAAGCTGCAGAGAAGTTTTGAATGATTCCTTTTTCTTCACAGAAATCGGCTAATACTGAGTTCTTAAACTCAGTACCATGGTCACTTCTAAGTTGCTTGACCTTGTTGCCTTTTTGAAGTTCCTCTCTTTTATAAAGGCAATGATTTCTGTTGTTGCATCTGACTTAGTCTTGAGGAAGATGACCCAAGTATATCTTGAGAATTCATCAACCAAGACTAGAGTATAGATCTTTTTGGCCAAAGATGGTGTGCTGATGGGGCCAAAAAGATCCATATGTATCATAGTAAGAGGTTCATTAATGGAATGATTGACCTTTGACTTGAATGAACTCTTCTTCTGCTTGCCCATTTCACATGCTGAGCATAACTTATCTTTTGAATAAGTAATGGTGGGCAATCCTCTCACTAGTTTCTTCATAATGAGCTCGTTGATATTTCTAAAGTTGATGTGAGAGAGTTTCTTGTGCCAAAGCCAATGCAATTCTGGCTTGACTTTAGAAAGCAGGCATACTAGAATAGTTGGGTCTATTTCAGATAGGTTGACCACATATACATCTTTTTCTCTTCTAGCAATGAGTACAGGCTGCCCTTTATCATTGTAGATGATTCCTGCAACCTTCCTGAATCGAGCTTCATTGTCATCATCACACATCTGGCTGATACTGAGCAGATTGTGTTTAAGACCCTCTACATAGGCAACTCTTTTAAAAGTTATGTTGCCTGCCTTGATCACACCATAACCTCTTGTCTTTCCCACCGAGTCATCTCCAAACTTAACAGAAGGACCCTTCTCTGGAGTATAATTGAGAAGGTACTCCATACTGCCTGTCATGTGTCTTGAGCAGCCACTATCTAAATACCATTTTCTGTCACCCTGCACAAGACACAAAATAAAAGTTAGTTCCTTTTAGGCACCCATTTTTGAATGGGAACTTTGGTGGAATAAACAGATTTTGTCCTGATTTCTTTATTTGGAGAGGTCAGTAACACTTCAGGGGAAACTTTAGAGGTTTTCTTTGGTGATACTGACTTAGATTCTGTCCTTTTCTTTGGTTCCGAGTACCTAGGATTTGAGAGATCAGTCCAGCATTCATCTCCCTTATGACCAGTATGATGACACCTATAATATTTTCTAGGTCTATTTCTAAACATATTTTCATAAGGTATTTTAGAAAACTGTTGCACTTTTGGTAGATCAGTATGAGTAAGTTTTGCAAATTTTTTACTTAAAGATTTGACCTGATCACCAAGTGTTTTTAAAATGTTATTTTTGTCATTTTTAATAGGTGTTTTAACATTTTTTTTACTGGTTTAAAGGGTGGTGGATCTGATTGCTTCTTTTTATTTGGCAGAGAAGTCTTTCTAATATTATTAGTGTAAGACTTCTTGTTTCTGCCAACTGTGGACCTAGTTGAAGTTGTTTTTTGTTTATCATGTTTTGAAGAAACAACTTTAACAGGTTCTTTAGATGTCTCAGTATATGATGTTCCTGTTCCTGCAACTTCTGTATTAGATGAAACATTTGAGATAGAAGTAGTCTTATTATCATTATATATTTCAAAAGTTGTTGTATTAAATAATAATTCAAAAGGTGGAACAGCAGAAGTGTCATACTGAACTATTGGGAGCTCAGTATCAGAAATTTCCTTTACATGAAATTCAATACTGAGTTCTTGTAGCTCAGTATAGCACTTTGAACAGATGGAGGGACCAATAGGTTTTTCTAAATTTCATTTTCCTCATCATTTGACTCGGTTTGACATCCAACTTCACAAAAAGTTTTAGCTTTTATAAATTTAATAGGGTTCATATTAGAAAACTCTTCAAATAAATCAGCAAAATTATTCCTATTTTTAAATTGAGGATCAACACCAAGTGCAGCCCTCACATTTTCTGGGAATTGTTGATTTAAACATTTATTTAATTTCATTGAAGCATTTCCCCCAAGATTTACACTATTTTTCAAATTTTTCTTTTTCAAGTTTGTGTAAGTGAGCTTTATCAGCTAATCTTTGGTTAATGTCCTTTAAATCTGAAAAGTTTAGTTCTAAATCTTTATACTTTGCTAATTTATCTAAGTTTTCATTATTTACCCTTTCAAGTTCTTGAATTGTTAATTTTAAAGCTTTTTCTTTTTGTACAGAAGTTTTAAGATCAACAATCATATACTCAAAAATCTTAGTTTTTTCATTCACTGAATAAGTTTGAAAGGAACTTACCTTGTACAACCGAGTGGAATCCCAATCAGTATGAACACTCATCCTCTCAGCCTCTTTGATATCCTTTTCAAAGGAGCTCTTCAAATCATCTTCAGTGAAAGCCATAACGGCTTTATTCTCAACCTCTTCCTCATCATCACTTATGTCCTCATCCATCCAAGCTTCAGAGTATAGTGCTTGATGAGGTGCTCCATTCCCTTCTGCCCTCTTGCCCTTGCTCCAGTTCTTCAGTTTGACATACTTGTCTCTATACCTCTTTGCTCGGTAGGCAATCTTGTCATTCTGATCAGTCTCAGAAGACTTGGTATGACAATTTGCAGCAATATGTCCAGGTTTTCCACACCTATAGCAAAGACCTGATCTTGGGTCAGTATTAGAAGAGCTAACACCAAGCCTCTTCTTTTTCAACTGATCCAGCTTCATAGACATAAGAGCCATTTGAGTCTCAAGCTCTTCTGCCTTAGCATCAGCAAGATCAACTACTGGTTCTTCAGGCTCAGTCACAGTATATGCTTGTTGCATAATGAGAGCCATTCCATTTGAAGATTGGTCAGTTTTCTTCCAGTTGATCAATCTTGAAGCAGTATTCTCTTCATGATTCAACATTAGGCCATATAAAGTTTGAAGAGTATATGACTCAATGTTGTTAGCAGCATTGACAGAATTTGACATGTCAAGAAATTGTTGAGGAAGATTGTCCAGGAACTTTTGAACAAGTTCCCCTTCCTCTTTTATAATGCCAACACTAATTAGACCATGAACAATGGTATTAAACCTGTTGTAAAGAGAGGTGATGTCTTCATTTGGATTTGAGAAGAAGTTTTCATACTTTCTTCTCATGTTGCTCTTTCTTTGCAGCTTCACTTTTGGTGTGCCTTCATAAGTGACTGATAGGCTATCCCACATAGCCTTTGATGTTGGCAATTCCATGATTGCATTGAGAATTTCTTTGGTAACAGCATTACCAATCACCCCTTTGGCCCTGGAGTCTAAAGCATACAACTGACGGTCAGTATCAGTCCAGTTGTGCCTTAGTTTAGGTACAGTTCTTATGCTCTCAGGAGCATTATCAGTAGCAGCAACGGGTTCCACAGTTTGTGGGATGATAGGACCATCATTTAGCACAGTGAGCATTTCATGATGAATGGATTCAAGATACCACTGAGCTTTTAGCTTCCATTGATGGAAGTCTTTACCATCAAAGATGGGTACTCCCTTTCCAGACATAATTGGTGCAACAATGGTAGACATTTTTGATTTTGGAGTATGTGAAGGATAAGTATAAGGGATGGCTGCCAGGGTTATAGATCGACTAAATAAGAGTTTATTTAGCCTGCTCTGATACCAGTTGTTAGGTCACAACGCCCTGGTTTAGATGGTTAATTGATTGGATAATTATAACTCAAGACAAATATTGTATAAGAACAAGATATGAGTCAAATGTATAATTCCACTAAGTGTGGCTTGTTGCGGAATAACAAGACCACTGATCAATTACAATAGATATGAAAGTGTAAAGTGAATTGGTGTATACTCCTTTGCCAAATGATCTCTATTTATAATGTTATAGAGATCTTACAAGTTAGGCAAGGAGTAATGCAAGGACTAGAATAAGGAAAGTGGCCGAGATCAAAGGGATTTGATCTGGCAAGGTAAACATGGAAATGTCTACTCAGTCCTTCTACTCAGTCCTTGTACTCAGTATCACTATCTGATACTGAGCTCTGATACTGAGTTCCAATACTGATCACTCAGTATCAGACCTAAACTTAGCTATTTTATTCTACATATTAATCAAAGCTAGTCTAGGTTGTTTTGTTATCTTAAGATCCAAAGGGGTAAGGCTTTTTGCCTTAACAACAGTATTTAGCGATTATAAATGAATGCCCCCCCCCCCCCCCCCTCGACGGTTGTTTTTCAAAAATCATAAAGCAGTTTTGCTCCCACTTGACATAAGAATGTCTATTTTCTCACCCTTGACAAGTGAATATAGAAATTCTCCCCCTTAACCAATTAAGTGCATTGAAAAAACGGGTTTCAAGCTAATATACTTGAAAGCCATCCCTTTGAAGTTCGGGTCATACACTAAAGTGTGTACAAGCTATCATCCGATGAAAAGCGAGTTATACACTGAATTGTGTATAAGTCATCCTACTGCAAAACACATCAAACAACTTTTGGTACCCATTTTGTTTTGGGTCCGATGGTGTTAGTGTTTGAGTGAAACTATCTATAAGTTATATCAATTTGATTTACAGATTTGGAATTCCATCAAAAACTGAAACTTGATATTTCACTTTCAAATAATGTCCGGGGAATTATTTGAGAATTTGGAGTTTTAGGAACCCATATTTCTTTTAAAAGTGTTGGTGTTTTAGGAGTTGTTTTTGGCATTTGATTAAAAGTTGATATAGGTGCCAAGGAAAGTAAATCATTTCTTGAGTATTTTAAAGATATAGATTTGGAAAAGATTTTCTTTGAAGTAGTAGAATGTTTCAACACGTTTGATGGTTTGGTGTTATCCATCTGAGAATGCTTAAGTATAGAAGAGGAACCTAATATATTTGGAGTTTTAGGTGCGGAATTTCTTCTAATATCTTGTTTGATAGCATTCAATTTCTTATCAGAGTTTGGTGGAACCGTGGATCTCCTAGGCTTAGGTTTGGTAGAGGAACTTACTTGTGAATTCGGTTTAGGTTTTGAATTTCCTCTATTAATCTGAGATTGTTTGATTGTATATAAATCACGACATGCATGACAGGAGAAAACATTCTGGATTCATAACATTTATTCTTTGTAGTTAAAGGAGAATCTAAGTTCATAGATGCACTAGGCTTCTTAAGTTTCTGAAGATGAGATGAGTTAGATTCTAAATGTTGAATTTGTGTGTGCAACTTTTATTTCTCTTCATCAAAAGATTTATGAGATTCATCAATTTTATTTTCTAATTCATGAATTTTTGTTTGTAAATATGATTTTTCTTTGTCAAACGCCTTATGTGTTTCATCTATTTCAGTTTCCAATTGACAAATTTTCTTTTCAAGAATTAGATTTGGTACATAAATCTTTGGTGTAACCTTTTGTTGAATAACAGAATTTCCCTTAATTTCAAATTCTTCTGGTGTTATGATAGGAAAATAATCATCATTTTCAAATTGAGCCTTTTTAGTTTCATATGTTTTATTTAATTCAGTGTAATTGAAACTAATTTGAGCATTCTCTTTTTTAGCTCTGTTGAAGGTCTCTATTTCTTCTTCCTCATCAGTCATCCGAATGAAGCGTTGCGAGATTCCATTGAGCATGTATCTTGAATCATATAATGTAGGAACCATTTTGCACGCGGTCTTAAGGTACTCTGGATTGTCAGCTCCTAGTCCTTCTCGTGAATTGAAATATTTGAAGTCTTTGGGCTTGTTAAGATGAATGGTTTGATCAGTGTGTCCTCTTTTGACAATCAATTCCTCAAGATGTTTGATATGTGAATTCAATTTATTGGTTTCATGCTTGAGTTTGTTTATGATATTTTGTTTGTTTAGCATTTCATTTGATGAAATGGTGTGTTGTTCATGAAGATTTTCAGTTAATTCTTTGATTTGTGAGTTTAAAGATTTAAACTGTTTTTCATTGTCGTCAACCTCTTGTTGTTTACGTTCCAAACAATTTTTTGTACTTTGATATTTATACCATGTCTTAGTGTATTGTTTGTGATTGTGATCATGCCTAGCCGTCAATTCTGATACTTGAGTTTGTAAATCCATATTCTCTTGTTTAAAAACTTTTGTTTGTTGAATATTGATGAACAAGTTGATCACCTAGATGAGCATTTTGTTCATTTTGTTTTTTCAAAATATTTAAACGATCTTTAAGTTGAACATTTAAATCTTTTTCTACTAAAATGTTTTGGGTTAATAATTCTATGAGCGAATTACATCTAAGGTCCCTGTGGTTTACCACTTATTGCAGCCACAGTCCCTAAACTTCATTAAGTACACTGGAGTCCCTGGTGTTGCCACTTTGTTGCACCCGTAGTCCCCGAAGCAGACGGACGTTAATTAAAGCCGTTAAATCCCCCATGTGCACATCACATGATGGGTAGTATGGTAATTGTCCACCCCTTCCTCAGATTTAAATCTGAGTAAATTACATGGAAGGTCCCTGTGGTATACTACTTATTACAGTCTTAGTCCCTGATCTTCATTTATTACACCGAAAGTCCCTGGTGTATACACTTTATTACACGCATGTAGGCCTGTAAACGAACCGAACGTTCAACGAATCGTTTGCGAACCGTTCGGCGGGAGTTCGTTTATGTTCGTTCGTTTAGCTAAACAAACGAACACAAACAAGATTTTGTGCTCGCTTAGTTAAACAAACGAACACGAAAAAAGTCCCGTTCGTTCATTTGTGTTCGTGAACATCCGTTCGTGTTCGTTTGTTTACGTTCGTTTGTTAGTGTTCGTTTGAGTTTGTTTATGTTCGTTTGTGTTTGTTCGTGTTCGTGTTCATTTGTGTTTGTTTATGTTTGTTTGTGTTCGTTTGTGTTTGTTTCGTGTACGTTTGTGTTTGTTTATATTCGTTTGTGTTCGTTTATGTTTGTTACCCTAGTTCACGAACCGTTCGTGAACACTGAATTTTCTTAACATAAACGAACACAAACGAACATAAAGAAACACAAAAGTACACGAAACAAACACAAACAAACACAAACGAACACGAAACAAACACAAACAAACACAAACGAACATAAACAAACTCAAACGAACACTAACAAACGAATGTAAACAAACAAGCACGAACGGATGTTCACGAACGTGAACGAATGAACGGGCATTTGTTCGTGTTCGTGTGTTTAACTAAACGAACACAAAATCTTGTTTGTGTTCGTTTGTTTAGCTAAACGAACGAACATAAATGAACTCCCAACGGTTCGCAAACGATTCGTTGAACGTTCGGTTCGTTTACAGGCCTACATGCGTGTAACAAAGTGTATACACCAGGGACTTCCGGTGTAATAAATGAAGATCAGGGACTAAGACTGTAATAAGTAGTATACCACAGGGACCTTCCATGTAATTTACTCAGGTTTAAATATGAGGAAGGGGTGGACAATTACCATACTACCCATCATGTGGTGTGCACATGGGGGATTTAACGACATTAATTAACGTCCGTTTGCTTCAGGGACTACGGGTGCAACAAAGTGGCAATACCAGGGACTCCCATTGTAATTAATGACGTTTAGGGATTGTGGCTGCAATAAGTGGTAAACCACAGGGACATTAGATGTTATTCGCTCTAATTCTATTTGAGATATCTGAGTTTGGATAAAACAAGTATCAGAATTAGTGGAAGTATTTGCATTAGAGAGAAGTGAAGTATGTACCTTGCCATCCTCGCCATCTGTCTCATTAATTCTGTCAGCAACCTCATCATTTTCTCTTGCCATAAAGCACATGTTGGCAGCATGTTCTTCATCTTCTGGATCCGACTCCTCCATCCATTGAAGGTCTTCCGCTAACAACACTTTTCCTGCCTCGATTTGTTTGGCCATTAACATCTTCCGTTTAAAGAACTCAGAATCACGTACTTTAGGCTTCTTGCAATCACGTGAATAGTGTCTAGCAATTCCACAATTGTAACATTTTTTCTGTGGATCCAACGGTATGAGCTTTGGCTTTTCAGTTGGATGTGTTGTAAATGAAGTAGGTGGAGCAGATTTAAAGTTAGATGAGGATCTTTGGTTGTTGTTTGTTGGTTTTGAGTAGTACTTCTTCTGATAGTTTGAGATTAGTGTAACGACCCGAAAATTGTAGATAAATAAAATAAATAAAAATATGATAATTATGGATAAATCATATTAAAACCGTAGGAATTGGTTTCGTGTCGTTTGGAGTCCGTATGAGAAAGTTATGGGCGAAACCCGGTTGAAACCTAGACCGAAAAGTGCAGCCCTGCTGCAAAGGCCGGCTCGCGGCGCGAGCCTGGCGCGAGCGAAACGCGAATTTGGACAGTAGGATCAGAGCTAGAACGCGAGAACTTCGCGTCGACTTCGCGTCGACTTCGCGGCGCGAACCAGGCGCGAGCCTGGCGCGAAGTCTGGGAAAAGCGGCGACCAGCGGGAAGACCCGCGTCCTTTCGCGGCGCGAGCTCGGCGCGAGCGGGGCGCGAGCTCTTCCGATCAGTGCATTAAATTGGGGTTTTTTTAGCCATAAATTCATTTCTAAAACCCTAGTTCCTTCCATTGGCGATTTTGGAGTGCAAGAGCTGATTTGGGTCGATTTCTCCATCAAAGCTTGATAGATTTCACTCCTAAGTGAAGATTAAAGGTATATCTTCAATCCTTTGTAGTTGTAGCTTTAGATCTATGGGTTTAGAAGCTTGGGTTTGAAACCCTAGTTCTTGGGGTTATGGATTATGGTGATATAAATGGTGTATACACTTAATAGATGGTATATTAACAAAGGAAACAAGTGTATGATTATGATTTGTGAGAATCTTAAGGGTTGGTTAAACCTAGGGTTTGGTAAACCACCATATTTGGGGGAAATGGATTGATGGGTGTTATCTAGAGGTAGATGAACACATTGGTAGTAGTTTGTGATGATAATTTTGTTGTTATAATTGTTTTAGACATTCGGTGAAGTGTTGAAGTGGACGAATTGTGAACAAGGAACCGGCGGAAGGAATACGGTTAAAGCACCTTTATTTGCTAAGGTGAGTACGTGTAGACTTTACTGAGTACATAGCCTATGAAATATATTTTTATTACTTGTGTTATGGTCTATTTGCTTAATTGTGTAGACTAGTAGCTAGTGGTTAGTTATACCGATAGTTGTATTGAACTAACTTGCTTGATGATAGACGTGATAGCCGAGAGCTAGATTGACATAACCATCGAGTTATGATATGGTGAGATGATGTGATGATGCGGGGGATCCCCGGTCATGAGGTATGGAATGGGGAGCATTTGGGCGGATCCCCATCGGCCCATTCCATGATAGTAGTCTTGCTAACTGGAAGTAGTCCGGCGAGTAAGGCAGGTATTGGTAGATTGGGCAATTCCCTCTTGCCTTTACCTTGAAGCTTGTTAATGCGGGGGATCCCCGGTTAATAAGTTAATGTGGTTCTAGTTGGTTGGGGACGTCCCGACAACTAGATATGATTGCTAGGAAAGCAAAGTATTAGAGTCACAATAGGGTGACTAGATAGATGGATGATCGCTTATATGTTTGTTGTTTGCCATTCGGTTGTTATTACCAACTTTGGGTCTAAACCCGTGTATCTCACGAGACGTTTTTGTCTCACGTACTCCTTGTTTTGTTTTGCTATGTACTCAGGTTCGGGATCGAAGGCTTAGGTACGCATGGATAGAGATGCGGGACCTAGATTAGAAGAACACTAGATTGGATTTAGTCTTAGCTTGGTTATGATCTATTTTGTAACACCTACTTTTATACTCTGATTTCATACCAAGGTTTTTGTAAATCCAAATTTGGGAATGTTCTTCTATTTATAAAATGTTTTATTTTGGCCAATATTTTGAATTAAAAATTTGAGGTGTTACAACTTGGTATCAGAGCTATAGTTTAAGTGAATTAGGTTGGATGACCATCCTAGTCTTAGACTGTAGCATTAGGAATATAAGATTCCTTGAGAGCATAGGTTGACCTTGAGACTTTATATTAAGTTTGTGGTTGAACCTAGGGGACCGATGAGAATTGATATGATTATGGATATTGAGTCTTTGAGACTAATGGGTTGTACACAAGGTACTAAATGTTTAATGTCTTTCGTTTAGTCTTGATCAAAGGAAATGGTGACCACGCATAGAAGTGGTAAAGCCCCGGAGGGCCGGGAGGAAGAAATACCTCATGTCGAGATTGTGGTTGAACAGGAAAGTCAACCGTCGATGCATCGGATGGGTGACTCGGAGGTCGGAGCTAATAGAACTCCGGTGACCATGGCGGACCTCCAAACTATTATTGAACAACTCAAGGGAGTGGTGGCCGATGAGGTGCACCGCATCATTGGGGACCGTGAGAGGTCGGGTGGAGATCGTGTATCCGAAGCTAGACCGGATGAGAAAACCAGGGATGGTGGCACTCGAGTGGAGAAATCCTCCACAGGTGGTTGTAGTGATGCAAGGGCGAGACCCGATGAAAATTATGGTTGTTCTTTTAAGACCTTCATGGCTTGTAAGCCAAATGTGTATTCGGGTAGTTCGGACCCGAAAGTAACTACGAGGTGGATCCGAGAGACCGAGAGGGTTATCGGTAGTAGTAAGTGTAAGGATGCCGATATGGTGACGTATGCGTCACAACTATTGAAAGAAGATGCCATGGTGTGGTGGGATATCGTGTATGAGACCCTCGGGAGGGAGGTGATTGAGAAGATGTCATGGGACGACTTTACCACGAGGTTGAAGAGAAAGTTTTGCCCCGACAGGGATTTGGAGAAGATGCATGAGAGGTTTGTAAACCTAAAGAAGGGTGATAGGTCGGTTGAGGAGTACTCAAGGGAATTCACGGGATTGCTCCCGTTTGTTGCAAGAACTTATTTTGAGGAAGGATCGAGGGTAGTCCGGTATGCTTGTGGGCTACCTTGGGATTACCAATTGGAGGTAAGGAGAGCGGTCACACTCGTTGAGGCCATTGGTGCCGCCCGGGGTGTGGAAGAGGTAGATGCGACAAGGAATGCCGTGAGGGCCCATGTGAACGAGAAAAGGAAAGCCGAGAGTGGCTCGGGAACTTCTAAAAAGGGGAAGTTCACATCAAATTCCTTCAAGCAAGGAAGCGTTGTCCCGTGCAAGAGATGCGGGAAGAACCATGCCGGCGAGTGCCGAGGAGATTCGAAGGTGTGCTATATTTGTGGAAAGACGGGGCATATAGCACGGGATTGTAGATCCAAGACGCTCTCCGAGGTGGAGTGTTACTCGTGCCATGAAATGGGACACTATAGCAATGCGTGCCCGAAAAAGAGGATCGAGCCAAAGGTGCCCGCGGCTCAAAAGAAAGAGGAACCGGCTCAAGTGAAGGGACGTTCCTTTCAGGTGACTCGAGAGGAAGCAAGAGAGGTGCACGATGTAGTATCAGGTACTTTATTCATTAACTTCATGCCATCTTCTATATTATTTGATTCGGGTTCTACTTATTCGTTGTGTCTTATGAGTTCGGTTGTAAATTGAATGTGCCGTCCAAAATGTTAGATGAGGTTTATGAGATAGAAGTAGCCGACGGGAAAACGTCTATGGTTGAATGTGTTTATAGAAATTGTGAAATAGAAATAGACGGTAGAAAGTTTAAGGTGGATTTGTTGCCCATGGGAATTAGGGTGTTTGATGTGGTTATCGGTATGGATTGGTTGGGTATGCACCAAGCCAAGATATTGTGTGGTTATAGCTTAATGGTTGGATTATCGCACGGATTGGTGGTTATAGGAAATTGGAAATAAGTTGTATGACGTGGATATTTATTTTGGGGAATGATTTTCCCGGTTAGTTATGTGTATGGAAATTATATTTTTTTTTTTTTGGAAGGAATATGGTTCGGTGTGTCGCAGATAGTAAGGATATAGGGGTTGATGTTATTATATGGTATCAAAAGATGAACCGCAAGGACGGTAAATGTTCCCAACAAATGGATAGTAGTACAATGAAGTACTAAGTTTTGGTAAGAATTGTAGTAAGGATGGAAATTTGGAAATAGAAATCTTAGAATTGAAACTTGAGTATTTGGCGGGAATCCGGATAAGTAATGTAATGTTAATATATGTAAATGGGAAAGAAAAGAAGGATTAAAGGTATAGTGATGCCTTGGAACAAATAAATGTAACATAGGTGGAAAAGAATAAGTGTCAGGAATGGCATATTTTAATTGTTAGAAATGGTTAAGTAAAAAAAAATAAAAAAATAAAATAAAATTGGCATGTAGCCATAACAAATTTCGTGTCAGGGATGATCGATTTGATATTATGGGTAAGACGACGATTATGGGCAAAATGTCATAATAATGATGTGTATAATATGACATAGTGTGTGCGAGTCTACGACTGGGAAATAAATATTCCAAGGTATCGCGATGTAGAAAGACGGGAACATGGGATATTGGGCTAATGGGTGCCAAATCATGGGTTACAAGTGTAGACCGGAGTCGATTGGTTGACTCAAAGGTGACCGGGTTGGCCGGTGAACTTTGGTTAAAGGAATAGATTGGTGGTTACCCCGGTGGTAATAAAAGGATTGGAAATCGGTAATAAGGAAATGGACCGGTTAAGGGTGATTGATGTGTAAGTGAAACGGTAAACGACAATCGGAGATTTTATTGGTATACCCGCGGAGTACAATGCATGTGCATTACGTGATGGCCTTGGAAGGCATATAATAATGGAAAGATAATGTTATATGAAATGTGCTAAGTACTATGTTCGATGGGAGAGGTGCTAGAGCGCATGATGAGCGATTTGATGATCGAATGGGTAAGATAGCAGCAAGGCTACGCGATGCGAAAAGATGGATGTCAGATGACATTGATGTGACATATACATATGGTTGTGTATGCGCATGTGATGATGCTTAGATGGTATTGGTGACATATACACATGTCCGTATATGTGCACAATAGATACATTTAGATTGAGTTGGCGTGATATATATATGTAGGTGTGTATGCTTATGCGTTTATATGACGAAGATAGCACCATGTGGTTAATGAGTATTGCTATTATGTTATGGTAAATGAAAATTTGGTTGGAAATGTGGGTTGCATTAGGTCATGTATAGGTATGGGATGCCTACGACTTCTAGAATATGAGAAAAAGTATGTCGTTAGAAAGCAATTGTTATTGGGAACCAGGATATGGTCAACTTGTGTGAAATTATGGTATGTGAGGCGAAGATGATTGAAATAGTACTAAGAAATGGTATAGGTGACCAAATGAAAGTTAAGAAACGGTAAAGGGTTGATGTGACCATAAGGGAATGTGAGAGCTTGGGGAAATTTGAAAAGATTTGAAATTTGGAGATATGAACGATTGTTAAGGGAACAATTATGAGTATGATTGGGAGTGATAAGTCGAGAATGATATCTCGAGGGTAGGGAATCTGTTAACTGGAAAAAAAAAAAAAAAAAAAAAAAAGGGTATGGTTGACTTTAGGCAAAAGTCAAGATTAGTCAACATGTGATTAGTTGACTTGGTTAAGGATGGGTTTTGACTTTCGTTTCGAATGACTCGCGATGATGAGAGTATAATGTATTAGTTGTGTGTATGAGAAAGGGGTAATGAAATAATTAAAAGAGTTATGGTCAAAATTATGGGACTTTGACCCGTTGGGCGTTTTTGAATTTGGAATTTGGTATCTAATGGTTGATAAATCATAATTAGAGGTCGATGGTAAAGGAAATTGTAAAAGTATAGTTGACTTTGTTCTTAAGTCAAGGGTTAGACGATGTTGGAATATGGTAACTTGGTCGAAGCTAGACTTTGACATTGGTGTTGGTCAATTAGTTGATTATAATGCGTGGGTCATGTCATTTCTACGAGTAAAAGATGAGCGGTTAAAGGATTGAAAGTCTTGTGATCAAAATTGTGCAAGTTTGGCCCATTTGGGCACTAAAGGCTTAAGATTGATTTTTTTTTTTTACCCGTTTGGATCTAACGGGATTAATTGAGTGTTTACATACATATTGTTGACTAATTCGGGATGAGAAAAGTTTAACGGTAATAACCGCGGGAGAATGAGAATGGATACTCGGTAGAATGCGGATTGGAATTTTTGAGTGATTCCGAGGACGGAATCCTTTTAAGGGGTAGATAGTTGTAACGACCCGAAAATTGTAGATAAATAAAATAAATAAAAATATGATAATTATGGATAAATCATATTAAAACCGTAGGAATTGGTTTCGTGTCGTTTGGAGTCCGTATGAGAAAGTTATGGGCGAAACCCGGTTGAAACCTAGACCGAAAAGTGCAGCCCTGCTGCAAAGGCAGGCTCGCGGCGCGAGCCTGGCGCGAGCGAAACGCGAATTTGGACAGTAGGATCAGAGCTAGAACGCGAGAACTTCGCGTCGACTTCGCGTCGACTTCGCGGCGCGAACCAGGCGCGAGCCTGGCGCGAAGTCTGGGAAAAGCGGCGACCAGCGGGAAGACCCGCGTCCTTTCGCGGCGCGAGCTCGGCGCGAGCGGGGCGCGAGCTCTTCCGACCAGTGCATTAAATTGGGGTTTTTTTAGCCATAAATTCATTTCTAAAACCCTAGTTCCTTCCATTGGCGATTTTGGAGTGCAAGAGCTGATTTGGGTCGATTTCTCCATCAAAGCTTGATAGATTTCACTCCTAAGTGAAGATTAAAGGTATATCTTCAATCCTTTGTAGTTGTAGCTTTAGATCTATGGGTTTAGAAGCTTGGGTTTGAAACCCTAGTTCTTGGGGTTATGGATTATGGTGATATAAATGGTGTATACACTTAATAGATGGTATATTAACAAAGGAAACAAGTGTATGATTATGATTTGTGAGAATCTTAAGGGTTGGTTAAACCTAGGGTTTGGTAAACCACCATATTTGGGGGAAATGGATTGATGGGTGTTATCTAGAGGTAGATGAACACATTGGTAGTAGTTTGTGATGATAATTTTGTTGTTATAATTGTTTTAGACATTCGGTGAAGTGTTGAAGTGGACGAATTGTGAACAAGGAACCGGCGGAAGGAATACGGTTAAAGCACCTTTATTTGCTAAGGTGAGTACATAGCCTATGAAATATATTTTTATTACTTGTGTTATGGTCTATTTGCTTAATTGTGTAGACTAGTAGCTAGTAGTTAGTTATACCGATAGTTGTATTGAACTAACTTGCTTGATGATAGACGTGATAGCCGAGAGCTAGATTGACATAACCATCGAGTTATGATATGGTGAGATGATGTGATGATGCGGGGGATCCCCGGTCATGAGGTATGGAATGGGGAGCATTTGGGCGGATCCCCATCGGCCCATTCCATTATAGTAGTCTTGCTAACTGGAAGTAGTCCGGCGAGTAAGGCAGGTATTGGTAGATTGGGCAATTCCCTCTTGCCTTTACCTTGAAGCTTGTTAATGCGGGGGATCCCCGGTTAATAAGTTAATGTGGTTCTAGTTGGTTGGGGACGTCCCGACAACTAGATATGATTGCTAGGAAAGCAAAGTATTAGAGTCACAATAGGGTGACTAGATAGATGGATGATCGCTTATATGTTTGTTGTTTGCCATTTGGTTGTTATTACCAACTTTGGGTCTAAACCCGTGTATCTCACGAGACGTTTTTGTCTCACGTACTCCTTGTTTTGTTTTGCTATGTACTCAGGTTCGGGATCGAAGGCTTAGGTACGCATGGATAGAGATGCGGGACCTTGATTAGAAGAACACTAGATTGGATTTAGTCTTAGCTTGGTTATGATCTATTTTGTAGCACCTACTTTTATACTCTGATTTCATACCAAGGTTTTTGTAAATCCAAATTTGGGAATGTTCTTCTATTTATAAAATGTTTTATTTTGGCCAATATTTTGAATTAAAAATTTGAGGTGTTACAATTAGGGACATTGCATGAAGTACGTCCTCAAGATCTTTTTCCATATCATCAGTTGGTGAGAATGCAGATGGTTCTACATTTTCTGACGTTTAGTATATGTAGGATACTGATGATGTTGCTTGGTGAGGAATGAAAGAGTATCTGCAGTCTCTTGGCGGTTTTGAACTGTCTCTTGACGGTTTTTAGCTAAGTTTTTGACCATTGGCTCGTTTTGGTGCAAATATTCAAAAAGTTCATGAATATCAATCAGACTGAGATCTTTGTGTTGCATGGCACTATTCCCAAACATTTCCCACTCAGGAAGAAGACTGTTGATGAATTTGATATTAATCTCCAAATTTTCTTTTCGTAAGTAGTTTTTGCGGAGATCATTCAACAATGTACAATAACGGTGATAAGTGCTTTTCAAGTCTTCTCCGATTGTTGCTTTGAATGATTGATAAGTATTCAAGGTAGAAACCATTTTAGCTTTGTTTCCAAAAACTTGATGAAAAAACCATATTTTTGGGAGTCGGTGCTTCATCCTGAATGATAAAGATAAATTGAATAAATTTGATGAAAAAACAGATGAAGGAATTTTTGTGGGATATTCAAGAGAATCCGCTTCCTATAGAGTATATAATCGTTCAAAACGGACAATTAGAGAAAGTGTTAATGTTAATTTTGATGAGACTTTTCCAATTGACTCACTCACTTCAGAAATCGAATCTCATTTACCTTCGTCGTCATCTCCTTCAACATCTGAAAATGATTATGATATCTTGTTTGAACATTTTTATGATGAATATCATAACATTCGCCATAAGTTACTCGAGGAGGCCGGCGTTCCATTTCCAACAGTCGTTGAAGTTCAATCTATTACTGTACCTGATATACAAAATTCAAGTTCAACGGATTCTCCTTCTCCTACTTCTGCTAGTCCAAATAACAATTTTTCTTCGTCACGTTCTGTTTCACAAAATGAAATCCCATCATCTCCGGAAACTTCTACATCTTTGCAACATCAATCATCTCCGGACGATTCCCCACCCACGGATAATCAATCATCTCCGGTCAATTTGACAACTTCTGGTCAAACTGCTACTACTTTAGATCTATCTTTAGTTCCAGCACCACCTCCACCTTTGGTGATTGATTTTTCAAAATTCAATGTTAAGCGTGTTGATCATCCACCTTCTACATCAAATGTTTAAACTGCAATAATCCCTCATCATGTATTCACTGATACTTCAAATCTCAATCCAGATCAACTTCCACTTCCTCATTCTCTTAAATGGACAAGAGAGCATCCTTTACATCAGATAATTGGTGATCCTGAATCTTCTGTTCAAACTCGTCGAGCCACTGCTGATGAATGTCATCATATTGCATTTTTAAGCTCAAATGAACCAAAGAAGGTCAGTGAAGCTCTCTCCGACCCAGACTGGATTCTTGCTATGCAAGAAGAAATAAATCAATTTGAAAGATTAAAAGTATGGCGTCTTGTTCCAAAACCTCCCGGAAAATATGTAATAGGTACGAAGTGGATTTTCAAAAACAAGAAGGATGAGAATGGGATTGTAGTTCGTAATAAAGCACGTTTAGTTGCTAAAGGGTATGCTCAATAGGAGGGTATTGACTTTGAAGAAACGTTTGCTCCAGTTGCACGAATAGAAGCCATTCGAATATTTTTGGCATATGCAGCACATAAGAATTTTACTATCTATCAAATGGATGTAAAAACTGCATTTTTAAATGGCATACTCAAAGAAGAAGTGTTCATTCATCAACCCGAAGGTTTTGTAGATCCACACTTGCCTAATCATGTTTATATTCTCGACAAAGCTCTGTATGGCTTGAAACAAGCTCATCGGGCGTGGTATGATGTGCTATCCAAATTTTTAGTTGAGTCTGGTTTTTCAAAACGAAAAATAGATACAACTCTTTTCCTCAAACGACAAGGGGAGATATAGTTCTCATTCAAATTTATGTTGATGATATCATTTTTGGTTCTACAAATCCCAAATAGTGCAAAAAGTTCTCTGATCTTATGGTTAAACGGTTTGAGATGAGTATGATGGGTGAAATGAATTTCTTTCTTGGTCTTCAAGTTCGCCAATTACCTACCGGGATCTTCATCAATCAATCCAATTATATAACTGGTCTCTTGAAGAAATATCTTATGGATGATTGTAAACCAATTCCGACACCGATGTCACCTGGTTCGAAATTACATGCTGATCCAGATGGAAAACTTGTTGATATTACCAATTATCGGGGGGATGATCGGATCTTTGTTATATCTTACTTCGAGTCGACCAGACATTATGTTCTCTACTTGCATATGTGCTCGGTATCAGGCTGCTCCTAAAGAATCACATCTTCAAGCCGTCAAACGTATATTTCGTTATCTAAAGGGTACTCGAGATCTTGGTCTTTGGTATCCTGAAGAAACTTCTTTTGAATTGACTGCATTTTCTGATGCTGACCATGCGGATGTATGCTGGATCGCAAGAGTATATCTGGAAGTGTCCAATTTCTGGGTGCTAAATTGGTGAGCTGGTCTTCACGAAAGCAAAATTGCGTATCTCTTTCAACTGCAGAAGCAGAATATGTTGCCGCTGCAAGCTGCTTATCCCAGGAAATTTGGATGCAATCACAACTAAAAGATTATGGCTTTTCATACAGTCATATTCCTTTATATTGTGATTCACGAAGTGCAATTGCAATTTCATGCAATCCTGTTCAACATTCCAAAACAAAACATATTGATCTTCGATATCATTTTATAAAAGACCATGTTGAACACGGTAATGTGGAATTGTACTTCGTTTCAACTGATTATCAATTAGCTGATTTGTTTACCAAGGCTTTAGACGAAAAACGCTTTAATTTTCTTGTGTCTAAGCTTGGTATGCTAAATCTTAAAACTTAAACCGTTTTAATGCTTTATTTTTTTATTGTTTTTGTTTTTATTTTCCAATTTTTTTTAAATAAATAATAAAATGGCTTTCAAGTACATCTGTTTGAAACCCGTTCTCCATCGATATCATTGGTTGAGAGGGAGAATTTTTATATTTACTTGTCAAGGGGAGAAAATAGACATTCTTATGTCAAGGGGGAGCGTAACTGCTTTATGATTTTTGAAATTCAACTGTCAAGGGGGAGCATCCTTTTTATAAACGCTACATAATGTTTCGTTGCTCCTTTCAAATTTCTTTTAGAACTATCAATATGGGGTATCAATTTTTGTAATATTCGTTAACGATCTCATTATCAATTTCAATTGGTACTGATTGCATCTGTTTATTACAAATTTTCTTATTCTATCTTGATAATAATTTTTTTTTACCTCAAACAGTTTTTCAACCTCTTACAAATTTTCAATCACACAAGGTTATCAATGTTGAGTATTAGCTTTTGCAATATTCGTAAACGATCTCTTTACCAGTCTAGGTTGGTACTGATTGCATCTGTTTATTGCAAATTCTCTTATTTCTCATTGCTACCTTTGTGTTCCTTCATTGTCAAAATTCTTCAATTGTAAATCAAATTTTTCTCCTCTTACATACAATTTTCATTTTCCAAATCAATACTCAATTACAAATATTTTTTTTTAATCCTATTGAGTTGTTGACATCACAATCTCATAAATTCTTTTTTAATCTGTGATGCTCAACATTCCAAAACTTTTTAACTCACTTTGTGCTCACAATGATGTGTTCACAACGTAGGATACAAATTTTTGTCATATTCGTAAACGATCTCCTTACTAGTTTCGATTAGTAAAGATTGCATCTGTTTATGACAAATTTTTCGTCTCTTGCGTTGTGGCTCAATTTTTCAAAACCCTGATTTTGCACATAATGTTTTTCATTTTTAAAAGACTTGTCTGCAACACTCAACACAATTTGATGTTAAATTCGTCGATCTCTTTACTGATTTCAATCAGTACTGATTGCATCTGTTTTTAACACCATCTTGGATTGATTGTTCTTACTATTTTTCAAACGATTTTCATTCTTAAAAGATCAATGGAGACATCATTTTTCATCTTCTCTAACATGCTCAGATTCAATTCTGACTTTCTCCAGTTCTCACACACTCAAAATCATTTTTATTGCACTGGTAAATCCTTGATCTTTGTATATCCGTAGATCTCTTTTCTGCACACGTTCAGAGAAGATTGCATCTTTGTAAGTGGTATACTTCACTGATTTTTGATATACCCAAACAAATTGATCTCTTTTAAATTTCAAATATTTGATTAACAATGTCTCTAATCATCGTGTTTTTCATATCCGTAGACGATCTCTTTACTGAAGTTCTTCAGTAAAGATTGCATCTGTTTATGACTTCACGTGATTATTGACAGTGCTATTCTTCATTTTCAAATATTTTTCTCCAACATTCTTGGATTAAATCAATTTGTATCTGGTTCATTCATGAGTACTACATGTTTCTGGTTCTCATTCTGATCTTGGCTCTCCATTTACACCGGCACACAATTCCTCTCTCCGTTTCCAAAATGAATCTATTCAGCTTTATCATGAGGACCCTAGTCATGATCCTCATGAGGGGGAGAAAAAGAGCAAGAAATAGTTCAAACATCGGATGTATAACTGCACAACATCAAAAAGAACCACAAACATCCCATCAAAGAAGAAAATTCATAACTCATGTACTCAAATCAACTGCAAAATCAGAAACGTTTTAGATCAAGTGATTAAGAAAAAGAGAAAATGATAATCAGTGTACTAGACAGAAAAACAAATGAAGAAGAACAAAACCGATTGATCTACAGAAATTTATCTCCAAAACCTCAACCAATTCAATTTAAAACTTAACCGTACAAATCATTCAATTCAATTATAAACTCAACCGTACAAATCATTCTTTCCAAAATTCTAAAAACACACACATCAAAAGACTTAAACTTTCAAATCATTCTTTTTAAAATCCAAAACATCATTATCATATCCTCACAAAAAACCTCTTTCACAAAATCTCCAATCTCTGAAAATCCCAGTCAAATTCTAACCAAACTGATTTTCCAGTTCCAGAACTTTCAAATCCTTAGTAAACCAGTTTTAGGACTTTCTTACACCAACAGATTCAATGAAACTAAATTATTTCCGTTGAGTGTTTAAAATCTCAATTTTCTTCGCAAGCAAATCAGATGTAAACATTGAAGAGCAAAACATATATATGTTGAAAACAGTTTTTATCGAAGAATTATAGTTGAAGAAAAGTAATTCAACTGTTTGAAGCACATCTGAGAGTTTATTAATCTCATAACGAACCAAAAGAAGAAATTGAAGAAGGAAGACTGGGATGAAGTGCTAAAGCTCAAAAAGGGGGAGATTGTTAGGACTAGTTTTAAGCTTTAAGCATGTAATTAGGGATAATTAAACTAGTTTAGAGGTGAGGTATAAATACCTTGTATTATGACTAATGATGTAAGCTTTCTCACACTTTATAGTATTACACTTTTGAAAGCCTTCCTTCCCTCCATCTGTCTCTCTCAACTACACACACTAAAACACCAAGAACACACACACTTGATTCATCAATTCTTCTCAAATCATCATGAATTAGCTTGAATTCAATCACATTAGATCTCTCAAGATTGCATCTGTTTATGACTTCACATGATCATTGACATTGCTATTCTACATTTTTCAAATACTTTTCTCCAAGATTCGTTTCCTCAACGCAAAATTTTCATCATTACCATGAGGACCATGTTCATGATTCTCATGAGGGGGAGAAATGACTAAGAAATTGTGCAAATACCGAGTTTATATCAAGTGATTAATAGAACGAGAAAATGATAATCAGTGTACTAAATGGAAAAACAAGTGAAGAAGAACAATGAAACCGATTCAGCTGAATAAATTTATCTCCAAAAGCTCAACCACTTCAATTCAAAACTTAACCGTACAAAATCATTCTTTCCAAATTTCATAAACAACCATATCCATACAAAAGCTTAACTGTTCAAATCTTTTGTTCCATACAAAATACAAATTTTCCACATTCATCCAAATTTTAAATGTACATATCATTCTTTCCTATATACAAACATTCATACACACACATCCGAAACTTACTTTAACTGACAAATCATTAAAAAACATTATCATTATATCCTCAATATAATCATCTACCACAAAATTCCAAAAACACCCTCTCCATTATCTGAAAACCCAGTCAAATCCTTACTTAACTGATATTCCATTTCCCAAAGTTTTCAAATCTTTAGTAAATCAGTTATAGGATTTCCCCACTCAAACATTATCAACGAAAAACATATTCTCTTTGAGTATCTTAAACTTCCAGATTTCTGCAATGTTTTGTTCTTGAAATTCAGAAAAACATTTTCTTGCCAAAGACAGATTATGAGAAGAATCTGAAGTCTGAAGACTGGGATGACGTATTAAAAATCAAAAAGGGGGAGATTGTTAGGACCACTTTTGTAATAGGTTTTGACCTTTAATCTCGTTAACTAACACTTGTAGTGTTAAGTGGTAGATGATATAAATACTTGTAATATTGAGTTAGAATGTAAGATTTCCTCACTTAATTGAATCATACTTTGAAAGCTACCTAACTTTCCCTCCATCTCTCTCTCAAGAACACACACACTAAACACACACTTTGATCTTCATTTCTTCACAAATCATCATAAATTAGCTTGATTTCGATTGCATTAGCCCTCTCAGCTTTCAAAATGGTAATTCAATAAAAGTGAAGGAAAGCTTACATCATAAGTCATCACAAGGGTATTTATATCCTAACCTCTAAATTAGTTTAACTAAGGCTAATTACATCAATTAAGCTCAAAACTATTCCTAACAACCCAAAACCCAAAACCGAATTATACCCGTTAATTGAGTACTTTTTATCTTGCTTTGTCCGCAAACGTCTCCTCCCATAGTTCTATCCCATTCTTGTTAATAAGTCATTTTAAATAATTAAACTACATGATTGAATTAAATTTCTTGTAAGATCTATGAATTACGGAGAAGGAAGGTAGTTTTAACAATTGTATTCCTTGTTAAAATCGAAGTTATATTTATACCATGCAAAAATCCCTTCAAAATATTACTAAAAAGAAACCGTGGATCCTACAAGAATAACAAAAAGTCTCACTAGTCTTGCCTTTGGCAAGAAGGAGGAGCCTTCATTCATATTTCTTTTCTATATTACGTCCCATCATCTCTCTCTCTCTCTCTCACACACACACAACCACCACTCTCCTCACGATCAATCAATCACTAAATCCAAATCCTCAAAAATAGAAAATTTTCAACCTTCCCACCAATGGATTTACCGTCGGGATCCGGCGGTTCCGGTCCTTCGCATCCTGATGTCTCATTGGAATCAGCCGCCGGAAAATCTAGGTCACAGGCGACGACTACACAGCCACTAAGCCGATACGAGTCACAGAAACGCCGTGACTGGAACACGTTCTTACAGTACTTAAGAAACCACAAACCGCCGTTGACGCTTGCCCGGTGCAGCGGCGCTCACGTGATCGAGTTTCTAAAATACCTCGACCAGTTTGGAAAAACTAAGGTTCATGTCACTGCTTGTCCTTACTTCGGCCACCCAAACCCGCCGGCACCGTGTGCTTGTCCGCTAAAGCAAGCTTGGGGCAGCCTTGACGCGCTCATCGGACGGCTCCGGGCAGCGTACGAGGAGAACGGCGGGCAGCCGGAATCAAATCCGTTTGGTGCAAGAGCCGTGAGGATTTACTTAAGGGAGGTTAAAGATAGTCAAGCAAAGGCTAGAGGTATTCCATATGAAAAGAAGAAGAGAAAAAGAGCTGGTGGCAGTACTTCGGCCGCCGCCGCCGCCACTGAGACGGCAGCAAATACGTCGGTGGTGAATGATGGTGACGGTGGTGGTGGTGGGGATGGTGGCATTATTTCTAGCAGTGAGGTTGCTCCTGTTACCTCCACAGTATAGTATTATTATATGTAAATTTTATTCTATTGAGAAATTATTAATTTGTAGAAATTCTTGAATCACTATTTCAAATTGAAATTGAAAAATTATAATTATATGATTAAATATTGTAGTTATTAATCATATGGTTGCATTCCCCTTATCTTCACAGCTTGCTAGCTTCAACTAAACAATCGTATGTTGCATCACTTACACTTTATACGTTTCCTGTTTCTTAATTTATTTATAGTTTTTCAAACTATATAATCATCACTCTAGTTATAATGAAAAAATATATAAGAAAAAACCTTGAACATACAGTTGCTATTGGATATTAGTTTATGTAACAAGCTAGATATTCAACATTTTTTTGAAGCTAGAGATGCTAACTGAAATATGGCAACAGAGATTTAACCTCGTCGACTCCGACTACTCATATAGTTATTGATCACCATGTGATTAGTCAGCTCATAAAATAAGTCAGAATTTATATTAAAAAAATTATGCATTAGTGCTACATTATAATGCATTTAACTCCATTCTTAATCTCTAAATTTTGAATATTTTGACATTACATATTATAACTTGTTGAATGATATAGAGATATAGAAATTCTATTTTGTTTTAGTTTGGTAACACTCGCAAAATAGATGTGGTAGATTATATCGTTTTATTTTTGTTTTTATGGTTAATCTATTGAAATCATAATATTATGATTTCATGAGTTGATTGACTTAAAAATCCTTTGTATTATATTTAGTTTGGCTTTTGGCTAGATTCCTGTTATAAAAAAAAATGTCGTTCGAAAAAAAATAGGTGTATACTTTATAGAGTTGTCTTCTTGGTACTCTAAAGGTTTTGTATAGTCCCAAGGGAAGAATCCTAGCCATTAGATCAAAATGTTCAAGATCAAATCACAGTGTTTCAGACACATTGTTTCAAGTCACCACCACCACCACCACTGGTCACCACCACCTCCGGCCGCCGGCCGCCGCCAAGCGCCGCCGCCAGCGGTGGTGGTGGCTGACAGTGAAGGTGCTGGTGGTAATGGGGGTGGTGTGGTATTGATGTATTGAAACACATGTGATTCACTAAAACAAAGGTGTTCCAAAATACAAACGAGCATATTACTTCGAAGCACATGTGTTTCAAGTCACAAAACACATGTGTTTCACTAAAAACACGAGTTTCTAAAACACAGTGGAGCATACGAATTACGAAGCACATGTGTTTCAAAAGGTGAAACACATGTGTTTCAAGTCACGAAACACATGTGTTTCACTAAAAACATGAGTTTCTTGAACAAAGAGGAGCATACGAACTACGAAGCACATGTGTTTCAAAAGGTGAAATACATGTGTTTCAAAAGGTGAAACACATGTGTTTCAAACACATGTGTTTCAAACACATGTGTTTCAAGTCACGACCTCCACCGCCGGTCATCACCGCCGGCGGCCACCTCCAGCCGCCCTCCGCCGCCGCCGGCCGCATCCTATCGCCACCGACAGCTGCCGTCCCGGCCGCCGGAGGTGGGTGGGGTATTGATGCATTGAAACACATGTGTTTGTATGGTTTGAATCTTGATCTTCACCTTTAACTTTTTCTTTATCCAGTGGCTATTAATTGTCCTTTAGGACTAAATAAAATCTTTGAACTACCTTGAACATTTCTCATACTTTATAATCAAAATAACTCTAAAAATGCAAATTAATTCACATTAAAGAAACTACTTTAAATTCAAAATTAAGAAAACAAAATAAAATGATTTTTACAGTTACAATTTTGTTGGCTACTTTGCGCTAGTATTCGTCTAATATATTACTTCCACCGTCCCTCACTAAAATTTTCATTTTTATTAGACACAAGTTTTTAGGAGATAATTAGTGGTAAGGTCATTGATAACATATTTGATTAAATATAAGGTTATTTTAAAGAAAGAAAATATTTTTAGGAGATAGTTAGTGGTAGAGTACATTGTAATAATATTATTTTATTGAGCGAGTCCCTCCAATTTGAAAAATAAGAACTTTTTTTTGAACAAATATTCTATGAGAAATGTGAATTTTATTAAGGGACCTAGTGAGTATATAAACTATGTTGGTTTTGAACAATTATGTTAATATTTTATTTTGAAAACAATAATAATAATAATATATGTATACAAAGTGCATTTTATTTTAAATAAATTATATTAATATTTGGTTACTTGTTAAGAAAAAATATATATAGCTATTTAAATACAGTTACTTGAATTTTAACGATGTCAATTTACGTATCTTTTAAACTATATGTTTTCTTATTCGAATATATGTTTTGGTATATTTTATTTTTATTTTTGGGTTTATACAGTAATCATTTTAAATAAGCTTTGTGTACAAATTACCTCACGTATATAACGTTAATACGGTCAATTACCTTAACACGTACTTTCATTTTTTACTAAAAGTACGATAGAGTTGTGGGCAAAAAAATGATAGAGGCAGTAGGTACAATTAAATAATATTCGTAATGCAAGGACATACATTTGTACTAACGTCACATTACAATTATCACCAAATATTTTTATGGAAACATCCAAAATGGTACAAACTACAAACTATGATGGCCAGTTAGTAAAATAATAGTCAAAATGTATTTTAGTATCCTGAAATTTATTAACTAGGTCCTTACCTACCTTGAACTATTAATGGTACAGCATGGTACCCTGAACTTGATAAATAGTCGATTTAGTACCCTGACATATTAATTTGATCACATTTTCTCGTTTGATTTACTTTCGTTTGAGATTTTGACAGACAAAAAAATATACGTTTATATCAATATATTAATATTGGAAGCAAATCTCGTGAGAAAACAAAGTCAAATTAGTGAGTTAGGGTATTAAATCGGCCATTTTGTCAAGTTCATGATATCATGTTGCACCTTTAATAGTTCGGGACCTAGTTAACCAAGTTCACGATACTAAAATGCATTTTGGTCAAAATAATTAAAACAAAATTGTATTCCTTATACTAAATATTCACATTTTATTATGCTATTCATAAAATATTAATATTTGAATTTCACTTGTATTGTTTCCTAGAATTGCGTTCAATGAGTTCCATTATTTTTACGAATTTCCGATGAGCAAATGTCAACCATTGATTAATAAGATCTAATGGTCAAGATTAATCACATATTTTATACATTGAGGGGGTATTTTGGTCATTTTTTAAAATAAAAATATTTTTTTATTTTTTTTATTTTTTATTTTAAAATTTTTATTTTATTTTATCTTTTTTATTATATTTATTATGAAGGGGTATTTTGGTCATTTGCCACTTAAATAAAAATATTTTTTTATTTTTTATTTTAAATTTTTTTTATACTTTTATTATTTTAAATTTTTTATTGATTAATAAGATATAATGGTCAAGATTAATCACATATTTTATACATTGAGGGGGTATTTTGGTCATTTTTAAAAAAAAAATATTTGTTTATTTTTTTTATTTTTTATTTTAAAATTTTTATTTTATTTTATCTTTTTTATTATATTTATTATGAAGGGGTATTTTGGTCATTTGACACTTAAATAAAAATATTTTTTTATTTTTTATTTTAAATTTTTTTTATTCTTTTATTATTTTTTTCATTAAAAATAATATTTATTTGATAATTACGTGTATAACTTAATCACATGTGATTTTAATGTAAAATCACATGTGATTGTATATTTAATCACATTTGATGTTTTAGTTCAATCACATTTGATTTAGTATGCAATTACATGTAATTCAGTATACAATCATATGTAATTCACTACGCAATCACATTATGTGTAATTAATGAAAGAATAATAATTTTAAAAAACATAATATTAAAAAAAATTAGAAAAAATAAAAAATTCTAAAATAAAAATTAAAAATTAAAAAAAAAAGATTTTTTTTTAAAATGACCAAAATACCCCTCAATTAAAAAATAAAAAAAAATTGAATTTTTTTTAAGTGCCACATGACCAAAATACCCCTTCATGTATAAAACATGTGATTAATCTTAACCATTAAATCTTATTGATCAATGGTTGAGATTTGTTCTTCGGGATTTGATAAAAATAATAGACTTCTTTGAACGTTTCTCTTGTTTCCTAATCTAATCATATAATTTTAGTACTTATATTTATTAATTAGATAGAAAGATAGTATATAAATTTACTAAGAAATAATCATATATCTCATAATTTAATTCAAAACCTATAAGTTATCTCGATGGTAAGCGCAGTATAATATTAGGGGTGTTCAAATATATCCGGTATCCGAAAATCCGAAAAAAAATATCCGAAATCCGATCCGAAATTATCCGAAAATTCGGATATCCGAATTTTTGGATTCGGATTCGGATACCAATATTACGAAATTTCGGATATTTCAGATATCCGATATCCGAATTTTTGTCAACTTTTTATATTTATGCTCCCTATTTCTGTATTGTCAATCGAATATAGTGTCTATATTAATATGTTTATTATAGGTTTAGGTTCCATATAACAAAAAATCTTATTTTTAGTTTATAAATATTGAAATAATTGCGCTAATTGACTTAATTTGCTGGTAATATCATTCAATGAATGACGAAACTTCGGATTTTCGGATTATCCGATATCCGTATCCGAAATTTCGGATTCGAATAGCGAAAATCCACTATCCGAAATTTCGGATATCTGAAAATTCGGATAATCCGAAGTGCACACCCCTATACAATATGGACTTCCTTTTCAAACATCTTAACAAAGCAAACCCAGTAGAATTCATTTGGCGTGACAAATATTCATACAATTAACGAGATTTGAACCTATAATCTAATGATTAATGGGGAACTCATATACCGATAGACTATAAGTTCTTTTGTTACAACCTCACAGAGTTGACGGATTTAACTTAAAATTAACTTTGACAAGGGTTTACCTTAAAAACATTGAAAAGTATGCTAAGTTATAATTACCTTAAGAAACGGGTTTATCGTGTCTAGTTTGTACCTTTCTTAAAAAGGTTCTAGTTACTTTTATGCTAGGAACAAAAAAAAAAAACTAGAAACAAAATTATCCTAATATATAAGGTTACACCAAGTTTTGACTAAAAATCTTAGTTATTACAAATTTGGATAACGTATAAACCTTTAATTGGTTTATTATACATAGTGAGTATAAGTTTATAAAAACTAACAGGGTATCCACGCAATACGGTGACAGGTACCTTGTGACTATTTGGCGGTGGCCAACAGGTTTGTGTTGGCGGTGGTAGTGACGGCGGTTGGTGGTGGATATAGGTGTCCGTGGTGGGTAGTAGCAGTACTTTCAATTTCTTAAGATTTAATAACCTAAAACAATGGCTAAAAGCCTAAAACAACGAAGTAAAATTGGGGCTTTTTTTAGAACTACAATTGGACTTGTTAAAAAAAGTAAAGTTGGTGGTGAGTTGTAACAAACGTATAGGTTATATAAATGAAGGGCTGCAATAAAGCAGTGTAAGCAAGTGGCTGAAGTGGTTAACACGCACACCTAACTCCGAAATGGTCACGGGTTTGATTCTCGTATGTTGCGTTTTAATATTTTGGGTGTCTTAAGTGTTTAAAACATTTCCCAAAGTAAAAAGGGAAATTAAGACCTTCTATTAGTGATAGGCCTAAATACTTTATTATTAGTAAAGATTAAAGTTTATAAGTTGGTGATGTAGAATGGTGTGACAATTTTATAAACCTTTGAAAGATTTAGTATTGTGGATGTTCTAAACATGATATACAACCCATTATAATACTTACGATTTTAATCAACCCTTTAGGGTCTATATTTCGTACACCATTATTTAAGTACCAATAAATATTAACTATAGACAATATTAGACATGCTAATAAATCAATATAATAAATTTAAAATATGAAAATATGAACACGAATATAAATATATATTGACAAATATAATGATGAGTAATAATCAATGATTAACTTCACAATAACTTATTACTCCCTCCGTCCCACAAAAAAGTTTACATTTCTCCCTAAAATTTTATCCCACAAAAAAGTTTACATTTCTCAAATTTGGGGGGCCTATCTAATAAAATAATATTATTACCAATCATTCCACCAATAAAAGACTTTCTCTCTCCAATCTAACATTTTATTTTAATCAAAAGTATTATAAAGGACCCCACCACTAACTATCCCCTAAAATATTGTGCCCAAATGAAATGTAAACTTTTTTATGGGACGAAGGGAGTATTACTTTTATCACATCAACATTTCACTAACCAAAAAAACTCTTAATAATAACATCTCCAATGGTTAACTTTTTCAAAAGTTTTTTTCTTTTACAATATTTTTAATTTACCTTTATCTATCTTAAATGTTTTATAGATACCCATTATATATAATTTGATAATTTTTTGACATCTTACTAAATTTAATATCCTTTAAAATATCTCATATAAAAATATTCTAATAATTGACATTACATATTATATAATTTATTTATTAACTAATAAAAAATAATAAAGAATTTATATATAATATATATAAGATTCAAAATGAAAAGTTATTAAACACAGGGTATTAAAAAAGACGAATATTGAAAGTTAATTAAAATGTTAGTAGAAAAAAGTCTTTGCAATAAACTTTCAAAAAAATTAGTTATTCCAATGACAAAAGGTCAATTAAAGACTTATTGGAATAGTAATAAGCTTGTAAAGAAGTTCTCATTAAAGATGCTCTTATATGCATACCCACTTGATCAATACATGTGTAAAAATCAAGAAATAATATTAGGAGCGAAAAATTAATGAATTACACATGTATCTTATCAACTATCTAGATACATAAGTAGACACAAAAGATAAGATTCAGTATTATTTCTCTAGAATTATATAATGGATATATATAAATTTGTAATTATTTTGACGCAAAGTAAAATGGAAAAAAAGTTTAGGGCAGGTGAAAGTATAATATTAACTCTAAACATAAATAGTAAACTGTTACCACTTAGGGTGTTTTGGAAAGCTTATTAAAATAATTTGTGCTTATAAGCTTATAAACTTATTTAAGTTAATAAGCTTTTGTTAAAAAAAAAGTGTTTGGACCGGCTTATATATTTTAATCGTAAAATGACTAAAAAGGACATTTTTTAGTAACCCCTTCTAAAATAGCTTGTGAGTTGAAATGAGGTTACGATGGGAGGACAAAGAAGTAAAAATCCTAAATAAGCTAATAATCACTCCAAAATAGCTTATTTAAAACCCCTAAATAAGCTAATAAGCATAAGCTTATAAGCTCTACCAAACACTTAAAAGTGATTATTAAATTTAAATAAGCTTAAATTAAAGCTCATAAGCCTCCTAAATAAGCCCTCCCGAACACCCCCTTAACTAGCAAATTATTTTCTTATTAAAATACATATTGATTTGATTAATGATGGGAGTATGATAAGGGCATGGAGAAATATGGACCACATTCTATAAGTTACAGAAGTTAGATAGAGTCATGGTCCCGTCGAATTTTGGGGGCTCGGGTGGTCAGATCATACATTTTTACACGCACGTGTGGGGATGTGTCTACTCTTGTAAGACAAAACCTGACCTCAGGTGCCCTAGCACTCTAGCAGCATCTAAATAAATACATTGTTCGATTTTATATTTTTATAAACTTTCTCCATAAAATTGTAAATAATATAATCAAATTATAAGTATATGACTCTATCAAATACTCCCCCGTCCCACAAAAAACTTCTCATTTCACTCTAAATTTCCCATATATAACGGGCTCCACACAATAAAAAAATATTATTATTAAAGACTCCATCACTAATATCCACTAACTATCTTTCTCTCTCTAACTCAACCTTATATTTTAATCAAAAGTATTATCAATGACCCCACCACTAACTATTACCTAAAAACTTGTGCAAAAGCCAAATGAGAAGTTTTTTGTGGGACGAAGGGAGTATTCATTAGAAGAATACCAAGGAATAAACGGCTATTTGATATCATCTAAACAAATAATATATGAATGATGCAGATTCTTCATATAAACCTGTATCTGGATAATAAAATATTATGGGTGATTTTTACACCACATCTTTTAATGTCCACACCACAATAAATGTTTTATATACTTGTACAGTTTGTAGTAATATTTTTACATTATGGAGTAGACATTAAAAAATGTGGTACCAGTATTAGTTCCCACAAAATATTATTCGATCAGACATCTGAATAATAAATCTCTGTTTTTGTTATAATTATAACAAAATAATAACACAAAAAATTAAAATTAACATAATATAATAAAATTATATAAATTTTACTGATTCAGACTCATATTAGTCACATATTACTGATTAGATTCATAGTACATAGTAGTCTTCAAACAAACAGTTTGAATCTTACTAATTCAGATCCAAACTATTTAATGAAATTACATTAAGGGGTAAAACAAATAACCCCTAAGTAACACGTCATGATTTATTTGATATAAAATAATTAATTTGTTAATATGAGTCAAATTGGTCTGTTCAAATAAAATTGATTAAATAATTATATTAGACATATGATTTTTAAATTTATTAAAATCTTCAAGAGATAGTTAGCATTTAGATATACTTGTTAGAGTTTTAAAACTATAACCGTGAGTAAAACTAAAGGAAAAAAAAAAATATAAGCTTTAAATGAGAAAAAGTTTCAAACAGAAATGGGAAAAAGGATAAGGAGTTAAATTTGACAAAATGTAGTAGAAGACCCCGACATGAAAATAAAAATAAGATAGGGTAATAAATAAAAACAGACAAAATGTAGTCTGACCTTTCACTTTCTGATATTAACAAATAGGCCCCCTCACTTTTCAAAGGACTCTCCACATTTTGCTCTTTACACTTTACATGGACCCATTAACCGGTTTGTTTTTTTTATATCGACTATCAACATATAAGGCTGTGCGTAATGGGTGACCGTTCGCAGTTTGGTCACCCCTGCCACATCTGCGCCACATCAGCTTTCTCTCTCCTGATCAACCACACGACCAGACAGCGACCAAATGCCCGTAATGGGTGACCGTTCAGAATTTTTTTTTTTTAATTTAAATTTCATTAATAATTAAAACATTACATAAAAAATAATTTAAAACATTACATTAAACATAATTAAAAAAACATTAAAAAAACTACTGGTGGAGTCGTCGATTCAAGAAACGCGACCGCCGTTTGTAAAAAACCAAGATGTATAACCCTGTCCTCTTCCTCGTCGCCAAAAATAAAATTAGCGACATTCATTTCATCGTCGGAACTCATTTTAATATAGTGTGTGTGATGTGAGTAAGTATGAAGAAAAGAAATGAGAAGTGTGAAATTTTTTAGAAAAAGATTGGGTATTTATAAGGTAAAAAAAGAGGTAAAAATTAAGTTTGAAAGGGGTGTGTTGGAGCCGTTGGAGCGGGCTGCCAACGGTCGAGTAGTCGACCGTTGGCCCTTGTCGACGCGTCGAAGATCAAGGGGTGTAACGGGCGGGACGCGTCCCCGAGGTCGACGTGGCCGGTCGCGACCGAACCAACGGTCGAGCGATACGGGCGGTCTAAGGTGTTGTTTGATTCACTGCAATGTTTCTGATGGAATTAGAATCTAGGAAGGAATTAGAATATGTGAGAATTGGATTCTAATTCCATATTCTGTTTGGTTGGTAAGAAATGGAATTGAAATTCAATTCAATATTTTGTTTGGTTGGCAGGAAATGGAATTATAATTATGTAAAATTACGAATTTGCCCTTATTCATTTAGTGGTGGTGCTGGCAAGTGGCGGTGGCGTCGTGGCGGTGGAGGAGGCACGGTGGGTGACCGGCGGCGATGGAGACGGTGACGGGGGTGGCGATAGCGGTGGTGACGATGGCGGTGGCGGTGCTAGTGGTGGTGGACAGGTGGTGGCGGCGGCGGTGGCGGTGGCGGCCGACGGTCGTGGTGGTTGCGGGTGGTGGTAGTGGGGGTGGTGGCGGGTGGTGGTGATTGGTGGTGGAGGTTGGTTGTGGTGGTGGACTGATGGTGGGCGGGTAGAGGTTGGGATGACGAGTGGCGGTTGCGGTAGCGGTGGTGGTGGACGGGCGGCCATGGTGGTGGACGAGCGACGGTGGTGGTGGACGGGCGGTGGTGGTGGTGGTGACGGGTGGCGCCAAGGTGGTGGTGGTGACGGGTGGCGGCAGAGGCGGCGGTGTGTTAAAGATTATAAATTGACTTATTATACTCCTGACTATGAATCCAAGGATACTGATATCTTGGCAGCATTTCGAGTAACTCCTCAATGTGTCTTTGTTCCAACCATCATGTAAGCCCATACAGAGGATAGGCTGGTTTGGGGTGATGGCTTTAGGTTAAATGTATGTTTAAGGATAGTTAAGTAATACTTCACATTCCTTCCACATGAGAATTTAAAATCCCTCCATTAAGGGATGGAATCTAAATTCCATTGTTGGAATTGTTTCCTAGGTGAATTCTAATTTCTCTCAACCAAACATATGAATCCTTAAGAATTGGATTCCAATTCCCTCATATTCCTAAGGAATCCTTGAATCAAACGGACCCTAAGATTAAGGTGCTTAATGGAATTATTTAATACTGAATGATTCATCATTCAGTATTCAGTGCGTTTGTTTAACGCCTCTGAATAAAGTATATGCTGAATGAGACAGAGAAAAAAGGCTGAATCATTCTTTCCTAGAATATATAATGAATCATTAAGCAGTCAGAATATTTATAAAAAAATTTCTCACATTCAAAACAAGTTTTATATAAAGTCTCTTAATCGTTCAGACCGTTAAATCATTCAGCACTAATATTTTATTTTTATCAAACAGCACCTAAGAGTTTATTTGTTAAACTCAATAAATAATTTATATTTTTGGATGAAAATATATGTATGGATATAGATTGTTTTTCCTTTTTGTTTTTTAATCCATAAAATCTTGTTTAAATGAAGTGTTTATCTTGAAAAATTGAGTATGCATAAAATAAACAATGTTAACATTTATTTAATATGTTGAATAAACTATATAAATAATAGCAGTTGACAACTTTACCCTTTCTACTACATCATTTATCACAAAAGCATTATAACTAATTTATATCGTGCTAAATAGGGGTGAGCAAAAAGAACAGGAACCGAATCGACACGAGTACTAAAATAGACCAAAAAATAAACAAGAATCGAGAACCGAATCGATAACCAAAAATTGAGTCCAACCAGTTCAAATTCGGGTTCGGTGATTCATTTATTTGGCACATTCCTAACCATGATTTGTATCAAAATCAGAACCTGGCCGACTGAACAGTACACTGTTCTATAATTTAGGATTAAATAGTTTCTGATTCGGTACGGTTCAAAACAACACACAACCAATTAGAACCGAAAACGAATCGTGTAGGTTATATACTTCCTCCGTTTCAAAATAAGTGATACACTTTCCTTTTTGTGGTGTTTCAAATTAAGTGATAAACTTTGGAAACTTGTCTTATTTAGTAAAAATAGTAGGATCCACATCCACTAACTTTCTCATTTAATTAAGTGAAATGACTCATTTACTCTTATTTTTACTTTTAAACATCATTAAATTCACATTAATTCAAATATGTGGGACCCATCTTCCACTAACTATCAAATTTAATCTAATTAACCTTAATTATCATATTTTGCCTCAAAAAATGTGCAAACTCAAATGTATTACTTATTTTGAAACGGAGGAAGTATATAATTAATGATGCCAACCAGCAGTAGGCGGTTCAAATGCAAAATGTGGGCTGCTTTGAATTGTCGGGTTTTTTTTAACTTAACTAGGTTGAACCGGACTTTGGAAAACCGGATTGGGCTGTGTTTTTTGTTTTTTAGTTTATAAATCTAATAACAGAGTGACGCTTCTTGAATCGTGACTCTTTTGTATGCCCAACATTCACATTCCATTACTTCCACGTAGTATAAACT